>JAUMJK010000895.1:0-1251673 GCA_033558105.1 Coccyzus lansbergi
CCTCAGACCCTTCTAATGCCCCTCAGGGCATTTATAAAGGTTCCCAGACCCTTCTAGAGCCCGTCAGGACCCTTATAAAGGCCCCCAGACCATTCTAGAGCCCCTCAGGACACTTCTAAAGGCCTGCAGACCATTCTAATGCCCGTCAGGGCCTTATAAAGGTCCCCAGACCCTTCTACTGCACCTCAGGAGCATTCTAAAGGCCCCAAGACCCTTCTAATGCCCCACAAGGCCTTTCTAAAGGTCCCGAGACCCTTCTAGAGCCCCTGAAGACCCTTCTAAAGGCCCCCAGACCTTTATAGAGCCCCTCAGGACCCTTCTAAAGTCCCCCAGACCCTGTTAATTCCCCTCAGGGCTTTTATAAGGGCACCCAGACCCTTCTAATGCCCCTCAGGACCCTTATAAAGGCACCCAGACCCTTCTAGAGCCTCTCAGGACAGTTTTAAATGCCTCCAGATCCTTCTAGACCCCCTCAGGACCATTCTAAAGGCCCCCAGACCCTTCTAATGCCCCTCAGGGCCTTTCTAAAGTACCCCAGACACTTCTAGAATTTCTCAGGGCCTTTCTATATGACCCCAGGCCCTTGTAATGCCACTCAGGGCCTTTCTAAAGGCCGCGAGACCCATATAATCCCCCTGAGGGCCTTTAAAAAGGCCCCCAGACCCTTCTGGACCCCCTCAGGACGCTTCTAATAGCCCCCAGACCTTTCTAGAGCTCCTCAGGGCCTTTCTAAAGGCCTCCACACCCTTCTAATTACCCTCAAGACCCATGTAAAGGCCCCCAGACCCTTCTAGATTGCCTCAGGACCCATCTAAAAGCCCCCAGACCCTTCTAATGCCTTTCAGGACCCTTATCAAGGCCACAAGACCCTTCTAATGCCCCTCAGGACCTTTCTAAAGGCCCTCAGACCCTTCTAATGCCCCTCAGGGCATTTATAAAGGTTCCCAGACCCTTCTAGAGCCTGTCAGGACACTTATAAAGGCCCCCAGACCATTCTAGAGCCCCTCAGGACACTTCTAAAGGCCCGCAGACCATTCTAATGCCCGTCAGGGCCTTATAAAGGTCCCCAGACCCTTCTACTGACCCTCAGGAGCATTCTAAAGGCCCCCAGACCCTTCTAATGCCCCACAGGGCCTTTCTAAAGGTCCCCAGACCCTTCTAGAGCCCCTGAAGACCCTTCTAAAGGCCCCCAGACCCTTATAGAGCCCCTCAGGACCCTTCTAATGTCCCCCAGACCCTGCTAATTCCCCTCAGGGCTTTTATAAGGGCACCCAGACCCTTCTAATGCCCCTCAGGACCCTTATAAAGGCACCCAGACCCTTCTAGAGCCTCTCAGGACAGTTTTAAATGCCTCCAGACCCTTCTAGACCCCCTCAGGACCATTCTAAAGGCCCCCAGACCCTTCTAATGCCCCTCAGGGCCTTTCTAAAGGCCCCCATACCATTCTAATGCCCCTCAGGTCATTTCTAAAGGCCCCCAGACCCTTCTAGACCCCCTCAGGACGCTTCTAATAGCCCCCAGACCCTTCTAGAGCCCCTCAGGGCCTTTCTAAAGGCCTCCACACCCTTCTAATGACCCTCAAGACCCATGTAAAGGCCCCCAGACCCTTCTAGATTGCCTCAGGACCCATCTAAAAGCCCCCAGACCCTTCTAATGCCTTTCAGGGCCTTTCTAAAGGCCTCCACACCCTTCTAATGACCCTCAAGACCCATGTAAAGGCCCCTAGACCCTTCTAGATTGCCTCAGGACCGATCTAAAAGCCCCCAGACCCTTCCAATACCTTTCAGGACCCTTATGAAGGCCACAAGACCCTTCTAATGCCCCTCAGGACCTTTCTAAAGGCCCTCAGACCCTTCTAGAGCCTGTCAGGACCCTTATAAATGTTCCCAGACCCTTCTAGAGCCCGTCAGGACCCTTATAAAGGTCCCCAGACCCTTCTACTGCACCTCAGGAGCATTCTAAAGGCCCCCAGACCCTTCTAATGCCCCACAGGGCCTTTCTAAAGGTCCCCAGACCCCTCTAGAGCCCCTGAAGACCCTTCTAAAGGCCCCCAAACCCTTATAGAGCCCCTCAGGACCCTTCTAAAGGCCCCCAGACCCTGCTAATTCTCCTCAGGGCTTTTATAAGGGCACCCAGACCCTTCTAATGCCCCTCAGGACCCTTATAAAGGCACCCAGACCCTTCTAGAGCCTCTCAGGACAGTTTTAAATGCCTCCAGACCCTTCTAGACCCCCTCAGGACCATTCTAAAGGCCCCCAGACCCTTCTAATGCTCCTCAGGGCCTTTCTAAAGTACCCCAGACACTTCTAGAACCACTCAGGGCCTTTCTATATGAACCCAGGCCCTTGTAATGCCACTCAGGGCCTTTCTAAAGGCCGCGAGACCCTTATAATTCCCCTTGAGGGCCTTTAAAAAGTCCCCCAGACCCTTCTGGACCCCCTCAGGACGTTTCTAATAGCCCCCAGACCCTTCTAGAGCCCC
Organism: Coccyzus lansbergi; assembly: GCA_033558105.1. NCBI lineage: Eukaryota > Metazoa > Chordata > Aves > Cuculiformes > Coccyzidae > Coccyzus > Coccyzus lansbergi. The sequence goes on from JAUMJK010000895.1 coordinate 2,482, forward strand.
TCAGGGCCTTTCTAAAGGCCTCCACACCCTTCTAATGACCCTCAAGACCCATGTAAAGGCCCCCAGACCCTTCTAGATTGCCTCAGGACCCATCTAAAAGCCCCCAGACCCTTCTAATGCCTTTCAGGGCCTTTCTAAAGGCCTCCACACCCTTCTAATGACCCTCAAGACCCATGTAAAGGCCCCTAGACCCTTCTAGATTGCCTCAGGACCGATCTAAAAGCCCCCAGACCCTTCCAATGCCTTTCAGGACCCTTATGAAGGCCACAAGACCCTTCTAATGCCCCTCAGGACCTTTCTAAAGGCCCTCAGACCCTTCTAGAGCCCGTCAGGACCCTTATAAAGGTCCCCAGACCCTTCTAGAGCCCGTCAGGACCCTTATAAAGGTCCCCAGACCCTTCTACTGCCCCTCAGGAGCATTCTAAAGGCCCCCAGACCCTTCTAATGCTTCACAGGGCCTTTCTAAAGGTCCCCAGACCCATCTAGAGCCCCTGAAGACCCTTCTAAAGCCCCTCAGGACCCTTATAAAGGCACGCAGACCATTCTAGAGCCTCTCAGGACAGTTTTAAATGCCTCCAGACCCTTCTAGAACCCCTCAGGACCATTCTAAAGCCCCCCAAACCCTTCTAATGCCCCTCAGGGCATTTCTAAAGTACCCCAGACAATTCTAGAACCTCTCAGGGCCTTTCTATATGACCCCAGACCCTTGTAGTGCCACTCAGGGCCTTTCTAAAGGCCTCCACACCCTTCTAATGACCATCAAGACCCATGTAAAGGCCCCCAGACCCTTCTAGATTGCCTCAGGACCCATCTAAAAGCCCCCAGACCCTTCTAATGCCTTTCAGGACCCTTATGAAGGCCACAAGGCCCTTCTAATGCCCCTCAGGACCTTTCTAAAGGCCCTCAGACCCTTCTAATGCCCCTCAGGGCATTTATAAAGGTTCCCAGACCCTTCTAGAGCCCGTCAGGACCCTTATAAAGGCCCCCAGACCATTCTAGAGCCCCTCAGGACACTTCTAAAGGCCTGCAGACCATTCTAATGCCCGTCAGGGCCTTATAAAGGTCCCCAGACCCTTCTACTGCACCTCAGGAGCATTCTAAAGGCCCCAAGACCCTTCTAATGCCCCACAAGGCCTTTCTAAAGGTCCCGAGACCCTTCTAGAGCCCCTGAAGACCCTTCTAAAGGCCCCCAGACCTTTATAGAGCCCCTCAGGACCCTTCTAAAGTCCCCCAGACCCTGTTAGTTCCCCTCAGGGCTTTTATAAGGGCACCCAGACCCTTCTAATGCCCCTCAGGACCCTTATAAAGGCACCCAGACCCTTCTAGAGCCTCTCAGGACAGTTTTAAATGCCTCCAGATCCTTCTAGACCCCCTCAGGACCATTCTAAAGGCCCCCAGACCCTTCTAATGCCCCTCAGGGCCTTTCTAAAGTACCCCAGACACTTCTAGAATTTCTCAGGGCCTTTCTATATGACCCAAGGCCCTTGTAATGCCACTCAGGGCCTTTCTAAAGGCCGCGAGACCCATATAATCCCCCTGAGGGCCTTTAAAAAGGCCCCCAGACCCTTCTGGACCCCCTCAGGACGCTTCTAATAGCCCCCAGACCTTTCTAGAGCTCCTCAGGGCCTTTCTAAAGGCCTCCACACCCTTCTAATTACCCTCAAGACCCATGTAAAGGCCCCCAGACCCTTCTAGATTGCCTCAGGACCCATCTAAAAGCCCCCAGACCCTTCTAATGCCTTTCAGGACCCTTATCAAGGCCACAAGACCCTTCTAATGCCCCTCAGGACCTTTCTAAAGGCCCTCAGACCCTTCTAATGCCCCTCAGGGAATTTATAAAGGTTCCCAGACCCTTCTAGAGCCTGTCAGGACACTTATAAAGGCCCCCAGACCATTCTAGAGCCCCTCAGGACACTTCTAAAGGCCCGCAGACCATTCTAATGCCCGTCAGGGCCTTATAAAGGTCCCCAGACCCTTCTACTGACCCTCAGGAGCATTCTAAAGGCCCCCAGACCCTTCTAATGCCCCACAGGGCCTTTCTAAAGGTCCCCAGACCCTTCTAGAGCCCCTGAAGACCCTTCTAAAGGCCCCCAGACCCTTATAGAGCCCCTCAGGACCCTTCTAATGTCCCCCAGACCCTGCTAATTCCCCTCAGGGCTTTTATAAGGGCACCCAGACCCTTCTAATGCCCCTCAGGACCCTTATAAAGGCACCCAGACCCTTCTAGAGCCTCTCAGGACAGTTTTAAATGCCTCCAGACCCTTCTAGACCCCCTCAGGACCATTCTAAAGGCCCCCAGACCCTTCTAATGCCCCTCAGGGCCTTTCTAAAGGCCCCCATACCATTCTAATGCCCCTCAGGTCATTTCTAAAGGCCCCCAGACCCTTCTAGACCCCCTCAGGACGCTTCTAATAGCCCCCAGACCCTTCTAGAGCCCCTCAGGGCCTTTCTAAAGGCCTCCACACCCTTCTAATGACCCTCAAGACCCATGTAAAGGCCCCCAGACCCTTCTAGATTGCCTCAGGACCCATCTAAAAGCCCCCAGACCCTTCTAATGCCTTTCAGGGCCTTTCTAAAGGCCTCCACACCCTTCTAATGACCCTCAAGACCCATGTAAAGGCCCCTAGACCCTTCTAGATTGCCTCAGGACCGATCTAAAAGCCCCCAGACCCTTCCAATACCTTTCAGGACCCTTATGAAGGCCACAAGACCCTTCTAATGCCCCTCAGGACCTTTCTAAAGGCCCTCAGACCCTTCTAGAGCCTGTCAGGACCCTTATAAATGTTCCCAGACCCTTCTAGAGCCCGTCAGGACCCTTATAAAGGTCCCCAGACCCTTCTACTGCACCTCAGGAGCATTCTAAAGGCCCCCAGACCCTTCTAATGCCCCACAGGGCCTTTCTAAAGGTCCCCAGACCCCTCTAGAGCCCCTGAAGACCCTTCTAAAGGCCCCCAAACCCTTATAGAGCCCCTCAGGACCCTTCTAAAGGCCCCCAGACCCTGCTAATTCTCCTCAGGGCTTTTAAAAGGGCACCCAGACCCTTCTAATGCCCCTCAGGACCCTTATAAAGGCACCCAGACCCTTCTAGAGCCTCTCAGGACAGTTTTAAATGCCTCCAGACCCTTCTAGACCCCCTCAGGACCATTCTAAAGGCCCCCAGACCCTTCTAATGCTCCTCAGGGCCTTTCTAAAGTACCCCAGACACTTCTAGAACCACTCAGGGCCTTTCTATATGAACCCAGGCCCTTGTAATGCCACTCAGGGCCTTTCTAAAGGCCGCGAGACCCTTATAATTCCCCTTGAGGGCCTTTAAAAAGTCCCCCAGACCCTTCTGGACCCCCTCAGGACGTTTCTAATAGCCCCCAGACCCTTCTAGAGCCCCTCAGGGCCTTTCTAAAGGCCTCCACACCCTTCTAATGACCCTCAAGACCCATGTAAAGGCCCCCAGACCCTTCTAGATTGCCTCAGGACCCATCTAAAAGCCCCCAGACCCTTCTAATGCCTTTCAGGGCCTTTCTAAAGGCCTCCACACCCTTCTAATGACCCTCAAGACCCATGTAAAGGCCCCTAGACCCTTCTAGATTGCCTCAGGACCGATCTAAAAGCCCCCAGACCCTTCCAATGCCTTTCAGGACCCTTATGAAGGCCACAAGACCCTTCTAATGCCCCTCAGGACCTTTCTAAAGGCCCTCAGACCCTTCTAGAGCCCGTCAGGACCCTTATAAAGGTCCCCAGACCCTTCTAGAGCCCGTCAGGACCCTTATAAAGGTCCCCAGACCCTTCTACTGCCCCTCAGGAGCATTCTAAAGGCCCCCAGACCCTTCTAATGCTTCACAGGGCCTTTCTAAAGGTCCCCAGACCCATCTAGAGCCCCTGAAGACCCTTCTAAAGCCCCTCAGGACCCTTATAAAGGCACGCAGACCATTCTAGAGCCTCTCAGGACAGTTTTAAATGCCTCCAGACCCTTCTAGAACCCCTCAGGACCATTCTAAAGCCCCCCAAACCCTTCTAATGCCCCTCAGGGCATTTCTAAAGTACCCCAGACAATTCTAGAACCTCTCAGGGCCTTTCTATATGACCCCAGACCCTTGTAGTGCCACTCAGGGCCTTTCTAAAGGCCTCCACACCCTTCTAATGACCATCAAGACCCATGTAAAGGCCCCCAGACCCTTCTAGATTGCCTCAGGACCCATCTAAAAGCCCCCAGACCCTTCTAATGCCTTTCAGGACCCTTATGAAGGCCACAAGGCCCTTCTAATGCCCCTCAGGACCTTTCTAAAGGCCCTCAGACCCTTCTAATGCCCCTCAGGGCATTTATAAAGGTTCCCAGACCCTTCTAGAGCCCGTCAGGACCCTTATAAAGGCCCCCAGACCATTCTAGAGCCCCTCAGGACACTTCTAAAGGCCTGCAGACCATTCTAATGCCCGTCAGGGCCTTATAAAGGTCCCCAGACCCTTCTACTGCACCTCAGGAGCATTCTAAAGGCCCCAAGACCCTTCTAATGCCCCACAAGGCCTTTCTAAAGGTCCCGAGACCCTTCTAGAGCCCCTGAAGACCCTTCTAAAGGCCCCCAGACCTTTATAGAGCCCCTCAGGACCCTTCTAAAGTCCCCCAGACCCTGTTAATTCCCCTCAGGGCTTTTATAAGGGCACCCAGACCCTTCTAATGCCCCTCAGGACCCTTATAAAGGCACCCAGACCCTTCTAGAGCCTCTCAGGACAGTTTTAAATGCCTCCAGATCCTTCTAGACCCCCTCAGGACCATTCTAAAGGCCCCCAGACCCTTCTAATGCCCCTCAGGGCCTTTCTAAAGTACCCCAGACACTTCTAGAATTTCTCAGGGCCTTTCTATATGACCCAAGGCCCTTGTAATGCCACTCAGGGCCTTTCTAAAGGCCGCGAGACCCATATAATCCCCCTGAGGGCCTTTAAAAAGGCCCCCAGACCCTTCTGGACCCCCTCAGGACGCTTCTAATAGCCCCCAGACCTTTCTAGAGCTCCTCAGGGCCTTTCTAAAGGCCTCCACACCCTTCTAATTACCCTCAAGACCCATGTAAAGGCCCCCAGACCCTTCTAGATTGCCTCAGGACCCATCTAAAAGCCCCCAGACCCTTCTAATGCCTTTCAGGACCCTTATCAAGGCCACAAGACCCTTCTAATGCCCCTCAGGACCTTTCTAAAGGCCCTCAGACCCTTCTAATGCCCCTCAGGGCATTTATAAAGGTTCCCAGACCCTTCTAGAGCCTGTCAGGACACTTATAAAGGCCCCCAGACCATTCTAGAGCCCCTCAGGACACTTCTAAAGGCCCGCAGACCATTCTAATGCCCGTCAGGGCCTTATAAAGGTCCCCAGACCCTTCTACTGACCCTCAGGAGCATTCTAAAGGCCCCCAGACCCTTCTAATGCCCCACAGGGCCTTTCTAAAGGTCCCCAGACCCTTCTAGAGCCCCTGAAGACCCTTCTAAAGGCCCCCAGACCCTTATAGAGCCCCTCAGGACCCTTCTAATGTCCCCCAGACCCTGCTAATTCCCCTCAGGGCTTTTATAAGGGCACCCAGACCCTTCTAATGCCCCTCAGGACCCTTATAAAGGCACCCAGACCCTTCTAGAGCCTCTCAGGACAGTTTTAAATGCCTCCAGACCCTTCTAGACCCCCTCAGGACCATTCTAAAGGCCCCCAGACCCTTCTAATGCCCCTCAGGGCCTTTCTAAAGGCCCCCATACCATTCTAATGCCCCTCAGGTCATTTCTAAAGGCCCCCAGACCCTTCTAGACCCCCTCAGGACGCTTCTAATAGCCCCCAGACCCTTCTAGAGCCCCTCAGGGCCTTTCTAAAGGCCTCCACACCCTTCTAATGACCCTCAAGACCCATGTAAAGGCCCCCAGACCCTTCTAGATTGCCTCAGGACCCATCTAAAAGCCCCCAGACCCTTCTAATGCCTTTCAGGGCCTTTCTAAAGGCCTCCACACCCTTCTAATGACCCTCAAGACCCATGTAAAGGCCCCTAGACCCTTCTAGATTGCCTCAGGACCGATCTAAAAGCCCCCAGACCCTTCCAATACCTTTCAGGACCCTTATGAAGGCCACAAGACCCTTCTAATGCCCCTCAGGACCTTTCTAAAGGCCCTCAGACCCTTCTAGAGCCTGTCAGGACCCTTATAAATGTTCCCAGACCCTTCTAGAGCCCGTCAGGACCCTTATAAAGGTCCCCAGACCCTTCTACTGCACCTCAGGAGCATTCTAAAGGCCCCCAGACCCTTCTAATGCCCCACAGGGCCTTTCTAAAGGTCCCCAGACCCCTCTAGAGCCCCTGAAGACCCTTCTAAAGGCCCCCAAACCCTTATAGAGCCCCTCAGGACCCTTCTAAAGGCCCCCAGACCCTGCTAATTCTCCTCAGGGCTTTTATAAGGGCACCCAGACCCTTCTAATGCCCCTCAGGACCCTTATAAAGGCACCCAGACCCTTCTAGAGCCTCTCAGGACAGTTTTAAATGCCTCCAGACCCTTCTAGACCCCCTCAGGACCATTCTAAAGGCCCCCAGACCCTTCTAATGCTCCTCAGGGCCTTTCTAAAGTACCCCAGACACTTCTAGAACCACTCAGGGCCTTTCTATATGAACCCAGGCCCTTGTAATGCCACTCAGGGCCTTTCTAAAGGCCGCGAGACCCTTATAATTCCCCTTGAGGGCCTTTAAAAAGTCCCCCAGACCCTTCTGGACCCCCTCAGGACGTTTCTAATAGCCCCCAGACCCTTCTAGAGCCCCTCAGGGCCTTTCTAAAGGCCTCCACACCCTTCTAATGACCCTCAAGACCCATGTAAAGGCCCCCAGACCCTTCTAGATTGCCTCAGGACCCATCTAAAAGCCCCCAGACCCTTCTAATGCCTTTCAGGGCCTTTCTAAAGGCCTCCACACCCTTCTAATGACCCTCAAGACCCATGTAAAGGCCCCTAGACCCTTCTAGATTGCCTCAGGACCGATCTAAAAGCCCCCAGACCCTTCCAATGCCTTTCAGGACCCTTATGAAGGCCACAAGACCCTTCTAATGCCCCTCAGGACCTTTCTAAAGGCCCTCAGACCCTTCTAGAGCCCGTCAGGACCCTTATAAAGGTCCCCAGACCCTTCTAGAGCCCGTCAGGACCCTTATAAAGGTCCCCAGACCCTTCTACTGCCCCTCAGGAGCATTCTAAAGGCCCCCAGACCCTTCTAATGCTTCACAGGGCCTTTCTAAAGGTCCCCAGACCCATCTAGAGCCCCTGAAGACCCTTCTAAAGCCCCTCAGGACCCTTATAAAGGCACGCAGACCATTCTAGAGCCTCTCAGGACAGTTTTAAATGCCTCCAGACCCTTCTAGAACCCCTCAGGACCATTCTAAAGCCCCCCAAACCCTTCTAATGCCCCTCAGGGCATTTCTAAAGTACCCCAGACAATTCTAGAACCTCTCAGGGCCTTTCTATATGACCCCAGACCCTTGTAGTGCCACTCAGGGCCTTTCTAAAGGCCTCCACACCCTTCTAATGACCATCAAGACCCATGTAAAGGCCCCCAGACCCTTCTAGATTGCCTCAGGACCCATCTAAAAGCCCCCAGACCCTTCTAATGCCTTTCAGGACCCTTATGAAGGCCACAAGGCCCTTCTAATGCCCCTCAGGACCTTTCTAAAGGCCCTCAGACCCTTCTAATGCCCCTCAGGGCATTTATAAAGGTTCCCAGACCCTTCTAGAGCCCGTCAGGACCCTTATAAAGGCCCCCAGACCATTCTAGAGCCCCTCAGGACACTTCTAAAGGCCTGCAGACCATTCTAATGCCCGTCAGGGCCTTATAAAGGTCCCCAGACCCTTCTACTGCACCTCAGGAGCATTCTAAAGGCCCCAAGACCCTTCTAATGCCCCACAAGGCCTTTCTAAAGGTCCCGAGACCCTTCTAGAGCCCCTGAAGACCCTTCTAAAGGCCCCCAGACCTTTATAGAGCCCCTCAGGACCCTTCTAAAGTCCCCCAGACCCTGTTAATTCCCCTCAGGGCTTTTATAAGGGCACCCAGACCCTTCTAATGCCCCTCAGGACCCTTATAAAGGCACCCAGACCCTTCTAGAGCCTCTCAGGACAGTTTTAAATGCCTCCAGATCCTTCTAGACCCCCTCAGGACCATTCTAAAGGCCCCCAGACCCTTCTAATGCCCCTCAGGGCCTTTCTAAAGTACCCCAGACACTTCTAGAATTTCTCAGGGCCTTTCTATATGACCCAAGGCCCTTGTAATGCCACTCAGGGCCTTTCTAAAGGCCGCGAGACCCATATAATCCCCCTGAGGGCCTTTAAAAAGGCCCCCAGACCCTTCTGGACCCCCTCAGGACGCTTCTAATAGCCCCCAGACCTTTCTAGAGCTCCTCAGGGCCTTTCTAAAGGCCTCCACACCCTTCTAATTACCCTCAAGACCCATGTAAAGGCCCCCAGACCCTTCTAGATTGCCTCAGGACCCATCTAAAAGCCCCCAGACCCTTCTAATGCCTTTCAGGACCCTTATCAAGGCCACAAGACCCTTCTAATGCCCCTCAGGACCTTTCTAAAGGCCCTCAGACCCTTCTAATGCCCCTCAGGGCATTTATAAAGGTTCCCAGACCCTTCTAGAGCCTGTCAGGACACTTATAAAGGCCCCCAGACCATTCTAGAGCCCCTCAGGACACTTCTAAAGGCCCGCAGACCATTCTAATGCCCGTCAGGGCCTTATAAAGGTCCCCAGACCCTTCTACTGACCCTCAGGAGCATTCTAAAGGCCCCCAGACCCTTCTAATGCCCCACAGGGCCTTTCTAAAGGTCCCCAGACCCTTCTAGAGCCCCTGAAGACCCTTCTAAAGGCCCCCAGACCCTTATAGAGCCCCTCAGGACCCTTCTAATGTCCCCCAGACCCTGCTAATTCCCCTCAGGGCTTTTATAAGGGCACCCAGACCCTTCTAATGCCCCTCAGGACCCTTATAAAGGCACCCAGACCCTTCTAGAGCCTCTCAGGACAGTTTTAAATGCCTCCAGACCATTCTAGACCCCCTCAGGACCATTCTAAAGGCCCCCAGACCCTTCTAATGCCCCTCAGGGCCTTTCTAAAGGCCCCCATACCATTCTAATGCCCCTCAGGTCATTTCTAAAGGCCCCCAGACCCTTCTAGACCCCCTCAGGACGCTTCTAATAGCCCCCAGACCCTTCTAGAGCCCCTCAGGGCCTTTCTAAAGGCCTCCACACCCTTCTAATGACCCTCAAGACCCATGTAAAGGCCCCCAGACCCTTCTAGATTGCCTCAGGACCCATCTAAAAGCCCCCAGACCCTTCTAATGCCTTTCAGGGCCTTTCTAAAGGCCTCCACACCCTTCTAATGACCCTCAAGACCCATGTAAAGGCCCCTAGACCCTTCTAGATTGCCTCAGGACCGATCTAAAAGCCCCCAGACCCTTCCAATACCTTTCAGGACCCTTATGAAGGCCACAAGACCCTTCTAATGCCCCTCAGGACCTTTCTAAAGGCCCTCAGACCCTTCTAGAGCCTGTCAGGACCCTTATAAATGTTCCCAGACCCTTCTAGAGCCCGTCAGGACCCTTATAAAGGTCCCCAGACCCTTCTACTGCACCTCAGGAGCATTCTAAAGGCCCCCAGACCCTTCTAATGCCCCACAGGGCCTTTCTAAAGGTCCCCAGACCCCTCTAGAGCCCCTGAAGACCCTTCTAAAGGCCCCCAAACCCTTATAGAGCCCCTCAGGACCCTTCTAAAGGCCCCCAGACCCTGCTAATTCTCCTCAGGGCTTTTATAAGGGCACCCAGACCCTTCTAATGCCCCTCAGGACCCTTATAAAGGCACCCAGACCCTTCTAGAGCCTCTCAGGACAGTTTTAAATGCCTCCAGACCCTTCTAGACCCCCTCAGGACCATTCTAAAGGCCCCCAGACCCTTCTAATGCTCCTCAGGGCCTTTTTAAAGTACCCCAGACACTTCTAGAACCACTCAGGGCCTTTCTATATGAACCCAGGCCCTTGTAATGCCACTCAGGGCCTTTCTAAAGGCCGCGAGACCCTTATAATTCCCCTTGAGGGCCTTTAAAAAGTCCCCCAGACCCTTCTGGACCCCCTCAGGACGTTTCTAATAGCCCCCAGACCCTTCTAGAGCCCCTCAGGGCCTTTCTAAAGGCCTCCACACCCTTCTAATGACCCTCAAGACCCATGTAAAGGCCCCCAGACCCTTCTAGATTGCCTCAGGACCCATCTAAAAGCCCCCAGACCCTTCTAATGCCTTTCAGGGCCTTTCTAAAGGCCTCCACACCCTTCTAATGACCCTCAAGACCCATGTAAAGGCCCCTAGACCCTTCTAGATTGCCTCAGGACCGATCTAAAAGCCCCCAGACCCTTCCAATGCCTTTCAGGACCCTTATGAAGGCCACAAGACCCTTCTAATGCCCCTCAGGACCTTTCTAAAGGCCCTCAGACCCTTCTAGAGCCCGTCAGGACCCTTATAAAGGTCCCCAGACCCTTCTAGAGCCCGTCAGGACCCTTATAAAGGTCCCCAGACCCTTCTACTGCCCCTCAGGAGCATTCTAAAGGCCCCCAGACCCTTCTAATGCTTCACAGGGCCTTTCTAAAGGTCCCCAGACCCATCTAGAGCCCCTGAAGACCCTTCTAAAGCCCCTCAGGACCCTTATAAAGGCACGCAGACCATTCTAGAGCCTCTCAGGACAGTTTTAAATGCCTCCAGACCCTTCTAGAACCCCTCAGGACCATTCTAAAGCCCCCCAAACCCTTCTAATGCCCCTCAGGGCATTTCTAAAGTACCCCAGACAATTCTAGAACCTCTCAGGGCCTTTCTATATGACCCCAGACCCTTGTAGTGCCACTCAGGGCCTTTCTAAAGGCCTCCACACCCTTCTAATGACCATCAAGACCCATGTAAAGGCCCCCAGACCCTTCTAGATTGCCTCAGGACCCATCTAAAAGCCCCCAGACCCTTCTAATGCCTTTCAGGACCCTTATGAAGGCCACAAGGCCCTTCTAATGCCCCTCAGGACCTTTCTAAAGGCCCTCAGACCCTTCTAATGCCCCTCAGGGCATTTATAAAGGTTCCCAGACCCTTCTAGAGCCCGTCAGGACCCTTATAAAGGCCCCCAGACCATTCTAGAGCCCCTCAGGACACTTCTAAAGGCCTGCAGACCATTCTAATGCCCGTCAGGGCCTTATAAAGGTCCCCAGACCCTTCTACTGCACCTCAGGAGCATTCTAAAGGCCCCAAGACCCTTCTAATGCCCCACAAGGCCTTTCTAAAGGTCCCGAGACCCTTCTAGAGCCCCTGAAGACCCTTCTAAAGGCCCCCAGACCTTTATAGAGCCCCTCAGGACCCTTCTAAAGTCCCCCAGACCCTGTTAATTCCCCTCAGGGCTTTTATAAGGGCACCCAGACCCTTCTAATGCCCCTCAGGACCCTTATAAAGGCACCCAGACCCTTCTAGAGCCTCTCAGGACAGTTTTAAATGCCTCCAGATCCTTCTAGACCCCCTCAGGACCATTCTAAAGGCCCCCAGACCCTTCTAATGCCCCTCAGGGCCTTTCTAAAGTACCCCAGACACTTCTAGAATTTCTCAGGGCCTTTCTATATGACCCAAGGCCCTTGTAATGCCACTCAGGGCCTTTCTAAAGGCCGCGAGACCCATATAATCCCCCTGAGGGCCTTTAAAAAGGCCCCCAGACCCTTCTGGACCCCCTCAGGACGCTTCTAATAGCCCCCAGACCTTTCTAGAGCTCCTCAGGGCCTTTCTAAAGGCCTCCACACCCTTCTAATTACCCTCAAGACCCATGTAAAGGCCCCCAGACCCTTCTAGATTGCCTCAGGACCCATCTAAAAGCCCCCAGACCCTTCTAATGCCTTTCAGGACCCTTATCAAGGCCACAAGACCCTTCTAATGCCCCTCAGGACCTTTCTAAAGGCCCTCAGACCCTTCTAATGCCCCTCAGGGCATTTATAAAGGTTCCCAGACCCTTCTAGAGCCTGTCAGGACACTTATAAAGGCCCCCAGACCATTCTAGAGCCCCTCAGGACACTTCTAAAGGCCCGCAGACCATTCTAATGCCCGTCAGGGCCTTATAAAGGTCCCCAGACCCTTCTACTGACCCTCAGGAGCATTCTAAAGGCCCCCAGACCCTTCTAATGCCCCACAGGGCCTTTCTAAAGGTCCCCAGACCCTTCTAGAGCCCCTGAAGACCCTTCTAAAGGCCCCCAGACCCTTATAGAGCCCCTCAGGACCCTTCTAATGTCCCCCAGACCCTGCTAATTCCCCTCAGGGCTTTTATAAGGGCACCCAGACCCTTCTAATGCCCCTCAGGACCCTTATAAAGGCACCCAGACCCTTCTAGAGCCTCTCAGGACAGTTTTAAATGCCTCCAGACCCTTCTAGACCCCCTCAGGACCATTCTAAAGGCCCCCAGACCCTTCTAATGCCCCTCAGGGCCTTTCTAAAGGCCCCCATACCATTCTAATGCCCCTCAGGTCATTTCTAAAGGCCCCCAGACCCTTCTAGACCCCCTCAGGACGCTTCTAATAGCCCCCAGACCCTTCTAGAGCCCCTCAGGGCCTTTCTAAAGGCCTCCACACCCTTCTAATGACCCTCAAGACCCATGTAAAGGCCCCCAGACCCTTCTAGATTGCCTCAGGACCCATCTAAAAGCCCCCAGACCCTTCTAATGCCTTTCAGGGCCTTTCTAAAGGCCTCCACACCCTTCTAATGACCCTCAAGACCCATGTAAAGGCCCCTAGACCCTTCTAGATTGCCTCAGGACCGATCTAAAAGCCCCCAGACCCTTCCAATACCTTTCAGGACCCTTATGAAGGCCACAAGACCCTTCTAATGCCCCTCAGGACCTTTCTAAAGGCCCTCAGACCCTTCTAGAGCCTGTCAGGACCCTTATAAATGTTCCCAGACCCTTCTAGAGCCCGTCAGGACCCTTATAAAGGTCCCCAGACCCTTCTACTGCACCTCAGGAGCATTCTAAAGGCCCCCAGACCCTTCTAATGCCCCACAGGGCCTTTCTAAAGGTCCCCAGACCCCTCTAGAGCCCCTGAAGACCCTTCTAAAGGCCCCCAGACCCTTATAGAGCCCCTCAGGACCCTTCTAAAGTCCCCCAGACCCTGCTAATTCCCCTCAGGGCTTTTATAAGGGCACCCAGACCCTTCTAATGCCCCTCAGGACCCTTATAAAGGCACCCAGACCCTTCTAGAGCCTCTCAGGACAGTTTTAAATGCCTCCAGACCCTTCTAGACCCCCTCAGGACCATTCTAAAGCCCCCAGACCCTTCTAATGCTCCTCAGGGCCTTTCTAAAGTACCCCAGACACTTCTAGAACCACTCAGGGCCTTTCTATATGACCCCAGGCCCTTGTAATGCCACTCAGGGCCTTTCTAAAGGCCGCGAGACCCTTATAATTCCCCTTGAGGGCCTTTAAAAAGTCCCCCAGACCCTTCTGGACCCCCTCAGGACGTTTCTAATAGCCCCCAGACCCTTCTAGAGCCCCTCAGGGCCTTTCTAAAGGCCTCCACACCCTTCTAATGAACCTCAAGGCCCATGTAAAGGCCCCCATACTCTTCTAGATTGCCTAAGGACCCATCTAATAGCCCCCAGACCATTCTAATGCCTTTCAGGGCCTTTCTAAAGGCCTCCACACCTTTCTAATGACCCTCAAGACCCATGTAAAGGCTTCTAGACCCTTCTAGATTGCCTCAGGACCCATCTAAAAGCCCCCAGACCCTTCTAATGCCTTTCAGGACCCTTATGAAGGCCACAAGACCCTTCTAATGCCCCTCAGGGCATTTATAAAGGTTCCCAGACCCTTCTAGAGCCCGTCAGGACCCTTATAAAGGCCCCCAGACCATTCTAGAGCCCCTCAGGACACTTCTAAAGGCCTGGAGACCATTCTAATGCCCGTCAGGGCCTTATAAAGGTCCCCAGACCTTTCTACTGCCCCTCAGGAGCATTCTAAAGGCCCCCAGACCCTTCTAATGCCCCTCAGGGCCTTTCTAAAGGCTCCCATACCCTTCTAATGCCCCTCAGGTCATTTCTAAAGGCACCCAGACCCTTCTAATGCCACTCAGGGCCTTTCTAAAGGCCGCGAGACCCTTATAATCCCCCTGAGGGCCTTTAAAAAGGCTCCCAGACCCTTCTGGACCCCCTCAGGACTCTTCTAATAGCCCCCAGACCCTTCTAGAGCTCCTCAGGGCCTTTCTAAAGGCCTCCACACCCTTCTAATGACCCTCAAGACCCATGTAAAGGCACCCAGACCCTTCTAGATTACCTCAGGACCCATCTAAAAGCCCCCAGACCCTTCTAATGCCTTTCAGGACCCTTATCAAGGCCACAGGACCCTTCTAATGCCCGTCAGGACCTTTCTAAATGCCCTCAGACCCTTCTAATGCCCCTCAGGGCATTTATAAAGGTTCCCAGACCCTTCTAGAGCCCCTCAGGACACTTATAAAGGCCCCCAGACCATTCTAGAGACCCTGAGGACACTTCTAAATCCCGCAGACCATTCTAATGCCCGTCAGGGACTTTCTAAAGGTTCCCAGACCCTTCTACTGCCCCTCAGGAGCATTCTAAAGGCCCCCAGACCCTTCTAATGCCCCACAGGGCCTTTCTAAATGTCCCCAGACCCTTCTAGAGCCCCTGAAGACCCTTCTAAAGGCCCCCAGACCCTTATAGACCCCTCAGGACCCTTCTAAAGGCCCCCAGACCCTGTTAATTCCTTTCAGGGCTTTTATAAGTGCACCCAGACCCTTCTAATGCCCCTCAGGACCCTTATAAAGGCACCCAGACCCTTCTAGAGCCTCTCAGGACAGTTTTAAATGCCTCCAGACCCTTCTAGACCCCCTCAGGACAATTCTAAAGAACCCCAGACCCTTCTAATGCCCATCAGGGCCTTTCTAAAGGCCCCCATACCCTTCTAATGCCCCTCAGGTCATTTCTAAAGGCCCCCAGACCCTTCTAGACCCCCTCAGGACGCTTCTAATAGCCCCCAGACCCTTCTAGTGCCCCTCAGGGCCTTTCTAAAGGCCTCCAAACCCTTCTAATGACCCTCAAGACCGATGTAAAGGCCCCCAGACCCTTCTAGATTGCCTCAGGACCCATCTAAAAGCCCCCAGACCCTTCTAATGCCTTTCAGGGCCTTTCTAAAGGCCTCCACACCCTTCTAATGACCCTCAAGACCCATGTAAAGGCCCCTAGACCCTTCTAGATTGCCTCAGGACCCATCTAAAAGCCCCCAGACCCTTCCAATGCCTTTCAGGACCCTTATGAAGGCCACAAGACCCTTCTAATGCCCCTCAGGACCTTTCTAAAGGCTCTCAGACCATTCTAGAGCCCGTCAGGACCCTTATAAAGGTCCCCAGACCCTTCTAGAGCCCGTCAGGACCCTTATAAAGGTCCCCAGACCCTTCTACTGCCCCTCAGGAGCATTCTAAAGGCCCCCAGACCCTTCTAATGCTTCACAGGGCCATTCTAAAGGTCCCCAAACCCCTCTAGAGCCCCTGAAGACCCTTCTAAAGCCCCTCAGGACCCTTATAAAGGCACCCAGACCCTTCTAGTGCCTCTCAGGACAGTTTTAAATGCCTCCAGACCCTTCTAGAACCCCTCAGGACCATTCTAAAGCCCCCCAAACCCTTCTAATGTCCTCAGGGAAATTCTAAAGTACCCCAGACAATTCTAGAACCTCTCAGGGCCTTTCTATATGACCCCAGACCCTTGTAATGCCACTCAGGGCCTTTCTAAAGGCCTCCACACCCTTCTAATGACCCTCAAGACCCATGTAAAGGCCCCTAGACCCTTCTAGATTGCCTCAGGACCCATCTAAAAGCCCCCAGACCCTTCTAATGCCTTTCAGGACCCTTATGAAGGCCACAAGACCCTTCTAATGCCCCTCAGGACCTTTCTAAAGGCCCTCAGACCCTTCTAATGCCCCTCAGGGCATTTATAAAGGTTCCCAGACCCTTCTAGAGCCCGTCAGGACCCTTATAAAGGCCCCCAGACCATTCTAGAGCCCCTCAGGACACTTCTAAAGGCCTGCAGACCATTCTAATGCCCGTCAGGGCCTTATAAAGGTCCCCAGACCCTTCTACTGCACCTCAGGAGCATTCTAAAGGCCCCAAGACCCTTCTAATGCCCCACAAGGCCTTTCTAAAGGTCCCGAGACCCTTCTAGAGCCCCTGAAGACCCTTCTAAAGGCCCTCAGACCATTATAGAGCCCCTCAGGACCCTTCTAAAGTCCCCCAGACCCTGCTAATTCCTCTCAGGGCTTTTATAAGGGCACCCAGACCCTTCTAATGCCCCTCAGGACCCTTATAAAGGCACCCAGACCCTTCTAGAGCCTCTCAGAACAGTTTTAAATGCCTCCAGATCCTTCTAGACCCCCTCAGGACCATTCTAAAGGCCCCCAGACCCTTCTAATTCCTCTCAGGGCCTTTCTAAAGGCACCCAGACCCTTCTAATGACACTCAGGGCCTTTCTAAAGGCCGCGAGACCCTTATAATCCCCCTGAGGACCTTTAAAAAGGCCCCCAGACCCTTCTGGACCCCCTCAGGACGCTTCTAATAGCCCCGAGACCCTTCTAGAGCCCCTCAGGGCCTTTCTAAAGGCCTCCACACCCTTCTAATGACCCTCAAGACCCATGTAAAGGCCCCCAGACCCTTCTAGATTGCCTCAGGACCCATCTAAAAGCACCCAGACCCTTCTAATGCCTTTCAGGACCCTTATGAAGGCCACAAGACCCTTCTAATGCCCCTCAGGACCATTCTAAAGGCCCTCAGACCCTTCTAATGCCCCTCAGGGCATTTATAAAGGTTCCCAGACCATTCTAGAGACCGTCAGGACACTTATAAAGGTCCACAGACCCTTATACTGCCCCTCAGGAGCATTCTAAAGGCCCCCAGACCTTTCTAATGCCCCACAGGGCCTTTCTAAAGGTACCCAGACCCTTATAGAGCCCCTGAAGACCTTTCTAAAGGCTCCCATACCCTTCTAATGCCCCTCAGGTCATTTCTAAAGGCACACAGACCCTTCTAATGCCACTCAGGGCCTTTCTAAAGGCCGCGAGACCCTTATAATCCCCCTGAGGGCCTTTATAAAGGCCCCCAGACCCTTCTGGACCCCCTCAGGACGCTTCTAATAGCCCCCAGACCCTTCTAGAGCCCCTCAGGGCCTTTCTAAAGGCCTCCAGACCCTTCTAATGACCCTCAAGACCCATGTAAAGGTCCCCAGACCCTTCTAGATTGCCTCAGGACCCATCTAAAAGCTCACAGACCCTTCTAATGCCTTTCAGAGCCTTTCTAAAGGCCTCCACACCCTTCTAATGAAACCTCAAGACCCATGTAAAGGCCCCTAGACCCTTCTAGATTGCCTCAGGACCCAGCTAAAAGCCCCCAGACCCTTCTAATGCCTTTCAGGGCCCTTATAAATGCACCCAGACCATTCTAGAGCCTCTCAGGACAGTTTTAAATGCCTCCAGACCTTTCTAGACCCCTCAGGACCATTCTAAATGCCCCCAGACCCTTCTAATGCCCCTCAGGACCCTTCGAAAGGCCCCTAGACCCTTCTAATGCCCCTCAGGGCCTTTCTAAAGTACCCCAGACACTTCTAGAACCTCTCAGGGCCTTTCTATATGACCCCAGACCCTTGTAATGCCCCTCAGGGCATTTCTAATGGCCCCCAGACCATTCTAATGCCCCTCAGGACATTTCTAAAGGCCCCCAGACCCTTCTAGAGCCCCTCAGGACATTTCTAAAGGCACCCAGACCTTTCTAATGCCACTCAGGGCCTTTCTAAATGCCGCCAGACCCTTATAATCCCCCTGAGGGCCTTTAAAAAGGCTCCCAGACCCTTCTGGACCCCCTCAGGATGCTTCTAATAGCCCCCAGACCCTTCTAGAGCCCCTCAGGGCCTTTCTAAAGGCCTCCACACCCTTCTAATGACCCTCAAGACCCATGTAAAGGCCCCTAGACCCTTCTAGATTGCCTCAGGACCCATCTAAAAGTCCCCAGACCCATCTAATGCCTTTCAGGACCTTTCAAAAGGCCTCCACACCCTTCCAATGACCCTCAAGACCCATGTAAATGCCCCCAGACCCTTCTAGATTGCCTCAGGACCCATCTAAAAGACCCCAGACCCTTCTAATGCCTTTCAGGACCCTTATGAAGGCCACAAGACCCTTCTAATGCCCCTCAGGACCTTTCTAAAGGCCCTCAGACCCTTCTAATGCCCCTCAGGGCTTTTATAAAGGTTCCCAGACCCTTCTAGAGCACGTCAGGACCCATATAAAGGCCCCCAGATCATTCTAGAGCCCCTCAGGACACTTCTAAAGGCCCGCAGACCATTCTACTGCCCCTAAGGAGCATTCTAAAGACCCCCAGACCCTTCTAATGCCTTTCAGGGCCTTTCTAAAGGCCTCCACACCCTTCTAATGACCCTCAAGACCCAAGCAAAGGCCCCTAGACCCTTCTAGATTGCCTCAGGACCCATCTAAAAGCCCCCAGAGCATTCTAATGCCTTTCAGGACCCTTATGAAGGCCGCAAGACCCTTCTAATGCCCCTCAGGACGTTTCTAAAGGCCCTCAGAGCCTTATAGAGCCCCTCAGGACCATTCTAAAGTCCCCCAGACCCTGCTAATTCCCCTCAGGGCTTTTATAAGTGCACCCAGACCCTTCTAATGCCCCTCAGGACCCTTATAAAGGCACCCAGACCCTTCTAGAGCCTCTCAGGACAGTTTTAAATGCCTCCAGACCCTTCTAGACCCCCTCAGGGCCATTCTAAAGGCCCCCAGACCCTTCTAATGACCCTCAGGAACCTTCTAAAGGCCCCTAGACCCTTCTAATGCCCCTCAGGGCCTTTCTAAAGGTCCCCAGACCATTCTAGAGCCCCTGAAGGCCCTTCTAAAGGACCCCAGACCCTTCTAATGCCACTCAGGGCCTTTCTAAAGGTCGCGAGACCCTTATATTCCCCCTGAGGTCCTTTAAAAAGGCCCCCAGACCCTTCTGTACCCCCTCAGGACGCTTCTAATAGCCCCCACACCCTTCTAATGCCCCTCAGGGCCTTTCTAAAGGCCTCCACACCCTTCTAATGACCCTCAAGACCCATGTAAAGGCCCCCAGACCCTTCTAGATTGCCTCAGGACCCATCTAAAAGCCCCCAGACAATTCTAATGCCTTTCAGGACCCTTATAAAGGCCCCCAGATCATTCTAGAGCCCCTCAAGACACTTCTAAAGGCCCGCAGACCATTCTACTGCCTCTCAGGAGCACTCTAAATGTCCCCAGACCCTACTAATGCCCCACAGGGCCTTTCTAAAGGTCCCCAGACCCTTCTATAGCCCCTGAAGACCCTTCTAAAGGCCCCCAGACCCTTCTAATGCCTTTCAGGACCTTTATAAAGGCACGCAGACCCTTCTATAGCCTCTCAGGACAGTTTTAAATGCCTCCAGACCTTTCTAGACCCCCTCAGGACCATTCTAAATGCCCGCAGACCCTTCTAATGCCCCTCAGGACCCTTCTAAAGGCCCGCAGACCCTTCTAATGCCCCTCAGGGCCTTTCTAAAGTACCCCAGACACTTCTAGAACCTCTCAGGGCCTTTCTATATGACCCCAGACCATTGTAATGCCCCTCAGGGCCTTTCTAACGGCCCCCAGACCTTTCTAATGCCCCTCAGGACATTTCTAAAGGCCCCCAGACCCTTCTAGAGCCCCTCAGGACATTTCTAAAGGCACCCAGACCCTTCTAATGCCACTCAGGGCCTTTCTAAAGGCAGCGAGACCCTTATAATCCCCCTGAGGGCCTTTAAAAAGGCTCCCAGACCCTTCTGGACCTCCTCAGGACGCTTCTAATAGCCCCCAGACCCTTCTAGAGCCCCTCCGGGCCTTTCTAAAGGCCTCCACACCCTTCTAATGACCCTCAAGACCCATGTAAAAGCCCCTCGACCCTTCTAGATTGCCTCAGGACCCATCTAAAAGCCCCCAGACCCTTCTAATGCTTTTCAGGACCCTTATGAAGGCTACAAGACCCTTCTAATGCACCTCAGGACCTTTCTAAAGGCCCTCAGACCCTTCTAATGCCTTTCACGGCCTTTATAAAGGTTCCCAGACCCTTCTAGAGCCCGTCAGGACCCTTATAAAGGCCCCCAGATCATTCTAGAGGCCCTCAAGACACTTCTAAAGGCCCGCAGACCATTCTACTGCCTCTCAGGAGCACTCTAAATGTCCCCAGACCCTACTAATGCCCCACAGGGCCTTTCTAAAGGTCCCCAGACCCTTCTATAGCCCCTGAAGACCCTTCTAAAGGCCCCCAGACCCTTCTAATGCCACTCAGGGCCTTTCTAAAGGCCGCGAGACCCTTATAATCCCCCTGAGGGCCTTTAAAAAGGCACCCAGACATTTCTGGACCCCCTCAGGACGCTTCTAATAGCCCCCAGACCCTTCTAATGCTCTCAGGGCCTTTCTAAAGGTCGCGAGACCCTTATAATCCCCCTGAGGGCCTTTAAAAAGGCCCCCAGACCCTTCTGGACCCCCTCAGGACGCTTCTAATAGCCCCCACACCCTTCTAGAGCCCATCAGGGCCTTTCTAAAGGCCTCCACACCCTTCTAATGACCCTCAAGACCCATGTAAAGGCCCCCAGACCCTTCTAGATTGCCTCAGGACCCATCTAAAAGCCCCCAGACCCTTCTAATGCCTTTCAGGACCCTTATGAAGGCCACAAGACCCTTCTAATGCCCCTCAGGAGCTTTATAAAGGACCTCAGACCCTTCTAATGCCCCTCAGGGTATTTATAAAGGTTCCCAGACCCTTCTAGAGCACGTCAGGACCCTTATAAAGGCCCCCAGACCATTCTAGAGCCCCTCAGGACACTTCTAAAGGCCCGCAGACCATTCTAATGCCCGTCAGGGCCTTTATAAATGTCCCCAGACCAATCAAATGCCCCTCAGGAGCACTCTAAAGGTCCCCAGACCCTTCTAGAGCCCCTGAAGACCCTTCTAAAGGCCCCCAGACCCTTATAGAGCCCCTCAGGACCATTCTAAAGTCCCCCAGACCCTGCTAATTCCCCTCAGGTCTTTTATAAGGGCACCCAGACCCTTCTAATGCCCCTCTGGACCCTTATAAAGGCCCCCAGACCCTTCTAGAGCTTCTCAGGACAGTTTTAAATGCCTCCAGACCCTTCTAGACCCCCTCAGGACCATTCTAAAGGCTCCCAGACCCTTCTTATGCCCCTCAGGACCCTTCTAAAGGCCCCCAGACCCATCTAATGCCCCACAGGGCCTGTCTAAAGGTCCCCAGACCCTTCTAGAGCCCCTGAAGACCCTTCTAAAGGCCCCCAGTCCCTTCTAATGCCACTCAGGGCCTTTCTAAAGGCCGCGAGACCATTATAATCCCCCTGAGGGCCTTTAAAAAGGCCCCCAGACTCTTCTGGACCCCCTCAGGACCCTTCTAATAGCACCCACAGCCTTCTAGAGCCACTCAGGGCCTTTCTAAAGGCCTCCACACCCTTCTAATGGCCCTCAAGACCCATGTAAAGGCCCCTAGACCCTTCTAGATTGCCTCAGGACCCATCTAAAAGCCCCCAGACCCTTCTAATGCCTTTCAGGACCCTTATGAAGGCCACCAGACCCTTCTAATGCCCCTCAGGAGCTTTCTAAAGGCCCTGAGACCCTTCTAATGCCCCTCAGGGCATTTATAAAGGTTCCCAGACCCTTCTAGAGCACGTTAGGACCCTTATAAAGGCCCCCAGACCATTCTAGAGCCCCTCAGGACACTTGTAAAAGTCTGCAGACCATTCTAATGCCCGTCAGGGCCTTTATAAAGGTACCCAGACCATTCTACTGCCCCTCAGGAGCATTCTAAATGCCCCCAGACCCTTCTAATGCCCCACAGGACCTTTCTAAAGGCCCCCAGACCCTTCTAGAGCCCCTGAAGACCCTTTTAAAGGCCCCCAGACCCTTATAGAGGCCCTCAGGACCCTTCTAAAGTCCTCCAGACCCTGCTAATTCCCCTCAGGGCTTTTATAAGGGCCACAAGACCCTTTTAATGCCCCTCAGGACCCTTACAAAGGCCCCCGGACCCTTCTAGAGCCTCTCAGGACAGATTTAAATGCCTCCAGACCCTTCTAGACCCCCTCAGGACCCTTCTAAATGCCCCCAGACCCTTCTAATGCCCCTCAGGACAATTCTAAAGCCCCAAAACCCTTCTAATGCCCCTCAGGGCATTTCTAAATTACCCCAGACACTTCTAGAACCTCTCAGAACCTTTCTATATGAACCCAGACCCTTCTAATGCCACTCAGGGCCTTTCTAAAGGCACCCATACCCTTCTATTGCCCCTCAGGACATTTCTAAAGGCCCCCAGACCCTTCTAGAGCCCCTCAGGACATTTCTAAAGGCCCCCAGAACCTTCTAATGCCACTCAGGGCCTTTCTAAAGTTCGCGAGACCCTGATAATCCCCCTGAAGTCCTTTAAAAAGGCCCCCAGACCCTTCTGGACCCACTCAGGACGCTTCTAATAGCCCCCACACCATTCTAATGCCCCTCAGGGCCTTTCTAAAGGCCTCCACACCCTTCTAATGACCCTCAAGACCCACGTAAAGGCCCCCAGACCCTTCTAGATTGCCTCAGGACCCAGTTAAAAGCCCCCAGACCCTTCTAATGCCTTTCAGGACCCTTATGAAGGCCACAAGACCCTTCTAATGAACCTCAGGACCTTTCTAAAGGCCCTCAGACCCTTCTAATGCCCCTCAGGGCCTTTATAAAGGTTCCCAGACCCTTCTAGAGCCCTTCAGGACCCTTATAAACGCCCCCAGATCATTCTAGAGCCCCTCAAGACACTTCTAAAGGCCCGCAGACCATTCTACTACCTCTCAGGAGCACTCTAAATGTCTCCAGACCCTACTAATGCCCCACAGGGCCTTTCTAAAGGTCCCCAGACCCTTCTATAGCCCCTGAAGACCCTACTAAAGGCCCCCAGACCCTTCTAATGCCACTCAGGGCCTTTCTAAAGGCCGCGAGACCCTTATAATCCCCCTGAGGGCCTTTAAAAAGGCTCCCAGGCCCTTCTGGACCCCCTCAGGGCTCTTCTAATAGCCCCCAGACCTTTCTAGAGCTACTCAGGGCCTTTCTAAAGGCCTCCACACCCTTCTAATGACCCTCAAGACCCATGTAAAGGCCCCAGACCCTTCTAGATTGCCTCAGGACCCATCTAAAAGCCCCCAGACCCTTCTAATGCCTTTCAGGACCCTTATGAAGGCCACAAGACCCTTCTAATGCCCCTCAGGACCTTTCTAAAGGACCTCAGACCCTTCTAATGCCCCTCAGGGCATTTATAAAGGTTCCCAGACCCTTCTAGAGCACGTCAGGACCCTTATAAAGGCCCCCAGACCATTCTAGAGCCTCTCAGGACACTTCTAAAGGCCCGCAGACCATTCTAATGCCCGTCAGGGCCTTTATAAATGTCCCCAGACCATTCAAATGCCCCTCAGGAGCATTCTAAAGGTCCCCAGACCCTTCTAATGCCCCACAGGGCCTTTCTAAAAGTCCCCAGACCCTTCTAGAGCCCCTGAAGACCCTTCTAAAGGCCCCCAGACCCTTCTAGAGCCCCTGAAGACCCTTCTAAAGGCCCCCAGACCCTTATAGAGCCCCTCAGGACCCTTCTAAAGTCCCCCAGACCCTGCTAATTCCCCTCTGGACCCTTACAAAGGCACCCAGACCCTTCTAGAGCTTCTCAGGACAGTTTTAAATGCCTGCAGACCCTTCTAGACCCCCTCAGGGCCATTCTAAAGGCTCCCAGACCCTTCTAATGCCCCTCAGGACCCTTCTAAAGGCCCCCAGACCATTCTAATGCCCCACAGGGCCTTTCTAAAGGTCCCCAGACCCTTCTAGAGCCCCTGAAGACCCTTCTAAATGCCCCCAGTCCCTTCTAATGCCACTCAGGGCCTTTCTAAAGGCCGCGAGACCATTATAATCCCCCTGAGGGCCTTTAAAAAGGCCCCCAGACTCTTCTGGACCCCCTCAGGACGCTTCTAATAGCACCCACACCCTTCTAGAGCCACTCAGGGCCTTTCTAAAGGCCTCCACACCCTTCTAATGGCCCTCAAGACCCATGTAAAGGCCCCTAGACCCTTCTAGATTGCCTCAGGACCCATCTAAAAGCCCCCAGAGCCTTCTAATGCCTTTCAGGACCCTTATGAAGGCCACAAGACCCTTCTAATGCCCCTCAGGAGCTTTCTAAAGGCCCTCAGACCCTTCTAATGCCCCTCAGGGCATTTATAAAGGTTCCCAGACCCTTCTAGAGCACGTTAGGACCCTTATAAAGGCCCCCAGACCATTCTAGAGCCCCTCAGGACACTTCTAAAGGCCTGCAGACCATTCTAATGCCCGTCAGGGCCTTTATAAAGGTACCCAGACCATTCTACTGCCCCTCAGGAGCATTCTAAAGTTCCCCAGACCCTTCTAATGCCCCACAGGGCCTTTCTAAAGGCCCCCAGACCCTTCTAGAGCCCCTGAAGACCCTTCTAAAGGCCCCCAGACCCTTATAGACGCCCTCAGGACCCTTCTAAAGTCCTCCAGACCCTGCTAATTCCCCTCAGGGCTTTTATAAGGGCCACAAGACCCTTTTAATGCCCCTCAGGACCCTTACAAAGGCCCCCGGACCCTTCTAGAGCCTCTCAGGACAGTTTTAAATGCCTCCAGACCCTTCTAGACCACCTCAGGACCCTTCTAAAGGCCCCCAGACCCTTCTAATGCCCCTCAGGACTATTCTAAAGCCCCAAAACCCTTCTAATGCCCCTCAGGGCATTTCTAAATTACCCCAGACACTTCTAGAACCTCTCAGAACCTTTCTATATGAACCCAGACCCTTCTAATGCCACTCAGGGCCTTTCTAAAGGCACCCATACCCTTCTATTGCCCCTCAGGACATTTCTAAAGGCCCCCAGACCCTTCTAGAGCCCCTCAGGACATTTCTAAAGGTCCCCAGAACCTTCTAATGCCACTCAGGGCCTTTCTAAAGGTCGCGAGACCCTGATAATCCCCCTGAGGGCCTTTAAAAAGGCCCCCAGACCCTTCTGGACCCACTCAGGACGCTTCTAATAGCCCCCACACCATTCTAATGCCCCTCAGGGCCTTTCTAAAGGCCTCCACACCCTTCTAATGACCCTCAAGACCCACGTAAAGGCCCCCAGACCCTTCTAGATTGCCTCAGGACCCAGTTAAAAGCCCCCAGACCCTTCTAATGCCTTTCAGGACCCTTATGAAGGCCACAAGACCCTTCTAATGCACCTCAGGACCTTTCTAAAGGCCCTCAGACCCTTCTAATGCCCCTCAGGGCATTTATAAAGGTTCCCAGACCCTTCTAGAGCACGTCAGGACCCTTATAAAGGCCCCCAGACCATTCTAGAGCCCCTCAGGACACTTCTAAAGGCCTGGAGACCATTCTAATGCCCGTCAGGGCCTTTATAAATGTCCCCAGACCATTCAAATGCCCCTCAGGAGCATTCTAAAGGTCCCCAGACCCTTCTAATGCCCCACAGGGCCTTTCTAAAAGTCCCCAGACCCTTCTAGAGCCCCTGAAGACCCTTCTAAAGGCCCCCAGACCCTTATAGAGCCCCTCAGGACCCTTCTGAAGTCCCCCAGACTCTGCTAATTCCCCTCAGGTCTTTTATAAGGGCACCCAGACCCTTCTAATGCCCCTCTGGACCCTTACAAAGGCACCCAGACCCTTCTAGAGCTTCTCAGGACAGTTTTAAATGCCTGCAGACCCTTCTAGACCCCCTCAGGACCATTCTAAAGGCTCCCAGACCCTTCTAATGCCCCTCAGGTCATTTCTAAAGGCACCCAGACCCTTGTAATGCCACTCAGGGCCTTTCTAAAGGCCGCGAGACTCTTATAATCCCCCTGAGGGCCTTTAAAAAGGCCCCCAGACTCTTCTGGACCCCCTTAGGACGCTTCTAATAGCACCCACACCCTTCTAGAGCCCCTCAGGGCCTTTCTAAAGGCCTCCACACCCTTCTAATGGCCCTCAAGACCCACGTAAAGGCCCCCAGACCCTTCTAGATTGCCTCAGGACCCATCTAAAAGCCCCCAGACCCTTCTAATGCCTTTCAGGACCCTTATGAAGGCCACAAGACCCTTCTAATGCACCTCAGGACCTTTCTAAATGCCCTCAGACCCTTCTAATGCCTTTCAGGGCCTTTATAAAGGTTCCCAGACCATTCTACAGCCCCTCAGGACCCTTATAAAGGCCCCCAGATCATTCTAGAGCCCCTCAGGACACTTCTAAAGGCCCGCAGACCATTCTACTGCCCCTAAGGAGCATTCTAAAGGCCCCCAGAACCTTCTAATGCCCCATAGGGCCTTTCTAAAGGTCCCCAGACCCTTATAGAGCCCCTGAAGACCCTTCTAAAGGCCCCCAGACCCTTCTAATGCCCCACAGGGCCTTTCTCAAGGCGCCCAGACCCTTCTAGAACCCCTGAAGACCCTTCTAAAGGCCCCCAGACCCTTCTAATGCCTCTCAGGGCCTTTCTAAATGAAGCGAGACGCGTATAATCCCCCTGAGGGCCTTTAAAAAGGCCCCCAGACCATTCTGGACCCACTCAGGACGCTTCTAATACCCCCACACCCTTCTGGAGCCCCTCAGGGCCTTTCTAAAGGCCTCTACACCCTTCTAATGTCCCTCAAGACCCATGTAAATGCACCCAGACCCTTCTAGATTGCCTCAGGACCCATCTAAAAGCCCCCAGACCCTTCTAATGCCTTTCAGGACCCTTATGAAGGCCACAAGACCCTTCTAATACCCCTCAGGTCCTTCTAAAGGCCCTCAGACTATTCAAATGCCCCTCAGGAGTATTTTAAAGGCCCCCAGACCCTTCTAATGCACCTCAGGACACTTCTAAAGGCTTCCAGACCCTTCTAATGCCCCTCAGGGCCTTTCTAAATTATCCCAGACACTTCTAGAACCTCTCAGAGCCTTTCTATATGACACCAGACCCTTGTAATGCCACTCAGGGCCTTTCTAAAGGCCGCGAGACCCTTATAATCCCCATGAGGGCCTTTAAAAAGGCCCCCAGACCTTTCTGGACCCCCTCAGGACGCATCTAATAGCCCCCAGACCCTTCTAGAGCCCCTCAGGGCCTTTCTAAAGGCCTCCACACCCTTCTAATGACCCTCAAGACCCATGTAAAGGCCCCTAGACCCTTCTAGATTTCCTCAGGACCCATCTAAAAGCCCCCAGACCCTTCTAATGCCTTTCAGGACCCTTATAAAGGCCCCCAGATCATTCTAGAGCCCCTCAGGACACTTCTAAAGGCCCGCAGACCATTCTACTGCCTCTGAGGAGCATTCTAAATGTCCCCAGACCCTTCTAATGCCCCACAGCGCCTTTCTAAAGGTCCCCAGACCCTACTTGAGCCCCTGAAGACCCTTCTAAAGGCTCCCAGACCCTTCTTATGCCACTCAGAGCCATTCTAAAGGCCGCGAGACCCTTATAATCCCCCCTGAGGGCCTTTAAAAAGGCCCCCAGACATTTCTGGACCCCCTCAGGACGCTTCTAAAAGCCCCCAGACCCATCTAATTCCACTCAGGGCCTTTCTAAAGGTCGCGAGACCCTTATAATCCCCCTGAGGGCCTTTAAAAAGGCCCCCAGACCATTCTGGAACCCCTCAGGACGCTTCTAATGGCCCCCACACCCTTCTAGAGCCCCTCAGGGCCTTTCTAAAGGCCTCCACACCCTTCTAATGACCCTCAAGACCCATGTAAAGGCCCCCAGACCCTTCTAGATTGCCTCAGGACCCATCTAAAATCTCCCAGACCCTTCTAATGCCCCACAGGGCCTTTCTAAAGGTCCCCAGACCCTACTAGAGCCCCTGAAGACCCTTCTAAAGGCCCCCAGACCCTTCTTATGCCACTCAGAGCCTTTCTAAAGGCCGCGAGACCCTTATAATCCCCCCTGAGGGCCTTTAAAAAGGCCCCCAGACATTTCTGGACCCCCTCAGGACGCTTCTAAAAGCCCCCAGACCCATCTAATTCCACTCAGGGCCTTTCTAAAGGTCGCGAGACCTTTATAATCCCCCTGAGGGCCTTTAAAAAGGCCCCCAGACCCTTCTGGAACCCCTCAGGACGCATCTAATGGCCCCCACACCCTTCTAGAGCCCCTCAGGGCCTTTCTAAAGGCCTCCACACCCTTCTAATGACCCTCAAGACCCATGTAAAGGCCCCCAGACCGTTCTAGATTGCCTCAGGACCCATCTAAAAGCTCCCAGATCCTTCTAATGCCTTTCAGGGCCTTTCTAAAGGCCTCCACACCCTTCTAATGACCCTCAAGACCCAAGCAAAGGCCCCTAGACCCTTCTAGATTGCCTCAGGACCCATCTAAAAGCCACCAGAGCATTCTAATGCCTTTCAGGACCCTTATGAAGGTCGCAAGACCCTTCTAATGCCCCTCAGGACGTTTCTAAAGGCCCTCAGACGCTTATAGAGCCCCTCAGGACCATTCTAAAGTCACCCAGACCCAGCTAATTCCCCTCAGGGCTTTTATAAGGGCACCCAGACCCTTCTAATGCCCCTCAGGACCCTTATAAATGCACCCAGACCCTTCTAGAGCCTCTCAGGACAGTTTTAAATGCCTCCAGACCCTTCTAGACCCCCTCAGGACCATTCTAAAGGCCCCCAGACCCTTCTAATGCCCCTCAGGACCCTTCTAAAGGCCCCTAGACCCTTCTAATGCCCCTCAGGGCCTTTCTAAATTACCTCAGACACTTCTAGAACCTCTCAGAGCCTTTCTATATGACCCCAGACCCTTGTAATGCCACTCACGGCCTTTCTAAAGGTCCCCAGACCCATCTAATGCCCCTCAGGGCCTTTCTAAAGGTCCCCAGACCCTTCTAATGCCACTCAGGGCCTTTCTAAATGTCGCGAGACCCTTATAATCCCCCTGAGGACCTTTAAAAAGGCCCCCAGACCCTTCTGGACCCCCTCAGGACGCTTCTAATAGCCCCCACACCCTTCTAATGCCCCTCAGGGCCTTTCTAA
Organism: Coccyzus lansbergi; assembly: GCA_033558105.1. Taxonomy (NCBI): domain Eukaryota; kingdom Metazoa; phylum Chordata; class Aves; order Cuculiformes; family Coccyzidae; genus Coccyzus; species Coccyzus lansbergi. The sequence goes on from JAUMJK010000895.1 coordinate 31,534, forward strand.
AGGCCTCCACACCCTTCTAATGACCCTCAAGACCCATGTAAAGGCCCCCAGACCCTTCTAGATTGCCTCAGGACCCATCTAAAAGCCCCCAGACCCTTCTAATGCCTTTCAGGGCCTTTCTAAAGGCCTCCACACTTATCTAATGACCCTCAAGACCCATTTAAAGGCCCCTAGACCCTTCTAGATTGTCTCAGGACCCAGCTAAAAGCCCCCAGACCCTTCTAATGCCTTTCAGGACACTTATGAAGGCCACAAGACCCTTCTAATGCCCCTCAGGACCTTTCTAAAGGCCCTCAGACCCTTCTAATGCCCCTCAGGGCATTTATAAAGGTCCCCAGACCTTTCTAGAGCCCGTCAGGACCCTTATAAAGGCCCCCAGACCATTCTAGAGCCCCTCAGGACACTTCTAAAGGCCCGTAGACCATTCCAATGCCTGTCAGGGCCTTTATAAAGGTCCCCAGACCCTTCTACTGCCCCTAAGGAGCATTCTAAAGGCACCCAGACCCTTCTAATGCCCCACAGGGCCTTTCTAAAGGTCCCCCAGACCCTTATAGAGCCCCTCAGGACCCTTCTAAAGTCCCCCAGACCCTGCTAATTCCCCTCAGGGCTTTTATAAGGGCCACAAGACCCTTCTAATGCCCCTCAGGACCCTTATAAAGGCACCCAGACCCCTCTAGAGCCTCTCAGGACAGTTTTAAATGCCTCCAGACCCTTCTAGACCCCCTCAGGACCATTATAAAAGCCCCCAGACCATTCTAATGCCGCTCAGGACCCTTCTAAAGGCCCCCAGACCATTCTAGAGCCCCTCAGGGCCTTTCTAAAGGCCTCCACACCCTTCTAATGACCCTCAAGACCCATGTAAAGGCCCCCAGACCCTTCTAGAATGCCTGAGGACCCATCTAAAAGCCCCCAGACCCTTGTAATGCCCCTCAGGGCCTTTCTAAAGGCCTCCACACCCTTCTAATGACCCTCAAGACCCATGTAAAGGCCCCTAGACCCTTCTAGATTGCCTCAGGACCCATCTAAAAGCACCCAGACCCTTATAATGCCTTTCAGGGCCTTTCTAAAGGCCTCCACACCCTTCTAATGACTCTCAAGACCCATGTAAAGGCCCCTAGACCCTTCTAGATTGCCTCAGGACCCATCTAAAAGCCCTCAGACCCTTCTAATGCCTTTCAGGACCCTTATGAAGGCCACAAGACCCTTCTAATGCCCCTCAGGACCTTTCTAAAGGCCTTCAGATCCTTCTAATGCCCCTCAGGGCATTTATAAAGGTTCCCAGACCCTTCCAGAGCCCGTCAGGACCCTTATAAAGGCCCCCAGACCATTCTAGAGCCCCTCAGGACACTTCTAAATCCCGCAGACCATTTTAATGCCCGTCAGGCGCTTTCTAAAGGTCCCCAGACCCTTCTACTGCCCCTCAGGAGCATTCTAAAGGCCCCCAGACCATTCTAATGCCCCACAGGGCCATTCTAAAGGTCCCCAGACCCTTCTAATGCCCCACAGGGCCTTTCTAAAAGTCCCCAGACCCTTCTAGAGCCCCTGAAGACCCTTCTAAAGGCCCCCAGACCCTTATAGAGCCCCTCAGGATCCTTCTAAAGTCCACCAGACCCTGCTAATTCCCCTCAGGTCTTTTATAAGGGCACCCAGACCCTTCTAATGCCCCTCTGGACTCTTATAAAGGCCCCCAGACCATTCTAGAGCTTCACAGGACAGTTTTAAATGCCTCCAGACCTTTCTAGACCCCCTCAGGACAATTCTAAAGGCTCCCAGACCCTTCTAATGCCTTCAGGAGCATTCTAAATGCCCCCAGACCCTTCTAATGCCCCACAGGGCCTTTCTAAAGGTCCCCAGACCCTTCTAGAGCCCCTGAAGACCCTTCTAAAGGCCCCCAGACCCTTATAGAGGCCCTCAGGACCCCTCTAAAGTCCTCCAGACCCTGCTAATTCCCCTCAGGGCTTTTATAAGGGCCACAAGACCATTCTAATGCCCCTCAGGACCTTTACAAAGGCCCCCGGACCAATCTAGAGCCTCTCAGGACAGTTTTAAATGCCTCCAGACCCTTCTAGACCACCTCAGGAGCATTCTAAATGCCCCCAGACCCTTCTAATGCCCCTCAGGACCCTTCTAAATGCCCCCAGACCCTTCTAATGCCCCTCAGGGCCTTTTTAAATTACCCCAGACACTTCTAGAACCTCTCAGAGCCTTTCTATATGACCCTAGACCCTTGTAATGCCACTCAGGGCCTTTCTAAAGGCACCCATACCCTTCTATTGCCCCTCAGGACATTTCTAAAGGCACCCAGACCCTTCTAGAGCCCCTCAGGACATTTCTATAGGCACCCAGACCCTTCTAATGCCACTCAGGGCCATTCTAAAGGCCGCGAGACCCTTATAATCCCCCTGAGGGCCTTTAAAAAGGCCCCCAGACCCTTCTGGACCCCCTCAGGACGCTTCTAATAGCACCCAGACCCTTCTAGAGCCCCTCAGGGCCTTTCTAAAGGCCTCCACACCCTTCTAATGACCCTCAAGACCCATGTAAAGGCCCCCAGACCCTTCTAGATTGCCTCAGGACCAATCTAAAAGCCCCCAGACACTTCTAATGCCTTTCAGGACCCTTATGAAGGCCACAAGACCCTTCTAATGCCCCTCAGGACCTTTCTAAAGGGCCTCAGACCCTTCTAATGCCCCTCAGGTCTTTTATAAAGGTTCCCAGACCCTTCTAGAGCCCGTCAGGACCCTTATAAATGCCCCCAGACCATTCTAGAGCCGCTCAGGACACGTCTAATGCCCGTCAGGGCCTTTATAAATGTCCCCAGACCCTTCTACTGCCCCTCAGGAGCATTCTAAAGGCCACCAGACCCTTCTAATGCCCCACAGGGCCTTTAAAAAGGTCGCCAGAGCCTTCAAGAGCCCCGGAAGACCCTTTTAAATGCTCCCAGACCCTTATAGAGCTCCTCAGGACCCTTCTAAAGTCCCCCAGACCCTGCTAATTCCCCTCAGGGCTTTTATAAGGGCACCCAGACCCTTCTAATGCCCGTCAGGACCCTTATAAAGGCACCCAGACCCTTCTAGAGCTTCTCTGGACAGTTTTAAATGCCTCCAGACCCTTCTAGACCCCCTCATGACCATTCTAAAGGCCCCCAGACCCTTCTAATGCCCCTCAGGACCATTCTAAAGGCCACCAGACCCTTCTAATGCCCCACAGGGCCTTTAAAAAGGTCCCCAGACCATTCTAGAGCCCCTGAAGACCCTTTTAAAGGCTCCCAGACCATTCTAGAGCCGCTCAGGACCCTTCTAAAGTCCCCCAGACCCTGCTAATTCCCCTCAGGTCTTTTATAAGGGCACCCAGACCCTTCTAATACCCCTCATTACCCTTATAAAGACACCCAGACCCTTCTAGAGTCTCTCAGGACCATTCTAAAGGCCCCCAGACCCTTATAGAGCCCCTCAGGACCATTCTAAAGTCCCCCAGACCCTGCTAATTCTGCTCAGGGCTTTTATAAGGACACCCAGACCCTTCTAATGCCCCTCAGGACCCTTATAAAGGCACCCAGACCCTTCTAGAGCCTCTCAGGACAGTTTTAAATGCCTCCAGACCCTTCTAGACCCCCTCAGGACCATTCTAAATGCCCCCAGACCCTTCTAATGCCCCTCAAGACCCTTCTAAAGGCACGCAGACCCTTCTAATGCCCCTCAGGGCCTTTCTAAAGTACCCCAGACACTTCTAGAACCTCTCAGGACCTTTCTATATGACCCCAGACCCTTGTAATGCCCCTCAGGGCCTTTCTAAATACCCCCAGACCCTTCTAATGCCCCTCAGGACATTTCTAAAGGCCCCCAGACCCTTCTAGAGCCCCTCAGGACATTTCTAAAGGCCCCCAGAACCTTCTAATGCCACTCAGGGCCTTTCTAAGGGCCGCGAGACCCTTATGACCCTCCTGAGGGCCTTTAAAAAGGCCCCCAGACCCTTCTGGACCCTTTCAGGACGCTTCTAATAGCCCATAGACCCTTCTAGAGCCTCTCAGGGCTTTTCTAATGGCTTCAACACCCTTCTAATGACCCTCAAGACCCATGTAAAGGCCCCTAGACCCTTCTAGATTGCCTCAGGACCCATCTAAAAGACCCCAGACCCTTCTAATGCGTTTCAGGGCCCTTATGAAGGCAACAAGACCCTTCTAATGCCACTCAGGACCATTCTAAAGGCCCTCAGACCCTTCTAATGCCTCTCAGGGCCTTTATAAAGGTTCCCAGACCCTTCTAGAGCCCGTCAGGACCCTTATAAAGGCCCCCAGATCATTCTAGAGCAACTCAGGACACTTCTAAAGGCCTGCAGACCATTCTACTGCCCCTCAGGAGCATTCTAAAGGCCCCCAGACCCTTCTAATGCTCCACAGGGCCTTTCTAAAGGTCCCCAGACCCTTCTAGAGCCCCTGAAGACCCTTCTAAAGGCCCCCAGACCCTTATGGAGCCCCTCAGGACCCTTCTAAAGTCCCCCAGACCCTGCTAATTCCCCTCAGGGCTTTTATAAGGGCACCCAGACCCTTGTAATGCCCCTCAGGGCCTTTCTAAATACCCCCAGACCCTTCTAATGCCTTTCAGGACATTTCTAAAGGCCCCCAGACCCTTCTAGAGCCCCTCAGGACATTTCTAAAGGCCCCCAGAACTTTCTAATGCCACTCAGGGCCTTTCTAAGGGCCGCGAGACCCTTATGACCCTCCTGAGGGCCTTTAAAAAGGCCCCCAGACCCTACTGGACCCTTTCAGGATGCTTCTAATAGCCCCCAGACCCTTCTAGAGCCCCTCAGGGCTTTTCTAATGGCTTCAACACCCTTCTAATGACCCTCAAGACCCATGTAAAGGCCCCTAGACCCTTCTAGATTGCCTCAGGACCCATCTAAAAGACCCCAGACCCTTCTAATGCGTTTCAGGGCCCTTATGAAGGCAACAAGACCCTTCTAATGCCACTCAGGACCATTCTAAAGGCCCTCAGACCCTTCTAATGCCTCTCAGGGCCTTTATAAAGGTTCCCAGACCCTTCTAGAGCCCGTCAGGACCCTTATAAAGGCCCCCAGATCATTCTAGAGCCCCTCAGGACACTTCTAAAGGCCTGCAGACCATTCTACTGCCCCTCAGGAGCATTCTAAAGGCCCCCAGACCCTTCTAATGCTCCACAGGGCCTTTCTAAAGGTCCCCAGACCCTTCTAGAGCCCCTGAAGACCCTTCTAAAGGCCCCCAGACCCTTATGGAGCCCCTCAGGACCCTTCTAAAGTCCCCCAGACCCTGCTAATTCCCCTCAGGGCTTTTATAAGGGCACCCAGACCCTTCTAATGCCACTCAGGGCCTTTCTAAAAGCCACGAGACCCTTATAATCCCACTGAGGGCCTTTAAAAAGGCCCCCAGACCCTTCTGGACCCCCTCAGGACTCTTCTAATAGCCCCCAGACCATTCGAGAGTCCCTCAGGACAATTCTAAAGGCACCCAGACCCTTCTAATGCCACTCAGGGCCTTTCTAAAGCCGCGAGACCCTTATAATCACCCTGAGGGCCTTTTAAAAGGCCCCCAGACCATTCTAGAGCCCCTCAGGGCCTTTCTAAAGGCCTCCACACCCGTTCTAATGACCCTCAAGACCCATGTAAAGGCCCCCAGACCCTTCAGGATTTCATCAGGACCCATCTAAAAGCCCCCACACCCTTCTAATGCCTATCAGGGCCCTTATGAAGGCCACAAGACCCTTCTAATGCCCCTCAGGACCTTTCTAAAGGCCCTCAGACCCTTCTAATGCCTCACAGGGCCTTTCTAAAGGTCCCCAGACCCTTCTAGAGCCCCTGAAGACCCTTATAAAGGCCTCCGGACCCTTATAGAACCCCTCAGGACCCTTCTAAAGTCCCCCAGACGCTGCTAATTCCCCTCAGGGCTTTTATAAGGGCACCCAGACCCTTCTAATGCCCCTCAGGACCCTTATAAAGGCACCCAGACCCTTCTAGAGCCTCTCAGGACAGTTTTAAATGCCTCCAGACCCTTCTAGACCCGCTCAGGACATTTCTAAAGCACCCCAGACCCTTCTAATGCCCCTCAGGACCCTTCTAAATGCCCCCAGACCATTCTAATGCCCCTCAGGGCCTTTCTAATGTACCCCAGACACTTCTAGAACCTCTCAGGACCTTTCTATATGACCCCAAACCCTTGTAATGCCCCTCAGGGCCTTTCTAAAGGCCCCCATACCCTTCTAATGCCCCTCAGGACATTTCTAAAGGCACCCAGACCCTTCTAATGCCACTCAGGGGCTTTCTAAAGGCCGCGAGACCCTTGTAATCCCCCTGAGGGCCTTTAAAAAGGCCCCCAGACCCTTCTGGAGCCACTCAGGACGCTTCTAATAGCACCCAGACCCTTCTAGAGCCCCTCAGGGCCTTTCTAAAGGCCTCCACACCCTTCTAATGACCCTCAAGACCCATGTAAAGGCCCCCAGACCCTTCTAGATTGCCTCTGGACCCATCTAAAAGCCCCCAGACCCTTCTAATGCCTTTCAGGACCCTTATGAAGGCCACAAGACCCTTCTAATACCCCTCAGGACCTTTCTAAAGGCCCTCAGACCCTTCTAATGCCTTTCAGGGCATTTATTAAGGTTCCCAGACCCTTCTAGAGCCCGTCAGGACCCTTATAAAGGCGCCCAGACCCTTCTAGAGCCCCTCAGGACAAGTCTAAAGGCCCGCAGACCATTCTAATACCCGTCAGGGCCTTTATAAAGATCCCCAGACCCTTCTACTGCCCCTCAGGAGCATTCTAAAGGCTCCCAGACCCTTCTAATGCCCCTCAAGGCCATTCTAAAGTACCCCAGACACTTCTATAACCTCTCAGGGCCTTTCTATATGACCCCAGACCCTTCTAATGCCTCTGAGCGCCATTCTAAAGGCCACGAGAACCTTATAATCCTCCTGAGAGCCTTTAAAACGGCCCCCAGACCCTTCTGGACGCCCTCAGGACGCTTCTAATAGCCCCCAGGCCCTTCTAATGACTTTCAGGGCCTTTCTAAAGGCCTCCACACCCTTCTAATGACCCTCAAGACCCACGTAAAGGCCCCCAGACCATTCTAGATTGCCTCAGGACCAATCTAAAAGCACCCAGACCCTTCTAATGCCTTTCAGGGCCTTTCTAAAGGCCTCCACAACCTTCTAATGACCCTCAAGACCCATGTAAAGGCCCCTAGACCCTTCTAGGACGCTTGTAATAGCCCTCAGACTCTTATAATGCCCCTCAGGGCATTTATAAAGGTTCCCAGACCCTTCTAGAGCTCGTCAGGACCCTTATAAAGGCCCCCAGACCATTCTAGAGACCGTCAGGACACTTCTAAAGGCCCGTACACCATTCTAATGCCCGTCAGGGCCTTTATAAAGGTCCCCAGACCCTTCTACTGCCCCTCAGGAGCATTCTAAAGGCCCCCAGACCATTCTAATGCCCCACAGGGCCTTTCTAAAGGTCCCCAGACCCTTCTAGAGCCCCTGAAGACCTTTCTAAAGACACTCAAACCCTTATAGAGCTCCTAAGGACCCTTCTAAAGTCCCCCAGACCCTGCTAATTCCCCTCAGGGCTTTATAAGGGCACCCAGACGCTTCTAATGCCCCTCAGGTCCCTTATAAAGGCACCCAGACCCTTCTAGAGCCTCTCAGGACAGTTTTAAATGCCTCCAGACCACTCTAGACCCCCTCAGGACCGTTCTAAAGGCCCCAAGACCTTTCTAATGCCCCTCAGGACCCTTATAAAGGCCCCCAGACCCTTCTAATGCCCCTCAGGGCCTTTCTAAAGTACCCCAGACACTTCTAGAACCTCTCAGGGCCTTTCTATATGACCCGAGACCCTTATAATGCCCCTCAGGGCCTTTCTAAAGGTCCCCATACCCTTCTAATGCCCCTCAGGACATTTCTAAAGGACCCCAGACCCTTCTAGAGCCCCTCAGGACAATTCTAAAGGCACCCAGACCCTTCTAATGACCCTCAGGGCATTTATAAAGGTTCCCAGACCCTTCTAGGGCCAGTCAGGACCCTTATATTCCCCCAGGTCATTCTAGAGCCCCTCAGGATACTTCTAAAGGCCCGCAGACCATTCTAATGCCCGTCAGGGCCTTTATAAATGTCCCCAGACCCTTCTACTGCCCCTCAGGAGCATTCTAAAGGCCTCCAGACCCTTCTAATGCCCCACAGGGCCTTTCTAAAGGTCCCCAGACCCCTCTAGAGCCCCTGAAGACCCTTCTAAAGGCCCCCAGACCCTTATAGAGCTCCTCAGGACCCTTCTAAAGTCCCCCAGACCCTAATAATTCTCCTCAGGGCTTTTATAAGGGCACCCAGACCCTTCTAATGCCCCTCAGGACCCTTATAAAGGCACCCAGACCCTTCTAGAGCCTCTCAGGACAGTTTTAAATGCCTCCAGACCCTTCTAGACCCCCTCAGGACCATTCTATAGGCCCCCAGACCATTCTAATGCCCCTCAGGACCATTCTAAAGGACCCCAGAGCCTTCTATATGCACCTCAGGGCGTTTCTAAAGTACCCCAGACATTTGTAGAACCTCTCAGGGCCTTTCTATATGACCCCAGACCCTTGTAATGACCCTCAGGGCCTTTCTAAAGGCCCCCATACCCTTCTAATGCCCCTCAGAACATTTCTAAAGGCCCCCAGACCCTTCTAGAGCCCCTCAGGACATTTCTAAAGGCACCCAGACCCTTCTAATGACCCTCAAGACCCATGTAAAGGCCCCCAGACCCTTCTAGATTGCCTCAGGACCTATCTAAAAGCCCCCAGACCCTTCTAATGCCTTTCAAGACCCTTATGAAGGACACAAGACCCTTCTAATGCCCCTCAGGACCTTTCTAAAGGCCCTCAAACCCTTCTAATGCCTTTCAGGGCCTTTATAAAGGTTCCAGACCCTTCTAGATCCCGTCAGGACCCTTATAAAGGCCCCCAGGTCATTCTAGAGCCCCTCAGGACACTTCTAAAGGCCCGCAGACCATTCTACTGCCCCTCAGGAGCACTCTAAAGGCCTCCAAACCCTTCTAATACCCCACAGGGCCTTTCTAAAGGTCCCCAGACCCTTCTAGAGCCCCTGAAGACCCTTCTAAAGGCCCCCAGAGCCTTATAGAGGCCCTCAAGACCCTTCTAAAGTCCCCCAGACCCTGCTAATTCCCCTCAGGGCTTTTATAAGGGCACCCAGACCCTTCTAATGACCCTCAGGACCCTTACAAAGGCACCCAGACCCTTCTAGAGCCTCTCAGGACAGTTTTAAATGCCTCCAGACCCTTCTAGACCCCCTCACGACCCTTCTAAAGGCCCCCAGACCCTTCTAATGCCCCTCAGGACCCTTCTAAAGGCCCCCTGACCCTTCTAATGCCTCTCAGGGCCTTTCTAAATTACCCCAGACACGTCTAGAACCTCTCAGAGCCTTTCTATATGACCCCAGACCATTGTAATGCCACTCAGGGACTTTCTAAAGGCCGCGAGACCCTTATAATCCCCCTGAGGGCCTTTAAAAAGGCACCCAGACCCTTCTGGACCCACTCAGGACGCTTCTAATAGCCCCCAGACCCTTCTAGAGCCCCTCAGGGCCTTTCTAAAGGCCTCCACACCCTTCTAATGACACTCAAGACCCATGTAAAGGCCCCCAGACCCTTCTAGATTGCCTCAGGACCCATCTAAAAGCCCCCAGACCCTTCTAATGCCTTTCAGGACCCTTATGAAGGACACAAGACCCTTCTAATGCCCCTCAGGAGCTTTCTAAAGGCCCTCAGACCCTTCTAATGCCCCTCAGGGCATTTATAAAGGTTCCCAGACCCTTCTAGAGCACGTCAGGACCCTTATAAAGGCCCCCAGACCATTCTAGAGCCTCTCAGGACACTTCTAAAGGCCCGCAGACCATTCTAATGCCCGTCAGGGCCTTTATAAATGTCCCCAGACCCTTCTACTGTCCCTCAGGAGCATTCTAAGGGCCCCCAGACCCTTCTAATGCCCCACAGGGCCTTTCTAAAGGTCCCCAAACCCTTCTAGAGCCCCTGAAGACCCTTCTAAAGGCCCCCAGAGCCTTATAGAGGCCCTCAGGACCCTTCTAAAGTCCCCCAGACCCTGCTAATTCCCCTCAGGGCTTTTATAAGGGCACCCAGACCCTTCTAATGACCCTCAGGACCCTTACAAAGGCACCCAGACCATTCTAGAGCCTCTCAGGACAGTTTTAAATGCCTCCAGACCCTTCTAGACCCCCTCAGGACCCTTCTAAAGGCCCGCAGACCCTTCTAATGCCCCTCAGGACCCTTCTAAAGGCCCCCAGACCCTTCTAATGCCCCTCAGGGCCTTTCTAAATTACCCCAGACACTTCTAGAACGTCTCAGAGCCTTTCTATACGACCCCAGACCCTTGTAATGCCACTCAGTTCCTTTTTAAAGGCCGCGAGACCCTTATAATCCCCCTGAGGGCCTTTAAAAAGGCCCCCAGACCCTTCTGGACCCCCTCAGGACGCTTCTAATAGACCCCACACCCTTCTAGAGCCCCTCAGGGCCTTTCTAAAGGCCTCCACACCCTTCTAATGGCCCTCAAGACCGATGTAAAGGCCCCCAGACCCTTCTAGATTGCCTCAGGACCCATCTAAAAGCCCCCAGACCCTTCTAATGCCTTTCAGGACCCTTATGAAGGCCACAAGACCCTTCTAATGCCCCTCAGGTCTTTTATAAAGGTTGCCAGCCCCTTCTAGAGCCCGTCAGGACCCTTATAAATGCCCCCAGACCATTCTAGAGCCCCTCAGGACACGTCTAAAGGCCCGCAGACCATTCTAATGCCCGTAAGGGCCTTTATAAATGTCCCCAGACCCTTCTACTGCCCCTCAAAAGCATTCTGAATGCCACCAGACCCTTCTAATGCCACACAGGGCCTTTAAAAAGGTCCCCAGAGCCTTCAAGAGCCCCTGAAGACCCTTTTAAAGGCTCCCAGACCCTTATAGAGCTCCTCAGGACCCTTCTAAAGTCCCCCAGACCCTGCTAATTCCCCTCAGGGCTTTTATAAGGGCACCCAGACCCTTCTAATGCCCCTCAGGACCCTTATAAAGGCACCCAGACCCTTCTAGAGCTTCTCTGGACAGTTTTAAATGCCTCCAGACCCTTCTAAACCCCCTCATGACCATTCTAAAGGCCCCCAGACCCTTCTAATGCCCCTCAGGACCATTCTAAAGGCCCCCAGACCATTCTAATGCCCTTTAGGGCCTTTCTAAAGTACCCCAGACACTTCTAGAACGTCTCAGAGCCTTTCTATACGACCCCAGACCCTTGTAATGCCACTCAGTTCCTTTTTAAAGGCCGCGAGACCCTTATAATCCCCCTGAGGGCCTTTAAAAAGGCCCCCAGACCATTCTGGACCCACTCAGGACGTTTCTAATAGACCCCACACCCTTCTAGAGCCCCTCAGGGCCTTTCTAAAGGCCTCCACACCCTTCTAATGGCCCTCAAGACCCATGTAAAGGCCCCCAGACCCTTCTAGATTGCCTCAGGACCCATCTAAAAGTCCCCAGACCCTTCTAATGCCTTTCAGGACCCTTATGAAGGCCACAAGACCCTTCTAATGCCCCTCAGGTCCTTTCTAAAGGCCCTCAGACCCTTCTAATGCCCCTCAGGGCTTTTATAATGGTTCCCAGACCCTTCTAGAGCCCGTCAGGACCCTTATAAATGCCCCCAGACCATTCTAGATCCCCTCAGGTCACGTCTAAAGGCCCGCAGACCATTCTAATGCCCGTCAGGGCCTTTATAAATGTCTCCAGACCCTTCTACTGCCCCTCAGGAGCATTCTAAAGGCCCCCAGACCCTTCTAATGCCCTACAGGGCCTTTCTAAAGGTCCCCAGACCCTTCTACTGCCCCTGAAGACCCTTTTAAAGGCTCCCAGACCATTCTAGAGCCCCACAGGACACTTCTAAAGGCCCGCAGACCCTGCTAATTCCCCTCAGGTCTTTTATAAGGGCACCCAGACCCTTCTAATACCCCTCATTACCCTTATAAAGACACCCAGACCCTTCTAGAGCCTCTCAGGACAGTTTTAAATGCCTCCAGACCATTCTAGACCCCCTCATGACCATTCTAAAGGCCCCCAGACCCTTCTAATGCCCCTCAGGACCCTTCTAAAGGCCCGCAGACCCTTCTAATGCCCCTCAGGGCCTTTCTAAAGTACCCCAGACACTTCTAGAACCTCTCAGGGCCTTTCTATATGACCCCAGACCCTTGTAATGCCCCTCAGGGCCTTTCTAAATTCCCCCAGACCCTTCTAATGCCCCTCACGACATTTCTAAAGGCCCCCAGACCCTTCTAGAGCCCCTCAGGACATTTCTAAAGGCCCCCAGACCCTTCTAATGCCACTCAGGGCCTTTCTAAGGGCCGCGAGACCCTTATCACCCTCCTGAGGGCCTTTAAAAAGGCCCCCAGACCCTTCTGGACCCCCTCAGGACGCTTCTAATAGTTCCCAGACCCTTCTAGAGCCCCTCAGGGCCTTTCTAATGGCTTCAACACCCTTCTAATGACCCTCAAGACCCATGTAAAGGCCCCTAGACCCTTATAGATTGCCTGAGGACCCATCTAAAAGCCCCCAGACCCTTCTAATGCCTTTCAGGGCCTTTCTAAAGGCATCCACACCCTTCTAATGACCCTCAAGACCCATGTAAAGATCCCTAGACCCTTCTAGATTGCCTCAGGAACCATCTAAAAGACCACAGACCATTCTAATGCGTTTCAGGGCCCTTATGAAGGCCACAAGACCCTTCTAATGCCACTCAGGACCATTCTAAAGGCCCTCAGACCCTTCTAATGCCTCTCAGGGCCTTTATAAAGGTTCCCAGACCCTTCTAGAGCCCGTCAGGACCCTTCTAAAGGCCCCCAGATCATTCTAGAGCCCCTCAGGACACTTCTAAAGGCCCGCAGACCATTCTACTGCCCCTCAGGATCATTCTTAAGGCTGCAGACCCTACTAATGCCCCACAGGGCCTTTCTAAAGGTCCCCAGACCCTTCTAGATCCCCTGAAGACCATTCTAAAGGCCCCCAGACCCTTCTAAAGCCACTCAGGGCCTTTCTAAAGGCCCCCAGACCCTTCTAATGCCCCTCAGGGCCTTTCTAAATTCCCCCAGACACTTCTAGAACCTCTCAGAGCCTTTCTATATGACCCCAGACCCCTGTAATGCCACTCAGGGCCTTTCTAAAGGCCGCGAGACCCTTATCATCCCCCTGAGGGCCTTTAAAAAGGCCCCCAGACCCTTCTGGACCCTCTCAGGACTCTTCTAATAGCCCCCAGACCCTTCTAGAGTCCCTCAGGACAATTCTAAAGGCACCCAGACCCTTCTAATGCCACTCAGGGCCTTTCTAAAGGCCGCGAGACCCTTATAATCACCCTGAGGGCCTTTTAAAAGGCCCCCAGACCATTCTAGAGCCCCTCAGGGCCTTTCTAAAGGCCTCCACACCCGTTCTAATGACCCTCAAGACCCATGTAAAGGCCCCCAGACCCTTCTAGATTGCATCAGAACCCATCTAAAAGCCCCCAGACCCTTCTAATGCCTTTCAGGGCCCTTAAGAAGGCCGCAAGACCCTTCTAATGCCCCTCAGGACATTTCAAAAGGCCCTCAGACCCTTCTAATGCCTCACAGGGCCTTTCTAAATGTCCCCAGACCCTTCTAGAGCCCCTGAAGTCCCTTATAAAGGCCTCCGGACCCTTATAGAGCCCCTCAGGACCCTTCTAAAGTCCCCCAGACCCTGCTAATTCCCCTCAGGGCTTTTATAAGTGCACCCAGACCCTTCTAATGCCCCTCAGGACCCTTATAAAGGCACCCAGACCTTTCTAGAGCCTCTCAGGACAGATTTAAATGCCTACAGACCCTTCTAGACACCCTCAGGACAATTCTAAAGCACACCAGACCCTTCTAATGCCCCTCAGGACCCTTCTAATGGCCCCCAGACCCTTCTAATGCCCCTCAGGGCCTTTCTAAAGTACCCCAGACACTTCTAGAACCTCTCAGGACCTTTCTATATGACCTCAAACCCTTGTAATGCCCCTCAGGGCCTTTCTAAAGGCCCCCATACCCTTCTAATGCCCCTCAGGACATTTCTAAAGGCCCCCAGACCCTTCTAGATACCCTCAGGAAATTTCTAAAGGCACACAGACCCTTCTAATGCCACTCAGGGGCTTTCTAAAGGCCGCGAGACCCTTATAATCCTCTTGAGGGCCTTTAAAAAGGCCCCGAGACCCTTCTGGACCCCCTCAGGACGCTTCTAATAGCACCCAGACCATTCTAGAGCCCCTAAGCGCCTTTCTAAAGGCCCTCAGACCCTTCTAATGCCCCTCAGGGCATTTATAAAGGTTCCCAGACCCTTCTAGAGCCCGTCAGGACGCTTATAAAGGCCCCCAGACCATCCTAGAGCCCCTCAGGACACTTCTAAAGGCCCGCAGACCATTCCAATGCCCGTCAGGGCCTTTATAAAGGTCCCCAGACCCTTCTACTGCCCCTCAGGAGCATTCTAAAGGCTACCAGACCCTTCTAATGCCCCTCAAGGCCATTCTAAAGTACCCCAGACACTTCTAGAATCTCTCAGGGCCTTTCTATATGACCCCAGACCCTTCTAATGCATCTGAGGGCCTTTCTAAAGGCCACGAGACCCTTATAATCCCCCTGAGGGCCTTTAAAAAGGCCCACAGACCCTTCTGGACCCCCTCAGGACGCTTCTAATAGCCCCCAGACCCTTCTAATGACCCTCAGGGCCTTTCTAAAGGCCTCCACACCCTTCTAATGACCCTCAAGACCCATGTAAAGGCCCCCAGACCCTTCTAGATTGCCTCAGGACCCATCTAAAAGCCCCCAGACCCTTCTAATGCCTTTCAGGGCCTTTCTAAAGGCCTCCACAACCTTCTAATGACCCTCAAGACCCATGTAAAGGCCCCTAGACCCTTCTACGACGCCTGTAATAGCCCTCAGACTCTTATAATTCCCCTCAGGGCATTTATAATGGTTCCCAGACCCTTCTAGAGCCCGTCAAGACCCTTATAAAGGCCCCCAGACCATTCTAGAGACAGTCAGGACACTTCTAAAGGCCCGCAGACCATTCTAATGCACGTCAGGGCCTTTATAAAGGTCCCCAGACCCTTCTACTGCCTCTCAGGAGCATTCTAAAGGCCCCCAGACCATTCTAATGCCCCACAGGGCCTTTCTAAAGGTCCCCAGACCATTCTAGAGCCCCTGAAGACCTTTCTAAAGACCCTCGGACCCTTATAGAGCTCCTAAGGACCCTTCTAAAGTCCCCCAGACCCTGCTAATTCCCCTCAGGGGTTTTATAAGGGCACCCAGACGCTTCTAATGACCCTCAGGACCCTTATAAAAGCACCCAGACCCTTCTAGAGCCTCTCAGGACAGTTTTAAAAGCCTCCAGACCCCTCTAGACCCCCTCAGGACTGTTCTAAAGGCTCCCAGACCTTTCTAATGCCCCTCAGGACCCTTCTAAAGGCCCCCAGACCCTTCTAATGCCCCTTAGGGCCTTTCTAAAGGCCCCCATACCCTTCTAATGCCCCTCAGAACATTTCTAAAGTCCCCCAGACCCTTCTAGAGCCCCTCAGGACATTTCTAAAGGCACCCAGACCCTTCTAATGCCACTCAGGGCCTTTCTAAAGGCATCCACACCCTTCTAATGACCCTCAAGACCCATGTAAAGGCCCCCAGACCCTTCTAAAACCTTTCAGGACCCTTATGAAGTCCACAAGACCCTTCTAATGCCCCTCAGGACCCTTCTAAAGGACCGCAGACCATTCTAATGCCCCTCAGGACCTTTCTAAAGGCCCTCAGACCCTTCTAATGCCCTTCAGGGCTTTTATAAAGGTTCTCAGACCCTTCTAGAGCCCGTCAGGACCCTTATAAAGGCCCCCAGACCATTCTAGAGCACCTCAGGACACTTCTAAAGGCCCGTAGACCATTCTACTGCCCCTCAGGAGCATTCTAAAGGCCCCCAGACCATTCTAATGCCCCACAGGGCCTTTCTAAAGGTCCCCAGACCCTTCTAGAGCCCCTCAAGACCCTTCTAAAGGCCCCCAGACGCTTATACAGCCCCTCAGGACCCTTCTAAAGTCCCCCAGACCCTGCTAATTCCCCTCAGGGCTTTTATAAGGGCACCCAGACCCTTCTAATTCCCCTCAGGACCTTTATAAAGGCACCCAGACCTTTCTAGAGCCTCTCAGGACCTTTAGAAAGGCCCTGTGGGGAAGTAGAAGGGTCTGGGGGCCTTTAGAAAGGCCCTGACGGGCATTAGAATGGTCTGCGGGCCTTCAGAAGTGTCCTGAGGGGCTCTAGAATGGTCTGGGGGCCTTTATAAGGGTCCTGACGGGCTCTAGAAGGGTCTGGGAACCTTTATAAATGCCCTGAGGGGCATTAGAAGGGTCTGAGGGCCTTTAGAAAGGTCCTGAGGTGCATTAGAAGGGTCTTGTTGCCTTCATAAGGGTCCTGAAAGGCATTAGAAGCGTCTGGGGGCTTTTAGATGGGTCCTGAGGAAATCTAGAAGGGTCTGGGGGCCTTTACATGGGTCTTGAGGGTCATTAAAAGGGTGTGGAGGCCTTTAGAAAGGACCTGAGGGGTTCTAGAAGGGTCTGGGGTACTTTAGAAGCGTCCTGAGGGGCTGTAGAAGGGTCTGGGGTCCTTTTTAAGGGTCCTGACGGGCTCTAGAAGGGTCTGGGGGCCTTTTTAAGAGCTCTCAGGGGCATTAGAATGGT
Organism: Coccyzus lansbergi; assembly: GCA_033558105.1. NCBI lineage: Eukaryota > Metazoa > Chordata > Aves > Cuculiformes > Coccyzidae > Coccyzus > Coccyzus lansbergi. Next base: position 48,284 of record JAUMJK010000895.1, read on the forward strand.
CTGGGGGCCTTTAGAATGGACCTGAGGGGTTCTAGAAGGGTCTGGAAGCTGTTAGAATGACGTTGAGGGGCTCTAGAAGGGTCTGCGGGCCTTTAGAATGGCCCTGAAGGGCTCTAAAAGAGTCTGGGGGCCTTTAGAATGGTCCTGAGGGGCTCTAGAAGGGTCTGGGGACCTTTTTAAATGCCCTGAAGGGCATTAGAAGGGTCTGGGGGCCTTTAGAAAGGCCCTGAGGGGCATTACAAGGGTCTGGGGGCCTTTAGAAAGGCCCTGATAGGTTCTAGAAGGGTCTGGGGGCCTTTAGAATGGTCCTGAGGGTGTCTAGAAGGGTCTGGAGGCATTTAAAACTGTCCTGAGTGGCTCTAGAAGGGTCTGGGTTCCTTTAAAAGGGTCCTGAGGGGAATTAGCAGGGTCTGGGGGACTTTAGAAGGGTCCTGAGGGGCTCTATAAGGGTCTGGGGGCCTTTAGAAGGGTCTTCAGGGTCTCTAGAAGGGTCTGGGGACCTTTAGAATGGACCTGTGGGGCATTAGAAGGGTCTGGGAGCCTTTAGAATGCTCCTGGGGGGCATTAGAAGGGTCTTGTGTCCTTCATAAGGGTCTTGAAAGGCATTTGAACGGTCTGGGGTCTTTTAGATGGTTCCTGAGGCAATCTAGAAGGGTCTGGGGGCCTTTACATGGGTCTTGAGGGTCATTAGAAGGGTGTGGAGGTCTTTAGAAAGGCCCTGAGGGTCTCTAGAAGGGTCTGGGGGCTATTAGAAGTGTCCTTAGGTAGTCCAGAAGGGTCTGGGGGCCTTTATAAAGGGCTCAGGGGAATTAGAAGGGTCTCTCCGCCTTCAGAAAGGCCCTGAGTGGCATTACAAGGGTCTGGGGTCATATATAAAGGCCCTGAGAGGTTCTAGAAATGTCTGTGGTACTTTAGGAAGGCCCTGAGGAGCATTAGAAGGGTCTGGGGTCCTTTAGAAGGGTTCTGAGGGGCATTTGAATGGTCTCGGGGCCTTTAGAAAGGCCCTGAGGTGCATTAGAAAAGTCTGGGCCCTTTTAGAAGGGTCTCGAGGGGATCTAGAAGGGTCTGGGGGCATTTAGAATAGTCCTGAGGGGGTCTAGAAGGGTCTGGGAGCCTTTAGAAAGGCCCTGAGAGGCTCTAGAAGGGTCAGGGAGCCGTTAGAAGGATGTTGAGGGGATCTTGAAGGGTCTGCAGGTCTTTAGAATGGCCCTGAGGGGCTCTAAAAGAGTCTGAGGGCCTTTTGAATGGTCCTCAGGGGTCCTAGAAGGGTCTGGGGACCTTTAGAAATGCCCTGAGGGGCATTAGAAGGGTCTGGGGCCTTTAGAAAGGCCCTGAGAGGCATTAGAATGGTCTGGGGGCCTTTAGAATGGTCCTGAGGGGGTCTAAAATGGTCTGGAGGCATTTAAAACTGTCCTGAGAGACTCTAGAAGGGTCTGGGGGCATTTATAAGGGTCCTGAGGGGCATTAGAATGGTCTGGGTGCCCTTATAAAAGCCCTGAGGGGAATTAGTAGGGTCTGGGGGACTTTAGAAGGGTCCTGAGGGGCTCTATAAGGGTCTGGGGGCCTTTAGAAGGGTCTTGAGGGGCTCTAGAAGGGTCTGGGGACCTTTAGAAAGGCCCTGTGGGGCATTAGAAGGGTCTGGGGGCCTTTAGAATGCTCCTGAGGGGCAGTAGAAGGGTCTGGGGACCTTTATAAAGGCCCTGACGGGCATTTGAATGGTCGGCGGGCCTTTAGAAGTGTCCTTAGGGGCTCTAGAATGGTCTGGGGTCCTTTATAAGGGTCCTGACGGGCTCTAGAAAGGTCTGGGAACCTTTATAAATGCCCTGAGGGGCATTAGAAGGGTCTGAGGGCTTTTAGAAACGTCCTGAGGGGCATTAGAAGGGTCTTGTGGCCTTCATAAGGGTCCTGAAAGGCATTAGAAGGGTCTGGGGGCTTTTAGATGGGTCCCGAGGCAATCTAGAAGGGTCTGGGGGCCTTTACATGGGTCTTGAGGGTCATTAGAAGGGTGTGGAGGCCTTTAGAAAGGCCCTGAGGGGCTCTAGAAGGGTCTGGGGTACTTAGAAGCGTCCTGAGGTACTGTAGAAGGGTCTGGGGGCCTTTACATGGGTCCTGATGGGTTGTAGAAAGATCTGAGGGCCTCTAGAAATGTCCTGAGTGGCTCTAGAAGGGTCTGGGGGCCATTTTAAGGGCTCTGAGGTGCATTTGAATGGTCTGGGGGCCTTTAGAAAGGCCCTGAGGTGGATTAGAAGGGTCTGGGGGCCTTTAGAATCGTCCTGACGGGTTCTAGAAGGGTCTGGAATTCGTTAGAATGACGTTGAGGGGCTCTAGAAGGGTCTGTGGGCCTTTAGAATGGCCCTGAGGGGCTCTAAAAGAGTCTGGGGGCGTTTAGAATGGTCCTGAGGGGCTCTAGAAGGGTCTGGGGACCTTTGTAAATGCCCTGAGGGTCATTAGAAGGGTCTGGGGGCCTTTAGAAAGGCCCTGAAAGGCATTAGAAGGGTCTGGGGGGATTTAGAAAGGCCTTGATAGGTTCTGGAAGGGTCTGGGAAACTTTAGAATGGTCCTCAGGGGGTCTAGAAGGGTCTGCAGGCATTTAAAACTGTCCTGAGTGGCTCTCGAAGGGTCTGGGTGCCTTCATAAGGGTCCTGAGGGGCATTAGAAGGGTCTGGGTGTCCTTATAAAAGCCCTGAGCGGAATTAGCAGGGTCTGGGGGACTTTAGAAGGGTCCTGAGGGGCTCTATAAGGGTCTGGGGGACTTTAGAAGGGTCTTCAGGGGCTCTAGAAGGGTCTGGGGTCCTTTAGAAAGGCCCTGTGGGGCATTAGAAGGGTCTGGGGCCTTTAGAATGCTCCTGAGGGGCAGTAGAATGGTCTGGGGACCTTTATAAAGGCCCTGACGGGCATTAGAATGGTCTGCGGGCCTTTAGAAGTGTCCTGAGGGGTTCTAGAATGGTCTGGGGGCCTTTATAAGGGTCCTGACTGGCTCTAGAAGGGTCTGGGAACCTTTATAAATGCCCTGAGGGGCATTAGAAGGGTCTGAGGGCATTTAGAATGGTCCTGAGGGGCATTAGAAGGGTCTTGTGCCCTTCATAAGGGTCTTGAAAGGCATTTGAAGGGTCTGGGGTCTTTTAGATGGGTCCAGAGGCAATCTAGAAGGGTCTGGGGGCCTTTACATGGGTCTTGAGGGTCATTAGAAGGGTGTGGAGGTCTTTAGAAAGGCCCTGAGGGGCTCTAGAAGGGTCTGGGAGCTATTAGAAGTGTCCTGAGGGGGTCCAGAAGGGTCTGGGGTCGTTTATAAAGGACCTCAGGGGGATTATAAGGGTCTCACGGCCTTTAGAAAGGCCCTGAGTGGCATTACAAGGGTCTGGGGTCATATAGATAGGCCCTGAGAGGTTCTAGAAGTGTCTGTGGTACTTCAGAAAGGCCCTGAGGAGCATTAGAAGGGTCTGGAGGCCTTTAGAAAGGCCCTGAGGTGCATTAGAAAGGTCTGGGGCCTTTTAGAAGGGTCTTTAGGGGATCTAGAAGGGTCTGGGGGCATTTAGAATCGTCCTGAGGGCGTCTAGAAGGGTCTGGGGGCCTTTAGAAAGGCCCAGAGGGGCTCTAGAAGGGTCAGGGAGCCGTTGGAAGGATGTTGAGCGGCTCTTGAAGGGTCTGCGGGCCTTTAGAATGGCCCTGAGGGGCTCTAAAAGAGTCTGGGGTCCTTTTGAATGGTCCTGAGGGGCTCTAGAAGGGTCTGGGGACATTTAGAAATGCTCTGAGGAGCATTAGAAGGGTCTGGGGGCATTTAGAAAGGCCCTGAGGGGCATTAGAAAGGTCTGGGGGCCTTTAGAATGGTCCTGAGGGGGTCTAGATGGGTCTGGAGGCATTTAAAACTGTCCTGAGAGACTCTAGAAGGGTCTGGGGGCATTTATAAGGGTCCTGAGGGGCATTAGAAGGGTCTGGGTGCCCTTATAAAAGCCCTGAGGGGAATTAGCAGGGTCTGGGGGACTTTAGAAGGGTCCTGAGGGGCTCTATAAGGGTCTCGGGGCCTTTAGAAGGGTCTTCAGGGGCTCTAGAAGTGTCTGGGGATTTTAGAAAGGCCCTGTGGGGCATTAGAAGGGTCTGGGGGCCTTTAGAATGCTCCTGAGGGGCAGTAGAATGGTCTGGGGACCTTTATAAAGGCCCTGACGGGCATTAGAATGGTCGGCGGGCCTTTAGAAGTGTCATGAGGGGCTCTAGAATGGTCTGGGGGCCTTTATAAGGGTCCTGACAGGCTCTAGAAGGGTCTGGGAACCTTTATAAATGCCCTGAGGGGCATTAGAAGGGTCTGAGGGCCTTTAGAAAGGTCCTGAGGGGCATTAGAAGGGTCTTGTGGCCTTCATAAGGGTCCTGAAAGGCATTAGAAGGTTCTGGGGGCTTTTAGATGGGTCCTGAGGCAATCTAGAAGGGTCTGGGGGCCTTTACATGGGTCTTGAGGGTCATTAGAAGGGTGTGGAGGCCTTTAGAAAGGCCCTGAGGGGCTCTAGAAGGGTCGGGGAGCCGTTAGAAGGATGTTGAGGGGCTCTTGAAGGTTCTGCGGGCCTTTAGTATGGCCCTGAGGGGCTCTAAAAGAGTCTGGGGGCCTTTAGAATGGTCCTGAGTGGCTCTAGAAGGGTCTGGGGACCTTTCGAAATGCCCTTAGGGGCATTAGAACGGTCTGGGGGGCTTTAGAATGGTCCTGAGGGGGTCTAGAAGGGTCTGGAGGCATTTAAAACTGCCCTGAGAGGCTCTAGATGGGTCTGGGGGCCTTTACAATGCTCCTGAGGGGCAGTAGAAGGGTCTGGGAACCTTTAGAAAGGCCCTGACGGGCATTTGAATGGTCTGCGGGCCTTTAGAAGTGTCCTGAGGGGCTCTAGAATGGTCTGGGGGGCTTTATAAGGGTCCTGACGGGCTCTAGAAAGGTCTGGGAACCTTTATAAATGCCCTGAAGGGCATTAGAATGGTCTGAGGGCTTTTAGAAACGTCCTGAGGGGCATTAGAAGGGTCTTGTGGCCTTCATAAGGGTCCTGTAAGGCATTAGAATGGTCTGGGGGGTTTTAGATGGGTCCTGAGGAAATCTAGAAGGGTCTGGGAGCCTTTAGAATGGTCCTGAGGGGGTCTAGAAGGGTCTGGAGGCATTTAAAACTGTCCTGAGAGACTCTAGAAGGGTCTGGGGCCATTATAAGGGTCCTGAGGGGCATTAGAAGGGTCTGGGTGTCCTTATAAAAGCCCTGAGGGGAATTAGCAGGGTTTGGTGGATTTTAGAAGGGTTCTAAGGGGCTCTATAAGGGTCTGGTGGCCTTTAGAAGGGTCTTCATGGTCTCTAGAAGGGTCTGGGGACCTTTAGAAAGGCCCTGTGGGGCATTAGAAGGGTCTGGGGTCCTTTAGAATGCTCCTCAGGGCCAGTAGAAGGGTCTGGGGACCTTTATAAAGGCCCTGACGGGCATTAGAATGGTCTACAAGCCTTTAGAAGTGTCCTGAGGGGCTCTAGAATGGTCTGGGGACCTTTATAAATGCCCTGAGGGGCATTAGAAGGGTCTGAGTGCCTTTAGAAAGGTCCAGAGTGGCATTAGAAGGGTCTTATGGTTTTCATATTGGTCTTTAAAGGCATTTGAATGGTCTGGGGGCTTTTAGATGGGTCCTGAGGCAATCTAGAAGGGTCTGGGGGCCTTTACATGGGTCTTGAGGGTCATTAGAAGGCTGTGGAGGTCTTTAGAAAGGCCCTGAGGGGCTCTAGAAGGGTCTGGGGGCTATTAGAAATGCCCTGAGTGGGTCCAGAAGGGTCTGGGGGCCTTTATAAAGGCCCTCAGGGGGATTATAAGGGTCTCGCGGCCTTTAGAAAGCCCTGAGTGGCATTACAAGGGTCTGGGGTTATATATAAAGGCCGTGAGAGGTTCTAGAAGTGTCTGTGGTACTTTAGAAAGGCCCTGAGGAGCATTAGAAGGGTCTGGGGGCCTTTAGAAGGGTTCTGAGGGGCATTTGAATGGTCTGGGGGCCTTTAGAAAGGCCCTGAGGTGCATTAGAAAGGTCTGGGGCCTTTTAGAAGGGTCTTGAGGGGATCTAGAAGGGTCTGGGCGCCTTTAGAATCGTCTTGACGGGGTCTAGAAGGGTCTGGGGGCCTTTAGAAAGGCCCTGAGGGGCTCTAGAAGGGTCAGGGAGCCGTTAGAAGGATGTTGAGGGGCTCTTGAAGGTTCTGCGGGCCTTTAGAAAGGTTCTGAGTGGCTCTAAAAGAGTCTGGGGGCCTTTAGAATGGTCCTGAGGAGCACTAGAACGGTCTGGGGACCTTTCGAAATGCCCTGAGGGGCATTAGAAGGGTCTGGGGGGCTTTAGAATGGTCCTGAGAGGGTCTAGAAGGGTCTGGAGGCATTTAAAATTGCCCTGAAAGGCTCTAGAATGGTCTGGGGGCCTTCAGAATTATCCTGAGGGGCAGTAGAAGGGTCTGGGAACCTTTATAAAGGCCCTGACGGGCATTATAATGGTCTGCGGGCCATTAGAAGTGTCCAGAGGGGCTCTAGAATGGTCTGGGGGCCTTTATAAGGGTCCTGACGGGCTCTAGAAGGGTCTGGGAACCTTTATAAATGCCCTGAGGGGCATTAGAAGGGTCTGAGGGCCTTTAGAAAGGTCCTGAGGGGCATTAGAAGGGTCTTGTGGCCTTCATAAGGGTCCTGAAAGGCATTAGAATGGTCTGGGGGCTTTTAGATGGGTCCTGAGGCAATCTAGAAGGGTCTGGGGGCTTTTACATGGGTCTTGAGTGTCATTAGATGAGTGTGGAGGCCTTTAGAAAGGCCCTGAGGGGCTCTAGAAGGGTCTGGGGAACTTTAGAAGCGTCCTGATGGGCTGTAGAAGGGTCTGGGGGCCTTTACATGGGTCCTGATGTGTTCTAGAAAGATCTGAGGGCCTCTAGAAATGTCCTGAGTGGCTCTAGAAGGGTCTGGGGGACTTTTTAAGTGCTCTGATGGGAATTTGAATGGTCTGGGGGCCTTTAGAAAGGCCCTGAGGTGGATTAGAAGGGTCTGAGGGCCTTTAGAATCGTCCTGAGGGGTTCTAGAAGGGTCTGGAAGCCGTTAGAATGACGTTTAGGGGCTCTAGAAGGGTATGCGGGCTTTTAGAATGGCCCTTAGGGGCTCTAAAAGAGTCTCGGGGCCTTTAGAATGGTCCTGAGGGGCTCTAGAAGGTTCTGGGGATCTTTTTAAATGCCCTGAGGGGCATTGGAAGGGTCTGGGGGCCTTTAGAAAGGCCCTGAGGGGCATTAGAAGGGTCTGGGTGGATTTAGAAAGGCCCTGATAAGTTCTACAAGGGTCTGGGGGCCTTTAGAATGGTCCTGAGGGAGTCTAGAAGGGTCTGGAGGCATTTAAAACTGTCCTGAGTGGCTCTAGAAGGGTCTGGGTGCATTTATATGGGTCCTGAGGGGCATTAGAAGGGTCTGAGTGTCCTTATAAAAGCCCTAATGGGAATTAGCAGGGTCTGGGGGACTTTAGAATGGTCCTGAGGGGTTCTATAAGTGTCTGAGGGCCTTTAGAAGGGTCTTCAGGGGCTCTAGAAGGGTCTGGGGACCTTTAGAAAGGCCCTGTGATGCATTAGAATGGTCTGCGGGCCTTTAGAAGTGTCCTGAGTGGCTCTAGAATTGTCTGGGAACATTTATAAATGCCCTGATGGGTATTAGAAGGGTCTGAGGGCCTTTAGAAAGGTCCTGAGGGGCATTAAAAGGGTCTTGTGGCCTTCATAAGGGTCCTGAAAGGCATTAGAAGGGTCTGGGGGCTTTTAGATGGGACCTGAGGCAATCTAGAAGGGTCTGGGGGCCTTTACATGGGTCTTGAGGGTCATTAGAAGGGTGTGGAGGCCTTTAGAAAGGCCCTGAGAAGCTCTAGAAGGGTCTAGGGGCTATTAGAATTGTCCTGAGTGGCTGTAGCAGGGTCTGGGGGCCTTTACATGGGTCCTGATGGGTTCTAGAAAGATCTGAGGGCCTCTAGAAATGTCCTGAGTGGCTCTAGAAGGGTCTGGGGTCCTTTTTAAGGTCTCTGAGGGGCATTTGAATGGTCTGGGGGCCTTTAGAAAGGCCCTGAGGTGGATTAGAAGGGTCTGAGGGCCTTTAGAATCGTCCTGAGGGGTTCTAGAAGGGTCTGGAAGCCGTTAGAATGACGTTGAGGGGATCTAGAATGGTCTGCGGGCCTTTAGAATGGCCCTGAGGGGCTCTAAAAGAGTCTGGGGGCCTTTAGAATGGTCCTGAGGGGCTCTAGAAGGGTCTGGGGACCTTTTTAAATGCCCTGAGGGGCATTAGAAGGGTCTGGGGGCATTTAAGAAAGGCCCTGAGGGGCATTAGAAGGGTCTGGGTGGATTTAGAAAGGTCCTGATAGGTTCTAGAAGTGTCTGGGGGCCTTTAGAATGGTCCTGAGGGGGTCTAGAAGGGTCTGGAGGCATTTAAAACAGTCCTGAGAGGCTCTAGAAAGGTCTGGGTGCCTTTATAAGGGTCCTGAGGGGCATTAGAAGGGTCTGGGTGTCCTTATAAAAGCCCTAATGGGAATTAGCAGGGTCTGGGGGACTTTAGAAGGGTCCTGAGGGGCTCTATAAGGGTCTGGGGGCCTTTAGAAAGGCCCTGTGGGGCATTAGAAGTGTCTGCGGGCCTTTAGAAGTGTCCTGAGGGGCTCTAGAATGGTCTGGGGACCTTTATAAGGGTCCTGACAGGCTCTAGAAGGGTCTGGGAACCTTTATAAATGCCCTGAGGGGCATTAGAAGGGTCTGAGGGCCTTTAGAAAGGTCCTGAGGGGCATTAGAAGGGCCTTGTGGCCTTCATAAGGGTCTTGAAAGGCATTTGAAGGGTCTGGGGTCTTTTGAATAGGTCCTAAGGCAATCTAGAAGGGTCTGGGGGCCTTTACATGGGTCTTCAGGGTCATTAGAAGGGTGTGGAGGTCTTTAGAAAGGCCCTGAGGGGCTCTAGAAGGGTCTGGGGGCTATTAGAAGTGTCCTGAGGGGGTCCAGAAGGGTCTGGGGGCCTTTATAAAGGCCCTAAGGGGGATTATAAGGGTCTCGCGGCCTTTAGAAAGGCCCTGAGTGGCATTACAAGGGTCTGGGGTCATATAGAAAGGCCCTGAGAGGTTCTAGAAGTGTCTGTGGTACTTTAGAAAGGCCCTGAGGAGCATTAGAAGGGTCTGGGGGCCTTTCGAAGGGTTCTGAGAGGCATTTGAATGGTCTGGGGGCCTTTAGAAAGGCCCTGAGGTGTATTAGAAAGGTCTGGGGCCTTTTAGAAGGGTCTTTAGGGGATCTAGAAGGGTCTGGGGGCCTTTAGAATCGTCCTCAGGGGGTCTAGAAGGGTCAGGGAGCCGTTAGAAGGATGTTGAGGGTCTCTTGAAAGGTCTGCGGGCCTTTAGAATGGCCCTGAGGGGCTCTAAAAGAGTATGGGGGCCTTTATAATGGTCCTGAGGGGCTCTAGAAGGGTCTGGGGACCTTTCGAAATGCCCTGAGGGGCATTAGAAGGGTCTGGGGGGCTTTAGAATGGTCCTGAGGGGGTCTAGAAGGGTCTGGAGGCATTTAAAACTGCCCTGAGAGGCTCTAGAAGGGTCTGGGGGCCTTTAGAATTCTCCTGAGAGACAGTAGAAGGGTCTGGGAACCTTTATAAAGGCCCTAACGGGCATTAGAATGGTCTGCGGGCCTTTAGAAGTGTCCAGAGGGGCTCTAGAATGGTCTGGTGGCCTTTATAAGGGTCCTGACGGGCTCTAGAAGGGTCTGGGAACCTTTCTAAATGCCCTGAGGGGCATTAGAAGGGTCTGAAGGCCTTTAGAAAGGTCCTGAGGGGCATTAAAAGGGTCTTGTGGCCTTCATAAGGGTCCTGAAAGGCATTAGAAGGGTCTGGGGGCTTTTAGATGGGACCTGAGGCAATCTAGAAGGGTCTGGGGGCCTTTACATGGGTCTTGAGGGTCATTAGAAGGGTGTGGAGGCCTTTAGAAAGGCCCTGAGAAGCTCTAGAAGGGTCTAGGGGCTATTAGAATTGTCCTGAGTGGCTGTAGCAGGGTCTGGGGTCCTTTACATGGGTCCTGATGGGTTCTAGAAAGATCTGAGGGCCTCTAGAAATGTCCTGAGTGGCTCTAGAAGGGTCTGGGGTCCTTTTTAAGGTCTCTGAGGGGCATTTGAATGGTCTGGGGGCCTTTAGAAAGGCCCTGTGGTGGATTAGATGGGTCTGAGGGCCTTTAGAATCGTCCTGAGGGGTTCTAGAAGGGTCTGGAAGCCGTTAGAATGACGTTGAGGGGATCTAGAATGGTCTGCGGGCCTTTAGAATGGCCCTGAGGGGCTCTAAAAGAGTCTCGGGGCCTTTAGAATGGTCCTGAGGGGCTCTAGAATGGTCTGGGGACCTTTTTAAATGCCCTGAGGGGCATTAGAAGGGTCTGGGGGCATTTAGAAAAGCCCTGAGGGGCATTAGAAGGGTCTGGGTGGATTTAGAAAGGTCCTGATAGGTTCTAGAAGTGTCTGGGGGCCTTTAGAATGGTCCTGAGGGTGTCTAGAAGGGTCTGGAGGCATTTAAAACAGTCCTGAGAGGCTCTAGAAAGGTCTGGGTGCCTTTATAAGGGTCCTGAGGGGCATTAGAAGGGTCTGGGTGTCCTTATAAAAGCCCTAATGGGAATTAGCAGGGTCTGGGGGACTTTAGAAGGGTCCTGAGGGGCTCTATAAGGGTCTGGGGGCCTTTAGAAAGGCCCTGTGGGGCATTAGAAGTGTCTGCGGGCCTTTAGAAGTGTCCTGAGGGGCTCTAGAATGGTCTGGGGACCTTTATAAGGGTCCTGACAGGCTCTAGAAGGGTCTGGGAACCTTTATAAATGCCCTGAGGGGCATTAGAAGGGTCTGAGGGCCTTTAGAAAGGTCCTGAGGGGCATTAGAAGGGTCTTGTGGCCTTCATAAGGGTCTTGAAAGGCATTTGAAGGGTCTGGGGTCTTTTGAATAGGTCCTAAGGCAATCTAGAAGGGTCTGGGGGCCTTTACATGGGTCTTCAGGGTCATTAGAAGGGTGTGGAGGTCTTTAGAAAGGCCCTGAGGGGCTCTAGAAGGGTCTGGGGGCTATTAGAAGTGTCCTGAGGGGGTCCAGAAGGGTCTGGGGGCCTTTATAAAGGCCCTAAGGGGGATTATAAGGGTCTCGCGGCCTTTAGAAAGGCCCTGAGTGGCATTACAAGGGTCTGGGGTCATATAGAAAGGCCCTGAGAGGTTCTAGAAGTGTCTGTGGTACTTTAGAAAGGCCCTGAGGAGCATTAGAAGGGTCTGGGGGCCTTTCGAAGGGTTCTGAGGGGCATTTGAATGGTCTGGGGGCCTTTAGAAAGGCCCTGAGGTGTATTAGAAAGGTCTGGGGCCTTTTAGAAGGGTCTTTAGGGGATCTAGAAGGGTCTGGGGGCCTTTAGAATCGTCCTGAGGGGGTCTAGAAGGGTCAGGGAGCCGTTAGAAGGATGTTGAGGGTCTCTTGAAAGGTCTGCGGGCCTTTAGAATGGCCCTGAGGGGCTCTAAAAGAGTCTGGGGGCCTTTATAATGGTCCTGAGGGGCTCTAGAAGGGTCTGGGGACCTTTCGAAATGCCCTGAGGGGCATTAGAAGGGTCTGGGGGGCTTTAGAATGGTCCTGAGGGGGTCTAGAAGGGTCTGGAGGCATTTAAAACTGCCCTGAGAGGCTCTAGAAGGGTCTGGGGGCCTTTAGAATTCTCCTGAGAGACAGTAGAAGGGTCTGGGAACCTTTATAAAGGCCCTAACGGGCATTAGAATGGTCTGCGGGCCTTTAGAAGTGTCCAGAGGGGCTCTAGAATGGTCTGGTGGCCTTTATAAGGGTCCTGACGGGCTCTAGAAGGGTCTGGGAACCTTTCTAAATGCCCTGAGGGGCATTAGAAGGGTCTGAGGGCCTTTAGAAAGGTCCTGAGGGGCATTAGAAGGGTCTTGTGGCCTTCATAAGGGTCCTGAAAGGCATTAGAAGGGTCTGGGGGCTTTTAGCTGGGTCCTGAGGCAATCTAGAAGGGTCTGGGGGCCTTTACATGGGTCTTGACGGTCATTAGAAGGGTGTGGAGGCCATTAGAAAGGCCCTGAGGGGCTCTAGAATGGTCAGGGAGCCGTTAGAATGATGTTGAGGGTCTCTTGAAGGTTCTGCGGGCCTTTAGAATGGCCCTGAGGGGCTCTAAAAGAGTCTGAGGGCCTTTAGAATGGTCCTGAGGGGCTCTAGAAGGGTCTGGGGTACTTTCAAATGCTCTTAGGGGCATTATTAGGGTCTGGGGGGCTTTAGAATGGTCCAGAGGGGGTCTAGAAGGGTCTGGAGGCATTTAAAACTGTCCTGAGAGGCTCTAGACAGGTCTGGGGGCCTTTAGAATACTCCTGAGGGGCAGTAGAAGGGTCTGGGAACCTTTATAAATGCCCTGAGGGGCATTAGAAGGGTCTGAGGGCCTTTAGAAAGGTCCTGAGGGGCATTAGAAGGGTCTGGTGGCCTTCATAAGGGTCCTGAAAGGCATTAGAAGGGTCTGGGGGCTTTTAGATGGGTCCTGAGGCAATCTAGATGGGTCTGGGGGCCTTTACATGGGTCTTGAGGGTCATTAGAAGGGTGTGGAGACCTTTAGAAAGGACCTGAGGGGCTCTAGAAGGGTCTGGGGTACTTTAGAAGCGTCCTGAGGGGCTGTAGAAGGGTCTGGGGGCCTTTACATGGGTCCTGATGTGTTCTAGAAAGATCTGAGGGCCTCTAGAAATGTCCTGAGTGGCTCTAGAAGGGTCTGGGGGCCTTTTTAAAGGCTCTGAGGGGCATTTGAATGGTCTGGGGGCCTTTAGAAACGTCCTGAGGTGGATTAGAAGGGTCTTGGGGCATTTAGAATGGTCCTGAGGGGTTCTAGAAGGGTCTGGAAGCCGTTAGAATGACGTTGAGGGGCTCTAGGAGGGTCTGCGGGCCTTTAGAATGGCCCTGAGGGGCTCTAAAAGAGTCTGGGGGCCTTTAGAATGGTCCTGAGGGGCTCTAGAAGGGTCTCGGGACCATTTAAATGCCCTGAGGGTCATTAGAATGGTCTGGGGGCCTTTAGAAAGGACCTGAGGGGCATTAGAGAGGTCTGGGGGGATTTAGAAAGGCCCTGATAGGTTCTAGAAGGGTCTGGGGGCCTTTAGAATGGTCCTGAGGGTGTCTAGAAGGGTCTGGGGGCTATTAGAATTGTCCTGAGGGGGTCCAGAAGGGTCTGGGGGCCTTTTTAAAGGCCCTCAGAAGTATTATAAGGGTCTCGCGGCCTTTAGAAAGGCCCTGAGTGGCATTACAGGGGTCTGGGGTCATATAGAAAGGCCCTGAGAGGTTCTAGAAGTGTCTGTGGTACTTTAGAAAGGCCCTGAGGAGCTTTAGAAGGGTCTGGGGGCCTTTAGAAGGGTTCTGAGGGGCATTTGAATGGTCTGGGGGTCTTTAGAAAGGCCCTGAGGTGCATTAGAAAAGTCTGGGGCCTTTTAGAAGGGTCTTGAGGGGATCTAGAAGGGTCTGGGGGCCTTTAGAATCGTCCTGAGGTGGTCTAGAAGGGTCTGGGGGCCATTAGAAAGGCCCTGAGGTGCATTAGAAGGGTCTGGGTGCCTTTAGAATGGTCCTGAGGGGGTCTAGAAGGGTCTGGAGGCATTTAAAACTGTCCTGAGAGACTCTAGAAGGGTCTGGGGGCAATTAAAAGGGTCCTTAGGGGCATTAGAAGGGTCTGGGTGTCCTTATAAAAGCCCTGGGCGGAATTAGCTGGGTTTCTGGGAATTTAGAGGGTCCTGAGGGGCTCTATAAGGGTCTGGGGGCCTTTAGAAGGGTCTTCAGGGGATCTAGAAGGGTCTGGGGACCTTTAGAAAGGCCCTGACCGGCATTAGAATGGTCTGCGGGCCTTTAGAAGTGTCCTAAGGGGCTCTAGAATGATCTGGGGACCTGTATAAGGGTCCTGATGGGCTCTAGAAGGGTCTGGGAACCTTTATATATGCCCTGAGGGGCATTAGAAGGGTCTGAGGGCCTTTAAAAAAGGTCCTGAGGGGCATTAGAAGGGTCTTGTGGCCTTCATAATGGTCTTGAAAGGCATTTGAAGGGTCTGGGGTCTTTTAGATGGGTCCTTAGGCAATCTAGAAGGGTCTGGGTGCCTTTACATGGGTCTTGAGGGTCATTAGAAGGGTGTGGAGGTCTTTAGAAAGGCCCTGAGGGGCTCTAGAAGGGTCTGGGGGCTATTAGAAGTGTCCAGAGGGGGTCCAGAAGGGTCGGGGGCCTTTATAAAGGCCCTCAGGGGGATTATAAGGGTCTCGCGGCCTTTAGAAAGGCCCTGAGTGGCATTACAAGGGTCTGGGGTCATATAGAAAGGCCCTGAGAGGTTCTAGAAGGGTCTGTGGTACTTTAGAAAGGCCCTGAGGCGCATTAGAAGGGTCTTGGTGACTTTCGAAGGGTTTTGAGTGGCATTTCAATGGTCTGGGGGCCTTTAGAAAGGCCCTGAGGTGCATTAGAATGGTCTGGGGACTTTTAGAAGGGTCTTGAGGGGATCTAGAAGGGTCTGGGGTCCTTTAGAATCGTCCTGAGGGGCTCTAGAAGGGTCAGGGAGCCGTTAGAAGGATGTTGAGGGGCTCTTGAAGGTTCTGCGGGCCTTTGGAATGGTTCTGAGGTGCTCTAAAAGAGTCTGGGGGCCTTTAAAATGGTCCTGAGGGGCTCTAGAAGGGTCTGGGGGCCTTTAGAATGGTCCTGAAGGGTCTAGAATGGTCTGGAGGCATTTAAAACTGTCCTGAGATACTCTAGAATGGTCTGGGTGCCTTTATAAGGGTCCTGAGGGGCATTAGAAGGGTCTGGGTGCCCTTATAAAAGCCCTGAGGGGAATTAGCAGGGTCTGGGGGACTTTAGAAGGGTCCTGAGGCGCTCTATAAGGGTCTGGGGTCTTTTAGAAGGGTCTTCAGGGGCTCTAGAAGGGTCTGGGGACCTTTAGAAAGGCCCTGTGGGGCATTAGAAGGGTCTGGGGTCCTTTAGAATGCTCCTGAGGGGCAGTAGAAGGGTCTGGGGACATTTATAAAGGCCCTGACGGGCATTGGAATGGTCTGCGGGCCTTTAGAAGTGTCCTGAGGGGCTCTAGAATGGTCTGGGGGCCTTTAGAAGGGTCCTGACGGGCTCTAGAAGGGTCTGGGAAGCTTTATAAATGCCCTGAGGGGCATTAGAAGGGTCTGAGGGCCTTTAGAAAGGTCCTGAGGGGCATTAGAAGGGTCTTGTCTCCTTTATAAGGGTCCTAAAAGGCATTAGAAGCGTCTGGGGGCTTTTAGATGGGTCCTGAGGCAATCTAGAATGGTCTGGGGGCCTTTACATGGGTCTTGAGGGTCATTAGAAGGGTGTGGAGGCCTTTAGAAAGGCCTTGAGGGGCTCTAGAAGGGTCTGGGGGCTATTAGAAGCGTCCTGAGGGGGTCCAGAAGGGTCTGGGGGCCTTTTTAAAGGCCCTCAGGGGGATTATAAGGGTGTCGGGGCCTTTAGAATGGCCCTGAGGGGCATTGGAAGGGTCTGGGTGCCTTTAGAAATGTCCTGAGGGGCTCTAGAAGGGTCTGGGGGCCTTTAGAAATGTCCTGAGGGGCATTACAAGGGTCTGGGGTCATATAGAAAGGCCCTGAGAGTTTCTAGAAGTGTCTGGGGTACTTTATAAAGGCCTCTAGGGGCATTAGAAGGGTCTGGGGGCTTTTAAAAGGGTCCTGAGGGGCATTAGAAGGGTCTGGGGACCTTTAGAATGGACCTGAGTGGTTCTAGAAGGGTCTGGAAGCCGTTAGAATGACGTTGAGGGGCTCTAGAACGGTCTGCGGGCCTTTAGAATGGCCCTGAAAGGCTCTAAAAGAGACTGGGGGCCTTTAGAAGTGTCCTGAGGGGCTCTAGAAGGGTCAGGGGACCTTTTTTAATGCCCTGAGGGGCATTAGAAGGGTCTGGGGGCCTTTAGAAAGGCTCTGAGGGGCATTAGAAGGGTCTGGGGGGATTTAGAAAGGCCCTGATAAGTTCTAGAAGGGTCTGGGGGCCTTTAGATTGGTCCTGAGGGTGTCTAGAAGAGTCTGGAGGCATTTAAAACTGTCCTGAGTGGCTCTAGAATGGTCTGGGTGCCTTTATAAGGGTCCTGAGGGGCATTAGAAGGGTCTGGGTGTCCTTATAAAAGCCCTAATGGGAATTAGCAGGGTCTGGGGGACTTTAGAAGGGTCCTGAGGGGCTCTATAAGGGTCTGGGGGCCTTTAGAAAGGCCCTGTGGGGCATTAGAAGTGTCTGCGTGCCTTTAGAAGTGTCCTGAGGGGCTCTAGAATGGTCTGGGGACCTTTATAAGGGTCCTGACAGGCTCTAGAAGGGTCTGGGAACCTTTATAAATGCCCTGAGGGGCATTAGAAGGGTCTGAGGGCCTTTAGAAAGGTCCTGAGGGGCATTAGAAGGGTCTTGTCTCCTTTATAAGGGTCCTAAAAGGCATTAGAAGCGTCTGGGGGCTTTTAGATGGGTCCTGAGGCAATCTAGAATGGTCTGGGGGCCTTTACATGGGTCTTGAGGGTCATTAGAAGGGTGTGGAGGCCTTTAGAAAGGCCTTGAGGGGCTCTAGAAGGGTCTGGGGGCTATTAGAAGCGTCCTGAGGGGGTCCAGAAGGGTCTGGGGGCCTTTTTAAAGGCCCTCAGGGGGATTATAAGGGTGTCGGGGCCTTTAGAATGGCCCTGAGGGGCATTGGAAGGGTCTGGGTGCCTTTAGAAATGTCCTGAGGGGCTCTAGAAGGGTCTGGGGGCCTTTAGAAATGTCCTGAGGGGCATTGGAAGGGTCTGGGGGCCTTTAGAAAGGCCCTGAGGGGCATTAGAATGGTCAGGGTGCCTTTAGAAATGTCCTGAGGGGCTCTAGAAGGGTCTGGGGGCCTTTAGAAAGGCCCTGAGGGGCATTACAAGGGTCTGGGGTCATATAGAAAGGCCCTGAGAGTTTCTAGAAGTGTCTGGGGTACTTTATAAAGGCCTCTAGGGGCATTAGAAGGGTCTGGGGGCTTTTAAAAGGGTCCTGAGGGGCATTAGAAGGGTCTGGGTACCTTTAGAATGGACCTGAGTGGTTCTAGAAGGGTCTGGAAGCCGTTAGAATGACGTTGAGGGGCTCTAGAACGGTCTGCGGGCCTTTAGAATGGCCCTGAAAGGCTCTAAAAGAGACTGGGGGCCTTTAGAAGTGTCCTGAGGGGCTCTAGATGGGTCAGGGGACCTTTTTTAATGCCCTGAGGGGCATTAGAAGGGTCTGGGGGCCTTTAGAAAGGCTCTGAGGGGCATTAGAAGGGTCTGGGGGGATTTAGAAAGGCCCTGATAAGTTCTAGAAGGGTCTGGGGGCCTTTAGATTGGTCCTGAGGGTGTCTAGAAGAGTCTGGAGGCATTTAAAACTGTCCTGAGTGGCTCTAGAATGGTCTGGGTGCCTTTATAAGGGTCCTGAGGGGCATTAGAAGGGTCTGGGTGTCCTTATAAAAGCCCTGAGGGGAATTAGCAGGGTCTGGGGGACTTCAGAAGGGTCCTGAGGGGCTCCATAAAGGTCTGGGGGCCTTTATAACGGTCTTCAGGGGCTCTAGAAGGGTCTGGGGACCTTTAGAAAGGCCCTGTGGGTCATTAGAAGGGTCTGGGGGCCTTTAGAATGCACCTGAGGGGCAGTAGAAGGGTCTGGGGACCTTTATAAAGGCCCTGACGTGCATTAGAATGGTCTGCGGGCCTTTAGAAGTTTCCTGAGGGGCTCTAGAATGGTCTGGGGACCTTTATAAGGGTCCTGACGGGCTCCAGAAGGGTCTGGGTACCTTTATAAATGCCCTGAGGGGCATTAGAAGGGTCTGAGGGCCTTTAGAAAGGTCCTGAGGGGCATTAGAAGGGTCTTGTGTCCTTCATAAGGGTCTTGAAAGGCATTTGAAGGGTCTGGGGTCTTTTAGATGGGTCCTGAGGTAATGTAGAATTGTCTGGGGGCCTTTACATGGGTCTTGAGGGTCATTAGAAGGGTGTGGAGGTCTTTAGAAAGGCCCTGAGGGGCTCTAGACGGGTCTGGGGGCTATTAGAATTGTCCTGAGGGGGTCCAGAAGGGTCTGGGGGCCTTTATAAAGGCCCTCAGGGGGATTATAAGGGTCTCGCGGCCTTTAGAAAGGCCCTGAGTGGCATTACAAGGGTCTGCGGTCATATAGAAAGGCCCTGAGAGGTTCTAGAAGTGTCTGTGGTACTTTAGAACAGCCCTGAGGAGCATTAGAAGGGTCTGGGTGCCTTTCGAAGGATTCTGAGGGGCATTTGAATGGTCTGGGGGCCTTTAGAAAGGCCCTGAGGTGCATTAGAAAGGTCTGGATCCTTTTAGAAAGGTCTTGAGGGGATCTAGAATGGTCTGGGGGCCTTTAGAATCATCCTGAGTGGGTCTAGAAGGGTCTGGGGCCTTTAGAAAGGCCCAGAGGGGCTCTAGAAGGGTCAGGGAGCCGTAAGAAGGATGTTGAGGGTCTCTTGAAGGGTCTGCGGGCCTTTAGAATGGCCCTGAGGGGCTCTAAAAAAATCTGGGGGTCTTTAGAATGGTCCTGAGGGGCTCAAGAATGGTCAGGCAGCCTTTAGAAGGATGTTGAGGGGCTCTCGAAGGGTCTGTGGGCCCTTAGAATGGCCCTGAGGGGCTCTAAAAGAGTCTGGGGGCCTTTAGAATGGCCCTGAGGGGGTCTAGAAGGGTCAGGGAGCCGTAAGAAGGATGTTGAGGGGCTCTCGAAGGGTCTGGGGGGCTTTAGAATGGCCCTGAGGGGCTCTAAAAGAGTCTGGGGGCCTTTAGAATGGTCCTGAGGGGGTCTAGAAGGGTCTGGGGACCTTTAGAAATGCCCTGAGGGGCATTAGAAGGGTCTGGGGGCCTTTAGAATGGTCCTGAGGGGGTCTAGAAGGGTCTGGAGGCATTTAAAACTGTCCTGAGAGACTCTAGAAGGGTCTGCTTGCCATTATAAGGGTCCTGAGGGGCATTAGAAGGGTCTGGGTGCCCTTATAAAAGCCCTGAGGGGAATTAGCAGGGTCTGGGGGACTGTAGAAGGGTCCTGAGAGGCTCTATAAGGGTCTGGGGGCCTTTAGAAGGGTCTTCAGGGGCTCTAGAAGGGTCTGGGGACCTTTAGAAAGGCCCTGTGGGGCATTAGAAGGGTCTGGGGGCCTTTAGAAAGGTCCTGAGGGGCATTAGAAGGGTCTGGGGGCCTTTAGAATTGTCCTGAGGGGGTCTAGAAGGGTCTGGAGGCATTTAAAACTGCCCTGAGAGGCTGTAGACGGGTCTGGGGGCCTTTAGAATGCTCCTGAGGGGCAGTAGAAGGGTCTGGGGACCTGTAGAAAGGCCCTGACGGGCATTAGAATGGTCTGCGGGCCTTTAGAAGTGTCCTGAGGGGCTCTAGAATGGTCTGGGGGCCTTTATAAGGGTCCTGACGGGCTCTAGAAGGGTCTGGGAACCTTTATAAATGCCCTGAGGGGCATTAGAAGGGTGTGGAGGCCTTTAGAAAGGCCCTGAGGGGCATTAGAATGGTCTTGGTTCCTTTATAAGGGTCCTAAAAGGCATTAGAAGGGTCTGGGGTCTTTTTGATGGGTCCTGAGGCAATCTAGAAGGGTCTGGGGGCTATTAGAAGCGTCCTGTGGTGGTCGAGAATGGTCTGAGGGCCTTTTTAAAGGCCCTCAGGGGGATTATAAGGGTCTCGCGGCCTTTAGAAAGGCCCTGAGTGGCATTAGAAGGGTCTGGGTGCCTTTAGAAATGTCCTGAGGGGCTCTAGAAGGGTCTGGGTGCCTTTAGAAATTTCCTGAGGTGCATTAGAAGGGTATAGGGTCCTTTAGAAAGGCACTGAGTGGCATTAGAAGGGTCTGGGGGCCTTTAGAAGGGTCATGAGGGGCATTAGAAGGGTCTGGGGGCCTTTAGAATGGTCCTGAGGGGGTCTAGAAGGGTCTGGAGGCACGTAAAACTGTCCTGAGAGACTCTAGAAGGTCTGGGTTCCTTTATAAGGGTCCTGAGGGGCATTAGAAGGGTCTGGGTGCCCTTATAAAAGACCTGAGGGGAATTAGCAGGGTCTGGGGGACTTTAGAAGGGTCCTGAGGGGCTGTATAAGGGTCTGGGGGCCTTTAGAAACGTCTTCAGGAGCTCTAGAATGGTCTGGGGGCGTTTAGAAAGGCCCTGTGGGGCATTAAAGGGTCTGGGGGCCTTTAGAATGCTCCTGAGGGGCAGTAGAAGGGTCTGGGGACCTTTATAAAGGCCCTGACGGGCATTAGAATGGTCTGCGGGCCTTTAGAAGTGTCCTGAGGGGCTCTAGAATGGTCTGGGGGCCTTTATAAGGGTCCTGACGGGCTCTAGAAGGGTCTGGGAACCTTTAGAACGGTTCTGAGGGGCATTAGAAAGGTCTTGTGGCCTTCATAATGGTCCTGAAAGGCATTAGAAGGGTCTGGGGGCTTTTAGATGGGTCCTCAGGCAATCTAGAAGGGTCTAGGGGCCTTTACATGGGTCTTGAGGGTCATTAGAAGGGTGTGGAGGCCTTTAGAAAGGCCCTGAGGGGCTCTAGAAGGGTCTGGGGGCCTTTAGAATCGTCCTGAGGGGCTCTAGAAAGATCTGGGGTCCTTTCGAAATGTCCTGAGGTGCTCTAAAAGTGTCTCGGGGCCTTATGAAGGGTCCTGAGGGGCATTAGATGGGTCTGGGGGCCTTTAGAAATTCCCTGAGGGGCATTAGAAAGGTCTGGGGCCTTTTAGAAGGGTCTTGAGGGGATCTAGAAGGGTCTGGGGGCGTTTACAAGTGTCCTGAGGGGCTCTAGAAGGGTCTGGGGGCATTTAGAAAGGCCCTGAGGGGCTCTAGAAGGGTCAGGGAGCCGTTAGAAAGATGTTGAGGGGCTCTTGAAGGGTCTGCGGGCGTTTATAATGGCCCTGAGGGGCTCTAAAAGAGTCTGGGGGCCTTTAGATTGGTACTGAGGGGTTCTAGAAGGGTCTGGGCACCTTTAGAAATGCCCTGAGGGGCATTAGAAGGGTATGGGGGCCTTTAGAATGCTCCTGAGGGGCAGTAGAAGGGTCTGGGGGACTTTAGAAATGCCCTGAGGGGCATTAGAAAGGTCTGGGGCCTTTTAGAAGGGTCTTGAGGGGATCTAGAAGGGTCTGGGGGCCTTTATAAGGGTCCTGACGGGCTCTAGAAGGGTCTGGGAACCTTTATAAATGCCCTGTGGGGCATTAGAATAGTCTGGGGGCCTTTAGAAAGGTCTTGAGGGGCATTACAAGGGTCTGGGGTCATATAGAAATGCCCTGAGGTGCTCTAGAAGGGTCTGGGGACCTTTATAAATGACCTGAGGGACATTAGAAGGGTCTGAGGGCCTTTAGAAAGGTCCTGAGGGGCATTAGAAGGGTCTTGTGGCATTCATAATGGTCCTGAAAGGCATTAGAAGGGTCTGGGAGCTTTTAGAAGGGTCCTGATGCAATCTAGAAGGGTCTGGGGGCCTTTACATGGGTCTTGAGGGTCATTAGAAGGGTGTGGAGACCTTTAGACAGGCCCTGAGGGCCTCTAGAAGGATCTGGGGGCTATTAGAAGCGTCCTGAGGGGGTCCAGAAAAGTCTGGGGGCCTTTTTAAAGGCCCTCAGGGGGATTATAAGGGTCTCGCGGCCTTTAGAAAGGCCCTGAGTGGCATTAGAAGGGTCTGGGTTCCTTTAGAAATGTCCTGAAGGGCTCTAGAAGGGTCTGGGGGCCTTTAGAAATGTCCTGAGGGGAATTAGAAGGGTATGGAGGCCTTTAGAAAGGACCTGAGGGGCATTAGAATGGTCTGGGGTCATATAGAAAGGCCCAGATGGTTCTAGAAGTGTCTGGGGTACTTTAGAAAGGCCCTGAGGGGCATTAGAGTGGTCTGGAGGCCTTTAGAAGGGTCCTGAGGGGCATTAGAAGGGTCTGTGGGAATTTAGAATGGTCCTGTGGGGGTCTAGAAGGGTCTGGAGGCATTTAAAACTGTCCTGAGAGGCTCTAGAAGGGTCTGGGTGCCTTTATAAGGGTCCTGAGGGGCATTAGAAGGGTCTTGTGGCCCTTATAAAAGCCCGAAGGGAATTAGCAGGGTCTGGGAGAGTTTAGAATGGTCCTGAGGGGCTCTATAAGGGTCTGGGGGCCTTTATAAGGGCCTTCAGGGGCTCTAGAAGGGTCTGGGGACCTTTAGAATGGCCCTGTGGGGCACTAGAAGGGTCTGGGGTCCTTTAGAAGGTCTTCAGGGGCTCTAGAAGGGTCTGGGGACCTTTAGAAAGGCCCTGTGAGGCATTAGAATGGTCTTTTTAAAGGCCCTCAGGAGGATTATAAGAGTCTCGCGGCCTTTAGAAAGGCCCTGAGTGGCATTAGAAGGGTCTGGGGGCCTTTAGAAGGGTCTTCAGGGGCTCTAGAAGGGTCTGGGGATTTTTAGAAAGGCCCTGTGGGGCATTAGAAGGGTCTGGGGGCCTTTAGAATGCTCCTGAGGGGCAGTAGAAGGGTCTGGGGACCTTTATTAAGGCCCTGACAGGCATTATAATGGTCTGCGGGCCTTTAGAAGTGTCCTGAGTGGCTCTAAAATGGTCTGGGGGCCTTTATAAGGGTCCTGACGGGATCTAGAAAGGTCTGGGAACCTTAAATGCCCTGAGGGGCATTAGAAGGGTCTGAGGGCCTTTAGAAAGGTCCTGAGGGGCATTAGAAGGGTCTTGTGGCCTTCATAAAGGTCCTGAAAGGATTTAGAAGGGTCTGGGGGCTTTTAGATGGGTCCTGAGGCAATCTAGAAGGGTCTGGGGGCCTTTACATGGGTCTTGAGTGTCATTAGAAGGGTGTGGAGGCCTTTAGAAAGGCCCTGAGGGGCTCTAGAAGGGTCTGGTGGCTATTAGAAGCGTCCTGAGGGGGTCCAGAATGGTCTGGGGGCCTTTATAAAGGCCCTCAGGGGGATTATAAGGGTCTCGCGACCTTTAGAAAGGCCCTGAGTGGCATTAGAAGGGTCTGGGGTCATATAGAAAGGCCCTGAGATGTTCTAGAAATGTCTGTGGTACATTCGAAAGGCCCTGTGGGGCATTAGAAGGGTCTGGGGGCCTTTAGAAGGGTCTTCAGGGGCTCTAGAAGGGTCTGGGGACCTTTAGAAAGGCCCTGTGGGCATTAGAAGGGTCTGGGGGCCTTTAGAATGCTCCTGAGGGGCAGTAGACGGGTCTGGGGACCATTATAAAGGCCCTGACGGGCATTAGAATGGTCTGTGGGCCTTTAGAAGTGTTCTGAGGTGCTCTAGAATGGTCTAGGGGCCTTTATAACGGTCCTTACGGGCTCTAGAAGGGTCTGGGAACCTTTATAAATGCCCTGTGGGGCATTAGAATGGTCTGGGGGCCTTTAGAAAGGTCTTGAGGGGCATTACAAGGGTCTGGGGTCATATAGAAATGCCCTGAGGTGCTCTAGAAGGGTCTGGGGGCTATTAGAAGCGTCCTGAGGGGGTCCAGAAGGGTCTGGGGGCCTTTTTAAAGGCCCTCAGGGGGATTATAAGGGTCTCGCGGCCTTTAGAAAGGCCCTGAGTGGCATTACAACGGTCTGGGGTCATATAGAAAGGCTCTGAGAGGTTATAGAAGTGTCTGGGGTGGCATTAAATCCTGAAAGGCATTAAAAGGTACTGGGGGCTTTTAGATGGCTACTTAGGCAATCTAGAAGGTTCTAGGTGCCTTTACATGGGTCTTGAGGGTCATTAGAAGGGTGTCGCGGCCTTTAGAATGTCATTGAAAAGCATTAGAAGGGTCTGGGGGCTTTTAGGTGGGTCCTGAGGCAATCGAGAAGGGTCTGGGGGCCTTTACATGGGTCTTGAGGGTCATTAGAAGGGTGTGGATGCCTTTAGAAAGGCCCTGAGGGGCTCTAGAAGGGTCTGGGTGATATTAGAAGCGTCCTGAAGGGGTCCAGAAGTGTCTGGGGGCCTTTATAAAGACCCTCAGGGGGATTATAAGGGTCTCGCTGCCTTTAGAAAGGCCCTGAGTGGCAAAAGAAGGGTCTGGGTGCCTTTAGAAATGTCCTGAGGGTCTCTAGAAGGGTCTGGGGGCCTTTAGAAAGGCCCTGATGGACATTACAAGGGTCTGGGGTCATATAGAAAGGCCCTGAGATGTTCTAGAAGTGTCTCGGGTACTTTAGAATGGCCCTGAGGGGCATTAGAAGGGTCTGGGGGCATTTAGAAAGGCCCTGTGGGGCATTAGAAGGGTCTGGGGGCCTTTAGAAGGGTCTTCAGGGGCTCTAGAAGGGTCTGGGGACATTTAGAAAGGCCCTGTGGGGCATTAGAAGGGTCTGGGGGCCTTTAGAATGCTCCTGAGGGGCAGTAGAATGGTCTGCGGGCCTTTAGAAGTGTCCTGAGGGGCTCTAGAATGATCTGGGGGCCTTTATAAGGGTCCTGACGGGCTCTAGAAGGGTCTGGGAACCTTTATAAAGGCCCTGAAAGGCATTAGAAGGGTCTGAAGGCCTTTAGAATGGTCCTGAAGGGCATTAGAAGGGTCTTGTGGCATTCATAAGGGTCCTGAAAGGCATTAGAATGGTCTGGGGGTTTTTAGATGGGTCCTGAGGCAATCTAGAAGGGTCTAGGAGCCTTTACATGGGTCTTGAGGGTCATTAGAAGGGTGTGGAGGCCTTTAGAAAGGCCCTGAGGGGCTCTAGAAGGGTGTGGGAGCTATTAGAAGCGTCCTGAGGGGGTCCAGAAGGGTCTGGGGGACTTTTTAAAGGCCCTCAGGGGGATTATAAGGGTCTCGCGGCCTTTAGAAAGGCCCTGAGTGGCATTAGAAGGGTCTGGGTGCCTTTAGAAATGTACTGAGGGGCTCTAGAAGGGTCTGGGGGCCTTTAGAAATACCCTGAGGGGCATTAGAAGGGTCTCGCGACCTTTAGAATGGTCCTGAGGAGGTCTAGAAGGGTCTGGGATCATATAGAAAGGCTCTGAGAGATTCTAGAAGTGTCTGGGGTATTTTCGAAAGGCCCTGAGGGGCATTAGAAGGGTCTGGGGGCCTTCAGAATGGTCTTCAGTGGCTGTATAAGGGTGTGGGGACGTTTAGAAAGGCCCTGTGGGGCATTAGAAGGGTCTGGGGGCCTTTAGAATGCTCCTGAGGGGCAGTAGAAGGGTCTGGGGACCTTTATAAAGGCCCTGACGGGCATTAGAATGGTCTGCGGGCCTTTAGAAGTGTCCTGAGGGGCTCTAGAATGGTCTGGGGGCCTTTATAAGGGTCCTGACGGGCTCTAAAAGGGTCTGGGAACCTTTATAAAAGCCCTGAGGGGCATTAGAAGGGTCTGAGGGCCTTTAGATGTGTCCTGAGGTGCATTAGAAGGGTCTGGGGGCCTTTAATAGAGTCCTTAGTGGCATTTGAATAGTTTGAGGGCCTTTAGAAAGGTCCTGAGGGGCATTAGAAGGGTCTTGTGGCCTTCATGAGGGCCCTGAAAGGCATTAGAAGGCTCTGTGGGCTTTTTGATGGGTCCTGAGGCAATCTAGAAGGGTCTGCGGGCCTTTACATGGGTCTTGATGTTCATTAGAATGGTGTGGAGGCCTTTAGAAAGGCCCTGAGGGGCTCTAGAAGGGTCTGGGGGCTATTAGAAGCGTCCTGAGGGGGTCCAGAAGGGTCTGGGGGCCTTTTTAAAGGCCCTCAGGGGGATTATAAGCGTCTCGCTGCCTTTAGAAAGGCTCTGAGTGGCATTAGAAGGGTCTGGGGGCCTTTAGAAGGGTCTTCAGAGGCTCTAGAAGGCTCTGGGAACCTTTAGAAAGGCCCTGTGGGGCATTAGAAGGGTGTGGGGGCCTTTAGAATGCTCCTGAGGGGCCGTAGAATGGTCTTGAGACCTTTATAAATGCCCTGACGATCATTAGAATGGTCTGCGGGAATTTAGAAGTGTCCTGCGGGGCTCTAGAATGATCTGGGGGCCTTTATAAGGGTCTTGACGGGCTCTAGAAGGGTCTGGGGGCCTTTTAAAAAGTCCTGAGGGGCATTTGAATAGTCTGAGGGCCTTTAGAAAGTTCCTGAGGGGCATTACAAGGGTCTTGTGGCCTTCATAAGGGTCCTGAAAGGCATTAGAAGGGTCTGGGGGCTTTTAGATGGGTCCTGAGGCAATCTAGAAGGGTCTAGATGCCTTTACATGGGTCTTGAGGGTCATTAGAAGGGTGTGGAGGCCTTTATAAAGGCCCTGAAAGGCATTAGAAGGGTCTGGGGGCTTTTAGATGGGTCCTGAGGCAATCTAGAAGGGTCTGGGGGCCTTTACATGGGTCTTGAGGGTTATTAGAAGGGTGTGGAGGCCTTTAGAAAGGCCCTGAGGGGCTCTAGAAGGGTCTGGGGGCTATTAGAAGCGTCCTGAGGGGGTCCAGAAAGGTCTGGGGGCTTTTTAAAGGCCCTCAGGAGGATTATAAGGGTCTCGCGGCCTTTAGAAAGGCCCTGAGTGGCATTAGAATGGTCTGGGTGCCTTTAGAAATGTCCTGAGGGGCTCTAGAAGGGTCTGGGGGCCTTTAGAAATGTCCTGAGGGGCATTAGAAGGGTATGGGGGCCTTTAGAAAGGCCCTGAGGGGCATTACAAGGGTCTGGGTCATATAGAAAGGCCCTGAGAGTTTCTAGAAGTGTCTGGGGTACTTTAGAAAGGCCCTGAGGGGCATTAGAAGGGTCTGGGTGCCTTTAGAAATGTCCTGAGGGGCTCTAGAAGGGTCTGGGGTACTTTAGAAAGGCCCTGAGGGGCATTAGAAGGGTCTGGGGGCCTTTAGAAAGGCCCTGTGAGGCATTAGAAGGGTCTGGGGGCCCTTAGAATGCTCCTGAGGGGCAGTAGAAGGGTCTGGGGACCTTTATAAAGGCCCTGACGAGCATTAGAATGGTCTGCGGACCTTTAGAAGTGTCCTGAGGGGCTCTAGAAGGGTCTGGGAACCTTTCTAAATGCCCTGAGGGGCATTAGAAGGGTCTTGTGGCCTTCATAAGCATCCTGAAAGGCATTAGAAGGGTCTGGGGGCTTCTAGATGGGTCCTGAGGCAATCTAGAAGGGTCTAGGGGCCTTTACATGGGTCTTGAGGGTCATTAGAAGGGTGTGGAGGCCTTTAGAAAGGCTCTGAGGGGCTATAGAATGGTCTGGGGGCTATTAGAAGCGTCCTGAGGGCGTCCAGAAGGGTCTGGGGGCCTTTTTAAAGGCCCTCAGGTTGATTATATGGGTCTCGCAACCTTTAGAAAGGCCCTGAGTGGCATTACAAGGGTCTGGGGTCATATAGAAAGGCCCTGAGAGGTTCTAGAAGTGTCTGGGGTACTTTAGAAAGGCCCTGAGTGGCATTAGAAGGGTCTGGGTGCCTTTAGAAATGTCCTGAGGGGCTCTAGAAGGGTCTGGGGGCCTTTAGAAATGTCCTGAAGGGCATTAGAAGGGTATGGGGGCCTTTAGAATGGCCCTGAGGGGCATTACGAGTGTCTGGGGTCATATAGAACGGCCCTGAGAGGTTCTAGAAGTGTCTGGGGTACTTTAGAAAGGCCCTGAGGGGCATTAGAAGGGTCTGGGGGCATTTAGAAAGGCCCTGAGGGGCATTACAAGGGTCTGAGGTCATATAGAAAGGCCCTGAGAGGTTCTAG
The DNA here is from genome assembly GCA_033558105.1 of Coccyzus lansbergi. NCBI lineage: Eukaryota > Metazoa > Chordata > Aves > Cuculiformes > Coccyzidae > Coccyzus > Coccyzus lansbergi. Next base: position 75,715 of record JAUMJK010000895.1, read on the forward strand.
AAGCGTCTGGTGTACTTTAGAAAGGCCCTGAGGGGCATTAGAAGGGTCTGGGGGCCTTTAGAATGGTCCTGAGGGGCATTAGAAGGTTCTGAAGGCCTTTAAAAGGGTCCTGATGGGCATTTGAATGGTCTGGGGGCCTTTAAAAATACCCTGAGGTGGACTAGAAGGGTCTGGGGGCCTTTAGAATCGTCCTGAGGGGCTCTAGAAGGGTCTGGGAGCCTCTAGAAGGGTCCTGACGGGCTATAGAAAGATCCGGGGTCCTTTCGAAATGTCCTGAGGTGATCTAAAAGTGTCTCGGGTCCTTTCGAAGGGTCCTGATGGGCATTAGACGGGTCTGGGGGCCTTTAGAAATGCCGTGAGGGGCATTAGAAAGTTCTGGGGCCTTTTAGAAGGGTCTTGAGGGGATCTACAAGGGCCTGGGGGCCTTTAGAAGTGTCCTGAGGGGCTATAGAAGTGTCTGGGGGCCTTTAGAAATGTCCTGAGGAGCATTAGAAGGGTCAGGGAGCCGTTAGAAGGATGTTGAGGGGCTCTTGAAGGGTCTGCGGGCCTTTAGAATGGACCTTAGGTGCTCTAAAATAGTCTGGGGGCCTTTTGAATGGTCCTGAGGGGCTCTAGAAGGGTCTGGGGACCTTTAGAAATGCCCTGAGGGGCATTAGAAGGGTCTGGGGGCCTTTAGAAAGGCCCTGAGGGGCATTAGAAGGGTCTGGGGGGATTTATAATGGTCTTGAGGGGGTCTAGAAGGGTCTGGAGGCATTTAAAACTGTCCTGAGAGGCTCTAGAATGGTCTGGGGGCCTTTAGAATGCTCCTGAGGGGCAGTAGAAGGGTCTGGGGACCTTTATAAAGGCCCTGACGGGCATTAGAATGGTCTGTGGGCCTTTAGAAGTGTCCTGAGGGGCTCTAAAATGGTCTGGGGGCCTTTATAACGGTCCTGACGGGCTCTAGAAGGGTCTGGGAACCTTTATAAATGCCCTGAGGGGCATTAGAAGGGTCTGAGGGCCTTTAGAAAGGTCCTGAGGGGCATTAGAATGGTCTTGTGGCCTTCATAAGGGTCCTGAAATTCATTAGAAGGGTCTGGGGGCTTTTAGATGGGTCCTGAGGCAATCTAGAAGGGTCTAGGGGCCTTTACATGGGTCTTGAGGGTCATTAGAAGGGTGTGGAGGCCTTTAGAAAGGCCCTGAGGGGCTCTAGAAGGGTCTGGTGGCTATTAGAAGCGTCCTGAGGGGGTCCAGAAGGGTCTGGGGGCCTTTTTAAAGGCCCTCAGGGGGATTATAAGGGTCTCGCGGCCTTTAGAAAGGCCCTGAGTGGCATTACAAGGGTCTGGGGTCATATAGAAAGGCCCTGAGAGGTTCTAGAAGTGTCTGGGGTACTTTAGAAAGGCCCTGAAGGACATTAGAAGGGTCTGAAGGCCTTTAGAAGGGTCCTGAGGGGCATTAGAAGTGTCTGAAGGCCTTTAAAAGGGTCCTGAGAGGCATTTGTATGGTCTGGGGGCCTTTAGAAAGGCTATGAGGTGGATTAGAAGGGTCTGGGGTCCTTTAGAATCGTCCTGAGTGGCTCTAGAATGGTCTGGGGGCCTCTAGAAGGGTCCTGAGGGGCTCTAGAAAGATCTGGGGTCATTTAGAAGTGTCCTGAGGTGCTCTAAAAGTGTCTCGGGGCCTTTCAAAGGGTCCTGATGGGCATTAGACGGGTCTGGGGGCCTTTAGAAATGCCCTGCGGGGCATTAGAAAGGTCTGGGGCCTTTTAGAAGGGTCTTGAGGGGATCTAGAAGGGTCTGGGGGCCTTTAGAAGTGTCTGGAGGGGATCTAGAATGGTCTGGGGGCCTTTATAAGGGTCCTGACAGGCTCTAGAAGGGTCTGGGAACCTTTATAAATGCCCTGAAGGGCATTAGAATGGTCTGAGGGTCTTTAGAAAGGTCCTGAATGGCATTAGAAGGGTGTGGAGGCTTTTATAAGTGTCCTGAAAGGCATTAGAAGGGTCTGGGGGCTTTTAGAAGGGTCAAGTGCAATCTAGAAGGGTCTGGGGGCCTTTACATGGGTCTTGAGGGTCATTAGAAGGGTGTGCAGGCCTTTAGAAAGGCCCTGAGGGGCTCTAGAAGGGTCTGGGGTCTATTATAAGCGTCCTGAGGGGGTCCAGAAGGGTCTTGGGGCCTTTTTAAAGGCGCTCAGGGGGATTATAAGGGTCTCTCGGCCTTTAGAAACGCCCTGAGTGGCATTAGAAGGGTCTGGGTGCCTTTAGAAATGTCCTGAGGAGCTCTAGAAGGGTCTGGGGGCCTTTAGAAATGTCCTGAGGTGCATTAGAAGGGTCAGGGGGCCTTTAGAAAGGCCCTGAGGGGCATTAGAAGGGTCTGGGGTCATATAGAAAGGCCCTGAGAGGTTCTAGAAGTGTCTGGGGTACTTTAGAAATGTCCTGAGGAGATTTAGAAGGGTCTGGGGGCCTTTAGAAGGCTCCTGAGGGGCATTAGAAGGGTCTGTGGGCTTTTAGAATGGTCCTGAGGGGGTCTAGAAGGGTCTGCAGGCATTTAAAACTGTCCTGAGAGGCTCTAGAAGGGTCTGGGTGCGTTTATAAGGGTCCTGAGGGGCATTAGAAGGGTCTGGGTGCCCTTTTAAAAGCCCTGAGGGGAATTAGCAGGGTCTGGGGGAGTTTAGAAGGGTCCTGAGGGGCTCTATAAGGGTTAGGGGGCCTTTAGAAGGGTCTTCAGGGGCTCTAGAAGGGTCTGGGGACCTTTAGAAATGTCCTGAGGGGCATTAGAAGGGTATGGGGGCCTTTAGAAAGGCCCTGAGGTGCATTACAAGGGTCTGGGGTCATATAGAAAGGCCCTGAGAGGTTCTAGAAGTGTCTGGGGTACTTTGGAAAGGCCCTGAGGGGCATTAGAAGGGTCTGGGGGCTTTTAGAAGGGTCCTGAGGGGCATTAGAAGGGTCTGGAGGCCTTTAGAATGGTCCTGAGGGGGTCTAGAAGGGTCTGGGGGCCTTTACATGGGTCTTGAAAGTCTTTAGAAGGGTGTGGAGGCCTTTAGAAAGGCCCTGAAAGGCTATAGAAGGGTCTGGGGGTATTTAGATGGGTTCTGAGGCAATCTGGAAGGGTCTGGGGTTCTTTACATGGGTCTTGAGGGGCATTAGAAGGGTCTGAGTGTATTTAGAAAGGTCCTGAGGGGCATTAGAAGGGTCTTGTGGCCTTTATAAGGGTCCTGAAAGGCATTAGAAGGGTCTGGGGGGCTTTAGATGGGTCCTGAGGCAATCTCGATGGGTCTGGGGCCCTTTACATGGGTCTTGAGGGTCATTAGAGGGTTCTGGGGTCCTTTAGATAGTCACTGAGTGGCATTAGAAGGGTCCGGGGGCATTTATAAAGGTCCTGAGGGGCATTAGAATGGTCTGGGTGCCTTTAGAAAGGTCCTGAGGGGCATTAGAAGGGTCTTGTGGCCTTCATAAGGGTCCTGAAAGGCATTAGAATGCTCTGGGGGCTTTTAGTTTGGTCCTGAGGCAATCTAGAAGGGTCTAGGGGCCTTTACATGGGTCTTGGGTGTCATTAGAAGGGTGTGGAGGCCTTTAGAAAGGACCTGAGGGGCTCTAGAAGGTTGTGGGGGTATTAGAAGCGTCCTGAGGGGGTCCAGAAGGGTCTGGGGGCCTTTTTAAAGGCCCTCAGGAGGATTATAAGGGTCTCGCGGCCTTTAAAAATGTACTGAATGGCATTACAAGGGTCTGGGGTCATATAGAAACGCCCTGAGATGTTCTAGAATTTTCTGGGGTACTTTAGAAAGGCCCTGAGGGGCATTAGAAGGGTCTGGGGGCCTTTAGAAGGGTCCTGAGGGGCATTAGAATGGTCTGGGGGCTTTTAGAAGGGCTCTGAGGGGCATTTGAATGGTCTGAGGGCGTTTAGAAAGGCCCTGAGATGTTCTAGAAGTTTCTGGGCTACTTTAGAAATGTCCTGAGGGGCTCTAGAAGGGTCTGGGGGCCTCTAGAAGGGTCCTGAGGGGCTCTAGGAAGATCTGGGTTCCTTTAGAAATGTCCTGAGGTGCTCTTAAAGTGTCTCGGGGCCTTTCGAATGGTCCTGAGGGGCATTAGAAGGGTCTGGGTGCCTTTAGAAATGTCCTGAGGGGCTCTAGTAGGGTCTGGGGGCCTTTAGAAATGTCCTGAGGGGCATTAGAAGGTTATGGGGGCCTTTAGAAAGGCCCTGAGGGGCATTAGAAGGGTCTGGGTCATATAGAAAGGCCCTGAGAGGTTCTTGAAGTGTCTGGGGTACTTTAGAAAGGCCCTGAGGGGCATTAGAAGGGTCTGGGGGCCTTTAGAAGGGTCCTGAGGGGCATTAGAAGGGTCTGGGGGCCTTTAGAATGGTCTTGAGGGGGTCTAGAAGGGTCTGGGGGCCTTTACATGGGTCTTGAGGGTCATTAAAAGGGTGTGGAGGCCTTTAGAAAGGCCCTGAAAGGCTATAGAAGGGTCTGGGGGCTTTTAGATGGGTTCTGAGGCAATCTGGAAGGGTCTGGGGGTCTTTACATGGGTCTCGAGGGGCATTAGAAGGGTGTGAGTGCCTTTAGAAAGGTCCTGAGGGGCATTAGAAGGGTCTTGTGGCCTTTATAAGGGTCCTGAAAGGCATTAGAATGGTCTGGGGGGCTTTAGATGGGTCCTGAGGCAATCTAGATGGGTCTGGGGGCCTTTACATGGGTCTTGAGGGTCATTAGAGGGGTCTGGGGTCCTTTAGATAGTCCCTGAGTGGCATTAGAAGGGTCCGGGGGCCTTTAGAAAGGTCCTGAGGGGCATTAGAATGGTCTGGGTGCCTTTAGAAAGATCCTGACAGGCTCTAGAAGGGTCTGGGGCCTTTAGAAGCATCCTGAGGGGCTGTAGAAGGGTCTGGGGGCCTTTCGAAGGGTCCTGATGGGTTCTAGAAAGATCTTGGGGCCTTTAGGAATGTCGTGAGTGGGTCTAGAAGGGTCTGGGGGCCTTTAGAAGGTTTCTGAGGGGCATTTGAATGGTCTGGGGTCCTTTAGAAATGCCCTGAGGTGCATTAGAAGGGTCTGAGGGCTTTAGAAAGGCCCTGAGGGTCTGCAGAAGGGTCTGGGTGCCTTTCGAATGGTCCTGAAGGGCTCTAGAAAGGTCTGATGTTTTTTAGAAGGGTCTTGAGTGGCTCTAGAAGGGTCTGGCGGCTGTAGAATGGTCCTGAGGTGCTCTAGAAGGGTCTGGGGCCCTTTAGAACAATCTAGAGGGGCTCTAGAAGCGTCTGGGGTCCTTTAAAAGGGTCCTGAGGGGCTCTATAAGGGTCTGGGGTCCTTTAGAAGGGCCTTGAGGGGCGTTAGATGGGTCTGGGGGCCTTTAGAAACACCCTGAGTGGCTCTAGAATGGTCTGGGGATCTTTTGAAATGGCCTTGAGGGGCTCCAGAAGTGTCTGTGTGCCTTTAGAAAGGTCTTGTGTGCCTCTAGAAGGGTCTGGGGGTCTTTACAATGGATCTGAGTGGCTCTAGAGGAGTCTGGGGGCCTTTAGAAAGGTTCTAAAGGGCTCTAGTGTGGTCTGGGTGCTATTTGAAAGGCCCTGAAGGGCATTAGATGGGTCTGGCGACCTTTAGAAAAGCCCTGAGGGGCATTAGAAGGGTCTGGGTGCCTTTGGATGGATCTGAGGGGCATTAGAAGGTTCTGGGGGCCTTTAGAAGGGTCTTGAGGGGCTCTGGAAGGGTCTCGGGGCCATTTGAAGCGTCTTGAGGGGCTCTAGAATGGTCTGGGTGCCTTTAGAAAGGTCTTGAGGGGATCTAGAGGAGTCTGGAGGCCTTTAGATAGGTCGTGAACGGCTCTAGAGGGGTCTGGGGGCCTTTAGAATGACCCTGAATGGCATTAGATGGGTCTGGGTGCCTTTAGAAATGTCCTAAGGGGCATTAGAAGCTCTGGGCTCCTTTAGAAAGGCCCTAAGGGGCATTAGAAGGGTCTTGGGGCCTTTAGAAATGCCCTGAAAGGCTCTAGAAGGGTCTGGGGTCCTTTAGAAATGCCCTGAGGGGCTCTACAAGAGTCTTGGCGCCTGTAGAAGGGTCCTGAGGGGCTCTAGAATGGTTTGGGGACCTTTATAAAGGACCTGAGGAGCTCTAGAAGGCTCTGGGGGCCTTTAAAAGAGTCCTGAGGGGCTCTAGAAGCGTCTTCGGGCCTTTAGAATGGTCTTGAGGGGAATTACCAGGGTCTGGGGGCCTTTAGAAGGGTTCTGAGGGGCATTACAAGGGTCTGGGTACCGTTAGAAAGGTCCTGTGAGGTCTAGAAAGGTCTGTGGGCCTTTGAAGGGTCCTGACAGGTTCTATAAATGTCTGGGGGCCTTTAGAAGGGTCCTGAGGGGAATTAGAAGGGTCTGGGGGCCTTTAGAAGGGTCCTGAGGGGCATTAGAAGGGTCTGGGGGTCTTTAGAAGGGTCTTGAGGGTCTCTAGATGGGTTTGGGGGCCTTTAGAATGGCCGTTAGGGGTCCTAGAAGAGTCTGGGGGCCTTTAGATAGGTCCTGAAGGGCTCTAGTGTGGTCTGAGGTCCTTTATAAAGGCCCTGAGGGTCATTAGATGAGTCTTGGGACCTTTAGAAGGTCTTGAGGGGCATTAGAAGGGTCTGGGGTCCTTTAGAAAGACCCTGAGTTGCATTACAAGGGTCTGGTGTCCTTTAGAAGGGTCCTGAGGGGCTCTAGAAGAGTCTGGGGTCCTTTAGAAGTGTCTTGAGGGGCTCTAGAAGGGTTTGGGGTCCTTTAGAAAGGACCTGAAGGTCTCTAGAAGGGTCTGGGGGCTTTTAGATATGTTCTGAGGGGCTCTAAATGGGTCTGGGTGCCATTAGAAGGGTCCTGAGGGGCTCTAGAAGAATCTGGGAGCCTTTAGAAAGGACTTGAGGGGCTCTAGAAGGGTCTGGGGGCCTTTAGAATGGGCCTGAGGGGCTCTAGAAGAGTGTTGGGGTCGTTAGAAGGGTCCTGAAGGGCATTAGATGGGTCTGGGTTCCTTAAGAAGGGTCCTGAGGGGCTCTGGAAAAGTCTGGGGTCCCTTTGAATCGTCTTGAGGGGCTCTAGAAGGGTCTGTCGGCCTTTAGAATGGTCCTGACGGGCTCTAGAAGGGTCTGGGAACCTTTATAAATGCCCTGAGGGGCATTAGAATGGTCTGAGGGCCTTTTGAAGGGTTCTGAGGGGCATTAGAATGGGGCGCACCCACCCTCCCCGAGCACCCACCCCAAACATTCACCCGTTAGCAATTAAGCACCCACCCCAAACATTCACCCATCAAGCAATTAAGCACCCACCCAGCGACAAAACAAATTAATTACATAGCCAAGCCCCAGAATAACACTCCTCAAAAAAACCTCTCAAAAACAATGCCTAAAAGAGAAAGCACTCAATCAAAACACACACACAAAAAAACAAAAAAGAAACTAAAAGAAGAAATTTTCAACTCAGACAGCCACCATGTTTAAATCCGGCATCCAACATTTTGAAGCCAACTCCCGCCATTTTCAGATCGGGCAGCCACCATTTTTGAATCGGGTGGCGGCCATTTTGAAGCCAACTCCCGCCATTTTGAGGTCGGGCAGCCGCCATATTTGAAGCGGGCGGAGGCCATTTTGAAGCCGACTCCCGCCATTTTGAGTTCAGGCGGCAGCCATTTTTGAATCGGGCGACGGCCATTTTGACGAAGATTCCAGCCATTTTGAGGCCCCCAGACCATTCTAGAGCCCCTCAGATCCTTTCTAAAGGCTCCCAGACTCTTCTAGACCCCTCAGGACTTTTGTAACAGCCCCCAGACCCATCTAGAGCCCCTCTGACATTTCTAAAAACCCCAGACCCTTCTAGAGCCCCTCAGGACCCTTTTAAAGGCCCCCAGACCCTTCTAATCCACCACAGGGCCTTTCTAAAGGCCCCCAGACCATTCAAATGCCCCTCAGGACCCTTTTAAAGGCCCCCAGACCATTCTAATGCACCTCAGGGCCTTTCTAAAGGCACCCAGACCATTCAAATGCCCCTCAGAACCCTTCTAAAGGCCCCCAGACCCTTCTAATGCCCCTCAGGACCATTATAAAGGCCCCCAGACTCTTTTAGAGCCCCTCAGGGCCATTCTAAATGCCACAGACCCTTCAAGAGCCCCTCAACATCCTTCTAACGGCTCCCTGACCCTTCTAGAGCCCCTCAGGGCCTTTCCAAAGGCCCCCAGACCCTTCTAGAGCCCCTCAGGACATTTCTAAAGGCCCCCAGACCCTTCTAGATCCCCTCAAGACCCTCCTAAAAGGCCCCAGACCTTTCTAATGCCCCTCAGGGCATTTCTAAAGGACCCCAGACCCATCTAATGCCCCTCAGGACCCTTCTAAATGCCCTGAGACATTTTAGAGCACCTCAGGACATTTCTAAAGGAACCCAGATCTTTCTAGAGCGCCTCAGGACGATTCTAAAGGCCCCCAGACCATTCAAATGAGCCTCAGGACTCTTTTAAAGGCCCCCAGACCCTTCTAATGCACCTCAGGGCCTTTCTAAAGGCTCCCAGACCATTCAAATGACCCTCAGAACCCTTCTAAAGGCCCCCAGACCATTTTAATGCCCCTCAGGACCCTTCTAAAGGCCCCCAGACCCTTCTAATGCCCCTCAGGGCCTTTCTAAAGTATCCCAGACATTTCTAATGCCTTTCAGGGCCTTTCTAAAGGTCTCCACACCCTTCTAATGACCCTCAAGACCCATGTAAAGGCCCCAAGACCCTTCTAGATTGCCTCAGGACCCATCTAAAAGCCCCCAGACCCTTCTAGATTGCCTCAGGACCCATCTAAAAGCCCCCAGACCCTTCTAAAGCCTTTCAGTACCTTTATGAAGGGCACAAGACCCTTCTAATGCACCTCAAGACCTTTCTAAAGGCTTTCAGACCCTTCTAATGCCTCTCTGGGCTTTTATAAAGGTTCCCAGACCCTTCTAGAGCCTGTCAGGACCCTTATAAAGGCCCCCAGACCATTCTAGAGACCCTCAGGACACTTCTAAAGGCCCGCAGACCAATCTAATGCCATTCAGGGCCTTTATAAAGGTCCCCAGACCCTTCTACTGCCCCTCAGGAGCATTCTAAAGGCCCCCCAGACCCTTCTAATGCCACACAGGGCCTTTCTAAAGGTCCCCAGACCCTTCTAGAGGCCCTGAAGACCCTTCTAAAGGCCCCCAGACCCTTATAGAGCCCCTCAGGACCCTTCTAAACTACACCAGAACCTTCTAATGCCCCTCAGGACGCTTCTAATAGCCCCCAGACCCTTCTAGAGCCCCTCAGGGCCTTTCTAAAGTCCTCCACACCCTTCTAATGACCCTCAAGACCCATGTAAAGGCCCCCAGACCCTTCTAGATTGCCTCAAGACCCATCTAAAAGCCCCCAGACCCTTCTAATGCCTTTCAGGGCCTTTCTAAAGGCCTCCACACCCTTCTAATGACCCTCAAAACCCAAGTAAAGGCCCCTAGACCCTTCTAGATTGCCTCAGGACCCATCTAAAAGCCCCCAGAAAATTCTAATGCCTTTCAGGAGCCTTATGAAGGCCACAAGACCTTTCTAATGCCCCTCAGGACCTTTCTAAAGGCCTGCAGACCCTTCTAATGCCCATCAGGGCCTTTCTAAAGGTCCCCAGACCCTTCTACTGCCCCTCAGGATCTTTTTAAAGGCCCGAAGACCCTTCTAATGCCCGTAAGGGCCTTTCTAAGGTCCCCAGACCATTCTACTGCCCCTCAGGAGCATTCTAAAGGCCCCCAGACCCTTCTAATGCCCCACAGGGCCTTTCTAAAGGTCCACAGACCCTTCTAGAGCCCGTGAAGACCCTTCTAAAGGCCCCTAGACCCTTATAGAGCCTCTCAGGACACTTCTAAAGCCCCCAGACCCTGTTAATTCCCCTCAGGGCTTTTATAAGGGCATCCAGACCGTTCTAATGCCCCTCAGGACCCTTATAAAGGCACCCAGACCCTTCTAGAGCCTCTCAGGACAGTTTCAAATGCTTCCAGACCCTTCTAGACCCCCTCAGGACCATTCTAAAGGCCCCCACACCCTTCTAATGCCCCTCAGGACCCTTCTAAAGGCCCCCAGACCATTCTAATGCCCCTCAGGGCCTTTCTAAAGTACCCCAGACACTTCTAGAACTTCTCAGGGCCTTTCTATATGACCCCAGACCCTTGTAATGCCCCTTAGGACCCTTCAAAAAGGCCCCCAGACCTTTCTAATGCCCCTCAGGGCCTTTCTAAATTACCCCAGACACTTCTAGAACCTCTCAGAGCCTTTCTATATGACACCAGACCCTTGTAATGCCTCTCAGGGCCTTTCTAAAGGACGCGAGACCCTTATAATCCCCCTGAGGGCCTTTAAAAAGGCCCCCAGACCATTCTGGACCCCCTCAGGACGCTTCTAATAGCCCCCACACCCTTCTAGAGCCCCTCAGGGCCTTTCTAAAGGCCTCCACACCCTTCTAATGACCCTCAAGACCCATGTAAAGGCCCCTAGACCCTTCTAGATTGCCTCAGGACCCATCTAAAAGCCCCCAGACCCTTCTAATACCTTTCAGGGCCTTTCTAAAGGCCTCCACACCCTTCTAATGACCCTCAAGACCCATGTAAAGGCCCCTAGACCCTTCTAGATTGCCTCAGGACCCATCTAAAAGCCCCCAGACCCTTCTAATGCCTTTCAGGACCCTTATGAAGGCCACAAGACCCTTCTAATGCCCCTCAGGACCTTTCTAAAGACCCTCAGACCCTTCTAATGCCTCTCAGGGAATTTATAAAGGTTCCCAGACCCTTCTAGAACACCTCAGGACCCCTATAAAGACCCCCAGACCATTCTAGAGCCCCTCAGGACACTTCTAAATGCCCGCAGACCATTCTAATGCCCGTCAGGGCCTTTAAAAATGTCCCCAGACCCTTCTACTGCCCCTCAGGAGCATTCTAAAGGCCCCCAGACCCTTCTAATGCCCTACAGGGCCTTTCTAAAGGTCCCCAGACCCTTCTAGAGCCCCTGAAGACCCTTCTAAAGGCCCCCAGACCCTTATAGATCCCCTCAGGACCCTTCTAAAGTTACCCAGACCCTACTAATTCCCCTCAAGGCTTTTATAAGGGCACCCAGACCCTTCTAGAGCCCCTGAAGACCCTTCTAAAGGCCCCCAGACCCTTATAGAGCCCCTCAGGACCCTTCTAAAGTCCCCCAGACCCTGCTAATTCCCCTCAGGGCTTTTATAAGGGCACCCAGACCCTTCTAGTGCCCCTCAGGACCCTTATAAAGGCACCCAGACTCTTCTAGAGCCTCTCAGGACAGTTTTAAATGCCTCCAGACCCTTCTAGACCCCCTCAGGACCATTCTAAAGGCCCCCAGACACTTCTAATGCCCCTTAGGACCCTTCAGAAGGCCCCCAGACCCTTCTAATGCCCCTCAGGGCCTCTCTAAATTACCCCAGACACTTCTAGAACCTCTCAGAGCCTTTCTATATGACACCAGACCCATGTAATGCCACTCAGGGCCTTTCTAAAGGCCGCAAGACCCTTATAATCCCCCTGAGGGCCTTTAAAAAGGCCCCCAGACCATTCTGGACCCCCTCAGGATGCTTCTAATAGCCCCCACACCCTTCTAGAGCCCCTCAGGGAATCTATGGAATCATAGAACAACCAGGTTGGAAGAGACCCACTGGATCATCGAGTCCAACTGTTCCTGTCAAACAGTAAACATTGCCCCTCGGCACCTTGTCCATCTGTGCCTTAAACACCTCCAGGGAAGATGAATCAACCCCCTCCCTGGGCAGCCTCTGACACTGCCCAATGACCCTTTCCATGAAAAAGTTTTCCTAATCTCCAGCCTAAATCTCCCCTGGTGGAGCTTGAGGCCACTCCCTCTCGTCCTGTCCCCAGTCACTTGGGAGAAGGGGCCAGCTCCCTCCTCTCCACAACTTACTTTCAGTTAATTGTAGAGAGCAATGAGGTCTCCCCTCAGCTTCCTCTCCTCCAGGATCAACACCCCCAGCTCTCTCAGCTGTTCCTTATAAGGCCTTTTCTCCCGCCCCTTTACTAGCTTTGTTGCTCTTCTCTGAACTTTCTCCGGAGCCTCAACATCCTTCTTGTGGTGAGGGGCCCAGAAGCGAACACAGGATTCAAGAATCGGTCTCACCATTGCTGAGTACAGAGGGAGAACAACCTCCCTGGAGTCCAATTGTATGAGGTTTAACAAGGCCAAACACCAGGTCCTGCTTCTATGATTCTACGTGTTACATAATCACATTCTCATGCACCATTTAGATAGAATTGAGCATTGATCTCTCTCATACAGTAGCAAAATCGCAGAGACTGAGCTATTTCTCAGCAGCCAATGAAGCAGCAAACTCTAAAGGGCATTTTCAACTTTTTGTTATTGGTCCTATTCTTGCCCTTCTCCCAACAACCTTAACATTGCATGCAGCCCCATCTTTTGTGTAGTCATCAGGCTAGTCATCACCCTACGCAGAGCTACAGACTGGGAGAAGCCTGGCTGGAAAACTGCCAGGAGGAGAGGGACCTGGGGGTGTCAGTCGACAGCCGACTGACCATGAGCCAGCAGTGTGCCCAGGCGGCCAAGAAGGCCAATGGCATCCTGGCTTGTGTCAGAAATGGTATGACCAGCAGGTCCAAGGAGGTGATTCTCCCTCTGTACTCAGCACTGGTGAGGCCGCTCCTTGAATCCTGCGTTCAGTTCTGGACCTCTCAGCAAGGATGTTGAGGTTCTGGAGCGAGTCAAGAGAAGAGCCACGAAGCCGGTGAAGGGACTGGAGGACAGGCCCTATGAGGAGCAGCTGAGAGAGCTGGGGTTGTTTAGCCTGGAGAAGAGGAGGCTGAGAGGAGACCTCATTGTTCTCTGCAACTACCTGAAGGGAGGATGCAGAGAGGAGGGAGCTGGGCTCTTCTCCCAAGGGACAGGGGACAGGACAAGAGGGAATGACCTCAAGCTCCACCAGGGGACATTTAGGCTGGAGATTAGGAGGAAGTTTTTCACACAGGGGGTCATTGGGCAGCGTCAGAGGCTGCCCAGGGAGGGGATTGACTTGCCTTCCCTGGAGGTGTTTAAGGCACAGGTGGATGAGGTCTTGAGGTACTCGGTTTAGCATTTGATAGGAAGGGTTGGACTAGAAGATCCGATGGGTCCCTTCCAACCTGGTTGTTCTATGATTCTGTGATAATGTCCAGGCTGAGAAGAACAATAAAACAGTCACAGAGAAGCTAACTATAACAGCAGACTCCAGACATAAGAGGAAAGGCTCTGAAACTCCTACATTTGCATCAAGGACAGAGACAACCTGTGCTTCTATCGGCTGAGTTGCGGCCCTTCCTCTCACAGAACTAACTCGATATGACCACTGCCGTGACATCATTAGTCAGGCTCCAGTTTCAGGGGCCGTGAATCCCAGGCACATACAAAAAGCAAGTCAGCTCGGACCCCGTGCCTCTGAGTTACAGAGCGCTGGGCCAGGTAGGAGGAGAGGGGAAGAAAATGCCCTAAAGCTCTACTACTTCAGACATCTTGAAGATATCAACACACAGACTTTTTCCACAGCAGTTCTCTGAGCAGAAGCTTAGAGGAACATTTCAGCCTAAGAGTGTTATAAAGCTACATGTATACCTAAAAAAGAGCTGACTAGCTTGAAAGGCACAAGGAGCCCTACAGACAGGCAGAGGATTATAGAAAAGGGCAGGGACTAGCACAAAGATTCAGAAACAGTAAGAGGAGTAAAGGGGAGCGTCAAGATACAGAGTGAATGTAGAAGCTGGAACAGCAACAGTGAGCAATACAAAGGGATAGAGAAAGAAAAAGAGAGATGGAAAGAGAGAAAAAGAAGAGAGAAAGAAAAGCAAAGCATTTTCAGGTGCAGAGAAAGAACGAACTGCAAGGATCAAGCCAGTGAAATTGTAGGGGGAAAGAATGAGAAATACAGAATAGGACAAAGATGGAAAAGAAAAAAAAAAAAGCGTGGACAGAGAACAGATGCTGAAGACTGGGAAAGGAGAGAAAAGAGCACAGAGAAATAAAAGGGCAGGGTTATAGGGATCCCAGGAGACAAAAATTGTAGCAGCAGCACAATAAACGAAAGGAACCAAAAAGTCCACCTTTAAGAAGCTTGCTCTGTCCTCCCATCACTGTCGCAACAAGCAGCAGTGCAGCGAAAGCACACATACTATTATTTCTCATAAGGATGCTTTCAGGCATAGTAACAGCAGGGCTCTTGCCGAGAATGTAAAGGAGAGTCAATCAAACGCAGCTGCTCCCCAGACCATATTTATACCTTTGAGAGAGTTCACCCCACCCCATTCACAGGTGATGCTTGTGAAGGCCCAGGGTGTATATAAGCCCCAGGCCTTGCCTGGGGAGGTCATTCAGCCTCTGGTTTCCCTTGAGATTGGAGCTCTGCTGGTGTTTTAACTCCTTGTGTCGGATGAGGGCTGGAATGGTAAGGGTTTTTTTTTTGGTTTTTAATAGCACTTTGTCTGTGAGGCAACTTGTTGCTGTTCTTCATTCTGGGCAGGGGGGTGGGGGATGGTGATGCATTCATCCTCGAGTATCTCCAGTTTGTTGCTGGCAGCATATGGGGGATAAAAATTTCTGTTAGCTCGGGCACTGCTTTTCTTGAATTGAGCTCCTAAAGCCTGCAGCCGTCTCATATTTTGATGCTGTACTTTTCTGTTTCTTTTTTTCTTGTAGATGCTGAAGAGGGAGCCGGTGACTGCACGATTATTTCCATAAGCAGACCTGACTTGAGCAGCTTTGGCCAAGGAGAGCTTCAGTGGTGGCCTTCTGCAAGCTGAGTTGAGGGGACAGAGTCGATAAGCGGGAGGTGGCTTGGGGATAGCAGCCCTAGGCGTGGTGGGTGAGGAGGGTAGTTTTTGCTAGTCTCTGGAGCCACGGAGGGGGATAACCAAAACAGCGTGGGAGAAGCCATCGGAGCAGTAGCCGAGGGGGTTGAATGCTGAGGAAGCAGAGCTTAATGTTTGAGTTTGGTTGCAGACTAGCTTGGCTTGGCTGTGCTCTGCAGTCGAGGCAGCGTGAGTAAAAGCAGGCAAGAGGTTTGGAATTCTTTGGTCATTGCAGAGAGTCAGGGATTGGGCTAGTAACATTGTGGGGAAAATGAAAAAAAAAAAAACAAACCCGCAGGCTGGGAAAAAAGATGAAAAAGGAAAAAAGAACTATGGACACAAGACAGATACTAAAGACCGGGGGGAAGCGGGGCGGGGTGGGGAGAAAGAGAAAACAACACAGAAAAATAAGAGTATGGTTATAGGGATGCCAGAAAATAAAAATTGTATTGCAGTACAGTAAATGAAAGGAACCGAAAAGTCTAGCTCTAAGATCTTTGCTATCTAGTCACCTCACCGTCACGAGAAGCGGCATCGCAATGAAAGCTCGCATACTGTTATTTCTGATAAGAATGCTTTTGGGCATAATAACGGCATAGTTCTTAGCAAAAATGTAAGGTATAGTCAGTAAAACACAGGTGCTCCCCATTTCCTATTTATACCTTTGAGATAGTTCACCCCACCCCCTTCACAGGTGATGTGCATGAAGGCCCAGGGTGTATATAAGCCCCAGGCCTTGCCCACAGAGTTCATTCGGCCTCTGGCTTCCCTCGAGGTCAGAGCTCTGCCGCCGCTTTACCTTCTTGCGGCCGATGAGGGTGTGCTGGAAAGGTAAGCTTATTTTTTTTTTCTTTTACAGTGCTTTGTCTTTGTTTAGCATTTCTGGTTATGGGGTCAGTTCTGGGTGTTCCTCATTCTGTGGGGTCGATGTTTTTATCCTAGAATCTCTGCAGTTTGTAGTTGGCTCCTTACGGGACATAACAATTTAGATTTTAGTACACTTGCCTAGAGGAGTAAGTCGATTCCGTGGGTCGGTAGATGATGCAAGGGACCAGGGGAACCCTGGGAAAGGCTGAGAAGTACAGCTCTCGAGGAATATCAGCTCATAAGGGTCAAGGGATTAAAATATAGTGCAGGTTCTGTTAGGAAAAACCAGAGTTCTTTGTCTGATTTTTCAGGGGTGCGGAAGGACTTTAATGGTTTAGAACTGGGAAAGGAAGATAGCTTCATCAGACTTTCTCGGATCGGTTTGGCGGTCAGATGCAAGCGTCATTCAGGTTTCTGTCGTTCCAGTCTCTCTGCAGCCAGTAGGAGGTAACGATGCGATTGAGACACAGATTCAGACACGAGGTATGGATTATTTGGACTCTCGTGTGGCAATTGCCAGTTTGCGTATCGGAGGAATTTGATCTCGAGAAGTTTCGGTCGCCTTAAAAATGTACTCTCTGGGACTGAGATCTCTGCTCCCTCGTCCCTTCTACTTATTGCATTGTTCGAGTGACTTATTTGCACCCATCCCGTCTTCATCTGTCTGAATATCGGATACTTTGCTACTTGAAAGTATGGATTTGCTGCCTATCTGCAGCGCAGGATTCCGTCCTTGTCTTCCACTGTATTTCTCAGGGAAGAGGACGGTCATCGTTTTGCCTCGTAACAGTTAACAGCTGAGCGATCATTCCTCATCCGGTCTGTGGGCACACGAGCCTCCCTCGTTTAGAAGAGCTTGGGATTTTTCCAAACTTACCGGGGAGATTTGCTCTATTATCGCTCACAGCGGTCGGTACCTCGTTCCTGTTATCCATTGTGTGGATTTTTATGTTCATAGACTTTCCAGTTTAGGTCTTAAAGGAGTCAGTTCCCACCGTTGTGAACTTTTCATCGGCTGCTTGCCTTTGTCCTTCCAGTCTCCATTACTGTCTGGTAAGTGTTCTGATTTTTTAGGTCTTCTGTGTCGATTCTTTTTGAGAACCGGTAAAGGTTGTAATTTTTCAAGTTCTTTTTGTTTACTGCTGTAACTAAAGTCTAGTAAAATTCCTAGAATTTTGATCCGCACAGCTCATCTGTCTTTTGTCCCGGCTATCGGCACTACTATGTTCCTGTAACGGGAGCGGCGGAGAGAAGAGGTAAGCGGACCGTGTGGACCTATCTAAAGGCACTCAGACCCTTCTAATGCCCCTCAGGACCCTTCTAAAGGCCCCTAGACCCTTCTAATGCCCCTCAGGGCCTTTCTAAAGTACCCCAGACATTTCTAGAACCTCTCAGGGCCTTTCTATATAACCCCAGACCCTTGTAATGCCCATCAGGGCTTTTCTAAAGTCCCCCATACCCTTCTAATGCCACACAGGACATTTCTAAAGGCCCCCAGACCCTTCTAGAGCCTCTCAGGACATTTCTAAAGGCACCCAGACCGTTCTAATGCCACTCAGCGCCATTCTAAAGGCCCCCAGACCCTTATAATCCCCCTGAGGGCCTTTAAAAAGGCCCCCAGACCCTTCTGGACCCCCTCAGGACGCTTCTAATAGCCCCCAGACCCTTCTAGAGCCCCTCAGGGCCTTTCTAAAGGCCTCCACACCCTTCTAATGACCCTCAAGAACCATGTAAAGGCCCCCAGACCCTTCTAGATTGCCTCAGGACCCATCTAAAAGCCCCCAGACCCTTCTAATGCCTTTCAGGACCTTTCTAAAGGCCCTCAGAACCTTCTAGTGCCCCTCAGGGCATTTATAAAGGTTCCCAGACCCTTCTAGAGCCCGTCAGGACCCTTATAAAGGCCCCCAGACCATTCTAGAGCCCCTCAGGACACTTCTAAAGGCCCGCAGACCATTCTAATGCCCGTCAGGGCCTTTCTAAAGGTCCCCAGACCCTTCTACTGCCCCTCAGGAGCATTCTAAAGGGCCCCAGACCCTTCTAATGCCCGTCAGGGCCTTTCTAAAGATCCCCAGACCCTTCTAGAGCCCCTCAAGACCCTTCTAAAGGCCCCCAGACCTTTATAGAGCCCATCAGGACCCTTCTAAAGTCCCCCAGACCCTGCTAATTCCCCTCAGGGCTTTTATAAGGGCACCCAGACCCTTCTACTGCCCCTCAGGAGCATTCTAAAGGGCACCCAGACCCTTCTAATGCCCCTCACGACATTTCTAAAGGCCCCCAGACCCTTCTAGAGCCCCTCAGGACATTTCTATATGACCCCAGACCCTTGTAATGCCACTCAGGGCCTTTCTAAAGGCCGCGAGACCCTTATAATCCCCCTGAGGGCCTTTAAAAAGGCCCCCAGACCCATCTGGACCCCCTCAGGACGCTTCTAATAGCCCCCAGACCCTTCTAGAGCCCCTCAGGGCCTTTCTAAAGGCCTCCACACCCTTCTAATGACCCTCAAGACCCATGTAAAGGCCCCCAGACCCTTCTAGATTGCCTCAGGACCCATCTAAAAGCCCCCAGACCCTTCTAATGCCTTTCAGGGCCTTTCTAAAGGCCTCCACAACCTTCTAATGACCCTCAAGACCCATGTAAAGGCCCCTAGACCCTTCTAGATTGCCTCAGGACCCATCTAAAAGCCCCCAGACCCTTCTAATGCCTTTCAGGACCCTTATGAAGGACACAAGACCCTTCTAATGCCCCTCAGGACCTTTCTAAAGGCCCTCAGACCCTTCTAGTGTCCCTCAGGGCATTTATAAAGGTTCCCAGACCCTTCTAGAGCCTGTCAGGACCCTTCTAAAGGCCCCCAGACCATTCTAGAGCCCCTCAGGACACTTCTAAAGGACCGCAGACCATTCTAATGCCCGTCAGGGCCTTTCTAAAGGTCCCAAGACCCTTCTACTGCACCTCAGGAGCATTCTAAAGGCCCCCGGACGCTTCTAATGCCCCTCAGGACATTTCTAAAGGCCCCCAGACCCTTCTAGAGCCCCTCAGGACATTTCTAAAGGCCCCCAGACCCTTCTACTGCCCCTCAGGAGCATTCTAAAGGCCCCCAGACCCTTCTAATGCCCCACAGGGCCTTTCTAAAGGTCCCCAGACCCTTCTAGAGCCCCTCAAGACCCTTCTAAAGGCCCCCAGACCTTTATAGAGCCCATCAGGACCCTTCTAAAGACCCCCAGACCCTGCTAATTCCCCTCAGGGCTTTTATAAGGGCACCCAGACCTTTCTAATGCCCCTCAGGACATTTCTAAAGTACCCCAGACACTTCTAGAACGTCTCAGGGCCTTTCTATATGACCCCAGACCCTTCTAATGCCACTCAGGGCCTTTCTAAAGGCCGCGAGACCCTTATAATCCCACTGAGGACCTTTAAAAAGGCCCCCAGACCCTTCTGGACCACCTCAGGACGCTTCTAATAGCCCCCAGACCCTTCTAGAGCCCCTCAGGGTCTTTCTAAAGGCCTCCACACCCTTCTAATGACCCTCAAGACCCATGTAAAGGCCCCCAGACCCTTCTAATGCCTTTCAGGACCCTTATGAAGGCCACAATACCCTTCTAATGCCCCTCAGGACCTTTCTAAAGGCCCTCAGACCCTTCTAGTGCCCCTCAGGGCATTTATAAAGGTTCCCAGACCCTTCTAGAGCCTGTCAGGACCCTTATAAAGGCCCCCAGACCATTCTAGAGCACCTCAGGACACTTCTAAAGGCCCGCAGACCGTTCTAATGCCCGTCAGGGCCTTTATAAAGGTCTCCAGACCCTTCTACTGCCACTCAGGAGCATTCTAAAGGCCCCCAGACCCTTCTAATGCCCCACAGGGCCTTTCTAAAGGTCCCCAGACCCTTCTAGAGCCCCTCAAGACCCTTCTAAAGGCCCCCAGACCCTTATAGAGCCCCTCAGGACCCTTCTAAAGTCCCCCAGACCCTGCTAATTCCCCTCAGGGATTTTATAAGGGCACCCAGACCCTTCTAATGCCCCTCAGGACATTTCTAAAGGCCCCCAGAACCTTCTAGAGCCCCTCAGGACATTTCTAAAGGCACCCAGACCCTTCTAATGCCACTCAGGGCCTTTCTAAAGGCCGCGAGACCCTTATAATCCCCCTTAGGGCCTTTGAAGAGGCCCCCAGACCCTTCTGGACCCTTTCAGGACGCTTCTAATAGCCCCCAGACCCTTCTAGAGCCCCTCAGGGCCTTTCTAAAGGCCTCCACACCCTTCTAATGACCCTCAAGACCCATGTAAAGGCCCCCCGACCCTTCTAGATTGCCTCAGGACCCATCTAAAAGCCCCCAGACCCTTCTAATGCCTTTCAGGGCCTTTCTAAAGGCCTCCACACCATTCTAATGACCCTCAAGACCCATGTAAAGGCCTCTAGACCCTTCTAGATTGCCTCAGGACCCATCTAAAAGTCCCCAGACCCTTCTAATGCCTTTCAGGACCCTTATGAAGGCCACAAGACCCTTCTAATGCCCCTCAGGACCTTTCTAAAAGCCCTCAGACCCTTCTAATGCCCCTCAGGGCCCTTCTAAAGGCCCCCAGACCCTTCTAATGCCCCTCAGGGCCTTTCTAAAGTACCCCAGACACTTCTAGAACCTCTCGGGGCCTTTCTATATGACCCCAGACCCTTGTAATGCCCCTCAGGGCTTTTCTAAAGGCCCCCATACCCTTCTAATGCCCCTCAGGACATTTCTAAAGGCCCCCAGACCCTTCTAGAGCCCCTCAGGACATTTCTAAAGGCACCCAGACACTTCTAATGCCACTCAGGGCCTTTCTAAAGGCCACGAGACCCTTATAATCCCCCTGAGGGCCTTTAAAAAGGCCCCCAGACCCTTCTGGACCCCCTCAGGACGCTTCTAATAGCCCCGAGACCCTTTTAGAGCCCCTCAGGGCCTTTCTAAAGGCCTCCACACCCTTCTAATGACCCTCAAGACCCATGTAAAGGCCCCCAGACCCTTCTAGATTGCCTCAGGACCCATCTAAAAGCCCCCAGACCCTTCTAATGCATTTAAGGACCCTTATGAAGGCCACAAGACCCTTCTAATGCCCCTCAGGACCTTTCTAAAGGCCCACAGACCCTTCTAGTGCCCCTCAGGGCATTTATAAAGGTTCCCAGACCATTCTAGAGCCCGTCAGGACAATTATAAAGGTCCCCAGACCCTTCTACTGCCCCTCAGAAGCATTCTAAAGGGCCCCAGACCCTTCTAATGCCCGTCAGGGCCTTTCTAAAGATCCCCAGACCCTTCTAGAGCCCCTCAAGACCCTTCTAAAGACCCCCAGACCTTTATAGAGCCCATCAGGACCCTTCTAAAGTCCCCCAGACCCTGCTAATTCCCCTCAGGGCTTTTATAAGGGCACCCAGACCCTTCTACTGCCCCTCAGGAGCATTCTAAAGGGCACCCAGACCTTTCTAATGCCCCTCAGGACATTTCTAAATGCCCCCAGACCCTTCTAGAGCCCCTCAGGACTTTTCTATATGACCCCAGACCCTTCTAATGCCACTCAGGGCCTTTCTAAAGGCTGCGAGACCCTTATAATCCCCCTGAGGGCCTTTAAAAAGGCTCCCAGACCCTTCTGGACCACCTCAGGACGCTTCTAATAGCCCCCAGACCCTTCTAGAGCCCCTCAGGGCCTTTCTAAAGGCCTCCACACCCTTCTAATGACCCTCAAGACCCATGTAAAGGCCCCCAGACCCTTCTAGATTGCCTCAGGACCCATCTAAAAGCCCCCAGACCCTTCTAATGCCTTTCAGGGCCTTTCTAAAGGCCTCCACAACCTTCTAATGACCCTCAAGACCCATGTAAAGGCCCCTAGACCCTTCTAGATTGCCTCAGGACCCATCTAAAAGCCCCCAGACCCTTCTAATGCCTTTCAGGACCCTTATGAAGGACACAAGACCCTTCTAATGCCCTTCAGGACCTTTCTAAAGGCCCTCAGACCCTTCCAGTGCCCCTCAGGGCATTTATAAAGGTTCCCAGACCCTTCTAGAGCCTGTCAGGACCCTTCTAAAGGCCCCCAGACCATTCTAGAGCCCCTCAGGACACTTCTAAAGGCCCGCAGACCATTCTAATGCCCGTCAGGGCCTTTCTAAAGGTCCCAAGACCCTTCTACTGCCGCTCAGGAGCATTCTAAAGGCCCCCAGACCCTTCTAATGCCCCTCAGGACATTTCTAAAGGCCCCCAGACCCTTCTAGAGCCCCTCAGGACATTTCTAAAGGCACCCAGACCCTTCTAATGCCACTCAGGGCCTTTCTAAAGGCCGCGAGACCCTTATAATCCTCCGGAGGGCCTTTAAAAAGGCCCCCAGACCCTTCTGGACCCTTTCAGGACGATTCTAATAGCCCCCAGACCGTTCTAGAGCCCCTCAGGGCCTTTCTAAAGGCCTCCACACCCTTCTAATGACCCTCAAGACCCATGTAAAGGCCCCCAGACCCTTCTAGATTGCCTCAGGACCCATCTAAAAGCCCCCAGACCCTTCTAATGCCTTTCATGGACTTTCTAAAGGCCTCCACAACCTTCTAATGACCTCAAGACCCATGTAAAGGCCCCTAGACCCTTCTAGATTGCCTCAGGACATATCTAAAAGCCCCCAGACCCTTCTAATGCCTTTCAGGACCCTTATGAAGGACACAAGACCCTTCTAATGCCCCTCAGGACCTTTCTAAAGGCCCTCAGACCCTTTTAGTGCCCCTCAGGGCATTTATAAAGGTTCCCAGACCCTTCTAGAGCCTGTCAGGACCCTTATAAAGGCCCCCAGACCATTCTAGAGCCCCTCAGGACACTTCTAAAGGCCCGCAGACCATTCTAATGCCCGTCAGGGCCTTTCTAAAGGTCCCAAGACCCTTCTACTGCACCTCAGGATCATTCTAAAGGCCCCCGGACCCTTCTAATGCCCCTCAGGACATTTCTAAAGGCCCCCAGACCCTTCTAGAGCCCCTCAGGACATTTCTAAAGGCCCCCAGACCCTTCTACTGCCCCTCAGGAGCATTCTAAAGGCCCCCAGACCCTTCTAATGCCCCACAGGGCCTTTCTAAAGGTCCCCAGACCCTTCTAGAGCCCCTCAAGACCCTTCTAAAGGCCCCCAGACCCTTCTAGAGCCCCTCAGGACATTTCTAAAG
Organism: Coccyzus lansbergi; assembly: GCA_033558105.1. Classification (NCBI taxonomy): domain Eukaryota; kingdom Metazoa; phylum Chordata; class Aves; order Cuculiformes; family Coccyzidae; genus Coccyzus; species Coccyzus lansbergi. Next base: position 98,517 of record JAUMJK010000895.1, read on the forward strand.
GCACCCAGACCCTTCTAATGCCACTCAGGGCCTTTCTAAAGGCCGCGAGACCCTTATAATCCCCCTGAGGGCCTTTAAAAAGGCCCCCAGACACTTCTGGACCCTTTCAGGACGCTTCTAATAGCCCCCAGACCCTTTTAGAACCCCTCAGGGCCTTTCTAAAGGCCTCCACACCTTTCTAATGACCCTCAAGACCCATGTAAAGGCCCCTAGACCCTTCTAGATTGCCTCAGGACCCATCTAAAAGCCCCCAGACCCTTCTAATGCCTTTCAGGACCCTTATCAATGCCACAAGACCCTTCTAATGCCCCTCAGGACCTTTCTAAAGGCCCTCAGACCCTTCTAATGCCCCTCAGGGCATTTATAAAGGTTCCCAGAACATTCTAGAGCCCGTCAGGACACTTATAAAGGTCCCCAGACCCTTCTACTGCCCCTCAGGAGCATTCTAAAGGCCCCCAGACCCTTCTAATGCCCCACAGGGCCTTTCTAAAGGTCCCCAGACCCTTCTAGAGCCCCTGAAGACCCTTCAAAAGGCCCCCAGACCATTATAGAGCCCCTCAGGACCCTTCTAAAGTTCCCCAGACCCTGCTAATTCCTCTCAGTGCATTTATAAGGGCACCCAGACCCTTCTAATGCCCCTCAGGACCCTTATAAAGGCACCCAGACCCTTCTAGAGCCTCTCAGGACAGTTTTAAATGCCTCCCGACCCTTCTAGACCCCCTCAGGACCATTCTAAAGGCCCCCAGACCCTTCTAATGCCCCTCAGGGCCTTTCTAAAGGCCCCCAGACCCTTGTAATGCCCCTCAGGGCATTTCTAAAGGCCCCCAGACCCTTCTAGACCCGCTCAGGACATTTCTAAAGGCACCCAGACCCTTCTAATGCCACGCAGGGCCTTTCTAAAGGCCGCGAGACCCTTATAATCCCCCTGAGGGCCTTTAAAAAGGCCCCCAGACCCTTCTGGACCCCCTCAGGATGCTTCTAATAGCCCCCAGACCCTTCTAATGCATTTCAGGGCCTTTCTAAAGGCCTCCACACCCTTCTAATGACCCTCAAGACCCATGTAAAGGCCCCCAGACCCTTCTAGATTGCCTCAGGACCCATCTAAATGCCCCCAGACCCTTCTAATGCCTTTCAGGACCCTTATGAAGGCCACAAGACCCTTCTAATGCCCCTCAGGACCTTTCTAAAGGCCCTCAGACCCTTCTAATGCCCCTCAGGGCATTTATAAAGGTTCCCAGACCCTTCTAGAGCCCGTCAGGACACTTCTAAAGGCCCACAGACCATTCTAATGCCCGTCAGGGCCTTTATAAATGTCCTCAGAACCTTCTACTGCCCCTCAGGAGCATTCTAAAGGCCCCCAGACCCTTCTAATGCCCCACAGGGCCTTTCTAAAGGTCTTCAGACCCTTCTAGAGCCCCTGAACACCCTTCTAAAGGCCCCAAGACCCTTATAGAGACCCTCAGGACCCATCTAAAGTCCCCCAGACCCTGCTAATTCCCCTCAGGTCTTTTATAAGGGCACCCAGACCCTTCTAAAGCTCCTCAGGACCCTTATAAAGGCACCCAGACCCTTCTAGAGCCTCTCAGGACAGTTTTAAATGCCTCCAGACCCTTCTAGAACCCCTCAGGACCATTCTAAAGGCCCCCAGACCCTTCTAATGCCCCTCAGGGCATTTCTAAAGTACCCCAGACACTTCTAGAACCTCTGAGGGCCTTTCTGTATGACCGCAGACCCTTGTAATGCCACTCAGGGCCTTTCTAAAAGCCGCGAGACCCTTATAATCCCCCTGAGGGCCTTTAAAAAGGCCCCCAGACCCTTCTGGACCCCCTCAGGACGCTTCTAATAGCCCCCAGACCCTTCTAGAGCCCCTAAGCGCCTTTCTAAAGGCATCCACACCCTTCTAATGACCCTCAAGACCCATGTAAAGGCCCCTAGACCCTTCTAGATTGCCTCAGGACCCATCTAAAAGCCCCCAGACCCTTCTAATGCCTTTCAGGACCCTTATGAAGGCCACAAGACCCTTCCAATGCCCCTCAGGGGATTTATAAAGGTTCCCAGACCCTTCTAGAGCCCGTCAGGACCCTTATAAAGGCCCCCAGACCATTCTAGAGCCCCTCAGGACACTTCTAAAGGCCTGCAGACCATTCTAATGACCGTCAGGGCCTTATAAAGGTCCACAGACCCTTCTACTGCCCCTCAGGAGCATTCTAAAAGCCCCCAGACCCTTCTAATGCCTCACAGGGCCTTTCTAAAGGTCCCCAGACCCTTCTAGAGCCCCTGAAGACCATTCTAAAGGCCCCCAGACCCTTCTAATGCCTTTCAGGGTCTTTCTGAAGGCCTCCACACCCTTCTAATGACGCTCAAGACCCATGTAAAGGCCTCTAGACCCTTCTAGATTGCCTCAGGACCCATCTAAAAGCCCCCAGACCCTTCTAATGCCTTTCAGGACCCTTATGAAGGCCACAAGACCCTTCTAATGCCCCTCAGGACCTTTCTAAAGGCCCTCAGACCCTTCTAGAGCCCGTCAGGACCCTTATAAAGGTCCCCAGACCATTCTACTGCCCCTCAGGAGCATTCTAAAGGCCCCCAGACCCTTCTAATGCCCCACAGGGCCTTTCTAAATGTCCCCAGACCCCTCTAGAGCCCCTGAAGACCCTTCTAAAGGTCTCCAGACCCTTATAGAGCCCCTCAGGACCCTTCTAAAGTCCCCCAGACCCTGCTAATTCCCCTCAGGGCTTTTATAAGGGCACCCAGACCCTTCTAATGCCCTTCAGGACCCTTATAAAGGCACCCAGACCCTTCTAGAGCCTCTCAGGACAGTTTTAAATGCCTCCAGACCCTTCTAGACCCCCTCAGGACCATTCTGAAGGCCCCCAGACCCTTCTAATGCCCCTCAGGGCCTTTCTAAAGTACCCCAGACACTTCTAGAACCTCTCAGGGCCTATTTATATGACCCCAGGCCCTTGTAATGCCACTCAGGGCCTTTCTAAAGGCCACGAGACCCTTATAATTCGCCTTGACGGCCTTTAAAAAGTCCCCCAGACCCTTCTGGACCCTCTCAGGACGCTTCTAATAGCCCCCAGACCCTTCTAGAGCCCCTCAGGGCCTTTCTAGAGGCCTCCACACCATTCTAATGACCCTCAAGACCCATGTAAAGGCCCCCAGACCCTTCTAGATTGCCTCAGGACCCATCTAAAAGCCCCCAGACCCTTCTAATGCCTTTCAGGGCCTTTCTAAAGGCCTCCACACCCTTCTAATGACCCTCAAGACCCATGTAAAGGCCCCTAGACCCTTCTAGATTGCCTCAGGACCCATCTAAAAGCCCCCAGACCCTTCTAATGCCTTTCAGGACCCTTATGAAGGCCACAAGACCCTTCTAATGCCCCTCAGGACCTTTCTAAAGTCCCACAGACCCTTCTAATGCCCCTCAGGGCATTTATAAAGGTTCCCAGACCCTTCTAGAGCCCGTCAGGACACTTATAAAGGTCCCCAGACCCTTATAGAGCCCCTCAGGAGCATTCTAAAGGACCTCAGACCCTTCTAATGCCCCACGGGGCCTTTCTAAAGGTCCCCAGACCCTTCTAGAGCCCCTGAAGACCCTTCTAAAGGCCCCCAGACCCTTCTAATGCCCCACAGGGCCTTTCTAAAGGTCCCCAGACCCTTCTAGAGCCCCTCAAGACCCTTCTAAAGGCCCCCAGACCCTTCTAATGCCCCTCAGGACCCTTATAAAGGCACCCAGACCCTTCTAGAGCCTCTCAGGACAGTTTTAAATGCCTCCAGACCCTTCTAGACCCCCTCAGGACCATTCTAAAGGCCCCCAGACCCTTCTAATGCCCCACAGGGCCTTTCTAAATGCCCCCATACCCTTCTAATGCCCCTCTGGTCATTTCTAAAGGCACCCAGACCCTTCTAATGCCACTCAGGGCTTTTCTAAAGGCCGCGAGACCCTTATAATCCCCCTGAGGGCCTTTAAAAAGGCCCCCAGACCCTTCTAGTCCCCCTCAGGACGCTTCTAATAGCCCCCAGACCCTTCTAGAGCCCCTCAGGGCCTTTCTAAAGGCCTCCACACCCTTCTAATGACCCTCAAGACCCATGTAAAGGCCCCCAGACCCTTCTAGATTGCCTCAGGACCCATCTAAAAGCACCCAGACCCTTCTAATGCCTTTCAGGGCCTTTCTAAAGGACACCACACCCTTCTAATGACCCTCAAGACCCATGTAAAGGCCCCCAGACCCTTCTAGATTGCCTCAGGACCCATCTAAAAGCCCCCAGACCCTTCTAATGCATTTCAGGACCCTTATCAAGGCCACAAGACCCTTCTAATGCCCCTCAGGGCATTTATAAAGGTTCCCAGACCCTTCTACTGCCCCTCAGGAGCATTCTAAAGGCCCCCAGACCCTTCTAATGCCCGACAGGGCCTTTCTAAAGGTCCCCAGACCTCTCTAGAGCCCCTGAAGACCCTTCTAAAGGCCCCCAGACCCTTCTAGAGCCCCTCAGGGCCTTTCTAAAGGCCTCCACACCTTTCTAATGATGCTCAGGACACATCTAAAAGCCCCCAGACCCTTCTAATGCCTTTCAGGGCCTTTCTAAAGGCCTCCACACCCTTCTAATGACCCTCAAGACCCATGTAAAGGCCCCCAGACCATTCTAGATTGCCTCAGGACCCATCTAAAAGCCCCCAGACCCTTCTAATGCCTTTCAGGACCCTTATGAAGGCCACAAGACCCTTCTAATGCCCCTCAGGACCTTTCTAAAGGCCCTCAGACCCTTCTAATGCCCCTCAGGGCCTTTCTAAAGGTTCCCAGACCCTTCTAGAGCCCGTCAGGACCCTTATAAAGGCCCCCAGACCATTCTAGAGCCCCTCAGGACACTTCTAAAGGCCCGCAGACCATTCTAATGCCCGTCAGGGCCTTTATAAAGGACCTCAGACCCTTCTACTGCCCCTCAGGAGCATTCTAAAGGCCCCCAGGCCCTTCTAATGCCCCACAGGGCCTTTCTAAAGGTCCCCAGACCCCTCTAGAGCCCCTGAAGACCCTTCTAAAGGCCCCCAGACCCTTATAGAGCTCCTCAGGACCCTTCTAAAGTCGCCCAGACCCTGCTAGTTCCCCTCAGGTCTTATATAAGGGCACCCAGAATCTTCTAATGCCCCTCAGGACCCTTATAAAGGCACCCAGACCCTTCTAGAGCCTCTCAGGACAGTTTTAAAGGCCTCCAGACCCTTCTAGACCCCCTCAGGACCATTCTAAAGGTCCCCAGACCCTTCTAGAGCCCCTGAAGACCCTTCTAAAGACCCCAGACCCTTATAGAGCCCCTCAGGACCCTTCTAAAGTCCCCCAGACCCTGCTAATTGCCCTCAGGGCTTTTATAAGGGCAGCCAGACCCTTATAATGCCCCTCAGGACCCTTATAAAGGCATCCAGACCCTTCTAGAGCCTCTCAGGACAGTTTTAAATGCCTCCAGACCCTTCTAGACCCTCCTGAGGACCATTCTAAAGGCCCCCAGACCCTTCTAATGCCCCTCAGGGCCTTTCTAAAGGCCCCCATACTTTTGTAATGCCCCTCACGTCATTTCTAAAGGCACCCAGACAGTTCTAATGCAACTCAGGGCCTTTCTAAAGGCCGCGAGACCCTTATAATCCCCCTGAGGGCCTTTAAAAAGGCCCCCAGACCATTCTGGACCCCCTCAGGACGCTTCTAATAGCCCCCAGACCCTTCTAATGCATTTCAGGGCCTTTCTAAAGGCCTCCACACCCTTCTAATGACCCTCAGGACCCATGTAAAGGCCCCTAGACCCTTCTAGATTGCCTCAGGACCCATCTAAAAGCCCCCAGACCCTTCTAATGCCTTTCAGTACCCTTATGAAGGCCACAAGACCCTTCTAATGCCCCTCAGGACGTTTCTAAAGGCCCTCAGACCCTTCTACTGCCCCTCAGGAGCATTCTGAATGTCCCCAGACCCTTCTAATGCCCCACAGGGCCTTTCTAAAGGTCCCCAGACCCTTCTAGAGCCCCTGAAGACCCTTCTAAAGGCCCCCAGACCCTTATAGAGCTCCTCAGGACCCTTCTAAAGTCCCCCAGACCCTGCAAATTCCCCTCAGGGCTTTCATAAGGGCACCCAGACCCTTCTAATGCCCCTAAGGACCCTTATAAAGGCACCCAGACCCTTCTAGAGCCTCTCAGGACAGTTTTAAATGCCTCCAGACCCTTCTAGACCCCCTCAGGACCATTCTAAAGGCCCCCAGACCCTTCTAATGCCCCTCAGGGCCTTTCTAAAGGCTCCCATACCCTTCTACTGCCCCTCAGGAGCATTCTAAAGGCCCCCAGACCCTTCTAATGCCCCACAGGGCCTTTCTAAAGGTCCCCAGACCCTTCTAGAGCCCCTGTAGACCCTTCTAAAGGCCCCCAGACCCTTATAGAGCCCTCAGGACCCTTCTAAAGGCCCCCAGACCATGTTAATTCCTCTCAGGGCTTATATAAGGGCACCCAGACCCTTCTAATGCCCCTCAGGACCCTTATAAAGGCACCCAGACTCTTCTAGAGCCTCTCAGGACAGTTTTAAATGCCTACAGACCCTTCTAGACCCCCTCAGGACCATTCTAAAGGCCCCCAGACCCTTCTAATGCCCCTCAGGTCATTTCTAAAGGCCCCCAGACCCTTCTAGACCCCCTCAGGACGCTTCTAATAGCCCCCAGACCCTTCTAGTGCCCCCCAGGGCCTTTCTAAAGGCATCCTCACCCTTCTAATGACCCTCAAGACCCATGTAAAGGCCCCCAGACCCTTCTAGATTGCCTCAGGACCCATCTAAAAGCCCCCAGACCCTTCTAATGCCTTTCAGGACCCTTATGAAGGCCACAAGACCTTTCTAATGACCCTCAGGACCTTTCTAAAGGCCCTCAGACCCTTCTAATGCCCCTGAGGGCATTTATAAAGGTTCCCAGACCCTTCTAGAGCCAGTCAGGACACTTATAAATGACCCCAGACCCTTATAGAGCCCCTCAGGAGCATTCTAAAGGCCCCCAGACCCTTCTAATGCCCGACAGGGCCTTTCTAAAGGTCCCCAGACACTTCTAGAGCCCCTGAAGACCCTTCTAAAGGCCCCCAGACCCTTATAGAGCCCCTCAGGGCCCTTCTAAAGTCCCCCAGACCCTGCTAATTCCGCTCAGGGCTTTTATAAGGGCACCCAGACCCTTCTAAAGCCCCTCAGGACCCTTATAAAGGCACCCAGACCCTTCTAGAGCCTCTCAGGACAGTTTTAAATGCCTCCAGACCCTTCTAGAACCCCTCAGGACCCTTCTAAAGGCCCCCAGACCCTTCTAATGCCCCTCAGGGCATTTCTAAAGTACCCCAGACACTTCTAGAACCTCTCAGGGCCTTTCTATATGACCCCAGACCCTTGTAATGCCACTCAGGGCCTTTCTAAAAGCCGCGAGACCCTATAATCCCCCTGAGGGCCTTTAAAAAGGCCCCCAGACCCTTCTGGACCCCCTCAGGACGCTTCTAATAGCCCCCAGACTTTTCTAGAGCCCCTCAGCGCCTTTCTAAAGGCCTCCACACCCTTCTAATGACCCTCAAGACCCATGTAAAGGCCCCCAGACCCTTCTAGATTGCCTCAGGACCCATGTAAAAGCCCCCAGACACTTCTAATGCCCCTCAGGACCCTTCTAAAGGCCCTCAGACCCTTCTAATGCCCCTCAAGACCCATGTAAAGGCCCCTAGACCCTTCTAGATTGCCTGAGGACCCATGTAAAAGCCCCCAGACCCTTCTAATGCCTTTCAGGACCCTTATGAAGGCCACAAGACCCTTCTAATATCCCTCAGGACCTTTCTAAAGGCCCTCAGACCCTTCTAATGCCCCTCAGGGCATTTATTAAGGTTCCCAGACCCTTCTAGAGCCCGTCAGGACCCTTATAAAGGCCCCCAGACCATTCTAGAGCCCCTCAGGACACTTCTAAAGGCCCGCAGACCATTCTAATGCCCGTCAGGGCCTTTATAAAGGACCTCAGACCCTTCTACTGCCCCTCAGGAGCATTCTAAAGGCCCCCAGGCCCTTCTAATGCCCCACAGGGCCTTTCTAAAGGTCCCCAGACCCCTCTAGAGCCCCTGAAGACCCTTCTAAAGGCCCCCAGACCCTTATAGAGCTCCTCAGGACCCTTCTAAAGTCCCCCAGACCCTGCTAGTTCCCCTCAGGTCTTATATAAGGGCACCCAGAATCTTCTAATGCCCCTCAGGACCCTTATAAAGGCACCCAGACCCTTCTAGAGCCTCTCAGGACAGTTTTAAAGGCCTCCAGACCCTTCTAGACCCCCTCAGGACCATTCTAAAGGCCCCCAGACCCTTCTAATGCCCCTCAGGGCCTTTCTAAAGTACCCCAGACACTTCTAGAACTTCTCAGGGCCTTTCTATTTGACCCCAGGCCCTTGTAATGCCACTCAGGGCCTTTCTAAGAGCCGCGAGACCCTTATAATCCCCCTGAGGGCCTTTAAAATGCCCCCAGACCCTTCTGGACCCCCTCAGGACGCTTCTAATAGCCCCCAGACCCTTCTAGAGCCCCTCAGCGCCTTTCTAAAGGCCTCCACACCCTTCTAATGACCCTCAAGACCCATGTAAAGGCCCCCAGACCCTTCTAGATTGCCTCAGGACCCATCTAAAAGACCCCAGACCCTTCTAATGCCCCTCAGGACCCTTCTAAAGGAACTCAGACCCTTCTAATGCCCCTCAAGATCCATGTAAAGGCCTCTAGACCCTTCTAGATTGCCTCAGGACCCATCTAAAAGCCCCCAGACCCTTCTAATGCCTTTCAGGACCCTTATGAAGGCCACAAGACCCTTCTAATGCCCCTCAGGACCTTTCTAAAGGCCCTAAGACCCTTCTAATGCCACTCAGGGCATTTATAAAGGTTCCCAGACCCTTCTAGAGCCCGTCAGGACCCTTATAAAGGCCCCCAGACCATTCTAGAGCCCCTCAGGACACTTCTAAAGGCCCGCAGACCATTCTAATGCCCGTCAAGGCCTTTATAAAGGTCCCCAGACCTTTCTACTGCCCCTCAGGAGCATTCTAAATGCACCCAGACCCTTCTAATGCCGCTCAGGACGTTTCTAAAGGCCCCCAGACCCTTATAGAGTCCCTCAGGACATTTCTAAAGGCACCCAGAACCTTCTAATGCCACTCAGGGCCTTTCTAAAGGCTGCGAGAGCCTTATAATCCCCCTGAGGGCCTTTAAAAAGGCCCCCAGACCCTTCTGGACCCCCTCAGGACTCTTCTAATAGCCCCCAGACCCTTCTAGAGCCCCTCAGCGCCTTTCTAAAGGCCTCCACACCCTTCTAATGACCCTCAAGACCCATGTAAAGGCCCCCAGACCCTTCTAGATTGCGCAGGACCCATCTAAAAGCCACCAGACCTGATTAATACCCCTCAGGACCCTTTTAAAGGCGCCCAGACCATTCTAATGCCCCTCAGGACCCATGTAAAGGCCCCTAGACCCTTCTAGATTGCCTCAGGAACCATCTAAAAGCCCCCAGACCCTTCTAATGCCTTTCAGGACCCTTATGAAGGCCACAAGAACCTTCTAATGCCCCTCAGGACCTTTCTAAAGGCCCTTAGACCCTTCTAATGCCCCTCAGGGCATTTATAAAGGTTCCCAGACCCTTCTAGAGCCAGTCAGGACATATAAAGGTCCCCAGACCCTTATAGAGCCCCTCAGGAGCATTCTAAAGGCCCCCAGACCCTTCTAATGCCCCACAGGGCCTTTCTAAAGGTCCCCAGACCCTTATAGAGCCCCTGAAGACTCTTCTAAGGGCCCCCAGACCCTTATAGAGCCCCTCAGGACCCTTCTAAAGTCCCCCAGACCCTGCTAATTCCAGTCAGGGCTATTATAAGGGCCACAAGACCCTTCAAATGCCCCTCAGGACCCTTATAAAGGCACCCAGACCCTTCTAGAGCCTCTCAGGACAGATTTCAATGCCTCCAGACCCTTCTAGACCCCCTCAGGACCATTCTAAAGGCCCCCAGACTCTTCCAATGCACGTCAGGACCCATCTAAAAGCCCCCAGACCCTTGTAATGCCCCTCAGGGCCTTTCTAAAGGCCCCCATACCCTTCTAATGACCCTGAGGACATTTCTAAAGGCCCCCAGACCCTTCAAGAGACCCTCAGGACATTTCTAAAGGCACCCAGAACCTTCTAGAGCATCTCAGGACAGATTTAAATGCCTCCAGACCATTCTAGACCCCCTGAGGACCATTCTAAATGCTCCCAGACCCTTCTAATGCCCCTCAGGACCCTTCTAAAGGCCCCCAGACCCTTCTAATGCACCTCATGGCCTTTCTAAAGTACCCCAGACACTTCTAGAACCTCTCTGGTCCTTTCTATATGACCCCAGACCCTTGTAATGACCCTAAGGGCCTTTCTAAAGGCCCCCATACAATTCTAATGCCCCTCAGGACCCTTCTAAAGGCCCCCAGACCCTTCTAATGCCCCTCAGGGCCTTTCTAAAGTACCCCAGACACTTCTAGAACCTCTCAGGGCCTTTCTATATGACTCCAGACCCTTGTAATGCCCCTCAGGGACTTTCTAAAGGCCCCCATACCCTTCTAATGACCCTCAGGACATTTCTAATGGCCCCCAGACCCTTCTAGAGCCCCTCAGGACATTTCTAAAGGCACCCAGACCCTTGTAATGCCACTCAGGGCCTTTCTAAAGGCTGCGAGACCCTTATAATCCCCCTGAGGGCCTTTAAAAAGGCCCCCAGACCCTTCTGGACCCCCTCAGGACGCTTCTAATAGCCCCCAGACCCTTCTAGAGCCCCTCAGGGCCTTTCTAAAGGCCTCCACACCCTTCTAATGACCCTCAGGACCCATGTAAAGGCCCCTAGACCCTTCTAGATTGCCTCAGGACCCATCTAAAAGCCTCCAGACACTTCCAATGCCTTTCAGGACCATTATGAAGGCCACAAGACCCTTCTAATGCCCCTCAGGACCTTTCTAAAGGCCCTCAGACCCTTCTAATGCCTTTAAGGGCATTTATAAAGGTTCCCAGACCCTTCTAGAGCCAGTCAGGACCCTTATAAAGGCCCCCAGATCATTCGAGAGCCCATCAGGACACTTCTAAAGGCCCGCAGACCAATCTAATGCACGTCAGGGCCTTTATAAAGGACCCCAGACCCTTCTACTGCCCCTCAGGAGCATTCTAAAGGCCCCCAGACCATTCTAATGCCCCTCAGGGCCTTTCTAAAGGTCCCGAGACCCTTCTAGAGCCCCTGAAGACCCTTCTAAAGGCCCCCAGACCCTTCTAATGCCCCTCAGGGCCTTTCTAAAGGCCTCCACACCCTTCTCATGACTTTCAAGACCCATGTAAAGGCCCCTAGTCCCTTCTAGATTGCCTCAGGACCCATCTAAAAGCCCCCAGACCCTTCTAATGCCTTTCAGGACCCTTATGAAGGCCGCCAGACCCTTCTAATGCCCCTCAGGACCTTTCTAAAGGCCCTCAGACCCTTCTAATGCCCCTCAGGGCATTTATAAAGGTTCCCAGACCCTTCTAGAGCCCGTCAGGACCCTTATAAAGGCCCCCAGAACATTCTAGAGCCCCTCAGGACACTTCTAAAGGCCTGCAGACCCTGCTAATTCCCCTCAGGGCTTTTATAAGGGCACCCAGACCCTTATAATGCCCCTCAGGACCCTTATAAAGGCACCCAGACCCTTCTAGAGCCTCTCAGGACAGTTTTAAATGCCTCCAGACCCTTCTAGACCCCCTCAGGACCATTCTAATGGCCCCCAGACCCTTCTAATGCCCCTCAGGACCATTCTAATGGCCCCCAGACCCTTCTAATGCCCCTCAGGGCCTTTCTAAAGGCCCCCAGACCCTTCTAATGCCCCTCAGGACCCTTCTAAAGGCCCCCAGACCCTTCTAATGCCCCTCAGGGCCTTTCTAAAGTACCCCAGACACTTCTACAACCTCTCAGGGCCTTTCTATATGCCCCCAGACCCTTGTAATGCCACTCAGGGCCTTTCTAAAAGCCACGAGACGCTTATAATGCCCCTCAGGACATTTCTAAAGGCCCCCAGACCATTCAAGAGCCACTCAGGACATTTCTAAAGGCACCCAGAACCTTCTAATGCCACTCAGGGCCTTTCTAAAGGCTGCGAGACCCTTATAATCCCCCTGAGGACCTTTAAAAAGGCACCCAGACCCTTCTGGACCCCCTCAGGACGCTTCTAATAGCCCCCAGACCCTTCTAGAGCCCCTCAGGGCCTTTCTAAAGGCCTCCACACCCTTCTAATGACCCTCAAGACCCATGTAAAGGCCCCCAGACCCTTCTAGATTGCATCAGGACCCATCTAAAAGCCCCCAGACCCTTCTAATGCCTTTCAGGGCCTTTCTAAAGGCCTCCACACCCTTCTAATGACCCTCAAGACCCATGTAAAGGCCCCCAGACCCTTCTAGATTGCCTCAGGACCCATCTAAAAGACCCCAGACCCTTCTAATGCCTTTCAGGACCCTTATGAAGGCCACAAGACCCTTGTAATGCCCCTCAGGACCTTTCTAAAGGCCCTCAGACCATTTTAATGCCCCTCAGGGCATTTATAAAGGTTCCCAGACCCTTCTAGAGCCTGTCAGGACCCTTATAAAGGCCCCCAGACCATTCTAGAGCCCCTCAGGACACTTCTAAAGGCCCACAGACCATTCTAATGCCCGTCAGGGCCTTTATAAAGGACCTCAGACCCTTCTACTGCCCCTCAGGAGCATTCTAAAGGCCCCCAGACCATTCTAATGCCCCACACGGCCTTTCTAAAGGCCCCCAGACCCTTCTAATGCCCCTCAGGACCCTTCTAAAGGCCCCCAGACCCTTCTAATGCCCCTCAGGACCCTTATAAAGTCCCCCAGACCCTTCTAATGCCCCGCAGGGCCTTTCTAAATTACCCCAGACACTTCTAGAACCTCTCAGGGCCTTTCTATATGACCCCAGACCCTTGTAATGCCCCTCAGGGCCTTTCTAAAGACCCCCACACCCTTCTAAAGGCCCCCAGACCATTCAAGAGCCCCTCAGGACATTTCTAAAGGCACCCAGACCCTTCTAATGCCACTCAGGGCCTTTCTAAAGGCTGCGAGACCCTTATAATCCCCCTGAGGACCTTTAAAAAGGCACCCAGACCCTTCTGGACCCTCTCAGGACGCTTCTAATAGCCCCCAGACCCTTCTAGAGCCCCTCAGGGCCTTTCTAAAGGCCTCCACACCCTTCTAATGACCCTCAAGACCCATGTAAAGGCCCCCAGACCCTTCTAGATTGCCTCAGGACCCATCCAAAAGCCCCCAGACCCTTCTAATGCCTTTCAGGACCCTTATGAAGGCCACAAGACCCTTCTAATGCCCCTCAGGACCTTTCTAAAGGCCCGCAGACCTTTCTAGTGCCCCTCAGGGCATTTATAAAGGTTCCCAGACCCTTCTAGAGCCTGTCAGGACCCTTATAAAGGCCCCCAGACCATTCTAGATCCCCTGAAGACCCTTCTAAAGGCCCCCAGACCCTTATAGAGCCCCTCAGGACCCTTCCAAAGTCCCCCAGACCCTGCGAATTCCCCTCAGGGCTTTTATAAGGGCACCCAGACCCATCTAATGCCCCTCAGGACATTTCTAAAGGCCCCCAGACCATTCTAGAGCCCCTCAGGACACTTCTAAAGGCCCCCAGACCCTTCTAATGCCCCACAGGGCCTTTCTAAAGGTCCCCAGACCCTTCTAGAGCCCCTGAAGACCCTTCAAAAGGCCCCCAGACCATTATAGAGCCACTCAGGACCCTTCTAAAGTCCCCCAGACCCTGCTAATTCCTCTCAGGGCTTTTATAAAGGCAGCCAGACCCTTCTAGAGCCTCTCAGGACAGTTTTAAATGCCTCCAGACCCTTCTAGACCCCCTCAGGACCATTCTAAAGGCCCCCAGACCCTTGTAATGCCCCTCAGGGCCTTTCTAAAGGCCCCCAGACCCTTCTAATGCCCCTCAGGACATTTCTAAATGCCCCCAGACCCTTCTAGACCCGCTCAGGACATTTCTAAAGGCACTCAGACCCTTCTAATGCCACTCAGGGCCTTTCTAAAGGCTGCGAGACCCTTATAATCCCCCTGAGGGCCTTTAAAAAGGCCCCCAGACCCTTCTGGACCCCCTCTGGACGCTTCTAATAGCCCCCAGACCCTTCTAGAGCCCCTCAGGGCCTTTCTAAAGGCCTCCACACCCTTCTAATGACACTCAAGACCCATGTAAAGGCCCCCAGACCCTTCTAGATTGCCTCAGGACCCATCTAAAAGCCCCCAGACCCTTCTAATGCCTTTCAGGAACCTTATGAAGGCCAACAGACCCTTCTAATGCCCCTCAGGACCTTTCTAAAGTCCCTCAGACCCTTCTAATGCCCCTCAGGGCATTTATAAAGGTTCCCAGACCCTTCTAGAGCCCGTCAGGACCCTTATAAAGGCCCCCAGAACATTCTAGAGCCCCTCAGGACACTTCTAAAGGCCTGCATACCCTGCTAATTCCCCTCAGGGCTTTTATAAGGGCACCCAGACCCTTCTAATGCCCCTCAAGACACTTATAAAGGCACCCAGACTCTTCTAGAGCCTCTCAGGACAGTTTTAAATGCCTCCAGACCCTTCTAGACCCCCTCAGGACCATTCTAAAGGCCCCCAGACCCTTCTAATGCCCCTCAGGACCATTCTAATGGCCCCCAGACCCTTCTAATGCCCCTCAGGGCCTTTCTAAAGGCCCCCAGACCCTTCTAATGCCCCTCAGGACCCTTCTAAAGGCCCCCAGACCCTTCTAATGCCCCTCAGGGCCTTTCTAAAGTACCCCAGACACTTCTAGAACCTCTCAGGGCCTTTCTATATGACCCCAGACCCTTGTAATGCCAATCAGGGCCTTTCTAAAAGCCACGAGACGCTTATAATACCCCTCAGGACATTTCTAAAGGCCCCCAGACCCTTCAAGAGCCCCTCAGGACATTTCTAAAGGCACCCAGACCCTTGTAATGCCACTCAGGGCCTTTCTAAAGGCTGCGAGACCCTTATAATCCCCCTGAGGACCTTTAAAAAGGCCCCCAGACCCTTCTGGACCCCCTAAGGACGCTTCTAATAGTCCCCAGACCTTTCTAGAGCCCCTCAGGGCCTTTCTAAAGGCCTCCACACCCTTCTAATGACCCTCAAGACCCATGTAAAGGCCCCCAGACCCTTCTAGATTGCCTCAGGACCCATCTAAAAGCCCCCAGACCCTTCTAATGCCTTTCAGGGCCTTTCTAAAGGCCTCCACACCCTTCTAATGACCCTCAAGACCCATGTAAAGGCCCCCAGACCCTTCTAGATTGCCTCAGGACCCATCCAAAAGCCCCCAGACCCTTCTAATGCCTTTCAGGACCCTTATGAAGGCCACAAGACACTTCTAATGCCCCTCAGGATCTTTCTAAAGGCCCGCAGACATTTCTAGTGCCCCTCAGGGCATTTATAAAGGTTCTCAGACCCTTCTAGAGCCTGTCAGGACCCTTATGAAGGCCCCCAGACCATTCTAGAGCCCCTGAAGACCCTTCTAAAGGCCCCCAGAATCTTATAGAGCCCCTCAGGACCCTTCTAAAGTCCCCCAGACCCTGCTAATTCCCCTCAGGGCTTTTATAAGGGCACCCAGACCCATCTAATGCCCCTCAGGACATTTCTAAAGGCCCCCAGACCCTTCTAGAGCCCCTCAGGACATTTCTAAAGGCACCCAGACCCTTCTAATGCCACTCAGGGCCTTTCTAAAGGCCGCAAGACCCTTATAATCCCTCTTAGGGCTTTGGAAGAGGCCCCCAGACCCTTCTGGACCCTTTCAGGACGATTCTAATAGCCCCCAGACCCTTCTAGAGCCCCTCAGGGCCTTTCTAAAGGCCTCCACACTCTTCTAATGACCCTCAAGACCCATGTAAAGGCCTCTAGACCCTTCTAGATTTGCTCAAGACCCACCTAAAAGACCCCAGACCCTTCTAATGCCTTTCAGGACCCTTATGAAGGCCACAAGACCCTTCTAATGCCCCTCAGGACCTTTCTAAAGGCCCTCAGACCCTTCTAATGCCCCTCAGGGCATTTATAAAGGTTCCCAGACCCTTCTAGAGCCCGTCAGGACCCTTATAAAGGCCCCCAGACCATTCTAGAGCCCCTCAGGACACTTCTACAGGCCCGCAGACCATTCTAATGCCCGTCAGGGCCTTTCTAAAGGTCCCCAGACCCTTCTACTGCCCCTCAGGAGCATTCTAAAGGCCCCCAGACCCTTCTAATGCCCCACAGGGCGTTTCTAAAGGTCCCCAGACCCTTCTAGAGCACCTGAAGACCCTTCTAAAGGCCCCCAGACCCTTGTAATGCCCCTCAAGGCCTCAAGTACGCCAGACACTTCTAGAAACTATCAGGGCCTTTCTATATGACCCGAGACCCTTCTAATGCCTGTCAGGGCCTTTCTAAAGTCCGCGAGACCCTTATAATCCCCCTGAGGTCCTTTAAAAAGGCACCCAGACCCTTCTGGACCCCCTCAGGACGCTTCTAATAGCCCCCAGACCCTTTTAGAGCCCCTCAGGGCCTTTCTAAAGGCCTCCACAACCTTCTAATGACCCTAAAGGCCCCCAGACCCTTCTAATGCCTTTCAGGACCCTTATCAATGCCACAAGACCCTTCTAATGCCCCTCAGGACCTTTCTAATGGCCCTCAGACCCTTCTAATGCCCCTCAGGGCATTTATAAAGGTTCCCAGACCATTCTAGAGCCCGTCAGGACACTTATAATGGTCCCCAGACCCTTCTACTGCCCCTCAGGAGCATTCTAAAGGCCCCCAGACCCTTCTAATGCCCCACAGGGCCTTTCTAAAGGTCCCCAGACCCTTCTAGAGCCCCTGAAGACCCTTCAAAAGGCCCCCAGACCATTATAGAGCCACTCAGGACCCTTCTAAAGTCCCCCAGACCCTGCTAATTCCTCTCAGGGCTTTTATAAGGGCACCCAGACGCTTCTAATGCCCCTCAGGACCCTTATAAAGGCACCCAGACCCTTCTAGAGCCTCTCAGGACAGTTTTAAATGCCTCCAGACCCTTCTAGACCACCTCAGGACCATTCTAAAGGCCCCCAGACCCTTCTAATGCCCCTCAGGGCCTTTCTAAAGGCCCCCAGACCCTTGTAATGCCCCTCAGGGCCGTTTTAAAGGCCCCCAGACCCTTCTAATGCCCCTCAGGGCCTTTCTGAAGGCCGCGAGACCCTTATAATCCCCCTGAGGGCCTTTAAAAAGGCCCACAGACCCTCCGGGACCCCCTCAGGATGCTTCTAATAGCCCCCAGACCCTTCTAGAGCCCCTCCGGGCCTTCCTAAAGGCCTCCACACCCTTCTAATGACCCTCAAGACCCATGTAAAGGCCCCCAGACATTTCTAGATTGCCTCAGGTCCCATCTAAAAGCCCCCAGACCCTTCTAATGCCTTTCAGGACCTTTCTAAAGGCCCTCAGACCCTTCTAATGACCCTCAGGGCATTTATAAAGGTTCCCAGACCCTTCTAGAGCCCGTCAGGACCCTTATAAAGGCCCCCAGACCATTCTAGAGCCCCTCAGGACACTTCTAAAGGCCCACAGACCATTCTAATGCCCGTCAGGGCCTTTATAAAGGTCCTCAGAACGTTCTACTGCCCCTCAGGAGCATTCTAAAGGCCCCCAGACCATTCTAATGCCCCACAGGGCCTTTCTAAAGGTCCCCAGACCCTTCTAGAGCCCCTGAAGACCCTTCTAAAGGCACCCAGACCCTTATAGAGCCCCTCAGGACCCTTCTAAAGTCCCCCAGACCCTGCTAATTCCTTTCAGGGCTTTTATAAGGGCACCCAGACCCTTCTAAGGCCCCTCAGAACCCTTATAAAGGCACCCAGACCCTTCTAGAGCCTCTCAGGACAGTTTTAAATGCCTCCAGAACCTTCTAGACCCACTCAAGACCATTCTAAAGGCCCCCAGACACTTCCAATGCCCCTGAGGACCCTTCTAAAGGCCCCCAGACCCTTCTAATGCACCTCAGGGCCTTTCTAAAGTACCCCAGACACTTCTAGAACCTCTCAGGGCCTTTCTATATGACACCAGACCCTTCTAATGCCCCTCAGGGCCTTTCTAAAGGCACCCATACCCTTCTAATGACCCTCAGGACATTTCTAAAGGTCCCCAGATCCTTCAAGATCCCCGCAGGACATTTCTAAAGGCACCCAGAACATTCTAGAGCATCTCAGGACAGTTTTAAATGCCTCCAGACCCTTCTAGACCCCCTCAGGACCATTCTAAAGGCCCCCAGACCCTTCTAATGCCCCTCAGGGCCTTTCTAAAGGCACCCAGAACCTTCTAGAACCTCTCAGGGCCTTTCTATATGACCCCAGACCCTTGTAATGCCCCTCAGGGCCTTTCTAAAGGCCCCCATACCCTTCTAATGACCCTCAGGACATTTCTAAAGGCCCCCAGACCCTTCAAGAGCCCCTCATTACATTTCTAAAGGCACCCAGAACCTTCTAATGCCACTCAGGGCCTTTCTAAAGGCTGCGAGACCCTTATAATCCCCCTGAGGACCTTTAAAAAGGCCCCCAGACCCTTCTGGACCCCCTCAGGACGCTTCTAATAGACCCCAGACCCTTCTAGAGCCCCTCAGGGCCTTTCTAAAGGCACCCTTTAATCCCTTTAAACCCTTCTAATGACACTCAAGACCCATGTAAAGGCCCCCAGACCCTTCTAGATTGCCTCAGGACCCATCTAAAAGCCCCCAGACCCTTCTAATGCTTTTCAGGGCCTTTCTAAAGGCCTCCACACCCTTCAAATGACTTTCAAGACCCATGTAAAGGCCCCTAGACCCTTCTAGATTGCCTCAGGACCCATCTAAAAGCCCCCAGACCCTTCTAATGCCTTTCAGGACCCTTATGAAGGCCACCAGACCCTTCTAATGCCCCTCAGGACCTTTCTAAAGGCCCTCAGACCCTTCTAATGCCCCTCAGGGCATTTATAAAGGTTCCCAGACCCTTCTAGAGCCCGTCAGGACCCTAATAAAGGCCCCCAGAACATTCTAGAGCCCCTCAGGACACTTCTAAAGGCCTGCAGACCCTGCTAATTCCCCTCAGGGCTTTTATAAGGGCACCCAGACCCTTCTAATGCCCCTCAAGACCCTTATAAAGGCACCCAGACCCTTCTAGAGCCTCTCAGGACAGTTTTAAATGCCTCCAGAACCTTCTAGACCCACTCAAGACCATTCTAAAGGCCCCCAGACCCTTCTAATGCCCCTCAGGACCATTCTAACGGCCCCCAGACCCTTCTAATGCCCCTCAGGGCCTTTCTAAAGGCCCCCAGACCCTTCTAATGCCCCTCAGGGCCTTTCTAAAGGCCCCCAGACCCTTGCAATGCCCCTCAGGACCCTTCTAAAGGCCCCCAGACCCTTCTAATGCCCCTCAGGTCCTTTCTAAAGTACCCCAGACACTTCTAGAACCTCTCAGGGCCTTTCTATATGACCCTAGACCCTTGTAATGCCCCTCAGGGCCTTTCTAAAGGCCCCCATACCCTTCTAATGCCCCTCAGGAACTTTCTAAAGGCCCTCAGACCCTTCTAATGCCACTCAGGGCATTTATAAAGGTTCCCAGACCCTTCTAGAGCCCGTCAGGACCCTTATAAAGGCCCCCAGACCCTTATAGAGCCCCTCAGGACACTTCTATATCCCGCAGACCATTCTAATGCCCGTCAGGGCCTTTCTAAAGGTCCCCAGACCCTTCTACTGCCCCTCAGGAGCATTCTAAAGGCCCCCAGACCCTTCTAATGCCTTTCAGGGCCTTTCTAAAGGCCTCCACACCCTTCTAATGACCCTCAAGACCCATGTAAAGGCCCCCAGACCCTTCTAGACTGCCTCAGGACCCATCTAAAAGACCCCAGACCCTTCTAATGCATTTCAGGACCCTTATGAAGGCCACAAGACCCTTCTAATGCCCCTCACGGCATTTATAAAGGCCCCCAGACCATTCTAGAGCCCCTCAGGACACTTCTAAAGGCCCGCAGACCATTCTAATGACCGTCAGGGCCTTTATAAAGGTCCCCAGACCCTTCTACTGTCCCTCAGGAGCATGCTAAAGGCACCCAGACCCTTCTAATGCCCCACAGGGCCTTTCTAAAGGTCCCCCAGACCCTATTAGAGCCGCTCAGGACCCTTCTAATGTCCCCCAGACCCTGCTAATTCCCCTCAGGGCTTTTATAAGGGCCACAAGACCCTTCTAATGCCCATCAGGACCCTTATAAAGGCACCCAGACCACTCTAGAGCCTTTCAGGACAGTTTTAAATGCCTCCAGACCATTCTAGACCCCCTCAGGACCATTCTAAAAGCCCCAGACCCTTCTAATGCCGCTCAGGACCCTTCTAAAGGCCCCCAGACCCTTCTAATGCCCCTCAGGGCCTTTCTAAAGTACCCCAGACACTTCTAGAACCTCTCAGGGCCTTTCTATATGACCCCAGACCCTTGTAATGCCCCTCAGGGCCTTTCTAAAGGCCCCCATACCCTTCTAATGACCCTCAGGACATTTCTAAAGGCCCCCAGACCCTTCAAGAGCCCCTCAGGACATTTCTAAAGGCACCCAGAACCTTCTAATGCCAGTCAGGACCTTTCTAAAGGCTGCGAGACCCTTATAATCCCCCTGAGGACCTTTAAAAAGGCCCCCAGACCCTTCTGGACCCCCTCAGGACGCTTCTAATAGACCCCAGACCCTTCTAGAGCCCCTCAGGGCCTTTCTAAAGGCCTCCACACCCTTCTAATGACCCTCAAGACCCATGTAAAGGCCCCCAGACCCTTCTAGATTGCCACAGAAGCCATCTAAAAGCCCCCAGACCCTTCTAATGCCTTTCAGGACCCTTATGAAGGCCACCAGACCCTTCTAATGCCCCTCAGGACCTTTCTAAAGGCCCTCAGACCCTTCTAATGCCCCTCAGGGCATTTATAAAGGTTCCCAGACCCTTCTAGAGCCCGTCAGGACCCTTATAAAGGCCCCCAGACCATTCTAGAGCCCCTCAGGACACTTCTAAATCCCACAGACCATTCTAATGCCCGTCAGGGTCTTTATAAAGGTCCCCAGACCCTTCTACTGCCCCTCAGGAGCATTCTAAAGGCCCGCAGACCATTCTAATGCCCCACAGGGCCTTTCTAAAGGTCCCCAGACCCTTCTAGAGCCCCTGAAGACCCTTCTAAAGGCCCCCAGACCCTTATAGAGCCTCTCACGACCCTTCTAAAGTCCCCCAGACCCTGCTAATTCCCCTCAGGGCTTTTATAAGGGCCACAAGACCCTTCTAATGCCCCTCAGGACCCTTTTAAAGGCACCCAGACCCTTCTAGAGCCTCTCAGGACAGTTTTAAAAGCCTCCAGACCCTTCTAGATCCCCTCAGGACCATTCTAAAGGCCCCCAGACCCTTCTAATGCCCCTCAGGACCCTTCTAAAGGCCCCCAGACCCTTCTAATGCCCCTCAGGACCCTTCTAAAGGCACCCAGACCCTTCTAATGCCCCTCAGGGCCTTTCTAAAGTACCCCAGACACTTCTAGAACCTCTCAGGGCCTTTCTATATGACCCTAGACCCTTGTAATGCCCCTCAGGGCCTTTCTCAAGGCCCCCATACCCTTCTAATGCCCCTCAGGAACTTTCTAAAGGCCCTCAGACCCTTCTAATGCCCCTCAGGGCATTTATAAATGTTCCCAGACCCTTCTAGAGCCCGTCAGGACCCTTATAAAGGCCCCCAGACCCTTATAGAGCCCCTCAGGACACTTCTAAATCCCGCAGACCATTCTAATGCCCGTCAGGGCCTTTCTAAAGGTCCCCAGACCCTTCTACTGCCCCTCAGGAGCATTCTAAAGGCCCCCAGACCCTTCTAATGCCCCACAGGGCCTTTCTAAAGGTCCCCAGACCCATCTAGAGCCCCTGAAGACCATTCTAAAGGCCCCCAGACCCTTATAGAGCCCCTCAGGACCCTTCTAAAGTCCCCCAGACCCTGCTAATTCCCCTCAGGGCTTTTATAAGGGCATCCAGACCCTTCTAATGCCCCTCAGGACCCTTATAAAGGCACCTAGACCCTTCTAGAGCCCCTCAGGACCATTTTAAAGGCCCCCAGACAGTTCTAATGCCCCTCAGGACCCTTCTAAAGGCCCCCAGACCCTTCTAATGCCCCTCAGGACCCTTCTAAAGGCCCCCAGACCCTTCTAATGCCCCTCAGGGCCTTTCTAACGTACCCCAGACACTTCTAGAACCTCTCAGGGCCTTTCTATATGACCCCAGACCCTTGTAATGCCTCTCAGGGCCTTTCTAAAAGCCACGAGACGCATATATTGCCCCTCAGGACATTTCTAAAGGCCCCCAGACCCTTCAAGAGCCCCTCAGGACATTTCTAAAGGCACCCAGAACCTTCTAATGCCACTCAGGGCCTTTTTAAAAGCTGCGAGACCCTTATAATCCCCCTGAGGACCTTTAAAAAGGCCCCCAGACCCTTCTGGACCCCCTCAGGACGCTTCTAATAGCCCCCAGACCCTTCTAGAGCCCCTCAGAGCCTTTCTAAAAACCTCCACACCCTTCTCATGACCCTCAAGACCCATGTAAAGGCCCCCAGACCCTTCTAGATTGCATCAGGACCCATCTAAAAGCCCCCAGACCCTTCTAATGCCTCTCAGGGCCTTTCTAAAGGCCTCCACACCCTTCTAATGACCCTCAAGACCCATGTAAAGGCCCCCAGACCCTTCTAGATTGCCTCAGGACCCATCTAAAAGACCCCAGACCCTTCTAATGCCTTTCAGGACCCTTATGAAGGCCACAAGACCCTTGTAATGCCCCTCAGGACCTTTCTAAAGGCCCTCAGACCCTTTTAATGCCACTCAGGGCATTTATAAAGGTCCCCAGACCCTTCTAGAGCACCTGAAGACCCTTCTAAAGGCCCCCAGACCCTTGTAATGCCCCTCAAGGCCTCAAGTACGCCAGACACTTCTAGAAACTATCAGGGCCTTTCTATATGACCCGAGACCCTTCTAATGCCTGTCAGGGCCTTTCTAAAGTCCGCGAGACCCTTATAATCCCCCTGAGGTCCTTTAAAAAGGCACCCAGACCCTTCTGGACCCCCTCAGGACGCTTCTAATAGCCCCCAGACCCTTTTAGAGCCCCTCAGGGCCTTTCTAAAGGCCTCCACAACCTTCTAATGACCCTAAAGGCCCCCAGACCCTTCTAATGCCTTTCAGGACCCTTATCAATGCCACAAGACCCTTCTAATGCCCCTCAGGACCTTTCTAAAGGCCTCCACACCCTTCTAATGACCCTCAAGACCCATGTAAAGGCCCCCAGACCCTTCTAGATTGCCACAGAAGCCATCTAAAAGCCCCCAGACCCTTCTAATGCCTTTCAGGACCCTTATGAAGGCCACCAGACCCTTCTAATGCCCCTCAGGACCTTTCTAAAGGCCCTCAGACCCTTCTAATGCCCCTCAGGGCATTTATAAAGGTTCCCAGACCCTTCTAGAGCCCGTCAGGACCCTTATAAAGGCCCCCAGACCATTCTAGAGCCCCTCAGGACACTTCTAAATCCCACAGACCATTCTAATGCCCGTCAGGGTCTTTATAAAGGTCCCCAGACCCTTCTACTGCCCCTCAGGAGCATTCTAAAGGCCCGCAGACCATTCTAATGCCCCACAGGGCCTTTCTAAAGGTCCCCAGACCCTTCTAGAGCCCCTGAAGACCCTTCTAAAGGCCCCCAGACCCTTATAGAGCCTCTCACGACCCTTCTAAAGTCCCCCAGACCCTGCTAATTCCCCTCAGGGCTTTTATAAGGGCCACAAGACCCTTCTAATGCCCCTCAGGACCCTTTTAAAGGCACCCAGACCCTTCTAGAGCCTCTCAGGACAGTTTTAAAAGCCTCCAGACCCTTCTAGATCCCCTCAGGACCATTCTAAAGGCCCCCAGACCCTTCTAATGCCCCTCAGGACCCTTCTAAAGGCCCCCAGACCCTTCTAATGCCCCTCAGGACCCTTCTAAAGGCACCCAGACCCTTCTAATGCCCCTCAGGGCCTTTCTAAAGTACCCCAGACACTTCTAGAACCTCTCAGGGCCTTTCTATATGACCCTAGACCCTTGTAATGCCCCTCAGGGCCTTTCTCAAGGCCCCCATACCCTTCTAATGCCCCTCAGGAACTTTCTAAAGGCCCTCAGACCCTTCTAATGCCCCTCAGGGCATTTATAAATGTTCCCAGACCCTTCTAGAGCCCGTCAGGACCCTTATAAAGGCCCCCAGACCCTTATAGAGCCCCTCAGGACACTTCTAAATCCCGCAGACCATTCTAATGCCCGTCAGGGCCTTTCTAAAGGTCCCCAGACCCTTCTACTGCCCCTCAGGAGCATTCTAAAGGCCCCCAGACCCTTCTAATGCCCCACAGGGCCTTTCTAAAGGTCCCCAGACCCATCTAGAGCCCCTGAAGACCATTCTAAAGGCCCCCAGACCCTTATAGAGCCCCTCAGGACCCTTCTAAAGTCCCCCAGACCCTGCTAATTCCCCTCAGGGCTTTTATAAGGGCATCCAGACCCTTCTAATGCCCCTCAGGACCCTTATAAAGGCACCTAGACCCTTCTAGAGCCCCTCAGGACCATTTTAAAGGCCCCCAGACAGTTCTAATGCCCCTCAGGACCCTTCTAAAGGCCCCCAGACCCTTCTAATGCCCCTCAGGACCCTTCTAAAGGCCCCCAGACCCTTCTAATGCCCCTCAGGGCCTTTCTAACGTACCCCAGACACTTCTAGAACCTCTCAGGGCCTTTCTATATGACCCCAGACCCTTGTAATGCCTCTCAGGGCCTTTCTAAAAGCCATGAGACGCATATATTGCCCCTCAGGACATTTCTAAAGGCCCCCAGACCCTTCAAGAGCCCCTCAGGACATTTCTAAAGGCACCCAGAACCTTCTAATGCCACTCAGGGCCTTTTTAAAAGCTGCGAGACCCTTATAATCCCCCTGAGGACCTTTAAAAAGGCCCCCAGACCCTTCTGGACCCCCTCAGGACGCTTCTAATAGCCCCCAGACCCTTCTAGAGCCCCTCAGAGCCTTTCTAAAAACCTCCACACCCTTCTCATGACCCTCAAGACCCATGTAAAGGCCCCCAGACCCTTCTAGATTGCATCAGGACCCATCTAAAAGCCCCCAGACCCTTCTAATGCCTCTCAGGGCCTTTCTAAAGGCCTCCACACCCTTCTAATGACCCTCAAGACCCATGTAAAGGCCCCCAGACCCTTCTAGATTGCCTCAGGACCCATCTAAAAGACCCCAGACCCTTCTAATGCCTTTCAGGACCCTTATGAAGGCCACAAGACCCTTGTAATGCCCCTCAGGACCTTTCTAAAGGCCCTCAGACCCTTTTAATGCCACTCAGGGCATTTATAAAGGTCCCCAGACCCTTCTAGAGCACCTGAAGACCCTTCTAAAGGCCCCCAGACCCTTGTAATGCCCCTCAAGGCCTCAAGTACGCCAGACACTTCTAGAAACTATCAGGGCCTTTCTATATGACCCGAGACCCTTCTAATGCCTGTCAGGGCCTTTCTAAAGTCCGCGAGACCCTTATAATCCCCCTGAGGTCCTTTAAAAAGGCACCCAGACCCTTCTGGACCCCCTCAGGACGCTTCTAATAGCCCCCAGACCCTTTTAGAGCCCCTCAGGGCCTTTCTAAAGGCCTCCACAACCTTCTAATGACCCTAAAGGCCCCCAGACCCTTCTAATGCCTTTCAGGACCCTTATCAATGCCACAAGACCCTTCTAATGCCCCTCAGGACCTTTCTAAAGGCCCTCAGACCCTTCTAATGCCCCTCAGGGCATTTATAAAGGTTCCCAGACCATTCTAGAGCCCGTCAGGACACTTATAATGGTCCCCAGACCCTTCTACTGCCCCTCAGGAGCATTCTAAAGGCCCCCAGACCCTTCTAATGCCCCACAGGGCCTTTCTAAAGGTCCCCAGACCCTTCTAGAGCCCCTGAAGACCCTTCAAAAGGCCCCCAGACCATTATAGAGCCACTCAGGACCCTTCTAAAGTCCCCCAGACCCTGCTAATTCCTCTCAGGGCTTTTATAAGGGCACCCAGACGCTTCTAATGCCCCTCAGGACCCTTATAAAGGCACCCAGACCCTTCTAGAGCCTCTCAGGACAGTTTTAAATGCCTCCAGACCCTTCTAGACCCCCTCAGGACCATTCTAAAGGCCCCCAGACCCTTCTAATGCCCCTCAGGGCCTTTCTAAAGGCCCCCAGACCCTTGTAATGCCCCTCAGGGCCGTTTTAAAGGCCCCCAGACCCTTCTAATGCCCCTCAGGGCCTTTCTGAAGACCGCGAGACCCTTATAATCCCCCTGAGGGCCTTTAAAAAGGCCCACAGACCCTCCGGGACCCCCTCAGGATGCTTCTAATAGCCCCCAGACCCTTCTAGAGCCCCTCAGGGCCTTCCTAAAGGCCTCCACACCCTTCTAATGACCCTCAAGACCCATGTAAAGGCCCCCAGACATTTCTAGATTGCCTCAGGACCCATCTAAAAGCCCCCAGACCCTTCTAATGCCTTTCAGGACCTTTCTAAAGGCCCTCAGACCCTTCTAATGACCCTCAGGGCATTTATAAAGGTTCCCAGACCCTTCTAGAGCCCGTCAGGACCCTTATAAAGGCCCCCAGACCATTCTAGAGCCCCTCAGGACACTTCTAAAGGCCCACAGACCATTCTAATGCCCGTCAGGGCCTTTATAAAGGTCCTCAGAACGTTCTACTGCCCCTCAGGAGCATTCTAAAGGCCCCCAGACCATTCTAATGCCCCACAGGGCCTTTCTAAAGGTCCCCAGACCCTTCTAGAGCCCCTGAAGACCCTTCTAAAGGCACCCAGACCCTTATAGAGCCCCTCAGGACCCTTCTAAAGTCCCCCAGACCCTGCTAATTCCTTTCAGGGCTTTTATAAGGGCACCCAGACCCTTCTAAGGCCCCTCAGAACCCTTATAAAGGCACCCAGACCCTTCTAGAGCCTCTCAGGACAGTTTTAAATGCCCCCAGACCCGTCTAGACCCCCTCAGGGCCTTTCTAAAGGCCTCCACACCCTTCTAATGACCCTCAAGACCCATGTAAAGGCCCCCAGACCCTTCTAGATTGCCGCAGGACCCATCTAAAAGCCCCCAGACCCTTCTAATGCCCCTCAGGACCATTCTAAATGCGCCCAGACCATTCTAATGCCCCTCAGGACCCTTTTAAAGTCCCCCAGACCCTGCTAATTCCACTCAGGGCTATTATAAGGGCCACAAGACCCTTCAAATGCCCCTCAGGACCCTTATAAAGGCACCCAGACCCTTCTAGAGCCTCTCAGCAAAGTTTTAAATGCCTCCAGACCCTTCTAGACCCCCTCAGGACCATTCTAAAGGCCCCCAGACACTTCCAATGCCCCTGAGGACCCTTCTAAAGGCCCCCAGACCCTTCTAATGCACCTCAGGGCCTTTCTAAAGTACCCCAGACACTTCTAGAACCTCTCAGGGCCTTTCTATATGACACCAGACCCTTCTAATGCCCCTCAGGGCCTTTCTAAAGGCACCCATACCCTTCTAATGACCCTCAGGACATTTCTAAAGGTCCCCAGATCCTTCAAGATCCCCGCAGGACATTTCTAAAGGCACCCAGAACATTCTAGAGCATCTCAGGACAGTTTTAAATGCCTCCAGACCCTTCTAGACCCCCTCAGGACCATTCTAAAGGCCCCCAGACCCTTCTAATGCCCCTCAGGGCCTTTCTAAAGGCACCCAGAACCTTCTAGAACCTCTCAGGGCCTTTCTATATGACCCCAGACCCTTGTAATGCCCCTCAGGGCCTTTCTAAAGGCCCCCATACCCTTCTAATGACCCTCAGGACATTTCTAAAGGCCCCCAGACCCTTCAAGAGCCCCTCAGGACATTTCTAAAGGCACCCAGAACCTTCTAATGCCACTCAGGGCCTTTCTAAAGGCTGCGAGACCCTTATAATCCCCCTGAGGACCTTTAAAAAGGCCCCCAGACCCTTCTGGACCCCCTCAGGACGCTTCTAATAGACCCCAGACCCTTCTAGAGCCCCTCAGGGCCTTTCTAAAGGCACCCTTTAATCCCTTTAAACCCTTCTAATGACACTCAAGACCCATGTAAAGGCCCCCAGACCCTTCTAGATTGCCTCAGGACCCATCTAAAAGCCCCCAGACCCTTCTAATGCTTTTCAGGGCCTTTCTAAAGGCCTCCACACCCTTCAAATGACTTTCAAGACCCATGTAAAGGCCCCTAGACCCTTCTAGATTGCCTCAGGACCCATCTAAAAGCCCCCAGACCCTTCTAATGCCTTTCAGGACCCTTATGAAGGCCACCAGACCCTTCTAATGCCCCTCAGGACCTTTCTAAAGGCCCTCAGACCCTTCTAATGCCCCTCAGGGCATTTATAAAGGTTCCCAGACCCTTCTAGAGCCCGTCAGGACCCTAATAAAGGCCCCCAGAACATTCTAGAGCCCCTCAGGACACTTCTAAAGGCCTGCAGACCCTGCTAATTCCCCTCAGGGCTTTTATAAGGGCACCCAGACCCTTCTAATGCCCCTCAAGACCCTTATAAAGGCACCCAGACCCTTCTAGAGCCTCTCAGGACAGTTTTAAATGCCTCCAGAACCTTCTAGACCCACTCAAGACCATTCTAAAGGCCCCCAGACCCTTCTAATGCCCCTCAGGACCATTCTAACGGCCCCCAGACCCTTCTAATGCCCCTCAGGGCCTTTCTAAAGGCCCCCAGACCCTTCTAATGCCCCTCAGGGCCTTTCTAAAGGCCCCCAGACCCTTGCAATGCCCCTCAGGACCCTTCTAAAGGCCCCCAGACCCTTCTAATGCCCCTCAGGTCCTTTCTAAAGTACCCCAGACACTTCTAGAACCTCTCAGGGCCTTTCTATATGACCCTAGACCCTTGTAATGCCCCTCAGGGCCTTTCTCAAGGCCCCCATACCCTTCTAATGCCCCTCAGGAACTTTCTAAAGGCCCTCAGACCCTTCTAATGCCACTCAGGGCATTTATAAATGTTCCCAGACCCTTCTAGAGCCCGTCAGGACCCTTATAAAGGCCCCCAGACCCTTATAGAGCCCCTCAGGACACTTCTAAATCCCGCAGACCATTCTAATGCCCGTCAGGGCCTTTCTAAAGGTCCCCAGACCCTTCTACTGCCCCTCAGGAGCATTCTAAAGGCCCCCAGACCCTTCTAATGCCCCACAGGGCCTTTCTAAAGGTCCCCAGACCCATCTAGAGCCCCTGAAGACCATTCTAAAGGCCCCCAGACCCTTATAGAGCCCCTCAGGACCCTTCTAAAGTCCCCCAGACCCTGCTAATTCCCCTCAGGGCTTTTATAAGGGCATCCAGACCCTTCTAATGCCCCTCAGGACCCTTATAAAGGCACCTAGACCCTTCTAGAGCCCCTCAGGACCATTTTAAAGGCCCCCAGACAGTTCTAATGCCCCTCAGGACCCTTCTAAAGGCCCCCAGACCCTTCTAATGCCCCTCAGGACCCTTCTAAAGGCCCCCAGACCCTTCTAATGCCCCTCAGGGCCTTTCTAACGTACCCCAGACACTTCTAGAACCTCTCAGGGCCTTTCTATATGACCCCAGACCCTTGTAATGCCTCTCAGGGCCTTTCTAAAAGCCATGAGACGCATATATTGCCCCTCAGGACATTTCTAAAGGCCCCCAGACCCTTCAAGAGCCCCTCAGGACATTTCTAAAGGCACCCAGAACCTTCTAATGCCACTCAGGGCCTTTTTAAAAGCTGCGAGACCCTTATAATCCCCCTGAGGACCTTTAAAAAGGCCCCCAGACCCTTCTGGACCCCCTCAGGACGCTTCTAATAGCCCCCAGACCCTTCTAGAGCCCCTCAGAGCCTTTCTAAAAACCTCCACACCCTTCTCATGACCCTCAAGACCCATGTAAAGGCCCCCAGACCCTTCTAGATTGCATCAGGACCCATCTAAAAGCCCCCAGACCCTTCTAATGCCTCTCAGGGCCTTTCTAAAGGCCTCCACACCCTTCTAATGACCCTCAAGACCCATGTAAAGGCCCCCAGACCCTTCTAGATTGCCTCAGGACCCATCTAAAAGACCCCAGACCCTTCTAATGCCTTTCAGGACCCTTATGAAGGCCACAAGACCCTTGTAATGCCCCTCAGGACCTTTCTAAAGGCCCTCAGACCCTTTTAATGCCACTCAGGGCATTTATAAAGGTCCCCAGACCCTTCTAGAGCACCTGAAGACCCTTCTAAAGGCCCCCAGACCCTTGTAATGCCCCTCAAGGCCTCAAGTACGCCAGACACTTCTAGAAACTATCAGGGCCTTTCTATATGACCCGAGACCCTTCTAATGCCTGTCAGGGCCTTTCTAAAGTCCGCGAGACCCTTATAATCCCCCTGAGGTCCTTTAAAAAGGCACCCAGACCCTTCTGGACCCCCTCAGGACGCTTCTAATAGCCCCCAGACCCTTTTAGAGCCCCTCAGGGCCTTTCTAAAGGCCTCCACAACCTTCTAATGACCCTAAAGGCCCCCAGACCCTTCTAATGCCTTTCAGGACCCTTATCAATGCCACAAGACCCTTCTAATGCCCCTCAGGACCTTTCTAAAGGCCCTCAGACCCTTCTAATGCCCCTCAGGGCATTTATAAAGGTTCCCAGACCATTCTAGAGCCCGTCAGGACACTTATAATGGTCCCCAGACCCTTCTACTGCCCCTCAGGAGCATTCTAAAGGCCCCCAGACCCTTCTAATGCCCCACAGGGCCTTTCTAAAGGTCCCCAGACCCTTCTAGAGCCCCTGAAGACCCTTCAAAAGGCCCCCAGACCATTATAGAGCCACTCAGGACCCTTCTAAAGTCCCCCAGACCCTGCTAATTCCTCTCAGGGCTTTTATAAGGGCACCCAGACGCTTCTAATGCCCCTCAGGACCCTTATAAAGGCACCCAGACCCTTCTAGAGCCTCTCAGGACAGTTTTAAATGCCTCCAGACCCTTCTAGACCCCCTCAGGACCATTCTAAAGGCCCCCAGACCCTTCTAATGCCCCTCAGGGCCTTTCTAAAGGCCCCCAGACCCTTGTAATGCCCCTCAGGGCCGTTTTAAAGGCCCCCAGACCCTTCTAATGCCCCTCAGGGCCTTTCTGAAGGCCGCGAGACCCTTATAATCCCCCTGAGGGCCTTTAAAAAGGCCCACAGACCCTCCGGGACCCCCTCAGGATGCTTCTAATAGCCCCCAGACCCTTCTAGAGCCCCTCAGGGCCTTCCTAAAGGCCTCCACACCCTTCTAATGACCCTCAAGACCCATGTAAAGGCCCCCAGACATTTCTAGATTGCCTCAGGACCCATCTAAAAGCCCCCAGACCCTTCTAATGCCTTTCAGGACCTTTCTAAAGGCCCTCAGACCCTTCTAATGACCCTCAGGGCATTTATAAAGGTTCCCAGACCCTTCTAGAGCCCGTCAGGACCCTTATAAAGGCCCCCAGACCATTCTAGAGCCCCTCAGGACACTTCTAAAGGCCCACAGACCATTCTAATGCCCGTCAGGGCCTTTATAAAGGTCCTCAGAACGTTCTACTGCCCCTCAGGAGCATTCTAAAGGCCCCCAGACCATTCTAATGCCCCACAGGGCCTTTCTAAAGGTCCCCAGACCCTTCTAGAGCCCCTGAAGACCCTTCTAAAGGCACCCAGACCCTTATAGAGCCCCTCAGGACCCTTCTAAAGTCCCCCAGACCCTGCTAATTCCTTTCAGGGCTTTTATAAGGGCACCCAGACCCTTCTAAGGCCCCTCAGAACCCTTATAAAGGCACCCAGACCCTTCTAGAGCCTCTCAGGACAGTTTTAAATGCCCCCAGACCCGTCTAGACCCCCTCAGGGCCTTTCTAAAGGCCTCCACACCCTTCTAATGACCCTCAAGACCCATGTAAAGGCCCCCAGACCCTTCTAGATTGCCGCAGGACCCATCTAAAAGCCCCCAGACCCTTCTAATGCCCCTCAGGACCATTCTAAATGCGCCCAGACCATTCTAATGCCCCTCAGGACCCTTTTAAAGTCCCCCAGACCCTGCTAATTCCACTCAGGGCTATTATAAGGGCCACAAGACCCTTCAAATGCCCCTCAGGACCCTTATAAAGGCACCCAGACCCTTCTAGAGCCTCTCAGCAAAGTTTTAAATGCCTCCAGACCCTTCTAGACCCCCTCAGGACCATTCTAAAGGCCCCCAGACACTTCCAATGCCCCTGAGGACCCTTCTAAAGGCCCCCAGACCCTTCTAATGCACCTCAGGGCCTTTCTAAAGTACCCCAGACACTTCTAGAACCTCTCAGGGCCTTTCTATATGACACCAGACCCTTCTAATGCCCCTCAGGGCCTTTCTAAAGGCACCCATACCCTTCTAATGACCCTCAGGACATTTCTAAAGGTCCCCAGATCCTTCAAGATCCCCGCAGGACATTTCTAAAGGCACCCAGAACATTCTAGAGCATCTCAGGACAGTTTTAAATGCCTCCAGACCCTTCTAGACCCCCTCAGGACCATTCTAAAGGCCCCCAGACCCTTCTAATGCCCCTCAGGGCCTTTCTAAAGGCACCCAGAACCTTCTAGAACCTCTCAGGGCCTTTCTATATGACCCCAGACCCTTGTAATGCCCCTCAGGGCCTTTCTAAAGGCCCCCATACCCTTCTAATGACCCTCAGGACATTTCTAAAGGCCCCCAGACCCTTCAAGAGCCCCTCAGGACATTTCTAAAGGCACCCAGAACCTTCTAATGCCACTCAGGGCCTTTCTAAAGGCTGCGAGACCCTTATAATCCCCCTGAGGACCTTTAAAAAGGCCCCCAGACCCTTCTGGACCCCCTCAGGACGCTTCTAATAGACCCCAGACCCTTCTAGAGCCCCTCAGGGCCTTTCTAAAGGCACCCTTTAATCCCTTTAAACCCTTCTAATGACCCTCAAGACCCATGTAAAGGCCCCCAGACCCTTCTAGATTGCCTCAGGACCCATCTAAAAGCCCCCAGACCCTTCTAATGCTTTTCAGGGCCTTTCTAAAGGCCTCCACACCCTTCAAATGACTTTCAAGACCCATGTAAAGGCCCCTAGACCCTTCTAGATTGCCTCAGGACCCATCTAAAAGCCCCCAGACCCTTCTAATGCCTTTCAGGACCCTTATGAAGGCCACCAGACCCTTCTAATGCCCCTCAGGACCTTTCTAAAGGCCCTCAGACCCTTCTAATGCCCCTCAGGGCATTTATAAAGGTTCCCAGACCCTTCTAGAGCCCGTCAGGACCCTAATAAAGGCCCCCAGAACATTCTAGAGCCCCTCAGGACACTTCTAAAGGCCTGCAGACCCTGCTAATTCCCCTCAGGGCTTTTATAAGGGCACCCAGACCCTTCTAATGCCCCTCAAGACCCTTATAAAGGCACCCAGACCCTTCTAGAGCCTCTCAGGACAGTTTTAAATGCCTCCAGAACCTTCTAGACCCACTCAAGACCATTCTAAAGGCCCCCAGACCCTTCTAATGCCCCTCAGGACCATTCTAACGGCCCCCAGACCCTTCTAATGCCCCTCAGGGCCTTTCTAAAGGCCCCCAGACCCTTCTAATGCCCCTCAGGGCCTTTCTAAAGGCCCCCAGACCCTTGCAATGCCCCTCAGGACCCTTCTAAAGGCCCCCAGACCCTTCTAATGCCCCTCAGGTCCTTTCTAAAGTACCCCAGACACTTCTAGAACCTCTCAGGGCCTTTCTATATGACCCTAGACCCTTGTAATGCCCCTCAGGGCCTTTCTAAAGGCCCCCATACCCTTCTAATGCCCCTCAGGAACTTTCTAAAGGCCCTCAGACCCTTCTAATGCCACTCAGGGCATTTATAAAGGTTCCCAGACCCTTCTAGAGCCCGTCAGGACCCTTATAAAGGCCCCCAGACCCTTATAGAGCCCCTCAGGACACTTCTATATCCCGCAGACCATTCTAATGCCCGTCAGGGCCTTTCTAAAGGTCCCCAGACCCTTCTACTGCCCCTCAGGAGCATTCTAAAGGCCCCCAGACCCTTCTAATGCCCCACAGGGCCTTTCTAAAGGTCCCCAGACCCTTCTAGAGCCCCTGAAGACCCTTCTAAAGGCCCCCAGACCCTTATAGAGCCCCTCAGGACCCTTCTAAAGTCCCCCAGACCCTGCTAATTCCCCTCAGGGCTTTTATAAGGGCATCCAGACCCTTCTAATGCCCCTCAGGACCCTTATAAAGGCACCCAGAGCCTTCTAGAGCCCCTCAGGACCATTTTAAAGGCCCCCAGACCCTTCTAATGCCCTTCAGGACCCTTCTAAAGGCCCCCAGACCCTTCTAATGCCCCTCAGGACCCTTCTAAAGGCCCCCAGACCCTTCTAATGCCCCTCAGGGCCTTTCTAAAGTACCCCAGACACTTCTAGAACCTCTCAGGGCCTTTCTATATGACCCCAGACCCTTGTAATGCCACTCAGGGCCTTTCTAAAAGCCACGAGACGCTTATAATGCCCCTCAGGACATTTCTAAAGGCCCCCAGACCCTTCAAGAGCCCCTCAGGACATTTCTAAAGGCACCCAGAACCTTCTAATGCTACTCAGGGCCTTTTTAAAAGCTGCGAGACCCTTATAATCCCCCTGAGGACCTTTAAAAAGGCCCCCAGACCCTTCTGGACCCCCTCAGGACGCTTCTAATAGCCCCCAGACCCTTCTAGAGCCCCTCAGGGCCTTTCTAAAGGCCTCCACACCCTTCTAATGACCCTCAAGACCCATGTAAAGGCCCCCAGACCCTTCTAGATTGCATCAGGACCAATCTAAAAGCCCCCAGACCCTTCTAATGCCTTTCAGGGCCTTTCTAAAGGCCTCCACACCCTTCTAATGACCCTCAAGACCCATGTAAAGGCCCCCAGACCCTTCTAGATTGCCTCAGGACCCATCTAAAAGACCCCAGACCCTTCTAATGCATTTCAGGACCCTTATGAAGGCCACAAGACCCTTCTAATGCCCCTCACGGCATTTATAAAGGCCCCCAGACCATTCTAGAGCCCCTCAGGACACTTCTAAAGGCCCGCAGACCATTCTAATGACCGTCAGGGCCTTTATAAAGGTCCCCAGACCCTTCTACTGTCCCTCAGGAGCATGCTAAAGGCACCCAGACCCTTCTAATGCCCCACAGGGCCTTTCTAAAGGTCCCCCAGACCCTATTAGAGCCGCTCAGGACCCTTCTAATGTCCCCCAGACCCTGCTAATTCCCCTCAGGGCTTTTATAAGGGCCACAAGACCCTTCTAATGCCCATCAGGACCCTTATAAAGGCACCCAGACCACTCTAGAGCCTTTCAGGACAGTTTTAAATGCCTCCAGACCATTCTAGACCCCCTCAGGACCATTCTAAAAGCCCCAGACCCTTCTAATGCCGCTCAGGACCCTTCTAAAGGCCCCCAGACCCTTCTAATGCCCCTCAGGGCCTTTCTAAAGTACCCCAGACACTTCTAGAACCTCTCAGGGCCTTTCTATATGACCCCAGACCCTTGTAATGCCCCTCAGGGCCTTTCTAAAGGCCCCCATACCCTTCTAATGACCCTCAGGACATTTCTAAAGGCCCCCAGACCCTTCAAGAGCCCCTCAGGACATTTCTAAAGGCACCCAGAACCTTCTAATGCCAGTCAGGACCTTTCTAAAGGCTGCGAGACCCTTATAATCCCCCTGAGGACCTTTAAAAAGGCCCCCAGACCCTTCTGGACCCCCTCAGGACGCTTCTAATAGACCCCAGACCCTTCTAGAGCCCCTCAGGGCCTTTCTAAAGGCCTCCACACCCTTCTAATGACCCTCAAGACCCATGTAAAGGCCCCCAGACCCTTCTAGATTGCCACAGAAGCCATCTAAAAGCCCCCAGACCCTTCTAATGCCTTTCAGGACCCTTATGAAGGCCACCAGACCCTTCTAATGCCCCTCAGGACCTTTCTAAAGGCCCTCAGACCCTTCTAATGCCCCTCAGGGCATTTATAAAGGTTCCCAGACCCTTCTAGAGCCCGTCAGGACCCTTATAAAGGCCCCCAGACCATTCTAGAGCCCCTCAGGACACTTCTAAATCCCACAGACCATTCTAATGCCCGTCAGGGTCTTTATAAAGGTCCCCAGACCCTTCTTCTGCCCCTCAGGAGCATTCTAAAGGCCCGCAGACCATTCTAATGCCCCACAGGGCCTTTCTAAAGGTCCCCAGACCCTTCTAGAGCCCCTGAAGACCCTTCTAAAGGCCCCCAGACCCTTATAGAGCCTCTCACGACCCTTCTAAAGTCCCCCAGACCCTGCTAATTCCCCTCAGGGCTTTTATAAGGGCCACAAGACCCTTCTAATGCCCCTCAGGACCCTTTTAAAGGCACCCAGACCCTTCTAGAGCCTCTCAGGACAGTTTTAAAAGCCTCCAGACCCTTTTAGATCCCCTCAGGACCATTCTAAAGGCCCCCAGACCCTTCTAATGCCCCTCAGGACCCTTCTAAAGGCCCCCAGACCCTTCTAATGCCCCTCAGGACCCTTCTAAAGGCACCCAGACCCTTCTAATGCCCCTCAGGGCCTTTCTAAAGTACCCCAGACACTTCTAGAACCTCTCAGGGCCTTTCTATATGACCCTAGACCCTTGTAATGCCCCTCAGGGCCTTTCTCAAGGCCCCCATACCCTTCTAATGCCCCTCAGGAACTTTCTAAAGGCCCTCAGACCCTTCTAATGCCCCTCAGGGCATTTATAAATGTTCCCAGACCCTTCTAGAGCCCGTCAGGACCCTTATAAAGGCCCCCAGACCCTTATAGAGCCCCTCAGGACACTTCTAAATCCCGCAGACCATTCTAATGCCCGTCAGGGCCTTTCTAAAGGTCCCCAGACCCTTCTACTGCCCCTCAGGAGCATTCTAAAGGCCCCCAGACCCTTCTAATGCCCCACAGGGCCTTTCTAAAGGTCCCCAGACCCATCTAGAGCCCCTGAAGACCATTCTAAAGGCCCCCAGACCCTTATAGAGCCCCTCAGGACCCTTCTAAAGTCCCCCAGACCCTGCTAATTCCCCTCAGGGCTTTTATAAGGGCATCCAGACCCTTCTAATGCCCCTCAGGACCCTTATAAAGGCACCTAGACCCTTCTAGAGCCCCTCAGGACCATTTTAAAGGCCCCCAGACAGTTCTAATGCCCCTCAGGACCCTTCTAAAGGCCCCCAGACCCTTCTAATGCCCCTCAGGACCCTTCTAAAGGCCCCCAGACCCTTCTAATGCCCCTCAGGGCCTTTCTAACGTACCCCAGACACTTCTAGAACCTCTCAGGGCCTTTCTATATGACCCCAGACCCTTGTAATGCCTCTCAGGGCCTTTCTAAAAGCCACGAGACGCATATATTGCCCCTCAGGACATTTCTAAAGGCCCCCAGACCCTTCAAGAGCCCCTCAGGACATTTCTAAAGGCACCCAGAACCTTCTAATGCCACTCAGGGCCTTTTTAAAAGCTGCGAGACCCTTATAATCCCCCTGAGGACCTTTAAAAAGGCCCCCAGACCCTTCTGGACCCCCTCAGGACGCTTCTAATAGCCCCCAGACCCTTCTAGAGCCCCTCAGAGCCTTTCTAAAAACCTCCACACCCTTCTCATGACCCTCAAGACCCATGTAAAGGCCCCCAGACCCTTCTAGATTGCATCAGGACCCATCTAAAAGCCCCCAGACCCTTCTAATGCCTCTCAGGGCCTTTCTAAAGGCCTCCACACCCTTCTAATGACCCTCAAGACCCATGTAAAGGCACCCAGACCCTTCTAGATTGCCTCAGGACCCATCTAAAAGACCCCAGACCCTTCTAATGCCTTTCAGGACCCTTATGAAGGCCACAAGACCCTTGTAATGCCCCTCAGGACCTTTCTAAAGGCCCTCAGACCCTTTTAATGCCACTCAGGGCATTTATAAAGGTTCCCAGACCCTTCTAGAGCCCGTCAGGACCCTTATAAAGGCCCCCAGACCATTCTAGAGCCCCTCACGACACTTCTAAAGGCCCGCAGACCATTCTAATGCCCGTCAGGTCCATTCTAAAGGTCCCCAGACCCTTCTACTGCCCCTCAGGAGCATTCTAAAGGCACCCAGACCCTTCTAATGCCCCACAGGGCCTTTCTAAAGGTCCCCCAGACCCTAATAGAGCCCCTCAGGACCCTTCTAATGTCCCCCAGACCCTGCTAATTCCCCTCAGGGCTTTTATAAGGGCCACAAGGCCCTCCTAATGCCCCTCAGGACCCTTATAAAGGCCCCCAGACCCTTCTAATGCCCATCAGGGCCTTTCTAAATAACCCCAGACACTTCTAGAACCTCTCAGGGCATTTCTATATGACCCCAGACCCTTCTAATGCCCCTCAGGGCCTTTCTAAAGGCCCCCACACCCTTCTAATGACCCTCAGGACATTTCTAAAGGCCCCCAGACCATTCAAGAGCCCCTCAGGACATTTCTAAAGGCACCCAGAACCTTCTAATGCTACTCAGGGCCTTTTTATAAGCTGCGAGACCCTTATAATCCCCCTGAGGACCTTTAAAAAGGCCCCCAGACCCTTCTGGACCCACTCAGGACGCTTCTAATAGCCCCCAGACCCTTCTAGAGCCCCTCAGGGCCTTTCTAAAGGCCTCCACACCCTTCTAATGACCCTCAAGACCCATGTAAAGGCCCCCAGACCCTTCTAGATTGCATCAGGACCCATCTAAAAGCCCCCAGACCCTTCTAATGCCTTTCAGGGCCTTTCTAAAGGCCTCCACACCCTTCTAATGACCCTCAAGACCCATGTAAAGGCCCCCAGACCCTTCTAGATTGCCTCAGGACCCATCTAAAAGACCCCAGACCCTTCTAATGCCTTTCAGGACCCTTATGAAGGCCACAAGACCCTTCTAATGCCCCTCAGGGCATTTATAAAGGCCCCCAGACCATTCTAGAGCTCCTCAGGACACTTCTAAAGGCCCGCAGACCATTCTAATGCCCGTCAGGGCCTTTATAAAGGTCCCCAGACCCTTCTACTGCCCCTCAGGAGCATTCTAAAGGCACCCAGACCCTTCTAATGCCCCACAGGGCCTTTCTAAAGGTCCCCCAGACCCTTATAGAGCCGCTCAGGACCCTTCTAATGTCCCCCAGACCCTGCTAATTCCCCTCAGGGCTTTTATAAGGGCCACAAGACCCTTCTAATGCCCATCAGGACCCTTATAAAGGCACCCAGACCCCTCTAGAGCCTCTCAGGACAGTTTTAAATGCCTCCATAACCCTCTAGACCCCCTCAGGACCATTCTAAAAGCCCCTGACCCTTCTAATGCCGCTCAGGACCCTTCTAAAGGCCCCCAGACCCTTCTAATGCCCCTCAGGGCCTTTCTAAAGTACCCCAGACACTTCTAGAACCTCTCAGGGCCGTTCTATATGACCCCAGACCCTTGTAATGCCCCTCAGGGCCTTTCTAAAGGCCCCCATACCCTTCTAATGACCCTCAGGACATTTCTAAAGGCCCCCAGACCCTTCAAGAGCCCCTCAGGACATTTCTAAAGGCACCCAGAACCTTATAATGCCACTCAGGACCTTTCTAAAGGCTGCGAGACCCTTATAATCCCCCTGAGGACCTTTAAAAAGGCCCCCAGACCCTTCTGGACCCCCTCAGGACGCTTCTAATAGACCCCAGACCCTTCTAGAGCCCCTCAGGGCCTTTCTAAAGGCCTCCACACCCTTCTAATGACCCTCAAGACCCATGTAAAGGCCCCCAGACCCTTCTAGATTGCCTCAGGACCCATCCAAAAGCCCCCAGACCCTTCTAATGCCTTTCAGGGCATTTCTAAAGGCCTCCACACCCTTCTAATGACTCTCAAGACCCATGTAAAGGTCCCTAGACCCTTCTAGATTGCCTCTGGACCCATCTAAAAGCCCTCAGACCCTTCTAATGCCTTTCAGGACCCTTATGAAGGCCACAAGACCCTTCTAATGCCCCTCAGGACCTTACTAAAGGCCCTCAGACCATTCTAATGCCCCTCAGGGCATTTATAAAGGTTCCCAGACCCTTCTAGAGCCCGTCAGGACCCTTATAAAGGACCCAGACCATTCTAGAGCCCCTCAGGACACTTCTAAATCCCGCAGACCATTCTAATGCACGTCAAGGCCTTTCTAAAGGTCCCCAGACCCTTCTACTGCCCCTCAGGAGCATTCTAAAGGCCCCCAGACCCTTCTAATGCCCCACAGGGCCATTCTAAAGGTCCCCAGACCTTTCTAGAGACCCTGAAGACCATTCTAAAGGCCCCCAGACCCTTATAGAGCCCCTCAGGACCCTTCTAAAGTCCCCCAGACCCTGCTAATTCCCCTCAGGGCTTTTATAAGGGCACCCAGAATCTTCTAATGCCCCTGAGGACCCTTATAAAGGCACCCAGACCCTTCTAGAGCCTCTCAGGACAGTTTTAAATGCGTCCAGACCATTCTAGACCCCCTCAGGACCATTCTAAAGGCACCCAGACCCTTCTAATGCCCCTCAGGGCCTTTCTAAAGGCCCCCATACCCTTGTAATGCCCCTCAGGTCATTTCTAAATGCACCCAGACCCTTCTAATGCCACTCAGGGCCTTTCTAAAGGCCGCGAGTCCCTTATAATCCCCCTGAGGGCCTTTAAAATGCCCCCAGACCCTTCTGGACCCCCTCAGGATGCTTCTAATAGCCCCCAGACCCTTCTAGAGCCCCTCAGGGCCTTTCTAAAGGCCTCCACACCCTTCTAATGACCCTCAAGACCCATGTAAAGGCCCCCAGACCCTTCTAGAATGCCTCAGGACAAATCTAAAAGCCCCCAGACCTTTCTAATGCCTTTCAGGGCCTTTCTAAAGGCCTCCACATCCTTCTAATGACCCTCAAGACCCATGTAAAGGCCCCTAGACCCTTCTAGATTGCCTCAGGACCCATCTAAAAGCCCCCAGACCCTTCTAATGCCTTTCAGGACCCTTATGAAGGCCACAAGACCCTTCTAATGCCCTTCAGGACCTTTCTAAAAGCCCTCAGACCCTTCTAATGCCCCTCAGGGCATTTATAAAGGTTCCCAGACCCTTCTAGAGCCCGTCAGGACCCTTATAAAGGCCCCCAGACCCTTCTAGAGCCCCTCAGGACACTTCTAAAGGCCCGCAGACCATTCTAATGCCGGTCAGGGCCTTTATAAAGGTCCCCAGACCCTTCTCCTGCCCCTCAGGAGCATTCTAAAGGCCCCCAGACCCTTCTAATACCCCTCTAGGCCTTTCTAAAGGTCCCCAGACCCTTCTAGAGCCCCTCAAGACCCTTCTAAAGGCCCCCAGACCCTTATAGAGCCCCTCAGGACCCTTCTAAAGTCCCCCAGACCCTGCTAATTCCCCTCAGGGCTTTTATAAGGGCACCCAGACCCTTCTAAAGCTCCTCAGGACCCTTATAAAGGCACCCAGACCCTTCTAGAGCCTCTCAGGACAGTTTTAAATGCCTCCAGACCCTTCTAGAACCCCTCAGGACCATTCTAAAGGCCCCCAGACCCTTCTAATGCCCCTCAGGGCATTTCTAAAGTACCCCAGACACTTCTAGAAACTCTCAGGGCCTTTCTATATGACCCCAGACCCTTGTAATGCCACTCAGGGCCTTTCTAAAAGCCGCGAGACCCTTATAATCCCCCTGAGGGCCTTTAAAGAGGCCCCCAGACCCTTCTGGACCCCCTCAGGACGCTTCTAATAGACCCCAGACCCTTCTAGAGCCCCTCAGGACACTTATAAAGGTCCCCAGACCCTTCTAGAGCCCCTCAGCGCCTTTCTAAAGGCCTCCACACCCTTCTAATGACCCTCAAGACCCATGTAAAGGCCCCTAGACCCTTCTAGATTGCCTCAGGACCCATCTAAAAGCCCCCAGACCCTTCTAATGCCTTTCAGGACCCTTATGAAGGCCACAAGACCCTTCTAATGCACCTCAGGACCTTTCTAAAGGCCCTCAGACCCTTCTAATGCCCCTCAGGGCATTTATAAAGGTCCCCAGACCCTTCTACTGCCCCTCAGGAGCATTCTAAAGGCCCCCAGACCCTTCTAATGCCCCACAGGGCCTTTCTAAAGGTCCCCAGACCCCTCTAGAGCCCCTGAAGACCCTTCTAAAGGCCCCCAGACCCTTATAGAGCCCCTCAGGACCCTTCTAAAGTCCCCCAGACCCTGCTAATTCCCCTCAGGGCTTTTATAAGGGCACCCAGACCCTTCTAATGCCCCTCAGGACCCTTATAAAGGCACCCAGACCCTTCTAGAGCCTCTCAGGACAGTTCTAAATGCCTCCAGACCCTTCTAGACCCCCTCAAGACCATTCTAAAGGCCCCCAGACCCTTCTAATGCCCCTCAGGGCCTTGCTAAAGTACCCCAGACACTTCTAGAACCTCTAAGGGCCTATCTATATGACCCCAGGCCCTTGTAATGCCACTCAGGGCCTTTCTAAAGGCCCCCAGACCCTTCTAGAGCCCCTGAAGACCCTTCTAAAGGCCCCCAGACCCTTCTAATGCCCCACAGGGCCTTTCTAAAGGTCCCCAGACCCTTCTAGAGCCCCTCAAGACCCTTCTAAAGGCCCCCAGACCCTTATAGAGCCCCTCAGGACCCTTATAAAGGCACCCAGACCCTTCTAGAGCCTCTCAGGACAGTTTTAAATGCCTCCAGACCCTTCTAGACCCCCTCAGGACCATTCTAAAGGCCCCCAGACCCTTCTAATGCCCCACAGGGCCTTTCTAAAGGTCCCCAGACCCCTCTAGAGACCCTGAAGACCCTTCTAAAGGCCCCCAGACCCTTCTAGAGCCCCTCAGGGCCTTTCTAAAGGTTTCCACACCCTTCTAATGACACTCAAGACCCATGTAAAGGCCCCTAGACCCTTCTAGATTGCCTCAGGACCCATCTAAAAGACCCCAGACCTTTCTAATGCCTTTCAGGACCCTTATGAAGGCCACAAGAACCTTCTAATGCCCCTCAGGACCTTTCTAAAGGCCCTTAGACCATTCTAATGCCCCTCAGGGCATATATAAAAGTTCCCAGACCCTTCTAGAGCCCGTCAGGACACTTATAAAGGTCCCCAGACCCTTCTACTGCCCCTCAGGAGCATTCTAAAGGCCCCCAGACCCTTCTAATGCCCCACAGGGCCTTTCTAAAGGTCCCCAGACCCTTCTAGAGCCCTTTAAGACCCTTGTAAAGGACCCCAGACCCTTCTAATACCTTTCAGGGCCTTTCTAAAGGCCTCCACACCCTTCTAATGACCCTCAAGACCCATGTAAAGGCCCCTAGACCCTTCTAGATTGCCTCAGGACCCATCTAAAAGCCCCCAGACCCTTCTAATGCCTTTCAGGACCCTTATGAAGGCCACAAGACCCTTCTAATGCCCCTCAGGACCATTCTAAAGGCCCTCAGACCCTTCTAATGCCCCTCAGGGCATTTATAAAGGTTCCCAGACCATTCTAGAGCCCGTCAGGACACATATAAAGGTCCCCAGACCCTTCTACTGCCCCTCAGGAGCATTCTAAAGGACCTCAGACCCTTCTAATGCCCCACGGGGCCTTTCTAAAGGTCCCCAGACCCTTCTAGAGCCCCTGAAGACCCTTCTAAAGGCCCCCAGACCCTTCTAATGCCCCACAGGGCCTTTCTAAAGGTCCCCAGACCCTTCTAGAGTCCCTCAAGACCCTTCTAAAGGCCCCCAGACCCTTATAGAGCCTTTCAGGACCCTTCTAAAGTCCCCCAGACCCTGCTAATTCCCCTCAGGGCTTTTATAAGGGCACCCAGACCCTTCTAATGCCCCTCAGGACCCTTATAAAGGCACCCAGACCCTTCTAGAGCCTCTCAGGACAGTTTTAAATGCCTCCAGACCCTTCTAGACCCCCTCAGGACCATTCTAAAGGCCCCCAGACCCTTCTAATGCCCCACAGGGCCTTTCTAAATGCCCCCATACCCTTCTAATGCCCCTCAGGTCCTTTCTAAAGGCCCCCAGACCCTTCTAATGCCACTCAGGGCCTTTCTAAAGGCCGCGAGACCCTTATAATCCCCCTGAGGGCCTTTAAAAAGGCCCCCAGACCCTTCTGGACCCCCTCAGGACGCTTCTAATAGCCCCCAGACCCTTCTAGAGCTCCTCAGGGCCTTTCTAAAGGCCTCCACACCCTTCTAATGACCCTCAAGACCCATGTAAAGGCCCCTAGACCCTTCTAGATTGCCTCAGGACCCATCTAAAAGCCCCCAGACCCTTCTAATGCCTTTCAGGACCCTTATGAAGGCCACAAGACCCTTCTAATGCCCCTCAGGACCTTTCTAAAGGCCCTCAGACCCTTCTAATGCCCCTCAGGGCATTTATAAAGGTTCCCAGACCCTTCTACTGCCCCTCAGGAGCATTCTAAAGGCCCCCAGACCCTTCTAATGCCCGACAGGGCCTTTCTAAAGGTCCCCAGACCCTTCTAGAGCCCCTGAAGACCCTTCTAAAGGCCACCAGACCCTTCTAGAGCCCCTCAGGGCCTTTCTAAAGGCCTCCACACCCTTCTAATGACCCTCAAGACCCATGTAAAGGCCCCCAGACCCTTCTAGAGCCCCTCAGGTCCTTTCTAAAAGCCTCCACACCCTTCTAATGACTCTCAAGACCCATGTAAAGGCCCCTAGACCCTTCTAGATTGCCTCAGGACCCATCTAAAAGCCACCAGACCCTTCTAATGCCTTTCAGGATCCTTATGAAGGCCACAAGAACCTTCTAATGCCCCTCAGGACCTTTCTAAAGGCCCTTAGACCCTTCTAATGCCCCTCAGGGCATTTATAAAGGTTCCCAGACCCTTCTAGAGCCAGTCAGGACACTCATAAAGGTCCCCAGACCCTTA
The DNA here is from genome assembly GCA_033558105.1 of Coccyzus lansbergi. NCBI lineage: Eukaryota > Metazoa > Chordata > Aves > Cuculiformes > Coccyzidae > Coccyzus > Coccyzus lansbergi. The sequence continues at coordinate 143,361 of JAUMJK010000895.1, forward strand.
TAGAGCCCCTCAGGAGCATTCTAAAGGCCCCCAGACCCTTCTAATGCCCCACAGGGCCTTTCTAAAGGTCCCCAGACCCTTCTAGAGCCCCTGAAGACCCTTCTAAGGGCCACCAGACCCTTATAGAGCCCCTCAGGACCCTTCTAAAGTCCCCCAGACCCTGCTAATTCCCCTCAGGGCTTTTATAAGGGCACCCAGACCCTTCTAAAGCCCCTCAGGACCCTTATAAAGGCACCCAGACCCTTCTAGAGCCTCTCAGGACAGTTTTAAATGCCTCCAGACCCTTCTAGAACCCCTCAGGACCATTCTAAAGGCCTCCAGACCCTTCTAATGCCCCTCAGGGCATTTCTAAAGTACCCCAGACACTTCTAGAACCTCTCAGGGCCCTCTGGGCCTGTGCTATATGACCCCATGATCACCCTTGGTTAATGCCACTCAGGTCCTTCTATAATCAAGCGAGTACCTATAACCACGTCTGTAAAATGCCCAACCCTTCTGAGCCACCCTCAGACGACTCTAATAGCCCCCAGACCTTCTAGAGCCCCTCAGCGCCTTCTAATGCCTCCAACACCCTCTAATGTACCCTCTGTCCCAGTTAAGGCCCCCAGACCCTTCTAGATTGCCTCAGGACCCATCTAAAAGCCCCCAGACCTTTCTAATGCCCCTCAGGACCCTTCTAAAGGCCCTCAGACCCTTCTAATGCCCCTCAAGACCCATGTAAAGGCCCCTAGACCCTTCTAGATTGCCTCAGGACCCATCTAAAAGCCCCCAGACCCTTCTAATGCCTTTCAGGACCCTTATGAAGGCCACAAGACCCTTCTAATGCCCCTCAGGACGTTTCTAAAGGCTCTCAGACCCTTCTAATGCCCCTCAGGGCATTTATAAAGGTTCCCAGACCCTTCTAGAGCCCGTCAGGACACTTATAAAGGCCCCCAGACCATTCTAGAGCCCCTCAGGACACTTCTGAAGGCCCGCAGACCATTCTAATGCCCGTCAGGGCCTTTATAAAGGTCCCCAGACCCTTCTACTGCCCCTCAGGAGCATTCTAAAGGCCCCCAGACCCTTCTAATGCCTCACAGGGCCTTTCTAAAGGTCCCCAGACCCTTCTAGAGCCCCTCAAGACCCTTCTAAAGGCCCCAGACCCTTATAGAGCCCCTCAGGACCCTTCTAAAGTCCCCCAGACCCTGCTAATTGCCCTCAGGGCTTTTATAAGGGCACCCAGACCCTTCTAATGCCCCTCAGGACCCTTATAAAGGCACCCAGACCCTTCTAGAGCCTCTCAGGACAATTTTAAATGCATCCAGACCCTTCTAGACCCCCTCAGGACCATTCTAAAGGCCTCCAGGCCCTTCTAATGCCCCTCAGGGCATTTCTAAAGTACCCCAGACACTTCTAGAACCTCTCAGGGCCTTTGTATATGACCCCAGGCCCTTGTAATGCCACTCAGGGCCTTTCTAAAGGCCACGAGACCCTTATAATTCCCCTTGACGGCCTTTAAAAAGTCCCCCAGACCCTTCTGGACCCTCTCAGGACGCTTCTAATAGCCCCCAGACCCTTCTAGAGCCCCTCAGGGCCTTTCTAAAGGCCTCCACACCCTTCTAATGACCCTCAAGACCCATGTAAAGGCCCCCAGACCCTTCTAGATTGCCTCAGGACCCATCTAAAAGCCCCCAGACCCTTCTAATGCCTTTCAGGGCCTTTCTAAAGGCCTCCACACCCTTCTAATGCCCCTCAAGACCCATGTAAAGGCACCCAGACCCTTCTAGATTGCCTCAGGACCCATCTAAAAGCCCCCAGACCCTTCTAATGCCTTTCAGGACCCTTATGAAGGCCACAAGACCCTTCTAATGCCCCTCAGGACGTTTCTAAAGGCCCTCAGACCCTTCTAATGCCCCTCAGGGCATTTATAAAGGTTCCCAGACCCTTCTAGAGCCCGTCAGGACACTTATAAAGGCCCCCAGACCATTCTAGAGCCCCTCAGGACACTTCTGAAGGCCCGCAGACCATTCTAATGCCCGTCAGGGCCTTTATAAAGGTCCCCAGACCCTTCTACTGCCCCTCAGGAGCATTCTAAAGGCCCCCAGACCCTTCTAATGCCTCACAGGGCCTTTCTAAAGGTCCCCAGACCCTTCTAGAGCCCCTCAAGACCCTTCTAAAGGCCCCAGACCCTTATAGAGCCCCTCAGGACCCTTCTAAAGTCCCCCAGACCCTGCTAATTGCCCTCAGGGCTTTTATAAGGGCACCCAGACCCTTCTAATGCCCCTCAGGACCCTTATAAAGGCACCCAGACCCTTCTAGAGCCTCTCAGGACAGTTTTAAATGCCTCCAGACCCTTCTAGACCCCCTTAGGACCATTCTAAAGGCCCCCAGGCCCTTCTAATGCCACTCAGGGCCTTTCTAAAGTACCCCAGACACTTCTAGAACCTCTCAGGGCCTTTCTATATGACCCCAGGCCCTTGTAATGCCACTCAGGGCCTTTCTAAAGGCCACGAGACCCTTATAATTCCCCTTGACGGCCTTTAAAAAGTCCCCCAGACCCTTCTGGACCCTCTCAGGACGCTTCTAATAGCCCCCAGACCCTTCTAGAGCCCCTCAGGGCCTTTCTAAAGGCCTCCACACCATTCTAATGACCGTCAAGACCCATGTAAAGGCCCCCAGACCCTTCTAGATTGCCTCAGGACCCATCTAAAAGCCCCCAGACCCTTCTAATGCCTTTCAGGGCCTTTCTAAAGGCCTCCACACCCTTCTAATGCCCCTCAAGACCCATGTAAAGGCCCCTAGACCCTTCTAGATTGCCTCAGGACCCATCTAAAAGCCCCCAGACCCTTCTAATGCCTTTCAGGACCCTTATGAAGGCCACAAGACCCTTCTAATGCCCCTCAGGACCTTTCTAAAGGCCCTCAGACCCTTCTAATGCCCCTCAGGGCATTTATAAAGGTTCCCAGACCATTCTAGAGCCCGTCAGGACACATATAAAGGTCCCCAGACCCTTCTACTGCCCCTCAGGAGCATTCTAAAGGACCTCAGACCCTTCTAATGCCCCACGGGGCCTTTCTAAAGGTCCCCAGACCCTTCTAGAGCCCCTGAAGACCCTTCTAAAGGCCCCCAGACCCTTCTAATGCCCCACAGGGCCTTTCTAAAGGCCCCCAGACCCTTCTAGAGCCCCTCAAGACCCTTCTAAAGGCCCCCAGACCCTTATAGAGCCTTTCAGGACCCTTCTAAAGTCCCCCAGACCCTGCTAATTCCCCTCAGGGCTTTTATAAGGGCACCCAGACCCTTCTAATGCCCCTCAGGACCCTTATAAAGGAACCCAGACCCTTCTAGAGCCTCTCAGGACAGTTTTAAATGCCTCCAGACCCTTCTAGACCCCCTCAGGACCATTCTAAAGGCCCCCAGACCCTTCTAATGCCCATCAGGGCCTTTCTAAATGCCCCCATACCCTTCTAATGCCCCTCAGGGCATTTCTAAAGGCCCCCAGACCCTTCTAATGCCACTCAGGGCCTTTCTAAAGGCCGCGAGACCCTTATAATCCCCCTGAGGGCCTTTAAAAAGGCCCCCAGACCCTTCTGGACCCCCTCAGGACGCTTCTAATAGCCCCCAGACCCTTCTAGAGCTCCTCAGGGCCTTTCTAAAGGCCTCCACACCCTTCTAATGACCCTCAAGACCCATGTAAAGGCCCCCAGACCCTTCTAGATTGCCTCAGGACCCATCTAAAAGCCCCCAGACCCTTCTAATGCCTTTCAGGACCCTTATGAAGGCCACAAGACCCTTCTAATGCCCCTCAGGACCTTTCTAAAGGCCCCCAGACCCTTCTAATGCCCCTCAGGGCATTTATAAAGGTTCCCAGACCCTTCTACTGCCCCTCAGGAGAATTCTAAAGGCCCCCAGACCCTTCTAATGCCCGACAGGGCCTTTCTAAAGGTCCCCAGACCCTTCTAGAGCCCCTCAAGACCCTTCTAAAGGCCCCCAGACCCTTATAGAGCCTTTCGGGACCCTTCTAAAGGCCCCCAGACCCTGCTAATTGCCCTCAGGGCTTTTATAAGGGCACCCAGACCCTTCTAATGCCCCTCAGGACCCTTATAAAGGCACCCAGACCCTTCTAGAGCCCCTCAGGACCATTCTAAAGGCCTCCACACCCTTCTAATGATGCTCAGGACCCATGTAAAGGCCCCCAGACCCTTCTAGATTGCCTCAGGACCCATCTAAAAGCCCCCAGACCCTTCTAATGCCTTTCAGGGCCTTTCTAAAGGCCTCCACACCCTTCTAATGACCCTCAAGACCCATGTAAAGGCCCCTAGACCCTTCTAGATTGCCTCAGGACCCATCTAAAAGCCCCCAGACCCTTCTAATGCATTTCAGGACCGTTATCAAGGCCACAAGACCCTTCTAATGCCCCTCAGGACCTGTCTAAAGGCCCTCAGACCCTTCTAATGCCCCTCAGGACATTTATAAAGGTTCCCAGACCCTTCTACTGCCCCTCAGGAGCATTCTAAAGGCCCCCAGACCCTTCTAATGCCCCACAGGGCCTTTCTAAAGGTCCCCAGACCCCTCTAGAGCCCCTGAAGACCCTTCTAAAGGCCCCCAGACCCTTATAGAGCCCCTCAGGGCCTTTCTAAAGGCCTCCACACCCTTCTAATGACCCTCAAGACCCATGTAAAGGCCCCTAGACCCTTCTAGATTGCCTCAGGACCCATCTAAAAGCCCCCAGACCCTTCTAATGCCTTTCAGGACCATTATGAAGGCCACAAGAGCCTTCTAATGCCCCTCAGGACCTTTCTAAAGGCCCTCAGACCCTTCTAATGCCCCTCAGGGCATTTATAAAGGTTACCAGACCCTTCTAGAGCCCGTCAGGACACTTATAAAGTTCCCCAGACCCTTCTACTGCCCCTCAGGAGCATTCTAAAGGCCCCCAGACCCTTCTAGAGCCCCTGAAGACCCTTCTATGGGCCCCCAGACCCTTATAGAGCCCCTCAGGACCCTTCTAATGTCCCCCAGACCCTGCTAATTCTCCTCAGGGCTTTTATAAGGGCACCCAGACCCTTCTAAAGACCCTCAGGACCCTTATAAAGGCACCCAGACCCTTCTAGAGCCTCTCAGGACAGTTTTAAATGCCTCCAGACCCTTCTAGAACCCCTCAGGACACTTCTGAAGGCCGGCAGACCATTCTAATGCCCCTCAGGGCATTTCTAAAGTACCCCAGACACTTCTAGAACCTCTCAGGGCCTTTCTATATGACCCCAGACCCTTGTAATGCCACTCAGGGCCTTTCTAAAAGCCGCGAGACCCTTATAATCCCCCTGAGGGCCTTTAAAAAGGCCCCCAGACCCTTCTGGACCCCCTCAGGACGCTTCTAATAGCCCCCAGACCCTTCTAGAGCCCCTCAGCGCCTTTCTAAAGGCCTCCACACCCTTCTAATGACCCTCAAGACCCATTTAAAGGTCCCCAGACCCTTCTAGATTGCCTCAGGACCCATCTAAAAGCCCCCAGACCCTTCTAATGCCCCTCAGGACCCTTCTAAAGGCCCTCAGACCCTTCTAATGCCCTACAAGACCCATGTAAAGGCCCCTAGACCCTTCTAGATTGCCTCAGGACCCATCTAAAAGCCCCCAGACCCTTCTAATGCCTTTCAGGACCCTTATGAAGGCCACAAGACCCTTCTAATGCTCCTTAGGACGTTTCTAAAGGCCCTCAGACCCTTCTAATGCCCCTCAGGGCATTTATAAAGGTTCCCAGACCCTTCTAGAGCCCGTCAGGACACTTATAAAGGCCCCCAGACCATTCTAGAGCCCCTCAGGACACTTCTGAAGGCCCGCAGACCATTCTAATGCCCGTCAGGGCCTTTATAAAGGTCCCCAGACCCTTCTACTGCCCCTCAGGAGCATTCTAAAGGCCCCCAGACCCTTCTAATGCCTCACAGGGCCTTTCTAAAGGTCCCCAGACCCTTCTAGAGCCCCTGAAGACCCTTCTAAAGACCCCAGACCCTTATAGAGCCCCTCAGGACCCTTCTAAAGTCCCCCAGACCCTGCTAATTGCCCTCAGGGCTTTTATAAGGGCACCCAGACCCTTATAATGCCCCTCAGGACCCTTATAAAGGCTGCCAGACCCTTCTAGAGCCTCTCAGGACAGTTTTAAATGCCTCCAGACCCTTCTAGACCCCTTCAGGACCATTCTATAGGCCCCCATACTCTTCTAATGCCCCTCACGTCATTTCTAAAGGCACCCAGACCCTTCTAATGCCACTCAGGGCCTTTCTAAAGGCCGCGAGACCCTTATAATCCCCCTGAGGGCCTTTAAAAAGGCCCCCAGACCCTTCTGGACCCCCTCAGGACGCTTCTAATAGCCCCCAGACCCTTCTAGAGCTCCTCAGGGCCTTTCTAAAGGCCTCCACACCCTTCTAATGACCCTCAAGACCCATGTAAAGGCCCCCAGACCCTTCTAGATTGCCTCAGGACCCATCTAAAGCCCCCAGACCCTTCTAATGCAGTTCAGGGCCTTTCTAAAGGCCTCCACACCCTTCTAATGACCCTCAAGACCCATGTAAAGGCCCCTAGACCCTTCTAGATTGCCTCAGGACCCATCTAAAAGCCCCCAGACCCTTCTAATGCCTTTCAGGACCCTTATGAAGGCCACAAGACCCTTCTAATGCCCCTCAGGACCTTTCTAAAGGCCCTCAGACCCTTCTAATGCCCCTCAGGGCATTTATAAAGGTTCCCAGACCCTTCTACTGCCCCTCAGGAGCATTCTAAAGGCCCCCAGACCCTTCTAATGCCCCACAGGGCCTTTCTAAAGGTCCCCAGACCCTTCTAGATCCCCTGAAGACCCTTCTAAAGGCCCCCAGACCCTTCTAGAGCCCCTCAGGGCCTTTCTAAAGGCCTCCACACCCTTCTAATGACCCTCAAGACCCATGTAAAGGCCGCCAGACCCTTCTAGATTGCCTCAGGACCCATCTAAAAGCCCCCAGACCCTTCTAATGCATTTCAGGACCCTTATCAAGGCCACAAGACCCTTCTAATGCCCCTCAGGACCTTTCTAAAGGCCCTCAGACCCTTCTAATGCCCCTCAGGGCATTTATAAAGGTTCCCAGACCCTTCTACTGCCCCTCAGGAGCATTCTAAAGGCCCCCAGACCCTTATAATGCCCCACAGGGCCTTTCTAAAGGTCCCCAGACCCCTCTAGAGCCCCTGAAGACCCTTCTAAAGGCCCCCAGACCCTTCTAGAGCCCATCAGGGCCTTTCTAAAGGCCTCCACACCCTTCTAATGACCCTCAAGACCCATGTAAAGGCCCCTAGACCCTTCTAGATTGCCTCAGGACCCATCTAAAAGCCCCCAGACCCTTCTAATGCCTTTCAGGACCATTATGAAGGCCACAAGAACCTTCTAATGCCCCTCAGGACCTTTCTAAAGGCCCTTAGACCCTTCTAATGCCCCTCAGGGCATTTATAAAGGTTACCAGACCCTTCTAGAGCCCGTCAGGACACTTATAAAGGTCCCCAGACCCTTCTACTGCCCCTCAGGAGCATTCTAAAGGCCCCCAGACCCTTCTAATGCCCCACAGGGCCTTTCTAAAGGTCCCCAGACCCTTCTAGAGCCCTTGAAGACCCTTCTAAAGGCCCCCAGACCCTTCTAGAGCCCCTCAGGGCCTTTCTAAAGGCCTCCACACCCTTCTAATGACTCTCAAGACCCATGTAAAGGCCCCTAGACCCTTCTAGATTGCCTCAGGACCCATCTAAAAGCCCCCAGACCCTTCTAATGCCTTTCAGGACCCTTATGAAGGCCACAAGACCCTTCTAATGCCCCTCAGGACCTTTCTAAAGGCCCTCAGACCCTTCTAATGCCCCTCAGGGCATTTATAAAGGTTCCCAGACCCTTCTACTGCCCATCAGGAGCATTCTAAAGGCCCCCAGACCCTTCTAATGCCCCACAGGGCCTTTCTAAAGGTCCCCAGACCCTTCTAGAGCCCCTGAAGACCCTTTTAAAGGCCCCCAGACCCTTATAGAGCCCCTCAGGGCCTTTCTAAAGGCCTCCACACCCTTCTAATGACCCTCAAGACCCATGTAAAGGCCGCCAGACCCTTCTAGATTGCCTCAGGACCCATCTAAAAGCCCCCAGACCCTTCTAATGCATTTCAGGACCCTTATCAAGGCAACAAGACCCTTCTAATGCCCCTCAGGACCTTTCTAAAGGCCCTCAGACCCTTCTAATGCCCCTCAGGGCATTTATAAAGGTTCCCAGACCCTTCTACTGCCCCTCAGGAGCATTCTAAAGGCCCCCAGACCCTTATAATGCCCCACAGGGCCTTTCTAAAGGTCCCCAGACCCCTCTAGAGCCCCTGAAGACCCTTCTAAAGGCCCCCAGACCCTTCTAGAGCCCATCAGGGCCTTTCTAAAGGCCTCCACACCCTTCTAATGACCCTCAAGACCCATGTAAAGGCCCCTAGACCCTTCTAGATTGCCTCAGGACCCATCTAAAAGCCCCCAGACCCTTCTAATGCCTTTCAGGACCATTATGAAGGCCACAAGAACCTTCTAATGCCCCTCAGGACCTTTCTAAAGGCCCTTAGACCCTTCTAATGCCTCTCAGGGCATTTATAAAGGTTACCAGACCCTTCTAGAGCCCGTCAGGACACTTATAAAGGTCCCCAGACCCTTCTACTGCCCCTCAGGAGCATTCTAAAGGCCCCCAGACCCTTCTAATGCCCCACAGGGCCTTTCTAAAGGTCCCCAGACCCTTCTAGAGCCCTTGAAGACCCTTCTAAAGGCCCCCAGACCCTTCTAGAGCCCCTCAGGGCCTTTCTAAAGGCCTCCACACCCTTCTAATGACTCTCAAGACCCATGTAAAGGCCCCTAGACCCTTCTAGATTGCCTCAGGACCCATCTAAAAGCCCCCAGACCCTTCTAATGCCTTTCAGGACCCTTATGAAGGCCACAAGACCCTTCTAATGCCCCTCAGGACCTTTCTAAAGGCCCTCAGACCCTTCTAATGCCCCTCAGGGCATTTATAAAGGTTCCCAGACCCTTCTACTGCCCATCAGGAGCATTCTAAAGGCCCCCAGACCCTTCTAATGCCCCACAGGGCCTTTCTAAGGGTCCCCAGACCCTTCTAGAGCCCCTGAAGACCCTTCTAAAGGCCCCCAGACCCTTATAGAGCCTTTCAGGACCCTTCTAAAGTCCCCCAGACCCTGCTAATTCCCCTCAGGGCTTTTATAAGGGCACCCAGACCCTTCTAATGCCCCTCAGGACCCTTATAAAGGAACCCAGACCCTTCTAGAGCCTCTCAGGACAGTTTTAAATGCCTCCAGACCCTTCTAGACCCCCTCAGGACCATTCTAAAGGCCCCCAGACCCTTCTAATGCCCATCAGGGCCTTTCTAAATGCCCCCATACCCTTCTAATGCCCCTCAGGGCATTTCTAAAGGCCCCCAGACCCTTCTAATGCCACTCAGGGCCTTTCTAAAGGCCGCGAGACCCTTATAATCCCCCTGAGGGCCTTTAAAAAGGCCCCCAGACCCTTCTGGACCCCCTCAGGACGCTTCTAATAGCCCCCAGACCCTTCTAGAGCTCCTCAGGGCCTTTCTAAAGGCCTCCACACCCTTCTAATGACCCTCAAGACCCATGTAAAGGCCCCCAGACCCTTCTAGATTGCCTCAGGACCCATCTAAAAGCCCCCAGACCCTTCTAATGCCTTTCAGGACCCTTATGAAGGCCACAAGACCCTTCTAATGCCCCTCAGGACCTTTCTAAAGGCCCCCAGACCCTTCTAATGCCCCTCAGGGCATTTATAAAGGTTCCCAGACCCTTCTACTGCCCCTCAGGAGAATTCTAAAGGCCCCCAGACCCTTCTAATGCCCGACAGGGCCTTTCTAAAGGTCCCCAGACCCTTCTAGAGCCCCTCAAGACCCTTCTAAAGGCCCCCAGACCCTTATAGAGCCTTTCGGGACCCTTCTAAAGGCCCCCAGACCCTGCTAATTGCCCTCAGGGCTTTTATAAGGGCACCCAGACCCTTCTAATGCCCCTCAGGACCCTTATAAAGGCACCCAGACCCTTCTAGAGCCCCTCAGGGCCTTTCTAAAGGCCTCCACACCCTTCTAATGATGCTCAGGACCCATGTAAAGGCCCCCAGACCCTTCTAGATTGCCTCAGGACCCATCTAAAAGCCCCCAGACCCTTCTAATGCCTTTCAGGGCCTTTCTAAAGGCCTCCACACCCTTCTAATGACCCTCAAGACCCATGTAAAGGCCGCCAGACATTTCTAGAACCTCTCAGGTCTTTTCTATATGACCCCAGACCCTTGTAATGCCCCTCAGGGCCTTTTTAAAGGACCCCAGACCCTTCTAATGCCCCTCAGGACATTTCTAAAGGCCCCCAGACCCTTCTAGAGCCCCTCAGGACATTTCTAAAGGCACCCAGACCCTTCTAATGCCACTCAGGGCCTTTCTAAAGGCCGCGAGACCCTTATAATCCCCCTGAGGGCCTTTAAAAAGGCCCCCAGACCCTCCGGGACCCCCTCAGGATGCTTCTAATAGCCCCCAGACCCTTCTAATGCATTTCAGGGCCTTTCTAAAGGCCTCCACACCCTTCTAATGACCCTCAAGACCCATTTAAAGGCCCCCAGACCCTTCTAGATTGCCTCAGGACCCATCTAAAAGCCCCCAGACCCTTCTAATGCCTTTCAGGGCCTTTCTAAAGGCCTCCACACCATTCTAATGCCCCTCAGGACCTTTCTAAAGGCCCTCAGACCCTTCTAATGCCCCTCAGGGCATTTATAAAGGTTCCCAGACCCTTCTAGAGCCCGTCAGGACACTTATAAAGTTCCCCAGACCCTTCTACTGCCCCTCAGGAGCATTCTAAAGGCCCCCAGACCCTTCTAGAGCCCCTGAAGACCCTTCTATGGGCCCCCAGACCCTTATAGAGCCCCTCAGGACCCTTCTAATGTCCCCCAGACCCTGCTAATTCTCCTCAGGGCTTTTATAAGGGCACCCAGACCCTTCTAAAGACCCTCAGGACCCTTATAAAGGCACCCAGACCCTTCTAGAGCCTCTCAGGACAGTTTTAAATGCCTCCAGACCCTTCTAGAACCCCTCAGGACACTTCTGAAGGCCGGCAGACCATTCTAATGCCCCTCAGGGCATTTCTAAAGTACCCCAGACACTTCTAGAACCTCTCAGGGCCTTTCTATATGACCCCAGACCCTTGTAATGCCACTCAGGGCCTTTCTAAAAGCCGCGAGACCCTTATAATCCCCCTGAGGGCCTTTAAAAAGGCCCCCAGACCCTTCTGGACCCCCTCAGGACGCTTCTAATAGCCCCCAGACCCTTCTAGAGCCCCTCAGCGCCTTTCTAAAGGCCTCCACACCCTTCTAATGACCCTCAAGACCCATTTAAAGGTCCCCAGACCCTTCTAGATTGCCTCAGGACCCATCTAAAAGCCCCCAGACCCTTCTAATGCCCCTCAGGACCCTTCTAAAGGCCCTCAGACCCTTCTAATGCCCTACAAGACCCATGTAAAGGCCCCTAGACCCTTCTAGATTGCCTCAGGACCCATCTAAAAGCCCCCAGACCCTTCTAATGCCTTTCAGGACCCTTATGAAGGCCACAAGACCCTTCTAATGCTCCTCAGGACGTTTCTAAAGGCCCTCAGACCCTTCTAATGCCCCTCAGGGCATTTATAAAGGTTCCCAGACCCTTCTAGAGCCCGTCAGGACACTTATAAAGGCCCCCAGACCCTTCTAGAGCCCCTCAGGACACTTCTGAAGGCCCGCAGACCATTCTAATGCCCGTCAGGGCCTTTATAAAGGTCCCCAGACCCTTCTACTGCCCCTCAGGAGCATTCTAAAGGCCCCCAGACCCTTCTAATGCCTCACAGGGCCTTTCTAAAGGTCCCCAGACCCTTCTAGAGCCCCTGAAGACCCTTCTAAAGACCCCAGACCCTTATAGAGCCCCTCAGGACCCTTCTAAAGTCCCCCAGACCCTGCTAATTGCCCTCAGGGCTTTTATAAGGGCACCCAGACCCTTATAATGCCCCTCAGGACCCTTATAAAGGCTCCCAGACCCTTCTAGAGCCTCTCAGGACAGTTTTAAATGCCTCCAGACCCTTCTAGACCCCTTCAGGACCATTCTATAGGCCCCCATACTCTTCTAATGCCCCTCAGGGCCTTTCTAAAGGCCCCCATACTTTTGTAATGCCCCTCACGTCATTTCTAAAGGCACCCAGACCCTTCTAATGCCACTCAGGGCCTTTCTAAAGGCCGCGAGACCCTTATAATCCCCCTGAGGGCCTTTAAAAAGGCCCCCAGACCCTTCTGGACCCCCTCAGGACGCTTCTAATAGCCCCCAGACCCTTCTAGAGCTCCTCAGGGCCTTTCTAAAGGCCTCCACACCCTTCTAATGACCCTCAAGACCCATGTAAAGGCCCCCAGACCCTTCTAGATTGCCTCAGGACCCATCTAAAGCCCCCAGACCCTTCTAATGCAGTTCAGGGCCTTTCTAAAGGCCTCCACACCCTTCTAATGACCCTCAAGACCCATGTAAAGGCCCCTAGACCCTTCTAGATTGCCTCAGGACCCATCTAAAAGCCCCCAGACCCTTCTAATGCCTTTCAGGACCCTTATGAAGGCCACAAGACCCTTCTAATGCCCCTCAGGACCTTTCTAAAGGCCCTCAGACCCTTCTAATGCCCCTCAGGGCATTTATAAAGGTTCCCAGACCCTTCTACTGCCCCTCAGGAGCATTCTAAAGGCCCCCAGACCCTTCTAATGCCCCACAGGGCCTTTCTAAAGGTCCCCAGACCCTTCTAGATCCCCTGAAGACCCTTCTAAAGGCCCCCAGACCCTTCTAGAGCCCCTCAGGGCCTTTCTAAAGGCCTCCACACCCTTCTAATGACCCTCAAGACCCATGTAAAGGCCGCCAGACCCTTCTAGATTGCCTCAGGACCCATCTAAAAGCCCCCAGACCCTTCTAATGCATTTCAGGACCCTTATCAAGGCCACAAGACCCTTCTAATGCCCCTCAGGACCTTTCTAAAGGCCCTCAGACCCTTCTAATGCCCCTCAGGGCATTTATAAAGGTTCCCAGACCCTTCTACTGCCCCTCAGGAGCATTCTAAAGGCCCCCAGACCCTTATAATGCCCCACAGGGCCTTTCTAAAGGTCCCCAGACCCTTCTAGAGCCCCTGAAGACCCTTCTAAAGGCCCCCAGACCCTTCTAGAGCCCATCAGGGCCTTTCTAAAGGCCTCCACACCCTTCTAATGACCCTCAAGACCCATGTAAAGGCCCCTAGACCCTTCTAGATTGCCTCAGGACCCATCTAAAAGCCCCCAGACCCTTCTAATGCCTTTCAGGACCATTATGAAGGCCACAAGAACCTTCTAATGCCCCTCAGGACCTTTCTAAAGGCCCTTAGACCCTTCTAATGCCCCTCAGGGCATTTATAAAGGTTACCAGACCCTTCTAGAGCCCGTCAGGACACTTATAAAGGTCCCCAGACCCTTCTACTGCCCCTCAGGAGCATTCTAAAGGCCCCCAGACCCTTCTAATGCCCCACAGGGCCTTTCTAAAGGTCCCCAGACCCTTCTAGAGCCCTTGAAGACCCTTCTAAAGGCCCCCAGACCCTTCTAGAGCCCCTCAGGGCCTTTCTAAAGGCCTCCACACCCTTCTAATGACTCTCAAGACCCATGTAAAGGCCCCTAGACCCTTCTAGATTGCCTCAGGACCCATCTAAAAGCCCCCAGACCCTTCTAATGCCTTTCAGGACCCTTATGAAGGCCACAAGACCCTTCTAATGCCCCTCAGGACCTTTCTAAAGGCCCTCAGACCCTTCTAATGCCCCTCAGGGCATTTATAAAGGTTCCCAGACCCTTCTACTGCCCATCAGGAGCATTCTAAAGGCCCCCAGACCCTTCTAATGCCCCACAGGGCCTTTCTAAAGGTCCCCAGACCCTTCTAGAGCCCCTGAAGACCCTTCTAAAGGCCCCCAGACCCTTCTAGAGCCCCTCAGGGCCTTTCTAAAGGCCTCCACACCCTTCTAATGACCCTCAAGACCCATGTAAAGGCCGCCAGACCCTTCTAGATTGCCTCAGGACCCATCTAAAAGCCCCCAGACCCTTCTAATGCATTTCAGGACCCTTATCAAGGCAACAAGACCCTTCTAATGCCCCTCAGGACCTTTCTAAAGGCCCTCAGACCCTTCTAATGCCCCTCAGGGCATTTATAAAGGTTCCCAGACCCTTCTACTGCCCCTCAGGAGCATTCTAAAGGCCCCCAGACCCTTATAATGCCCCACAGGGCCTTTCTAAAGGTCCCCAGACCCCTCTAGAGCCCCTGAAGACCCTTCTAAAGGCCCCCAGACCCTTCTAGAGCCCATCAGGGCCTTTCTAAAGGCCTCCACACCCTTCTAATGACCCTCAAGACCCATGTAAAGGCCCCTAGACCCTTCTAGATTGCCTCAGGACCCATCTAAAAGCCCCCAGACCCTTCTAATGCCTTTCAGGACCATTATGAAGGCCACAAGAACCTTCTAATGCCCCTCAGGACCTTTCTAAAGGCCCTTAGACCCTTCTAATGCCCCTCAGGGCATTTATAAAGGTTACCAGACCCTTCTAGAGCCCGTCAGGACACTTATAAAGGTCCCCAGACCCTTCTACTGCCCCTCAGGAGCATTCTAAAGGCCCCCAGACCCTTCTAATGCCCCACAGGGCCTTTCTAAAGGTCCCCAGACCCTTCTAGAGCCCTTGAAGACCCTTCTAAAGGCCCCCAGACCCTTATAGAGCCCCTCAGGGCCTTTCTAAAGGCCTCTACACCCTTCTAATGACTCTCAAGACCCATGTAAAGGCCCCTAGACCCTTCTAGATTGCCTCAGGACCCATCTAAAAGCCTCCAGACCCTTCTAATGCCTTTCAGGACCCTTATGAAGGCCACAAGACCCTTCTAATGCCCCTCAGGACCTTTCTAAAGGCCCTCAGACCCTTCTAATGCCCCTCAGGGCATTTATAAAGGTTCCCAGACCCTTCTAGAGCCCGTCAGGACACTTATGAAGGCTCCCAGACCATTCTAGAGCCCCTCAGGACACTTCTGAAGGCCCGCAGACCATTCTAATGCCCGTCAGGGCCTTTCTAAAGGATCCCAGACCCTTCTACTGCCTCACATGGCCTTTCTAAAGGACCCCAGACCCTTCTAGAGCCCCTGAAGACCCTTCTAAAGACCCCAGACCCTTATAGAGACCCTCAGGACCCTTCTAAAGTCCCCCAGACCCTGCTAATTGCCCTCAGGGCTTTTATAAGGGCACCCAGACCCTTCTAATGCCCCTCAGGACCCTTATAAAGGCACCCAGACCCTTCTAGAGCCTCTCAGGACAGTTTTAAATGCCTCCAGACCCTTCTAGACCCTCCTGAGGACCATTATAAAGGCCCCCAGACCCTTCTAATGCCCCTCAGGGCCTTTCTTAAGGCCCCCATACTTTTGTAATGCCCCTCACGTCATTTCTAAAGGCACCCAGACCCTTCTAATGCCACTCAGGGCCTTTCTAAAGGCCGCGAGACCCTTATAATCCCCCTGAGGGCCTTTAAAAAGGCCCCCAGACCCTTCTGGACCCCCTCAGGACGCATCTAATAGCCCCCAGACCCTTCTAGAGCTCCTTAGGGCCTTTCTAAAGGCCTCCACACCCTTCTAATGACCCTCAAGACCCATGTAAAGGCCCCTAGACCCTTCTAGATTGCCTCAGGACCCATCTAAAAGCCCCCAGACCCTTCTAATGCCTTTCAGGACCCTTATGAAGGCCACAAGACCCTTCTAATGCCCCTCAGGACCTTTCTAAAGGCCCTCAGACCCTTCTAATGCCCCTCAGGGCATTTATAAAGGTTCCCAGACCCTTCTAGAGCCAGTCAGGACACTTATAAAGGTCCCCAGACCCTTATAGAGCCCCTCAGGTGCATTCTAAAGGCCCCCAGACCCTTCTAATGCCCCACAGGGCCTTTCTAAAGGTCCCCAGACCCTTCTAGAGCCCCTGAAGACCCTTCTAAAGGCCCCCAGACCCTTATAGAGCCCCTCAGGACCCTTCTAAAGTCCCCCAGACCCTGCTAGTTCCCCTCAGGTCTTTTATAAGGGCACCCAGAATCTTCTAATGCCCCTCAGGACCCTTATAAAGGCACCCAGACCCTTCTAGAGCCTCTCAGGACAGTTTTAAATGCCTCCAGACCCTTCTAGACCCCCTCAGGACCATTCTAAAGGACCCCAGACCCTTCTAATGCCCCTCAGGGCCTTTCTAAAGTACCCCAGACACTTCTAGAACTTCTCAGGGCCTTTCTATATGACCCCAGACCCTTGTAATGCCACTCAGGGCCTTTCTAAAGGCCGCGAGACCCTTATAATCCCCCTGAGGGCCTTTAAAAAGGCCCCCAGACCCTTCTGGACCCCCTCAGGACGCTTCTAATAGCCCCCAGACCCTTCTAGAGCCCCTCAGCGCCTTTCTAAAGGCCTCCACACCCTTCTAATGACTCTCAAGACCCATGTAAAGGCCCCTAGACCCTTCTAGATTGCCTCAGGACCCATCTAAAAGCCCCCAGACCCTTCTAATGCCTTTCAGGACCCTTCTAAAGGCCCTCAGACCCTTCTAATGCCCCTCAAGACCTATGTAAAGGCCCCTAGACCTTTCTAGATTGCCTCAGGACCCATCTAAAAGCCCCCAGACCCTTCTAATGCCTTTCAGGACCCTTATGAAGGCCACAAGACCCTTCTAATGCCCCTCAGGACCTTTCTAAAGGCCCTCAGACCCTTCTAATGCCCCTCAGGGCATTTATAAAGGTTCCCAGACCCTTCTAGAGCCCGTCAGGACCCTTATAAAGGCCCCCAGACCATTCTAGAGCCCCTCAGGACACTTCTAAAGGCCCGAAGACCATTCTAATGCCCGTCAGGGCCTTTATAAAGGTCCCCAGACCCTTCTACTGCCCCTCAGGAGCATTCTAAAGGCCCCCAGACCCTTCTAATGCCCCACAGGGCCTTTCTAAAGGTCCCCAGACCCTTCTAGAGCCCCTGAAGACCCTTCTAAAGGCCCCCAGACCCTTATAGAGCCCCTCAGGACCCTTCTAAAGTCCCCCAGACCCTGCTAATTTCCCGCAGGGCTTTAATAAGGGCACCCAGACCCTTCTAATGCCCCTCAGGACCCTTATAAAGGCACCAGGACCTTTCTACAGCCTCTCAGGACAGTTTTAAATGCCTCCAGACCCTTCTAGACTCCCCTCAGGACCATTCTAAAGGCCCCCAGATTCTTCTAATGCCCCTCAGGACCATTCTAAAGGCCCCCAGACCCTTCTAATGCCCCTCAGGGCCTTTCTAAAGTACGCCAGACATTTCTAGAACCTCTCAGGTCTTTTCTATATGACCCCAGACCCTTGTAATGCCCCTCAGGGCCTTTTTAAAGGACCCCAGACCCTTCTAATGCCCCTCAGGACATTTCTAAAGGCCCCCAGACCCTTCTAGAGCCCCTCAGGACATTTCTAAAGGCACCCAGACCCTTCTAATGCCACTCAGGGCCTTTCTAAAGGCCGCGAGACCCTTATAATCCCCCTGAGGGCCTTTAAAAAGGCCCCCAGACCCTCCGGGACCCCCTCAGGATGCTTCTAATAGCCCCCAGACCCTTCTAATGCATTTCAGGGCCTTTCTAAAGGCCTCCACACCCTTCTAATGACCCTCAAGACCCATTTAAAGGCCCCCAGACCCTTCTAGATTGCCTCAGGACCCATCTAAAAGCCCCCAGACCCTTCTAATGCCTTTCAGGGCCTTTCTAAAGGCCTCCACACCATTCTAATGCCCCTCAGGACCTTTCTAAAGGCCCTCAGACCCTTCTAATGCCCCTCAGGGCATTTATAAAGGTTCCCAGACCCTTCTAGAGCCCGTCAGGACCCTTATAAAGGCCCCCAGACCATTCTAGAGCCCCTCAGGACACTTGTAAAGGCCCACAGACTATTCTAATGCCCGTCAGGGCCTTTATAAAGGTCCCCAGACCCTTCTACTGCCCCTCAGGAGCATTCTAAAGGCCCCCAGACCCTTCTAATGCCCCACAGGGCCTTTCTAAAGGTCCCCAGACCCTTCTAGAGCCCCGGAAGACCCTTCTAAAGGCCCCCAGACCCTTCTAGAGCCCCTCAGGACCCTTCTAAAGTCTCCCAGACCCTGCTAATTCCTTTCAGGTCTTTTATAAGGGCACCCAGACCCTTCTAATGCCCCGCAGGACCCTTCTAAAGGCCCCCAGACCCTTCTAATGCCCCTCAGGGCCTTTCTAAAGTACCCCAGACACTTCTAGAACCTCTCAGGCCCTTTCTATATGATCCGAGACCCTTGTAATGCCCCTCAGGGCCTTTCTAAAGACCCCCATACCCTTCTAATGCCCCTCAGAACATTTCTAAAGGCCCCCAGACCCTTCTAGAGCCCCTTAGGACATATCTAAAGGCCCCCAGACCCTTATAGAGCCCCTCAGGACATTTCTAAAGGCACCCAGACCCTTCTAATGCCACTCAGGGCCTTTCTAAAGGCCGCGAGACCCATATAATCCCCCTGAGGGCCTTTAAAAAGGCCCCCAGACCCTTCTGGACCCCCTCAGGACACTTCTAATAGCCCCCAGACCCTTCTAGAGCCCCTCAGGGCCTTTCTAAAGGCCTCCACAGCCTTCTAATGACCCTCAAGACCCATGTAAAGGCCCGTAGACCCTTCTAGATTGCCTCAGGACCCATCTAAAAGCCCCCAGACCCTTCTAATGCCTTTCAGGACCCTTATGAAGGCCACCAGACCCTTCTAATGCCCCTCAGGACCTTTCTAAAGGCCCTCAGACCCTTCTAATGCCCCTCAGGGCATTTATAAAGGTTCCCAGACCCTTCTAGAACCCGTCAGGACCCTTATAAAGGCCCCCAGACCATTCTAGAGCCCCTCAGGACACTTCTAAAGGCCCGCAGACCATTCTAATGCCCGTCAGGGCCTTTATAAAGGTCCCCAGACCCTTCTACTGCCCCTCAGGAGCATTCTAAATGCACCCAGACCCTTCTAATGCCGCTCAGGACCTTTCTAAAGGCCCCCAGACCCTTATAGAGCCCCTCAGGACACTTCTAAAGTCCCCCAGACCCTGCTAATTCCCCTCAGGGCCCTTATAAAGGCACCCAGACCCTTCTAGAGCCTCTCAGGACAGTTTTAAATGCCTCCAGACCCTTCTAGACCCCCTC
Source organism: Coccyzus lansbergi (assembly GCA_033558105.1). Classification (NCBI taxonomy): domain Eukaryota; kingdom Metazoa; phylum Chordata; class Aves; order Cuculiformes; family Coccyzidae; genus Coccyzus; species Coccyzus lansbergi. The sequence continues at coordinate 162,557 of JAUMJK010000895.1, forward strand.
AGGTCCATTCTAAAGGCCCCCAGACCCTTCTAATGCCCCTCAGGGCCTTTCTAAAGTACCCCAGACACTTCTAGAACCTCTCAGGGCCTTTCTGTATGACCCCAGACCCTTGTAATGCCCCTCAGGGCCTTTCTAAAGGCCCCCATACCCTTCTAATGCCCCTGAAGACCCTTCTAAAGGCCCCCAGACCCTTCTAGAGCCCCTCAGGACATTTCTAAAGGCACCCAGAACCTTCTAATGCCACTCAGGGCCTTTCTAAAGGCCGCGAGACCCTTATAATCCCCCTGAGGGCCTTTAAAAAGGCCCCCAGACCCTTCTGGAACCCCTCAGGACGCTTCTAATAGCCCCCAGACCATTCTACAGCCCCTCAGGGCCTTTCTAAAGGCCTCCACACCCTTCTAATAACCCTCAAGACCCATGTAAAGGCCCCCAGACCCTTCTAGATTGCGTAGGACCCATCTAAAAGCCCCCAGACCCTTCTAATACCCCTCAGGACCCTTATAAAGGCGCCGAGACCATTCTAATGCCCCTCAGGACCCATGTAAAGGCCCCTAGACCCTTCTAGATTGCCTCCGGACCCATCTAAAAGCCCCCAGACCCTTCTAATGCCTTTCAGGACCCTTATGAAGGCCACAAGAACCTTCTAATGCCCCTCAGGACCTTTCTAAAGGCCCTTATACCCTTCTAATGCCCCTCAGGGCATTTATAAATGTTCCCAGACCCTTCTAGAGCCAGTCAGGACACTTATAAAGGTCCCCAGACCCTTATAGAGCCCCTGAGGAGCATTCTAAAGGCCCCCAGACCCTACTAATGCCCCACAGGGCCTTTCTAAAGGTCCCCAGACCCTTCTAGAGCCCCTGAAGACCCTTCTAAGGGCCCCCAGACCCTTATAGAGCCCCTCAGGACCCTTCTAAAGTCCCCCAGACCCTGCTAATTCCACTCAGGGCTATTATAAGGGCCACAAGACCCTTCAAATGCCCCTCAGGACCCATATAAAGGCACCCAGACCCTTCTAGAGCCTCTCAGGACAGATTTCAATGCCTCCAGACCCTTCGAGACCCCCTCAGGACCATTCTAAAGGCCCCCAGACCCTTCCAATGCACCTCAGGACCCTTCTAAAAGCCCCCAGACCCTTCTAATGCACCTCAGGGCCTCTCTAAAGTACCCCAGACACTTCTAGAACATCTAAGGGCCTTTCTATATGACCCCAGACCCTTGTAATGCCCCTCAGGGCCTTTCTAAAGGCCCCCATACCCTTCTAATGACCCTGAGGACATTTCTAAAGGCCCCCAGACCCTTCAAGAGCCCCTCAGGACATTTCTAAAGGCACCCAGAACCTTCTAGAGCATCTCAGGACAGTTTTAAATGCCTCCAGACCATTCTAGACCCCCTGAGGACCATTCTAAAGGCCCCCAGACCCTTCTAATGCCCCTCAGGGCCTTTCTAAAGTACCCCAGACACTTCTAGAACCTCTCAGTGCCTTTCTATATGACCCCAGACCCTTGTAATGCCCTTAAGGGCCTTTCTAAAGGCCCCCATACCCTTCTAATGACACTCAGGACATTTCTAATGGCCCCCAGACCCTTCAAGAGCCCCTCAGGACATTTCTAAAGGCACCCAGAACCTTCTAATGCCACTCAGGGCCTTTCTAAAGGCTGCGAGACCCTTATAATCCCCCTGAGGACCTTTAAAAAGGCCCCCAGACCCTTCTGGACCCCCTAAGGACGCTTCTAATAGACCCCAGACCCTTCCAGAGCCCCTCAGGGCCTTTCTAAAGGTCTCCACACCATTCTAATGACCCTCAAGACCCATGTAAAGGCCCCCAGACCCTTCTAGATTGCCTCAGGACCCATCTAAAAGCCCCCGGACCCTTCTAATGCCTTTCAGGACCCTTATGAAGGCCACAAGACCCTTCTAATGCCCCTCAGGACCTTTCTAAAGGCGCTCAGACCCTTCTAATGCACCTCAGGGCATTTATAAAGGTTCCCAGACCCTTCTAGAGCCCGTCAGGACCCTTATAAAGGCCCCCAGACCCTTATAGAGCCCCTCAGGACACTTCTAAATCCCGCAGACCATTCTAATGCCCGTCAGGGCCTTTCTAAAGGTCCCCAGACCATTCTACTGCCCCTCAGGAGCATTCTAAAGGCCCCCAGACCCTTCTAATGCCCCACAGGGCCTTTCTAAAGGTCCCCAGACCCTTCTAGAGCCCCTGAAGACCCTTCTAAAGACCCCAGACCCTTATAGAGCCCCTCAGGACCCTTCTAAAGTCCCCCAGACCCTGCTAATTGCCCTCAGGGCTTTTATAAGGGCACCCAGACCCTTCTAATGCCCCTCAGGACCCTTATAAAGGCACCCAGACCCTTCTAGAGCCTCTCAGGACAGTTTTAAATGCCTCCAGACCATTCTAGACCCCCTCAGGACCAATTTAAAGGCCCCCAGACCCTTCTAATGCCCCTCAGGACCCTTCTAAAGGCCCCCAGACCCTTCTAATGCCCCTCAGGGCTTTTCTAAAGTACCCCAGACACTTCTAGAACCTCTCAGGGCCTTTCTATATGACCCCAGACCCTTCTAATGCCCCTCAGGGCCTTTCTAAAGGCCCCCAGACCCTTCTAATGCCCCTCAGGACATTTCTAAAGGCCCCCAGACCCTTCTAGAGCCCCTCAGGACATTTCTAAAGGCACCCAGACCCTTCTAATGCCACTCAGGGCCTTTCTAAAGGCCGCGAGACCCTTATAATCCCCCTGAGGGCCTTTAAAAAGGCCCCCAGACCCTTCTGGACCCCCTCAGGACGCTTCTAATAGCCCCCAGACCCTTCTAGAGCCCCTCAGGGCCTTTCTAAAGGCCTCCACACCCTTCTAATGACACTCAAGACCCATGTAAAGGACCCCAGACCCTTCTAGATTGCCTCAGGACCCATCTAAAAGCCCCCAGACCCTTCTAATGCCTTTCAGGGCCTTTCTAAAGGCCTCCACACCCTTCTAATGGCTTTCAAGACCCATGTAAAGGCCCCTAGACCCTTCTAGATTGCCTCAGGACCCATCTAAAAGCCCCCAGACACTTCTAATGCCTTTCAGGACCCTTATGAAGGCCACCAGACCCTTCTAATGCCCCTCAGGACCTTTCTAAAGGCCCTCAGACCCTTCTAATGCCCCTCAGGGCATTTATAAAGGTTCCCAGACCCTTCTAGAGCCCGTCAGGACCCTTATAAAGGCCCCCAGAACATTCTAGAGCCCCTCAGGACACTTCTAAAGGCCTGCAGACCCTGCTAATTCCCCTCAGGGCTTTTATAAGGGCACCCAGACCCTTCTAATGCCCCTCAAGACCCTTATAAAGGCACCCAGACCCTTCTAGAGCCTCTCAGGACAGTTTTAAATGCCTCCAGACCCTTCTAGACCCCCTCAGGACCATTCTAAAGGCCCCCAGACCCTTCTAATGCCCCTCAGGACCATTCTAATGGCCCCCAGACCATTCTAATGCCCCTCAGGGCCTTTCTAAAGGCCCCCAGACCCTTCTAATGCCCCTCAGGACCCTTCTAAAGGCCCCCAGACCCTTCTAATGCCCCTCAGGGCCTTCCTAAAGTACCCCATACACTTCTAGAACCTCTCAGGGCCTTTCTATATGACCCCAGACCCTTGTAATGCCACTCAGGGCCTTTCTAAAGGCTGCGAGACCCTTATAATCCCCCTGAGGACCTTTAAAAAGGCCGCCAGACCCTTCTGGACCCCCTCAGGACGCTTCTAATAGCCCCCAGACCCTTCTAGAGCCCCTCAGGGCCATTCTAAAGGCCTCCACACCCTTCTAATGACCCTCAAGACCCATGTAAAGGCCCCCAGACCCTTCTAGATTGCATCAGGACCCATCTAAAAGCCCCCAGACCCTTCTAATGCCTTTCAGGGCCTTTCTAAAGGCCTCCACACCCTTCTAATGACCCTGAAGACCCATGTAAAGGCCCCCAGACCCTTCTAGAGCCCCTGAAGACCCTTCTAAAGGCCCCCAGACCCTTATAGAGCCCCTCAGGACCCTTCTAAAGTCCCCCAGACCCTGCTAATTCCTTTCAGGGCTTTTATAAGGGCACCCAGACCCTTCTAAGGCCCCTCAGGACCCTTATAAAGGCACCCAGACCCTTCTAGAGCCTCTCAGGACAGTTTTAAATGCCTCCAGACCCTTCTAGACCCCCTCAGGACAATTCTAAAGGCACACAGACCCTTCTAATGCCCCTCAGGACCCTTCTAAAGGCCCCCAGACCCTTCTAATGCCCCTCAGGGCCTTTCTAAAGTACCCCAGACACTTCTAGAACCTCTCAGGCCCTTTCTATATGATCCGAGACCCTTGTAATGCCCCTCAGGGCCTTTCTAAAGACCCCCATACCCTTCTAATGCCCATCAGGACATTTCTAAAGGCCCCCAGACCCTTCTAGAGCCCCTCAGGACATATCTAAATGCCCCCAGACCCTTCTAGAGCCCCTCAGGACATTTCTAAAGGCACCCAGAGCCTTCTAATGCCACTCAGGGCCTTTCTAAAGGCTGCGAGACCCTTATAATCCCCCTAAGGACCTTTAAAAAGGCACCCAGACCCTTCTGGACCCCCTCAGGACGCTTCTAATAGCCCCCGGACCCTTCTAGAGCCCCTCAGGGCCTTTCTAAAGGCCTCCACACCCTTCTAATGACCCTCAAGACCCATGTAAAGGCCCCCAGACCCTTCTAGATTGCCGCAGGACCCATCTAAAAGCCCCCAGACCCTTCTAATGCCCCTCAGGACCATTCTAAAGGCGTCCAGACCATTCTAATGCCCCTCAGGACCCTTCTAAAGTCCCCCAGACCCTGCTAATTCCACTCAGGGCTATTATAAGGGCCACAAGACCCTTCAAATGCCCCTCAGGACCCTTATAAAGGCACCCAGACCCTTCTAGAGCCTCTCAGGAAAGTTTTAAATGCCTCCAGACCCTTCTAGACCCCCTCAGGACCATTCTAAAGGCCCCCAGACACTTCTAATGCCCCTGAGGACCTTTCTAAAGGTCCCCAGACCCTTCTAATGCCCCTCAGGGCCTTTCTAAAGTACCCCAGACACTTCTAGAACCTCTCAGGGCCTTTCTATATGACACCAGACCCTTTTAATGCCCCTCAGGGCCTTTCTAAAGGCCCCCATACCCTTCTAATGACCCTCAGGACATTTCTAAAGGCCCCCAGACCCTTCAAGAGCCCCTCAGGACATTTCTAAAGGCACCCAGAACCTTCTAATGCAACTCAGGGCCTTTCTAAAGGCTGCGAGACCCTTGTAATCCCCCTGAGGACCTTTAAAAAGGCCCCCAGACCCTTCTGGACCCCCTCAGGACCATTCTAAAGGCCCCCAGACCCTTCTAATGCCCCACAGGGCCTTTCTAAAGGTCCGCAGACCCTTCTAGAGCTCCTGAAGACCCTTCTAAAGGCCCCCAGACCCTTATAGAGCCCCTCAGGACCCTTCTAAAGTCCCCCAGACCCTGCTAATTCCCCTCAGGGCTTTTATAAAGGCACCCAGACCCTTCTAGAGCCTCTCAGGACAGTTTTAAATGCCTCCAGACCCTTCTAGACCCCCTCAGGACCATTCTAAAGGCCCCCAGACCCTTCTAATGCCCCTCAGGGCCTTTCTATATGACCCCAGGCCCTTTTAATGCCACTCAGGGCCTTTCTAAAGGCCGCGAGACCCTTATAATCCCCCTGAGGGCCTTTAAAAAGGCCCCCAGACCCTTCTGGACCCACTCAGGACGCTTCTAATAGCCCCCAGACCCTTCTAGAGCCCCTCAGGGCCTTTCTAAAGGCCTCCACACCCTTCTAATGACCCTCAAGACCCATGTAAAGGCCCCTAGACCCTTCTAGATTGCCTCAGGACCCATTTAAAAGCCCCCAGACCCTTCTAATGCCTTTCAGGACCCTTATGAAGGCCACAAGACCCTTCTAATGCCCCTCAGGACCTTTCTAAAGGCCCTCAGACCCTTCTAATGCCCCTCAGGGCATTTATAATGGTTCCCAGACCCTTCTAGAGCCCGTCAGGACCCTTATAAAGGCCCCCAGACCATTCTAGAGCCCCTCAGGACACTTCTAAATCCCGCAGACCATTCTAATGCCCGTCAGGGCCTTTATAAAGGTCCCCAGACCCTTCTACTGCCGCTCAGGAGCATTCTAAAGGCCCCCAGACCCTTCTAATGCCCCACAGGGCCTTTCTAAAGGTCCCCAGACCCTTCTAGAGCCCCTGAAGACCCTTCTAAAGGCCCCCAGACCCTTACAGAGCCCCTCAGGGCCTTTCTAAAGGCCTCCACACCATTCTAATGACCCTCAAGACCCATTTAAAGGCCCCCAGACCCTTCTAGATTGCCTCAGGACCCATCTAAAAGCACCCAGACCCTTCTAATGCCTTTCAGGGCCTTTCTAAAGGCCTCCACACCCTTCTAATGACCCTCAAGACCCATGTAAAGGCCCCTAGACCCTTCTAGAGTGCCTCAGGACCCATCTAAAAGCCCCCAGAGCGTTCTAATGCCTTTCAGGACCCTTATGAAGGCCACAAGACCCTTCTAATGCCCCTCAGGGCATTTATAAAGGTTCCCAGACCATTCTAGAGCCCGTCAGGGCCGTTATAAAGGCCCCCAGAACATTCTAGAGCCTCTCAGGACACTTCTAAATCCCGCAGACCATTCTAATGCCCGTCAGGGCCTTTATAAACGTCCCCAGACCCTTCTACTGCCCCTCAGGAGCATTCTAAAGGCCCCCAGACCCTTCTAATGCCCCACAGGGCCTTTCTAAAGGTCCCCAGACCCTTCTAGAGCCCCTGAAGACCCTTCTAAAGTCCCCAGACCCTTATAGAGCCCCTCAGGACCCTTCTAAGGACCCAGACCCTGCTAATTCCTTTCAGGGCTTTTATAAGGGCACCCAGACCCTTCTAATGCCCCTCAGGACCCATATAAAGGCACCCAGACCCTTCTAGAGCCTCTCAGGACAGTTTTAAATGCCTCCAGACCCTTCTAATGCCCCTCAGGACCCTTCTAAAGGCCCCCAGACCCTTCTAATGCCCCTCAGGGCCTTTCTAAAGGCCCCCATACCCTTCTAATGCCCCTCAGGTCTTTTTAAAAGGCACCCAGACCCTTCTAATGCCACTCAGGGCATTTCTAAAGGCCGTGAGACCCTTATACTCCCCCTGAGGGCCTTTAAAAAGGCCCCCAGACCCTTCTGGACCCCCTCAGGACGCTTCTAATAGCCCCCAGACCCTTCTAGAGCCCCTCAGGGCCTTTCTAAAGGCCTCCACACCCTTCTAATGACCATCAAAACCCATGTAAAGGCCCCCAGACCCTTCTAGATTGCCTCAGGACCCATCTAAAAGCCCCCAGACCCTTCTAATGCCTTTCAGGACCCTTATGAAGGCCACAAGACCCTTCTAATGCCCCTCAGGACCTTTCTAAAGGCCCTCAGACCCTTCTAGAGCCCGTCAGGACCCTTATAAAGGCCCCCAGACCATTCTAGAGCCCCTCAGGACACTTCTAAGGGCCTGCAGACCATTCTAATGACCGTCAGGGCCTTTCTAAAGGTCCACAGACCATTCTACTGCCCCTCAGGAGCATTCTAAAGGCCCCCAGACCCTTCTAATGCCCCACAGGGCCTTTCTAAAGGTCCCCAAACCCTTCTAGAGCCCCTGAAGACCCTTCTAAAGGCCCCCAGACCCTTATAGAGCCCCTCAGGACCCTTCTAAAGGCCCCCAGACCCTTCTAATGCCCCACAGGGCCTTTCTAAAGGTCCCCAGACCCTTCTAGAGCCCCTGAAGACCCTTCTAAAGGCCCCCAGACCCTTATAGAGCCCCTCAGGACCCTTCTGAAGTCCCCCAGACCCTGCTAATTCTCCTCAGGGCTTTTATAAGGGCACCCAGACCCTTCTAATGCCCCTCAGGACCATTATAAAGGCACCCAGACCCTTCTAGAGCCTCTCAGGACAGTTTTAAATGCCTCCAGACCCTTCTAGACCCCCTCAGGACCATTCTAAAGGCCCCCAGACCCTTCTAATGTCCCTCAGGGCCTTTCTATTGGCCCCCATACCCTTCTAATGCCCCTCAGGTCATTTCTAAAGGCACCCAGACCCTTCTAATGCCACTCAGGGCCTTTCTAAAGGCCGCGAGACCCTTATAATCCCCCTGAGGGCCTTTAAAAAGGCCCCCAGACCCTTCTGGACCCCCTCAGGACGCTTCTAATAGCACCCAGACCCTTCTAGAGCCCTTCAGGGCCTTTCTAAAGGCCTCCACACCCTTCTAATGACCCTCAAGACCCATGTAAAGGCCCCCAGACCCTTCTAGATTGCTACAGGACCCATCTAAAAGCCCCCAGACCCTTCTAATGCCTTTCAGGGCCTTTCTAAAGGCTTCCACACCCTTCTAATGACCCTCAAGACCCATGTAAAGGCCCCTAGACCCTTCTAGATTGCCTCAAGACCCATCTAAAAGCCCCCAGACCCTTCTAATGCCTTTCAGGACCCTTATGAAGGCCACAAGACCCTTCTAATGCCCCTCAGGACCTTTCTAAAGGCCATCAGACCCTTCTAGAGCCCGTCAGGACCCTTATAAAGGTCCCCAGACCCTTCTAGAGCCCGTCAGGACCCTTATAAAGGTCCCCAGACCCTTCTAGAGCCCGTCAGGACCCTTATAAAGGTCCCCAGACCCTTCTACTGCCCCTCAGGAGCATTCTAAAGGCCCCCAGACCCTTCTAATGCCCCACAGGGCCTTTCTAAAGGTCCCCAGACCCCTCTAGAGCCCCTGAAGACCCTTCTAAAGGCCCCCAGACTCTTATAGAGCCCCTCAGGACCCTTCTAAAGGCCCCCAGACCCTGCTAATTCCCCTCAGGGCTTTTATAAGGGCACCCAGACCCTTCTAATGCTCCTCAGGACCCTTATAAAGGCACCCAGGCCCTTCTAGAGCCTCTCAGGACAGTTTTAAATGCCTCCAGACCCTTCTAGACCCCCTCAGGACCATTCTAAAGGCTCCCAGACCCTTCTAATGCCTCTCAGGGCCTTTCTAAATACCCCAGACACTTCTAGAACCTCTCAGGGCCTTTCTATATGAACCCAGGCCCTTGTAATGCCCCTCAGGGCCTTTCTAAAGGCCGCGAGACCCTTATAATTCCCCTTGAGGGCCTTTAAAAAGTCCCACAGACCCTTCTGGACCCTCTCAGGACGATTCTAATAGCCCCCAGACCCTTCTAGAGCCCCTCAGGGCCTTTCTAAAGGCCTCCCCACCCTTCTAATGACCCTCAAGACCCATGTAAAGGCCCCTAGACCCTTCTAGATTGCCTCAGGACCCATCTAAAAGCCCCGAGACCCTTCTAATGCCTTTCAGGACCCTTATGAAGGCCATAAGACCATTCTAATGCGCCTCAGGACCTTTCTAAAGGCCCTCAGACCGTTCTAATGCCCCTCAGGTCATTTATAAAGGTTCCCAGACCCTTCTAGAGCCCGTCAGGACACTTATAAAGGTCCCCAGACCCTTCTACTGCCCCTCAGGAGCATTCTAAAGGACCTCAGACCCTTCTAATACCCCACAGGGCCTTTCTAAAGGTCCCCAGACCCTTCTAGAGCCCCTAAAGACTCTTCTAAAGGCCCCCAGACCCTTCTAATGCCCCACAGGGCCTTTCTAAAGGTCCCCAGACCCTTCTAGAGCCCCTCAAGACCCTTATAAAGGCCCCCAGACCCTTATAGAGCCCGTCAGGACCATTCTAAAGGCCCCCAGACCCTTCTAATGCCTCTCAGGTCCTTTCTAAAGGCCCCCATACCCTTCTAATGCCCCTCAGGGCATTTATAATGGTTCCCAGACCCTTCTAGAGCCCGTCAGGACCCTTATAAAGGCCCCCAGACCATTCTAGAGCCCCTCAGGACACTTCTAAATCCCGCAGACCATTCTAATGCCCGTCAGGGCCTTTATAAAGGTCCCCAGACCCTTCTACTGCCGCTCAGGAGCATTCTAAAGGCCCCCAGACCCTTCTAATGCCCCACAGGGCCTTTCTAAAGGTCCCCAGACCCTTCTAGAGCCCCTGAAGACCCTTCTAAAGGCCCCCAGACCCTTACAGAGCCCCTCAGGGCCTTTCTAAAGGCCTCCACACCATTCTAATGACCCTCAAGACCCATTTAAAGGCCCCCAGACCCTTCTAGATTGCCTCAGGACCCATCTAAAAGCACCCAGACCCTTCTAATGCCTTTCAGGGCCTTTCTAAAGGCCTCCACACCCTTCTAATGACCCTCAAGACCCATGTAAAGGCCCCTAGACCCTTCTAGAGTGCCTCAGGACCCATCTAAAAGCCCCCAGAGCGTTCTAATGCCTTTCAGGACCCTTATGAAGGCCACAAGACCCTTCTAATGCCCCTCAGGGCATTTATAAAGGTTCCCAGACCATTCTAGAGCCCGTCAGGGCCGTTATAAAGGCCCCCAGAACATTCTAGAGCCTCTCAGGACACTTCTAAATCCCGCAGACCATTCTAATGCCCGTCAGGGCCTTTATAAACGTCCCCAGACCCTTCTACTGCCCCTCAGGAGCATTCTAAAGGCCCCCAGACCCTTCTAATGCCCCACAGGGCCTTTCTAAAGGTCCCCAGACCCTTCTAGAGCCCCTGAAGACCCTTCTAAAGTCCCCAGACCCTTATAGAGCCCCTCAGGACCCTTCTAAGGACCCAGACCCTGCTAATTCCTTTCAGGGCTTTTATAAGGGCACCCAGACCCTTCTAATGCCCCTCAGGACCCATATAAAGGCACCCAGACCCTTCTAGAGCCTCTCAGGACAGTTTTAAATGCCTCCAGACCCTTCTAATGCCCCTCAGGACCCTTCTAAAGGCCCCCAGACCCTTCTAATGCCCCTCAGGGCCTTTCTAAAGGCCCCCATACCCTTCTAATGCCCCTCAGGTCTTTTTAAAAGGCACCCAGACCCTTCTAATGCCACTCAGGGCATTTCTAAAGGCCGTGAGACCCTTATACTCCCCCTGAGGGCCTTTAAAAAGGCCCCCAGACCCTTCTGGACCCCCTCAGGACGCTTCTAATAGCCCCCAGACCCTTCTAGAGCCCCTCAGGGCCTTTCTAAAGGCCTCCACACCCTTCTAATGACCATCAAAACCCATGTAAAGGCCCCCAGACCCTTCTAGATTGCCTCAGGACCCATCTAAAAGCCCCCAGACCCTTCTAATGCCTTTCAGGACCCTTATGAAGGCCACAAGACCCTTCTAATGCCCCTCAGGACCTTTCTAAAGGCCCTCAGACCCTTCTAGAGCCCGTCAGGACCCTTATAAAGGCCCCCAGACCATTCTAGAGCCCCTCAGGACACTTCTAAGGGCCTGCAGACCATTCTAATGACCGTCAGGGCCTTTCTAAAGGTCCACAGACCATTCTACTGCCCCTCAGGAGCATTCTAAAGGCCCCCAGACCCTTCTAATGCCCCACAGGGCCTTTCTAAAGGTCCCCAAACCCTTCTAGAGCCCCTGAAGACCCTTCTAAAGGCCCCCAGACCCTTATAGAGCCCCTCAGGACCCTTCTAAAGGCCCCCAGACCCTTCTAATGCCCCACAGGGCCTTTCTAAAGGTCCCCAGACCCTTCTAGAGCCCCTGAAGACCCTTCTAAAGGCCCCCAGACCCTTATAGAGCCCCTCAGGACCCTTCTGAAGTCCCCCAGACCCTGCTAATTCTCCTCAGGGCTTTTATAAGGGCACCCAGACCCTTCTAATGCCCCTCAGGACCATTATAAAGGCACCCAGACCCTTCTAGAGCCTCTCAGGACAGTTTTAAATGCCTCCAGACCCTTCTAGACCCCCTCAGGACCATTCTAAAGGCCCCCAGACCCTTCTAATGTCCCTCAGGGCCTTTCTATTGGCCCCCATACCCTTCTAATGCCCCTCAGGTCATTTCTAAAGGCACCCAGACCCTTCTAATGCCACTCAGGGCCTTTCTAAAGGCCGCGAGACCCTTATAATCCCCCTGAGGGCCTTTAAAAAGGCCCCCAGACCCTTCTGGACCCCCTCAGGACGCTTCTAATAGCACCCAGACCCTTCTAGAGCCCTTCAGGGCCTTTCTAAAGGCCTCCACACCCTTCTAATGACCCTCAAGACCCATGTAAAGGCCCCCAGACCCTTCTAGATTGCTACAGGACCCATCTAAAAGCCCCCAGACCCTTCTAATGCCTTTCAGGGCCTTTCTAAAGGCTTCCACACCCTTCTAATGACCCTCAAGACCCATGTAAAGGCCCCTAGACCCTTCTAGATTGCCTCAAGACCCATCTAAAAGCCCCCAGACCCTTCTAATGCCTTTCAGGACCCTTATGAAGGCCACAAGACCCTTCTAATGCCCCTCAGGACCTTTCTAAAGGCCATCAGACCCTTCTAGAGCCCGTCAGGACCCTTATAAAGGTCCCCAGACCCTTCTAGAGCCCGTCAGGACCCTTATAAAGGTCCCCAGACCCTTCTAGAGCCCGTCAGGACCCTTATAAAGGTCCCCAGACCCTTCTACTGCCCCTCAGGAGCATTCTAAAGGCCCCCAGACCCTTCTAATGCCCCACAGGGCCTTTCTAAAGGTCCCCAGACCCCTCTAGAGCCCCTGAAGACCCTTCTAAAGGCCCCCAGACTCTTATAGAGCCCCTCAGGACCCTTCTAAAGGCCCCCAGACCCTGCTAATTCCCCTCAGGGCTTTTATAAGGGCACCCAGACCCTTCTAATGCTCCTCAGGACCCTTATAAAGGCACCCAGGCCCTTCTAGAGCCTCTCAGGACAGTTTTAAATGCCTCCAGACCCTTCTAGACCCCCTCAGGACCATTCTAAAGGCTCCCAGACCCTTCTAATGCCTCTCAGGGCCTTTCTAAATACCCCAGACACTTCTAGAACCTCTCAGGGCCTTTCTATATGAACCCAGGCCCTTGTAATGCCCCTCAGGGCCTTTCTAAAGGCCGCGAGACCCTTATAATTCCCCTTGAGGGCCTTTAAAAAGTCCCACAGACCCTTCTGGACCCTCTCAGGACGATTCTAATAGCCCCCAGACCCTTCTAGAGCCCCTCAGGGCCTTTCTAAAGGCCTCCCCACCCTTCTAATGACCCTCAAGACCCATGTAAAGGCCCCTAGACCCTTCTAGATTGCCTCAGGACCCATCTAAAAGCCCCGAGACCCTTCTAATGCCTTTCAGGACCCTTATGAAGGCCACAAGACCATTCTAATGCGCCTCAGGACCTTTCTAAAGGCCCTCAGACCGTTCTAATGCCCCTCAGGTCATTTATAAAGGTTCCCAGACCCTTCTAGAGCCCGTCAGGACACTTATAAAGGTCCCCAGACCCTTCTACTGCCCCTCAGGAGCATTCTAAAGGACCTCAGACCCTTCTAATACCCCACAGGGCCTTTCTAAAGGTCCCCAGACCCTTCTAGAGCCCCTAAAGACTCTTCTAAAGGCCCCCAGACCCTTCTAATGCCCCACAGGGCCTTTCTAAAGGTCCCCAGACCCTTCTAGAGCCCCTCAAGACCCTTATAAAGGCCCCCAGACCCTTATAGAGCCCGTCAGGACCATTCTAAAGGCCCCCAGACCCTTCTAATGCCTCTCAGGTCCTTTCTAAAGGCCCCCATACCCTTCTAATGCCCCTCAGGTAATTTCTAAAGGCACCCAGACCCTTCTAATGCCACTCAGGGCCTTTCTAAAGGCCGCAAGACCCTTATAATCCCCCTGAGGGCCTTTAAAAAGGCCCCCAGACCCTTCTGGACCCACTCAGGACGCTTCTAATAGCCCCCAGACCCTTCTAGAGCCCCTCAGGGCTTTTCTAAAGGCCTCCACACCCTTCTAATTACACTCAAGACCCATGTAAAGGCCCCCAGACCCTTCTAGATTGCCTCAGGACCCATCTAAAAGCCCCCAGACCCTTCTAATGCCTTTCAGGGCCTTTCTAAAGGCCTCCACACCCTTCTAATGACCCTCAAGACCCATGTAAAGGCCCCTAGACCCTTCTAGATTGCCTCAGGACCCATCTAAAAGCCCCCAGACCCTTCTAATGCCTTTCAGGACCCTTATGAAGGCCACAAGACCCTTCTAATTCCCCTCAGGACCTTTCTAAAGGCCCTCACACCCTTCTAATGCCCCTCAGGGAATTTATAAAGGTCCCCAGACCCTTCTACTGCCCCTCAGGAGCATTCTAAAGGCCTCCAGACCCTTCTAATGCCCCACAGGGCCTTTCTAAAGGTCCCCAGACCCTTCTAGAGCCCCTGAAGACCATTCTAAAGGCCCCCAGACCCTTATAGAGCCCCTAAGGACCCTTTTAAAGGCCCCCAGACCCTTCTAATGCCCCACAGGGTCTTTCTAAAGGTCCCCAGACCCTTCTAGAGCCCCTGAAGACCCTTCTAAAGGCCCCGAGACCCTTATAGAGCCCCTCAGGACCCTTCTAAATTCCCCCAGACCCTGCTAATTCCTCTCAGGGCTTTTATAAGGGCACCGAGACCCTTCTAATGCCCCTCAGGACCCTTATAAAGGCACCCAGACACTTCTAGAGCCACTCAGGACAGTTTTAAATGCCTCCAGACCCTTCTAGACCCCCTCAGGACCATTCTAAAGGACCCCAGACCCTTCTAATGCCCCTCAGGGCCTTTCTAAAGGCCCCCATACCCTTGTAATGCCCCTCACGTCATTTCTAAAGGCACCCAGACCCTTCTAATGCCACTCAGGGCCTTTCTAAAGGCCGCGAGACCCTTATAATCCCCCTGAGGGCCTTTAAAAAGGCCCCCAGACCCTTCTGGACCCCCTCAGGACGCTTCTAATAGCCCCCAGACCCTTCTAGAGCCCTTCAGGGCCTTTCTAAAGGCCTCCACACCCTTCTAATAACCCTCAAGACCCATGTAAAGGCCCCCAGACCCTTCTAGATTGCCTCAGGACCCATCTAAAAGCCCCCAGACCCTTCTAATGCCTTTCAGGGCCTTTCTAAAGGCCTCCACACCCTTCTAATGACCCTCAAGACCCATGTAAAGGCCCCTAGACCCTTCTAGATTGCCTCAGGACCCATCTAAAAGCCCCCAGACCCTTCTAATGCCTTTCAGGACCCTTATGAAGGCCACAAGACCCTTCTAATGCCCCTCAGGACCATTCTAAAGGCCCTCAGACCCTTCTAGAGCCCGTCAGGACCCTTATAAAGGTCCCCTGACCCTTCTAGAGCCCGTCAGGACCCTTATAAAGGACCCCAGACCCTTCTACTGCCCCTCAGGAGCATTCTAAAGGCCCCCAGACCCTTCTAATGCCCCACAGGGCCTTTCTAAAGGTCCCCAGACCTTTCTAGAGCCCCTGAAGACCCTTCTAAAGGCCCCCAGACCCTTATAGAGCCCCTCAGGACCCTTCTAAAGTCCCCCAGACCCTGCTAATTCCCCTCAGGGCTTTTATAAGGGCACCCAGACCCTTCTAAAGCTCCTCAGGACCCTTATAAAGGCACCCAGACCCTTCTAGAGCCTCTCAGGACAGTTTTAAATGCCTCCAGACCCTTCTAGACCCCCTCAGGACCATTCTAAAGGCCCATAGACCCTTCTAATGCCCCTCAGGGCCTTTCTATATGACCCCAGGCCCTTGTAATGCCACTCAGGGCCTTTCTAAAGGCCGCCAGACCCTTCTAGAGCCCCTAAAGACCCTTCTAAAGGCCCCCAGACCCTTCTAATGCCCCACAGGGCCTTTCTAAAGGTCCCCAGACCCTTCTAGAGCCCCTCAAGACCCTTATAAAGGCCCCCAGACCCTTATAGAGCCCGTCAGGACCATTCTAAAGGCCCCCAGACCCTTCTAATGCCCCTCAGGTCCTTTCTAAAGGCCCCCATACCCTTCTAATGCCCCACAGGTAATTTCTAAAGGCACCCAGACCCTTCTAATGCCACTCAGGGCCTTTCTAAAGGCCGCAAGACCCTTATAATCCCCCTGAGGGCCTTTAAAAAGGCCCCCTGACCCTTCTGGACCCACTCAGGACGCTTCTAATAGCCCCCAGACCCTTCTAGAGCCCCTCAGGGCTTTTCTAAAGGCCTCCACACCCTTCTAATTACACTCAAGACCCATGTAAAGGCCCCCAGACCCTTCTAGATTGCCTCAGGACCCATCTAAAAGCCCCCAGACCCTTCTAATGCCTTTCAGGGCCTTTCTAAAGGCCTCCACACCCTTCTAATGACCCTCAAGACCCATGTAAAGGCCCCTAGACCCTTCTAGATTGCCTCAGGACCCATCTAAAAGCCCCCAGACCCTTCTAATGCCTTTCAGGACCCTTATGAAGGCCACAAGACCCTTCTAATTCCCCTCAGGACCTTTCTAAAGGCCCTCACACCCTTCTAATGCCCCTCAGGGAATTTATAAAGGTCCCCTGACCCTTCTAGAGCCCGTCAGGACCCTTATAAAGTACCCCAGACCCTTCTACTGCCCCTCAGGAGCATTCTAAAGGCCCCCAGACCCTTCTAATGCCCCACAGGGCCTTTCTAAAGGTCCCCAGACCCTTCTAGAGCCCCTGAAGACCCTTCTAAAGGCCCCCAGACCCTTATAGAGCCCCTCAGGACAGTTTTAAATGCCTCCAGACCCTTCTAGACCCCCTCAGGACCATTCTAAAGGCCCCCAGACCCTTCTAATGCCCCTCAGGGCCTTTCTATATGACCCCAGGCCCTTGTAATGCCACTCAGGGCCTTTCTAAAGGCCGCCAGACCCTTATAATCCCCCTGAGGGCCTTTAAAAAGGCCCCCAGACCCTTCTGGACCCACTCAGGACGATTCTAATAGCCCCCAGACCCTTCTAGAGCCCCTCAGGGCCTTTCTAAAGGCCTCCACACCATTCTAATGACCCTCAAGACCCATGTAAAGGCCCCTAGACCCTTCTAGATTTCCTCAGGACCCATCTAAAAGCCCCCACACCATTCTAATGCCTTTCAGGACCCTTATCAAGGCCACAAGACCCTTCTACTGCCCCTCAGGAGCATTCTAAAGGCCCCCAGACCCTTCTAATGCCCCTGAAGACCCTTCTAAATGCCCCAAGACCCTTATAGAGCCCTTCAGGGCCTTTCTAAAGGCCTCCACACCATTCTAATGACCCTCAAGACCCTTTTAAAGGCCCCCAGACCCTTCTAGATTGCCTCATGACCCATCTAAAAGAACCCAGACCCTTCTAATGCCTTTCAGGGCCCTTCTAAAGGCCTCCACACCCTTCTAATGACCCTCAAGACCCATGTAAAGGCCCCTAGACCATTCTAGATTGCCTCAGGACCCATCTAAAAGCCCCCAGAGTCTTCTAATGCCTTTCAGGACCCTTATCAAGGACACAAGACCCTTCTAATGCCCCTCAGGGCATTTATAAAGGTTCCCAGACCCTTCTAGAGCCCGTCAGGACCCTTATAAAGGCCCCCAGAACATTCTAGAGCCTCTCAGGACACTTCTAAATCTCGCAGACCATTCTAATGCCCGTCAGGGCCTTTATAAACGTCCCCAGACCCTTCTACTGCCCCACAGGGCCTTTCTAAAGGTCCCCAGACCCTTCTAGAGCCCCTGAAGACCCTTCTAAAGGCCCCCAGACCCTTATAGAGCCCCTCAGGACCATTCTAAAGGCCCGCAGACCCTGCTAATTCCCCTCAGGGCTTTTATAAGGGCACCCAGACCCTTCTAATGCCCCTCAGGACGCTTATAAAGGCACCCAGACCCTTCTAGAGCCTCTCAGGAAAGTTTTAAATGCCTCCAGACCCTTCTAGACCCCCTCAGGACCATTCTAAAGGCCCCCAGACCCTTCTAATGCCCCTCAGGACCATTCTAAAGGCCCCCAGACCCTTCTAATGCCCCTCAGGGCCTTTCTAAAGGCCCCCATACCCTTCTAATGCCCCTCAGGTCATTTCTAAAGGCTCCCAGACCCTTCTAATGCTTTTCAGGGCCTTTCTAAAGGCCTCCACACCCTTCTAATGACTCTCAAGACCCATGTAAAGGCCCCTAGACCCTTCTAGATTGCCTCAGGACCCATCTAAAAGCCCCCAGACCCTTCTAATGCCTTTCAGGACCCTTATGAAGGCCACAAGACCCTTGTAATGCCCCTCAGGACCTTTCTAAAGGCCCTCAGACCCTTCTAATGCCCCTCAGGGGATTTATAAAGGTTCCCAGACCCTTCTAGAGCCCGTCAGGACCCTTATAAAGGCCCCCAGACCATTCTAGAGCCCCTCAGGACACTTCTAATGGCCTGCAGACCATTCTAATGACCGTCAGGGCCTTTCTAAAGGTCCACAGACCATTCTACTGCCCCTCAGGAGCTTTCTAAAGGCCCCCAGACCCTTCTAATGCCCCACAGGGCCTTTCTAAAGGTCACCAAACCCTTCTAGAGCCCCTGAAGACCCTTCTAAAGGCCCCCAGACCCTTATAGAGCCCCTCAGGACCCTTCTAAAGTCCCCCAGACCCTTCTAATGCCCCACAGGGCCTTTCTAAAGGTCCCCAGACCCTTCTAGAGCCCCTGAAGACCCTTCTAAAGGCCCCCAGACCCTTATAGAGCCCCTCAGGACCCTTCTGAAGTCCCCCAGACCCTGCTAATTCTCCTCAGGGCTTTTATAAGGGCACCCAGACCCTTCTAATGCCCCTCAGGACCCTTATAAAGGCTCCCAGACCCTTCTAGAGCCTCTCAGGACAGTTTTAAATGCCTCCAGACCCTTCTAGACCCCCTCAGGACCATTCTAAAGGCCCCCAGACCCTTCTAATGCCCCTCAGGGCCTTTCTATTGGTCCCCATACCCTTCTAATGCCCCTCAGGTCATTTCTAAAGGCACCCAGACCCTTCTAATGCCACTCAGGGCCTTTCTAAAGGCCGCGAGACCCTTATAATCACCCTGAGGGCCTTTAAAAAGGCCCCCAGACCCTTCTGGACCCCCTCAGGATGCTTCTAATAGCCCCCAGACCCTTCTAGAGCCCTTCAGGGCCTTTCTAAAGGCCTCCACACCCTTCTAATGACCCTCAAGACCCATGTAAAGGCCCCCAGACCCTTCTAGATTGCCTCAGGACCCATCTAAAAGCCCCCAGACCCTTCTAATGCCTTTCAGGGCCTTTCTAAAGGCTTCCACACCCTTCTAATGACCCTCAAGACCCATGTAAAGGCCCCTAGACCCTTCTAGATTGCCTCCGGACCCATCTAAAAGCCCCCAGACCCTTCTAATGCCTTTCAGGACCCTTATGAAGGCCACAAGACCCTTCTAATGCCCCTCAGGACCTTTCTAAAGGCCATCAGACCCTTCTAGAGCCCGTCAGGACCCTTATAAAGGTCCCCAGACCCTTCTAGAGCCCGTCAGGACCCTTATAAAGGTCCCCAGACCCTTCTACTGCCCCTCAGGAGCATTCTAAAGGCCCCCAGACCCTTCTAATGCCCCACAGGGCCTTTCTAAAGGTCCCCAGACCCCTCTAGAGCCCCTGAAGACCCTTCTAAAGGCCCCCAGACCCTTATAGAGCCCCTCAGGACCCTTCTAAAGGCCCCTAGACCCTGCTAATTCCCCTCAGGGCTTTTATAAGGGCACCCAGACCCTTCTAATGCTCCTCAGGACCCTTATAAAGGCACCCAGACCCTTCTAGAGCCTCTCAGGACAGTTTTAAATGCCTCCAGACCCTTCTAGACCCCCTCAGGACCATTCTAAAGGCTCCCAGACCCTTCTAATGCCTCTCAGGGCCTTTCTAAATACCCCAGACACTTCTAGAACATCTCAGGGCCTTTCTATATGAACCCAGGCCCTTGTAATGCCCCTCAGGGCCTTTCTAAAGGCCGCGAGACCCTTATAATTCCCCTTGAGGGCCTTTAAAAAGTCCCCCGGACCCTTCTGGACCCTCTCAGGACGATTCTAATAGCCCCCAGACCCTTCTAAAGCCCCTCAGGGCCTATCTAAAGGCCTCCCCACCCTTCTAATGACCCTCAAGACCCATGTAAAGGCCCCCAGACCCTTCTAGATTGCCTCAGGACCCATCTAAAAGCCCCCAGACCCTTCTAATGCATTTCAGGGCCTTTCTAAAGGCCTCCACACCCTTCTAATGACCCTCAAGACCCATGTAAAGGCCTCTAGACCCTTCTAGATTGCCTCAGGACCCATCTAAAAGCACCCAGACCCTTCTAATGCCTTTCAGGACCCTTATGAAGGCCACAAGACCATTCTAATGCCCCTCAGGACCTTTCCAAAGGCCCTCAGACCGTTCTAATGCCCCTCAGGACCTTTCTAAAGGCCCTCAGACCCTTCTAGAGCCCGTCAGGACCCTTATAAAGGTCCCCTGACCCTTCTAGAGCCCGTCAGGACCCTTATAAAGGACCCCAGACCTTTCTACTGCCCCTCAGGAGCATTCTAAAGGCCCCCAGACCCTTCTAATGCCCCACAGGGCCTTTCTAAAGGTCCCCAGACCCTTCTAGAGCCCCTGAAGACCCTTCTAAAGGCCCCCAGACCCTTATAGAGCCCCTCAGGACCCTTCTAAAGTCCCCCAGACCCTGCTAATTCCCCTCAGGGCTTTTATAAGGGCACCCAGACCCTTCTAAAGCTCCTCAGGACCCTTATAAAGGCACCCAGACCCTTCTACAGCCTCTCAGGACAGTTTTAAATGCCTCCAGACCCTTCTAGACCCCCTCAGGACCATTCTAAAGGCCCCCAGACCCTTCTAATGCCCCTCAGGGCCTTTCTATATGACCCCAGGCCCTTGTAATGCCACTCAGGGCCTTTCTAAAGGCCGCAAGACCCTTATAATCCCCCTGAGGGCCTTTAAAAAGGCCCCCAGACCCTTCTGGACCCACTCAGGACGCTTCTAATAGCCCCCAGACCCTTCTAGAGCCCCTCAGGGCTTTTCTAAAGGCCTCCACACCCTTCTAATTACACTCAAGACCCATGTAAAGGCCCCCAGACCCTTCTAGATTGCCTCAGGACCCATCTAAAAGCCCCCAGACCATTCTAATGCCTTTCAGGGCCTTTCTAAAGGCCTCCACACCCTTCTAATGACCCTCAAGACCCATGTAAAGGCCCCTAGACCCTTCTAGATTGCCTCAGGACCCATCTAAAAGCCCCCAGACCCTTCTAATGCCTTTCAGGACCCTCATGAAGGCCACAAGACCCTTCTAATTCCCCTCAGGACCTTTCTAAAGGCCCTCACACCCTTCTAATGCCCCTCAGGGAATTTATAAAGGTCCCCAGACCCTTCTACTGCCCCTCAGGAGCATTCTAAAGGCCTCCAGACCCTTCTAATGCCCCACAGGGCCTTTCTAAAGGTCCCCAGACCCTTCTAGAGCCCCTGAAGACCATTCTAAAGGCACCCAGACCCTTATAGAGCCCCTCAGGACCCTTCTAAAGGCCCCCAGACCCTTCTAATGCCCCGCAGGGTCTTTCTAAAGGTCCCCAGACCCTTCTAGAGCCCCTGAAGGCCCTTCTAAAGGCCCCGAGACCCTTATAGAGCCCCTCAGGACCCTTCTAAAGTCCCCCAGACCCTGCTAATTCCTCTCAGGGCTTTTATAAGGGCACCGAGACCCTTCTAATGCCCCTCAGGACCCTTATAAAGGCACCCAGACACTTCTAGAGCCACTCAGGACAGTTTTAAATGCCTCCAGACCCTTCTAGACCCCCTCAGGACCATTCTAAAGGCCCCCAGACCCTTCTAATGCCCCTCAGGGTCTTTCTAAAGGCCCCCATACCCTTTTAATGCCCCTCACGTCATTTCTAAAGGCACCCAGACCCTTCTAATGCCACTCAGGGCCTTTCTAAAGGCCGCGAGACCCTTATAATCCCCCTGAGGGCCTTTAAAAAGGCCCCCAGACCCTTCTGGACCCCCTCAGGACGCTTCTAATAGCCCCCAGACCCTTCTAGAGCCCTTCAGGGCCTTTCTAAAGGCCTCCACACCCTTCTAATGACCCTCAAGACCCATGTAAAGGCCCCCAGACCCTTCTAGATTGCCTCAGGACCCATCTAAAAGCCCCCAGACCCTTCTAATGCCTTTCAGAGCCTTTCTAAAGGCCTCCACACCCTTCTAATGACCCTCAAGACCCATGTAAAGGCCCCTAGACCCTTCTAGATTGCCTCAGGACCCATCTAAAAGCCCCCAGACCCTTCTAATGCCTTTCAGGACCCTTATGAAGGCCACAAGACTCTTCTAATGCCCCTCAGGACCTTTCTAAAGGCCCTCAGACCCTTATAGAGCCCGTCAGGACCCTTATAAAGGTCCCCTGACCCTTCTAGAGCCCGTCAGGACCCTTATAAAGGACCCCAGACCCTTCTACTGCCCCTCAGGAGCATTCTAAAGGCCCCCAGACCCTTCTAATGCCCCACAGGGCCTTTCTAAAGGTCCCCAGACCCTTCTAGAGCCCCTGAAGACCCTTCTAAAGGCCCCCAGACCCTTATAGAGCCCCTCAGGACCCTTCTAAAGTCCCCCAGACCCTGCTAATTCCCCTCAGGGCTTTTATAAGGGCACCCAGACCCTTCTAAAGCTCCTCAGGACCCTTATAAAGGCACCCAGACCCTTCTAGAGCCTCTCAGGACAGTTTTAAATGCCTCCAGACCCTTCTAGACCCCCTCAGGACCATTCTAAAGGCCCCCAGACCCTTCTAATGCCCCTCAGGGCCTTTCTATATGACCCCAGGCCCTTGTAATGCCACTCAGGGCCTTTCTAAAGGCCGCCAGACCCTTATAATCCCCCTGAGGGCCTTTAAAAAGGCCCCCAGACCCTTCTGGACCCACTCAGGACGATTCTAATAGCCCCCAGACCCTTCTAGAGCCCCTCAGGGCCTTTCTAAAGGCCTCCACACCATTCTAATGACCCTCAAGACCCATGTAAAGGCCCCTAGACCCTTCTAGATTGCCTCAGGACCCATCTAAAAGCCCCCAGACCCTTCTAATGCCTTTCAGGACCCTTATCAAGGCCACAAGACCCTTCTACTGCCCCTCAGGAGCATTCTAAAGGCCCCCAGACCCTTCTAATGCCCCACAGGGCCTTTCTAAAGGTCCCCAGACCCTTCTAGAGCCCCTGAAGACCCTTCTAAAGGCCCCCAGACCCTTATAGAGCCCCTCAGGACCCTTCTAAAGGCCCGCAGACCCTGCTAATTCCCCTCAGGGCTTTTATAAGGGCACCCAGACCCTTCTAATGCCCCTCAGGACGCTTATAAAGGCACCCAGACCCTTCTAGAGCCTCTCAGGACAGTTTTAAATGCCTCCAGACCCTTCTAGACCCCCTCAGGACCATTCTAAAGGCCCCCAGACCCTTCTAATGCCCCTCAGGACCCTTCTAAAGGCCCCCAGACCCTTCTAATGCCCCTCAGGGCCTTTCTAAAGGCCCCCATACACTTCTAATGCCCCTCAGGTCATTTCTAAAGGCTCCCAGACCCTTCTAATGCTTTTCAGGGCCTTTCTAAAGGCCTCCACACCCTTCTAATGACACTCAAGACCCATGTAAAGGCCCCTAGACCCTTCTAGGTTGCCTCAGGACCCATCTAAAAGCCCCCAGACCCTTCTAATGCCTTTCAGGACCCTTATGAAGGCCACAAGACCCTTCTAATGCCCCTAAGGACCTTTCCAAATGCCCTCAGACCCTTTTAGAGCCCGTCAGGACCCTTATAAAGGTCCCCAGACCCTTCTAGAGCCCGTCAGGACCCTTATAAAGGTCCCCAGACCATTCTACTGCCCCTCAGGAGCATTCTAAAGGCCCCCAGACCCTTCTAATGCCCCACAGGGCCTTTCTAAAGGTCCCCAGACCCTTCTAGAGCCCCTGAAGACCCTTCTAAAGGCCCCCAGACTCTTATCGAGCCCCTCAGGACCCTTCTAAAGTCCCCCAGACCCTGCTAATTCCCCTCAGGGCTTTTATAAGGGCACCCAGACCCTTCTAATGCCCCTCAGGACCCTTATAAAGGCACCCAGACCCTTCTAGAGCCTCTCAGGACAGTTTTAAATGCCTCCAGACCCTTCTAGACCCCCTCAGGACCATTCTAAAGGCCCCCAGACCCTTCTAATGCCCCTCAGGGCCTTTCTAAAGTACCCCAGACACTTCTAGAACCTCTCAGGGCCTATCTATATGACCCCAGGCCCTTGTAATGCCAGTCAGGGCCTTTCTAAAGGCCGCGAGACCCTTATAATTCCCCTTGAGGGCCTTTAAAAAGTCCCCCAGACCCTTCTGGACCCTCTCAGGACGCTTCTAATAGCCCCCAGACCCTTCTAGAGCCCGTCAGGGCCTTTCTAAAGGCCTCCACACCCTTCTAATGACCCTCAAGACCCATGTAAAGGCCCCCAGACCCTTCTAGATTGCCTCAGGACCCATCTAAAAGCCCCAGACCCTTCTAATGCCTTTCAGGGCCTTTCTAAAGGCCTCCACACCATTCTAATGACTCTCAAGACCCATGTAAAGGCCCCTAGACCCTTCTAGATTGCCTCAGGACCCATCTAAAAGCCCCCAGACCATTCTAATGCCTTTCAGGACCCTTATGAAGGCCACCAGACCCTTCTAATGCCCCTCAGGACCTTTCTAAAGGCCCTCAGACCCTTCTAATGCCCCTCAGGGCATTTATAAAGGTTCCCAGACCCTTCTAGAGCCCGTCAGGACAATTATAAAGGTCCCCAGACCCTTCTACTGCCCCTCAGGAGCATTCTAAAGGACCTCAGACCCTTCTAATGCCCCACAGGGCCTTTCTAAAGGTCCCCAGACCCTTCTAGAGCCCCTGAAGACCCTTCTAAAGGCCCCCAGACCCTTCTAATGCCCCACAGGGCCTTTCTAAAGGTCCCCAGACCCTTCTAGAGCCCCTCAAGACCCTTCTAAAGGCCCTCAGACCCTTATAGAGCCCCTCAGGACCATTCTAAAGGCCCCCAGACCCTTCTAATGCCCCTCAGGTCATTTCTAAAGGCACCCAGATCCTTCTAATGCCACTCAGGGCCTTTCTAAAGGCCGCGAGATCCTTATAATCCCCCTGAGGGCCTTTATAAAGGCCCCCAGACCCTTCTAGAGCCCCTCAGGACGCTTCTAATAGCCCCCAGACCCTTCTAGAGCCCCTCAGGGCCTTTCTAAAGGCCTCCACACCCTTCTAATGACCCTCAAGACTCATGTAAAGGCCCCCAGACCCTTCTAATGCCTTTCAGGGCCTTTCTAAAGGCCTCCACACCCTTCTAATGACCCTTAAGACCCATGTAAAGGCCCCTAGACCCTTCTAGATTGCCTCAGGACCAATGTAAAAGCCCCCAGACCCTTCTAATGCCTTTCAGGACCCTTATGAAGGCCACAAGACCCTTCTAATGCCCCTCAGGACCTTTCTAAAGGCCCTCAGACCCTTCTAATGCAACTCAGGGCATTTATAAAGGTCCCCAGACCCTTCTACTGCCCCTCAGGAGCATTCTAAAGGCCCCCAGACCCTTCTAATGCCCCACAGGGCCTTTCTATATGACCCCAGACCCTTCTAGAGCCCCTGAAGACCCTTCTAAAAGCCCCCAGACCCTTCTAGAGCCCCTCAGGGCCTTTCTAAAGGCCTCCACAACCTTCTAATGACCCTCAAGACCCATGTAAAGGCCCCCAGACCCTTCTAGATTGCCCCTGAAGACCCTTCTAAAAGCCCCCAGACCCTTCTAATGCCTTTCAGGACCCTTATGAAGGCAACAAGACCCTTCTAGAGCCCCTCAGGACCTTTCTAAAGGCCCTCAGACCCTTCTAATGCCCCTCAGGGCATTTATAAAGGTTCCCAGACCCTTCTAGAGCCCGTCAGGACACTTATAAAGGTCCCCAGACCCTTCTACTGCCCCTCAGGAGCATTCTAAAGGCCCCCAGACCCTTCTAATGCCCCACAGGGCCTTTCTAAAGGTCCCCAGACCCTTCTAGAGCACCTGAAGAACCTTCTAAAGGCCCCAAGACCATTATAGAGCCCCTCAGGACCCTTCTAAAGTCACCCAGACCCTGCTAATTCCCCTCAGGGCTTTTATAAGGGCACCCAGACCCTTCTAAAGCTCCTCAGGACCCTTATAAAGGCACCCAGACCCTTCTAGAGCCTCTCAGGACAGCTTTAACTGCCTCCAGACCCTTCTAGACCCACTCAGGACCATTCTAAAGGCCCCCAGACCCTTCTAATGCCCCTCAGGGCATTTCTAAAGTACCCCAGACACTTCTAGAACCTCTCAGGGCCTTTCTATATGACCCCAGACCCTTGTAATGCCACTCAGGGCCTTTCTAAAAGCCGCGAGACCCTTATAATCCCCATGAGGGCCTTTAAAAAGGCCCCCAGACCCTTCTGGACCCCCTCAGGACGCTTCTAATAGCACCCAGACCCTTCTAGAGCCCCTCAGCGCCTTTCTAAAGGCATCCACACCCTTCTAATGACCCTCAAGACCCATGTAAAGGCCCCTAGACCCTTCTAGATTGCCTCAGGACCCATCTAAAAGCCCCCAGACCCTTCTAATGCCTTTCAGGACCCTTATGAAGGCCACAAGACCCTTCTAATGCCCCTCAGGACCTTTCTAAAGGCCCTCAGACCCTTCTAATGCCCCTCAGGGCATTTATAAAGGTCACCCAGACCCTTCTACTGCCCCTCAGGAGCATTCTAAAGGCCCCCAGACCCTTCTAATGCCCCACAGGGCCTTTCTAAAGGTCCCCAGACCCTTCTAGAGCCCCTGAAGACCCTTCTAAAGGCCCCCAGACCCTTATAGAGCCCCTCAGGAGCCTTCTAAAGGCCCCCAGACCCTGCTAATTCCCCTCAGGGTTTTCATAAGGGCACCCAGACCCTTCTAATGCCCCTCAGGACCCTTATAAAGGCACCCAGACCCTTCTAGAGCCTCTCAGGACAGTTTTAAATGCCTCCAGACCCTTCTAGACCCCCTCAGGACCATTCTAAAGGCCCGCAGACCCTTCTAATGCCCATCAGGGCCTTTCTAAAGGCCCCCATACCCTTCTAATGCCCCTCAGGTCATTTCTAAAGGCACCCAAACCCTTCTAATGCCACTCAGGGCCTTTCTAAAGGCCGCGAGACCCTTATAATCCCCCTGAGGGCCTTTAAAAAGGCCCCCAGACCCTTCTAGACCCCCTCAGGACGCTTCTAATAGCCCCCAGACCCTTCTAGAGCCCCTCAGGGCCTTTCTAAAGGCCTCCACACCCTTCTAATGACCCTCAAGACCCATGTAAAGGCCCCCAGACCCTTCTAGATTGCCTCAGGACCCACCTAAAAGCACCCAGACCCTTCTAATGCCTTTCAGGGCCTTTCTAAAGGACACCACACCCTTCTAATGACCCTCAAGACCCATGTAAAGGCCCCCAGACCCTTCTAGATTGCCTCAGGACCCATCTAAAAGCCCCCAGACCCTTCTAATGCATTTCAGGACCCTTATCAAGGCCACAAGACCCTTCTAATGCCCCTCAGGACCTTTCTAAAGGCCCTCAGACCCTTCTAATGCCCCTCAGGGCATTTATAAAGGTTCCCAGACCCTTCTACTGCCCCTAAGGAGCATTCTAAAGGCCCCCAGACCCTTCTAATGCCCCTCAGGGCATTTATAAATGTTCCCAGACCCTTCTAGAGCCAGTAAGGACAATTATAAAGGTCCCCAGACCCTTCTACTGCCCCTCAGGAGCATTCTAAAGGCCCCCAGACCCTTCTAATGCCCCACAGGGCCTTTCTAAAGGTCCCCAGACCCTTCTAGAGCCCTTGAAGACCCTTCTAAAGGACCCCAGACCCTTCTAGAGCCCCTCAGGGCCTGTCTAAAGGCCTCCACACCCTTCTAATGACTCTCAAGACCCATGTAAAGGCCCCTAGACCCTTCTAGATTGCCTCAGGACCCATCTAAAAGCCCCCAGACCCTTCTAATGCCTTTCAGGACCCTTATGAAGGCCACAAGACCCTTCTACTGCCCCTCAGGAGCATTCTAAAGGCCCTCAGACCCTTCTAATGCCCCTCAGGGCATTTATAAAGGTTCCCAGACCCTTCTAGAGCCAGTCAGGACACTTATAAAGGTCCCCAGACCCTTATAGAGCCCCTCAGGAGCATTCTAAAGGCCCCCAGACCCTTCTAATGCCCCACAGGGCCTTTCTAAAGGTCCCCAGACCCTTCTAGAGCCCCTGAAGACCCTTCTAAGGGCCCCCAGACCTTATAGAGCCCCTCAGGACACTTCTAAAGTCCCCCAGACCCTGCTAATTCCCCTCAGGGCTTTTATAAGGGCACCCAGACCTTTCTAATGCCCCTCAGGACCCTTATAAAGGCACCCAGACCCTTCTAGAGCCTCTCAGGACAGTTTTAAATGCCTCCAGACCCTTCTAGAACACCTCAGGACCATTCTAAAGGCCCCCAGACCCTTCTAATTCCCCCTCAGGGCATTTCTAAAGTACCCCAGACACTTCTAGAACCTCTCAGGGCCTTTCTATATGACCCCAGACCCTTGTAATGCCACTCAGGGCCTTTCTAAAAGCCGCGAGACCCTTATAATCCCCCTGAGGGCCTTTAAAAAGGCCCCCAGACCCTTCTGGACCCCCTCAGGACGTTTCTAATAGCCCCCAGACCCTTCTAGAGCCCCTCAGCGCCTTTCTAAAGGCCTCCACACCCTTCTAATGACCCTCAAGACCCATGTAAAGGCCCCCAGACCCTTCTAGATTGCCTCAGGACCCATCTAAAAGCCCCCAGACCCTTCTAATGCCCCTCAGGGCCTTTCTAAAGGCCCCCATACCTTTCTAATGCCCCTCAGGTCATTTCTAAAGGCCCCCAGACCATTCTGGACCCCCTCAGGACGCTTCTAATAGCCCCCAGACCCTTCTAGAGCCCCTCAGGGCCTTTCTAAAGGCCTCCACACCCTTCTAATGACCCTCAAGACCCATGTAAAGGCCCCCATACCCTTCTAGATTGCCTGAGGACCCATCTAAAAGCCCCCAGACCCTTCTAATGCCTTTCAGGGCCTTTCTAAAGGCCTCCACACCCTTCTAATGACTCTCAAGACCCATGTAAAGGCCCCTAGACCCTTCTAGATTGCCTCAGGACCCATCTAAAAGCCTCCAGACCCTTCTAATGCCTTTCAGGACCATTATGAAGGCCACAAGAACCTTCTAATGCCCCTCAGGACCTTTCTAAAGGCCCTTAGACCCTTCTAATGCCCCTCAGGGCATTTATAAAGGTTCCCAGACCCTTCTAGAGCCAGTCAGGACACTTATAAAGGTCCCCAGACCCTTATAGAGCCCCTCAGGAGCATTCTAAAGGCCCCCAGACCATTCTAATGCCCCACAGGGCCTTTCTAAAGGTCCCCAGACCCTTTTAGAGCCCCTGAAGACCCTTCTAAGGGCCCCCAGACCCTTATAGAGCCCCTCAGGACCCTTCTAAAGTCCCCCAGACCCTGCTAATTGCCCTCAGGGCTTTTATAAGAGCACCCAGACCCTTATAATGCCCCTCAGGACCCTTATAAAGGCACCCAGACCCTTCTAGAGCCTCTCAGGACAGTTTTAAATGCCTCCAGACCCTTCTAGAACCCCTCAGGACCATTCTAAAGGCCCCCAGACCCTTCTAATGCCCCTCAGGGCCTTTCTAAAGTACCCCAGACACTTCTAGAACATCTCAGGGCCTTTATATATGACCCCAGACCCTTGTAATGCCACTCAGGGCCTTTCTAAAAGCCGCGAGACCCTTATAATCCCCGTGAGGGCCTTTAAAAAGGCCTCCAGACCCTTCTGGACCCCATCAGGACGCTACTAATAGCCCCCAGACCCTTCTACAGTCCCTCAGCGCCTTTCTAAAGGCCTCCACACCCTTCTAATGACCCTCAAGACCCATGTAAAGGCCCCTAGACCCTTCTAGATTGCCTCAGGACCCATCTAAAAGCCCCCAGACCCTTGTAATGCCCCTCAGGACCCTTCTAAAGGCCCTCAGACCCTTCTAATGCCCCTCAAGACCCATGTAAAGGCCCCTAGACCCTTCTAGATTGCCTCAAGACCCATCTAAAAGCCCCCAGACCCTTCTAATGCCTTTCAGGACCCTTATGAAGGCCACAAGACCCTTCTAATGCCCCTCAGGACCTTTCTAAAGGCCCTCAGACCCTTCTAATGCCCCTCAGGGCATTTATAAAGGTTCCCAGACCCTTCTAGAGCCCGTCAGGACCCTTATAAAGGCCCCCAGACCATTCTAGAGCCCCTCAGGACACTTCTAAAGGCCCGCAGACCATTCTAATGCCCGTCAGGGCCTTTATAAAGGTACCCAGACCCTTCTACTGCCCCTCAGGAGCATTCTAAAGGCCCCCAGACCCTTCTAATGCCTCACAGGGCCTTTCTAAAGGTCCCCAGACCCTTCTAGAGCCCCTGAAGACCCTTCTAAAGGCCCCCAGACCCTTCTAGAGCCTTTCAGGTCCTTTCTAAAGGCCTCCACACCCTTCTAATGACCCTCAAGACCCATGTAAATGCCCCTAGACCCTTCTAGATTGCCTCAGGACCCATCTAATAGCCCCCAGACCCTTCTAATGCCTTTCAGGACCATTATGAAGGCCACAAGAACCTTCTAATGCCCCTCAGGACCTTTCTAAAGGCCCTTAGACCCTTCTAATGCCCCTCAGGGCATTTATAAAGGTTACCAGACCCTTCTAGAGCCCGTCAGGACACTTATAAAGTTCCCCAGACCCTTCTACTGCCCCTCAGGAGCATTCTAAAGGCCCCCAGACCCTTCTAATGCCCCTCAGGGCCTTTCTAAAGGTCCCCAGACCCTTCTAGAGCCCTTGAAGACCCTTCTAAAGGCCCCCAGACCCTTATAGAGCCCCTCAGGACCCTTCTAAAGTCCACCAGACCCCGCTAATTGCCCTCAGGGCTTTTATAAGGGCACCCAGACCCTTATAATGCCCTTCAGGACCCTTATAAAGGGACCCAGACCCTTCTAGAGCCTCTCAGGACAGTTTTAAATGCCTCCAGACCCTTCTAGACCCTCCTGAGGACCATTCTAAAGGCCCCCAGACCCTTCTAATGCCCCTCAGGGCCTTTCTAAAGGCCCCCATACTTTTGTAATGCCCCTCACGTCATTTCTAAAGGCACCCAGACCCTTCTAATGCCACTCAGGGCCTTTCTAAAGGCCGCGAGACCCTTATAATCCCCCTGAGGGCTTTTAAAAAGGCCCCCAGACCATTCTGGACCCCCTCAGTACGCTTCTAATAGCCCCCAGACCCTTCTAGAGCTCCTCAGGGCCTTTCTAAAGGCCTCCACACCCTTCTAATGACCCTCAAGACCCATGTAAAGGCACCCAGACCCTTCTAGATTGCCTCAGGACCCATCTAAAAGCCCCCAGACCCTTCTAATGCATTTCAGGGCCTTTCTAAAGGCCTCCACACCCTTCTAATGACCCTCGAGACCCATGTAAAGGCCCCTAGACCCTTCTAGATTGCCTCAGGACCCATCTAAAAGCCCCCAGACCCTTCTAATGCCTTTCAGGACCCTTATGAAGGCCACAAGACCCTTCTAATGCGCCTCAGGACCTTTCTAAAGGCCCTCAGACCCTTCTAATGCCCCTCAGGGCATTTATAAAGGTTCCCAGACCCTTCTACTGCCTCTCAGGAGCATTCTAAAGGCCCCCAGACCATTCTAATGCCCCACAGGGCCTTTCTAAAGGTCCCCAGACCCTTCTAGAGCCCCTGAAGACCCTTCTAAAGGCCCCCAGACCCATCTAGAGCCCCTCAGGGCCTTTCTAAAGGCCTCCACACCCTTCTAATGATGCTCAGGACCCATGTAAAGGCCCCCAGACCCTTCTAGATTGCCTCAGGACCCATATAAAAGCCCCCAGACCCTTCTAATGCCTTTCAGGGCCTTTCTAAAGGCCTCCACACCCTTCTAATGACCCTCAAGACCCATGTAAATGCCCCTAGACCCTTCTAGATTGCCTCAGGACCCATCTAAAAGCCCCCAGACCTTTCTAATTCCTTCCAGGACCCTTATGAAGGCCACAAGACCCTTCTAATGCCCCTCAGGACCTTTCTAAAGGCCCTCAGACCCTTCTAATGCCCCTCAGGGCATTTATAAAGGTTCCCAGACCCTTCTAGAGCACGTCAGGACACTTATAAAGGTCCCCAGACCCTTCTACTGCCCCTCAGGAGCAATATAAAGGCCCTCAGACCCTTCTTATGCACCACAGGGCCTTTCTAAAGGTCCACAGACCCTTCTAGAGCCCCTGAAGACCCTTCTAAAGGCCCCCAGACCCTTCTAATGCCACACAGGGCCTTTCTAAAGGTCCCCATACCCTTCTAGAGCCCCTGAAGACCCTTCTAAAGGCCGCCAGACCCTTATAGAGCCCCTCAGGACCCTTCTAAAGGACCCCAGACCCTGTTAATTCCTTTCAGGGCTTTTATAAGGGCACCCAGACCCTTCTAATGCCCCTCAGGACCCTTATAAAGGCACCCAGACCCTTCTAGAGCCTCTCAGGACAGTTTTAAATGCCTCCAGACCCTTCTAGACCCCCTCAGGACCATTCTAAAGGCCCCCAGACCCTTCTAATGCCCATCAGGGCCTTTCTAAAGGCCCACATACCCTTCTAATGCCCCTCAGGTCATTTCTAAAGGCACCCAGACCCTTCTAATGCCACTCAGGGCCTTTCTAAAGGCCGCGAGACCATTATAATCCCCCTGAGGGCCTTTAAAAAGGCCCCCAGACCCTTCTGGACCCCCTCAGGACGCTTCTAATAGCCCCCAGACCCTTCTAGAGCCCCTCAGGGCCTTTCTAAAAGCCTCCACACCCTTCTAATGACCCTCAAGACCCATGTAAAGGCCCCCAGACCCTTCTAGATTGCCTCAGCACCCATCTAAAAGCCCCCAGACACTTCTAATGCATTTCAGGACCCTTATCAAGGCCACAAGACCCATATAATGCCCCTCAGGACCTTTCTAAAGGCCCTCAGACCCTTCTAATGCCACTCAGGGCATTTATAAAGGTTCCCAGACCCTTCTACTGCCCCTCAGGAGCATTCTAAAGGCCCCCAGACCCTTATAATGCCCCACAGGGCCTTTCTAAAGGTCCCCAGACCCCTCTAGAGCCCCTGAAGACCCTTCTAAAGGCCCCCAGACCCTTCTAGAGCCTTTCAGGTCCTTTCTAAAGGCCTCCACACCCTTCTAATGACCCTCAAGACCCATGTAAATGCCCCTAGACCCTTCTAGATTGCCTCAGGACCCATCTAATAGCCCCCAGACCCTTCTAATGCCTTTCAGGACCATTATGAAGGCCACAAGAACCTTCTAATGCCCCTCAGGACCTTTCTAAAGGCCCTTAGACCCTTCTAATGCCCCTCAGGGCATTTATAAAGGTTACCAGACCCTTCTAGAGCCCGTCAGGACACTTATAAAGTTCCCCAGACCCTTCTACTGCCCCTCAGGAGCATTCTAAAGGCCCTCAGACCCTTCTAATGCCCCACAGGGCCTTTCTAAAGGTCCCCAGACCCTTCTAGAGCCCTTGAAGACCCTTCTAAAGGCCCCCAGACCCTTCTAGAGCCCCTCAGGGTCTTTCTAAAGACCTCCACACCCTTCTAATGACTCTCAAGACCCATGTAAAGGCCCCTAGACCCTTCTAGATTGCCGCAGGACCCATCTAAAAGCCCCCAGACCCTTCTAATGCCTTTCAGGACCGTTATGAAGGCCACAAGAACCTTCTAATGCCCATCAGGACCATTCTAAAGGCCCTTAGACCCTTCTAATGCCCCTCAGGGCATTTATAAAGGTTCCCAGACCCTTCTAGAGCCAGTCAGGACACTTATAAAGGTCCCCAGACCCTTATAGAGCCCCTCAGGAGCATTCTAAGGGCCCCCAGACCCTTATAGAGCCCCTCAGGACCCTTCTAAAGTCCCCCAGACCCTGCTAATTCCCCTCAGGGCTTTTATAAGGGCACCCAGACCCTTCTAAAGCCCCTCAGGACCCTTAAAAAGGCACCCAGACCCTTCTAGAGCCTCTCAGGACAGTTTTAAATGCCTCCAGACCCTTCTAGACCCCCTCAGGACCATTCTAAAGGCCCCCAGACCCTTCTAATGCCCCTCAGGGCCTTTCTAAATTACCCCAGACACTTCTAGAACCTCTCAGGGCCTTTCTATATGACCCCAGACCCTTGTAATGCCACTCAGGGCCTTTCTAAAAGCCGCGAGACCCTTATAATCCCCCTGAGGGCCTTTAAAAAGGCCCCCAGACCCTTCTGGACCCCCTTAGGATGCTTCTAATAGACCCCAGACCCTTCTAGAGCCCCTCAGAGCCTTTCTAAAGGCCTCCACACCCTTCTAATGACCCTCAAGACCCATGTAAAGGCCCCTAGACCCTTCTAGATTGCCTCAGGACCCATCTAAAAGCCCCCAGACCCTTCTAATGCCCCTCAGGACCCTTCTAAAGGCCCTCAGACCCTTCTAATGCCCCTCAAGACCCATGTAAAGGCCCCTAGACCCTTCTAGATTGCCTCAGGACCCATCTAAAAGCCCCCAGACCCTTCTAATGCCTTTCAGGACCCTTATGAAGGCCACAAGACCCTTCTAATGCCCCTCAGGACGTTTATAAAGGCCCTCAGACCCTTCTAATGCCCCTCAGGGCATTTATAAAGGTTCCCAGACCCTTCTAGAGCCCGTCAGGACCCTTATAAAGGCCCCCAGACCATTCTAGAGCCCCTCAGGACACTTCTGAAGGCCCGCAGACCATTCTAATGCCCGTCAGGGCCTTTATAAAGGTCCCCAGACCCTTCTACTGCCCCTCAGGAGCATTCTAAAGGCCCCCAGACCCTTCTAATGCCTCACAGGGCCTTTCTAAAGGTCCCCAGACCCTTCTAGAGCCCCTGAAGACCCTTCTAAAGGCCCCCAGACCCTTATAGAGCCCCTCAGGACCCTTCTAAAGTCCCCCAGACCCTGCTAATTGCTCTCAGGGCTTTTATAAGGGCACCCAGACCCTTATAATGCCCCTCAGGACCCTTATAAAGGCACCCAGACCCTTCTAGAGCCTCTCAGGACAGTTTTAAATGCCTCCAGACCCTTCTAGACCCTCCTGAGGACCATTCTAAAGGCCCCCAGACCCTTCTAATGCCCCTCAGGGCATTTCTAAAGGACCCCAGACACTTCTAGAACATCTCAGGGCCTTTATATATGACCCCAGACCCTTGTAATGCCACTCAGGGCCTTTCTAAAGGCCGCGAGACCCTTATAATTCCCCTTGAGGGCCTTTAAAAAGTCCCCCAGACCCTTCTGGATCCCCTCAGGACGTTTCTAATAGCACCCAGACCCTTCTAGAGCCCCTCAGGGCCTTTCTAAAGGCCTCCACACCATTCTAATGAACCTCAAGACGCATGTAAAGGCCCCCAGACCCTTCTAGTTTGCCTAAGGACCCATCCAATAGCCCCCAGACCCTTCTAATGCCTTTCAGGGCCTTTCTAAAGGCCTCCACACCCTTCTAATGACCCTCAAGACCCATGTAAAGGCCCCTAGACCCTTCTAGATTGCCTCAGGACCCATCTAAAAGCCCCCAGACCCTTCTAATGCCTTTCAGGACCCTTATGAAGGCCACAAGACCCTTCTAATGCCCCTCAGGACCTTTCTAAAGGCCCTCAGACCATTTTAATGCCTTTCAGGGCATTTATAAAGGTTCCCAGACCATTCTAGAGCCCGTCAGGACAATTATAAAGGTCCCCAGACCCTTATACTGTCCCTCAGGAGCATTCTAAAGGACCCCAGACCCTTCTAATGCCCCACAGGGCCTTTCTAAAGGTACCCAGACCCTTATAGAGTCCCTGAAGACCTTTCTAAAGGCCCCCAGACCCTTCTAATGCCCCACAGGGCTTTTCTAAAGGTCCCCAGACCCTTCTAGAGCCCCTGATGACCCTTCTAAAGGCCCCCAGACCCTTATAGAGTTCCTCAGGACCCTTCTAAAGTCCCCCAGACCCTGCTAATTCCCCTCAGGGCTTTCATAAGGGCACCCAGACCCTTCTAATGCCCCTCAGGACCCTTATAAAGGCACCCAGACACTTCTAGAGCCTCTCAGGACAGTTTTAAATGCCTCCAGACCCTTCTAGACCCCCTCAGGACCATTCTAAAGGCCCCCAGACCCTTCTAATGCCCCACAGGGCCTTTCTAAAGGCTCCCATACCCTTCTAATGCCCCTCAGGTCATTTCTAAAGGCACCCAGACCCTTCTAATGCCACTCAGGGCCTTTCTAAAGGCCGCGAGACCCTTATAATCCCCCTGAGGGCCTTTAAAAAGGCCCCCAGACCCTTCTGGACCCCCTCAGGACGCTTCTAATAGCCCCCTGACCCTTCTAGAGCTCCTCAGGGCCTTTCTAAAGGCCTCCACACCCTTCTAATGACCCTCAAGACCCATGTAAAGGCCCCCAGACCCTTCTAGATTGCCTCAGGACCCATCTAAAAGCCCCCAGACCCTTCTAATGCCTTTCAGGAACCTTATGAAGGCCACAAGACCCTTCTAATGCCCCTCAGGACCTTTCTAAAGGCCCTCAGACCCTTCTAATGCCCCTCAGGGCATTTATAAAGGTTCCCAGACCCTTCTAGAGCCAGTCAGGACACTTATAAAGGCCCCCAGACCATTCTAGAGCCCCTCAGGACACTTCTAAAGGCCCGCAGACCATTCTAATGCCCGTCAGGGCCTTTCAAAAGGTCCCCAGAACCTTCTACTGCCACTCAGGAGCATTCTAAAGGCCCCCAGACCCTTCTAATGCCCCACAGGGCCTTTCTAAAGGTCCCCAGACCCTTCTAGAGCCCCTGAAGACCCTTCTAAATGCCCCCAGACCCTTATAGAGCCCCTCAGGACCCTTCTAAAGTCCCCCAGACCCTGCTAATTCCCCTCAGGGCTTTTATAAGGGCACCCAGACCCTTCTAATGCCCCTCAGGACCCATATAAAGGCACCCAGACCCTTCTAGAGCCTCTCAGGACAGTTTTAAATGCCTCCAGACCCCTCTAGACCCCCTCAGGACCATTCTAAAGGCCCTCAGACCCTTCTAATGCCCCTCAGGGCATTTATAAAGGTTCCCAGACCCTTCTAGAGCCCGTCAGGACACTTATAAAGGCCCCCAGACCATTCTAGAGCCCCTCAGGACAATTCTAAAGGCCTGCAGACCAATCTAATGCCCGTCAGGGCCTTATAAAGGTCCCCAGACCCTTCTACTGCCCCTCAGGAGCATTCTAAAGGCCCCCAGACCCTTCTAATGCCCCTCAGGGCCTTTCTAAAGGCTCCAATACCCTTCTAATGCCCCTCAGGTCATTTCTAAAGGCACCCAGACCCTTCTAATGCCACTCAGGGCCTTTCTAAAGGCCGCGAGACCCTTATAATCCCCCTGAGGGCCTTTAAAAAGGCCCCCAGACCCTTCTGGACCCCCTCAGGACTCTTCTAATAGCCCCCAGACCCTTCTAGAGCTCCTCAGGGCCTTTCTAAAGGCCTCCACACCCTTCTAATGACCCTCAAGACCCATGTAAAGGCGCCCAGACCCTTCTAGATTTACTCAGGACCCATCTAAAAGCCCCCAGACCCTTCTAATGCCTTTCAGGACCCTTATCAAGGCCACAAGACCCTTCTAATGCCCCTCAGGACCTTTCTAAATGCCCTCAGACCCTTCTAATGCCCCTCAGGGCATTTATAAAGGTTCCCAGACCCTTCTAGAGCACGTCAGGACCCTTATAAAGGCCCCCAGACCATTCTAGAGCCCCTCAGGACAATTCTAAAGGCCCGCAGACCATTCAAATGCCCGTCAGGGCCTTATAAAGGTCCCCAGACCCTTATACTGCCCCTCAGGAGCATTCTAAAGGCCCCAAGACCCTTCTAATGCCCGACAAGGCCTTTCTAAAGGTCCCGAGACCCTTCTAGAGCCCCTGAAGACCCTTCTAAAGGCCCCCAGACCTTTATAGAGCCCCTCAGGACCCTTCTAAAGTCCCCCAGACCCTGCTAATTCCCCTCAGGGCTTTTATAAGGGCACCCAGACCCTTCTAATGCCCCTCAGGACCCTTATAAAGGCACCCAGACCCTTCTAGAGCCTCTCAGGACAGTTTTAAATGCCTCCAGATCCTTCTAGACCCCCTCAGGACCATTCTAAAAGCCTTCAGACCCTTCTAATTCCCCTCAGGGCATTTCTAAAGGCACCCAGACCTTTCTAATGCCACTCAGGGCCTTTCTAAAGGCCGCGAGACCATTATAATCCCCCTGAGGGCCTTTAAAAAGGCCCCCAGACCCTTCTGGACCCCCTCAGGACGCTTCTAATAGCCCCCAGACCCTTCTAGAGCCCCTCAGGGCCTTTCTAAAGGCCTCCACACCCTTCTAATGACCCTCAAGACCCATGTAAAGGCCCCCAGACCCTTCTAGATTGCCTCAGCACCCATCTAAAAGCCCCCAGACCCTTCTAATGCCTTTCAGGACCCTTATGAAGGCCACAAGACCCTTCTAATGCCCCTCAGGACCTTTCTAAAGGCCCTCAGACCCTTCTAATGCACCTCAGGGCATTTATAAAGGTTCCCAGACCATTCTAGAGCCCGTCAGGACACTTATAAAGGTCCACAGACCCTTATACTGCCCCTCAGGAGCATTCTAAAGGCCCCGAAACCCTTCTAATGCCCCACAGGGCCTTTCTAAAGTACCCCAGACACTTCTAGAACATCTCAGGGCCTTTATATATGACCCCAGACCCTTGTAATGCCACTCAGGGCCTTTCTAAAGGCCGCGAGACCCTTATAATTCCCCTTGAGGGCCTTTAAAAAGTCCCCCAGACCCTTCTGGATCCCCTCAGGACGTTTCTAATAGCCCCCAGACCCTTCTAGAGCCCCTCAGGGCCTTTCTAAAGGCCTCCACACCATTTTAATGAACCTCAAGACCCATGTAAAGGCCCCCAGACCCTTCTAGATTGCCTCAGGACCCATCTAAAAGCCCCCAGACCCTTCTAATGCCTTTCAGGACCCTTATCAAGGCCACAAGACCCTTCTAATGCCCCTCAGGACCTTTCTAAAGGCCCTCAGACCCTTCTAATGCCTTTCAGGGCATTTATAAAGGTTCCCAGACCATTCTAGAGCCCGTCAGGACACTTATAAAGGTCCACAGACCCTTATACTGCCCCTCAGGAGCATTCTAAAGGCCCCGAAACCCTTCTAATGCCCCACAGGGCCTTTCTAAAGGTACCCAGACCATTATAGAGCCCCTGAAGACCTTTCTAAAGGCCCCCAGACCCTTCTAATGCCCCACAGGGCCTTTCTAAAGGTCCCCAGACCCTTCTAGAGCCCCTCAAGACCCTTCTAAAGGCCCCCAGACCCTTATAGAGCTCCTCAGGACCCTTCTAAAGTCCCCCAGACCCTGCTAATTCCACTCAGGGCTTTTATAAGGGCACCCAGACCCTTCTAATGCCCCTCAGGACCCTTATAAAGGCACACAGACCCTTCTAGAGCCTCTCAGGACAGTTTTAAATGCCTCCAGAACCTTCAAGACCCCCTCAGGACCATTCTAATAGCCCCCTGACCCTTCTAGATCTCCTCAGGGCCTTTCTAAAGGCCTCCACACCCTTCTAATGACCCTCAAGACCCATGTAAAGGCCCCCAGACCCTTCTAGATTGCCTGAGGACCCATCTAAAAGCCCCCAGACCATTCTAATGCCTTTCAGGAACCTTATCAAGGCCACAAGACCCTTCTAATGCCCCTCAGGACCTTTCTAAAGGCCCTCAGACCCTTCTAATGCCCCTCAGGGCATTTATAAAGGTTCCCAGACCCTTCTAGAGCCCGTCAGGACACTTATATTGGCCCCCAGACCATTCCAGAGCCCCTCAGGACACTTCTAAATCCCGCAGACCATTCTAATGCCCATCAGGGCCTTTCTAAAGGCCCCCATACCCTTCTAATGCCCCTCAGGTCATTTCTAAAGGCTCCCAGACCCTTCTAGACCACCTCAGGACGCTTCTAATAGCCCCCAGACC
Source organism: Coccyzus lansbergi (assembly GCA_033558105.1). NCBI lineage: Eukaryota > Metazoa > Chordata > Aves > Cuculiformes > Coccyzidae > Coccyzus > Coccyzus lansbergi. The sequence goes on from JAUMJK010000895.1 coordinate 202,343, forward strand.
CTTCTAGTGCCCCTCAGGGCCTTTCTAAAGGCCTCCACACCCTTCTAATGACCCTCAAGACCCATGTAAAGGCCCCCAGACCCTTCTAGATTGCCTCAGGACCAATCTAAAAGCCCCCAGACCCTTCTAATGCCTTTCAGGGCCTTTCTAAAGGCCTCCACACCCTTCTAATCACCCTCAAGACCCATGTAAAGGCCCCTAGACCCTTCTAGATTGCCTCAGGACCCATCTAAAAGCCCCCAGACCCTTCTAATGCCTTTGAGGACCCTTATGAAGGCCACAAGACCCTTCTAATGCCCCTCAGGACCTTTCTAAAGGCCCTCAGACCCTTCTAATGCCCGTCAGGACCCTTATAAAGTTCCCAGACCCTTCTACTGCCCCTCAGGAGAATTCTAAAGGCCCCAAGACCCTGCTAATGCCCCACAGGGCCTTTCTAAAGGACCCCAGACCTCTCTAGAACCCCTGAAGACCCTTCTAAAGGCCCCCAGACCCTTATAGAGCTCCTCAGGACCCTTCTAAAGTCCCCCAGACCCTGCTAATTCCCCTCAGGGCTTTTATAAGGGCACCTAGACCCTTCTAATGCCCCTCAGGACCCTTATAAAGGCACCCAGACCCTTCTAGAGCCTCTCAGGACAGTTTTAAATGCCTCCAGACCCTTCTAGACCCCCTAAGGACCATTCTAAAGGCCCCCAGACCCTTCTAATGCCCCTCAGGGCCTTTCTAAAGTACCCCAGACACTTCTAGAATTTCTCAGGGCCTTTCTATATGACCCCAGGCCCTTGTAATGCCACTCAGGGCCTTTCTAAAGGCCGCGAGACCCTTATAATCCCCCTGAGGGCCTTTAAAAAGGCCCCCAGACCCTTCTGGACCCCCTCAGGACGCTTCTAATAGCCCCCAGACCCTTCTAGAGCTCCTTAGGGCCTTTCTAAAGGCCTCCACACCCTTCTAATGACCCTCAAGACCCATGTAAAGGCCCCCAGACCCTTCTAGATTGCCTCAGGACCCATCTAAAAGCCCCCAGACCCTTCTAATGCCTTTCAGGACCCTTATCAAGGCCACAAGACTCGTCTAATGCCCCTCAGGACCTTTCTAAAGGCCCTCAGACCATTCTAATGCCCCTCAGGGCATTTATAAAGGTTCCCAGACTATTCTAGAGCCCGTCAGGACACTGATAAAGGCCCCCAGACCATTCTAGAGCCCCTCAGGACACTTCTAAAGGCCCGCAGACCATTCTAATGCCCGTCAGGGCCTTTCTAAAGGTCCCCAGACCCTTCTACTGCACCTCAGGAGCCTTCTAAAGGCCCCCAGACCCTTCTAATGCCCCACAGGGCCTTTCTAAAGGTCCCCAGACCATTCTAGAGCCCCTGAAGACCCTTCTAAAGGCCCCCAGACCCTTATAGAGCCCCTCAGGACCCTTCTAAAGGCCCCCAGACCCTGTTAATTCCTTTCAGGGCTTTTATAAGGGCACCCAGACCCTTCTAATGCCCCTCAGGACCCTTATAAAGGCACCCAGACCCTTCTAGAGCCTCTCAGGACAGTTTTAAATGCCTCCAGATCCTTCTAGACCCCCTCAGGACCATTCTAAAGACCCCCAGACCCTTCTAATTCCCCTCAGGGCCTTTCTAAAGGCACCCAGACCCTTCTAATGCCACTCAGGGCCTTTCTAAAGGCCGCGAGACCCTTATAATCCCCCTGAGGGCCTTTAAAAAGGCCCCCAGACCCTTCTGGACCCCCTCAGGACGCTTCTAATAGCCCCCAGACCCTTCTAGAGCCCCTCAGCGCCTTTCTAAAGGCCTCCACACCCTTCTAATGACCCTCAAGACCCATGTAAAGGCCCCTAGACCCTTCTAGATTGCCTCAGGACCCATCTAAAAGCCCCCAGACCCTTCTAATGCCTTTGAGGACCCTTATGAAGGCCACAAGACCCTTCTAATGCCCCTCAGGACCTTTCTAAAGGCCCTCAGACCCTTCTATAGCCCGTCAGGACCCTTATAAAGGTCTCCAGACCCTTCTAGAGCCCGTCAGGACCCTTATAAATGTCCCCAGACCCTTCTACTGCCCCTCAGGAGCATTCTAAAGGCCCCCAGACCCTTCTAATGCCCCACAGGGCCTTTCTAAAGGTCCCCAGACCCCTCTAGAGCCCCTGAAGACCCTTCTAAAGGCCCCAGACCCTTATAGAGCCCCTCAGGACCCTTCTAAAGTCCCCCAGACCCTGCTAATTGCCCTCAGGGCTTTCATAAGGGCACCCAGACCCTTCTAATGCCCCTCAGGACCCTTATAAAGGCACCCAGACCCTTCTAGAGCCTCTCAGGACAGTTTTAAATGCCTCCAGACCCTTCTAGACCTCCTCAGGACCATTCTAAAGGCCCCCAGACCCTTCTAATGCCCCTCAGGGCCTTTCTAAAGTACCCCAGACACTTCTAGAACATCTCAGGGCCTTTATATATGACCCCAGACCCTTGTAATGCCACTCAGGGCCTTTCTAAAGGCCGCGAGACCCTTATTATTCCCCTTGAGGGCCTTTAAAAAGTCCCCCAGACCCTTCTGGATCCCCTCAGGACGTTTCTAATAGCCCCCAGACCCTTCTAGAGCCCCTCAGGGCCTTTCTAAAGGCCTCCACACCATTCTAATGAACCTCAAGACCCATGTAAAGGCCCCCAGACCCTTCTAGTTTGCCTAAGGACCCATCTAATAGCCCCCAGACCCTTCTAATGCCTTTCAGGGCCTTTCTAAAGGCCTCCACACCCTTCTAATGACCCTCAAGACCCATGTAAAGGCCCCTAGACCCTTCTAGATTGCCTCAGGACCCATCTAAAAGCCCCCAGACCCTTCTAATGCCTTTCAGGACCCTTATGAAGGCCACAAGACCCTTATAATGCCCCTCAGGACCTTTCTAAAGGCCCTCAGACTCTTCTAATGCCTTTCAGGGCATTTATAAAGGTTCCCAGACCATTCTAGAGCCCGTCAGGACAATTATAAAGGTCCCCAGACCCTTATACTGTCCCTCAGGAGCATTCTAAAGGCCCCCAGACCCTTCTAATGCCCCACAGGGCCTTTCTAAAGGTACCCAGACCCTTATAGAGTCCCTGAAGACCTTTCTAAAGGCCCCCAGACCCTTCTAATGCCCCACAGGGCCTTTCTAAAGGTCCCCAGACCCTTCTAGAGCCCCTGATGACCTTTCTAAAGGCCCCCAGACCCTTATAGAGTTCCTCAGGACCCTTCTAAAGTCCCCCAGACCCTGCTAATTCCCCTCAGGGCTTTCATAAGGGCACCCAGACCCTTCTAATGACCCTCAGGACCCTTATAAAGGCACCCAGACCCTTCTAGAGCCTCTCAGGACAGTTTTAAATGCCTCCAGACCCTTCTAGACCCCCTCAGGACCATTCTAAAGGCACCCAGACCCTTCTAATGCCCCTCAGGGCCTTTCTAAAGGCTCCCATACCCTTCTAATGCCCCTCAGGTCATTTCTAAAGGCACCCAGACCTTTCTAATGCCACTCAGGGCCTTTCTAAAGGCCGCGAGACCCTTATAATCCCCCTGAGGGCCTTTAAAAAGGCCCCCAGACCCTTCTGGACCCCCTCCAGGACGCTTCTAATAGCCCCCTGACCCTTCTAGAGCTCCTCAGGGCCTTTCTAAAGGCCTCCACACCCTTCTAATGACCCTCAAGACCCATGTAAAGGCCCCCAGACCCTTCTAGATTGCCTGAGGACCCATCTAAAAGCCCCCAGACCCTTCTAATGCCTTTCAGGACCCTTATGAAGGCCACAAGACCCTTCTAATGCCCCTCAGGACCTTTCTGAAGGCCCTCAGACCCTTCTAATGCCCCTAAAGGCATTTATAAAGGTTCCCAGACCCTTCTAGAGCCCGTCAGGACACTTATAAAGGCCCCCAGACAATTCTAGAGCCCCTCAGGACATTTCTAAAGGCCCGCAGACCATTCTAATGCCCGTCAGGGCCTTTCAAAAGGTCCCCAGACCTTTCTACTGCCACTCAGGAGCATTCTAAAGGCCCCCAGACCCTTCTAATGCCACACAGGACCTTTCTAAAGGTTCCCAGACCCTTCTAGAGCCCCTGAAGACCCTTCTAAAGGCCCCCAGACCCTTATAGAGCCCCTCAGGACCCTTCTAAAGTCCCCCAGACCCTGCTAATTCCCCTCAGGGCTTTCATAAGGGCACCCAGACCCTTCTAATGCCCCTCAGGACCCTTATAAAGGCACCCAGACCCTTCTAGAGCCTCTCAGGACAGTTTTAAATGCCTCCAGACCGTTCTAGACCCCCTCAGGACCATTCTAAAGGCCACCAGACCCTTCTAATGCCCATCAGGGCCTTTCTAAAGGCCCCCATACCCTTCTAATGACCCTCAGGTCATTTCTAAAGGCCCCCAGACTCTTCTAGACCCCCTCAGGACGATTCTAATAGCCCCCAGACCCTTCTAGTGCCCCTCAGGGCCTTTCTAAAGGCCTCCACACCCTTCTAATGACCCTCAAGACCCATGTAATGGCCCCCAGACCCTTCTAGATTGCCTCAGGACCCATCTAAAAGCCCCCAGACCCTTCTAATGCCTTTCAGGGCCTTTCTAAAGGCCTCCACACCCTTCTAATGACCCTCAAGACCCATGTAAAGGCCCCTAGACCCTTCTAGATTGCCTCAGGACCGATCTAAAATCCCCCAGATCATTCCAATGCCTTTCAGGACCCTTATGAAGGCCACAAGACCCTTCTAATGCCCCTCAGGACCTTTCTAAAGGCCCTCAGACCCTTCTAGAGCCCGTCAGGACCCTTATAAATGTCCCCAGACCCTTCTAGAGCCCGTCAGGACCCTTATAAAGGTCCCCAGACCCTTCTACTGCCCCTCAGGAGCATTCTAAAGGCCCCCAGACCCTTCTAATGCCCCACAGGGCCTTTCTAAAGGTCCCCAGACCCTTCTAGAGCCCCTGAAGACCCTTCTAAATGCCCCCGGACCCTTATAGAGCCACTCAGGACCCTTCTAAGGTCCCCCAGACCCTGCTAATTCCCCTCAGGGCTTTTATAAGGGCACCCAGACCCTTCTAATGCCCCTCAGGACCCTTATAAAGGCACCCAGACCCTTCTAGAGCCTCTCAGGACAGTTTTAAATGCCTCCAGACCCTTCTAGACCCCCTCAGGACCCTTCTAAAGGCCCTCAGACCCTTCTAATGCCCCTCAGGGCATTTATAAAGGTTCCCAGACCCTTCTAGAGCCCGTCAGGACCCTTATAAAGGCCCTCAGACCATTCTAGAGCCCCTCAGGACAATTCTAAAGGCCTGCAGACCATTTTAATGCCCGTCAGGGCCTTATAAAGGTCCCCAGACCCTTCTACTGCCCCTCAGGAGCATTCTAAAGGCCCCCAGACCCTTCTAATGCCCCTCAGGGCCTTTCTAAAGGCTCCAATACCCTTCTAATGCCCCTCAGGTCATTTCTAAAGGCACCCAGACCCTTCTAATGCCACTCAGGGCCTTTCTAAAGGCCGCGAGACCCTTATAATCCCCCTGAGGGCCTTTAAAAAGGCCCCCACACCCTTCTGGACCCCCTCAGGACTATTCTAATAGCCCCCAGACCCTTCTAGAGCTCCTCAGGGCCTTTCTAAAGGCCTCCACAACCTTCTAATGACCCTCAAGACCCATGTAAAGGCGCCCAGACCCTTCTAGATTGACTCAGGACCAATCTAAAAGCCCCCAGACCCTTCTAATGCCTATCAGGGCCTTTCTAAAGGCCTCCACACCCTTCTAATCACCCTCAAGACCCATGTAAAGGCCCCTAGACCCTTCTAGATTGCCTCAGGACCCATCTAAAAGCCCCCAGACCCTTCTAATGCCTTTAAGGACCCTTATGAAGGCCACAAGACCCTTCTAATGCCCCTCAGGACCTTTCTAAATGCCCTCAGACCCTTCTAATGCCCCTCAGGGCATTTATAAAGGTTCCCAGACCCTTCTAGAGCCCGTCAGGACCCTTATAAAGGCCCCCAGACCATTCTAGAGCCCCTCAGGACACTTCTAAAGGCCTGCAGACCATTCTAATGCCCGTCAGGGCCTTATAAAGGTCCCCAGACCCTTCTACTGCCCCTCAGGAGCATTCTAAGGGCCCCAAGACCCTTCTAATGCCCCACAAGGCCTTTCTAAAGGTCCCGAGACCCTTCTAGAGCCCTGAAGACCCTTCTAAAGGCCCCCAGACCTTTATAGAGCCCCTCAGGACCCTTCTAAAGTCCCCCAGACCATGCTAATTCCCCTCAGGGCTTTTATAAGGGCACCCAGACCCTTCTAATGCCCCTCAGGACCCTTATAAAGGCACCCAGACCCTTCTAGAGCCTCTCAGGACAGTTTTAAATGCCTCCAGATCCTTCTAGACCCCCTCAGGACCATTCTAAAAGCCCCCAGACCCTTCTAATTCCCCTCAGGGCCTTTCTAAAGGCACCCAGACCTTTCTAATGCCACTCAGGGCCTTTCTAAAGGCCGCGAGACCCTTATAATCCCCCTGAGGGCCTTTAAAAAGGCCCCCAGACCCTTCTGGACCCCCTCAGGACGCTTGTAATAGCCCCCAGACCCTTCTAGAGCCCCTCAGGGCCTTTCTAAAGGCCTCCACACCCTTCTAATGACCCTCAAGACCCATGTAAAGGCCCCCAGACCCTTCTAGATTGCCTCAGGACCCATCTAAAAGCCCCCAGACCCTTCTAATGCCTTTCAGGGCCTTTCTAAAGGCCTCCACACCCTTCTAAATGACCCTCAAGACCCATGGAAAGGCCCCTAGACCCTTCTAGATTGCCTCAGGACCCATCTAAAAGCCCCCAGACCCTTCTAATGCCTTTCAGGACCCTTATGAAGGCCACAAGACCCTTCTAATGCCCCTCAGGACCTTTCTAAAGGCCCTCAGACCCTTCTAGAGCCCGTCAGGACCCTTATAAAGGTCCCCTGACCCTTCTAGAGCCCGTCAGGACCCTTATAAAGGACCCCAGACCCTTATACTGCCCCTCAGGAGCATTCTAAAGGCCCCGAAACCCTTCTAATGCCCCACAGGGCCTTTCTAAAGGTACCCAGACCATTATAGAGCCCCTGAAGACCTTTCTAAAGGCCCCCAGACCCTTCTAATGCCCCACAGGGCCTTTCTAAAGGTCCCCAGACCCTTCTAGAGCGCCTCAAGACCCTTCTAAAGGCCCCCAGACCCTTATAGAGCTCCTCAGGACCCTTCTAAAGTCCCCCAGACCCTGCTAATTCCCCTCAGGGCTTTTATAAGGGCACCCAGACCCTTCTAATGCCCCTCAGGACCCTTATAAAGGCACCCAGTCCCTTCTAGAGCCTCTCAGGACAGTTTTAAATGCCTCCAGACCCTTCAAGACCCCCTCAGGACCATTCTAAAGGCCCCCAGACCCTTCTAATGCCCCTCAGGGCCTATCTAAAGGCTCCCATACCCTTCTAATGCCCCTCAGGTCATTTCTAAAGGCACCCAGACCCTTCTAATGCCACTCAGGGCCTTTCTAAAGGCCGCGAGACCCTTATAATCCCCCTGAGGGCCTTTAAAAAGGCCCCCAGACCCTTCTGGACCCCCTCAGGACGCTTCTAATAGCCCCCAGACCCTTCTAGAGCCCCTCAGGGCCTTTCTAAAGGCCTCCACACCCTTCTAATGACACTCAAGACCCATGTAAAGGCCCCCAGACCCTTCTAGATTGCCTGAGGACCCATCTAAAAGCCCCCAGACCCTTCTAATGCCTTTCAGGAACCTTATCAAGGCCACAAGACCCTTCTAATGCCCCTCAGGACCTTTCTAAAGGCCCTCAGACCCTTCTAATGCCCCTCAGGGCATTTATAAAGGTTCCCAGACCCTTCTAGAGCCCGTCAGGACACTTATATTGGCCCCCAGACCATTCCAGAGCCCCTCAGGACACTTCTAAATCCCGCAGACCATTCTAATGCCCATCAGGGCCTTCCTAAAGGCCCCCATACCCTTCTAATGCCCCTCAGGTCATTTCTAAAGGCTCCCAGACCCTTCTAGACCACCTCAGGACGCTTCTAATAGCCCCCAGACCCTTCTAGTGCCCCTCAGGGCCTTTCTAAAGGCCTCCACACCCTTCTAATGACCCTCAAGACCCATGTAAAGGCCCCCAGACCCTTCTAGATTGCCTCAGGACCAATCTAAAAGCCCCCAGACCCTTCTAATGCCTATCAGGGCCTTTCTAAAGGCCTCCACACCCTTCTAATCACCCTCAAGACCCATGTAAAGGCCCCTAGACCCTTCTAGATTGCCTCAGGACCCATCTAAAAGCCCCCAGACCCTTCTAATGCCTTTAAGGACCCTTATGAAGGCCACAAGACCCTTCTAATGCCACTCAGGACCTTTCTAAAGGCCCTCAGACCCTTCTAATGCCCGTCAGGACCCTTATAAAGGTCCCCAGACCCTTCTACTGCCCCTCGGAGAATTCTAAAGGCCCCAAGACCCTGCTAATGCCCCACAGGGCCTTTCTAAAGGCACCCAGACCCTTCTAATTCCCCTCAGGGCCTTTCTAAAGGCACCCAGACCCTTCTAATGCCACTCAGGGCCTTTCTAAAGGCCGCGAGACCCTTATAATCCCCCTGAGGGCCTTTAAAAAGGCCCCCAGACCCTTCTGGACCCCCTCAGGACGCTTCTAATAGCCCCCAGACCCTTCTAGAGGCCCTCAGGGCCTTTCTAAAGGCCTCCACACCCTTCTAATGACCCTCAAGACCCATGTAAAGGCCCCCAGACCCTTCTAGATTGCCTCAGGACCCATCTAAAAGCCCCCAGACCCTTCTAATGCCTTTCAGGACCCTTATGAAGGCCACAAGACCCTTCTAATGCCCCTCAGGACCTTTCTAAAGGCCCTCAGACCCTTCTAATGCCCCTCAGGGCATTTATAAAGGTTCCCAGACCATTCTAGAGCCCGTCAGGACACTTATAAAGGCCCCCAGACCATTCTAGAGCCCCTCAGGACATTTCTAAAGGCCCGCAGACCATTCTAATGCCCCACAGAGCCTTTCTAAAGGTCCCCAGACCCTTCTAGAGCCCCTGAAGACCCTTCTAAGGGCCCCCAGACTCTTATAGAGCCCCTCAGGACCCTTCTAAAGTCCCCCAGACCCTGCTAATTCCGCTCAGGGCTTTTATAAGGGCACCCAGACCCTTCTAAAGCCCCTCAAGACCCTTATAAAGGCACCCAGACCCTTCTAGAGCCTCTCAGGACAGTTTTAAATGCCTCCAGACCCTTCTAGAACCCCTCAGGACCATTCTAAAGGCCCCCAGACCCTTCTAATTCCCCTCAGGGCATTTCTAAAGTACCCCAGACACTTCTAGAACCTCTCAGGGCCTTTCTATATGACCCCAGACCCTTGTAATGCCACTCAGGGCCTTTCTAAAAGACGCGAGACCCTTATAATCCCCCTGAGGGCATTTAAAAAGGCCCCCAGACCCTTCTGGACCCCCTCAGGACGCTTCTAATAGCCCCCAGACCCTTCTAGAGCCCCTCAGCGCCTTTCTAAAGGCCTCCACACCCTTCTAATGACCCTCAAGACCCATGTAAAGGCCCCCAGACCCTTCTAGATTGCCTCAGGACCCATCTAAAAGCCCCCAGACCCTTCTAATGCCCCTCAGGACCCTTCTAAAGGCCCTCAGACCCTTCTAGTGCCCCTCAAGACCCATGTAAAGGCCCCTAGACCCTTCTAGATTGCCTTAGGACCCATCTAAAAGCCCCCAGACCCTTCTAATGCCCCTCAGGACCCTTATGAAGGCCACAAGACCCTTCTAATGCCCCTCAGGACCTTTCTAAAGGCCCTCAGACCCTTCTAATGCCCCTCAGGACATTTATAAAGGTTCCCAGACCCTTCTAGAGCCCGTCAGGACCCTTATAAAGGCCCCCAGACCATTCTAGAGCCCCTCAGGACATTTCTAAAGGCCCGCAGACCATTCTAATGCCCGTCCAGGGCCTTTCTAAAGGTCCCCAGACCATTCTACTGCCCCTCAGGAACATTCTAAAGGCCCCCAGACCCTTCTAATGCCCCACAGGGCCTTTCTAAAGGTCCCCAGACCCTTCTAGAGCCCCTGAAGACCCTTCTAAGGGTCCCCAGACCCTTATAGAGCCCCTCAGGACCCTTCTAAAGTCCCCCAGACCCTGCTAATTCCCCTCAGGGCTTTTATAAGGGCACCCAGACCCTTCTAAAGCCCCTCAGGACTCTTATAAAGGCACCCAGACCCTTCTAGAGCCTCTCAGGACAGTTTTAAATGCCTCCAGACCCTTCTAGAACCCCTCAGGACCATTCTAAAGGCCCCAGACCCTTCTAATGCCCCTCAGGGCATTTCTAAAGTACCCCAGACACTTCTAGAACCTCTCAGGTCTTTTCTATATGACCCCAGACCCTTGTAATGCCACTCAGGGCCTTTCTAAAAGATGCGAGACCCTTATAATCCACCTGAGGGCATTTAAAAAGGCCCCCAGACCCTTCTAGACGCCCTCAGGACGCTTCTAATAGCCCCCAGACCCTTCTAGAGCCCCTCAGCGCCTTTCTAAAGGCCTCCACACCCTTCTAATGACCCTCAAGACCCATGTAAAGGCCCCCAGACCCTTCTAGTATGCCTCAAAACCCATCTAAAAGCCCCCAGACCCTTCTAATGCCCCTCAGGACCCTTATGAAGGCCACAAGACCCTTCTAATGCCCCTCAGGACCTTTCTAAAGGCCCTCAGACCCTTCTAATGCCCCTCAGGACATTTATAAAGGTTCCCAGACCCTTCTAGAGCCCGTCAGGACCCTTATAAAGGCCCCCAGACCATTCTAGAGCCCCTCAGGACATTTCTAAAGGCCCGCAGACCATTCTAATGCCCGTCCAGGGCCTTTCTAAAGGCCCCCAGACCCTTCTACTGCCCCTCAGGAACATTCTAAAGGCCCCCAGACCCTTCTAATGCCCCACAGGGCCTTTATAAAGGTCCTCAGACCCTTCTAGAGCCCCTGAAGACCCTTCTAAAGGCCCCCAGACCCTTATAGAGCCCCTCAGGACCCTTCTAAAGTCCCCCAGACCCTGCTAATTCCCCTCAGGGCTTTTATAAAGGCACCCAGACCCTTCTAATGCCCCTCAGGACCCTTATAAAGGCACCCAGACCCTTCTAGAGCCTCTCAGGACAGTTTTAAATGCCTCCAGACCCTTCTAGACCCCCTCAGGACTATTCTAAAGGCCCCCAGACCCTTCTAATGCCCCTCAGGGCCTTTCTAAAGGCCCCCATACACTTCTAATGCACCTCAGGTCATTTCTAAAGGCCCCCAGACCCTTCTAGACCCCCTCAGGACGATTCTAATAGCCCCCAGACCCTTCTAGTGCCCCTCAGGGCCTTTCTAAAGGCCTCCACACCCTTCTAATGACCCTCAAGACCCATGTAAAGGCCCCCAGACCCTTCTAGATTGCCTCAGGACCCATCTAAAAGCCCCCAGACCCTTCTAATGCCTTTCAGGGCCTTTCTAAAGGCCTCCACACCCTTCTAATGAACCTCAAGACCCATGTAAAGTCCCCTAGACCCTTCTAGATTGTCTCAGGACCCATCTAAAGCCCCCAGACCCTTCCAATGCCTTTCAGGACCCTAATGAAGGCCACAAGACCCTTCTAATGCCCCTCAGGACCTTTCTAAAGGCCCTCAGACCTTTCTAGAGCCCGTCAGGACCCTTATAAAGGTCCCCAGACCCTTCTACTGCCCCTCAGGAGCATTCTAAAGGCCCCCAGACCCTTCTAATGCCCCACAGGGCCTTTCTAAAGGTCCCCAGACCCCTCTAGAACCCCTGAAGACCCTTCTAAAGGCCCCCAGACCCTTATAGAGCCCCTCAGGACCCTTCTAAAGCACCCCAGACCCTGCTAATTCCCCTCAGGGCTTTTATAAGGGCACCCAGACCCTTCTAATGCCCCTCAGGACCCTTATAAAGGCACCCAGACCCTTATAGAGCCTCTCAGGACAGTTTTAAATGCCTCCAGACCCTTCTAGAACCCCTCAGGACCATTCTAAAGGCCCCCAGACCCTTCTAATGCCCCTCAAGGCATTTCTAAAGTACCCCAGACACTTCTAGAACCTCTCAGGGCCTTTCTATATGACCCCAGACCCTTGTAATGCCACTCAGGGCCTTTCTAAAAGCCGCGAGACCCTTATAATCCCCCTGAGGGCCTTTAAAAAGGCCCCCAGACCCTTCTGGACCCCCTCAGGACGCTTCTAATAGCCCGCAGACCCTTCTAGAGCCCCTCAGCGCCTTTCTAAAGGCATCCACACTCTTCTAATGACCCTCAAGACCCATGTAAAGGCCCCCAGACCCTTCTAGATTGCCTCAGGACCCATCTAAAAGCCCCCAGACCCTTCTAATGCCCCTCAGGACCCTTCTAAAGGCCCTCAGACCCTTCTAATGCCCCTCAAGACCCATGTAAAGGCCCCTAGACCCTTCTAGATTGCCTCAGGACCCATCTAAAAGCCCCCAGACCCTTCTAATGCCCCTCAGGACCCTTATGAAGGCCACAAGACCCTTCTAATGCCCCTCAGGACGTTTCTAAAGGCCCTCAGACCCTTCTAATGCCCCTCAGGGCATTTATAAAGGTTCCCAGACCCTTCTAGAGCCAGTCAGGACCCTTATAAAGGCGCCCAGACCATTCTAGAGCCCCTCAGGACTTTTCTAAAGGCCCGCAGACCATTCTAATGCCAGTCCAGGGCCTTTCTAAAGGTCCCCAGACCCTTCTACTGCCCCTCAGGAACATTCTAAAGGCCCCCAGACCCTTCTAATGCCCCACAGGGCCTTTATAAAGGTCCCCAGACCCTTCTAGAGCCCCTGAAGACCCTTCTAAAGGCCCCCAGACCCTTATAGAGCCCCTGAAGACCCTTCTAAATTCCCCCAGACCCTGCTAATTCCCCTCAGGGCTTTTATAAAGGCACCCAGACCATTCTAATGCCCCTCAGGACCCTTATAAAGGCACCCAGACCCTTCTAGAGCCTCTCAGGACAGTTTTAAATGCCTCCAGACCCTTCTAGACCCCCTCAGGACCATTCTAAAGGCCCCCAGACCCTTCTAATTCCCCTCAGGGCCTTTCTAAAGGCTCCCATACCCTTCTAATGCCCCTCAGGTCATTTCTAAAGGCACCCAGACCCTTCTAATGCCCCACAGGGCCTTTCTAAAGGTCCCCAGACCCTTCTAGAGCCCCTGAAGACCCTTCTAAAGGCCCCCAGACCCTTATAGAGCCCCTCAGGACCCTTCTAAAGTCCCCCAGACCCTGCTAATTCCCCTCAGGGCTTTTATAAGGGCACCCAGACCATTCTAATGCCCCTCAGGACCCTTATAAAGGCACCCAGACCCTTCTAGAGCCTCTCAGGACAGTTTTAAATGCCTCCAGACCCTTCTAGACCCCCTCAGGACCATTCTAAAGGCCCCCAGACCCTTCTAATGCCACTCAGGGCCTTTCTAAAGGCCCCCATACCCTTCTAATGCCCCTCAGGTCATTTCTAAAGGCCCCCAGACCCTTCTAGACCCCCTCAGGACGCTTCTAATAGCCCCCAGACCCTTCTAGTGCCCCTCAGGGCCTTTCTAAAGGCCTCCACACCCTTCTAATGACCCTCAAGACCCATGTAAAGGCCCCCAGACCCTTCTATATTGCCTAAGGACCAATCTAAAAGTCCCCAGACCCTTCTAATGCCTTTCAGGGCCTTTCTAAAGGCCTCCACACCCTTCTAATGACCCTCAAGACCCATGTAAAGGCCCCTAGACCCTTCTAGATTGCCTCAGGACCCATCTAAAGCCCCCCAGACCCTTCGAATGCCTTTCAGGACCCTTAGGAAGGCCACAAGACCCTTCTAATGCCCCTCAGGACCTTTCTAAAGGCCCTCAGACCCTTCTAGAGCCCGTCAGGACCCTTATAAAGGTCCCCAGACCCTTCTACTGCCCCTCAGGAGTATTCTAAAGGCCCCCAGACCCTTCTAATGCCCCACAGGGCCTTTCTAAAGGTCCCCAGACCCCTCTAGAACCCCTGAAGACCCTTCTAAACGCCCCCAGACTCTTATAGAGCCCCTCAGGACCCTTCTAAAGTCCCCCAGACCCTGCTAATTCCCCTCAGGGCTTTTATAAGGGCACCCAGACTTTTCTAATGCCCCTCAGGACCCTTATAAAGGCACCCAGACCCTTCTAGAGCCTCTCAGGACAGTTTTAAATGCCTCCAGACCCTTCTATACCCCCTCAGGACCATTCTAAAGGCCCCCAGACCCTTCTAATGCCCCTCAGGGCCTTTCTAAAGTACCCCAGACACTTCTAGAACCTCTCAGGGCCTTTCTATATGACCCCAGACCCATGTAATGCCACTCAGGGCCTTTCTAAAGGCCGCGAGACCCTTATAATCCCCCTGAGGGCCTTTAAAAAGGCCCCCAGACCCTTCTGGACCCCCTCAGGACGCTTCTAATAACCCCCAGACCCTTCTAGAGGCCCTCAGGGCCTTTCTAAAGGCCTCCACACCCTTCTAATGACCCTCAAGACCCATGTAAAGGCCCCCAGACCCTTCTAGATTGCCTAAGGACCCATCTAAAAGCCCCAGACCCTTCTAATGCCTTTCAGGGCCTTTCTAAAGGCCTCCACACCCTTCTAATGACCCTCAAGACCCATGTAAAGGCCCCTAGACCCTTCTAGATTGCCTCAGGACCCATCTAAAAGCCCCCAGACCCTTCTAATGCCTTTCAGGACCCTTAGGAAGGCCACAAGACCCTTCTAATGACCCTCAGGACCTTTCTAAAGGCCCTCAGACTCTTCAAATGCCCCTCAGGGCATTTATAAAGGTTCCCAGACCCTTCTAGAGCCAGTCAGGACACTTATAAAGGTCCCCAGACCCTTATAGAGCCCCTCAGGAGCATTCTAAAGGTCAACAGACCCTTCTAATGCCCGACAGCGCCTTTCTAAAGGTCCCCAGACCCTTCTAGAGCCCCTGAAGACCCTTCTAAGGGCCCCCAGACTCTTATAGAGCCCCTCAGGACCCTTCTAAAGTCCCCCAGACCCTGCTAATTCCCCTCAGGGCTTTTATAAGGGCACCCAGACCCTTCTAAAGCCCCTCAGGACCCTTATATAGGCACCCAGACCCTTCTAGAGCCTCTCAGGACAGTTTTAAATGCCTCCAGACCCTTCTAGAACCCCTCAGGACCATTCTAAAGGCCCCCAGACCCTTCTAATGCCCCTCAGGGCATTTCTAAAGTACCCCAGACACTTCTAGAACTTCTCAGGGCCTTTCTATATGACCCCAGACCCTTGTAATGCCACTCAGGGCCTTTCTAAAGGCCGCGAGACCCTTATAATCCCCCTGAGGGCCTTTAAAAAGGCCCCCAGACCCTTCTGGACCCCCTCAGGACGCTTCTAATAGCCTCCAGACCCTTCTAGAGCCCCTCAGGGCCTTTCTAAAGGCCTCCACACCCTTCTAATGACCCTCAAGACCCATGTAAAGGCCCCCAGACCCTTCTAGATTGCCTAAGGACCCATCTAATAGCCCCACACCCTTCTAATGCCTTTCAGAGCCTTTCTAAAGGCCTCCACACCCTTCTAATGACCCTCAAGACCCATGTAAAGGCCCCCAGACCCTTCTAGATTGCCTCAGGACCCATCTAAAAGCCCCCAGACCCTTCTAATGCCTTTCAGGATCCTTATGAAGGCCACAAGACCATTCTAATGACGCTCAGGACCTTTCTAGAGGCCCTCAGACCCTTCTAATGCCCCTCAGGGCATTTATAAAGGTTCCCAGACCTTTCTAGAGGCCGTCAGGACCCTTATAAAGGCACCCAGACCATTCTAGAGCCCCTCAGGACACTTCTAAAGGCCCGCTGACCATTCTAATGCCCGTCAGGGCCTTTATAACTGTCCCCAGACCATTCAAATGCCCCTCAGGAGCATTCTAAAGGTCCCCAGACCCTTCTAATGCCCCACAGGGCCTTTCTAAAAGTCCCCAGACCCTTCTAGAGCCCCTGAAGACCCTTCTAAAGGCCCCCAGACCCTTATAGAGCCCCTCAGGATCCTTCTAAAGTCCCCCAGACCCTGCTAATTCCCCTCAGGTCTTTTATAAGGGCACCCAGACCCTTCTAATGCCCCTCTGGACTCTTATAAAGGCCCCCAGACCATTCTAGAGCTTCACAGGAGAGTTTTAAATGCCTCCAGACCCTTCTAGACCCCCTCAGGACAATTCTAAAGGCTCCCAGACCCTTCTAATGCGTTCAGGAGCATTCTAAATGCCCCCAGACCCTTCTAATGCCCTACAGGGCCTTTCTAAAGGTCCCCAGACCATTCTAGAGCCCCTGAAGACCCTTCTAAAGGCCCCCAGACCCTTATAGAGGCCCTCAGGACCCCACTAAAGTCCTCCAGACCCTGCTAATTCCCCTCAGGGCTTTTATAAGGGCCACAAGACCATTCTAATGCCCCTCAGGACCCTTACAAAGGCCCTCGGACCATTCTAGAGCCTCTCAGGACAGTTTTAAATGCCTCCAGACCCTTCTAGACCACCTCAGGACCCTTCTAAAGGCCCCCAGACCCTTCTAATGCCCCTCAGGACCCTTCTAAATGCCCCCAGACCCTTCTAATGCCCCTCAGGGCCTTTCTAAATTACCCCAGACACTTTTAGAACCTATCAGAGCCTTTCTATATGACCCTAGACCCTTGTAATGCAACTAAGGGCCTTTCTAAAGGCACCCAGACCCTTATAGAGCCCCTCAGGACATTTCTATAGGCACCCAGACCCTTCTAATGCCACACAGGGCCTTTCTAAAGGCCGCGAGACCCTTATAATCCCCCTGAGGGCCTTTAAAAAGGCCCCCAGACCCTTCTGGACCCCCTCAGTATGCATTTAATAGCACCCAGACTCTTCTAGAACCCCTCAGGGCCTTTCTAAAGGCCTCCACACCCTTCTAATTACCCTCAAGACCCACGTAACGGCCCCCAGACCCTTCTAGATTGCCTCAGGACCCAGCTAAAACACCCCAGACCCTTCTAATGCCTTTCAGGACCCTTATGAAGGGCACAAGACCCTTCTAATGCCCCTCAGGACCTTTCTAAAGGCCCTCAGACCCTTCTAATGCCTTTCAGGGCCTTTATAAAGGTTCCCAGACCCTTCTAGAGCCCGTCAGGACCCTTATAAAGGCCCCCAGATCATTCTAGAGCACCTCAGGATACTTCTAAAGGCCCGCAGACCATTCTACTGCCTCTCAGGAGCACTCTAATTGTCCCCAGACCCTACTAATGCCCCACAGGGCCTTTCTAAATGTCCCCAGACCCTTTTATAGCCACTGAAGACCATTCTAAAGGACCCCAGACCCTTCTAATGCCACTCAGGGCCTTTCTGAAGGCATCGAGACCCTTATAATCCCCCTGAGGGCCTTTAAAAAGGCCCCCAGACATTTCTGGACCCCCTCAGGACGCTTCTATATGCCCCCAGACCCTTCTAATGTCACTCAGGTCTTTTCTAAAGGACGCGAGACCCTTATAATCCCCCTGAGGACCTTTAAAAAGGCTCCCAGACCCTTCTGGACCCCCTCAGGACGCTTCTAATAGCCCCCACACCCTTCTAGAGCCCCTCAGGGCCTTTCTAAAGGCCTCCACACCCTTCTAATGACCCTCAAGACCCATGTAATGGCCCCCAGACCCTTCTAGATTACCTCAGGACCCATCTAAAAGCTCCCAGACCCTTCTAATGCCTTTCAGGGCCATTCTAAAGGCCTCCATACCCTTCTAATGACCCTCAAGACCCATGTAAAGGCCCCTAGACCCTTCTAGATTGCCTCAGGACCCATCTAAAAGCCCGCAGAACCTTCTAATGCCTTTCAGGACCCTTTTAAAGGCACCCAGACCCTTCTAGAGCCTCTCAGGACAGTTTTAAATGCCTCCAGACCCTTCTAGACCCCCTCAGGACCATTCTAAAGGCCCCCAGACCCTTCTAATGCCCCTCAGGACCCTTCTAAAGGCCCCCAGACCCTTCTAATGCCCCTCAGGGCCTTTCTAAAGTACCCCAGACACTTCTAGAACATCTCAGGGCCTTTCTATATGACCCCAGACCCTTGTAATGCCCCTCAGGGCCTTTCTAAAGGCCCCCAGACCCTTCTAATGCCCCTCAGGACATTTCTAAAGGCCCCCAGACCATTCTAGAGCCCCTCAGGACATTTCTAAAGGCACCCACACCCTTCTAATGCCACTCAGGGCCTTTCTAAAGGCCGCGAGACCCTTATAATCCCCCTGAGGTCCTTTAAAAAGGCTCCCAGACCCTTCTGGACCCCCTCAGGACGCATCTAATAGCCCCCAGACCAATCTAGAGCAACTCAGGGCCTTTCTAAAGGCCTCCACACCCTTCTAATGACCCTCAAGACCCATGTAAAGGCCCCTAGACCCTTCTAGATTGCCTCAGGACCCATCTAAAAGCCCCCAGACCCTTCTAATGCCTTTCAGGGCCTTTCTAAAGGCCTCCACACCCTTCTAATGACCCTCAAGGCCCATGTAAAGGCACCTAGACCGTTCTAGATTGCCTCAGGAGCCATCTAAATGCCCCCAGACCCTTCTAATGCCTTTCAGGACCCTTATGAAGGCCACAAGACCCTTCTAATGCCCCTCAGGAATCTTTCTAAAGGCCCTCAGACCCTTCTAATGCTTTTCAGGGCCTTTATAAAGGTTCCAGACCCTTCTAGAGACTGTCAGGACCCTTATAAAGGCCAGATCATTCTAGAGCCCCTCAGGACACTTCTAAAGGCCCGCAGACCATTCTACTGCCCCTCAGGAGCACTCTAAAGGCCCCCAGACCCTTCTAATGCCCCACAGGGCCTTTCTAAAGGTCCCCAGACCCTTCTAGAGCCGCTGAAGACCATTCTAATGGCCCCCAGACCCTTCTAATGCCACTCAGGGCCTTTCTAAAGGCCGCGAGACCCTTATAATCCCCCTGAGGGCTTTTAAAAAGGCCCCCAGACCCTTCTGGACGCCCTCAGTACGCTTATAATAGCCCCCAGACCCTACTAATGCCACTCAGGGCATTTCTAAAGGTCGCGAGACCCTTATAATCCCTCTGAGGGCCTTTAAAAAGGCCCCCAGACCCTTCTGGACCCCCTCAGGACGCTTCTAATAGCCCCCACACCCTTCTAGAGCCCCTCAGGGCCTTTCTAAAGGCCTCCACACCCTTCTAATGACCCTCAAGACCCATGTAAAGGCCCCCAGACCCTTCTAGATTACCTCAGGACCCATCTAAAAGCTCCCAGACCCTTCTAATGCCTTTCAGGGCCTTTCTAAAGGCCTCCATACCCTTCTAATGACCCTCAAGACCCATGTAAAGGCCCCTAGACCCTTCTAGATTAGCTCAGGACCCATCTAAAAGCCCCCAGACCCTTCTAATGCCTTTAAGGACCCTTATGAAGGCCACAAAACCCTTCTAATGCCCCTCAGGACCTTTCTAAAGGCCCTCAGACCCTTCTAATGCCCCTCAGGGCATTTATAAATGTTCCTAGACCCCTCTAGAGCACGTCAGGACCCTTATAAAGGCCCCCAGAACATTCTAGAGCCCCTCAGGACACTTCTAAAGGACCGCAGACCATTCTAATGCCCGTCAGGGCCTTTATAAATGTCCCCAGACCCTTCTAATGCCCCTCACGGCCTTTCTAAATACCCCAGACACTTCTAGAACCTCTCAGGGCCTTTCTATATGACCTCAGACTATTGAAATGCCCCTCAGGGCCTTTCTAATGGCCCCCAGACCCTTCTAATGCCCCTCAGGACATTTCTAAAGGCCCCCAGACCATTCTAGAGCCCCTCAGGACATTTCTAAAGGCACCTAGACCCTTCTAGAGCCCCTGAAGACCCTTCTAAAGGCCCCCAGACCCTTCTAATGCCTTTCAGGACCCTTAAGAAGGCCACAAGACCCTTCTAATGCCCCTCAGGACCTTTCTAAAGGCCATCAGACCCTTCTAATGCCTTTCCGGGCCATTATAAAGGTTCCCAGACCCTTCTAGAGCCCGTCAGGACCCTTATAAAGGCCCCGAGATCATACTAGAGCCCCTCAGGACACTTCTAAAGGCCCGCAGACCATTCTACTGCCTCTCAGGAGCACTCTAAATGTCCCCAGACCCAACTAATGCCCCACAGGGCCTTTCTAAAGGTCCCCAGACCCTTCTATAGCCCCTGAAGACCCTTCTAAAGGCCCCCAGACCCTTCTAATGCCACTCAGGGCCTTTCTAAAGGCCTCGAGACCCTTATAATCCCCCTGAGGGCCTTTAAAAAGGCCCCCAGACCCTTCTGGACCCCCTCAGGACGCTTCTAATAGCCCCCACACCCTTCTAGAGCCCCTCAGGGCTTTTCTAAAGGCCTCCACACCCTTTTAATGACACTCAAGACCCATGTAAAGGCCCCCAGACCCTTCTAGATTGCCTCAGGACCAATCTAAAAGCCCCCAGACCCTTCTAATGCCTTTCAGGGCCTTTATAAAGGCCTCCACACCCTTCTAATGACCCTCAAGACCCATGTAAAGGCCCCTAGACCCTTCTAGATTGCCTCAGGACCCATCTAAAAGCCCCCAGACCCTTCTAATGCCTTTCAGGGCCTTTCTAAATGCCTCCAGACCCTTCTAATGCCACTCAGGTCCTTTCTAAAGGCCCTCAGACCCTTCTAATGCCTTTCAGGGCCTTTATAAAGGTTCCCAGAACCTTCTAGAGCCTGTCAGGACCCTTATAAATGCCCCCAGATCATTCTTGAGCCCCTCAGGACAATTCTAAAGGCCCGCAGACCATTCTACTGCCCCTCAGGAGCACTCTAAAGGCCCCCAGACCCTTCTAATGCCCCACAGGGCCTTTCTAAAGGTCCCCAGACCATTCTAGAGCACTTGAAGACCCTTATAAAAGCCCTCAGACCCTTCTAATGCCCCACAGGGCCTTTCTAAAAGTCCCCAGACCCTTCTAGAGCCCCTGAAGACCCTTCTAAAGGTTCCAGACCCTTCTAATTCCCCTGAGGGCCTTTCTAAATTACCCAGACACTTCTAGAACCTCTAAGAGCCTTTCTATATGAACCCAGACCCCTGTAATGCCACTTAGGGCCTTTCTAAAGGCCGCGAGACCCTTATAATCCCCCTGACGGCCTTTAAAAAGGCCCCCAGACCCTTCTGGACCCCCTCAGGACGCTTCTAATAGCCCCCACACCCTTCTAGAGCCCATCAGGGCCTTTCTAAAGGCCTCCACACCCTTCTAATGACCCTCAAGACCCATGTAAAGGCCCCCAGACCCTTCTAGATTGCCTCAGGACCCATCTAAAAGCCCCCAGAGCCTTCTAATGCCTTTCAGGACCCTTATGAAGGCCACAAGACCCTTCTAATGCCCCTCAGGAGCTTTATAAAGGCCCTCAGACCCTTCTAATGCCCCTCAGGGCATTTATAAAGGTTCCCAGACCCATCTAGAGCACGTCAGGACCCTTATAAAGGCACCCAGACCCTTCTACTGCCCCTCAGGAGCATTCTAAAGGCCGCCAGACCCTTCTAATGCCCGTCAGGGCCTTTATAAATGTCCCCAGACCCTTCTACTGCCCCTCAGGAGCATTCTAAGGGCCCCCAGACCCTTCTAATGCCTTTCAGGGCCTTTCTAAGGGTCCCCAGACCCTTCTAGAGCCACTGAAGACCCTTATAAAGGCCCCCAGACCCTTATAGAGGCCCTCAGGACCCTTCTAAAGTCCCCAGACCCTTCTAATGCCCCTCAGGGACTTTCTAAATTACCCCAGACACTTCTAGAACCTCTCAGAGCCTTTCAATACGACCCCAGACCCTTGTAATGCCACTCAGTTCCTTTTTAAAGGCCGCGAGACCCTTATAATCCCCCTGAGGGCCTTTAAAAAGGCCCCCAGACCCTTCTGTACCTCCTCAGGACGCTTCTAATATCCCCCAGACCCTTCTAGAGCCCCTCAGGGCCTTTCTAAAGGCCTCCACACCCTTCTAATGACCCTCAAGACCCATGTAAAGGCCCCTAGACCCTTCTAGATTGCCTCAGGACCAATCTAAAAGCCCCCAGACCCTTCTAATGCCTTTCAGGACCCTTATGAAGGCCACAAGACCCTTCTAATGCCCCTCAGGACCTTTCTAAAGGCCCTCAGACCCTTCTAATGCCCCTCAGGGCATTATATAAAGGTTCCCAGACCCTTCTAGAGCCCGTCAGGACCCTTAAAAAGGCCCCCACACCATTCTAGAGCCTTTCAGGACATTTCTAAAGGCCCGCAGACCATTCTAATGCCCGTCAGGGCCTTTATAAAGGTCCCCAGACCCTTCTACTGCCCCTCAGGAGCATTCTAAAGGCCCCCAGACCCTTCTAATGCCCCACAGGGCCTTTAAAAAGGTCCCCAGACCATTCTAGAGCCCCTGAAGACCCTTTTAAAGGATCCCTGACCATTCTAGAGCCCCTCAGGACACTTGTAAAGGCCCGCAGACCGTGCTAATTCCCCTCAGGTCTTTTATAAGGGCACCCAGACCCTTCTAATACCCCTCATTACCCTTATAAAGACACCCAGACCCTTCTAGAGTCTCTCAGGACCATTCTAAAGGCCCCCAGACCCTTATAGAGCCCTTCAGGACCATTCTAAAGTCCCCCAGACCCTGCTAATTCCGCTCAGGGCTTTTATAAGGACACCCAGACCCTTCTAATGCCCCTCAGGACCCTTATAAAGGCACCCAGACCCTTCTAGAGCCTCTCAGGACAGTTTTAAATGCCTCCAGACCCTTCTAGACCCCCTCAGGACCATTCTAAATGCCCCCAGACCCTTCTAATGCCCCTCAGGACCCATCTAAAGGCCCGCAGACCCTTCTAATGCCCCTCAGGGCCTTTCTAAAGTACCCCAGACACTTCTAGAACCTCTCAGGGCCTTTCTATATGACCCCAGACCCTTGTAATGCCCCTCAGGGCCTTTCTAAATACCCCCAGACCCTTCTAATGCCCCTCAGGACATTTCTAAAGGCCCCCAGACCCTTCTAGAGCCCCTCAGGACATTTCTAAAGGCCCCCAGAACCTTCTAATGCCACTCAGGGCCTTTCTAAGGGCCGCGAGACCCTTATGACCCTTATGAGGGCCTTTAAAAAGGCCCCCAGACCCTTCTGGACCCTTTCAGGACGCTTCTAATAGCCCCCAGACCCTTCTAGAGCCCCTCAGGGCTTTTCTAATGGCTTCAACACCCTTCTAATGACCCTTAAGACCCATGTAAAGGCCCCTAGACCCTTCTAGATTGCCTCAGGACCCATCTAAAAGACCCCAGACCCTTCTAATGCGTTTCAGGGCCCTTATGAAGGCAACAAGACCCTTCTAATGCCACTCAGGACCATTCTAAAGGCCCTCAGACCCTTCTAATGCCTCTCAGGGCCTTTATAAAGGTTCCCAGACCCTTCTAGAGCCCGTCAGGACCCTTATAAAGGCCCCCAGATCATTCTAGAGCCCCTCAGGACACTTCTAAAGGCCTGCAGACCATTCTACTGCCCCTCAGGAGCATTCTAAAGGCCCCCAGACCCTTCTAATGCTCCACAGGGCCTTTCTAAAGGTCGCCAGACCCTTCTACAGCCCCTAAAGACCCTTCTAAAGGCCCCCAGACCCTTATGGAGCCCCTCAGGACCCTTCTAAAGTCCACCAGACCCTGCTATTTCCCCTCAGGGCTTTTATAAGGGGACCCAGACCCTTCTAATGCCCCTCAGGGCCTTTCTAAAGGCCCCCAGACCCTTCTAATGCCCCTCAGGGACTTTCTAAATTACCCCAGACACTTCTAGAACCTCTCAGAGCCTTTCTATATGAACCCAGACCAATGTAATGCCACTCAGGGCCTTTCTTAAATCCACGAGACCCTTATAATCCCCCTGAGGTCCTTTAAAAAGGCCCCCAGACCCTTCTGGACCCCCTCAGGACTCTTCTAATAGCCCCCAGACCATTCGAGAGTCCCTCAGGACAATTCTAAAGGCACCCAGACCCTTCTAATGCCACTCAGGGCCTTTCTAAAGGCCGCGAGACCCTTATAATCACCCTGAGGGCCCTTTAAAAGGCCCCCAAACCATTCTAGAGCCCCTCAGAGCCTTTCTAAAGGCCTCCACACCCGTTCTAATGACCCTCAAGACCCATGTAAAGGCCCCCAGACCCTTCAGGATTTCATCAGGACCCATCTAAAAGCCCCCACACCCTTCTAATGCCTTTCAGGGCCCTTATGAAGGCCACAAGACCCTTCTAATGCCCCTCAGGACCTTTCTAAAGGCCCTCAGACCCTTCTAATGCCTCACAGGGCCTTTCTAAAGGTCCCCAGACCCTTCTAGAGCCCCTGAAGACCCTTATAAAGGCCTCCGGACCCTTATAGAGCCCCTCAGGACCCTTCTAAAGTCCCCCAGACGCTGCTAATTCCCCTCAGGGCTTTTATAAGGGCACCCAGACCCTTCTAATGCCCCTCAGGACCCTTATAAAGGAACCCAGACCCTTCTAGACCCTCTCAGGACAGTTTTAAATGCCTCCAGACCCTTCTAGACCCCCTCAGGACATTTCTAAAGCACCCCAGACCCTTCTAATGCCCCTCAGGGCCTTTCTAATGTACCCCAGACACTTCTAGAACCTCTCAGGACCTTTCTATATGACCCCAAACCTTTGTAATGCCCCTCAGAACATTTCTAAAGGCCCCCAGACCCTTCTAGAGCCCCTCAGGACATTTCTAAAGGCACCCAGACCCTTCTAATGCCACTCAGGGCCTTTCTAAAGGCCACGAGACCCTTGTAATCCCCCTGAGGGCCTTTAAAAAGGCCCCCAGACCCTTCTGGAACCCCTCAGGGCGCTTCTAATTGCACCCAGACCCTTCTAGAGCCCCTCAGGGCCTTTCTAAATGCCTCCACACCCTTCTAATGACCCTCAAGACCCATGTAAAGGCCCCCAGACCCTTCTAGATTGCCTCAGGACCCATCTAAAAGCCCCCAGACCCTTCTAATGCCTTTCAGGACCCTTATGAAGGCCACAAGACCCTTCTAATGCCCCTCAGGACCTTTCTAAAGGACCTCAGACCCTTCTAATGCCCCTCAGGGCATTTATAAAGGTTCCCAGACCCTTCTAGAGCCCGTCAGGACCCTTATAAAGGCGCCCAGACCAATCTAGAGCCCCTCAGGACACGTCTAAAGGCCTGCAGACCATTCTAATGCCCGTCAGGTCCTTTCTAAAGGTCCCCAGACCCTTCTACTGCCCCTCAGGAGCATTCTAAAGGCTCCCAGACCCTTCTAATGCCCCTCAAGGCCATTCTAAAGTACCCCAGACACTTCTATAACCTCTCAGGGCCTTTCTATATGACCCCAGACCCTTCTAATGCCTCTGAGCGCCTTTCTAAAAGCCACGAGAACCTTATAATCCTCCTGAGGGCCTTTAAAACGGCCCCCAGACCCTTCTGGACCCCCTCAGGACGCTTCTAATAGCCCCCAGACCCTTCTAATGACTTTCAGGGCCTTTCTAAAGGCCTCCACACCCTTCTAATTACCCTCAAGACCCATGTAAAGGCCCCCAGACCCTTCTAGATTGCCTCAGGACCAATCTAAAAGCACCCAGACCCTTCTAATGCCTTTCAGGGCCTTTCTAAAGGCCTCCACAACCTTCTAATGACCCTCAAGACCCATGTAAAGGCCCCTAGACCCTTCTAGGACGCTTGTAATAGCCCTCAGACTCTTATAATGCCCTTCAGGGCATTTATAAAGGTTCCCAGACCCTTCTAGAGCCCGTCAGGACCCTTATAAAGGCCCCCAGACCATTCTAGAGACCGTCAGGACACTTCTAAAGGCCCGCACACCATTCTAATGCACGTCAGGGCCTTTATAAAGGTCCCCAGACCCTTCTACTGCCCCTCAGGAGCATTCTAAAGGCCCCCAGACCATTCTAATGCCCCACAGGGCCTTTCTAAAGGTCCCCAGACCCTTCTAGAGCCCCTGAAGACCTTTCTAAAGACCCTCGGACCCTTATAGAGTTCCTAAGGACCATTCTAAAGTCCCCCAGACCCTGCTAATTCCCCTCAGGGCTTTCATAAGGGCACCCAGACGCTTCTAATGCCCCTCAGGACCCTTATAAAGGCACCCAGACCCTTCTAGAGCCTCTCAGGACAGTTTTAAATGCCTCCAGACCACTCTAGACCCCCTCAGGACCGTTCTAAAGGCCCCCAGACCTTTCTAATGCCCCTCAGGACCCTTCTAAAGGCCCCCAGACCCTTCTAATGCCCCTCAGGGCCTTTCTAAAGTACCCCAGACACTTCTAGAACTTCTCAGGGCCTTTCTATATGACCCGAGACCCATATAATGCCCCTCAGAGCCTTTCTAAAGGCCCCCATACCCTTCTAATGCCAATCAGGACATTTCTAAAGGACCCCAGACCCTTCTAGAGCCCATCAGGACAATTCTAAAGGCACCCAGACCCTTCTAATGACCCTCAGGGCATTTATAAAGGTTCCCAGACCATTCTAGGGCCAGTCAGGACCCTTATAAAGGCCCCCAGGCCATTCTAGAGCCCCTCAGGACACTTCTAAAGGCCCGCAGACCATTCTAATGCCCGTCAGGGCCTTTATAAATGTCCCCAGACCCTTCTACTGCCCCTCAGGAGCATTCTAAAGGCCTCCAGACCCTTCTAATGCCCCGCAGGGCCTTTCTAAAGGTCCCCAGACCCTTATAGAGCCCCTGAAGACCCTTCTAAAGTCCCCCAGACCCTACTAATTCTCCTCAGGGCTTTTATAAGGGCACCCAGACCCTTCTAATGCCCCTCAGGACCCTTATAAAGGAACCCAGACCCTTCTAGAGCCTCTCAGGACAGTTTTAAATGCATCCAGACCCTTCTAGACCCCCTCAGGACCATTCTATAGGCCCCCAGACCATTCTAATGCCCCTCAGGACCATTCTAAAGGACCCCAGAGCCTTCTAAATGCACCTCAGGGCGTTTCTAAAGTACCCCAGACATTTCTAGAACCTCTCAGGGCCTTTCTATATGACCCCAGACCCTTGTAATGACCCTCAGGGCCTTTCTAAAGGCCCCCATACCCTTCTAATGCCCCTCAGAACATTTCTAAAGGACCCCAGACCCTTCTAGAGCCCCTCAGGACATTTCTAAAGGCACCCAGACCCTTCTAATGCCACTGAGGGCCTTTCTAAAGGCATCCACACCCTTCTAATGACCCTCAAGACCCATGTAAAGGCCCCCAGACCCTTCTAGATTGCCTCAGGACCTATCTAAAAGCCCCCAGACCATTCTAATGCCTTTCAAGACCCTCATGAAGGACACAAGACCCTTCTAATGCCCCTCAGGACCTTTCTAAAGGCCCTCAAACCCTTCTAATGCCTTTCAGGGCCTTTATAAAGGTTCCAGACCATTCTAGAGCCCGTCAGGACCCTTATAAAGGCCCCCAGATCATTCTAGAGCCCCTCAGGACTCTTCTAAAGGCCCGCAGACCATTCTACTGCCCCTCAGGAGAACTCTAAAGGCCCCCAGACCCTTCTAATGCCCCAAAGGGCCTTTCTAAAGGTCCCCAGACCCTTCTAGAGCCCCTGAAGACCCTTCTAAAGGCCCCCAGAGCCTTATAGAGCCCCTCAGGACCCTTCTAAAGTCCCCCAGACCCTGCTAATTCCCCTCAGGGCTTTTATAAGGGCACCCAGACCCTTCTAATGAGCCTCAGGACCCTTACAAAGGCACCCAGACCCTTCTAGAGCCTCTCAGGACAGTTTTAAATGCCTCCAGACCCTTCTAGACGCCCTCAGGACCCTTCTAAAGGCCCCCAGACCCTTCTAATGCCCCTCAGGACCCTTCTAAAGGCCCCCTGACCGTTCTAATGCCTCTCAGGGCCTTTCTAAATTACCCCAGACACGTCTAGTACCTCTCAGAGCCTTTCTATATGACCCCAGACCCTTGTAATGCCACTCAGGGACTTTCTAAAGGCCGCGAGACCCTTATAATCCCCCTGAGGGCCTTTAAAAAGGCCCCCAGACCCTTCTGGACCCCCTCAGGACGCTTCTAATAGCCCCCAGACCCTTCTAGAGCCCCTCAGGGCCTTTCTAAAGGCCTCCACACCCTTCTAATGACACTCAAGACCCATGTAAAGGCTCCTAGACCCTTCTAGATTGACTCAGGACCCATCTAAAAGCCCGCAGACCCTTCTAATGCCTTTCAGGACCCTTATGAAGGCCACAAGACCCTTCTAATGCCCCTCAGGACCTTTCAAAAGGCCCTCAGACCCTTCTAATGCCCCTCAGGGCATTTATAAAGGTTCCCAGAACCTTCTAGAGCACGTCACGACCCTTATAAATGCCCCCAGACAATTCTAGAGCCCCTCAGGACAATTCTAATCGTCCGCAGACCATTCTAATGCCCGTCAGGGCCTTTATAAATGTCCCCAGAAACTTCTACTGCCTCTCAGGAGCATTCTAAAGGCCCCCAGACCCTTCTAGACCCCCTCAGGACCATTCTAAAGGCCCCCAGACACATCTAATGCACCACATGGCCTTTCTAAAGTACCCCAGACACTTCTAGAACATCTCAGGACCTTTCTATATGACCCCAGACCCTTTTAATGCCCCTCAGGGCCTTTCTAAAGGCCCCCATACTGTTCTAGTGCCCCTCAGTACAATTCTAAAGGCACCTAGATCCTTCTAATGCAACTCAGGGCCTTTCTAAAGGCAGCGAGACCCTTATATTCCCCCTGAGGGCCTTTAAAAAGGCACCCAGACCCTTCTGGACCCCCTCAGGACGCTTCTAGTTGCCCCCAGACCCTTCTAGAGCCCCTCAGGGCCTTTCTAAAGGCCTCCACACCCTTCTAATGACCCTCAAGACCCATGTAAAGGCCCCCAGACCCTTCTAGATTGCCTCAGGACCCATCTAAAAGCCCCCAGACCCTTCTAATGCCTTTCAGGGCCTTTCTAAAGGCCTCCACACCCTTCTAATGACCCTCAAGACCCATGTAAAGGCCTCTAGACCCTTCTAGATTGCCTCAGGACCCATCTAAAAGCCCCCAGACCCTTCTAATGCCTTTCAGGACCCTTATGAAGGCCACAAGACCCTTCTAATGCGCCTCAGGACCATTGTAAAGGCCCCCAGACCCTTCTACTGCCCCTGAAGACCCTTTTAAAGGCTCCCAGACCATTCTAGAGCCCCACAGGACACTTCTAAAGGCCCGCAGACCCTGCTAATTCCCCTCAGGTCTTTTATAAGGGCACCCAGACCCTTCTAATACCCCTCATTACCCTTATAAAGACACCCAGACCCTTCTAGAGCCTCTCAGGACAGTTTTAAATGCCTCCAGACTCTTCTAGACCCCCTCAGGACCATACTAAAGGCCCCCAGACCCTTCTAATGCCCCTCAGGACCCTTCTAAAGGCCCGCAGACCCTTCTAATGCCCCTCAGGGCCTTTCTAAAGTACCCCAGACACTTCTAGAACCTCTCAGGGCCTTTCTATATGACCCCAGACCCTTGTAATGCCCCTCACGGCCTTTCTAAATGCCCCCAGACCCTTCTAATGCCCCTCAGGACATTTCTAAAGGCCCCCAGACCCTTCGAGAGCCCCTCAGGACATTTCTAAAGGCCCCCAGACCCTTCTAATGCCACTCAGGGCCTATCTAAGGGCTGCGAGACCCTTATCACCCTCCTGAGGGCCTTTAAAAAGGCCCCCAGACCCTTCTGGACCCCCTCAGGACGCTTCTAATAGCCCCCAGACCCTTCTAGAGCCCCTCAGGGCCTTTCTAATGGCTTCAACACCCTTCTAATGACCCTCAAGACCCATGTAAAGGCCCCTAGACCCTTATAGATTGCCTCAGGACCCATCTAAAAGCCCCCAGACCCTTCTAATGCCTTTCAGGGCCTTTCTAAAGGCCTCCACACCCTTCTAATGACCCTCAAGACCCATGTAAAGATCCCTAGACCCTTCTAGATTGCCTCAGGAACCATCTAAAAGACCACAGACCATTCTAATGCGTTTCAGGGCCCTTATGAAGGCCACAAGACCCTTCTAATGCCACTCAGGACCATTCTAAAGGCCCTCAGACCCTTCTAATGCCTCTCAGGGCCTTT
This sequence comes from Coccyzus lansbergi, assembly GCA_033558105.1. NCBI lineage: Eukaryota > Metazoa > Chordata > Aves > Cuculiformes > Coccyzidae > Coccyzus > Coccyzus lansbergi. Next base: position 232,358 of record JAUMJK010000895.1, read on the forward strand.
ATAAAGGTTCCCAGACCCTTCTAGAGCCCGTCAGGACCCTTCTAAAGGACCCCAGATCATTCTAGAGCCCCTCAGGACACTTCTAAAGGCCCGCAGACCATTCTACTGCCCCTCAGGATCATTCTTAAGGCCCCCAGACCCTACTAATGCCGCACAGGGCCTTTCTAAAGGTCCCCAGACCCTTCTAGAGCCCCTGAAGACCATTCTAAAGGCCCCCAGACCCTTCTAATGCCCCTCAGGGCCTTTCTAAAGGCCCCCAGACCCTTCTAATGCCCCTAAGGGCCTTTCTAAATTACCCCAGACACTTCTAGAACCTCTCAGAGCCTTTCTATATGACCCCAGACCCCTGTAATGCCACTCAGGGCCTTTCTAAAGGCCGCGAGACCCTTATCATCCCCCTGAGGGCCTTTTAAAAGGCCCCCAGACCATTCTAGAGCCCCTCAGGGCCTTTCTAAAGGCCTCCACACCCGTTCTAATGACACTCAAGACCCATGTAAAGGCCCCCAGACCCTTCTAGATTGCATCAGGACCCATCTAAAAGACCCCAGACCCTTCTAATGCCTTTCAGGGCCCTTAAGAAGGCCGCAAGACCCTTCTAATGCCCCTCAGGACCTTTCAAATGGCCCTCAGACCCTTCTAATGCCTCACAGGGCCTTTCTAAATGTCCCCAGACCCTTCTAGAGCCCCTGAAGACCCTTATAAAGGCCTCCGGACCCTTATAGAGCCCCTCAGGACCCTTCTAAAGTCCCCCAGACCCTGCTAATTCCCCTCAGGGCTTTTATAAGGGCACCCAGACCCTTCTAATGCCCCTCAGGACCCTTATAAAGGCACCCAGACATTTCTAGAGCCTCTCAGGACAGTTTTAAATGCCTCCAAACCCTTCTAGACACCCTCAGGACAATTCTAAAGCACCCCAGACCCTTCTAATGCCCCTCAGGACCCTTCTAAAGGCCCCCAGACCCTTCTAATGCCCCTCAGGGCCTTTCTAAAGTACCCCAGACACTTCTAGAACCTCTCAGGACCTTTCTATATGACCCCAAACCCTTGTAATGCCCCTCAGGGCCTTTCTAAAGGCCCCCATACCCTTCTAATGCCCCTCAGGACATTTCTAAAGGCCCCCAGACCCTTCTAGATCCCCTCAGGAAATTTCTAAAGGCACCCAGACCCTTGTAATGCCACTCAGGGGCTTTCTAAAGGCCGCGAGACCCTTATAATCCTCCTGAGGGCCTTTAAAAAGGCCCCCAGACCCTTCTGGACCCCCTCAGGACGCTTCTAATAGCCCCCAGACCCTTCTAGAGCCCCTCAGGACACTTCTAAAGGCCTGCTGACCATTCTAATGCCCGTCAGGGCCTTTATAAAGGTCCCCAGACTCTTCTAATGCCCCTCAGGAGCATTCTAAAGGCTACCAGACCCTTCAAATACCCCTCAAGGCCATTCTAAAGTACCCCAGACACTTCTAGAATCTCTCAGGGCCTTTCTATATGACCCCAGACCCTTCTAATGCCTCTGAGGGCCTTTCTAAAGGCCACGAGACCCTTATAATCCCACTGAGGGCCTTTAAAAAGGCCCCCAGACCCTTCTGGACCCCCTCAGGACGCTTCTAATAGCCCCCAGACCCTTCTAATGACCCTCAGGGCCTTTCTAAAGGCCTCCACACCCTTGTAATGACCCTCAAGACCCATGTAAAGGCCCCCAGACCCTTCTAGATTGCCTCAGGACCCATCTAAAAGCCCCCAGACCCTTCTAATGCCTTTCAGGCATTTCTAAATGCCTCCACAACCTTCTAATGCCCCTCAAGACCCATGTAAAGGCCCCTAGACCCTTCTACGACGCCTGTAATAGCCCTCAGACTCTTATAATTCCCCTCAGGGCATTTATAATGGTTCCCAGACCCTTCTAGAGCCCGTCAGGACACTTCTAAAGGCCCGCAGACCATTCTAATGCACGTCAGGGCCTTTATAAAGGTCACCAGACCCTTCTACTGCCCCTCAGGAGCATTCTAAAGGCCCCCAGACCATTCTAATGCACCACAGGGCCTTTCTAAAGGTCCCCAGACCCTTCTAGAGCCCCTGAAGACCTTTCAAAAGACCCTCGGACACTTATAGAGCTCCTAAGGACCCTTCTAAAGTCCCCCAGACCCTGCTAATTCCCCTCAGGGCTTTTATAAGGGCACCCAGACGCTTCTAATGCCCCTCAGGACCCTTATAAAAGCACCCAGACCCTTCTAGAGCCTCTCTGGACAGTTTTAAAAGCCTCCAGACCCCTCTAGACCCCCTCAGGACTGTTCTAAAGGCCCCCAGACCTTTCTAATGCCCCTCAGGACCCTTCTAAAGGCCCCCAGACCCTTCTAATGCCCCTCAGGGCCTTTCTAAAGGCCCCCATACCCTTCTAATGCCCCTCAGAACATTTCTAAAGGCCCCCAGACCCTTCTAGAGCCCCTCAGGACATTTCTAAAGGCACCCAGACCCTTCTAATACCACTCAGGGCCTTTCTAAAGGCATCCACACCCTTCTAATGACCCTCAAGACCCATGTAAAGGCCCCCAGACCCTTCTAATGCCTTTCAGGACCCTTATGAATGCCACAAGACCCTTCTAATGCACCTCAGGACCCTTCTAAAGGACCGCAGACCATTCTAATGCCCCTCAGGGCCTTTATAAAGTACCCCAGACACTTCTAGAACCTCTCACGGCCTTTCTATATGACCCCAGACCCTTCTAATGCACCTCAGGGCCTTTCTAAAGGCCCCCATACCCTTCTAATGCCCCTCAGAACATTTCTAAAGGACCCCAGACCCTTAAAGAGCCCCTCAGGACATTTCTAAAGGCACCCAGACCCTTCTAATACCACTCAGGGCCTTTCTAAAGGCCGCGAGACCCTTATAATCCCCCTGAGGGCCTTTAAAAAGGCCCCCAGACCCTTCTGGACCCCCTCAGGACGCTTCTAATAGCCCCCAGACCCTTCTAGAGCCCCTCAGGGCCTTTCTAAAGGCCTCCACACCCTTTTAATGACCCTCAAGACCCATGTAAAGGCCCCCAGACCCTTCTAGATTGCCTCAGGACCCATCTAAAAGCCCCCAGAGCCTTCTAATGCCTTTCAGGACCCTTATGAAGGCCACAAGACCCTTCTAATGCCCCTCAGGACCTTTCTAAAGGCCCTCAGACCCTTCTAATGCCCTTCAGGGCTTTTATAAAGGTTCCCAGACCCTTCTAGAGCCCGTCAGGACCCTTAAAAAGGCCCCCAGACCATTCTAGAGCCCCTCAGGACACTTCTAAAGGCCCGCAGACCATTCTAATGCCCGTCAGGACCTTTCTAAAGGCACCCAGACCATTCTACTGCCCCTCAGGAGCATTCTAAAGGCCCCCAGACCATTCTAATGCCCCACAGGGCCTTTCTAAAGGTCCCCAGACCCTTCTAGAGCCCCTCAAGACCCTTCTAAAGGCGGCCAGACGCTTATACAGCCCCTCAGGACCCTTCTAAAGTCCCCCAGACCCTGCTAATTCCCCTCAGGACCCTTATAAAGGCACCCAGACCTTTCTAGAGCCTCTCAGGACCTTTAGAAAGGCCCTGTGGGGAATTAGATGGGTCTGGGGGCCTTTAGAAGTGTCCTGAGGGGCTCTAGAATGGTCTGGGGGCCTTTATAAGGGTCCTGAGGGGAATTAGCAGGGTCTGGGGGACTTTAGAAAGGTCCTGAGGGGCATTAGAAGGGTCTTGTTGCCTTCATAAGGGTCCTGAAAGGCATTAGAAGGGTCTGGGGTTTTTTAGATGGGTCCTGAGGCAATCTAGAAGGGTCTGGGGGCCTTTACATGGGTCTTGAGGGTCATTAAAAGGGTGTGGAGGCCTTTAGAAAGGACCTGAGGGGCTCTAGAAGGGTCTGGGGTACTTTAGAAGCGTCCTGAGGGGCTGTAGAAGGGTCTGGGGGCCTTTTTAAGGGTCCTTACGGGCTCTAGAAGGGTCTGGGGGGCTTTTTAAGAGCTCTCAGGGGCATTAGAATGGTCTGGGGGCATTTAGAATGGACCTGAGGGGTTCTAGAAGGGTCTGGAAGCTGTTAGAATGACGTTGAGGGGCTCTAGAAGGGTCTGCGGGCCTTTAGAATGGCCCTGAAGGGCTCTAAAAGAGTCTGGGGGCCTTTAGAATGGTCCTGAGGGGCTCTAAAAGGGTCTGGGGACCTTTTTAAATGCCCTGAGGGGCATTAGAAGGGTATGGGGGCCTTTAGAAAGGCCCTGAGGGGCATTACAAGGGTCTGGGGGCCTTTAGAAAGGCCCTGATAGGTTCTAGAAGGGTCTGGGGGCCTTTAGAATGGTCCTCAGGGTGTCTAGAAGGGTCTGGAGGCATTTAAAACTGTCCTGAGTGGCTCTAGAAGGGTCTGGGTTTCTTTTAAAAGGGTCCTGAGGGGAATTAGCAGGGTCTGGGGGACTTTAGAAGGGTCCTGAGGGGCTCTATAAGGGTCTGGGGGCCTTTAGAAGGGTCTTCAGGGTCTCTAGAAGGGTCTGGGGACCTTTAGAATGGACCTGTGGGGCATTAGAAGGGTCTGGGGGCCTTTAGAATGCTCCTGGGGTGCATTAGAAGGGTCTTGTGGCCTTCATAAGGGTCTGGAAAGGCATTTGAAGGGTCTGGGGTCTTTTAGATGGTTCCTGAGGAAATCTAGAAGGGTCTGGGGGCCTTTACATGGGTCTTGAGGGTCATTAGAAGGGTGTGGAGGTCTTTAGAAAGGCCCTGAGGGTCTCTAGAAGGGTCTGGGGGCTACTAGAAGTGTCCTTAGGGAGTCCAGAAGGGTCTGGGGGCCTTTATAAAGGGCTCAGAGGAATTATAAGGGTCTCTCCGCCTTTAGAAAGGCCCTGAGTGGCATTACAAGGGTCTGGGGTCATATAGAAAGGCCCTGAGAGGTTCTAGAAGTGTCTGTGGTACTTTAGAAAGGCCCTGAGGAGCATTAGAAGGGTCTGGGGGCCTTTAGAAGGGTTCTGAGGGGCATTTGAATGGTCTCGGGGCCTTTAGAAAGGCCCTGAGGTGCATTAGAAAAGTCTGGGGCCTTTTAGAAGGGTCTTGAGGGGATCTAGAAGGGTCTGGGGGCATTTAGAATAGTCCTGAGGGGGTCTAGAAGGGTCTGGGAGCCTTTAGAAAGGCCCTGAGAGGCTCTAGAAGGGTCAGGGAGCCGTTAGAAGGATGTTGAGGGGATCTTGAAGGGTCTGCAGGTCTTTAGAATGGCCCTGAGGGGCTCTAAAAGAGTCTGAGGGCCTTTTGAATGGTCCTCAGGGGTTCTAGAAGGGTCTGGGGACCTTTAGAAATGCCCTGAGGGGCATTAGAAGGGTCTGGGGGCCTTTAGAAAGGCCCTGAGAGGCATTAGAATGATCTGGGGGCCTTTAGAATGGTCCTGAGGGGGTCTAGAATGGTCTGGAGGCATTTAAAACTGTCCTGAGAGACTCTAGAAGGGTCTGGGGGCATTTATAAGGGTCCTGAGGGGCATTAGAAGGGTCTGGGTGCCCTTATAAAAGCCCTGAGGGGAATTAGTAGGGTCTGGGGGACTTTAGAAGGGTCCTGAGAGGCTCTATAAGGGTCTGGGGGCCTTTAGAAGGGTCTTCAGGGGCTCTAGAAGGGTCTGGGGACCTTTAGAAAGGCCCTGTGGGGCATTAGAAGGGTCTGCGGGCCTATAGAATGGCCCTGAGGGGCTCTAAAAGAGTCTGGGGGCCTTTAGAATGCTCCTGAGGGGCAGTAGAATGGTCTGGGGACCTTTATAAAGGCCCTGACGGGCATTAGAATGGTCTGCGGGCCTTTAGAAGTGTCCTGAGGGGTTCTAGAATGGTCTGGGGGCCTTTATAAGGGTCCTGACTGGCTCTAGAATGGTCTGGGAACCTTTATAAATGCCCTGAGGGGCATTAGAAGGGTCTGAGGGCATTTAGAATGGTCCTGAGGGGCATTAGAAGGGTCTTGTGCCCTTCATAAGGGTCTTGAAAGGCATTTGAAGGGTCTGGGGTCTTTTAGATGGGTCCTGAGGCAATCTAGAAGGGTCTGGGGGCCTTTACATGGGTCTTGAGGGTCATTAGAAGGGTGTGGAGGTCTTTAGAAAGGCCCTGAGGGGCTCTAGAAGGGTCTGGGAGCTATTAGAAGTGTCCTGAGGGGGTCCAGAAGGGTCTGGGGTCGTTTATAAAGGCCCTCAGGGGGATTATAAGGGTCTCACGGCCTTTAGAAAGGCCCTGAGTGGCATTACAAGGGTCTGGGGTCATATAGAAAGGCCCTGAGAGGTTCTAGAAGTGTCTGTGGTACTTCAGAAAGGCCCTGAGGAGCATTAGAAGGGTCTGGGGGCCTTTAGAAAGGCCCTGAGGTGCATTAGAAAGGTCAGGGGCCTTTTAGAAGGGTCTTGAGGGGATCTAGAAGGGTCTGGTGGCATTTAGAATCGTCCTGAGGGGGTCTAGAAGGGTCTGGGGGCCTTTAGAAAGGCCCTGAGGTGCATTAGAAAGGTCAGGGGCCTTTTAGAAGGGTCTTGAGGGGATCTAGAAGGGTCTGGGGGCATTTAGAATCGTCCTGAGGGGGTCTAGAAGGGTCTCGGGACCTTTAGAAAGGCCCTGACGAGCATTAGAATGGTCGGCGGGCCTTTAGAAGTGTCCTGAGGGGCTCTAGAATGGTCTGGGGGCCTTTATAAGGGTCCTGACAGGCTCTAGAAGGGTCTGGGAACCTTTATAAATGCCCTGAGGGGCATTAGAAGGGTCTGAGGGACTTTAGAAAGGTCCTGAGGGGCATTAGAAGGGTCTTGTGGCCTTCCTAAGGGTCCTGAAAGGCATTAGAAGGTTCTGGGGGCTTTTAGATGGGTCCTGATGCAATCTAGAAGGGTCTGGGGGCCTTTACATGGGTCTTGAGGGTCATTAGAAGGGTGTGGAGGCCTTTAGAAAGGCCCTGAGGGGCTCTAGAAGGGTCGGGGAGCCGTTAGAAGGATGTTGAGGGGCTCTTGAAGGTTCTGCGGGCCTTTAGTATGATCCTGAGGGGCTCTAAAAGAGTCTGGGGGCCTTTAGAATGGTCCTGAGTGGCTCTAGAAGGGTCTGGGGACCTTTCGAAATGCCCTTAGGGGCATTAGAACGGTCTGGGGGGCTTTAGAATGGTCCTGAGGGGGTCTAGAATGGTCTGGAGGCATTTAAAACTGCCCTGAGATGTTCTAGATGGGTCTGTGGGCCTTTACAATGCTCCTGAGGGGCAGTAGAAGGGTCTGGGAACCTTTAGAAAGGCCCTGACGGGCATTAGAATGGTCTGCGGGCCTTTAGAAGTGTCCTGAGGCGCTCTAGAATGGTCTGGGGAGCTTTATAAGGGTCCTGACAAGCTCTAGAAAGGTCTGGGAACCTTTATAAATTCCCTGAGGGGCATTAGAATGGTCTGAGGGCTTTTAGAAACGTCCTGAGGGGCATTAGAAGGATCTTGTGGCCTTCATAAGGGTCCTGAAAGGCATTAGAATGGTCTGGGGGGTTTTAGATGGGTCCTGAGGAAATCTAGAAGGGTCTGGGAGCCTTTAGAATGGTCCTGAGGGGGTCTAGAAGGGTCTGGAGGCATTTAAAACTGTCCTGAGAGACTCTAGAAGGGTCTGGGGCCATTATAAGGGTCCTGAGGGGCATTAGAAGGGTCTGGGTGTCCTTATAAAAGCCCTGAGGGGAATTAGCAGGGTTTGGTGGATTTTAGAAGGGTCCTAAGGGGCTCTATAAGGGTCTGGGGACCTTTAGAATGCTCCTGAGGGGCAGTAGAAGGGTCTGGGGACCTTTAGAAAGGCCCTGACGGGCATTAGAATGGTCTACAAGCCTTTAGAATTGTCCTGAGGGGCTCTAGAATGGTCTGGGGACCTTTATAAATGCCCTGAGGGGCATTAGAAGGGTCTGAGTGCCTTTAGAAAGGTCCAGAGTGGCATTAGAAGGGTCTTGTGGTTTTCATATGGGTCTTTAAAGGCATTTGAATGGTCTGGGGGCTTTTAGATGGGTCCTGAGGCAATCTAGAAGGGTCTGGGGGGCCTTTACATGGGTCTTGAGGGTCATTAGAAGGCTGTGGAGGTCTTTAGAAAGGCCCTGAGGGGCTCTAGAAGGGTCTGGGGGCTATTAGAAATGCCCTGAGGGGGTCCAGAAGGGTCTGGGGGCCTTTATAAAGGCCCTCAGGGGGATTATAAGGGTCTCGCGGCCTTTAGAAAGCCCTGAGTGGCATTACAAGGGTCTGGGGTCATATAGAAAGGCCCTGAGAGGTTCTAGAAGTGTCTGTGGTACTTTAGAAAGGCCCTGAGGAGCATTAGAAGGGTCTGGGGGCCTTTAGAAGGGTTCTGAGGGGCATTTGAATGGTCTGGGGGCATTTAGAAAGGCCCTGAGGTGCATTAGAAAGGTCTGGGGCCTTTTAGAAGGGTCTTGAGGAGATCTAGAAGGGTCTGGGGACCTTTAGAATCGTCCTGAGTGGGTCTAGAAGGGTCCGGGGGCCTTTAGAAAGGCCCTGAGGGGCTCTAGAAGGGTCAGGGAGCCGTTAGAAGGATGTTGAGGGGCTCTTGAAGGTTCTGCGGGCCTTTAGAAAGGTTCTGAGTGGCTCTAAAAGAGTCTGGGGGCCTTTAGAATGGTCCTGAGGGGCACTAGAACGGTCTGGGGACCTTTCGAAATGCCCTGAGGGGCATTAGAAGGGTCTGGGGGGCTTTAGAATGGTCCTGAGAGGGTCTAGAAGGGTCTGGAGGCATTTAAAATTGCCCTGAGAGGCTCTAGAATGGTCTGGGGGCCTTCAGAATTATCCTGAGGGGCAGTAGAAGGGTCTGGGAACCTTTATAAAGGCCCTGACGGGCATTATAATGGTCTGCGGGCCTTTAGAAGTGTCCAGAGGGGCTCTAGAATGGTCTGGGGGCTTTAAAAGGGTCCTGACAGGCTCTAGAAGGGTCTGGGAACCTTTCTAAATGCCCTGAGGGGCATTAGAAGGGTCTGAGGGCCTTTAGAAAGGTCCTGAGGGGCATTAGAAGGGTCTTGTGGCGTTCATAAGGGTCCTGAAAGGCATTAGAAGGGACTGGGGTCTTTTAGATAGGTCCTGAGGCAATCTAGAAGGGTCTGGGGGCTTTTACATGGGTCTTGAGGGTCATTAGATGAGTGTGGAGGCCTTTAGAAAGGCCCTGAGGGGCTCTAGAAGGGTCTGGGGAACTTTAGAAGCGTCCTGAGGGGCTGTAGAAGGGTCTGGGGGCCTTTACATGGGTCCTGATGGGTTCTAGAAAGATTTGAGGGCCTCTAGAAATGTCCTGAGTGGCTCTAGAAGGGTCTGGGGGCCTTTTTAAGGGCTCTGATGGGTATTTGAATGGTCTGGGGGCCTTTAGAAAGGCCCTGAGGTGGATTAGAAGGGTCTGAGGGCCTTTAGAATCGTCCTGAGGGGTTCTAGAAGGGTCTGGAAGCCGTTAGAATGACGTTTAGGGGCTCTAGAAGGGTCTGCGGGCTTTTAGAATGGCCCTTAGGGGCTCTAAAAGAGTCTCGGGGCCTTTAGAATGGTCCTGAGGGGCTCTAGAAGGGTCTGGGGATCTTTTTAAATGCCCTGAGGGGCATTGGAAGGGTCTGGGAGCCTTTAGAATGGTCCTGAGGGTGTCTAGAAGGGTCTGGAGGCATTTAAAACTGTCCTGAGTGGCTCTAGAAGGGTCTGGGTGCATTTTTATGGGTCCTGAGGGGCATTAGAAGGATCTGAGTGTCCTTATAAAAGCCCTGAGGGGAATTAGCAGGGTCTGGGGGACTTTAGAAGGGTCCTGAGGGGCTCTATAAGTGTCTCAGGGCCTTTAGAAGGGTCTTCAGGGGCTCTAGAAGGGTCTGGGGACCTTTAGAAAGGCCCTGTGATGCATTAGAATGGTCTGCGGGCCTTTAGAAGTGTCCTGAGTGGCTCTAGAATTGTCTGGGCACCTTTATAAGGGACCTGATGGGCTCTAGAATTGTCTGGGAACATTTATAAATGCCCTGAGTGGCATTAGAAGGGTGTGAGGGCCTTTAGAAAGGTCCTGAGGGGCATTAAAAGGGTCTTGTGGCCTTCATAAGGGTCCTGAAAGGCATTAGAAGGGTCTGGGGGCTTTTAGATGGGACCTGAGGCAATCTAGAAGGGTCTGGGGGCCTTTACATGGGTCTTGAGGGTCATTAGAAGGGTGTGGAGGCCTTTAGAAAGGCCCTGAGAAGCTCTAGAAGGGTCTGGGTGCTATTAGAATTGTCCTGAGTCGCTGTAGCAGGGTCTGGGGGCCTTTACATGGGTCCTCATGGGTTCTAGAAAGATCTGAGGGCCTCTAGAAATGTCCTGAGTGGCTCTAGAAGGGTCTGGGGTCCTTTTTAAGGGCTCTGAGGGGAATTTGAATGGTCTGGGGGCCTTTAGAAAGGCTCTGAGGTGGATTAGAAGGGTCTGAGGGCCTTTAGAATCGTCCTGAGGGGTTCTAGAAGGGTCTGGAAGCCGTTAGAATGACGTTGAGGGGATCTAGAATGGTCTGCGGGCCTTTAGAATGGTCCTGAGGGGCTCTAAAAGAGTCTGGGGGCCTTTAGAATGGTCCTGAGGGGCTCTAGAAGGGTCTGGGGACCTTTTTAAATGCCCTGAGGGGCATTAGAAGGGTCTGGGGGCATTTAGAAAGGCCCTGAGGGGCATTAGAAGGGTCTGGGTGGATTTAGAAAGGTCCTGATAGGTTCTAGACTGGTCTGGGGGCCTTTAGAATGGTCCAGAGCGTGTCTAGAAGGGTCTGGAGGCATTTAAAACTGTCCTGAGAGGCTCTAGAAGGGTCTGGGGACCTTTAGAAATGCTCTGAGGGGCATTAGAAGGGTCTGGGGGCCTTTAGAAAGGCCCTGAGGGGCATTAGAAGGGTCTGGGGGCCTTTAGATTGGTCCTGAGGGGGTCTAGATTGGTCTGGAGGCATTTAAAACTGTCCTGAGAGACTCTAGAAGGGTCTGGGTGCCTTTATAAGGGTCCTGAGGGGCATTAGAAGGGTCTGGGTGCCCTTATAAAAGCCCTGAGGGAAATTAGCAGGGTCTGGGGGACTTTAGAAGTGTCCTTAGGGGCTCTATAAGGGTCTTGGGGCCTTTAGAATGGTCTTCAGGGGCTCTAGAAGGGTCTGGGGACATTTAGAAAGGCCCTGTGGGACATTAGAAGGGTCTGGGGGCCTTTAGAATGCTCCTGAGGGGCAGTAGAAGGGTCTGGGGACCTTTATAAAGGCCCTGACAGGCATTAGAATGGTCAGCAGGCCTTTAGAATTGTCCTGAGGGGCTCTGAATGGTCTGGGGGCCTTTATAAGGGTCCTGACAGGCTCTAGAAGGGTCTGGGAACCTTTATAAATGCCCTGAGGGGCATTAGAAGGGTCTGAGGGCCTTTAGAAAGGTCCTGAGGTGCATTAGAAGGGTCTTGTGGCCTTCATAAGGGTCCTGAAAGGCATTAGAAGGGTCTGGGAGCTTTTAGATGGGTCCTGAGGCAATCTAGAAGGGTCTGGGGGCCTTTACATGGGTCTTGAGGATCATTAGAAGGGTGTGGAGGCCTTTAGAAAGGCCCTGAGGGGCTCTAGAAGAGTCGGGGAGCCGTTAGAAGGATGTTGAGGGGCTCTTGAATGTTCTGCGGGCCTTTAGGATGGCCCTGAGGTGCTCTAAAAGAGTCTGGGGGCCTTTAGAATGGTCCTGAGGGGCTCTAGAAGGGTCTGGGGACCTTTCAAAATGCCCTTAGGGGCAGTAGAACGGTCTGGGGGGCTTTAGAATGGTCCTGAGGGGGTCTAGAAGGGTCTGGAGGCATTAAAAACTGACCTGAGAGGCTCTAGATGGGTCTGGGGGCTTTACAATGCTCCTGAGGGGCAGTAGAAGGGTCGGGGAACCTTTATAAAGGCCCTGACGGGCATTAGAATGGTCTGTGGGCCTTTAGAAGTGTCCTGAGGGGCTCTAGAATGGTCTGGGAACCTTTATAAATGCCCTGAGGGGCATTAGAAGGGTCTGAGGGCTTTTAGAAACGTCCTGAGGGGCATTAGAAGGGTCTTGTGGCCATCATAATGGTCCTGAAAGGCATTAGAGGGGTCTGGGGGCTTTTAGATGGGTCCTGAGGCAATCTAGAAGGGTCTGGGAGCCTTTAGAATGGTCCTCAGGGGGTCTAGAAGGGTCTGGAGGCATTTAAAACTGTCCTGAGAGACTCTAGAAGGGTATGGGGCCATTATAAGGGTCCTGAGGGGCATTACAAGGGTCTGGGTGTCCTTATAAAAGCCCTGAGGGGAATTAGCAAAGTTTGGTGGATTTAGAAGGGTCCTGAGGGGCTCTATAAGGGCCTGGGGTCTTTTAGAAGGGTCTTCAGGGGCTCTAGAAGGGTCTGGGGACCTTTAGAAAGGCCCTGTGGGGCATTAGAAGGGTCTGGGGGCCTTTAGAATGCTCCTTAGGGGCAGTAGAAGGGTCTGGGGACCTTTATAAAGGCCCTGACTGGCATTAGAATAGTCTGCGAGCCTTTAGAATTGTCCTGAGGGGCTCTAGAACGGTCTGGGGACCTTTATAAATGCCCTGACGGGCATTAGAAGGGTCTGAGGGCCTTTAGAAAGGTCCTGAGGGGCATTAGAAGGGTCTTGTGGCCTTCATAAGGGTCCTGAAAGGCATTAGAAGGGTCTGGGGGCTTTTAGATGGGTCCTGAGGCAATCTAGAAGGGTCTGGGGGCCTTTACATGGGTCTTGAGGGTCATTAGAAGAGTGTGGAGGCCTTTAGAAAGGCCCTGAGGGGCTCTAGAAGGGTCTGGGGAACTTTAGAAGCGTCCTGAAGGTCTGTAGAAGGGTCTGGGGGCCTTTTTCATGGGTCCTGATGGGTTCTAGAAAGATTTGAGGGCCTCTAGAAATGTCCTGAGTGGCTCTAGAAGGGTCTGGGGGCCTTTTTAAGGGCTCTGAGGGGAATTTGAATGGTCTGGGGGCCTTTAGAAAGGCCCTGAGGTGGATTAGAAGGGTCTGAGGGCCTTTAGAATCATCCTGAGGGGTTCTAGAAGGGTCTGGAAGCAGTTAGAATGACGTTGAGGGGCTCTAGAAGGGTCTGCGGGCCTTTAGAATGGCCCTGAGGGGCTCTAAAAGAGTCTGGGGGCCTTTAGAATGGTCCTGAGGGGCTCTAGAAGGGTCTGGGGACCTTTTTATATGCCCTTAGGGGCATTAGAAGGGTCTGGGGGCCTTTAGAAAGGCCCTGAGGGGAATTAGAAGGGTCTGGGTGGATTTAGAAAGGCCCTGATAAGTTCTAGAAGTGTCTGGGGGCCTTTAGAATGGTCCTGAGGGGGTCTAGAAGGGTCTGGAGACATTTAAAACAGTCCTGAGAGGCTCTAGATAGGTCTGGGTGCCTTTATAAGGGTCCTGAGGGGCATTAGAAGGGTCTGGGTGTCCTTATAAAAGCCCTGAGGGGAATTAGCAGGGTCTGGGGGACTTTAGAAGGGTCCTGAGGGGCTCTATAAGGGTCTGGGGGCCTTTAGAATGGTCTTCAGGGGCTCTAGAAGGGTCTGGGGACCTTTAGAAAGGCCCTGTGGGGCATTAGAATGGTCTGCGGGCCTTTAGAAGTGTCCTGAGGTGCTCTAGAATGGTCTGGGGACCTTTATAAGGGTCCTGACAGGCTCTAGAAGGGTCTGGGAACCTTTATAAATGCCCTGAGGGGCATTAGAAGGGTCTGAGGGCCTTTAGAAAGGTCCTGAGGGGCATTAGAATGGTCTTGTGGCCTTCATAAGGGTCTTGAAAGGCATTTGAAGGGTCTGGGGTCTTTTGAATAGGTCCTAAGGCAATCTAGAAGGGTCTGGGGGCCTTTACATGGGTCTTGAGGGTCATTAGAAGGGTGTGGAGGCCTTTAGAAAGGCCCTGAGGGGCTCTAGAAGGGTCTGGGGGCTATTAGAAGTGTCCTGAGGGGGTCCAGAAGGGTCTGGGGGTCTTTATAAAGGCCCTAAGGGGGATTATAAGGGTCTCGCGGCCTTTGGAAAGGCCCTGAGTGGCATTACAAGGGTCTGGGGTCATATAGAAAGGCCCTGAGAGGTTCTAGAAGTGTCTGTGGTATTTTAGAAAGACCCTGAGGAGCATTAGAAGGGTCTGGGGGCCTTTCGAAGGGTTCTGAGGGGCATTTGAATGGTCTGGGGGCCTTTAGAAATGCCCTTAGGTGCATTAGAAAGGTCTGGGGCCTTTTAGAAGGGTCTTGAGGGGATCTAGAAGGGTCTGGGGGCCTTTAGAATCGTCCTGAGGGGGTCTAGAAGGGTCTGGGGGCCTTTAGAAAGGCCCTGAGGGGCTCCAGGAGGGTCAGGGAGCTGTTAGAAGGATGTTGAGGGGCTCGTGAAGGTTCTGCGTGCCTTTAGAAAGGTTCTGACGGGCTCTAAAAGAGCCTGGGGGCATTTAGAATGGTCCTGAGGGGCACTAGAATGGTCTGGGGACCTTTCGAAATGCCCTGAGGGGCATTTGAAGGGTCTGGGAGGCTTTAGAATGGTCCTGAGAGGGTCTAGAAGGGTCTGGAGGTATTTAAATCTGCCCTGAGAGGCTCTTGAAGGGTCTGGGGGCCTTTAGAATTACCCTGAGGGGCAGTAGAAGGGTCTGGGAACGTTTATAAAGGCCCTGACGGGCATTAGAATGGTCTGCGGGCATTTAGAAGTGTCCAGAGGGGCTCTAGAATGGTCTGGGGGCCTATATAAGGGTCCTGACGGGCTCTAGAAGGGTCTGGGAACCTTTCTAAATGCCCTGAGGGGCATTAGAAGGGTCTGAGGGCCTTTAGAATAGTCCTGAGGGGCATTAGAAGGGTCTTGTCTCCATTATAAGGGTCCTGAAAGGCATTAGAAGGGTCTGGTGGCTTTTAGATGGGTCCTGAGGAAATCTAGAAGGGTCTGGGGGCCTTTACATGGGTCTTGAGGGTCATTAGAAGTGCGTGGAGGCCTTTAGAAAGGCCCTGAGGGGCTCTAGAAGGGTCAGGGAGCCGTTAGAAGGATGTTTGAGGTGCTCTTGAAGGTTTTGCGGGCCTTTAGAATGGCCCTGAGGGGCTCGAAAAGAGTCTGGGGTCCTTTAGAATGGTCCTGAGGGGCTCTAGAAGGGTCTGGGAACCTTTCGAATTGCCCTTTGGGGCATTAGAAGGGTCTGGGGGGCTTTAGAATGGTCCTGAGGGGGTCTAGAAGGGTTTGGAGGCATTTAAAACTGCCCTGAGTGGCTCTAGACGGGTCTGGGGGCCTTTAGAATGCTCCTGAGGGGCAGTAGAAGGGTCTGGGAACCTTTATAAAGGCCCGACGGGCATTAGAATGGTCTGCGGGCCTTTAGAAGTGTCCTGAGGGGCTCTAGAATGGTCTGGGGGGCTTTATAAGTGTCCTGACGTGCTCTAGAAAGGTCTGGGAAACTTTATAAATGCCCTGAGGGGCATTAGAAGGGTCTGAGGGCCTTTAGAAAGGTCCTGAGGGGCATTAGAAGGGTCTTGTGTCCTTCATAAGGGTCCTGAAAGGCATTAGAAGGGTCTGGGGGCTTTTAGATGGGTCCTGAGGCAATCTAGAAGGGTCTGGGGCCTTTACATGGGTCTTGAGGGTCATTAGAAGAGTGTGGAGGCCTTTAGAAAGGCCCTGAGGGGCTCTAGAAGGGTCTGGAAACTTTAGAAGCATCCTGAGGGGCTGTAGAAGGGTCTGGGGGCCTTTACATGGGTCCTGACGGGTTCTAGAAAGATTTGATGGCCTCTAGAAATGTCCTGAGTGGCTCTAGAAGGGTCTGGGGGCCTTTTTAAGGGCTCTGAGGGGCATTTGAATGGTCTGGGGGCCTTTAGAAAGGCCCTGAGGTGGATTAGAAGGGTCTGAGGGCCTTTAGAATGGTCCTGAGGGGTTCTAGAAGGGTCTGGAGGCCGTTAGAATGACGTTGACGGGCTCTAGAAGGGTCTGCGGGCCTTTAGAATGGCCCTGAGGGGCTCTAAAAGAGTCTGGGGGCCTTTAGAATGGTCCTGAGGGGCTCTAGAAGGGTCTGGGGATCTTTTTAAATGCCCTGAGGGGCATTAGAATGGACTGGGGGCCTTTAGAAAGGCCCTGAGGGGCATTAGAAGTGTCTGGGGGGATTTAGAAAGGCCATGATAGGTTCTAGAAGGGTCTGGGGGCCTTTAGAATGGTCCTGAGGGTGTCTAGAAGGGTCTGGAGGCATTTAAAACTGTCCTGAGTGGCTCTAGAATGGTCTGGGTGCCTTTATAAGGGTCCTGAAGGGCATTAGAAGGGTCTTGGTGTCCTTATAAAAGCCCTGAGGGGAATTAGCAGGGTCTGGGGGACTTTAGAAGGGTCCTGAGGGGCTCTATAAGGGTCTGGGGGCCTTTAGAAAGGCCCTGTGGGGCATTAGAAGTGTCTGTGTGCCTTTAGAAGTGTCCTGAGGGGCTCTAGAATGGTCTGGGGACATTTATAAGGGTCCTGACAGGCTCTAGAAGGGTCTGGGAACTTTTATAAATGCCCTGAGGGGCATTAGAAGGGTCTGAGTGCCTTTAGAAAGGTCCTGAGGGGGCATTAGAAGGGTCTTGTGGCCTTCATAAGGGTCTTGAAAGGCATTTGAAGGGTCTGGGTTCTTTTGAATAGGTACTAAGGCAATCTAGAAGGGTCTGGGGGCCTTTACATGGGTCTTGAGGGTCATTAGAAGGGTGTGGAAGTCTTTAGAAAGGCCCTGAGGGGCTCTAGAAGGGTCTGGGGGCTATTAGAAGTGTCCTGAGGGGGTCCAGAAGGGTCTGGGGGCCTTTATAAAGGCCCTCAGGGGGTTTATAAGGGTCTTGCGGCCTTTAGAAAGGCCCTGAGTGGCATTACAAGGGTCTGGGGTCATATAGAAAGGCCCTGAGAGGTTCTAGAAGTGTCTGTGGTACTTTAGAAAGGCCCTGAGGAGCATTAGAAGGGTCTGGGGGCCTTTAGAAGGGTTCTGAGGGGCATTTGAATGGTCTGGGGGCCTTTAGAAAGGCCCTGAGGTGCATTAGAAAAGTCTGGGGCCTTTTAGAAGGGTCTTGAGGGCGTCTAGAAGGGTCTGGGGGCCTTTAGAAAGGCCCTGAGGGGATCTAGAAGGGTCAGGGAGCCGTTAGAAGGATGTTGAGAGTCTCTTGAAGGGTCTGCGGGCCTTTAGAATGGCCCTGAGGGGCTCTAAAAGAGTCTGGGGGCCTTTAGAATGGTCCTGAGGGGCTCTAGAAGGGTCTGGGGACCTTTCGAAATGCCCTGAGGGGCATTAGAAGGGTCTGGGGGGCTTTAGAATGGTCCTGAGGGGGTCTAGAAGGGTCTGGAGGCATTTAAAACTGCTCTGAGAGGCTCTAGAAGGGTCTGGGGGCCTTTAGAATTCTCCTGAGGGGCAGTAGAAGGGTCTGGGAACCTTTATAAAGGCCCTAACGGGCATTAGAATGGTCTGCGGGCCTTTAGAAGTGTCTAGAGGGGCTCTAGAATGGTCTGGTGGCCTTTATAAGGGTCCTGACTGGCTCTAGAAGGGTCTGGGAACCTTTCTAAATGCCCTGAGGGGCATTAGAAGGGTCTGAGGGCCTTTAGAATAGTCCTGAGGGGCATTATAACGGTCTTGTGGCCTTCATAAGGGTCCTGAAAGGCATTAGAAGGGTCTGGGGGCTTTTAGATGGGTCCTGAGGCAATCTAGAAGGGTCTGGGGGCCTTTATATGGGTCTTGACGGACTTTAAGAGGGTGTGGAGGCCATTAGAAAGGCCCTGAGGGGCTCTAGAATGGTCAGGGAGCCGTTAGAAGGATGTTGAGGGTCTCTTGAAGGTTCTGCGAGCCTTTAGAATGGCCCTGAGGGGCTCTAAAAGAGTCTGAGGGCCTTTAGAATGGTCGTGAGGGGCTCTAGAAGGGTCTGGGGTACTTTCAAATGCCCTTAGGGGCATTATTAGGGTCTGGGGGGCTTTAGAATGGTCCTGAGGGGGTCTAGAAGGGTCTGGAGGCATTTAAAACTGTCCTGAGAAGCTCTAGACAGGTCTGGGGGCCTTTAGAATACTCCTGAGGGGCAGTAGAAGGGTCTGGGAACCTTTATATATGCCCTGAGGGGCATTAGAAGGGTCTGAGGGACTTTAGAAAGGTCCTGAGGGGCATTAGAAGGGTCTTGTGGCCTTCATAAGGGTCCTGAAAGGCATTAGAAGGGTCTGGGGGCTTTTAGACGGGTCCTGAGGCAATCTAGAAGGGTCTGGGGTCCTTTACATGGGTCTTGAGGGTCATTCGAAGGGTGTGGAGACCTTTAGAAAGGCCCTGAGGGGCTCTAGAAGGGTCTGGGGTACTTTAGAAGCGTCCTGAGGGGCTGTAGAAGGGTCTGGGGGCCTTTTCATGGGTCCTGATGGGTTCTAGAAAGATCTGAGGGCCTCTAGAAGTGTCCTGAGTGGCTCTAGAAGGGTCTGGGGGCCTTTTTAATGGCTCTGAGGGGCATTTGAATGGTCTGGGGGCCTTTAGAAAGGTCCTGAGGTGGATTAGAAGGGTCTGGGGACCTTTAGAATCGTCCTGAGGGGTTCTAGAAGGGTCTGGAAGCCGTTAGAATGACGTTGAGGGGCTCTAGAAGGGTCTGCGGGCCTTTAGAATGGCCCTGAGGGGATCTAAAAGAGTCTGGGGGCCTTTAGAATGGTCCTGAGGGGCTCTAGAAGGGTCTCAGGACCATTTAAATGCCCTGAGGGGCATTAGAATGGTCTGGGGTCCTTTAGAAAGGACCTGAGGGGCATTAGAAGGGTCTGGGTGCCTTTCGAAGGGTTCTGAGGGGCATTTGAATGGTCTGGGGGCCTTTAGAAAGGCCCTGAGGTGCATTAGAAAGGTCTGGGGCCTTTTAGAAGGGTCTTTAGGGGATCTAGAAGGGTCTGGGGGCCTTTAGAATCGTCCTGAGGGGGTCTAGAAGGGTCTGGGGGCCTTTAGAAAGGCCCTGAGGTGATCTAGAAGGGTCAGGGAGCCGTTAGAAGGATGTTGAGGGTCTCTTGAAAGGTCTGCGGGCCTTTAGAATGGCCCTGATGGGCTCTAAAAGAGTCTGGGGTCCTTTATAATGGTCCTGAGGGGCTCTAGAAGGGTCTGGGGACCTTTCGAAATGCCCTGAGGGGCATTAGAAGGGTCTGGGGGGGCTTTAGAATGGTCCTGAGGGGGTCTAGAAGGGTCTGGAGGCATTTAAAACTGCCCTGAGAGGCTCTAGAAGGGTCTGGGGGCCTTTAGAATTCTCCTGAGGGACAGTAGAAGGGTCTGGGAAGCTTTATAAAGGCCCTAACGGGCATTAGAATGGTCTGCGGGCCTTTAGAATTGTCCAGAGGGGCTCTAGAATGGTCTGGGGGCCTTTATAAGGGTCCTGACGGGCTCTAGAAGGGTCTGGGACCCTTTCTAAATGCCCTGAGGGGCATTAGAAGGGTCTGAGGGCCTTTAGAATAGTCCTGAGGGGCATTAGAAGAGTCTTGTGGCCTTCATAAGGGTCCTGAAAGGCATTAGAAGGGTCTGGGGGCTTTTAGATGGGTCCTGAGGCAATCTAGAAGGGTCTGGGGGCCTTTACATGGGTCTTGACGGACTTTAGAAGGGTGTGGAGGCCATTAGAAAGGCCCTGAGGGGATCTAGAATGGTCAGGGAGCCGTTAGAAGGATGTTGAGGGTCTCTTGAAGGTTCTGCGGGCCTTTAGAATGGCCCTGGGGGGCTCTAAAAGAGTCTGACGGCCTTTAGAATGGTCCTGAGGGTCTCTAGAAGGGTCTGGGGTACTTTCAAATGCTCTTAGGGGCATTATTAGGTTCTGGGGGGCTTTAGAATGGTCCAGAGGGGGTCTAGAAGGGTCTGGAGGCATTTAAAACTGTCCTGAGAGGCTCTAGACAGGTCTGGGGGCCTTTAGAATACTCCTGAGGGGCAGTAGAAGGGTCTGGGAACCTTTATAAATGCCCTGAGGGGCATTAGAAGGGTCTGAGGGCCTTTAGAAAGGTCCTGAGGGGCATTAGAAGGGTCTTGTGGCCTTCATAAGGGTCCTGAAAGGCATTAGAAGGGTCTGGGGGGATTTAGAAAGGCCCTGATAGGTTCTAGAAGGGTCTGGGGGCCTTTAGAATGGTCCTGAGGGTGTCTAGAAGGGTCTGGGGTACTTTAGAAGCGTCCTGAGGGGCTGTAGAAGGGTCTGGGGGCCTTTTCATGGGTCCTGATGGGTTCTAGAAAGATCTGAGGGCCTCTAGAAATGTCCTGAGTGGCTCTAGAAGGGTCTGGGGGCCTTTTTAAAGGCTCTGAGGGGCATTTGAATGGTCTGGGGGCCTTTAGAAAGGTCCTGAGGTGGATTAGAAGGGTCTTGGGGCATTTAGAATCGTCCTGAGGGGATCTAGAAGGGTCTGGAAGCCGTTAGAATGACGTTGAGGGGCTCTAGGAGGGTCTGAGGGCCTTTAGAACGGCCCTGAGGGGCTCTAAAAGAGTCTGGGGGCCTTTAGAATGGTCCTGAGGGGCTCTAGAAGGGTCTCGGGACCATTTAAATGCCCTGAGGGGCATTAGAATGGTCTGGGGGCCTTTAGAAAGGACCTGAGGGGCATTAGAAGGGTCTGGGGGGATTTAGAAAGGCCCTGATAGGTTCTAGAAGGGTCTGGGGGCCTTTAGAATGGTCCTGAGGGGGTCCAGAAGGGTCTGGGGGCCTTTTTAAAGGCCCTCAGAGGTATTATAAGGGTCTCGCGGCCTTTAGAAAGGCCCTGAGTGGCATTACAAGGGTCTGGGGTCATATAGAAAGGCCCTGAGAGGTTCTAGAAGTGTCTGTGGTACTTTAGAAAGGCCCTGAGGAGCATTAGAATGGTCTGGGGGCCTTTAGAAGGGTTCTGAGGGGCATTTGAATGGTCTGGGGGCCTTTAGAAAGGCCCTGAGGTGCATTAGAAAAGTCTGGGGCCTTTTAGAAGGGTCTTGAGGGGATCTAGAAGGGTCTGGGGGCCTTTAGAATCGTCCTGAGGGGGTCTAGAAGGGTCTGGGGGCAATTAGAAAGGCCCTGAGGTGCATTAGAAGGGTCTGGGTGCCTTTAGAATGGTCCTGAGGGGGTCTAGAAGGGTCTGGAGGCATTTAAAACTGTCCTGAGAGACTCTAGAAGGGTCTGGGGGCAATTAAAAGGGTCCTTAGGGGCATTAGAAGGGTCTGGGTGTACTTATAAAAGCCCTGGGCGGAATTAGCTGGGTTTCGGGGACTTTAGAGCGTCCTGAGGGGCTCTATAAGGGTCTGGGGGCCTTTAGAAGGGTCTTCAGGGGCTCTAGAAGGGTCTGGGGACATTTATAAAGGCCCTGACGGGCATTAGAATTGTCTGCGGGCCTTCAGAAGTGTCCTGAGGGGCTCTAGAATGGTCTGGGGGCCTTTAGAAAGGTCCTGACGGGGTGTAGAAGGTCTGGGAACCTTTATAAATGCCCTGAGGAGCATTAGAAGGGTCTGAGGGCCTTTAGAAAGGTCCTGAGGGGCATCAGAAGGGTCTTGTCTCCTTTATAAGGGTCCTAAAAGGCATTAGAAGCGTCTGGGGGCTTTTAGATGGGTCCTGAGGCAATCTAGAAGGGTCTGGGGGCCTTTACATGGGTCTTGAGGGTCATTAGAAGGGTGTGGAGGCCTTTAGAAAGGCCTTGAGGGGCTCTAGAAGGGTCTGGGGGCTATTAGAAGCGTCCTGAGGGGGTCCAGAAGGGTCTGGGGGCCTTTTTAAAGGCCCTCAGGGGGATTATAAGGGTGTCGGGGCCTTTAGAATGGCCCTGTAGGGCATTGGAAGGGTCTGGGTGCCTTTAGAAATGTCCTGAGGGGCTCTAGAAGGGTCTGGGGGCCTTTAGAAATGTCCTGAGGGGCATTGGAAGGGTCTGGGGGCCTTTCGAAAGGCCCTGAGGGGCATTAGAAGGGTCAGGGTGCCTTTAGGAATGTCCTGAGGGGCTCTAGAAGGGTCTGGTGGCCTTTAGAAATGTCCTGAGGGGCTCTAGAAGGGTCTGGGGGCCTTTAGAAAGGCCCTGAGGGGCATTACAAGGGTCTGGGGTCATATAGAAAGGCCCTGAGAGTTTCTAGAAGTGTCTGGGGTACTTTAGAAAGGCCCTGAGGGGCATTAGAAGGGTCTGGGAGCTTTTAAAAGGGTCCTGAGTGGCATTAGAAGGGTCTGGGGACCTTTAGAATGGACCTGAGTGGTTCTAGAAGGGTCTGGAAGCCGTTAGAATGACGTTGAGGGGCTCTAGAACGGTCTGCGGGCCTTTAGAATGGCCCTGAAGGGCTCTAAATGAGACTGGGGGCCTTTAGAAGTGTCCTGAGGGGCTCTAGAAGGGTCAGGGGACCTTTTTTAATGCCCTGAGGGGCATTAGAAGGGTCTGGGGGCCTTTAGAAAGGCCCTGAGGGGCATTAGAAGGGTCTGGGGGGATTTAGAAAGGCCCTGATAAGTTCTAGAAGGGTCTGGGGGCCTTTAG
Organism: Coccyzus lansbergi; assembly: GCA_033558105.1. Classification (NCBI taxonomy): domain Eukaryota; kingdom Metazoa; phylum Chordata; class Aves; order Cuculiformes; family Coccyzidae; genus Coccyzus; species Coccyzus lansbergi. The sequence goes on from JAUMJK010000895.1 coordinate 254,602, forward strand.
ATTGGTCCTGAGGGTGTCTAGAAGAGTCTGGAAGCATTTAAAACTGTCCTGAGTGGCTCTAGAATGGTCTGGGTGCCTTTATAAGGGTCCTGAGAGGCATTAGAAGGGTCTTGGTGTCCTTATAAAAGCCCTGAGGGGAATTAGCAGGGTCTGGGGGACTTTAGAAGGGTCCTGAGGAGCTCTATAAGGGTCTGGGGGCATTTAGAAAGGCCCTGAGGGGCTCTAGAAGGGTCAGGGAGCCGTTAGAAGGATGTTGAGGGGCTCTTGAAGGGTCTGCGGGCCTTTTGAATGGCCCTGAGGGGCTCTAAAATAGTCTGGGGGCCTTTAGATTGGTACTGAGGGGCTCTAGAAGGGTCTGGGGACCTTTAGAAATGCCCTGAGGGGCATTAGAATGGTCTGGGGGCCTTTAGAAAGGCCCTGAGGGGCATTAGAAGGGTCTGGGGGGCTTTAGAATGGTCCTGAGGGGATCTAGAAGGGTCTGGAGGCATTTAAAACTGTCCTGAGATGCTCTAGAAGGGTCTGGGGACCTTTAGAAAGGCCCTGTGGGGCATTAGAATGGTCTGGGGGCCTTTAGAATGCTCCTGAGGGGCAGTAGAAGGGTCTGGGGACCATTATAAAGGCCCTGACGGGCATTAGAATGGTCTGCGGGCCTTTAGAAGTGTCCTGAGGGGCTCTAGAATGGTCTGGGGGCCTTTATAAGGGTCCTGACGGGCTCTAGAAGGGTCTGGGAACCTTTATAAATGCCCTGAGGGACATTAGAAGGGTCTGAGGGCCTTTAGAAAGGTCCTGAGGGGCATTAGAATGGTCTTGTGGCATTCATAAGGGTCCTGAAAGGCATTAGAAGGGTCTGGGAGCTTTTAGAAGGGTCCTGATGCAATCTAGAAGGGTCTACGGGCCTTTACATGGGTCTTGAGGGTCATTAGAAGGGTGTGGAGGCCTTTAGAAAGGCCCTGAGGGCCTCTAGAAGGATCTGGGGGCTATTAGAAGCATCCTGAGGGGGTCCAGAAGGGTCTGGGGGCCTTTTTAAAGGCCCTCAGGGGGATTATAAGCGTCTCGCGGCCTTTAGAAAGGCCCTGAGTGGCATTAGAAGGGTCTGGGTGCCTTTAGAAATGTCCTGAAGGGCTCTAGAAGGGTCTGGGGGCCTTTAGAAATGTCCTGAGGGGCATTAGAAGGGTATGGAGGCCTTTAGAAAGGACCTGAGGGGCATTAGAATGGTCTGGGGTCATATAGAAAGGCCCAGATGGTTCTAGAAGTGTCTGGGGTACTTTAGAAAGGCCCTGAGGGGCATTAGAGTGGTCTGGAGGCCTTTAGAAGGGTCCTGAGGGGCATTAGAATGGTCTGTGGGCCTTTAGAATGGTCCTGTGGGGGTCTAGAAGGGTCTGGAGGCATTTAAAACTGTCCTGAGAGGCTCTAGAAGGGTCTGGGTGCCTTTATAACGGTCCTGAGGGGCATTAGAAGGGTCTTGTGGCCCTTATAAAAGCCCTGAGGGGAATTAGCAGGGTCTGGGGGAGTTTAGAAGGGTCCTGAGGGGCTCTATAATGGTCTGGGGGCCTTTATAAGGGCCTTCAGGGGCTCTAGAAGGGTCTGGGGGCCTTTAGAAAGGCCCTGAGTGGCATTAGAAGGGTCTGGGGGGCTTTAGAATGGTCCTGAGGGGCATTAGAAGGGTCTGGGGGCCTTTAGAATTGTACTGAGGGGGTCTAGAAGGGTCTGGAGGCATTAAAAATTGCCCTGAGAGGCTGTAGACGGGTCTGGGGGCCTTTAGATGGCTCCTGAGGGGCAGGAGAAGGGTCTGGGGACCTTTAGAAAGGCCCTGACGGGCATTAGAATGGTCTGCGGGCCTTTAGAAGTGTCCTGAGGGGCTCTAGAATGGTCTGGGGGCCTTTATAAGGGTCCTGACGGGCTCTAGAAGGGTCTGGGAACCTTTATAAATGCCCTGAGGGGCATTAGAAGGGTGTGGAGGCCTTTGGAAAGGCCCTGAGGGGCATTAGAATGGTCTTGGTTCCTTCATAAGGGTCCTAAAAGGCATTAGAAGGGTCTGGGGTCTTTTTGATGGGTCCTGATGCAATCTAGAAGGGTCTGGGGGCCTTTACATGGGTCTTGAGGGTCATTAGAAGGGTGTGGAGGCCTTTAGAAAGGCCCTGAGGGGCTCTAGAACGGTCTGGGGGCCTTTAGAATCGTCCTGAGGTTCTCTAGAAGGGTCTGGGGGCATCTAGAAGTGTCCTGAGGGGCTCTAGAAAGATCTGGGGTCCTTTCGAAATGTCCTGAAGTGCTCTAAAAGTGTCTCGGGGCCTTACGAAGGGTCCTGAGGGGCATTAGATGGGTCTGGGGGCGTTTAGAAATTCCCTGAGGGGCATTAGAAAGGTCTGGGGCCTTTTAGAAGGGTCTTGAGGGGATCTAGAAGGGTCTGGGGGCGTTTACAAGTGTCCTGAGGGGCTCTAGAAGGGTCTGGGGGCATTTAGAAAGGCCCTGAGGGGCTCTAGAAGGGTCAGGGAGCCGTTAGAAAGATGTTGAGGGGCTCTTGAAGGGTCTGCGGGCGTTTAGAATGGCCCTGAGGGGCTCTAAAAGAGTCTGGGGGCCTTTAGATTGGTACTGAGGGGCTCTAGAAGGGTCTGGGTACCTTTAGAAATGCCTTGAGGGGCATTAGAAGGGTCTGGGGGCCTTTAGACAGGCCCTGAGGTGGATTAGAAGGGTCTGGGGGCCTTTAGAATGGTCCTGAGGTGGTCTAGACGGGTCTGGAGGCATTTAAAACTGTCCTGAGAGGCTCTAGAAGGGTCTGGGGGCCTTTAGAATGCTCCTGAGGGGCAGTAGAAGGGTCTGGGGGACTTTAGAAATGCCCTGAGGGGCATTAGAAAGGTCTGGGGCCTTTTAGAAGGGTCTTGAGGGGATCTAGACAGGTCTGGGGGCCTTTACAAGTGTACTGAGGGGTTCTAGAAGGGTCTGGGCGCATTTAGAAAGGCCCTGAGGGGCTCTAGAAGGGTCAGGGAGCCGTTAGAAGGATGTTGAGGGGCTCTTGAAGGGTCTGCGGGCCTTTTGAATGGCCCTGAGGGGCTCTAAAATAGTCTGGGGGCCTTTAGATTGGTACTGAGGGGCTCTAGAAGGGTCTGGGGACCTTTAGAAATGCCCTGAGGGGCATTAGAAGGGTCTGGGGGCCTTTAGAAAGGCCCTGAGGGGCATTAGAAGGGTCTGAGGGGCTTTAGAATGGTCCTGAGGGGATCTAGAAGGGTCTGGAGGCATTTAGAATGCTCCTGAGGGGCAGTAGAAGGGTCTGGGGACCTTTATAAAGGCCCTGACGGGCATTAGAATGGTCTGCGGGCCTTTAGAAGTGTCCTGAGGGGCTCTAGAATGGTCTGGGGGCCTTTATAAGGGTCCTGACGGGCTCTAGAAGGGTCTGGGAACCTTTAGAACGGTTCTGAGGGGCATTAGAAAGGTCTTGTGGCCTTCATAATGGTCCTGAAAGGCTTTAGAAGGGTCTGGGGGCTTTTAGATGGGTCCTGATGCAATCTAGAAGGGTCTGGGGGCCTTTACATGGGTCTTGAGGGTCATTAGAAGGGTGTGGAGGCCTTTAGAAAGGCCCTGAGGGGCTCTAGAAGGGTCTGGGGGCCTTTAGAATCGTCCTGAGGGGCTCTAGAAGGGTCTGGGGGCATCTAGAAGTGTCCTGAGGGTCTCTAGAAAGATCTGGGGTCCTTTCGAAATGTCCTGAGGTGCTCTAAAAGTGTCTCGGGGCCTTACGAAGGGTCCTGAGGGGCATTAGATTGGTCTGGGGGCCTTTAGAAATTCCCTGAGGGGCATTAGAAAGGTCTGGGGCCTTTTAGAAGGGTCTTGAGGGGATCTAGAAGGGTCTGGGGGCGTTTACAAGTGTCCTGAGGGGCTCTAGAAGGGTCTGGGGGCATTTAGAAAGGCCCTGAGGGGCTCTAGAAGGGTCAGGGAGCCGTTAGAAAGATGTTGAGGGGCTCTTGAAGGGTCTGCGGGCGTTTAGAATGGCCCTGAGGGGCTCTAAAAGAGTCTGGGGGCCTTTAGATTGGTACTGAGGTGCTCTAGAAGGGTCTGGGTACCTTTAGAAATGCCCTGAGGGGCATTAGAAGGGTCTGGGGGCCTTTAGACAGGCCCTGAGGTGGATTAGAAGGGTCTGGGGGCCTTTAGAATGGTCCTGAGGGGGTCTAGACGGGTCTGGAGGCATTTAAAACTTTCCTGAGAGGCTCTAGAAGGGTCTGGGGGCCTTTAGAATGCTCCTGAGAGGCAGTAGAAGGGTCTGGGGGACTTTAGAAATGCCCTGAGGGGCATTAGAAAGGTCTGTGGCCTTTTAGAAGGGTCTTGAGGGGATCTAGAAGGGTCTGGGGGCCTTTACAAGTGTCCTGAGGGGTTCTAGAAGGGTCTGGGGGCATTTAGAAAGGCCCTGAGGGGCTCTAGAAGGGTCAGGGAGCCGTTAGAAGGATGTTGAGGGGCTCTTGAAGGGTCTGCGGGCCTTTTGAATGGCCCTGAGGGGCTCTAAAATAGTCTGGGGGCCTTTAGATTGGTACTGAGGGGCTCTAGAAGGGTCTGGGTACCTTTAGAAATGCCCTGAGGGGCATTAGAAGGGTCTGGGGGCCTTTAGAAAGGCCCTGAGGGGCATTAGAAGGGTCTGGGGCGCTTTAGAATGGTCCTGAGGGGATCTAGAAGGGTCTGGAGGCATTTAAAACTGTCCTGAGAGGCTCTAGAAGGGTCTGGGGACCTTTAGAAAGGCCCTGTGGGGCATTAGAATGGTCTGGGGGCCTTTAGAATGCTCCTGAGGGGCAGTAGAAGGGTCTGGGGACCTTTATAAAGGCCCTGACGGGCATTAGAATGGTCTGCGGGCCTTTAGAAGTGTCCTGAGGGGCTCTAGAATGGTCTGGGGGCCTTTATAAGGGTCCTGACGGGCTCTAGAAGGGTCTGGGAACCTTTATAAATGCCCTGAGGGACATTAGAAGGGTCTGAGGGCCTTTAGAAAGGTCCTGAGGGGCATTAGAAGGGTCTTGTGGCATTCATAAGGGTCCTGAAAGGCATTAGAAGGGTCTGGGAGCTTTTAGAAGGGTCCTGATGCAATCTAGAAGGGTCTACGGGCCTTTACATGGGTCTTGAGGGTCATTAGAAGGGTGTGGAGGCCTTTAGAAAGGCCCTGAGGTCCTCTAGAAGGATCTGGGGGCTATTAGAAGCGTCCTGAGGGGGTCCAGAAGGGTCTGGGGGCCTTTTTAAAGGCCCTCAGGGGGATTATAAGGGTCTCGCGGCCTTTAGAAAGGCCCTGAGTGGCATTAGAAGGGTCTGGGTGCCTTTAGAAATGTCCTGAAGGGCTCTAGAAGGGTCTGGGGGCCTTTAGAAATGTCCTGAGGGGCATTAGAAGGGTATGGAGGCCTTTAGAAAGGACCTAAGGGGCATTAGAATGGTCTGGGGTCATATAGAAAGGCCCAGATGGTTCTAGAAGTGTCTGGGGTACTTTAGAAAGGCCCTGAGGGGCATTAGAGTGGTCTGGAGGCCTTTAGAAGGGTCCTGAGGGGCATTAGAAGGGTCTGTGGGCCTTTAGAATGGTCCTGTGGGGGTCTAGAAGGGTCTGGAGGCATTTAAAACTGTCCTGAGAGGCTCTAGAAGGGTCTGGGTGCCTTTATAAGGGTCCTGAGGGGAATTAGAAGGGTCTTGTGGCCCTTATAAAAGCCCTGAAGGGAATTAGCAGGGTCTGGGGGAGTTTAGAAGGGTACTGAGGGGCTCTATAATGGTCTGGGGCCCTTTATAAGGGCCTTCAGGGGCTCTAGAAGGGTCTGGGGGCCTTTAGAAAGGCCCTGAGGGGCATTAGAAGGGTCTGGGGGGCTTTAGAATTGTCCTGAGGGGCATTAGAAGGGTCTGGGGGCCATTAGAATTGTCCTGAGGGGGTCCAGAAGGGTCTGGAGGCATTTAAAACTGCCCTGAGAGGCTGTAGACGGGTCTGGGGGCCTTTAGAATGCTCCTGAGGGGCAGTAGAAGGGTCTGGGGACCTTTAGAAAGGCCCTGAGGGGCATTAGAATGGTCTTGGTTCCTTTATAAGGGTCCTAAAAGGCATTAGAAGGGTCTGGGGTCTTTTTGATGGGTCCTGAGGCAATCTAGAAGGGTCTGGGGGCCTTTACATGGGTCTTGAGGGTCATTAGAAGAGTGTGGAGGCCTTTAGAAAGGCCCTGAGGGGCTCTAGAAGGGTCTGGGGGCTATTAGAAACGTCCTGAGGTGGTCGAGAATGGTCTGAGGGCCTTTTTAAAGGCCCTCAGGGGGATTATAAGGGTCTCGCGGCCTTTAGAAAGGCCCTGAGTGGCATTAGAAGGGTCTGGGTGCCTTTAGAAATGTCCTGAGGGGCTCTAGAAGGGTCTGGGTGCCTTTAGAAATGTCCTGAGGTGCATTAGAAGGGTATGGGGTCCTTTAGAAAGGCCCTGAGTGGCATTAGAAGGGTCTGGGGGCCTTTAGAAGGGTCATGAGGGGCATTAGAAGGGTCTGGGGGCCTTTAGAATGGTCCTGAGGGGGTCTAGAAGGGTCTGGAGGCACGTAAAACTGTCCTGAGAGACTCTAGAAGGTCTGGGTTCCTTTATAAGGGTCCTGAGGGGCATTAGAAGGGTCTGGGTGCCCTTATAAAAGCCCTGAGGGGAATTAGCAGGGTGTGGGGGACTTTAGAAGGGTCCTGAGGGGCTCTATAAGGGTCTGGGGGCCTTTAGAAAGGTCTTCAGGAGCTCTAGAAGGGTCTGGGGGCGTTTAGAAAGGCCCTGTGGGGCATTAAAGGGTCTGGGGGCCTTTAGAATGCTCCTGAGGGGCAGTAGAAGGGTCTGGGGACCTTTATAAAGGCCCTGACGGGCATTAGAATGGTCTGCGGGCCTTTAGAAGTGTCCTGAGGGGCTCTAGAATGGTCTGGGGGCCTTTATAAGGGTCCTGACGGGCTCTAGAAGGGTCTGGGAACCTTTAGAACGGTTCTGAGGGGCATTAGAAAGGTCTTGTGGCCTTCATAATGGTCCTGAAAGGCTTTAGAAGGGTCTGGGGGCTTTTAGATGGGTCCTCAGGCAATCTAGAAGGGTCTAGGGGCCTTTACATGGGTCTTGAGGGTCATTAGAAGGGTGTGGAGGCCTTTAGAAAGGCCCTGAGGGGCTCTAGAAGGGTCTGGGGGCCTTTAGAATCGTCCTGAGGGGCTCTAGAAGGGTCTGGGGGCATCTAGAAGTGTCCTGAGGGGCTCTAGAAAGATCTGGGGTCCTTTCGAAATGTCCTGAGGTGCTCTAAAAGTGTCTCGGGGCCTTACGAAGGGTCCTGAGGGGCATTAGATGGGTCTGGGGGCCTTTAGAAATTCCCTGAGGGGCATTAGAAAGGTCTGGGGCCTTTTAGAAGGGTCTTGAGGGGATCTAGAAGGGTCTGGGGGCGTTTACAAGTGTCCTGAGGGGCTCTAGAAGGGTCTGGGGGCATTTAGAAAGGCCCTGAGGGGCTCTAGAAGGGTCAGGGAGCCGTTAGAAAGATGTTGAGGGGCTCTTGAAGGGTCTGCGGGCGTTTAGAATGGCCCTGAGGGGCTCTAAATGAGTCTGGGGGCCTTTAGATTGGTACTGAGGGGCTCTAGAAGGGTCTGGGTACCTTTAGAAATGCCCTGAGGGGCATTAGAAGGGTCTGGGGGCCTTTAGACAGGCCCTGAGGTGGATTAGAAGGGTCTGGGGGCCTTTAGAATGGTCCTGAGGGGGTCTAGACGGGTCTGGAGGCATTTAAAACTGTCCTGAGAGGCTCTAGAAGGGTCTGTGGGCCTTTAGAATGCTCCTGAGGGGCAGTAGAAGGGTCTGGGGGACTTTAGAAATGCCCTGAGGGGCATTAGAAAGGTCTGGGGCCTTTTAGAAGGGTCTTGAGGGGATCTAGAATGGTCTGGGGGCCTTTACAAGTGTCCTGAGGGGTTCTAGAAGGGTCTGGGGGCATTTAGAAAGGCCCTGAGGGGCTCTAGAAGGGTCAGGGAGCCGTTAGAAGGATGTTGAGGGGCTCTTGAAGGGTCTGCGGGCCTTTTGAATGGCCCTGAGGGGCTCTAAAATAGCCTGGGGGCCTTTAGATTGGTACTGAGGGGCTCTAGAAGGGTCTGGGGACGTTTAAAAATGCCCTGAGGGGCATTAGAAGGGTCTGGGGGCCTTTAGAAAGGCCCTGAGGGGCATTAGAAGGGTCTGGGGGGCTTTAGAATGGTCCTGAGGGGATCTAGAAGGGTCTGGAGGCATTTAAAACTGTCCTGAGAGGCTCTAGAACGGTCTGGGGACGTTTAGAAAGGCCCTGTGGGGCATTAGAAGGGTCTGGGGGCCTTTAGAATGCTCCTGAGGGGCAGTAGAAGGGTCTGGGGACCTTTATAAAGGCCCTGACGGGCATTAGAATGGTCTGCGGGCCTTCAGAAGTGTCCTGAGGGGCTCTAGAATGGTCTGGGGGCCTTTATAAGGGTCCTGACGGGCTCTAGAAGGGTCTGGGAACCTTTATAAATGCCCTGAGGGGCATTAGAAGGGTCTGAGGGCATTTAGAAAGGTCCTGAGGGGCATTAGAAGGGTCTTGTGGCCTTCATAAGGTTCCTGAAAGGCATTAGAAGGGTCTGGGGGCTTTTAGAAGGGTCCTGATGCAATCTAGAAGGGTCTACGGGCCTTTACATGGGTCTTGAGGGTCATTAGAAGGGTGTGGAGGCATTTAGAAAGGCCCTGAGGGCCTCTAGAAGGATCTGGGGGCTATTAGAAGCGTCCTGAGGGGGTCCAGAAGGGTCTGGGGGCCTTTTTAAAGGCCCTCAGAGGGATTATAAGGGTCTCGCGGTCTTTAGAAAGGCCCTGAGTGGCATTAGAAGGGTCTGGGTTCCTTTAAAAATGTCCTGAAGTGCTCTAGAAGGGTCTGGGGGCCTTTAGAAATGTCCTGAGGGGCATTAGAAGGGTATGGAGGCCTTTAGAAAGGACCTGAGGGGCATTAGAATGGTCTGGGGTCATATAGAAAGGCCCAGATGGTTCTAGAAGTGTCTGGGGTACTTTAGAAAGGCCCTGAGGGGCATTAGAGTGGTCTGGAGACCTTTAGAAGGGTCCTGAGGGGCATTAGAAGGGTCTGTGGGCCTTTAGAATGGTCCTGTGGGGGTCTAGAAGGGTCTGGAGGCATTTAAAACTGTCCTGAGAGGCTCTAGAAGGGTCTGGGTGCCTTTATAAGGGTCCTGAGGGGCATTAGAAGGGTCTTGTGGCCCTTATAAAAGCCCTGAGGGGAATTAGCAGGGTCTGGGGGAGTTTAGAAGGGTCCTGAGGGGCTCTATAAGGGTCTGGGGCCCTTTATAAGGGCCTTCAGGGGCTCTAGAAGGGTCTGGGGACCTTTAGAAAGGCCCTGTGTGGCATTAGAAGGGTCTGGGGTCCTTTAGAAGGTCTTCAGGGGCTCTAGAAGGGTCTGGAGACCTTTAGAAAGGCCCTGTGAGGCATTAGAATGGTCTATTTAAAGGACCTCAGGAGGATTATAAGGGTCTCGCGGCCTTTAGAAAGGCCCTGAGTGGCATTAGAAGGGTCTGGGGGCCTTTAGAATGGTCCTGAGGGGCAGTAGAATGGTCTGGGGACATTTATTAAGGCCCTGACATGCATTATAATGGTCTGCGGGCCTTTAGAAGTGTCCTGAGGGGCATTAGAAGGGTCTGGGTGCCCTTATAAAAGCCCTGAGGGGAATTAGCAGGGTCTCGGGGGCTTTAGAAGGGTCCTGAGGGGCTCTATAAGGGTCTGGGGGCCTTTAGAAGGGTCTTCAGGGGCTCTAGAAGGGTCTGGGGACCTTTAGAAAGGCCCTGTGGGGCATTAGAAGGGTCTGGGAGCCTTTAGAATGCTCCTGAGGGGCAGTAGAAGGGTCTGGGGACCTTTAGAAAGGCCCTGACAGGCATTAGAATGGTCTGCGGGCCTTTAGAAGTGTCCTGAGGCGTTCTGGAATGGTCTGGGGGCCTTTATAAGGGTCCTGACGGGCTCTAGAAGGGTCTGGGAACCTTTATAAATGCCCTGAGGGGCATTAGAAGGGTCTGAGGGCATTTAGAAAGGTCCTGAGGGGCATTAGAAGGGTCTTGTGGCCTTCATAAGGTTCCTGAAAGGCATTAGAAGGGTCTGGGGGCTTTTAGATGGGTCCTGAGGCAATCTAGAAGGGTCTAGGGGCCTTTCCATGGGTCTTGAGGGTCATTAGAAGGGTGTGGAGGCCTTTAGAAAGGCCCTGAGGGGCTCTAGAAGGCTCTGGGGGCTATTAGAAGCGTCCTGAGGTGGTCCAGAAGGGTCTTGGGGCCTTTTTAAAGGCCCTCAGGGAGATGATCAGGGTCTCGCAGCCTTTAAAAAGGCCCTGAGTGGCATTACAAGGGTCTGGGGTCATATAGAAAGGCTCTGAGAGGTTCAAGAAGTGTCTGGGGTAATTTAGAAAGGCCCTGAGGAGCATTAGAATGGTCTGTGGGCCTTTAGAAGGGTCTTCAGGGGCTCTAGAAGGGTCTTGGGACCTGTAGAAAGGCCCTGTGGGGCATTATAAGGGTCTGGGGGCCTTTTATAAGAGTCTTCAGGGGCTCTAGAAGGGTCTGGGGACCTTTAGAAAGGCCCTGTGGGGCATTAGAAGGGTCTGGGGGCCTTTAGAATGCTACTGATGGGAAGTAGAATGGTCTGCGGGCCTTTAGAATTGTCCGGAGGTGCTCTAGAATGATCTGGGGGCATTTATAAGGGTCCTGACGGGCTCTAGAAGGGTCTGGGAACCTTTATAAAAGCCCTGAGGGGCATTAGAAGGGTCTGAGGGCCTTTAGAAAGGTCCTGAGGGGCATTAGAAGGGTCTTGTGGCCTTCATAATGGTCCTGAAAGGCATTAGAAGGTTCTGGGGGCTTTTAGATGGCTCCTGAGGCAATCTAGAATGGTCTGGGGGCCTTTACATGGGTCTTGAGGGTCATTAGAAGGGTGTGGAGGCCTTTAGAAAGGCCCTGAGGGGCTCTAGAAGGGTCTGGGTGCTATTTGAAGCGTCCTGACGGGGTCCAGAAGGGTCTGGGGGCCTTTTTAAAGGCCCTCAGGGGGATTATAAGGGTCTCGCGACCTTTAGAAAGGCCCTGAGTGGCATTACAAGGGTCTGGGGTCATATAGAAATGCTCTGAAAGGTTCTAGAAGTGTCTGGGGTAATTTAGAAAGGCCCTGAGGGGCTTTAGAAGGGTCTGGGGGCCTTTAGAAGTGTCCTGAGGTGCATTGGAAGGGTCTGGGGGCCTTTAATAGAGTCCTTAGTGGCATTTGAATAGTCTGAGGGCCTTTAGAAAGGTCCTGAGGGGCATTAGAAGGGTCTTGTGGCCTTCATGAGGGCCCTGAAAGGCATTAGAAGGCTCTGTGGGCTTTTAGATGGGTCCTGAGGCAATCTAGAAGGGTCTGCGGGCCTTTACATGGGTCTTGATGTTCATTAGAATGGTGTGGAGGCCTTTAGAAAGGCCCTGAGGGGCTCTAGAAGGGTCTGGGGGCTATTAGAAGCGTCCTGAGGGGGTCCAGAAGGGTCTGGGGGCCTTTTTAAAGTCTCTCAGGGGGATTATAAGCGTCTCGCAACCTTTAGAAAGGCTCTGAGTGGCATTAGAAGGGTCTGGGGGCCTTTAGAAGGGTCTTCAGGGGCTCTAGAAGGCTCTGGGAACCTTTAGAAAGGCCCTGTGGGGCATTAGAAGGGTGTGGGGGCCTTTAGAATGCTCCTGAGGGGCCGTAGAATGGTCTTGAGACCTTTATAAAGGCCCTGACGATCATTAGAATGGTCTGCGGGACTTTAGAAGTGTCCTGAGGGGCTCTAGAATGATCTGGGGGCCTTTATAAGGGTCTTGACGGGCTCTAGAAGGGTCTGGGGGCCTTTAATAGAGTCCTTAGTGGCATTTCAATAGTCTGGGGGCCTTTAGAAAGGTCCTGAGGGGCATTAGAAGGGTCTTGTGGCCTTCATAAGGGTCCTGAAAGGCATTAGAAGGGTCTGGGGGCTTTTAGATGGGTCCTGAGGCAATCTAGAAGGGTCTAGATGCCTTTACATGGGTCTTGAGGGTCATTAGAAGGGTGTGGAGGCCTTTAGAAAGGCCCTGAAAGGCATTAGAAAGGTCTGGGGGCTTTTAGATGGGTCCTGAGGCAATCTAGAAGGGTCTGGGGGCCTTTACATGGGTCTTGAGGGTTATTAGAAGGGTGTGGAGGCCTTTAGAAAGGACCTGAGGGGCTCTAGAAGGGTCTGGGGGCTATTAGAACCCTCCTGAGGGGGTCCAGAAAGGTCTGGGGGCTTTTTAAAGGCCCTCAGGAGGATTATAAGGGTCTCGCGGCCTTTAGAAAGGCCCTGAGTGGCATTAGAATGGTCTGGGTGCCTTTAGAAATGTCCTGAGGGGCTCTAGAATGGTCTGGGGGCCTTTAGAAATGTCCTGAGGGGCATTAGAAGGGTATGAGGGCCTTTAGAAAGGCCCTGAGGGGCATTACAAGGGTCTGGGGTCATATAGAAAGGCCCTGAGAGGTTCTAGAAGTGTCTGGGGTACTTTAGAAAGGCCCTGAGGGGCTTTAGAAGGGTCTGGGGGCCTTTAGAAGGGTCCTGAGGGGCATTAGAAGGGTCTGGGTGCCCTTATAAAAACCCTGAGGGGAATTAGCAGGGTCTGGGGGACTTTAGAAGGGTCCTGACGGGCTCTACAGGGGTCTGGGGGCCTTTAGAAGGGTCTTCAGGAGCTCTAGAAGGGTCTGGGGGCCTTTAGAAAGGCCCTGTGGGGCATTAGAAGGGTCTGGGGGCCTTTAGAAGTGTCATGAGTGGCTCTAGAAGGGTCTGGGAACCTTTCTAAATGCCCTGAGGGGCATTAGAAGGGTCTTGTGGCCTTCATAAGCATCCTGAAAGGCATTAGAAGGGTCTGGGGGCTTTTAGATGGGTCCTGAGGCAATCTAGAAGGGTCTACGGGCCTTTACATGGGTCTTGAGGGTCATTAGAAGGGTGTGGAGGCCTTTAGAAAGGCTCTGAGGGGCTATAGAATGGTCTGGGGGCTATTAGAAGCGTCCTGAGGGCGTCCAGAAGGGTCTGGGGGCCTTTTTAAAGGCCCTCAGGTTGATTATATGGGTCTCGCAACCTTTAGAAAGGCCCTGAGTGGCATTACAAGGGTCTGGGGTCATATAGAAAGGCCCTGAGAGGTTCTAGAAGTGTCTGGGGTACTTTAGAAAGGCCCTGAGTGGCATTAGAAGTGTCTGGGTGCCTTTAGAAATGTCCTGAGGGGCTCTAGAAGGGTCTGGGGGCCTTTAGAAATGTCCTGAGGGGCATTAGAAGGGTCTGGGGGCCTTTAGAAAGGCCCTGAGGGGCATTAGAAGGGTCTGGGGCGCTTTAGAATGGTCCTGAGGGGATCTAGAAGGGTCTGGAGGCATTTAAAACTGTCCTGAGAGGCTCTAGAAGGGTCTGGTGACCTTTAGAAAGGCCCTGTGGGGCATTAGAATGGTCTGGGGGCCTTTAGAATGCTCCTGAGGGGCAGTAGAAGGGTCTGGGGACCTTTATAAAGGCCCTGACGGGCATTAGAATGGTCTGCGGGCCTTTAGAAGTGTCCTGAGGGGCTCTAGAATGGTCTGGGGGCCTTTATAAGGGTCCTGACGGGCTCTAGAAGGGTCTGGGAACCTTTATAAATGCCCTGAGGGACATTAGAAGGGTCTGAGGGCCTTTAGAAAGGTCCTGAGGGGCATTAGAAGGGTCTTGTGGCATTCATAAGGGTCCTGAAAGGCATTAGAAGGGTCTGGGAGCTTTTAGAAGGGTCCTGATGCAATCTAGAAGGGTCTACGGGCCTTTACATGGGTCTTGAGGGTCATTAGAAGGGTGTGGAGGCCTTTAGAAAGGCCCTGAGGTCCTCTAGAAGGATCTGGGGGCTATTAGAAGCGTCCTGAGGGGGTCCAGAAGGGTCTGGGGGCCTTTTTAAAGGCCCTCAGGGGGATTATAAGGGTCTCGCGGCCTTTAGAAAGGCCCTGAGTGGCATTAGAAGGGTCTGGGTGCCTTTAGAAATGTCCTGAAGGGCTCTAGAAGGGTCTGGGGGCCTTTAGAAATGTCCTGAGGGGCATTAGAAGGGTATGGAGGCCTTTAGAAAGGACCTAAGGGGCATTAGAATGGTCTGGGGTCATATAGAAAGGCCCAGATGGTTCTAGAAGTGTCTGGGGTACTTTAGAAAGGCCCTGAGGGGCATTAGAGTGGTCTGGAGGCCTTTAGAAGGGTCCTGAGGGGCATTAGAAGGGTCTGTGGGCCTTTAGAATGGTCCTGTGGGGGTCTAGAAGGGTCTGGAGGCATTTAAAACTGTCCTGAGAGGCTCTAGAAGGGTCTGGGTGCCTTTATAAGGGTCCTGAGGGGAATTAGAAGGGTCTTGTGGCCCTTATAAAAGCCCTGAAGGGAATTAGCAGGGTCTGGGGGAGTTTAGAAGGGTACTGAGGGGCTCTATAATGGTCTGGGGCCCTTTATAAGGGCCTTCAGGGGCTCTAGAAGGGTCTGGGGGCCTTTAGAAAGGCCCTGAGGGGCATTAGAAGGGTCTGGGGGGCTTTAGAATTGTCCTGAGGGGCATTAGAAGGGTCTGGGGGCCATTAGAATTGTCCTGAGGGGGTCCAGAAGGGTCTGGAGGCATTTAAAACTGCCCTGAGAGGCTGTAGACGGGTCTGGGGGCCTTTAGAATGCTCCTGAGGGGCAGTAGAAGGGTCTGGGGACCTTTAGAAAGGCCCTGAGGGGCATTAGAATGGTCTTGGTTCCTTTATAAGGGTCCTAAAAGGCATTAGAAGGGTCTGGGGTCTTTTTGATGGGTCCTGAGGCAATCTAGAAGGGTCTGGGGGCCTTTACATGGGTCTTGAGGGTCATTAGAAGAGTGTGGAGGCCTTTAGAAAGGCCCTGAGGGGCTCTAGAAGGGTCTGGGGGCTATTAGAAACGTCCTGAGGTGGTCGAGAATGGTCTGAGGGCCTTTTTAAAGGCCCTCAGGGGGATTATAAGGGTCTCGCGGCCTTTAGAAAGGCCCTGAGTGGCATTAGAAGGGTCTGGGTGCCTTTAGAAATGTCCTGAGGGGCTCTAGAAGGGTCTGGGTGCCTTTAGAAATGTCCTGAGGTGCATTAGAAGGGTATGGGGTCCTTTAGAAAGGCCCTGAGTGGCATTAGAAGGGTCTGGGGGCCTTTAGAAGGGTCATGAGGGGCATTAGAAGGGTCTGGGGGCCTTTAGAATGGTCCTGAGGGGGTCTAGAAGGGTCTGGAGGCACGTAAAACTGTCCTGAGAGACTCTAGAAGGTCTGGGTTCCTTTATAAGGGTCCTGAGGGGCATTAGAAGGGTCTGGGTGCCCTTATAAAAGCCCTGAGGGGAATTAGCAGGGTGTGGGGGACTTTAGAAGGGTCCTGAGGGGCTCTATAAGGGTCTGGGGGCCTTTAGAAAGGTCTTCAGGAGCTCTAGAAGGGTCTGGGGGCGTTTAGAAAGGCCCTGTGGGGCATTAAAGGGTCTGGGGGCCTTTAGAATGCTCCTGAGGGGCAGTAGAAGGGTCTGGGGACCTTTATAAAGGCCCTGACGGGCATTAGAATGGTCTGCGGGCCTTTAGAAGTGTCCTGAGGGGCTCTAGAATGGTCTGGGGGCCTTTATAAGGGTCCTGACGGGCTCTAGAAGGGTCTGGGAACCTTTAGAACGGTTCTGAGGGGCATTAGAAAGGTCTTGTGGCCTTCATAATGGTCCTGAAAGGCTTTAGAAGGGTCTGGGGGCTTTTAGATGGGTCCTCAGGCAATCTAGAAGGGTCTAGGGGCCTTTACATGGGTCTTGAGGGTCATTAGAAGGGTGTGGAGGCCTTTAGAAAGGCCCTGAGGGGCTCTAGAAGGGTCTGGGGGCCTTTAGAATCGTCCTGAGGGGCTCTAGAAGGGTCTGGGGGCATCTAGAAGTGTCCTGAGGGGCTCTAGAAAGATCTGGGGTCCTTTCGAAATGTCCTGAGGTGCTCTAAAAGTGTCTCGGGGCCTTACGAAGGGTCCTGAGGGGCATTAGATGGGTCTGGGGGCCTTTAGAAATTCCCTGAGGGGCATTAGAAAGGTCTGGGGCCTTTTAGAAGGGTCTTGAGGGGATCTAGAAGGGTCTGGGGGCGTTTACAAGTGTCCTGAGGGGCTCTAGAAGGGTCTGGGGGCATTTAGAAAGGCCCTGAGGGGCTCTAGAAGGGTCAGGGAGCCGTTAGAAAGATGTTGAGGGGCTCTTGAAGGGTCTGCGGGCGTTTAGAATGGCCCTGAGGGGCTCTAAAAGAGTCTGGGGGCCTTTAGATTGGTACTGAGGGGCTCTAGAAGGGTCTGGGTACCTTTAGAAATGCCCTGAGGGGCATTAGAAGGGTCTGGGGGCCTTTAGACAGGCCCTGAGGTGGATTAGAAGGGTCTGGGGGCCTTTAGAATGGTCCTGAGGGGGTCTAGACGGGTCTGGAGGCATTTAAAACTGTCCTGAGAGGCTCTAGAAGGGTCTGTGGGCCTTTAGAATGCTCCTGAGGGGCAGTAGAAGGGTCTGGGGGACTTTAGAAATGCCCTGAGGGGCATTAGAAAGGTCTGGGGCCTTTTAGAAGGGTCTTGAGGGGATCTAGAATGGTCTGGGGGCCTTTACAAGTGTCCTGAGGGGTTCTAGAAGGGTCTGGGGGCATTTAGAAAGGCCCTGAGGGGCTCTAGAAGGGTCAGGGAGCCGTTAGAAGGATGTTGAGGGGCTCTTGAAGGGTCTGCGGGCCTTTTGAATGGCCCTGAGGGGCTCTAAAATAGCCTGGGGGCCTTTAGATTGGTACTGAGGGGCTCTAGAAGGGTCTGGGGACGTTTAAAAATGCCCTGAGGGGCATTAGAAGGGTCTGGGGGCCTTTAGAAAGGCCCTGAGGGGCATTAGAAGGGTCTGGGGGGCTTTAGAATGGTCCTGAGGGGATCTAGAAGGGTCTGGAGGCATTTAAAACTGTCCTGAGAGGCTCTAGAACGGTCTGGGGACGTTTAGAAAGGCCCTGTGGGGCATTAGAAGGGTCTGGGGGCCTTTAGAATGCTCCTGAGGGGCAGTAGAAGGGTCTGGGGACCTTTATAAAGGCCCTGACGGGCATTAGAATGGTCTGCGGGCCTTCAGAAGTGTCCTGAGGGGCTCTAGAATGGTCTGGGGGCCTTTATAAGGGTCCTGACGGGCTCTAGAAGGGTCTGGGAACCTTTATAAATGCCCTGAGGGGCATTAGAAGGGTCTGAGGGCATTTAGAAAGGTCCTGAGGGGCATTAGAAGGGTCTTGTGGCCTTCATAAGGTTCCTGAAAGGCATTAGAAGGGTCTGGGGGCTTTTAGAAGGGTCCTGATGCAATCTAGAAGGGTCTACGGGCCTTTACATGGGTCTTGAGGGTCATTAGAAGGGTGTGGAGGCATTTAGAAAGGCCCTGAGGGCCTCTAGAAGGATCTGGGGGCTATTAGAAGCGTCCTGAGGGGGTCCAGAAGGGTCTGGGGGCCTTTTTAAAGGCCCTCAGAGGGATTATAAGGGTCTCGCGGTCTTTAGAAAGGCCCTGAGTGGCATTAGAAGGGTCTGGGTTCCTTTAAAAATGTCCTGAAGTGCTCTAGAAGGGTCTGGGGGCCTTTAGAAATGTCCTGAGGGGCATTAGAAGGGTATGGAGGCCTTTAGAAAGGACCTGAGGGGCATTAGAATGGTCTGGGGTCATATAGAAAGGCCCAGATGGTTCTAGAAGTGTCTGGGGTACTTTAGAAAGGCCCTGAGGGGCATTAGAGTGGTCTGGAGACCTTTAGAAGGGTCCTGAGGGGCATTAGAAGGGTCTGTGGGCCTTTAGAATGGTCCTGTGGGGGTCTAGAAGGGTCTGGAGGCATTTAAAACTGTCCTGAGAGGCTCTAGAAGGGTCTGGGTGCCTTTATAAGGGTCCTGAGGGGCATTAGAAGGGTCTTGTGGCCCTTATAAAAGCCCTGAGGGGAATTAGCAGGGTCTGGGGGAGTTTAGAAGGGTCCTGAGGGGCTCTATAAGGGTCTGGGGCCCTTTATAAGGGCCTTCAGGGGCTCTAGAAGGGTCTGGGGACCTTTAGAAAGGCCCTGTGTGGCATTAGAAGGGTCTGGGGTCCTTTAGAAGGTCTTCAGGGGCTCTAGAAGGGTCTGGAGACCTTTAGAAAGGCCCTGTGAGGCATTAGAATGGTCTATTTAAAGGACCTCAGGAGGATTATAAGGGTCTCGCGGCCTTTAGAAAGGCCCTGAGTGGCATTAGAAGGGTCTGGGGGCCTTTAGAATGGTCCTGAGGGGCAGTAGAATGGTCTGGGGACATTTATTAAGGCCCTGACATGCATTATAATGGTCTGCGGGCCTTTAGAAGTGTCCTGAGGGGCATTAGAAGGGTCTGGGTGCCCTTATAAAAGCCCTGAGGGGAATTAGCAGGGTCTCGGGGGCTTTAGAAGGGTCCTGAGGGGCTCTATAAGGGTCTGGGGGCCTTTAGAAGGGTCTTCAGGGGCTCTAGAAGGGTCTGGGGACCTTTAGAAAGGCCCTGTGGGGCATTAGAAGGGTCTGGGAGCCTTTAGAATGCTCCTGAGGGGCAGTAGAAGGGTCTGGGGACCTTTAGAAAGGCCCTGACAGGCATTAGAATGGTCTGCGGGCCTTTAGAAGTGTCCTGAGGCGTTCTGGAATGGTCTGGGGGCCTTTATAAGGGTCCTGACGGGCTCTAGAAGGGTCTGGGAACCTTTATAAATGCCCTGAGGGGCATTAGAAGGGTCTGAGGGCATTTAGAAAGGTCCTGAGGGGCATTAGAAGGGTCTTGTGGCCTTCATAAGGTTCCTGAAAGGCATTAGAAGGGTCTGGGGGCTTTTAGATGGGTCCTGAGGCAATCTAGAAGGGTCTAGGGGCCTTTCCATGGGTCTTGAGGGTCATTAGAAGGGTGTGGAGGCCTTTAGAAAGGCCCTGAGGGGCTCTAGAAGGCTCTGGGGGCTATTAGAAGCGTCCTGAGGTGGTCCAGAAGGGTCTTGGGGCCTTTTTAAAGGCCCTCAGGGAGATGATCAGGGTCTCGCAGCCTTTAAAAAGGCCCTGAGTGGCATTACAAGGGTCTGGGGTCATATAGAAAGGCTCTGAGAGGTTCAAGAAGTGTCTGGGGTAATTTAGAAAGGCCCTGAGGAGCATTAGAATGGTCTGTGGGCCTTTAGAAGGGTCTTCAGGGGCTCTAGAAGGGTCTTGGGACCTGTAGAAAGGCCCTGTGGGGCATTATAAGGGTCTGGGGGCCTTTTATAAGAGTCTTCAGGGGCTCTAGAAGGGTCTGGGGACCTTTAGAAAGGCCCTGTGGGGCATTAGAAGGGTCTGGGGGCCTTTAGAATGCTACTGATGGGAAGTAGAATGGTCTGCGGGCCTTTAGAATTGTCCGGAGGTGCTCTAGAATGATCTGGGGGCATTTATAAGGGTCCTGACGGGCTCTAGAAGGGTCTGGGAACCTTTATAAAAGCCCTGAGGGGCATTAGAAGGGTCTGAGGGCCTTTAGAAAGGTCCTGAGGGGCATTAGAAGGGTCTTGTGGCCTTCATAATGGTCCTGAAAGGCATTAGAAGGTTCTGGGGGCTTTTAGATGGCTCCTGAGGCAATCTAGAATGGTCTGGGGGCCTTTACATGGGTCTTGAGGGTCATTAGAAGGGTGTGGAGGCCTTTAGAAAGGCCCTGAGGGGCTCTAGAAGGGTCTGGGTGCTATTTGAAGCGTCCTGACGGGGTCCAGAAGGGTCTGGGGGCCTTTTTAAAGGCCCTCAGGGGGATTATAAGGGTCTCGCGACCTTTAGAAAGGCCCTGAGTGGCATTACAAGGGTCTGGGGTCATATAGAAATGCTCTGAAAGGTTCTAGAAGTGTCTGGGGTAATTTAGAAAGGCCCTGAGGGGCTTTAGAAGGGTCTGGGGGCCTTTAGAAGTGTCCTGAGGTGCATTGGAAGGGTCTGGGGGCCTTTAATAGAGTCCTTAGTGGCATTTGAATAGTCTGAGGGCCTTTAGAAAGGTCCTGAGGGGCATTAGAAGGGTCTTGTGGCCTTCATGAGGGCCCTGAAAGGCATTAGAAGGCTCTGTGGGCTTTTAGATGGGTCCTGAGGCAATCTAGAAGGGTCTGCGGGCCTTTACATGGGTCTTGATGTTCATTAGAATGGTGTGGAGGCCTTTAGAAAGGCCCTGAGGGGCTCTAGAAGGGTCTGGGGGCTATTAGAAGCGTCCTGAGGGGGTCCAGAAGGGTCTGGGGGCCTTTTTAAAGTCTCTCAGGGGGATTATAAGCGTCTCGCAACCTTTAGAAAGGCTCTGAGTGGCATTAGAAGGGTCTGGGGGCCTTTAGAAGGGTCTTCAGGGGCTCTAGAAGGCTCTGGGAACCTTTAGAAAGGCCCTGTGGGGCATTAGAAGGGTGTGGGGGCCTTTAGAATGCTCCTGAGGGGCCGTAGAATGGTCTTGAGACCTTTATAAAGGCCCTGACGATCATTAGAATGGTCTGCGGGACTTTAGAAGTGTCCTGAGGGGCTCTAGAATGATCTGGGGGCCTTTATAAGGGTCTTGACGGGCTCTAGAAGGGTCTGGGGGCCTTTAATAGAGTCCTTAGTGGCATTTCAATAGTCTGAGGGCCTTTAGAAAGGTCCTGAGGGGCATTAGAAGGGTCTTGTGGCCTTCATAAGGGTCCTGAAAGGCATTAGAAGGGTCTGGGGGCTTTTAGATGGGTCCTGAGGCAATCTAGAAGGGTCTAGATGCCTTTACATGGGTCTTGAGGGTCATTAGAAGGGTGTGGAGGCCTTTAGAAAGGCCCTGAAAGGCATTAGAAAGGTCTGGGGGCTTTTAGATGGGTCCTGAGGCAATCTAGAAGGGTCTGGGGGCCTTTACATGGGTCTTGAGGGTTATTAGAAGGGTGTGGAGGCCTTTAGAAAGGACCTGAGGGGCTCTAGAAGGGTCTGGGGGCTATTAGAACCCTCCTGAGGGGGTCCAGAAAGGTCTGGGGGCTTTTTAAAGGCCCTCAGGAGGATTATAAGGGTCTCGCGGCCTTTAGAAAGGCCCTGAGTGGCATTAGAATGGTCTGGGTGCCTTTAGAAATGTCCTGAGGGGCTCTAGAATGGTCTGGGGGCCTTTAGAAATGTCCTGAGGGGCATTAGAAGGGTATGAGGGCCTTTAGAAAGGCCCTGAGGGGCATTACAAGGGTCTGGGGTCATATAGAAAGGCCCTGAGAGGTTCTAGAAGTGTCTGGGGTACTTTAGAAAGGCCCTGAGGGGCATTAGAAGGGTCTGGGGGCCTTTAGAAGGGTCCTGAGGGGCATTAGAAGGGTCTGGGTGCCCTTATAAAAACCCTGAGGGGAATTAGCAGGGTCTGGGGGACTTTAGAAGGGTCCTGACGGGCTCTACAGGGGTCTGGGGGCCTTTAGAAGGGTCTTCAGGAGCTCTAGAAGGGTCTGGGGGCCTTTAGAAAGGCCCTGTGGGGCATTAGAAGGGTCTGGGGGCCTTTAGAAGTGTCATGAGTGGCTCTAGAAGGGTCTGGGAACCTTTCTAAATGCCCTGAGGGGCATTAGAAGGGTCTTGTGGCCTTCATAAGCATCCTGAAAGGCATTAGAAGGGTCTGGGGGCTTTTAGATGGGTCCTGAGGCAATCTAGAAGGGTCTACGGGCCTTTACATGGGTCTTGAGGGTCATTAGAAGGGTGTGGAGGCCTTTAGAAAGGCTCTGAGGGACTATAGAATGGTCTGGGGGCTATTAGAAGCGTCCTGAGGGCGTCCAGAAGGGTCTGGGGGCCTTTTTAAAGGCCCTCAGGTTGATTATATGGGTCTCGCAACCTTTAGAAAGGCCCTGAGTGGCATTACAAGGGTCTGGGGTCATATAGAAAGGCCCTGAGAGGTTCTAGAAGTGTCTGGGGTACTTTAGAAAGGCCCTGAGTGGCATTAGAAGTGTCTGGGTGCCTTTAGAAATGTCCTGAGGGGCTCTAGAAGGGTCTGGGGGCCTTTAGAAATGTCCTGAGGGGCATTAGAAATGTATGGGGGCCTTTAGAATGGCCCTGAGGGGCATTACAAGTGTCTGGGTTCATATAGAAAGGCCCTGAGAGGTTCTAGAAGTGTCTGGGGTACTTTAGAAAGGCCCTTAGGGGCATTAGAAGGGTCTGGGGGCATTTAGAAAGGCCCTGAGGGGCATTACAAGGGTCTGAGGTCATATAGAAAGGCCCTGAGAGGTTCTAGAAGCGTCTGGTGTACTTTAGAAAGGCCCTGAGGGGCATTAGAAGGGTCTGGGGGCCTTTATAATGGTCCTGAGGGGCATTAGAAGGTTCTGAAGGCCTTTAAAAGGGTCCTGATGGGCATTTGAATGGTCTGGGGGCCTTTAAAAATACCCTGAGGTGGACTAGAAGGGTCTGGGGGCCTTTAGAATCGTCCTGAGGGGCTCTAGAAGGGTCTGGGAGCCTCTAGAAGGGTCCTGACGGGCTATAGAAAGATCCGGGGTCCTTTCGAAATGTCCTGAGGTGATCTAAAATTGTCTCGGGTCCTTTCGAAGGGTCCTGATGGGCATTAGATGGGTCTGGGGGCCTTTAGAAATGCCGTGAGGGGCATTAGAAAGGTCTGGGGCCTTTTAGAAGGGTCTTGAGGGGATCTAGAAGGGTCTGGGGGCCTTTAGAAGTGTCCTGAGGGGCTCTAGAAGTGTCTGGGGGCCTTTAGAAAGGCCCTGAGGGGCACTAGAAGGGTCAGGGAGCCGTTAGAACTATGTTGAGGGGCTCTTGAAGGGTCTGCGGGCCTTTAGAATGGCCCTTAGGTGCTCTAAAAGAGTCTGGGGGCCTTTTGAATGGTCCTGAGGG
This sequence comes from Coccyzus lansbergi, assembly GCA_033558105.1. NCBI lineage: Eukaryota > Metazoa > Chordata > Aves > Cuculiformes > Coccyzidae > Coccyzus > Coccyzus lansbergi. The sequence goes on from JAUMJK010000895.1 coordinate 277,262, forward strand.
GCTCTAGAAGGGTCTGGGGACCTTTAGAATTGCCCTGAGGGGCATTAGAAGGGTCTGGGGGCCTTTAGAAAGGCCCTGAGGGGCATTAGAAGGTTCTGGGGGGATTTATAATGGTCTTGAGTGGGTCTAGAAGGGTCTGGAGGCATTTAAAACTGTCCTGAGAGGCTCTAGAATGGTCTGGGGGCCTTTAGAATGCTCCTGAGGGGCAGTAGAAGGGTCTGAGGTCCTTTATAAAGGCCGTGACGGGCATTAGAATGGTCTGTGGGCCTTTAGAAGTGTCCTGAGGGGCTCTAAAATGGTCTGGGGGCCTTTATAACGGTCCTGACGGGCTCTAGAAGGGTCTGGGAACCTTTATAAATGCCCTGAGGGGCATTAGAAGGGTCTGAGGGCCTTTAGAAAGGTCCTGAGGGGCATTAGAAGGGTCTTGTGGCCTTCATAAGGGTCCTGAAATTCATTAGAAGGGTCTGGGGGCTTTTAGATGGGTCCTGAGGCAATCTAGAAGGGTCTAGGGGCCTTTACATGGGTCTTGAGGGTCATTAGAAGGGTGTGGAGGCCTTTAGAAAGGCCCTGAGGGGCTCTAGAAGGGTTTGGTGGCTATTAGAAGCGTCCTGAGGGGGTCCAGAAGGGTCTGGGGGCCTTTTTAAAGGCCCTCAGGGGGATTATAAGGGTCTCGCGGCCTTTAGAAAGGCCCTGAGTGGCATTAGAATGGTCTGGGGTCATATAGAAAGACCCTGAGAGGTTCTAGAAGTGTCTGGGGTACTTTAGAAAGGCCCTGAAGGACATTAGAAGGGTCTGAAGGCCTTTAGAAGGGTCCTGAGGGGCATTAGAAGTGTCTGAAGGCCTTTAAAAGGGTCCTGAGAGGCATTTGTATGGTCTGGGGGCCTTTAGAAAGGCTATGAGGTGGATTAGAAGGGTCTGGGGGCCTTTAGAATCGTCCTGAGTGGCTCTAGAATGGTCTGGGGGCCTCTAGAATGGTCCTGAGGGGCTCTAGAAAGATCTGGGGTCATTTAGAAGTGTCCTGAGGTGCTCTAAAAGTGTCTCGGGGCCTTTCAAAGGGTCCTGATGGGCATTAGACGGGTCTGGGGGCCTTTAGAAATGCCCTGCGGGGCATTAGAAAGGTCTGGGGACTTTTAGAAGGGTCTTGAAGGGATCTAGAAGGGTCTGGGGGCCTTTAGAAGTGTTTGGAGGGGATCTAGAATGGTCTGGGGGCCTTTAAAATGCTCTTGAGGGGCAGTAGAACGGTCTGGGAACCTTTATAAAGGCCCTGACGGGCATTAGAATGGTCTGCAGCCTTTAGATGTGTCCTGAGGGGCTTTGGAATGGTCTGGGGGCCTTTATAAGGGTCCTGACGGGCTCTAGAATGGTCTGCGAACCTTTATAAATGCCCTGAAGGGCATTAGAATGGTCTGACGGTCTTTAGAAATGTCCTGAAGGGCATTAGAAGGGTGTGGAGGCTTTTATAAGGGTCCTGAAAGGCATTAGAAGGGTCTGGGGGCTTTTAGAAGGGTCAAGTGCAATCTAGAAGGGTCTGGGGGCCTTTACATGGGTCTTGAGGGTCATTAGAAGGGTGTGCAGGCCTTTAGAAAGGCCCTGAGGGGCTCTAGAAGGGTCTGGGGTCTATTATAAGCGTCCTGAGGGGATCCAGAAGGGTCTTGGGGCCTTTTTAAAGGCGCTCAGGGGGATTATAAGGGTCTCTCGGCCTTTAGAAAGGCCCTGAGTGGCATTAGAAGGGTCTGGGTGCCTTTAGAAATGTCCTGAGGAGCTCTAGAAGGGTCTGGGGGCCTTTAGAAATGTCCTGAGGTGCATTAGAAGGGTCAGGGGGCCTTTAGAAAGGCCCTGAGGGGCATTAGAAGGGTCTGGAGTCATATAGAAAGGCCCTGAGAGGTTCTAGAAGTGTCTGGGGTACTTTAGAAATGTCCTGAGGAGATTTAGAAGGGTCTGGGGGCCTTTAGAAGGCTCCTGAGGGGCATTATAAGGGTCTGTGGGCTTTTAGAATGGTCCTGAGGGGGTCTAGAAGGGTCTGCAGGCATTTAAAACTGTCCTGAGAGGCTCTAGAAGGGTCTGGGTGCGTTTATAAGGGTCCTGAGGGGCATTAGAAGGGTCTACGTGCCCTTATAAAAGCCCTGAGGGGAATTAGCAGGGTCTGGGGGAGTTTAGAAGGGTCCTGAGGGGCTCTATAAGGGTTAGGGGGCCTTTAGAAGGGTCTTCAGGGGCTCTAGAAGGGTCTGGGGACCTTTAGAAATGTCCTGAGGGGCATTAGAAGGGTATGGGGGCCTTTAGAAAGGCCCTGAGGTGCATTACAAGGGTCTAGGGTCGTATAGAAAGGCCCTGAGAGGTTCTAGAAGTGTCTGGGGTACTTTGGAAAGGCCCTGAGGGGCATTAGAAGGGTCTGGGGGCTTTTAGAAGGGTCCTGAGGGGCATTAGAAGGGTCTGGAGGCCTTTAGAATGGTCCTGAGGGGGTCTAGAAGGGTCTGGGGGCCTTTACATGGGTCTTGAAAGTCATTAGAAGGGTGTGGAGTCCTTTAGAAAGGCCCTGAAAGGCTATAGAAGGGTCTGGGGGTATTTAGATGGGTTCTGAGGCAATCTGGAAGGGTCTGGGGTTCTTTACATGGGTCTTGAGGGGCATTAGAAGGGTCTGAGTGTATTTAGAAAGGTCCTGAGTGGCATTAGAATGGTCTTGTGGCCTTTATAAGGGTCCTGAAAGGCATTAGAAGGGTCTGGGGGGCTTTAGATGGGTCCTGAGGCAATCTCGATGGGTCTGGGGCCCTTTACATGGGTCTTGAGGGTCATTAGAGGGTTCTGGGGTCCTTCAGATAGTCACTGAGTGGCATTAGAAGGGTCCGGGGGCATTTATAAAGGTCCTGAGGGGCATTAGAATGGTCTGGGTGCCTTTAGAAAGGTCCTGAGGGGCATTAGAAGGGTCTTGTGGCCTTCATAAGGGTCCTGAAAGGCATTAGAATGCTCTGGGGGCTTTTAGTTTGGTCCTGAGGCAATCTAGAAGGGTCTAGGGGCCTTAACATGGGTCTTGGGTGTCATTAGAAGGGTGTGGAGGCCTTTAGAAAGGACCTGAGGGGCTCTAGAAGGGTGTGGGGGCTATTAGAAGCGTCCTGAGGGGGTCCAGAAGGGTCTGGGGGCCTTTTTAAAGGCCCTCAGGGGGATTATAAGGGTCTCGCGGCCTTTAAAAATGTACTGAATGGCATTAAAAGGGTCTGGGGTCATATAGAAAGGCCCTGAGATGTTCTAGAAGTTTCTGGGGTACTTTAGAAAGGCCCTGAGGGGCATTAGACGGGTCTGGGGGCCTTTAGAAGGGTCCTAAGGGGCATTAGAAGGGTCTGGGGGCTTTTAGAAGGGCTCTGAGGGGCATTTGAATGGTCTGAGGGCGTTTAGAAAGGCCCTGAGATGTTCTAGAAGTTTCTGGGCTACTTTAGATATGTCCTGAGGGGCTCTAGAAGGGTCTGGGGGTCTTTAGAAAGGACCTGAGGTGCTCTAGAAGGGTCTGGGGGCCTCTAGAAGGGTCCTGAGGGGCTCTAGAAAGATCTGGGTTCCTTTAGAAATGTCCTGAGGTGCTCTTAAAGTGTCTCGGGGCCTTTCGAATGGTCCTGAGGGGCATTAGAAGGGTCTGGGTGCCTTTAGAGATGTCCTGAGGGGCTCTAGAAGGGTCTGGGGGCCTTTAGAAATGTCCTGAGGGGCATTAGAAGGTTATGGGGGCCTTTAGAAAGGCCCTGAGGGGCATTAGAAGGGTCTGGGGGCCTTTAGAAGGGTCCTGAGGAGCATTAGAAGGGTCTGGGGGCCTTTAGAATGGTCCTGAGGGGGTCTAGAAGGGTCTGAGGGCCTTTACATGGGTCTTGAGGGTCATTAAAAGGGTGTGGAGGCCTTTAGAAAGGCCCTGAAAGGCTATAGAAGTGTCTGGGGGCTTTTAGATGGGTTCTGAGGCAATCTGGAAGGGTCTGGGGGTCTTTACATGGGTCTCGAGGGGCATTAGAAGGGTCTGAGTGCCTTTAGAAAGGTCCTGAGGGGCATTAGAAGGGTCTTGTGGCCTTTATAAGGGTCCTGAAAGTCATTAGAATGGTCTGGGGGGCTTTAGATGGGTCCTGAGGCAATCTAGATGGGTCTGGGGGCCTTTACATGAGTCTTGAGGGTCATTAGAGGGGTCTGGGGTCCTTTAGATAGTCCCTCAGTGGCATTAGAAGGGTCCGGGGGCCTTTAGAAAGGTCCTGAGGGGCATTAGAATTGTCTGGGTGCCTTTAGAAAGATCCTGACAGGCTCTAGAAGGGTCTGGGGCCTTTAGAAGCATCCTGAGGGGCTGTAGAAGGGTCTGGGGGCCTTTCGAAGGGTCCTGATGGGTTCTAGAAAGATCTTGGGGCCTTTAGGAATGTCGTGAGTGGCTCTAGAAGGGTCTGGGTGCCTTTAGAAGGTTTCTGAGGGGCATTTGAATGGTCTGGGGTCCTTTAGAAATGCCCTGAGGTGCATTAGAAGGGTCTGAGGGCTTTAGAAAGGACCTGAGGGTCTGCAGAAGGGTCTGGGTGCCTTTCGAATGGTCCTGAAGGGCTCTAGAAAGGTCTGATGTTTTTTAGAAGGGTCTTGAGTGGCTCTAGAATGGTCTGGCGGCTGTAGAATGGTCCTGAGGTGCTCTAGAAGGGTCTGGGGCCCTTTAGAAGAATCTAGAGGGGCTCTAGAAGCGTCTGGGGTCCTTTAAAAGGGTCCTGAGGGGCTCTAGAAGGGTCTGGGTTCCTTTAGAAGGGCCTTGAGGGGCGTTAGATGGGTCTGGGGGCCTTTAGAAACACCCTGAGTGGCTCTAGAATGGTCTGGGGATCTTTTGAAATGGCCTTGAGGGGCTCCAGAAGTGTCTGGGTGCCTTTTGAAAGGTCTTGTGTGGCTCTAGAAGGGTCTGGGGGTCTTTACAATGGATCTGAGTGGCTCTAGAGGAGTCTGGGGGCCTTTAGAAAGGTCCTAAAGGGCTCTAGTGTGGTCTGGGTGCTATTTGAAAGGCCCTGAAGGGCATTAGATGGGTCTGGCGACCTTTAGAAAAGCCCTGAGGGGCATTAGAAGGGTCTGGGTGCCTTTGGACGGATCTGAGGGGCATTAGAAGGTTCTGGGGGCCTTTAGAAGGGTCCTGAGGGGCTCTGGAAGGGTCTCGGGGCCATTTGAAGCGTCTTGAGGGGCTCTAGAAGGGTCTGGGTGCCTTTAGAAAGGTCTTGAGGGGATCTAGAGGAGTCTGGAGGCCTTTAGATAGGTCGTGAACGGCTCTAGAGGGGTCTGGGGGCCTTTAGAATGACCCTGAATGGCATTAGATGGGTCTGGGGGCCTTTAGAAAAGTCCTAAGGGGCATTAGAAGCTCTGGGCTCCTTTAGAAAGGCCCTAAGGGGCATTAGAAGGGTCTTGGGGCCTTTAGAAATGCCCTGAAAGGCTCTAGAAGGGTCTGGGGTCCTTTAGAAAGGCCCTGAGGGGCTCTACAAGAGTCTGGGCGCCTGTAGAATGGTCCTGAGGGGCTCTAGAATGGTTTGGGGACCTTTATAAAGGACCTGAGGAGCTCTAGAAGGGTCTGGGGGCCTTTAAAAGAGTCCTGAGGGGCTCTAGAAGCGTCTTCGGGCCTTTAGAATGGTCTTGAGGGGAATTACCAGGGTCTGGGGGCCTTTAGAAGGGTTCTGAGGGGCATTACAGGGGTCTGGGTACCGTTAGAAAGGTCCTGTGAAGTCTAGAAAGGTCTGTGGGCCTTTGAAGGGTCCTGACAGGTTCTATAAATGTCTGGGGGCCTTTAGAAGGGTCCTGAGGGGCATTAGAAGGGTCTGGGGGCCTTTAGAAGGGTCCTGAGGGGCATTAGAAGGGTCTGGGGGTCTTTAGAAGGGTCTTGAGGGTCTCTAGATGGGTTTGGGGGCCTTTAGAATGGCCGTTAGGGGTCCTAGAAGAGTCTGGGGGCATTTAGATAGGTCCTGAAGGGCTCTAGTGTGGTCTGAGGTCCTTTATAAAGGCCCTGAGGGTCATTAGATGAGTCTTGGGACCTTTAGAAGGTCTTGAGGGGCATTAGAAGGGTCTGGGGTCCTTTAGAAAGACCCTGAGTTGCATTACAAGGGTCTGGTGTCCTTTAGAAGGGTCCTGAGGGGCTCTAGAAGAGTCTGGGGGCCTTTAGAAGTGTCTTGAGGGGCTCTAGAAGGGTTTGGGGTCCTTTAGAAAGGACCTGAAGGTCTCTAGAAGGGTCTGGGGGCTTTTAGATATGTTCTGAGGGGCTCTAAATGGGTCTGGGTGCCATTAGAAGGGTCCTGAGGGGCTCTAGAAGAATCTGGGAGCCTTTAGAAAGGACTTGAGGGGCTCTAGAAGGGTCTGGGGGCCTTTAGAATGGGCCTGAGGGGCTCTAGAAGAGTGTTGGGGTCGTTAGAAGGGTCCTGAAGGGCATTAGATGGGTCTGGGGTCCTTAAGAAGGGTCCTGAGGTGCTCTGGAAAAGTCTGGGGTCCCTTTGAATCGTCTTGAGGGGCTCTAGAAGGGTCTGTCGGCCTTTAGAATGGTCCTGACGGGCTCTAGAAGGGTCTGGGAACCTTTATATATGCCCTGAGGGGCATTAGAATTGTCTGAGGGCCTTTTGAAGGGTTCTGAGGGGCATTAGAATGGGGCGCACCCACCCTCCCCGAGCACCCACCCCAAACATTCACCCGTTAGCAATTAAGCACCCACCCCAAACATTCACCCATCAAGCAATTAAGCACCCATCCAGCGACAAAACAAATTAATTACATAGCCAAGCCCCAGAATAACACTCCTCAAAAAAACCTCTCAAAAACAATGCCTAAAAGAGAATGCACTCAATCAAAACACACACACAAAAAAACAAAAAAGAAACTAAAAGAAGAAATTTTCAACTCAGACAGCCACCATGTTTAAATCCGGCATCCACCATTTTGAAGCCAACTCCAGCCATTTTCAGACCGTGCAGCCACCATTTTTGAATCGGGCGGAGGCCATTTTGAAGCCGACTCCCGCCATTTTGAGTTCAGTCGGCAGCCATTGTTGAATCGGGCGACGGCCATTTTGACGCAGATTCCAGCCATTTTGAGGCCCCCAGACCATTCTAGAGCCCCTCAGATCCTTTCTAAAGGCTCCCAGACTCTTCTAGACTCCTCAGGACCTTTGTAACGGCCCCCAGACCCATCTAGAGCCCCTCTGAACATTTCTAAAAGCCCCCAGACACTTCTAGAGCCCCTCAGGACCCTTTTAAAGGCCCCCAGACCCTTCTAATCCACCTCAGGGCCTTTCTAAAGGCCCCCAGACCATTCAAATGCCCCTCAGGACCCTTTTAAAGGCCCCCAGACCATTCTAATGCATCTCAGGGCCTTTCTAAAGGCCCCCAGACCATTCAAATGCCCCTCAGAACCCTTCTAAAGGCACCCAGACCCTTCTAATGCCCCTCAGGACCCTTCTAAAGGCCCCCAGACCCTTCTAATGCCCCTCAGGGCCGTTCTAAAGTACCCCAGACACTTCTAGAACCTCTCAGGGCCTTTCTATATGACCCCAGACCCTTGTAATGCCACTCAGGGCCTTTCTAAAGCCGCGAGACCCTTAAAATTCACCTGAGGGCCTTTAAAGAGGCCACAAGACCCTTCTGGACCCACTCAGGACGCTTCTAATAGCCCCCAGACCCTTCTAGAGCCCCTCAGGGCCTTTCTAAAGGCCTCCACACCCTTCTAATGACCCTCAAGACCCATGTAAAGGCCCCTAGACCCTTCTAGATTGCCTCAGGACCCATCTAAAAGCCCCCAGACCCTTCTAATGCCTTTCAGGACCCTTATGAATACAACAAGACGCTTCTAATGCCCCTCAGGACCTTTCTAAAGGCTTTCAGACCCTTCTAATGCCCCTCGGGGCTTTTATAAAAGTTCCAAGACCCTTCTAGAGCCCGTCAGGACCCTTATAAAGGCCCCCAGACCATTCTAGAGCCCCTCAGGACACTTCTAAAGGCCAGCAGACCATTCTAATGCCCGTCAGGGCCTTTATAAATGTCCCCAGACCCTTCTACTGCCCCTCAGGAGCATTCTAAAGGTCCCCAGACCCTTCTAGAGCCCCTGAAGAACCTTCTAAAGGCCACCAGACCCTTATAGAGCCCCTCAGGACCCTTCTAAACGACACCAGAACCTTGTAATGCCTCTCAGGACGCTTCTAATAGCCCCCAGACCCTTTTAATGCCTTTCAGGGCCTTTCTAAAGGCCTCCACACCCTTCTAATGACCCTCAAGACCCATGGAAAGGCCCCTAGACCCTTCTAGATTGCCTCAGGACCCATCTAAAAGCCCCCAGACCCTTCTAATGCCTTTAAGGACCCTTATGAAGGCCACAAGACCCTTCTAATGCCCCTCAGGACCTTTCTAAAGGCCCGCAGACCCTGCTAATGCCCATGAGGGCCTTTCTAAAGGTCCCCAGACCCTTCTACTGCCACTCAGGATCTATCTAAAGGCCCGCAGACCCTTCTAATGCCCGTAAGGGCCTTTCTAAAGGTCTCCAGACCATTCTACTGCCCCTCAGGAGCATTCTAAAGGCCCCCAGACCCTTCTAATGCCTCACAGGGCCTTTCTAAAGGCCCCCAGACCATTCTAGAGCTACTGAAGACCCTTCTAAAGGCACTCAGACCCTTGTAGAGCCCCTCAGGACCCTTCTAAAGTCCCCCAGACCCTGCTAATTCCCGTCAGGGCTTTTACAAGGGCACCCAGACCCTTCTAATGCCCCTCAGGACCCTTATAAAGGCACCCAGACCCTTCTAGAGCCTCTCAGGACAGTTTTACATGCCTCCAGACCCTTCTAGACCCCCTCAGGACCATTCTAAAGACCCCCAGACCCTTCTAATGCCCCTCAGGACCCTTCTAAAGGCCCCCAGACCCTTCTACTGCCCCTCAGGGCCTTTCTAAAGTACCCCAGACACTTCTAGAACCTCTCAGGGCCTTTCTATATGACCCCAGACCCTCCTAATGCCCCTCAGGGCCTTTCTAAAGGCCCCCATACCCTTCTAATGCCCCTCAGGACATTTCTAAAGGCCCCCAGACCCTTCTAGAGACCCTCAGGACATTTCTAAAGGCACCCAGACCCTTGTAATGCCACTCAGGGCCTTTCTAAAGGCCGCGAGACCCTTATAATCCCCCTGAGGGCCTTTAAAAAGGCCCCCAGACCCTTCTGGACCCCCTCAGGACGCTTCTAATAGCCCCCAGACCCTTCTAGAGCCCCTCAGGGCCTTTCTAAAGGCCTCCACACCCTTCTAATGACACTCAAGACCCATGTGAAGGCACCCAGACCATTCTAGATTGCCTCAGGACCCATCTAAAAGCCCCCAGACCCTTCTAATGCCTTTCAGGACTCTTTTAAAGGCCCCCAGACCCTTCTAATGCCTCTCAGGACACTTCTAAAGGCCCCCAGACTATTCTAATGCCCCTCAGGGCCTTTCTAAATTACCCCAGACACTTCTAGAACCTCTCAGGGCCTTTCTATATGACGCCAGAGCCTTTTAATGCCACTCAGGGCCTTTCTAAAGGCCGCGAGACCCTTATAATCCCCCTGAGGGCCTTTAAAAAGGCCCCCAGACCCTTCTGGACCCCCTCAGGACGCTTCTAATAGCCCCCAGACCCTTCTAGAGCCCCTTGGGGCCTTTCTAAAGGCCTCCACACCCTTCTAATGATCCTCAAGACCCATGTAAAGGCCCCCAGACCCTTCTAGATTGCCTCAGGACCCATCTAAAAGCCCCCAGACCCTTCTAATGCCTTTCAGGACCCTTATGAAGGCCACAAGACCCTTCTAATGCCCCTCAGGACCTTTCTAAAGGCCCTCAGACACTTCTAATGCCCATCAGGGCATTTATAAAGGTTCCCAGACCCTTCTAGATCCCGTCAGGACCCTTATAAATGCCCCCAGACCATTCTAGAGCCCCTCAGGACACTTCTAAAGGCCCGCAGACCATTCTAATGCCCGTCAGGGCCTTTATAAAGGTCCCCAGACCCTTCTACTGCCCCTCAGGAGCATTCTAAAGGACCCCAGACCCTTCTAATGCCCCACAGGGCCTTTCTAAAGGTCCCCAGACCGTTCTAGAGCCCCTGGACACCCTTCTAAAGGCCCCCAGACCCTTATAGATCCCCTCAGGACGCATCTAAAGTCCCCCAGACCCTGCTAATTCCCCTCAGGGCTTTTATAACAGCACCCAGACCCTTCTAATGCCCCTCAGGACTTTTATAAAGGCACCCAGACCCTTCTAGAGCCTCTCAGGACAGTTTTAAATGCCTCCAGACCCTTCTAGACCCCCTCAGGACCATTCTAAAGGCCCCCAGACCCTTCTAATGCAACTCAGGACCCTTATAAAGGCCCCCAGACCCTTCTAGAGCCCCTCAGGACATTTCTAAACGCACCCAGACCCTTCTAATGCCACTCAGGACCTTTCTAAAGGCCGCGAGACCCTTATAATCCCCCTGAGGGCCTTTAAAAAGGCACCCAGACCCTTCTGGACCCCCTCAGGACGCTTCTAATAGCCCCCAGACCCTTCTAGAGCCCCTCAGGGCCTTTCTAAAGGCCTCCACAACCTTCTAATGACCCTCAAGACCCATGTAAAGGCCCCCAGACCCTTCTAGATTGCCTCAGGACCCATCTAAAAGCCCCCAGACCCTTCTAATGCCTTTCAGGACCCTTATGAAGGCCACAAGACCCTTCTAATGCCCCTCAGGACCTTTCTAAAGGCCCTCAGACCCTTCTAATGCCCCTCAGGGCATTTATAAAGGTTCCCAGACCATTCTACAGCCCGTCAGGACCCTTATAAAGGCCCCCAGACCATTCTAGAGCCCCTCAGGAAACTTCTAAAGGCCCGCAGACCATTCTAATGCCCGTCAGGGCTTTTATAAAGGTCTCCAGACCCTTCTACTGCCCCTCAGTAGCATTCTAAAGGCCCCCAGACCCTTCTAATGCCTCACAGGGCCTTTCTAAAGGTCCCCAGACCCTTCTAGAGCCCCTGAAGACCCTTCTAAAGGCCCCCAGACCCTTATAGAGATCTTCAGGACCCTTCTAAAGTCCACCAGACCCTGCTAATTCCCCTCAGGGTTTTTATAAGGGCACCCAGACCCTTCTAATACCCCTCAGGACCCTTATAAAGGCACCCAGACCATTCTAGAGCCTCTCAGGACAGATTTAAATGCCTGCAGACCCTTCTAGACCCCCTCAGGACCATTCTAAAGGCCCCCAGACCATTCTAATGCCCCACAGGGCCTTTCTAAACGTCCCCAGAGCCTTATAGAGCACCTGAAGACCCTTCTAAAGGTCCCCAGACCCTTCTAATGCCCCTCAAGGCCTTTCTAAAGTACCCCAGACACTTCTAGAACCTCTCAGAGCCTTTCTATATGACCCCAGACCCATCTAAAGCCTCTCAGGGCCTTTCAAAAGGTCGCTAGACCCTTATAATCCCCCTGAGGGCCTTTTAAAAGCCCCCCAGACCCTTCTGGACCCCCTCAGGACGCTTCTAATAGCCCCCAGACCCTTCTAATGACCCCCAGGGTCTTTCTAAAGGCCTCCACACATTTCTAGTGACCCTCAAGACACATGTAAAGGCCCCCAGACCCTTCTAGATTGCCTCAGGACCCATCTAAAAGCCCCCAGACACTTCTAATGCCTTTCAGGGCCTTTCTAATGGCCTCCACTACCTTCTAATGACCCTCAAGACCCATGTAAAGGCCCCTAGACCCTTCTAGATATCCTCAGGACCCATCTAATAGCCTCCAGACCCTTCTAATGCCTTTCAGGACCCTTATGAAGATCACAAGACCCTTCTAATGCCCCTCAGGACCTTTCTAAAGGCCCTCAGACCCTTCTAATGCCACTCAGGGCCTTTCTAAAGGCCGCGAGACACTTATAATCCCCCTGAGGGCCTTTAAAAAGGCACCCAGACCCTTCTGGACCCCCTCAGGACGCTTCTAATAGCCCCCAGACCCATCTAGAGCCTCTCAGGGCCTTTCTAAAGGCCTCCACACCATTCTAATGACCCTCAAGACCCATGTAAAGGCACCCAGACCCTTCTAGATTGCCTCAGGACCCATCTAAAAGACCCCAGAGCCTTCTAATGCCTTTCAGGACCCTTATGAAGGCCACAAGACCCTTCTAATGCCCCTCAGGACCTTTCTAAAGGCCCTCAGACTATTCAAATGCCCCTCAGGACTCTTTTAAAGGCCCCCAGACCCTTCTAATGCACCTCAGGACACTTCTAAAGGCCCCCAGACCCTTCTAATGTCCCTCAGGGCCTTTCTAAATTATCCCAGACACTTCTGGAACATCTCAGAGCCTTTCTATATGACCCCAGACCCTTGTAATGCCACTCAGGGCCCTTCTAAAGGCCGCGAGACCCTTATCATCCCCCTGAGGGCCTTTAAAAAGGCCCCCAGACCCTTCTGGACCCCCTCAGGACGCTTCTAATAGCCCCCAGACCCTTCTAGAGCCCCTCCGGGCCTTTCTAAAGGCCTGAACACCCTTCTAATGACCCTCAAGACCCATGTAAAGGCCCCTAGACCCTTCTAGATTGCCTCAGGACCCATCTAAAAGCCCGCAGACCCTTCTAATGCCTTTCAAGACCCTTATGAAGGCCACAAGACCCTTCTAATGCCCCTCAGGACCTTTCTAAAGGCCCTCAGACCCTTCTAATGCCCCTCAGGGCATTTATAAAGGTTCCCAGACCCTTCTAGAGCCCGTCAGGACCCTTATAAAGGCCCCCAGACAATTCTAGAGCCCCTCAGGACACTTCTAAAGGCCCGCAGACCATTCTAATGCCTGTCAGGGCCTTTCTAAAGGTCCCCAGACCCTTCTACTGCCCCTCAGGATCATTCTAAAGGCCCCCAGACCATTCTAATGCCCCACAGGGCCGTTCTAAAGGTCCCCAGACCCTTCTAGAGCCCCTGAAGACCCTTCTAAAGGCCCCCAGACCATAATAGAGCCCCTCAGGACCTTTCTAATGTCCCCCAGACCCTGCGAATTCCCCTCAGGGCTTTTATAAGGGCCACAAGACCATTCTAATGCCCCTCAGGACCCTTATAAAGGCACCCAGACGCTTCTAGAGCCTCTCAGAACAGTTTTAATGCCTCCAGACCCTTCTAGACCCACTCAGGGCCATTCTAAAGGCCCCCAGACCATTCTAATGCCCCTCAGGACCCTTCTAAAGGCCCTCAGGGCCTTTCTAAAGTACCCCAGACACTTCTAGAACCTCTCAGGGCCTTTCTATATGACCCCAGACCCTTGTAATCCCCCTCAGGGCCTTTCTAAATGCCCCCAGACCCTTCTAGAGCCCCTCAGGACATTTCTAAAGGCACCCAGACCCTTCTAATGCCACTCAGGGCCTTTCTAAAGGCCACGAGACCATTATAATCCCATTGAGGGCCTTTAAAAAGGCCCCCAGACCCTTCTAATGCCCCTCAGGACGCTTCTAATAGCCCCCAGACCCTTCTAGAGCCCCTCCGGGCCTTTCTAAAGGCTTCCACACCCTTCTAATGACCCTCGAGACCCATGTAAAGGTCCCTAGACCCTTCTAGACTGCCTCAGGTCCCATCTAAAAGCCCCCAGACCCTTCTAATGCCTTTCAGGGCCTTTCTAAAGGCCTCCACACCCTTCTAATGACACTCAAGACCCATGGAAAGGCCCCTAGACCCTTCTAGATTGCCACAGGACCCATCTAAAAGCCCGCAGACCCTTCTAATTCCTTTCAGGACCCTTATGAAGGCCACAAGACCCTTCTAATGCCCCTCAGGACCTTTCTAAAGGCCCTCAGACCCTTCTAATGCCCCTCAGGGCATTTATAAAGGTTCCCAGACCCTTCTAGAGCCCCTCAGGACCCTTATAAAGGCCCCCAGACCATTCTAGAGCCCTTCAGGACACTTCTAAAGGCCCGCAGACCATTCTAATGCCTGTCAGGGCCTTTCTAAAGGTCCCCAGACTCTTCTACTGCCCCTCAGGATCATTCTAAAGGCCCCCAGACCCTTCTAATGCCCCACAGGGCCTTTCTAAAGGTCCCCAGACCCTTCTAGAGCCCCTGAAGACCCTTCTAAAGGCCCCCAGACCATAATAGAGCCCCTCAGGACCCTTCTAATGTCCCCCAGACCCTGCTAATTCCCCTCAGGGCTTTTATAAGGGCCACAAGACCCTTCTAATGCCCCTCAGGACCCTTATAAAGGCACCCAGACCCTTCTAGAGCCTCTCAGGGCAGTTTTAAATGCCTCCAGACCCTTCTAGACCCCGTCAGGGCCATTCCAAAGGCCCCCAGACCCTTCTAATGCCCATCAGGACCCTTCTAAAGGCCCTCAGGGCCTTTCTAAAGTAACCCAGAAACTTCTAGATCCTCTCAGGGCCATTCTATATGACCCCAGACCCTTGTAATACCCCTCAGGGCCTTTCTAAAGGCCCCCAGACCCTTCTAGAGCCCCTCAGGACATTTCTAAAGGCACCCAGACCCTTCTAATGCCACTCAGGGCCTTTCTAAAGGCCACGAGACCTTTATAATCCCATTTAGGGCCTTTAAAAAGGCCCCCAGACCCTTCTAATGCCCCTCAGGACGCTTCTAATAGCCCCCAGACCGTTCTAGAGCCCCTCCGGGCCTTTCTAAAGGCCTCCACACCCTTCTAATGACCCTCAAGACCCATGGAAAGGCCCCTAGACCCTTCTAGATTGCCTCAGGACCCATCTAAAAGCCCCCAGACCCTTCTAATGCCTTTCAGGACCCTTATGAAGGCCACAAGACCCTTCTAATGCCCCTCAGGACCTTTCTAAAGGCCCTCAGACCCTTGTAATGCCCCTCAGGGCTTTTATAAAGATTCCCAGACCCTTCTAGAGCCCGTCAGGACCCTTATAAAGGACCCAAGACCATTCTAGAGCCCCTCAGGACACTTCTAAAGGCCCACAGATCATTCTAATGCCCGTCAGGGCTTTCTAAAAATACCCAGACCCTTCTACTGCCCCTCCGGAGCATTCTAAAGGCCCCCAGACCCTTCTAATGCCCCACAGGGCCTTTCTAAAGGTCCCCAGACCCTTCTAGAGCCCTTGAAGACCCTTCTAAAGGCCCCCAGACCGTTATAATGCCACTCAGGGCCTTTCTAATGGCCGCGAGACTTTTATAATCCCCCTGAGGGCCTTTAAAAAGGCACCCAGACCCTTCTGGACCCCCTCAGGACGCTTCTAATAGCCCCCAGACCCTTCTAGAGCATCTCAGGGCCTTTCTAAAGGCCTCCACACCATTCTAATGACCCTCAAGACCCATGTAAAGGCCTCCAGACCCTTCTAGATTGCCTCAGGACCCATCTAAAAGCCCGCAGACCCTTCTAATGCCTTTCAGGACCCTTATGAAGGCCACAAGACCCTTCTAATGCCCCTCAGGACCTTTCTAAAGGCCCTCAGACTATTCAAATGCCCCTCAGGACTCTTTTAAAGGCCCCCAGACCCTTCTAATGCACCTCAGGACATTTCTAAAGGCCCCCAGACCCTTCTAATGTCCCTCAGGGCCTTTCTAAATTACCCCAGACACTTCTGGAACATCTCAGAGCCTTTCTATATGACCCCAGACCCTTGTAATGCCACTCATGGCCCTTTTAAAGGTTGAGAGACCATTATAATCACCCTGAGGGCCTTTAAAAAGGCCCCCAGACCCTTCTAGACCCCCTCAGGACGCTTCTAATAGCCCCCAGACCCTTCTAGAGCCCCTCGGGGCCATTCTAAAGGCCTCCACACCCTTCTAATGACACTCAAGACCAATTGAAAAGCCCCTAGACCCTTGTAGATTGCCTCAGGACCCATCTAAAAGCCCGCAGACCCTTCTAATTCCTTTCAGGACCCTTATGAAGGCCACAAGACCCTTCTAATGCCCCTCAGGACCTTTCTAAAGGCCCTCAGACCCTTCTAATGCCCCTCAGGGCATTTATAATGGTTCCCAGACCCTTCTAGAGCCCCTCAGGACCCTTATAAAGGCCCCCAGACCATTCTAGAGCCCCTCAGGACACTTCTAAAGGCCCGCAGACCATTCTAATGCCTGTCAGGGCCTTTATAAATGTCCCCAGACCCTTCTACTGCCCCTCAGGATCATTCTAAAGGCCCCCAGACCCTTCTAATGCCCCACAGGGCCTTTCTAAAGGTCCCCAGACCCTTCTAGAGCCCCTGAAGACCGTTCTAAAGGCCCCCAGACCGTAATAGAGCCCCTCAGCACCCTTCTAAATTCCCCCAGACCCTGCTAATTCCCCTCAGGGCTTTTATAAGGGCCACAAGACCCTTCTAATGCCCCTCAGGACCTTTATAAAGGCACCCAGACCCTTCTAGAGCCTCTCAGGACAGTTTTAAATGCCTCCAGACCCTTCTAGACCCCGTCAGGGCCATTCTAAAGGCCCCCAGACCCTTCTAATGCCCCTCAGGACCCTTCTAAAGGCCCTCAGGGCCTTTCTAAAGTAACCCAGACACTTCTAGAAGCTCTCAGGGCCTTTCTATATGACCCCAGACCCTTGTAATGCCCCTCAGGGCCTTTCTAAAGGCCCCCAGACCCTTCTAGAGCCCGTCAGGACACTTCTAAAGGTACCCAGACCCTTCTAATGCCACTCAGGGCCTTTCTAAAGGCCACGAGACCCTTATAATCCCCCTGAGGGCCTTTAAAAAGGCCCCCAGACCCTTCTGGACCCCCTCAGGACGCTTCTAATAGCCCCCAGACCCTTCTAGAGCCCCTCCGGGCCTTTCTAAAGGCCTCCACACCCTTCTAATGACCCTCAAGACCCATGTAAAGGTCCCTAGACCCTTCTAGACTGCCTCAGGTCCCATCTAAAAGCCCCCAGACCCTTCTAATGCATTTCAGGACCCTTATGAAGGCCACAAGACCCTTCTAATGCCCCTCAGGACCTTTCTAAAGGTCCTCAGACTATTCAAATGCCTCTTTTAAAGGCCCCCAGACCCTTCTAATGCACCTCAGGACACTTCTAAAGGCCCACAGATCATTCTAATGCCCGTTAGGGCCTTTCTAAAAATCCCCAGACCCTTCTACTGCCCCTCAGGATCATTCTAAAGGCCCCCAGACCCTTCTAATGCCCCACAGGGCCTTTCTAAAGGTCCCCAGACCCTTCTAGAGCCCCTGAAGACCGTTCTAAAGGCCCCCAGACCCTTCTAATGCCACTCAGGGCCTTTGTAAAGGCCGCGAGACACTTATAATCCCCCTAAGGTCCTTTAAAAAGACACCCAGACCCTTCTGGACCCCCTCAGGATATTTCTAATTGCCCCCAGACCCTTCGAGAGCCTCACAGGTCCTTTCTAAAAGCCTCCACACCCTTCTAATGACCCTCAAGACCCATGTAAAGGCCCCCAAACCCTTCTAGATTGCCTCAGGACCCATCTAAAAGACCCCAGAGCCTTCTAATGCCTTTCAGGACCCTTATGAAGGCCACAAGACCCTTCTAATGCCCCTCAGGACCTTTCTAAAGGCCCTCAGACTATTCAAATGCCCCTCAGGACTCTTTTAAAGGACCCCAGACCCTTCTAATGCACCTCAGGACACTTCTAAAAGCCCCCAGACCCTTCTAATGTCCCTCAGGGCCTTTCTAAATTACCCCTGACACTTCTGGAACATCTCAGAGCCTTTCTATATGACCCCAGACGCTTGTAATGCCACTCAGGGCCCTTCTAAAGATCGCGAAACCCTTATCATCCCCCTTAGTGCCTTTAAAAAGGCCCCCAGACCCTTCTGGACCACCTCAGGACGCTTCTAATAGCCCCCAGACCCTTCTAGAGCCCCTCCGGGCCTTTCTAAAGGCCTCCACACCCTTCTAATGACCTTCAAGACCAATGTAAAGGCCCCTAGACACTTCTAGATTGCCTCAGGACCCATCTAAAAGCCCGCAGACCCTTCTAATGCCTTTCAGGACCCTTATGAAGGACAAAAGACCCTTCTAATTCCCCTCAGGACCTTTCTAAAGGCTCTCAGACCCTTCTAATGCCCCTCAGGGCTTTTATAAAGGCCCCCAGACCATTCTAGAGCCCCTCAGGACACTTCTAAAGGCTCGCAGACCATTCTAATGCCCGTCAGGGCCTTTATAAATGTCCCCAGACCCTTCTACTGCCCCTCAGGAGCATTCTAAAGGCACCCAGACCATTCTAGAGCCTCTCAGGACAGTTTGAAATGCCTCCAGACCCTTCTAGACCCCCTCAGGACCATTCTAAAGACCCCCAGACCATTCTACTGCCTCTCAGGAGCACTCTAAATGTCCCCAGACCCTTCTAATGCCCCACAGAGCCTTTCTAAAGGTCCCCAGACCCTTCTAGAGCCCTTGAAGACCCTTCTAAAGGCTCCCAGACCATTCTAATGCCACTCAGGGCCTTTCTAAAGGCCGCGAGACCCTTATAATCCCCCTGAGGGCCTTTAAAAAGGCCCCCAGACCCTTCTGGACCCCCTCAGCACGCTTCTAATAGCCCCCAGACCCTTCTAATGCCACTCAGGGCCTTTCGAAAGGCCACGAGACCCTTATAATCCCATTGAGGGCCTTTAAAAATGCCCCCAGACCCTTCTGGACCCCCTCAGGACGCTTCTAATAGCCTCCAGACCCATCTAGAGCCCCTCCGGGCTTTTCTAAAGGGCTCCACACCCTTCTAATGACCCTCAAGACCCATATAAAGGTCCCTAGACCCTTCTTGACTGCCTCAGGTCCCATCTAAAAGCCCCCAGGCCGTTCTAATGCCTTTCAGGGCCTTTCTAAAGGCCTCCACACCCTTCTAGTGACCCTCAAGACCTATGGAAAGGCCCCTAGACCCTTCTAGATTGCCTCAGGACCCATCTAAAAGCCCGCAGACCCTTCTAATGCCTTTCAGGACCCTTATGACGGCCACAAGACCCTTCTAATGCCCCTCAGGACCTTTCTAAAGGCCCTCAGACCCTTCTAATGCCTTTCAGGGCCTTTATAAAGGTTCCCAGACCCTTCTAGGGCCCGTCAGGACCCTTATAAACGCCGCCAGATCATTCTAGAGCCCCTCAGGACAATTCTAAAGGCCCGCAGACCATTCTACTACACCTCAGGAGCATTCTAAAGGACCCCAGACCCTTCTAATGCCCCACAGGGCCTTTCTAATGGCCCCCAGACCCTTCTAGAGCCCCTGAAGACCTTTCTAAAGGCACCCAGACCTTTATGGAGCCCCTCAGGACCCTTCTAAAATCCCCCAGACCCTGCTAATTCCCCTCAGGGCTTTTATAAGGGCACCCAGACCCTTCTAATGCCCCTCAGGACCCTTATAAAGGCACCCAGACCATTCTAGAGCCTCTCAGGACAGTTTTAAATGCCTCCAGACCCTTCTAGACCCCTCAGGACCATTCTAAAGACCCCCAGACCATTCTACTTCCTCTCAGGAGCACTCTAAATGTCCCCAGACCCTTCTAATGCCCCACAGGGCCTTTCTAAAGGTCCCCAGACCCTTCTAGAGCCCTTGAAGACCCTTCTAAAGGCTCCCAGACCATTCTAATGCCACTCAGGGCCTTTCTAAAGGCCGCGAGACCCTTACAATCCCCCTTAGGGCCTTTAAAAAGGCCCCCAGACCCTTCTGGACCCTCTCAGAACGCTTCTAATGGCCCCCACACCCTTCTAGAGCCACTCAGGGCCTTTCTAAAGGCCTCCACACCCTTCTAATGACCCTCAAGACCCATGTAAAGGCCCCCAGACCCTTCTAGATTGCCTCAGGACCCATCTAAAAGCCCCCAGACCCTTCTAATGCCTTTCAGGGCCTTTCTAAAGGCCTCCACACCCTTCTAATGACCCTCAAGACCCATGTAAAGGCCCCCAGACCCTTCTAGATTGCCTCAGGACCCATCTAAAAGCCACCAGACCCTTCTAATGCCTTTCAGGGCCTTTCTAAAGGCCTCCACACCCTTCTAATGACCCTCAAGACCCATGTAAAGGCCCTTAGACCCTTCTAGATTGCCTCAGGACCCATCTAAAAGCCCCCAGACCCTTCTAATGCCTTTCAGGACCCTTATGAAGGCCACGAGACCCTTCTAATGCCCCTCAGGACCTTTCTAAAGGCCCTCAGACCCTTCTAATGCACCTCAGGGCATTTATAAAGGTTCCCAGACCCTTCTAGAGGCCGTCAGGACCCTTATAAAGGCCCCCAGACCATTCTAGAGCCCCTCAGGACACTTCTAAATGCCCGCAGACCATTCTAATGCCCGTCAGGGCCTTTCTAAATGTCCCCAGACCCTTCTACTGCCCCTCAGGAGCATTCTAAAGGCTCCCAGAACCTTCTAATGCCCCACAGGGCCTTTCTAAAGGTACCCAGACCCTTCTAGAGCCCCTGAAGACCCTTCTAAAGGCACCCAGACCCTTATAGAGCCCATTAGGACGCTTCTAATGTCCCCCTGACCCTGATAATTCCCCTCAGGGCCTTTATAAGGGCACCCAGACCATTCTAATGCCCCTCAGGACCCTTCTAAAGGCAGCCAGACCCTTCTAATGCCCCTCAGGGCCTTTCTAAATTACCCCATACACTTCTAGAACCCATGAGAGCCTTTTTATATGACCCCAGACCCGTGTAATGCCACTCAGGGCCTTTCTAAAGGCCGCGAGACACTTATAATCCCCCTGAGGTCCTTTAAAAAGGCCCCCAGGCCCTTCTGGACCCCCTCAGGACGCTTCTAATAGCCCCCAGACCCTTCTAGAGCCCCTCAGCGCCTTTCTAAAGGCCTCCACACCCTTCTAATGACCCTCAACACCCATGGAAAGGCCCCTAGACCCTTCTAGATCGCCTCAGGACCCATAAAAAAGCCCCCAGACCGTTCTAATGCCTTTCAGGACCCTTATGAAGGGCACAAGACCCTTCTAATGCCCCTCAGGACCTTTCCAAAGGCCCTCAGACCCTTCTAATGCCGCTCAGGGCTTTTATAAAGGTTCCCAGAATCTTCTAGAGCCCGTCAGGACCCTTATAAAGGCCCCAAGACCATTCTAGAACCCCTCAGGACACTTCTAAAGGCCCGCAGACCATTCTAATGCCCGTCAGGGCATTTATAAAGGTCCCCAGACCCTTCTACTGCCCCTCAGGAGCATTCTAAAGGCCCCCAGACCCTACTAATGCCCCACAGGGCCTTTATAAAGGTTCCCAGACCTTTCTAGAGCCCGTCAGGACCCTTATAAAGGCCCAAAGACCATTCTAGAGCCCCTCAGGACACTTCTAAAGGCCCGCAGACCATACTACTGCCCCTCAGGAGCATTCTAAAGGCCCCCAGACCCTTCTAATGCGCAACAGGGCCTTTCTAAAGGTCCCCAGACCCTTCTAGAGCCCCTGAAGACCCTTCTAAAGGCCCCCAGACCCTTCTAATGCCCCTCAGGGCCTTTCTAAAGGCCCCCAGACCCTTCTAGAGCCCCTGAAGACCCTTCTAAAGGCCCCCAGACCCTTCTAATGCCACTCAGGGCCTTTCTAAATGAAGCGAGACCCGTATAATCCCCCTGAGGGCCTTTAAAAAGGCCCCCAGACCATTCTGGACCCACTCAGGACGCTTCTAATAGCCCCCACACCCTTCTGGAGCCCCTCAGGGCCTTTCTAAAGGCCTCCACACCCTTCTAATGACACTCAAGACCCATGTAAATGCCCCCAGACCCTTCTAGATTGCCTCAGGACCCATCTAAAAGACCCCAGACCCTTCTAATGCCTTTCAGGACCCTTATGAAGGCCACAAGACCCTTCTAATACCCCTCAGGACCTTCTAAAGGCCCTCAGACTATTCAAATGCCCCTCAGGACTCTTTTAAAGGCCCCCAGACCCTTCTAATGCAACTCAGGACAATTCTAAAAGCCCCCAGACCCTTCTAATGCCCCTCAGGGCCTTTCTAAATTACCCCAGACACTTCTAGAACCTCTCAGAGCCTTTCTATATGACCCCAGACCCTTGTAATGCCACTCAGGGCCTTTCTAAAGGCCGCAACACCCTTCTAATCCCCCTGAGGGCCTTTAAAAAGGCCCCCAGACCTTTCTGGACCCCCTCAGGACGCTTCTAATAGTCCCCAGACCCTTCTAGAGCCCCTCAGGGCCTTTCTAAAGGCCTCCACACCCTTCTAATGACCCTCAAGACCCATGTAAAGGCCCCTAGACCCTTCTAGATTGCCTCAGGACCCATTTAAAAGCCCCCAGACCAATCTAATGCCTTTCAGGACCCTTATAAAGGCCCCCAGACCATTCTAGAGCCCCTCAGGACACTTTTAAAGGCCCGCAGACCATTCTAATGCCCGTCAGGGCCTTTATAAATGACCCCTGACCATTCAAATGCCCCTCAGGAGCACTCTAAAGGCCCCCAGACCCTTCTAAGACCTCACAGGGCCTTTCTAAAAGTCCCCAGACCCTTCTAGAGCCCCTGAAGACCCTTCTAAAGGCCCCCAGACCCTTATAGAGTCCCTCAGGACCCTTCTAAAGTCCCCCAGACCCTGCTAATTCCCCCCAGGTCTTTATATAAGGGCACCCAGACCCTTCTAATGCCCCTAAGGACCCTTCTAAAGGCCCCCAGACCCTTCTAATGCCACTCAGGGCCTTTCTAAAGGCCGTGAGACCCTTATAATCCCACTGAGAGCCTTTAAAAAGGCCCCCAGACCCTTCTGGACCCCCTCAGGACGCTTCTAATAGCCCCCAGACCCTACTAATGCCACTCAGGGCCTTTCTAAAGGTCGCGAAACCATTATAATCCCTCTTAGGGCCTTTAAAAAGGCCCCCAGACCCTTCTGGACCCCCTCAGGACGCTTCTAATAGCCCCCACACCCTTCTAGAGCACCTCAGGGCCTTTCTAAAGGTATCCACACCCTTCTAATGACCCTCAAGACCCATGTAAAGGCCCCCAGACCCTTCTAGATTGCCTCAGGACCCATCTAAAAGACCCCAGACCCTTCTAATGCCTTTCAGGGCCTTTCTAAAGGCCTCCACACCCTTCTAATGACCCTCAAGACCCATGTAAAGGCCCCTAGACCCTTCTAGATTGACTCAGGACCCAGCTAAAAGCCCCCAGACCCTTCTAATGCCCGTCAGAGCCTTTCTAAAGGTCCCCAGACCCTTCTACTGCCCCTCAGCAGCATTCTAAAGGCCCCCAGACCTTTCTAATGCCCCATAGGGTCTTTCTAAAGGTCCCCAGACCCTTCTAGAGCCCCTGAATACCCTTCTAAAGGCCCCCAGACCCTTATAGAGGCCCTCAGGACCTTTCTAAAGTCCCCCAGACCCTGCTAATTCCGCTCAGGGCTTTTATAAGGGCACCCAGACCCTTCTAATTCCCCTCAGGACCCTTACAAAGGCCCCCAGACCCTTCTAGAGCCTCTCAGGACAGTTTTAAATGCCTCCAGACCCTTCTAGACCCCCTCAGGACCCTTCTAAAGGCCCCCAGACCCTTCTAATGCCTTTCAGGACCCTTCTAAAGGCCCCCAGACCCTTCTAATGCCCCTCAGGGCCTTTCTAAATTACCCCAGACACTTCTAGAACCTCTCAGAGCCTTTCTATATGACCCCAGACCCTTGTAATGCCACTCAGGGCCTTTCTAAAGGCACCCATACCCTTCTATTGCCCCTCAGGACATTTCTAAAGGCCCCCAGACCCTTCTAGAGCCCCTCAGGACATTTCTATAGGCACCCAGACCCTTCTAATGTCACTCAGGGCCATTCTAAAGGCCGCGAGACCCTTATAATCCCCCTGAGGGCCTTTAAAAAGGCTCCCAGACCATTCTGGACCCCCTCAGGACGCTTCTAATAGCACCCAGACCCTTCTAGATCCCCTCAGGGTCTTTCTAAAGGCCTCCACACCCTTCTAATGACCCTCAAGACCCACGTAAAGGCCCCCAGACCCTTCTAGATTGCCTCAGGACCCAGCTAAAAGACCCCAGAGCCTTCTAATGCCTTTCAGGACCATTATGAAGGCCACAAGACCCTTCTAATGCCCCTCAGGACCTTTCTAAAGGCCCTCAGACCCTTCTAATGCCTTTCAGGGCCTTTGTAAAGGTTCCCAGACCCTTCTAGAGCCCGTCAGGACCCTTATAAAGGCTCCCAGATCATTCTAGAGCCTCTCAGGACACTTCTAAAGGCCCGCAGACCATTCTACTGCCTCTCAGGAGCACTCTAAATGTCCCCAGAGCCTACTAATGCTCCACAGGGCCTTTCTAAAGGTCCCCAGACCTTTCTATAGCCCCTGAAGTCCCTTTTAAAGGCCCCCAGACCCTCCTAATGCCACTCAGGGCCTTTCTAAAGGTCGCGAGACCCTTATAATCCCCCTGAGGGCCTCTAAAAAGGACCCCAGACCATTCTGGACCCCCTCAGGACGCTTCTAGTAGCCCCCACACCCTTCTAGAGCCCCTCAGGGCCTTTCTAAAGGCCTCCACACCTTTCTAATGACCCTCAAGACCCATGTAAAGGCCTCCAGACCCTTCTAGATTGCCTCAGGACCCATCTAAAAGCTCCCAGACCCTTCTAATGCCTTTCAGGGCCATTCTAAAGGCCTCCACACCCTTCTAATGACCCTCAAGACCCATGTAAAGGCCCCTAGACCCTTCTAGATTTCCTCAGGGCCCAGCTAAAAGCCCCCAGACCCTTCTAATGCCTTTCAGGACCCTTATAAAGGCACCCAGACCTTTCTAGAGCCTTTCAGGACAGTTTTAAATGCCTCCAGACCCTTCTAGACCCCCTCAGGACCATTCTAAAGGCCCCCAGACCCTTCTAATGCCCCTCAGGACCCTTCTAAAGGCCCCTAGACCCTTCTAATGCCCTTCAGGGCCTTTCTAAAGTACCCCAGACACTTCTAGAACCTCTCAGGGCCTTTCTATATGACCCCAGACCCTTGTAATGCCCCTCAGGGCCTTTCTAAAGCCCCCAGACCCTTCTAATGCCCCTCAGGACATTTCTAAAGGCACCCAGACCCTTCTAATGCCACTCAGGGCCTTTCTAAAGGCCGCGAGACCCTTATAATCCCCCTGTGGGCCTTTAAAAAGGCCCCCAGAGCCTTCTGGACCCCCTCAGGACGCTTCTAATAGCCCCCAGACCCTTCTAGAGCCCATCAGGGCCTTTCTAAAGGCCTCCAAACCCTTCTAATGACCCTCAAGACCCATGTAGAGGCCCCTAGACCCTTCTAGATTGCCTCAGGACCCATCTAAAAGCCCCCAGACCCTTCTAATGCCTTTCAGGGCCTTTCTAAAGGACTCCACACCCTTCTAATGACCCTCAAGACCCATGTAGAGGCCCCTAGACCCTTCTAGATTGCCTCAGGAGCCATCTAGAAGCCCCCAGACCCTTCTAATGCCTTTCAAGACCCTTATGAAGGCCACAAGACCCTTCTAATGCCCCTCAGGACCATTCTAAAGGCCCTCAGACCCTTCTAATGCCCCTCAGGTCATTTATAAATGTTCCTAGACCCCTCTAGAGCACGTCAGGACCCTTATAAAGGCCCCCAGACCATTCTAGAGCCCCTCAGGACACTTCTAAAGGCCCGCAGACCATTCTAATGCCCGTCAGGTCCTTTATAAATGTCCCCAGACCCTTCTACTGCCCCTCAGGAGCATTCTAAAGGCCCCCAGACCCTTCTAATGCCCCTCAGGGCCTTTCTAAATTACCCCAGACACTTCTAGAACCTCTCAGAGCCTTTCTATATGAACCCAGACCCTTCTAATGCCACTCAGGGCCTTTCTAAAGGCACCCATACCCTTCTATTGCCCCTCAGGACATTTCTAAATGCCCCCAGACCCTTCTAGAGCCCCTCAGGACATTTCTATAGGCACCCAGACCCTTCTAATGCCACTCAGGGCCTTTCTAAAGGTCGCGAGACCCTTATAATCCCCCTGAGGGCCTTTAAAAAGGCCCCCAGACCCTTCTGGACCCCCTCAGGACGCTTCTAATAGCCCCCAGACCCTTCTAATGCCCCTCAGGGCCTTTCTAAAGGCCTCCACACCCTTCTAATGACCCTCAAGACCCATGTAAAGGCCCCTTGACCCTTCTAGATTGCCTCAGGACCCATCTAAAAGCCCCCAGACCCTTCTAATGCCTTTCAGGGCCTTTCTAAAGGCCTCCACACCCATCTAATGACCCTCAAGACCCATGTAAAGGCCCCTTGACCCTTCTAGATTGCCTCAGGACCCATCTAAAAGCCCCCAGACCCTTCTAATGCCTTTCAGGACCCTTATGAAGGCCACTAGACCCTTCTAATGCCCCTCAGGACCTTTATAAAGGCCCTCAGACCATTCTAATGCCCTTCAGGGCTTTTATAAAGGTTCCCAGACCTTTCTGGAGCCCGTCAGGACCCTTATAAAGGCCCCCAGACCATTCTAGAGCCCCTCAGGACACTTCTAAAGGCCCGCAGACCATTCTAATGCTCGTCAGGGCCATTATAAATGTCCCCAGACCATTCAAATGCCCCTCAGGAGCATTCTAAAGGTCCCCAGACCCTTCTAATGCCCCACAGGGCCTTTCTAAAAGTCCCCACACCCTTCTAGAGCCCCTGAAGACCCTTCTAAAGGCCCCCAGACCCTTATAGAGCCCCTCAGGACCCTTCTAAAGTTCCCCAGACCCTGCTAATTCCCCTCAGGTCTTTTATAAGGGCACCCAGACCCTTCTAATGCCCCTCTGGACCATTATAAAGGCCCCCAGACCCTACTAGAGCTTCTCAGGACAGTTTTAAATGCCTCCAGACCCTTCTAGACCCCCTCAGGACCATTCTAAAGGCTCCCAGACCCTTCTAATGCCCCTCAGGACCCTTCTAAAGGCCCCCAGACCCTTCTAATGCCCCACAGGGCCTTTCTAAAGGTCCCCAGACCCTTCTAGAGCCCCTGAAGACCCTTCTAAAGGCCCCCAGTCCCTTCTAATGCCACTCAGGGCCTTTCTAAAGGACGCGAGACCCTTATAATCCCCCTGAGGGCCTTTAAAAAGGCCCCCAGACTCTTCTGGACCCCCTCAGGACGCTTCTAATAGCACCCACACCCTTCTAGAGCCCCTCAGGGCCTTTCTAAGGGCCTCCACACCCTTCTAATTGCCCTCAAGACCCATGTAAAGGCCCCTAGACCCTTCTAGATTGCCTCAGGACCCATCTAAAAGCCCCCAGACCCTTCTAACGCCTTTCAGGGCCGTTATAAATGAACCCAGACCCTTCTAGAGCCTCTCAGGACAGTTTTAAATGCCTCTAGACCCTTCTAATGCCCCTCAGGACCCTTCTAAAGGCCCCTAGACCCTTCTAATGCCCCTCAGGGCCTTTCTAAAGTACCCCAGACACTTCTAGAACCTCTCAGGACCTTTCTATATGACCCCAGACCCTTGTAATGCCCCTCAGGGCATTTCTAATGGCCCCCAGACCCTTCTAATGCCCCTCAGGACATTTCTAAAGGCCCCCAGACCCTTCTAGAGCCCCTAAGGACATTTCTAAAGGCACCCAGACCCTTCTAATGCCACTCAGGGCCTTTCTAAATGCCGCGAGACCCTTATAATCCCCCTGAGGGCCTTTAAAAAGGCTCCCAGACCCTTCTGGACCTCCTCAGGATGCTTCTAATAGCCCCCAGACCGTTCTAGAGCCCCTCCGGGCCTTTCTAAAGGCCTCCACACCCTTCTAATGACCATCAAGACCCATGTAAAGGCCCCCAGACCCTTCTAGATTGCCTCAGGACCCATGTAAAAGCCACCAGACCCATCTAATGCCTTTCAGGACCTTTCTAAAGGCCTCCACACCCTTCCAATGACCCTCAAGACCCATGTAAATGCCCCCAGACCCTTCTAGATTGCCTCAGGAGCCATCTAGAAGCCCCCAGACCCTTCTAATGCCTTTCAAGACCCTTATGAAGGCCACAAGACCCTTCTAATGCCCCTCAGGACCATTCTAAAGGCCCTCAGACCCTTCTAATGCCCCTCAGGTCATTTATAAATGTTCCTAGACCCCTCTAGAGTACGTCAGGACCCTTATAAAGGCCCCCAGACCATTCTAGAGCCCCTCAGGACACTTCTAAAGGCCCGCAGACCATTCTAATGCCCGTCAGGTCCTTTATAAATGTCCCCAGACCCTTCTACTGCCCCTCAGGAGCATTCTAAAGACCCCCAGACCCTTCTAATGCCACACAGGGCCTTTCTAAAGGTCCCCAGACCCTTCTAGAGACCGTGAAGACCCTTCTAAAGGCCCCCAGACCCTTATAGATGCCCTCAGGACCCTTCTAAAGTCCCCCAGACCCTTCTAATGCCCCTCATGGCCTTTCTAAATTACCCCAGACACTTCTAGAACCTCTCAGAGCCTTTCTATATGAACCCAGACCCTTCTAATGCCACTCAGGGCCTTTCTAAAGGCACCCATACCCTTCTATTGCCCCTCAGGACATTTCTAAATGCCCCCAGACCCTTCTAGAGCCCCTCAGGACATTTCTATAGGCACCCAGACCCTTCTAATGCCACTCAGGGCCTTTCTAAAGGCCGCGAGACCCTTATAATTCCCCTGAGGGCCTTTAAAAAGGCCCCCAGACATTTCTGGACCCCCTCAGGACGCTTCTAAATGCCCCCAGACCCTTCTAATGCCCCTCAGGACCCTTCTAAAGGCCCGCAGACCCTTCTAATGCCCTTCAGGACCTTCTAAAGGCCCTCAGACTATTCAAATGCCCCTCAGGAGTCTTTTAAAGGCCCCCAGACCCTTCTAATGCCCCTCAGGACACTTCTAAAGGTCCCCAGACCCTTCTAATGCCCCTCAGGGCCTTTCTAAATTACCCCAGACACTTCTAGAACCTCTCAGAGCCTTTCTATATGACCCCAGACCCTTGTAATGCCACTCAGGGCCTTTCTAAAGGCCGCGAGACCCTTATAATCCCCCAGAGGGCCTTTAAAAAGGCCCCCAGACCTTTCTGGAACCCCTCAGGACGCTTCTAATAGCCCCCAGACCCTTCTAGAGCCCCTCAGGGCCTTTCTAAAGGCCTCCACACCCTTCTAATGACCCTCAAGACCCATGTAAAGGCCCCTAGACCCTTCTAGATTGCCTCAGGACCCATCTAAAAGCCCCCAGACCATTCTAATGCCTTTCAGGACCCTTATAAAGGCCCCCAGATCATTCTAGAGCCCCTCAGGACACTTCTAAAGGCCCGCAGACCATTCCACTGCCTCTGAGGAGCATTCTAAATGTCCCCAGACCCTTCTAATGCCCCACAGGGCCTTTCTAAATGTCCCCAGACCATACTAGAGCCCCTGAAGACCCTTCTAAAGGCCCCCAGACCCTTCTTATGCCACTCAGAGCCTTTCTAAAGGCCGCGACACCCTTATAATCCCCCCTGAGGGCCTTTAAAAAGGCCCCCAGACATATTTGGCCCCCTCAGGACGCTTCTAAAAGCCCCCAGACCCTCCTAATGCCACTCAGGGCCTTTCTAAAGGTCGCGAGACCCTTATAATCCCCCTGAGGGCCTTTAAAAAGGCCCCCAGACCCTTCTGGACCCCCTCAGGACGCTTCTAATAGCCCCCAGACCCTTCTAATGCCCCTCAGGGCCTTTCTAAAGGCCTCCACACCCTTCTAATGACCCTCAAGACCCATGTAAAGGCCCCCAGACCCTTCTAGATTGCCTCAGGACCCATGTAAAAGCCCCCAGACCCTTCTAATGCCTTTCAGGGCCTTTCTAAAGGCCTCCACACCCATCTAATGACCCTCAAGACCCATGTAAAGGCCCCTTGACCCTTCTAGATTGCCTCAGGACCCATCTAAAAGCCCCCAGACCCTTCTAATGCCTTTCAGGACCCTTATGAAGGCCACTAGACCCTTCTAATGCCCCTCAGGACCTTTCTAAAGGCCCTCAGACCATTCTAATGCCCTTCAGGGCTTTTATAAAGGTTGCCAGACCTTTCTGGAGCCCGTCAGGACCCTTATAAAGGCCCCCAGACCATTCTAGAGCCCCTCAGGACACTTCTAAAGGCCCGCAGACCATTCTAATGCCCGTCAGGGCCTTTATAAATGTCCCCAGACCATTCAAATGCCCCTCAGGAGCATTCTAAAGGTCCCCAGACCCTTCTAATGCCCCACAGGGCCTTTCTAAAAGTCCCCACACCCTTCTAGAGCCACTGAAGACCCTTCTAAAGGCCCCCAGACCCTTATAGAGCCCCTCAGGACCCTTCTAAAGTCCCCCAGACCCTGCTAATTCCCCTCAGGTCTTTTATAAGGGCACCCAGACCCTTCTAATGCCCCTCTGGACCATTATAAAGGCCCCCAGACCCTACTAGAGCTTCTCAGGACAGTTTTAAATGCCTCCAGACCCTTCTAGACCCCCTCAGGACCATTCTAAAGGATCCCAGACCCTTCTAATGCCCCTCAGGACCCTTCTAAAGGCCCCCAGACCCTTCTAATGCCCCACAGGGCCTTTCTAAAGGTCCCCAGACCCTTCTAGAGCCCCTGAAGACCCTTCTAAAGGCCCCCAGTCCCTTCTAATGCCACTCAGGGCCTTTCTAAAGGACGCGAGACCCTTATAATCCCCCTGAGGGCCTTTAAAAAGGCCCCCAGACTCTTCTGGACCCCCTCAGGACGCTTCTAATAGCACCCACACCCTTCTAGAGCCCCTCAGGGCCTTTCTAAGGGCCTCCACACCCTTCTAATTGCCCTCAAGACCCATGTAAAGGCCCCCAGACCCTTCTAGATTGCCTCAGGACCCATCTAAAAGCCCCCAGACCCTTCTAATGCCTTTCAGGGCCTTTCTAAAGGCCTCCACACCCTTCTAATGACCCTCAAGACCCATGTAAAGGCCCCTAGACCCTTCTAGATTGCCTCAGGGCCCATCTAAAAGCCCCTAGAGCCTTCTAATGCCTTTCAGGACCCTTATGAAGGCCACAAGACCCTTCTAATGCCCCTCAGGAGCTTTCTAAAGGCCCTGAGACCCTTCTAATGCCCCTCAGGGCATTTATAAAGGTTCCCAGACCCTTCTAGAGCAGGTTAGGACCCTTATAAAGGCCCCCAGACAATTCTAGAGCCCCTCAGGACACTTCTAAAGGCCCGCAGACCGTTCTAATGCCCGTCAGGGCCTTTATAAAGGTACCCAGACCCTTCTACTGCCCCTCAGGAGCATTCTAAATGCCCCCAGACACTTCTAATGCCCCACATGGCCTTTCTAAACGTACCCAGACCCTTCTAGAGACCCTGAAGACCCTTCCAAAGGCCCCCAGACCCTTATAGAGGCCCTCAGGACCCTTCTAAAGTCCTCCAGACCCTGCTAATTCCCCTCAGGGCTTTTATAAGGGCCACAAGACCCTTCTAATGCCCCTCAGGACCATTACAAAGGCCCCCGGACCCTTCTAGAGCCTCTCAGGACAGTTTTAAATGCCTCCAGACCATTCTAGACCACCTCAGGACCCTTCTAAAGGCACCCAGACCCTTCTAATGCCCCTCAGGGCCTTTCTAAAGGCACCCATACCCTTCTATTGCCCCTCAGGACATTTCTAAAGGCCCCCAGACCCTTCTAGAGCCCCTCAGGACATTTCTATAGGCACCCAGACCCTTCTAATGCCACTCAGTGCCATTCTAAAGGCCTCCACACCCTTCTAATGACCCTCAAGACCCATGTAAAGGCCCCTAGACCCTTCTAGATTGCCTCAGGACCCAGCTAAAAGCCCCCAGACCCTTCTAACGCCTTTCAGGGCTGTTATAAATGAACCCAGACCCTTCTAGAGCCTCTCAGGACAGTTTTAAATGCCTCCAGACCCTTCTAGACCCCCTCAGGACCATTCTAAATGCCCCCAGACCCTTCTAATGCCCCTCAGGACCCTTCTAAAGGCCCCTAGACCCTTCTAATGCCCCTCAGGGCCTTTCTAAAGTACCCCAGACACTTCTAGAACCTCTCAGGGCCTTTCTATATGACCCCAGACCCTTGTAATGCCCCTCAGGGCATTTCTAATGGCCCCCAGACCCTTCTAATGCCCCTCAGGACATTTCTAAAGGCCCCCAGACCCTTCTAGAGCCCCTAAGGACATTTCTAAAGGCACCCAGACCCTTCTAATGCCACTCAGGGCCTTTCTAAATGCCGCGAGACCCTTATAATCCCCCTGAGGGCCTTTAAAAAGGCTCCCAGACCCTTCTGGACCTCCTCAGGATGCTTCTAATAGCCCCCAGACCGTTCTAGAGCCCCTCCGGGCCTTTCTAAAGGCCTCCACACCCTTCTAATGACCATCAAGACCCATGTAAAGGCCCCCAGACCCTTCTAGATTGCCTCAGGACCCATCTAAAAGCCCCCAGACCCATCTAATGCCTTTCAGGACCTTTCTAAAGGCCTCCACACCCTTCCAATGACCCTCAAGACCCATGTAAATGCCCCCAGACCCTTCTAGATTGCCTCAGGAGCCATCTAGAAGCCCCCAGACCCTTCTAATGCCTTTCAAGACCCTTATGAAGGCCACAAGACCCTTCTAATGCCCCTCAGGACCATTCTAAAGGCCCTCAGACCCTTCTAATGCCCCTCAGGTCATTTATAAATGTTCCTAGACCCCTCTAGAGTACGTCAGGACCCTTATAAAGGCCCCCAGACCATTCTAGAGCCCCTCAGGACACTTCTAAAGGCCCGCAGACCATTCTAATGCCCGTCAGGTCCTTTATAAATGTCCCCAGACCCTTCTACTGCCCCTCAGGAGCATTCTAAAGGCCCCCAGACCCTTCAATTGCCCCACAGGGCCTTTCTAAAGGTCCCCAGACCCTTCTAGAGACCGTGAAGACCCTTCTAAAGGCCCCCAGACCCTTCTAGAGCCCCTGAAGACCATTCTAAAGGCCCCCAGACCCTTCTAATGCCCCTCAGGGTCTTTCTAAATTACCCCAGACACTTCTAGAACCTCTCAGAGCCTTTCTATATGAACCCAGACCCTTCTAATGCCACTCAGGGCCTTTCTAAAGGCACCCATACCCTTCTATTGCCCCTCAGAACATTTCTAAATGCCCCCAGACCCTTCTAGAGCCCCTCAGGACATTTCTATAGGCACCCAGACCCTTCTAATGCCACTCAGGGCCTTTCTAAAGGCCGCGAGACCCTTATAATTCCCCTGAGGGCCTTTAAAAAGGCCCCCAGACATTTCTGGACCCCCTCAGGACGCTTCTAAATGCCCCCAGACCCTTCTAATGCCCCTCAGGACCCTTCTAAAGGCCCGCAGACCCTTCTAATGCCCCTCAGGACCTTCTAAAGGCCCTCAGACTATTCAAATGCCCCTCAGGAGTCTTTTAAAGGCCCCCAGACCCTTCTAATGCCCCTCAGGACACTTCTAAAGGTCCCCAGACCCTTCTAATGCCCCTCAGGGCCTTTCTAAATTACCCCAGACACTTCTAGAACCTCTCAGAGCCTTTCTATATGACCGCAGACCCTTGTAATGCCACTCAGGGCCTTTCTAAAGGCCGCGAGACCCTTATAATCCCCCAGAGGGCCTTTAAAAAGGCCCCCAGACCTTTCTGGAACCCTTCAGGACGCTTCTAATAGCCCCCAGACCCTTCTAGAGCCCCTCAGGGCCTATCTAAAGGCCTCCACACCCTTCTAATGACCCTCAAGACCCATGTAAAGGCCCCTAGACCCTTCTAGATTGCCTCAGGACCCATCTAAAAGCCCCCAGACCATTCTAATGCCTTTCAGGACCCTTATAAAGGCCCCCAGATCATTCTAGAGCCCCTCAGGACACTTCTAAAGGCCCGCAGACCATTCCACTGCCTCTGAGGAGCATTCTAAATGTCCCCAGACCCTTCTAATGCCCCACAGGGCCTTTCTAAATGTCCCCAGACCATACTAGAGCCCCTGAAGACCCTTCTAAAGGCCCCCAGACCCTTCTTATGCCACTCAGAGCCTTTCTAAAGGCCGCGACACCCTTATAATCCCCCCTGAGGGCCTTTAAAAAGGCCCCCAGACATATTTGGCCCCCTCAGGACGCTTCTAAAAGCCCCCAGACCCTCCTAATGCCACTCAGGGCCTTTCTAAAGGTCGCGAGACCCTTATAATCCCCCTGAGGGCCTTTAAAAAGGCCCCCAGACCCTTCTGGACCCCCTCAGGACGCTTCTAATAGCCCCCAGACCCTTCTAATGCCCCTCAGGGCCTTTCTAAAGGCCTCCACACCCTTCTAATGACCCTCAAGACCCATGTAAAGGCCCCCAGACCCTTCTAGATTGCCTCAGGACCCATCTAAAAGCCCCCAGACCCTTCTAATGCCTTTCAGGGCCTTTCTAAAGGCCTCCACACCCATCTAATGACCCTCAAGACCCATGTAAAGGCCCCTTGACTCTTCTAGATTGCCTCAGGACCCATCTAAAAGCCCCCAGACCCTTCTAATTCCTTTCAGGACCCTTATGAAGGCCACTAGACCCTTCTAATGCCCCTCAGGACCTTTCTAAAGGCCCTCAGACCATTCTAATGCCCTTCAGGGCTTTTATAAAGGTTCCCAGACCTTTCTGGAGCCCGTCAGGACCCTTATAAAGGCCCCCAGACCATTCTAGAGCCCCTCAGGACACTTCTAAAGGCCCGCAGACCATTCTAATGCCCGTCAGGGCCTTTATAAATGTCCCCAGACCATTCAAATGCCCCTCAGGAGCATTCTAAAGGTCCCCAGACCCTTCTAATGCCCCACAGGGCCTTTCTAAAAGTCCCCACACCCTTCTAGAGCCACTGAAGACCCTTCTAAAGGCCCCCAGACCCTTATAGAGCCCCTCAGGACCCTTCTAAAGTCCCCCAGACCCTGCTAATTCCCCTCAGGTCTTTTATAAGGGCACCCAGACCCTTCTAATGCCCCTCTGGACCATTATAAAGGCCCCCAGACCCTACTAGAGCTTCTCAGGACAGTTTTAAATGCCTCCAGACCCTTCTAGACCCCCTCAGGACCATTCTAAAGGCTCCCAGACCCTTCTAATGCCCCTCAGGACCCTTCTAAAGGCCCCCAGACCCTTCTAATGCCCCACAGGGCCTTTCTAAAGGTCCCCAGACCCTTCTAGAGCCCCTGAAGACCCTTCTAAAGGCCCCCAGTCCCTTCTAATGCCACTCAGGGCCTTTCTAAAGGACGCGAGACCCTTATAATCCCCCTGAGGGCCTTTAAAAAGGCCCCCAGACTCTTCTGGACCCCCTCAGGACGCTTCTAATAGCACCCACACCCTTCTAGAGCCCCTCAGGGCCTTTCTAAGGGCCTCCACACCCTTCTAATTGCCCTCAAGACCCATGTAAAGGCCCCCAGACCCTTCTAGATTGCCTCAGGACCCATCTAAAAGCCCCCAGACCCTTCTAATGCCTTTCAGGGCCTTTCTAAAGGCCTCCACACCCTTCTAATGACCCTCAAGACCCATGTAAAGGCCCCTAGACCCTTCTAGATTGCCTCAGGGCCCATCTAAAAGCCCCTAGAGCCTTCTAATGCCTTTCAGGACCCTTATGAAGGCCACAAGACCCTTCTAATGCCCCTCAGGAGCTTTCTAAAGGCCCTGAGACCCTTCTAATGCCCCTCAGGGCATTTATAAAGGTTCCCAGACCCTTCTAGAGCAGGTTAGGACCCTTATAAAGGCCCCCAGACAATTCTAGAGCCCCTCAGGACACTTCTAAAGGCCCGCAGACCGTTCTAATGCCCGTCAGGGCCTTTATAAAGGTACCCAGACCCTTCTACTGCCCCTCAGGAGCATTCTAAATGCCCCCAGACACTTCTAATGCCCCACAGAGCCTTTCTAAACGTACCCAGACCCTTCTAGAGACCCTGAAGACCCTTCCAAAGGCCCCCAGACCCTTATAGAGGCCCTCAGGACCCTTCTAAAGTCCTCCAGACCCTGCTAATTCCCCTCAGGGCTTTTATAAGGGCCACAAGACCCTTCTAATGCCCCTCAGGACCATTACAAAGGCCCCCGGACCCTTCTAGAGCCTCTCAGGACAGTTTTAAATGCCTCCAGACCATTCTAGACCACCTCAGGACCCTTCTAAAGGCACCCAGACCCTTCTAATGCCCCTCAGGGCCTTTCTAAAGGCACCCATACCCTTCTATTGCCCCTCAGGACATTTCTAAAGGCCCCCAGACCCTTCTAGAGCCCCTCAGGACATTTCTATAGGCACCCAGACCCTTCTAATGCCACTCAGTGCCATTCTAAAGGCCTCCACACCCTTCTAATGACCCTCAAGACCCATGTAAAGGCCCCTAGACCCTTCTAGATTGCCTCAGGACCCAGCTAAAAGCCCCCAGACCCTTCTAACGCCTTTCAGGGCCGTTATAAATACACCCAGACCCTTCTAGAGCCTCTCAGGACAGTTTTAAATGCCTCCAGACCCTTCTAGACCCCCTCAGGACCATTCTAAATGCCCCCAGACCCTTCTAATGCCCCTCAGGACCCTTCTAAAGGCCCCTAGACCCTTCTAATGCCCCTCAGGGCCTTTCTAAAGTACCCCAGACACTTCTAGAACCTCTCAGGGCCTTTCTATATGACCCCAGACCCTTGTAATGCCCCTCAGGGCATTTCGAATGGCCCCCAGACCCTTCTAATGCCCCTCAGGACATTTCTAAAGGCCCCCAGACCCTTCTAGAGCCCCTCAGGACATTTCTAAAGGCACCCAGACCCTTCTAATGCCACTCAGGGCCTTTCTAAATGCCGCGAGACCCTTATAATCCCCCTGAGGGCCTTTAAAAAGGCTCCCAGACCCTTCTGGACCTCCTCAGGATGCTTCTAATAGCCCCCAGACCGTTCTAGAGCCCCTCCGGGCCTTTCTAAAGGCCTCCACACCCTTCTAATGACCATCAAGACCCATGTAAAGGCCCCCAGACCCTTCTAGATTGCCTCAGGACCCATCTAAAAGCCCCCAGACCCATCTAATGCCTTTCAGGACCTTTCTAAAGGCCTCCACACCCTTCCAATGACCCTCAAGACCCATGTAAATGCCCCCAGACCCTTCTAGATTGCCTCAGGACCCATCTAAAAGCCCCCAGACCCTTCTAATGCCTTTCAGGACCCTTATGAAGGCCACAAGACCCTTCTAATGCCCCTCAGGACCTTTCTAAAGGCCCTCAGACCCTTCTAATGCCCCTCAGGGCCTTTATAAAGGTTCCCAGACCATTCTAGAGCCCGTCAGGACCCTTATAAAGGCCCCCAGATCATTCTAGAGCCCCTCAGGACACTTCTAAAGGCCCGCAGACCATTCTACTGCCCCTAAGGAGCATTCTAAAGGCCCCCAGACCCTTCTAATGCCTTTCAGGGCCTTTCTAAAGGCCTCCACACCCTTCTAATGACCCTCAAGACCCAAGCAAAGGCCCCTAGACCCTTCTAGATAGCCTCAGGACCCATCTAAAAGTCCCCAGAGCATTCTAATGCCTTTCAGGACCCTTATGAAGGCCGCAAGACCCTTCTAATGCCCCTCAGGACGTTTCTAAAGGCCCTCAGACCTTTATAGAGCCCCTCAGGACCATTCTAAAGTCCCCCAGACCCTGCTAATTCCCCTCAGGGCTGTTAAGGGCACCCAGACCCTTCTAATGCCCCTCAGGACCCTTATAAAGGCACCCAGACCCTTCTAGAGCCTCTCAGGACAGTTTTAAATGCCTCCAGACCCTCCTAGACCCCCTCAGGACGCTTCTAATAGCCCCCACACCATTCTAGAGCCCCTCAGGGCC
The DNA here is from genome assembly GCA_033558105.1 of Coccyzus lansbergi. Taxonomy (NCBI): domain Eukaryota; kingdom Metazoa; phylum Chordata; class Aves; order Cuculiformes; family Coccyzidae; genus Coccyzus; species Coccyzus lansbergi. Next base: position 314,766 of record JAUMJK010000895.1, read on the forward strand.
TTTCTAAAGGCCTCCAGACCCTTCTAATGACCCTCAAGACCCATGTAAAGGTCCCCAGACCCTTCTAGATAGCCTCAGGACCCATCTAAAAGCTCACAGACCCTTCTAATGCCTTTCAGAGCCTTTCTAAAGGCCTCCACACCCTTCTAATGACCCTCAAGACCCATGTAAAGGCCCCTAGACCCTTCTAGATTGCCTCAGGACCCAGCTAAAAGCCCCCAGACCCTTCTAATGCCTTTCAGTGCCCTTATAAATGCACCCAGACCATTCTAGAGCCTCTCAGGACAGTTTTAAATGCCTCCAGACCTTTCTAGACCCCTCAGGACCATTCTAAATGCCCCCAGACCCTTCTAATGCCCCTCAGGACCCTTCTAAAGGCCCCTAGACCCTTCTAATGCCCCTCAGGGCCTTTCTAAATTACCTCAGACACTACTGGAACCTCTCAGATCCTTTCTATATGACCCCAGACCCTTGTAATGCCACTCACGGCCTTTCTAAAGGTCCCCAGACCCTTCTAATGCCCCTCAGGGCCTTTCTAAAGGTCCCCAGACCATTCTAGAGCCCCTGAAGGCCCTTCTAAAGGCCCCCAGACCCTTCTAATGCCACTCAGGGCCTTTCTAAAGGTCGCGAGACCCTGATAATCCCCCTGAAGGCCTTTAAAAAGGCCCCCAGACCCTTCTGGACCCACTCAGGACGCTTCTAATAGCCCCCACACCATTCTAATGCCCCTCAGGGCCTTTCTAAAGGCCTCCACACCCTTCTAATGACCCTCAAGACCCATGTAAAGGCCCCTAGACCCTTCTAGATTGCCTCAGGACCCAGCTAAAAGCCCCCAGACCCTTCTAATGCCTTTCAGGACCCTTATGAAGGCCACAAGACCCTTCTAATGCCCCTCAGGACCATTCTAAAGGCCCTCAGACCCTTCTAATGCCCTTCAGGGCTTTTATAAAGGTTCCCAGACCTTTCTAGAGCCTGTCAGGACCCTTATAAAGGCCCCCAGACCATTCTAGAGCCCCTCAGGACACTTCTAAAGGCCCGCAGACCATTCTAATGCCCGTCAGGGCCTTTATAAATGTCCCCAGACCATTCAAATGCCCCTCAGGAGCATTCTAAAGGTCCCCAGACCTTTCTAATGCCCCACAGGGCCTTTCTAAAAGTCCCCAGACCCTTCTAGAGCCCCTGAAGACCCTTCTAAAGGCCCCCAGACCCTTATAGAGCCCCTCAGGACCCATCTAAAGTCCCCCAGACCCTGCTAATTCCCCTCAGGTCTTTTATAAGGGCACCCAGACCCTTCTAATGCCCCTCTGGACCCTTATAAAGGCCCCCAGACGCTTCTAGAGCTTCTCAGGACAGTTTTAAATGCTTCCAGACCCTTCTAGACCCCCTCAAGACCATTCTAAAGGCTCCCAGACCCTTCTAATGCCCCTCAGGACCCTTCTAAAGGCCCCCAGACCCTTCTAATGCCCCACAGGGCCTTTTTAAAGGTCCCCAGACCCTTCTAGAGCCCCTGAAGATCCTTCTAAAGGCCCCCAGACCCTTCTAATGCCACTCAGGGCCTTTCTAAAGGCCGCGAGACCATTATAATCCCCCTGAGGGCCTTTAAAAAGGCCCCCAGACTCTTCTGGACCCCCTCAGGACGCTTCTAATAGCACCCACACCCTTCTAGAGCCACTCAGGGCCTTTCTAAAGGCCTCCACACCCTTCTAATTGCCCTCAAGACCCATGCAAAGGTCCCCAGACCCTTCTAGATTGCCTCAGGACCCATCTAAAAGCCCCCAGACCCTTCTAATGCCCCTCAGGGCCTTTCTAAATTACCCCAGACACTTCTAGAACCTCTCAGAGCCTTTCTATATGACCGCAGACCCTTGTAATGCCACTCAGGGCCTTTCTAAAGGCCGCGAGACCCTTATAATCCCCCAGAGGGCCTTTAAAAAGGCCCCCAGACCTTTCTGGAACCCTTCAGGACGCTTCTAATAGCCCCCAGACCCTTCTAGAGCCCCTCAGGGCCTATCTAAAGGCCTCCACACCCTTCTAATGACCCTCAAGACCCATGTAAAGGCCCCTAGACCCTTCTAGATTGCCTCAGGACCCATCTAAAAGCCCCCAGACCATTCTAATGCCTTTCAGGACCCTTATAAAGGCCCCCAGATCATTCTAGAGCCCCTCAGGACACTTCTAAAGGCCCGCAGACCATTCCACTGCCTCTGAGGAGCATTCTAAATGTCCCCAGACCCTTCTAATGCCCCACAGGGCCTTTCTAAATGTCCCCAGACCATACTAGAGCCCCTGAAGACCCTTCTAAAGGCCCCCAGACCCTTCTTATGCCACTCAGAGCCTTTCTAAAGGCCGCGACACCCTTATAATCCCCCCTGAGGGCCTTTAAAAAGGCCCCCAGACATATTTGGCCCCCTCAGGACGCTTCTAAAAGCCCCCAGACCCTCCTAATGCCACTCAGGGCCTTTCTAAAGGTCGCGAGACCCTTATAATCCCCCTGAGGGCCTTTAAAAAGGCCCCCAGACCCTTCTGGACCCCCTCAGGACGCTTCTAATAGCCCCCAGACCCTTCTAATGCCCCTCAGGGCCTTTCTAAAGGCCTCCACACCCTTCTAATGACCCTCAAGACCCATGTAAAGGCCCCCAGACCCTTCTAGATTGCCTCAGGACCCATGTAAAAGCCCCCAGACCCTTCTAATGCCTTTCAGGGCCTTTCTAAAGGCCTCCACACCCATCTAATGACCCTCAAGACCCATGTAAAGGCCCCTTGACCCTTCTAGATTGCCTCAGGACCCATCTAAAAGCCCCCAGACCCTTCTAATTCCTTTCAGGACCCTTATGAAGGCCACTAGACCCTTCTAATGCCCCTCAGGACCTTTCTAAAGGCCCTCAGACCATTCTAATGCCCTTCAGGGCTTTTATAAAGGTTCCCAGACCTTTCTGGAGCCCGTCAGGACCCTTATAAAGGCCCCCAGACCATTCTAGAGCCCCTCAGGACACTTCTAAAGGCCCGCAGACCATTCTAATGCCCGTCAGGGCCTTTATAAATGTCCCCAGACCATTCAAATGCCCCTCAGGAGCATTCTAAAGGTCCCCAGACCCTTCTAATGCCCCACAGGGCCTTTCTAAAAGTCCCCACACCCTTCTAGAGCCACTGAAGACCCTTCTAAAGGCCCCCAGACCCTTATAGAGCCCCTCAGGACCCTTCTAAAGTCCCCCAGACCCTGCTAATTCCCCTCAGGTCTTTTATAAGGGCACCCAGACCCTTCTAATGCCCCTCTGGACCATTATAAAGGCCCCCAGACCCTACTAGAGCTTCTCAGGACAGTTTTAAATGCCTCCAGACCCTTCTAGACCCCCTCAGGACCATTCTAAAGGATCCCAGACCCTTCTAATGCCCCTCAGGACCCTTCTAAAGGCCCCCAGACCCTTCTAATGCCCCACAGGGCCTTTCTAAAGGTCCCCAGACCCTTCTAGAGCCCCTGAAGACCCTTCTAAAGGCCCCCAGTCCCTTCTAATGCCACTCAGGGCCTTTCTAAAGGACGCGAGACCCTTATAATCCCCCTGAGGGCCTTTAAAAAGGCCCCCAGACTCTTCTGGACCCCCTCAGGACGCTTCTAATAGCACCCACACCCTTCTAGAGCCCCTCAGGGCCTTTCTAAGGGCCTCCACACCCTTCTAATTGCCCTCAAGACCCATGTAAAGGCCCCCAGACCCTTCTAGATTGCCTCAGGACCCATCTAAAAGCCCCCAGACCCTTCTAATGCCTTTCAGGGCCTTTCTAAAGGCCTCCACACCCTTCTAATGACCCTCAAGACCCATGTAAAGGCCCCTAGACCCTTCTAGATTGCCTCAGGGCCCATCTAAAAGCCCCTAGAGCCTTCTAATGCCTTTCAGGACCCTTATGAAGGCCACAAGACCCTTCTAATGCCCCTCAGGAGCTTTCTAAAGGCCCTGAGACCCTTCTAATGCCCCTCAGGGCATTTATAAAGGTTCCCAGACCCTTCTAGAGCAGGTTAGGACCCTTATAAAGGCCCCCAGACAATTCTAGAGCCCCTCAGGACACTTCTAAAGGCCCGCAGACCGTTCTAATGCCCGTCAGGGCCTTTATAAAGGTACCCAGACCCTTCTACTGCCCCTCAGGAGCATTCTAAATGCCCCCAGACACTTCTAATGCCCCACAGGACCTTTCTAAACGTACCCAGACCCTTCTAGAGACCCTGAAGACCCTTCCAAAGGCCCCCAGACCCTTATAGAGGCCCTCAGGACCCTTCTAAAGTGCTCCAGACCCTGCTAATTCCTCTCAGGGCTTTTATAAGGGCCACAAGACCCTTCTAATGCCCCTCAGGACCATTACAAAGGCCCCCGGACCCTTCTAGAGCCTCTCAGGACAGTTTTAAATGCCTCCAGACCATTCTAGACCACCTCAGGACCCTTCTAAAGGCACCCAGACCCTTCTAATGCCCCTCAGGGCCTTTCTAAAGGCACCCATACCCTTCTATTGCCCCTCAGGACATTTCTAAAGGCCCCCAGACCCTTCTAGAGCCCCTCAGGACATTTCTATAGGCACCCAGACCCTTCTAATGCCACTCAGTGCCATTCTAAAGGCCTCCACACCCTTCTAATGACCCTCAAGACCCATGTAAAGGCCCCTAGACCATTCTAGATTGCCTCAGGACCCAGCTAAAAGCCCCCAGACCCTTCTAACACCTTTCAGGGCCGTTATAAATACACCCAGACCCTTCTAGAGCCTCTCAGGACAGTTTTAAATGCCTCCAGACCCTTCTAGACCCCCTCAGGACCATTCTAAATGCCCCCAGACCCTTCTAATGCCCCTCAGGACCCTTCTAAAGCCCCCTAGACCCTTCTAATGCCCCTCAGGGTCTTTCTAAAGTACCCCAGACACTTCTAGAACCTCTCAGGGCCTTTCTATATGACCCCAGACCCTTGTAATGCCCCTCAGGGCATTTCGAATGGCCCCCAGACCCTTCTAATGCCCCTCAGGACATTTCTAAAGGCCCCCAGACCCTTCTAGAGCCCCTAAGGACATTTCTAAAGGCACCCAGACCCTTCTAATGCCACTCAGGGCCTTTCTAAATGCCGCGAGACCCTTATAATCCCCCTGAGGGCCTTTAAAAAGGCTCCCAGACCCTTCTGGACCTCCTCAGGATGCTTCTAATAGCCCCCAGACCGTTCTAGAGCCCCTCCGGGCCTTTCTAAAGGCCTCCACACCCTTCTAATGACCATCAAGACCCATGTAAAGGCCCCCAGACCCTTCTAGATTGCCTCAGGACCCATCTAAAAGCCCCCAGACCCATCTAATGCCTTTCAGGACCTTTCTAAAGGCCTCCACACCCTTCCAATGACCCTCAAGACCCATGTAAATGCCCCCAGACCCTTCTAGATTGCCTCAGGACCCATCTAAAAGCCCCCAGACCCTTCTAATGCCTTTCAGGACCCTTATGAAGGCCACAAGACCCTTCTAATGCCCCTCAGGACCTTTCTAAAGGCCCTCAGACCCTTCTAATGCCCCTCAGGGCCTTTATAAAGGTTCCCAGACCATTCTAGAGCCCGTCAGGACCCTTATAAAGGCCCCCAGATCATTCTAGAGCCCCTCAGGACACTTCTAAAGGCCCGCAGACCATTCTACTGCCCCTAAGGAGCATTCTAAAGGCCCCCAGACCCTTCTAATGCCTTTCAGGGCCTTTCTAAAGGCCTCCACACCCTTCTAATGACCCTCAAGACCCAAGCAAAGGCCCCTAGACCCTTCTAGATTGCCTCAGGACCCATCTAAAAGTCCCCAGAGCATTCTAATGCCTTTCAGGACCCTTATGAAGGCCGCAAGACCCTTCTAATGCCCCTCAGGACGTTTCTAAAGGCCCTCAGACCTTTATAGAGCCCCTCAGGACCATTCTAAAGTCCCCCAGACCCTGCTAATTCCCCTCAGGGCTGTTAAGGGCACCCAGACCCTTCTAATGCCCCTCAGGACCCTTATAAAGGCACCCAGACCCTTCTAGAGCCTCTCAGGACAGTTTTAAATGCCTCCAGACCCTCCTAGACCCCCTCAGGACGCTTCTAATAGCCCCCACACCATTCTAGAGCCCCTCAGGGCCTTTCTAAAGGCCTCCAGACCCTTCTAATGACCCTCAAGACCCATGTAAAGGTCCCCAGACCCTTCTAGATAGCCTCAGGACCCATCTAAAAGCTCACAGACCCTTCTAATGCCTTTCAGAGCCTTTCTAAAGGCCTCCACACCCTTCTAATGACCCTCAAGACCCATGTAAAGGCCCCTAGACCCTTCTAGATTGCCTCAGGACCCAGCTAAAAGCCCCCAGACCCTTCTAATGCCTTTCAGTGCCCTTATAAATGCACCCAGACCTTTCTAGAGCCTCTCAGGACAGTTTTAAATGCCTCCAGACCTTTCTAGACCCCTCAGGACAATTCTAAATGCCCCCAGACCCTTCTAATGCCCCTCAGGACCCTTCTAAAGGCCCCTAGACCCTTCTAATGCCCCTCAGGGCCTTTCTAAATTACCTCAGACACTACTGGAACCTCTCAGATCCTTTCTATATGACCCCAGACCCTTGTAATGCCACTCACGGCCTTTCTAAAGGTCCCCAGACCCTTCTAATGCCCCTCAGGGCCTTTCTAAAGGTCCCCAGACCATTCTAGAGCCCCTGAAGGCCCTTCTAAAGGCCCCCAGACCCTTCTAATGCCACTCAGGGCCTTTCTAAAGGTCGCGAGACCCTGATAATCCCCCTGAAGGCCTTTAAAAAGGCCCCCAGACCCTTCTGGACCCACTCAGGACGCTTCTAATAGCCCCCACACCATTCTAATGCCCCTCAGGGCCTTTCTAAAGGCCTCCACACCCTTCTAATGACCCTCAAGACCCATGTAAAGGCCCCTAGACCCTTCTAGATTGCCTCAGGACCCAGCTAAAAGCCCCCAGACCCTTCTAATGCCTTTCAGGACCCTTATGAAGGCCACAAGACCCTTCTAATGCCCCTCAGGACCATTCTAAAGGCCCTCAGACCCTTCTAATGCCCTTCAGGGCTTTTATAAAGGTTCCCAGACCTTTCTAGAGCCCGTCAGGACCCTTATAAAGGCCCCCAGACCATTCTAGAGCCCCTCAGGACACTTCTAAAGGCCCGCAGACCATTCTAATGCCCGTCAGGGCCTTTATAAATGTCCCCAGACCATTCAAATGCCCCTCAGGAGCATTCTAAAGGTCCCCAGACCTTTCTAATGCCCCACAGGGCCTTTCTAAAAGTCCCCAGACCCTTCTAGAGCCCCTGAAGACCCTTCTAAAGGCCCCCAGACCCTTATAGAGCCCCTCAGGACCCATCTAAAGTCCCCCAGACCCTGCTAATTCCCCTCAGGTCTTTTATAAGGGCACCCAGACCCTTCTAATGCCCCTCTGGACCCTTATAAAGGCCCCCAGACGCTTCTAGAGCTTCTCAGGACAGTTTTAAATGCTTCCAGACCCTTCTAGACCCCCTCAAGACCATTCTAAAGGCTCCCAGACCCTTCTAATGCCCCTCAGGACCCTTCTAAAGGCCCCCAGACCCTTCTAATGCCCCACAGGGCTTTTTTAAAGGTCCCCAGACCCTTCTAGAGCCCCTGAAGATCCTTCTAAAGGCCCCCAGACCCTTCTAATGCCACTCAGGGCCTTTCTAAAGGCCGCGAGACCATTATAATCCCCCTGAGGGCCTTTAAAAAGGCCCCCAGACTCTTCTGGACCCCCTCAGGACGCTTCTAATAGCACCCACACCCTTCTAGAGCCACTCAGGGCCTTTCTAAAGGCCTCCACACCCTTCTAATTGCCCTCAAGACCCATGCAAAGGTCCCCAGACCCTTCTAGATTGCCTCAGGACCCATCTAAAAGCCCCCAGACCCTTCTAATGCCTTTCAAGACCCTTATGAAGGCCACAAGACCCTTCTAATGCCCCTCAGGACCTTTCTAAAGGACCTCAGACCCTTCTAGTGCCCCTCAGGGCATTTATAAAGGTTCCCAGACCCTTCTAGAGCCTGTCAGGACCCTTATAAAGGCCCCCAGACCATTCTAGTGCACCTCAGAACACTTCTAAATGCCCGCAGACCATTCTAATGCCCATCAGGACCTTTATAAAGGTCCCCAGACCCTTCTACTGCCCCTCAGGAGCATTCTAAAGGCCCCCAGACCCTTCTAATGCCCCACAGGGCCTTTCTAAAGGTCCCCAGACCCTTCTAGAGCCCCTGAAGACCCTTCTAAAGGCCCCCAGACCCTTATAGAGCCCCTCAGGACCCTTCTAAAGTCCCCCAGACCCTGTTAATTCCCCTCAGAGCTGTTATAAGGGCACCCAGACCCTTCTAATGCCCCTCAGGACATTTCTAAAGGCCCCCAGAACCTTCTAGAGCCCCTGAGGACATTTCTAAAGGCACCCAGACCCTTGTAATGCCACTCAGGGCCTTTCTAAAGGCCGCGAGACTATTATAATCCCCCTGAGGGCCTTTAAAAAGGCCCCCAGACTCTTCTGGACCCCCTCAGGATGCTTCTAATCGCCCCCAGACCCTTCTAGAGCCCCTCAGGGCCTTTCTAAAGGCCTCCACACCCTTCTAATGACCCTCAAGACCCATGTAAATGCCCCCAGACCCTTCTAGATTGCCTCAGGACCCATCTAAAAGCCCCCAGACCCGTCTAATGCCTTTCAGGGCCTTTCTAAAGGCCTCCACACCCTTCTAATGACCCTCAAGACCCATGTAAAGGCCTCTAGACCCTTCTAGATTGCCTCAGGACCCATCTAAAAGCCCCCAGACCCTTCTAATGCCTTTCAGGACCCTTATGAAGGCCACAAGACCCTTCTAATGCCCCTCAGGACCTTTGTAAATGCCCTCAGACCCTTCTAATGCAACTCAGGGCCCTTCTAAAGGCCCCCAGACCCTTCTAATGCCCCTCAGGGCCTTTCTAAAGTACCCCAGACACTTCTAGAACCTCTCAGGTCCTTTCTATATGACCCCAGACCCTTCTAATGCCACTCAGGGCTTTTCTAAAGGCCCACATACCCTTCTAATGCCCCTCAGGACATTTCTAAAGGCCCCCAGACCCTTCTAGAGCCCCTCAGGACATTTCTAAAGGCACCCAGACCCTTATAATGCCACTCAGGGCCTTTCTAAAGGCCGCGAGACCCTTATAATCCCCCTGAGGGCCTTTAAAAAGGCCCCCAGACCATTCTGGACCCCCTCAGGTCACTTCTAATAGCCCCCAGACCCTTCTAGAGCCCCTCAGGGCCTTTCTAAAGGCCTCCACACCCTTCTAATGACCCTCAAGACCCATGTAAAGGCCCCCAGACCCTTCTAGATTGCCTCAGGACCCATCTAAAAGCCCCCAGACCCTTCTAATGCCTTTCAGGACCCTTATGAAGGCCACAAGACCCTTCTAATGCCCCTCAGGACCTTTCTAAAGGCCCTCAGACCCTTCTAATGCCCCTCAGGGCATTTATAAAGGTTCCCAGACCCTTCTAGAGCCCGTCAGGACCCTTATAAAGGCCCCCAGACCATTCTAGAGCCCCTCAGGACACTGCTAAAGGCCTGCAGACCATTCTAATGCCCGTCAGGGCCTTTCTAAAGGTCCCCAGACCCTTCTACTGCCCCTCAGGATAATTCTAAAGGCCCCCAGACCCTTCAAATGCCTCACAGTGCCTTTCTAAAGGTCCCTAGACCATTCTAGAGCCCCTGAAGACCCTTCTAAATGCCCCCAGATCATTCTACTGCCCCTCAGGAGCATTGTAAAGGCCCCCAGACCCTTGTAATGCCCCTCAGGGCTTTTCTAAAGGTCCCCACACCATTCTAGGGCCCCTCAAGACCACTCTAAAGGCCCCCAGACTCTTTTAGAGCCCCTCAGGGCCATGCTAAAGGCCCGCAGACCCTTCAAGAGCCCCGAAACATCCTTCTAACGGCTCCCTGACCCTTCTAGAGCCTCTCAGGGCCTTTCTAAAGGACCCCAGACCCTTCTAGAGCCCCTCAGTACACTTCTAAAGGCCCCCAGACCTTTCTAGATCCCCTCAAGACCCTTCTAAAAGGCCCCAGACCTTTCTAATGCCCCTCAGGGCATTTCTAAAGGCACTCAGACACTTCTAATGCCCCTCAGGGCATTTATAAAGGTTCCCAGACCCTTCTAGAGCCCGTCAGGACCCTTATAAAGGACCCCAGACCATTGTAGAGCCAATAAGGACACTTCTAAAGGCCCGCAGATCATTCTAATGCCCGTCAGAGCATTAATAAAGGTCCCCAGACCCTTCTACTGCTCCTCAGGAGCATTCTAAAGTCCCCCAGACCCAGCTAATTCCCCTCAGGGCTTTTATAAGGGCACCCAGACCCTTCTAATGCCACTCTGGACCCTTCGAAATGCCCCGAGACAATTTTAGAGCATCTCAGGACATTTCTAAAGGACCCCAGATCTTTCTAGAGCCCCTCAGGACCCTTCTAGAGGCCCTCAGACCCTTCTAGAGCCCCTCAGGACCTTTCTAAAGGCCCCTAGACCCTTCTAATCCACCTCAGGGCCTTTCTAAATGCCCCCAGACCATTTAAATGTCCCTCAGGACCCTTTTAAAGGCCTTCAGACCCTTCTAATTCCCCTCAGGACCCTTCAAAAGGCCCCCAGACCCTTCTAATGCCTTTCAGGACCCTTATAAAGGCAACAAGACCTTTCTAATGCCCCTCAGGACCTTTCTAAAGGCCCTCAGACCCTTCTAATGAACCTCAGGGCATTTATAAAGGTTCCCAGACCCTTCTAGTTCCCGTCAGGACCCTTATAAAGGCCTCCAGACCATTCTAGAGCCCCTCAGGACAGTGCTAAAGGCCCGCAGACCATTCTAATGCGCGTCAGGGCCTTTCTAAAGGTCCCCAGACTCTTCTACTGCCCCTCAGGAGCATTCTAAAGGCCCCCAGACCCTGCTAATTCCCCTCAGGGCTTTCATAAGGGCACCCAGACCCTTCTAATGCCCCTCAGGACTCTTATAAATGCCACGAGACACATTTAGAGCACCTCAGGAAATTTCTAAAGGTCACCAGATCTTTCTAAAGGCCCTCAGACCCTTCTAATGACCCTCAGGGCATTTATAAAGGTTCCCAGACCCTTCTAGAGCTTGTCAGGACCCTTATAAAGGCCCCCAGAGCATTCTAGAGCCCCTCAGGACACTTCTAAAGGCCCGCAGACCATTCTAATGCCTGTCAGGGCCTTTCTAAAGGTCCCCAGACCCTTCTACTGCCCCTCAGGACCTTTCTAAAGGCCCCCAGACCCTTCTAATCCACCTCAGGGCCTTTCTAAAGGCCCCCAGACCATTCAAATGCCCCTCAGGACCCTTTTATAGGCCTTCAGACCCTTCTAATGCCGTTCAGGACCCTTCTAAAGGACTCCAGACCCTTCTAATACCCCTCAGGGCCTTTCTAAAGTACCCCAGACACTTCTAGAACTTCTCAGGGCCTTTCTATATGACCCCAGACCCTTGGAATGCCACTCAGGGCCTTTCTAAAGGCCGCGAGACCCTTATAATCCTCCTGAGGGCCTTTAAATAGGCCACCTGACCCTTCTGGACCTCCTCAGGACGCTTCTAATAGCCCCCAGACCCTTCTAGAGCCCCTCAGGGCCTTTCTAAAGGCCTCCACACCCTTCTAATGACCCTCAAGACCCATGTAAAGGCCCCCAGACCCTTCTAGATTGCCTCAGGACCCATCGAAAAGACCCCAGACCCTTCTAATGCCTTTCATGACCCTTTTAAAGGCTACAAGACCCTTCTAATGCCCCTCAGGACCTTTCTAAAGGCCCTCAGACCCTTCTAATGACCCTCAGGGCATTTATAAAGGTCCCCAGACCCTTGTACTGCCCCTCAGGAGCATTCTAAAGGCCCCCAGACCCTTCTAGAGCCTCTCAGGACAGTTTTAAATGCCTCCAGACCCTTCTAGACCCCCTCAGGACCATTCTAAAGCCCCCCGGACCCTTCTAATGCCCCTCAGGGCCTTTCTAAAGGCCCCCAGACCCTTCTAATGCTCCTAAGGGCATTTCTAAAGGTCCCCAGACCCTTCTAGGGCCCCTCAGGACCATTCTAAAGGCCCCCAGACTCTTTTAGAGCCCCTCAGGGCCATTCTAAAGGCCCGCAGACCCTTCTAGAGCCCCTCAGGACACTTCTAAAGGCCCCCAGACCCTTCTAGATCCCCTGAAGACCCTTCTAAAAGGCCCCAGACCTTTCTAATGCCCCTCAGGGCATTTCTAAAGGACCACAGATCTTTCTAGAGCCCCTCAGGACACTTCTAGAGGCCCCCAGACCCTTCTAGAGCCCCTCAGGACGATTCTAAAGGCCCCCAGACCCTTCTAATCCAACTCAGGACCTTTCTAAAGGCCCCCAGACCATTCAAATGCCCCTCAGGACCCTCTTAAAGGCCTTCAGACCCTTCTAATTCCCCTCAGGACCCTTCAAAAGGCCCCCAGACCCTTCTAGAGCCACTCAGGACGATTCTAAAGGCCCCCAGACCCTTCTAATCCACCTCAGGACCTTTCTAAAGGCACCCAGACCATTCAAATGCCCCTCAGGACCCTTCTAAAGGCACCCAGACACTTCTAATACTCCTTAGGGCCTTTCTAAAGTACTCCAGACACTTCTAGAACCTCTCAGGGCCTTTCTATATGACCCCAGACCCTTGTAATGCCACTCAGGGCCTTTCTAAAGGCCGCGAGACCTTTATAATTCCCCTGAGGGCCTTTAAAAAGGCCCCCAGACCTTTCTGGAACCCCTCAGGACGCTTCTAATAGCCCCCAGACCCTTCTAGAGCCCCTCAGGGCCTTTCTAAAGGCCTCCACACCCTTCTAATGACCCTCAAGACCCATGTAAAGGCCCCCAGACCCTCCTAGATTGCCTCAGTACCCATCTAAAAGCCCCCAGACACTTCTAATGCCCCTCAGGACCATTCTAAAGGCACTCAGACCCTTCTAATGCCAGTCAGGGCATTTATAAAGTTTCCCAGACCCTTCTATAGCCCATCAGGACCCTTATAAAGGCCCCCAGACCATTTTAGAGCCAATCAGGACACTTCTAAAGGCCCGCAGACCATTTTAATGCCCGTGAGGTCCTTTATAAACGTCCCCAGACCCTTCTAGAGCCCCTCAGGACATTTCTAAAGGCACCCAGACCCTTCTAATGCCCCTCAGGACCCTTCGAAAGGCCCCGAGACACTTTTAGAGCACCTCAGGACATTTCTAAAGGACCCCAGATCTTTCTAGAGCCCGTCAGGAGCCTTCTAGAGGCCCCCAGACCCTTCTAGAACCCCTCAGGACCATTCTAAAGGCCCCCAGACCCTTCTAATCCACCTCAGGGCCTTTCTAAAGGCCCCCAGACCATTCAAATGCCCCTCAGGCCCTTATAAAGGCCTTCAGACCATTCTAATGTCCCTCAGGACCCTTCTAAAGGCACCCAGACCCTTCTAATGCCCCTCAGGGCCTATCTAAAGTACCCCAGACACTTCTAGAACCTCTCAGGGCCTTTCTATATGACCCCAGACCCTTCTAATGCCACTCAGGGCCTTTCTAAAGGCCGCGAGTCCCTTATAATCCCCCTGAGGGCCTTTAAAATGCCACCTAGACCCTTCTGGACCCCCTCAGGACTCTTCAAATATTCCCCAGACCCTTCTAATGCCATTCAGGACCCTTTTGAAGGCCACAAGACCCTTCTAATGCCCCTCTGGACCTTTCTAAAGGGTCCCAGATCCTTCTAGAGCCCGTTAGGACCATTATAAAGGCCCCCAGACCATTCTAGAGCCCCTCAAGGCACTTCTAAAGGCCCGCAGACAATTCTAATGCCCGTCAGGGCCTTTATAAAGGTCCCCAGACCCTTCTACTGCCCCTCAGGAGCATTCTAAAGGACCCCAGACCCTTCTAATGCCCCACAGGGCCTTTCTAAAGGTCCCGAGACCCTTCTAGAGCTCCTGAAGACCTTTCTAAAGGCCCCCAGAACCTTATAGAGCCCCTCAGGACCCTTCTAAAGTCCCCCAGACCCTGCTAATTCCCCTCAGGGCTTTTATAAAGGCACCCAGACCCTTCTAATGCCCCTCAGGACCCTTATAAAGGCACCCAGACCCTTCTAATGCCCCACAGGGCCTCTCTAAAGTATCCCAGACACTTCTAGAACCTATCAGGGCCTTTCTATATGACTCCAGACCCTTGTAATGCCCATCAGGGCCTTTCTAAAGGCCCCCAGACCCCTCTAATGCCCCTGAGTACATTTCTAAAGGCCCCCAGACCCTTCTAGAGCCCCTCAGGACATTTCTAAAGGCACCCAGACCCTTGTAATGCCACTCAGGGCCTTTCTAAAGGACGCGAGACCCTTATAATCCCCCTGAGGGCCTTTCAAAAAGCCCCCAGACCCTTCTGGACCCCCTCAGGACGCTTCTAATAGCCCCCAGACCCTTCTAGAGCACCTCAGGGCCTTTCTAAAGGCCTCCACACCCTCCTAATGACCCTCAAGACACATGTAAAGGCCCCCAGACCCTTCTAGATTGCCTCAGGACTCATCTAAAAGCCCCCAGACCCTTCTAATGCCTTTCAGGACCCTTATGAAGGCCACAAGACCCTTCTAATGCCCCATAGGACCTTTCTAAAGGTTCTCAGACCCTTCTAATGCCCCTCATGGCATTTATAAAGGTTCCCAGACTCTTCTAGAGCACGTCAGGACCCTTATAAAGGCCCCCAGACCATTCTAGAGCCCCTCAGGACAATTCTAAAGTCCCCCACACCATTCTAATGCCCGTCAGGGCCTTTCTAAAGGTCCCCAGACCCTTCTACTGCCCCTCAGGAGCATTCTAAAGGCCCCCAGACCATTCTAGAGCCTCTCAGGACAGTTTTAAATGCCCCCAGACCTTTCTAGACCCCGTCAGGACCATTCTAAAGCCCCCCAGACCCTTCTAATGCCCCTCAGGAGCATTCTAAAGGCCCCCAGACCCTTCTAATGCCCCTCAAGGCATTTCTAAAGGTCCCCAGACCCTTCTAGGGCCCCTCAGGACCATTCTAAAGGCACCCAGACTCTTTTAGAGACCCTCAGGGCCATTCTAAATGCGGCACCCAGACTCTTTTAGAGACCCTCAGGGCCATTCTAAATGCCCGCAGACCTTTAAAGAGCCCATCAACATCCTTCTAACGGCACCCTGACACTTCTAGAGCCCCTCAGGGCCTTTCTAAAGGCCCCCAGACCATTCTACAGCCCCTCAGGACACTTCTAAAGGCCCCCAGACCCTTCTAGATCCCCTCAAGACCCTTCTAAAAGGCCCCAGACCTTTCTAATGCCCCTCAGGGCATTTCTAATGGCCCCCAGACCCATCTAATGCCCCTCAGGACCCTTCGAAAGGCCCCGAGACATGTTTGGAGCACCTCAGGACATTTCGAAAGCACACCAGATCTTTCTAGAGCCCCTCAGGACCCTTCTAGAGGCACCCAGACCCTTCTACTGCCCCTCAGGACGATTCTAAAGGCCCCCCAGACCCTTCTAATCAACCTCAGGGCCTGACTAAAGGCCCCCAGACCATTCAAATGCCCCTCAGGACCCTTTTAAAGGCCTTCAGACCCTTCTAATGCCCTTCAGGATCCTTCAAAGGCCCCCAGACCCTGCTAATGCCTTTCAGCGCCTTTCTAAAGTACCCCAGACACTTCTAGAACCTCTCAGGGCCTTTCTATATGACCCCAGACCGTTGTAATGCCCCTCAGGGCCTTTCTAAAGGCCGCAAGACCCTTATAATCCCCCTGAGGGCCTTTAAAAAGGCCCCCAGACCCTTCTGGACCCCCTCAGGACCCATCTTAAAGCCCCCAGACTTTTCTAATGCCTTTCAGGACCCTTATGAAGGCCACAAGACCCTTCTAATGCCCCTCAGGACCTTTCTAATGGTTCCCAGACCCTTCTGGAGCCCGTAAGGACCCTTATAAAGGCCTCCAGAACATTCTAGAGCCCCTCAGGACACTTCTAAAGGCCCGCAGACCATTCTAATGCCCGTCAGGACCTTTATAATCGTCCCCAGACCCTTCTACTGCCCCTCAGGAGCATTCTAAAGGCCCCCAGACCCTTCTAATGCCCCACAGGGCCTTTCTAAAGGTCCCCAGACCCTTCTAGAGCCCCTGAAGACCCTTCTAAAGGCCCCCAGACCATTATAGAGCCCCTCAGGACCCTTCTAAAGTCCCCCAGACCCTGCTAATTCCCCTCAGGGCTTTTATAAGGGCACCCAGACCCTTCTAATGCCCCTCAGGACGCTTATAAAGGCACCCAGACCCTTCTAGAGCCTCTCAGGACAGTTTTAAATGCCTCCAGACCCTTCTAGACCCCCTCAGGACCATTCTAAAGGCCCCCAGACCCTTCTAATTCCCCTCAGGGCCTTTCTAAAGGCCCCCAGACCCTTCTAATGCCCCTCAGGGCATTTCTAAAGGTCCCCAGACCCTTCTAGAGTCCCTCAGGACCATTCTAAAGGCCCCCAGAATCTTTTAGAGCCCCTGAGGGCCATTCTAAAGGCCTGCAGACCCTTCAAGAGCCCCTCAACATCCTTCTAACGGCTCCCTGACCCTTCTAGAGCCCCTCACGGCGTTTCTAAAGGCCCTCAGACCCTTCTAGACCCCCTCAGGGCCTTTCTAAAGGCCCCCAGACCCTTCTAGATCCCCTCAAGACCCTTCTAAAAGGCCCCAGACCTTTCTAATGCTCATCAGGGCATTTCTAAAGGCCCCCAGACCTGTCTAATGCCCCTCATTACCCTTCTAAAGGCACCGAGACACTTTTAGAGCAACTCAGGACATTTCTAAAGGTCCCCAGATCTTTCTAGAGCCCCTCAGGACGATTTTAGAGGCCCCCAGACCCTTCTAGAGCCACTCAGGACGATTCAAAAGGCCCCCAGACCCTTCTAATCCACATCAGGGCCTTTCTAAAGGCCCCCAGACCATTCAAATGCCCTTCAGGACCCTTTTAAAAGCCCCCAGACCATTCTAATGCACCTCAGGGCCTTTCTAAAGGCCCCCAGACCATTCTAATGCCCCTCAGAACCCTTCTAAAGGCCCCCAGACCCTTCTAATGCCCATCAGGACACTTCTAAATGCCCCCAGACCCTTCTAATGCCCCACAGGGCCTTTCTAAAGGTCCCCAGACCCTTCTAGAGCCCCTGAAGACCCTTCTAAAGGCCCCCAGACCCTTATAGAGCCCCTCAGGACCCTTCTAAAGTACCCAGACCCTGCTAATTCCCCTCAGGGCTTTTATAAGGGCACCCAGACCCTTCTAATGCCCCTCAGGACCCTTATAAAGGCACCCAGACCCTTCTAGAGCCTCTCAGGACAGTTTTAAATGCCTCCAGACCCTTCTAGAGCCTCTCAGGACCATTCTAAAGGCCCCAGACCCTTCTAATGCCCCTCAGGACCCTTCTAAAGGACCCCAGACCCTTCTAATGCCCCTCAGGGCCTTTCTAAAGTACCCCAGACACTTCTAGAACCTCTCAGGACCTTTCTATATGACCCCAGACTTTTGTAATGCCCCTCAGGGCCTTTCTAAAGGCCCCCATACCCTTCTAATGCCCCTCAGGACATTTCTAAAGGTCTTCAGACCCTTCTAGAGCCCCTCAGGACATTTCTAAAGGCACCCAGACCCTTCTAATGCCACTCAGGGCCTTTCTAAAGGCCACCATACCCTTCTAATACCCCTCAGGACATTTCTAAAGGCCCCCAGAACCTTCTAAAGCCCCTGAAGACCCTTCTAAAGTTCCCCAGACCCTGCTAATTACTCTAAGGGCTTTTATAAGGGCCACAAGACCCTTCTAATGCCTTTCAGGAACCTTATAAAGGCACCCAGACCCTTCTAGAGCCTCTAAAAGAGGCTCTAAAAGAGTCTGGGGGCCTTTAGAATGGTCCTTAGGGGCTCTAGAAGGGTCTGGGGGCTATTAGAAGTGTCCTGAGGGGGTCCAGAAGGGTCTGGGGGCCTTTAGAAAGGCCCTGAGGGGCATTAGAAGGGTCTGGGGGCCTTTAGAATGCTCCTGAGGGGCAGTAGAAGGGTCTGGGGACCTTTAGAAATGCCCTGACGGGCATTAGAATGGTCTGCGGGCCTTTAGAAGTGTCCTGAGGGGCTCTAGAATGGTCTGGGGGCATTTATAAGGGTCCTGACGGGCTCTAGAAAGGTCTGGGAACCTTTATAAATGCCCTGATAGGCATTAGAAGGGTCTGAGGGCCTTTAGAAAGGTCCTGAGGAGCATTAGAAAGGTCTTGTGGCCTTCATAAGGGTCCTGAAAGGCATTAGAAGGGTCTGGGGTCTTTTAGATGGGTCCTGAGGCAATCTAGAAGGGTCTAGTTGCCTTTACATGGGTCTTGAGGGTCATTAGAAGGGTGTGGAGGCCTTTAGAAAGGCCCAGAGGGGCTCTAGAAGGGTCTGGGGGCTATTAGAAGCGTCCTGAGGGGGTCCAGAAGGGTCTGGGGACCTTTTTAAAGGCCCTCAGGGGGATTATAAGGGTCTCGCGGCCTTTAGAAGGGCTCTGAATGGCATTAGAAGGGTCTGGTGTCATATAGAAAGGCCCTGAGAGGTTCTAGAAGTGTCTGGGGTACTTTAGAAAGGCCCTGAGGGGCATTAGAAGGGTCTGGGGTTCTTTAGAAGGGTCCTGAGGGGCATTAGAAGGGTCTGGGGGCTTTTAGAAGGGCTCTGAGGGGCATTTGAATGGTCTGGGGGCGTTTAGAAAGGCCCTGAGGTGGATTAGAAGGGTCTGGGGGCCTTTAGAAAAGCCCTGAGGTGGAATAGAAGGGTCTGGGGGCCTTTAGAATCGTCCTTAGGGGCTCTAGAAAGATCTGGGGTCCTTTAGAAATGTCCTGAGGTGCTCTAAAAGTGTCTCGGGGCCTTTCGAATGGTCCCGAGGGGCATTAGAAGGGTCTGGGTGCCTTTAGAAATGTCCTGAGCGGCTCTAGAAGGGTCTGGGGGCCTTTAGAAATGTCCTGAGGGGAATTAGAAGGGTATGGGGTCCTTTATAAAGGCCCTGAGGGGCATTAGAAGGGTCTGGGGTCATATAGAAAGGCCCTGAGAGGTTCTAGAAGTGTCTGCGGTACTTTAGAAATGCCCTGAGGTGCATTAGCAGGGTCTGGGGGCCTTTAGAATGGTCCTGAGGGGGTCTAGAAGGGTCTGGGGACCTTTACATGGGTCTTGAGGTTCATTAGAAGGGTGTGTTGGCCTTTAGAAAGGCCCTGAAAGGCTATAGAAGGGTCTGGGGGCTTTTAGATGGGTTCTGAGGCAATCTAGAAGGGTCTGGGGGTCTTTACATGGGTCTTGAGGGGCATTAGAAGGGTCTGAGTGTATTTAGAAAGGTCCTGAGGGGCATTAGAGGGGTCTTGTGGCTTTTATAAGGGTCCTGAAAGGCATTAGAAGGGTCTGGGGGGCTTTAGATGGGTCCTGAGGCAATCTAGATGGGTTTGGGGGCCTTTACATGGGTCTTGAGGGTCATTAGAGGGGTCTGCGGTCCTTTAGATAGTCCCTGAGTGGCATTAGAAGGGTTCGGGGGCCTTTATAAAGGTCCTGAGGGGCATTAGAATGGTCTGGGTGCCTTTAGAAAGGTCCTGAGGGGCATTAGAAGGGTCTTGTGGCCTTCCTAAGGGTCCTGAAAGGCATTAGAAGGCTCTGGGGGCTTTTAGTTGGGTCCTGAGGCAATCTAGAAGGGTCTAGGGGCCTTTACATGGGTCTTGGGGGTCATTAGATGGGTGTGGAGGCCTTTAGAAAGGCCCTGAGGGGCTCTAGAAGGGTCTGGGGGCTATTAGAAGCGTCCTGAGGAGGTCCAGAAGGGTCTGGGGGCCTTTTTAAAGGCCCTCAGGGGGATTATAAGGGTCTCGCGGCCTTTAGAAATGTCCTGAGTGGCATTAGAAGGGTCTGGGGTCATATAGAAAGGCCCTGAGATGTTCTAGAAGTGTCTGGGGTACTTTAGAAAGGCCCTGAGGGGCATTAGAATGGTCTGGGTGCCTTTAGAAGGGTCCTGAGGGGCATTAGAAGGGTCTGGGGGTTTTTAGAAGGGCTATGAGGGGCATTTGAATGGTCTGGGGGCGTTTAGAAAGGCCCTGAGGTGGATTCGAAGGGTCTGGGGTCCTTTAGAAAGGCCCTGAGGTGGATTAGAAGGGTCTGGGGGCCTTTAGAATCGTCCTGAGGGGCTCTAGAAGGGTCTGGGGGCCTTTAGAAAGGACCTGAGGGCCTCTAGAAGGGTCTGGGGGCCTCTAGAAGGGTCCTGAGGGGCTCTAGAAAGATCTGGAGTCCTTTAGAAATGTCCTGAGGTGCTCTTAAAGTGTCTCGGGGCCTTTCGAATGGTCCTGAGGGGCATTAGAAGGGTCTGGGTGCCTTTAGAAATGTCCTGAGGGGCTCTAGAAGGGTCTGGGGGCCTTTAGAAATGTCCTGAGGGGCATTAGAAGGGTATGGGGGCCTTTAGAAAGGCCCTGAGGGGCATTACAAGGGTCTGGGGTCATATAGAAAGGCCCTGAGAGGTTCTAGAAGTGTCTGGGGTACTTTAGAAAGGCCCTGAAAGGCATTAGAAGGGTCTGGGGGCCTTTAGAAGGGTCCTGAGGGGCATTAGAAGGGTCTGGGAGCCTTTAGAATGGTCCTTAGGGGGTCTAGAATGGTCTGGGGGCCTTTACATTGGTCTTGAGGGGCATTAGAAGGGTCCGAGTGCCTTTAGAAAGGTCCTGAGGGGCATTAGAAGGGTCTTGTGGCCTTCATAAGCGTCCTGAAAGGCATTAGAAGGGTCTGGGGGGTTTTAGATGGGTCCTGAGGCAATCTAGATGGGTCTGGGGGCCTTTACATGGGTCTTGAGGGTCATTAGAGGGGTCTGGGGTCCTTTAGATAGTCCCTGAGTGGCATTAGAAGGGTCCGGGCGCCATTAGAAAGGTCCTGAGGGGCATTAGAATGGTCTGGGTGCCTTTAGAAAGATCCTGAGGGGCTCTAGAATGGTCTGGGGCCTTTAGAAGCATCCTGAGGGGCTGTAGAAGGGTCTGGGGGCCTTTCGAAGGGTCCTGATGGGTTCTAGAAAGATCTTGGGGCCTTTAGAAATGTCGTGAGTGGCTCTAGAAGGGTCTGGGGGCCTTTAGAAGGGTTCTGAGGGGCATTTGAATTGTCTGGGGGCCTTTAGAAAGGCCCTGAGGTGGATTAGAAGAGTCTGGGGTCCTTTAGAATCGTCCTGAGGGGATCTAGAAGGGTCTGGGGGCCTCTAGAAGGGTCCTGAGGGGCTCTAGAAAGATCTGGGGTCCTTTAGAAATGTCCTGAGGTGCTCTAAAATTGTCTCGGGGCCTTTCGAAGGGTCCTGAGGGGCATTAGACGGGTCTGGGGGCCTTTAGAAATACCCTGAGGGGCATAAGAAAGGTCTGAGGCCTTTAAAAAGGGTCTTGAGGGGATCTAGAAGGGTCTGGGGTCCTTTACATGTGTCCTGAGGGGCTCTAGAAGGGTCTGGGGGCCTTTAGAAAGACCCTGACGGGCTCTAGAATGGTCAGGGAGTTGTTAGAAGGATGTTGAAAGGCTCTTGAAAGGTCTGCGGGCTTTTAGAATGGCCCTGAGGGGCTCTAAAAGAGTCTGGGGTCCTTTAGAATGGTCCTGAGGGGCTCTAGAATGGTCTGAGGACCTTTAGAAATGCCCTGAGGGGCATTAGAAGGGTCTGGGGGCCTTTAGAAAGGCCCTGAGGGGCATTAGAAGGGTCTGAGGGCTTTAGAAAGGCCCTGAGGGTCTGCAGAAGGGTCTGGGTGCCTTTCGAATAGTCCTGAAGGGCTCTAGAAATGTCTGGTGTTCTTTAGAAGGGTCTTGAGTGGCTCTAGAAGTGTCTGGCGGCTGTAGAATGGTCCTGAGGTGCTCCAGAAGGGTCTTGGGCCCTTTAGAACAATCTAGAGGAGCTCTAGAAGCGTCTGGGGTCCTTTAAAAGGGTCCTGAGGGGCTCTAGAAGGGTCTGGGGTCCTTTAGAAGGGCCTTGAGGGGCGTTAGATGGGTCTGGGGGCCTTTAGAAACACCCTGAGTGGCTCTAGAATGGTCTGGGGATCTTTTGAAATGGCCTTGAGGGGCTCCAGAAGTGTCTGGGGGCCTTTAGAAAGGTCTTGTCGGTCTCTAGAAGGGTCTGGGGGTCTTTACAATAGATCTGAGTGGCTCTAGAGGAGTCTGGGGGCCTTTAGAAAGGTCCTAAAGGGCTCTAGAGTGGTCTGGGGGTATTAGAAAGGCCCTGAAGGGCATTAGATGGGTCTGGCGACCTTTAGAAAAGCTCTGAGGGGCATTAGAAGGGTCTGGGTGCCTTTGGATGGATCTGAGGGGCATTAGAAGGTTCTGGGGGCCTTTAGAAGGGTCCTGAGGGGCTCTGGAAGGGTCTCGGGGCCATTTGAAGCGTCTTGAGGGGCTCTAGAAGGGTCTGGGTGCCTTTAGAAAGGTCTTGAGGGGATCTAGAGGAGTCTGGAGGCCTTTAGATAGGTCGTGAACGGCTCTAGAGGGGTCTGGGGGCCTTTAGAATGACCCTGAATGGCATTTGATGGGTCTGGGGGCCTTTAGAAAAGTCCTAAGGGGCATTAGAAGCTCTGGGGGCCTTTAGAAAGGCCCTAAGGGGCATTAGAAGGGTTTTGGGGCCTTTAGAAATGCCCTGAAAGGCTCTAGAAGTGTCTGGGGTCCTTTAGAAAGGCCCTGAGGGGCTCTACAAGAGTCTGGGCGCCTGTAGAAGGGTCCTGAGGGGCTCTAGAATGGTTTGGGGACCTTTATAAAGGACCTGAGCAGCTCTAGAAGGGTCTGGGGGCCTTTAAAAGAGTCCTGAGGGGCTCTAGAAGCGTCTTCGGGCCTTTAGAATGGTCTTGAGGGGAATTACCAGGGTCTGGGGCCCTTTAGAAGGGTCCTGAGGGGCATTACAAGGGTCTGGGTGCCTTTAGAAAGGTCCTGTGAGGTCTAGAAAGGTCTGTGGGCCTTTGAAGGGTCCTGACAGGTTCTATAAATGTCTGGGGGCCTTTAGAAGGGTCCTGAGGGTCATTAGAAGGGTCTGGGGGTCTTTAGAAGGGTCTTGAGGGTCTCTAGATGGGTCTGGGGGTCTTTAGAATGGCCGTGAGGGGTCCTAGAAGAGTCTGGGGGCCTTTAGATAGGTCCTGAAGGGCTCTAGTGGGGTCTGAGGTCCTTTATAAAGGCCCTGAGGGTCATTAGATGAGTTTGGGGGCCTTTAGAAGGTCTTGAGGGGCATTAGAAGGGTCTGGGGTCCTTTAGAAAGACCCTGAGTTGCATTACAAGGGTCTGGTGTCCTTTAGAAGGGTCCTGAGGGGCTCTAGAAGAGTCTGGGGGCCTTTAGAAGTGTCTTGAGGGGCTCTAGAAGGGTTTGGGGTCCTTTAGAAAGGACCTGAAGGTCTCTAGAAGGGTCTGGGGGCTTTTAGATATGTTCTGAGGGGCTCTAGATGGGTCTGGGTGCCGTTAGAAGGGTCCTGAGGGGCTCTAGAAGAATCTGGGAGCCTTTAGAAAGGACTTGAGGGGCTCTAGAAGGGTCTGGGGGCCTTTAGAATGGGCCTGAGGGGCTCTAGAAGAGTGTTGGGGTCGTTAGAAGGGTCCTGAAGGGCATTAGATGGGTCTGGGGTCCTTAAGAAGGGTCCTGAGGTGCTCTGGAAAAGTCTGGGGTCCCTTTGAATCGTCTTGAGGGGCTCTAGAAGGGTCTGTCGGCCTTTAGAATGGTCCTGACGGGCTCTAGAAGGGTCTGGGAACCTTTATATATGCCCTGAGGGGCATTAGAATTGTCTGAGGGCCTTTTGAAGGGTTCTGAGGGGCATTAGAATGGGGCGCACCCACCCTCCCCGAGCACCCACCCCAAACATTCACCCGTTAGCAATTAAGCACCCACCCCAAACATTCACCCATCAAGCAATTAAGCACCCACCCAGCGACAAAACAAATTAATTACATAGCAAAGCCCCCAGATAACACTCCTCAAAAAAACATCTCAAAAACAATGCCTAAAAGAGAAAGCACTCAATCAAAACACACACACAAAAAAACAAAAAAGAAACTAAAAGAAGAAATTTTCAACTCAGACAGCCACCATGTTTAAATCCGGCATCCACCATTTTGAAGCCAACTCCCGCCATTTTCAGATCGGGCAGCCACCATTTTTGAATCGGGTGGCGGCCATTTTGAAGCCAACTCCCGCCATTTTGAGGTCGGGCAGCCGCCATATTTGAATCGGGCGGAGGCCATTTTGAAGCCGACTCCCGCCATTTTGAGTTCAGGCGGCAGCCATTTTTGAATCGGGCGACGGCCATTTTAACGAAGATTCCAGCCATTTTGAGGCCCCCAGACCATTCTAGAGCCCCTCAGATCCTTTCTAAAGGCTCCCAGACTCTTCTAGACCCCTCAGGACTTTTGTAACGGCCCCCAGACCCATCTAGAGACCCTCTGACATTTCTAAAAGCCCCCAGACCCTTCTAGAGCCCCTCAGGACCATTTTAAAGGCCCCCAGACCCTTCTAATCCACCTCAGGGCCTTTCTAAAGGCCCCCAGACCATTCAAATGCCCTTCAGGACCCTTTTAAAGGCCCCCAGACCATTCTAATGCACCTCAGGGCCTTTCTAAAGGCCCCCAGACCATTCAAATGCCCCTCAGAACCCTTCTAAAGGCCCCCAGACCCTTCTAATGCCCCTCAGGGCCGTTCTAAAGTACCCCAGACACTTCTAGAACCTCTCAGGGCCTTTCTATATGACCCCAGACCCTTGTAATGCCACTCAGTGCCTTTCTAAAGGCCGCGAGACCATTATAATCCCCCTGAGGGCCTTTAAAGAGGCCCCCAGACCCTTCTGGACCACCTCAGGACGCTTCTAATAGCCCCCAGACCCTTCTAGAGCCCCTCTGGACATTTCTAAAGGCCCCCAGACCCTTCTAGATCCCCTCAAGACCCTCCTAAAAGGCCCCAGACCTTTCTAATGCCCCTCAGGGCATTTCTAAAGGACCCCAGACCCATCTAATGCCCCTCAGGACCCTTCTAAATGCCCTGAGACATTTTAGAGCACCTCAGGACATCTCTAAATGAACCCAGATCTTTCTAGAGTGCCTCAGGACGATTCTAAAGGCCCCCAGACTCTTCTAATCCACCTCAGGGCCTTTCTAAAGGCCCCCAGACCATTCAAATGAGCCTCAGGACTCTTTTAAAGGCCCCCAGACCCTTGTAATGCACCTCAGGGCCGTTCTAAAGGCTCCCAGACCATTCAAATGACCCTCAGAACCCTTCTAAAGGCCCCCAGACCCTTTTAATGCCCCTCAGGACCCTTCTAAAGACCCCCAGACCCTTCTAATGCCCCTCAGGGCCTTTCTAAAGTATCCCAGACATTTCTAATGCCTTTCAGGGCCTTTCTAAAGGTCTCCACACCCTTCTAATGACCCTCAAGACCCATGTAAAGGCCCCAAGACCCTTCTAGATTGCCTCAGGACCCATCTAAAAGCCCCCAGACCCTTCTAAAGCCTTTCAGGACCTTTATAAAGGGCACAAGACCCTTCTAATGCACCTCAAGCCCCTCGGGGCTTTAATAAAGGTTCCCAGACCCTTCTAGAGCCCCTCAGGACCCTTATAAAGGACCCCAGACCATTCTAGAGACCCTCAGGACACTTCTAAAGGCCCGCAGACCAATCTAATGCCATTCAGGGCCTTTATAAAGGTCCCCAGACCCTTCTACTGCCCCTCAGGAGCATTCTAAAGGCCACCAGACCCTTCTAATGCCACACAGGGCCTTTCTAAAGGTCCCCAGACCCTTCTAGAGGCCCTGAAGACCCTTCTAAAGGCCCCCAGACCCTTATAGAGCCCCTCAGGACCCTTCTAAACTACACCAGAACCTTCTAATGCCCCTCAGGACGCTTCTAATAGCCCCCAGACCCTTCTAGAGCCCCTCAGGGCCTTTCTAAAGTCCTCCACACCCTTCTAATGACCCTCAAGACCCATGTAAAGGCCCCCAGACCCTTCTAGATTGCCTCAGGACCCATCTAAAAGCCCCCAGACCCTTCTAATGCCTTTCAGGGCCTTTCTAAAGGCCTCCACACCCTTCTAATGACCCTCAAAACCCAAGTAAAGGCCCCTAGACCCTTCTAGATTGCCTCAGGACCCATCTAAAAGCCCCCAGAAAATTCTAATGCCTTTCAGGAGCCTTATGAAGGCCACAAGACCCTTCTAATGCCCCTCAGGACCTTTCTAAAGGCCTGCAGACCCTTCTAATGCCCATCAGGTCCTTTCTAAAGGTCCCCAGACCCTTCTACTGCCCCTCAGGATCTTTTTAAAGGCCCGAAGACCCTTCTAATGCCCGTAAGGGCCTTTCTAAGGTCCCCAGACCATTCTACTGCCCCTCAGGAGCATTCTAAAGGCCCCCAGACCCTTCTAATGCCCCACAGGGCCTTTCTAAAGGTCCACAGACCCTTCTAGAGCCCGTGAAGACCCTTCTAAAGGCCCCTAGACCCTTATAGAACCTCTCAGGACACTTCTAAAGCCCCCAGACCCTGCTAATTCCCCTCAGGGCTTTTATAAGGGCATCCAGACCGTTCTAATGCCCCTCAGGACCCTTATAAAGGCACCCAGACCCTTCTAGAGCCTCTCAGGAGAGTTTCAAATGCTTCCAGACCCTTCTAGACCCCCTCAGGACCATTCTAAAGGCCCCCAGACCCGTCTAATGCCCCTCAGGGCCTTTATAAAGGCCCCCATACCCTTCTAATGCCCCTCAGGTCATTTCTAAAGGCACCCAGACCATTCTGGACCCCCTCAGGACGCTTCTAATAGCCCCCAGACCCTTCTAGAGCCCCTCAGGGCCTTTCTAAAGGCCTCCACACCCTTCTAATGACCCTCAAGACCCATGTAAAGGCCCCCAGACCCTTCTAGATTGCCTCAGGACCCATCTAAAAGCCCCCAGACCCTTCTAATGCCTTTCAGGGCCTTTCTAAAGGCCTCCACACCCTTCTAATGACACTCAAGACCCATGTAAAGGCCCCTAGACCCTTCTAGATTGCCTCAGGACCCATCTAAAAGCCCCCAGACCCTTCTAATGCCTTTCAGGACCTTTCTAAAGGCCCTCAGACCCTTCTAATGCACCTCAGGGCATTTATAAACGTTCCCAGACCCTTCTAGAGCACGTCAGGACACTTATAAAGGTCCCCAGACCCTGCTAATTCCCCTCAGGGCTTTTATAAGGGCATCCAGACCGTTCTAATTCCCCTCAGGACCCTTATAAAGGCACCCAGACCCTTCTAGAGCCTCTCAGGACAGTTTCAAATGCTTCCAGACCCTTCTAGACCCCCTCAGGACCATTCTAAACGCCCCCACACCCTTCTAATGCCCCTCAGGACCCTTCTAAAGGCCGCCAGACCATTCTAATGCCCCTCAGGGCCTTTCTAAAGTACCCCAGACACTTCTAGAACTTCTCAGGGCCTTTCTATATGACCCCAGACCCTTGTAATGCCCCTTAGGACCCTTCAAAAGGCCCCCAGACCTTTCTAATGCCCCTCAGGGCCTTTCTAAATTACCCCAGACACTTCTAGAACCTCTCAGAGCCTTTCTATATGGCACCAGACCCTTGTAATGCCTCTCAGGGCCTTTCTAAAGGACGCGAGACCCTTATAATCCCCCTGAGGGCCTTTTAAAAGGCCCCCAGACCATTCTGGACCCCCTCAGGACGCTTCTAATAGCCCCCACACCCTTCTAGAGCCCCTCAGGGCCTTTCTAAAGGCCTCCACACCCTTCTAATGACCCTCAAGACCCATGTAAAGGCCCCCAGACCCTTCTAGATTGCCTCAGGACCCATCTAAAAGCCTCCAGACCCTTCTAATGCCTTTCAGGACCCTTATGAAGGCCACAAGACCCTTCTAATGCCCCTCAGGACCTTTCTAAAGGCTCTCAGACTATTCAAATGCCACTCAGGACTCTTTTAAAGGCCCCCAGACCCTTCTAATGCCCCTCAGGACACTTGTAAAGGCCACAAGACCCTTCTAATGCCCCTCAGGGCCTTTCTAAAGTACCCCAGACACTTCTAAAACCTCTCAGGGCCTTTCTATATGACCCCAGACCATTGTAATGCCACTCAGGGCCTTTTTAAAGGCCGCGAGACCCTTATAATCCCCCTGAGGGCCTTTAAAAAGGCCCCCCGACCCATCTGGACCACCTCAGGACGCTTCTAATAGCCCCCAGACCCTTCTAGAGCCCCTCAGGGCCTTTCTAAAGGCCTCCACACCCTTCTAATGACCCTCAAGACCCATGTAAAGGCCCCCAGACCCTTCTAGATTGCCTCAGGACCCATCTAAAAGCCCCCAGGCCCTTCTAATGCCTTTCAGGACCCTTATGAAGGCCACAAGACCCTTCTAGTTCCCCTCAGGGCCTTTCTAAATGGCCTAAGACCCTTCTAATGCCCATCAGGGCATTTATAAAGGTTCCCAGACCCTTATATAGCCCGTCAGGACCCTTATAAAGGCCCCCAGACCATTCTAGAGCCCCTCAAGACAATTCTAAAGGCATGCAGACCATTCTAATGCCCGTCAGGGCCTTTATAAAGGTTTCCAGACCCTTCTACTGCCCCTCAGGAGCATTCTAAAGGCCCCCAGACCCTTCTAATGCCCCAAAGGGCCTTTCGAAAAGTCCCCAGACCGCTCTAGAGCCCCTGGACACCCTTCTAAAGGCCCCCAGACCCTTATAGAGCCCCTCAGGACGCATCTAAAGTCCCCCAGACCCTGCTAATACCCCTCAGGGCTTTTATAAGGGCACCCAGAACCTTCTAATGCCCCTCAGGACCCTTATAAAGGCACCCAGACCCTTCTAGAGCCTCTCAGGACAGATTTAAATGCCTCCAGACCCTTCTAGACCCCCTCAGGACCATTCTAAAGGCCCCCAGACCCTTCTAATGCCCCTCAGGACCCTTCTAAAGGCATCCACACCTTTCTAATGACCCTCAAGACCCATGTAAAGGCCCCCAGACCCTTCTAGATTGCCTCAGGACCCATCTAAAAGCCCCCAGACGCTTCTAATGCCTTTCAGGACCCTTATGAAGGCCACAAGACCCTTCTAATGCCCCTCAGGGCATTTATAAAGGTTCCCAGACCCTTCTAGAGCCCCTGAAGACCCTTCTAAAGGCCCCCAGACCCTTTAATGCCCCACAGGGCCTTTCTAAAGGTCCCCAGACCCTTCTAGAGCCCCTGAAGACCCTTCTAAAGGCCCCCAGACCCTTATGGAGCCACTCAGGACCCTTCTAAAGTCCCCCAGACCCTGCTAATTCCCCTCAGGGCTTTTATAAGGTCACCCAGACCCTTCTAATGCCCCTCAGGACCCTTATAAAGGCACCCAGACCCTTCTAGAGCCTCTCTGGACAGTTTTAAATGCCTCCAGACCCTTCTAGAACCACTCAGGACCATTCTAAAGACCCCCAGACCCTTCTAATGCCCATCAGGAGCACTCTAAATGTCCCCAGACCCTTCTAGAGCCCCTGAAGACCCTTCCAAAGGCTCCCAGACCCTTCTAATGCCACTCAGGGCCTTTCTAAAGGCCGCGAGACCCTTATAATCCCCCTGAGGGCCTTTAAAAAGGCCCCCAGACCCTTCTGGACCCCCTTAGCACGCTTCTAATAGCCCCCAGACCCTTCTAATGCCACTCAGGGCTTTCTAAAGGTCGCGAGACCCTTTTAATCCCCCTGAGGGCCTTTAAAAAGGCCCCCAGACCCTTCTGGACCCACTCAGGACGCTTCTAATGGCCCCCAGACCCTTCTAGATCCCCTCAGGGCCTTTCTAAAGGCCTCCACACCCTTCTAATGACCCTCAAGACCCATGTAAAGGCCCCTAGACCCTTGTAGATTGCCTCAGGACCCATCTAAAAGCCCCCAGACCCTTCTAATGCCTTTCAGGACCCTTATGAAGGCCACAAGACCCTTCTAATGCCCCTCAGGACCTTTCTAAAGACCCTCAGACCCTTCTAATGCCCCTCAGGGAATTTATAAAGGTTCCCAGACCCTTCTAGAACACCTCAGGACCCCTATAAAGACCCCCAGACCATTCTAGAGCCCCTCAGGACACTTCTAAAGGCCCGCAGACCATTCTAATGCCCGTCAGGGCCCTTAAAAATGTCCCCAGACCCTTCTACTGCCCCTCAGGAGCATTCTAAAGGCCCCCAGACCCTTCTAATGCCCTACAGGGCCTTTCTAAAGGTCCCCAGACCCTTCTAGAGCCCCTGAAGACCCTTCTAAAGGCCCCCAGACCCTTATAGATCCCTTCAGGCCCCTTCTAAAGTCCCCCAGACCCTACTAATTCCCCTCAAGGCTTTTTTAAGGGCACCCAGACCCTTCTAGAGCCCCTGAAGACCCTTCTAAAGGCCCCCAGACCCTTATAGAGCCCCTCAGGACTCTTCTAAAGTCCCCCAGACCCTGCTAATTCCCCTCAGGGCTTTTATAAGGGCACCCAGACCCTTCTAATGCCCCTCAGGACCCTTATAAAGGCACCCAGACCCTTCTAGAGCCTCTCAGGACAGTTTTAAATGCCTCCAGACCCTTCTAGACCCCCTCAGGACCATTCTAAAGGCCCCCAGACACTTCTAATGCCCCTTAGGACCCTTCAGAAGGCCCCCAGACCCTTCTAATGCCCCTCAGGGCCTCTCTAAATTACCCCAGACACTTCTAGAACCTCTCAGAGCCTTTCTATATGACACCAGACCCATGTAATGCCACTCAGGGCCTTTCTAAAGGCCGCGAGACCCTTATAATCCCCCTGAGGGCCTTTAAAAAGGCCCCCAGACCATTCTGGACCCCCTCAGGATGCTTCTAATAGCCCCCACACCCTTCTAGAGCCCCTCAGGGAATCTATGGAATCATAGAACAACCAGGTTGGAAGAGACCCACTGGATCATCGAGTCCAACTGTTCCTGTCAAACAGTAAACATTGCCCCTCGGCACCTTGTCCATCTGTGCCTTAAACACCTCCAGGGAAGATGAATCAACCCCCTCCCTGGGCAGCCTCTGACACTGCCCAATGACCCTTTCCATGAAAAAGTTTTCCTAATCTCCAGCCTAAATCTCCCCTGGTGGAGCTTGAGGCCACTCCCTCTCGTCCTGTCCCCAGTCACTTGGGAGAAGGGGCCAGCTCCCTCCTCTCCACAACTTACTTTCAGTTAATTGTAGAGAGCAATGAGGTCTCCCCTCAGCTTCCTCTCCTCCAGGATCAACACCCCCAGCTCTCTCAGCTGTTCCTTATAAGGCCTTTTCTCCCGCCCCTTTACTAGCTTTGTTGCTCTTCTCTGAACTTTCTCCGGAGCCTCAACATCCTTCTTGTGGGGAGGGGCCCAGAAGCGAACACAGGATTCAAGAATCGGTCTCACCATTGCTGAGTACAGAGGGAGAACAACCTCCCTGGAGTCCAATTGTATGAGGTTTAACAAGGCCAAACACCAGGTCCTGCTTCTATGATTCTACGTGTTACATAATCACATTCTCATGCACCATTTAGATAGAATTGAGCATTGATCTCTCTCATACAGTAGCAAAATCGCAGAGACTGAGCTATTTCTCAGCAGCCAATGAAGCAGCAAACTCTAAAGGGCATTTTCAACTTTTTGTTATTGGTCCTATTCTTGCCCTTCTCCCAACAACCTTAACATTGCATGCAGCCCCATCTTTTGTGTAGTCATCAGGCTAGTCATCACCCTACGCAGAGCTACAGACTGGGAGAAGCCTGGCTGGAAAACTGCCAGGAGGAGAGGGACCTGGGGGTGTCAGTCGACAGCTGACTGACCATGAGCCAGCAGTGTGCCCAGAAGGCCAATGGCATCCTGGCTTGTGTCAGAAATGGTATGACCAGCAGGTCCAAGGAGGTGATTCTCCCTCTGTACTCAGCACTGGTGAGGCCGCTCCTTGAATCCTGCGTTCAGTTGTGGACCTCTCAGCAAGGATGTTGAGGTTCTGGAGCGAGTCAAGAGAAGAGCCACGAAGCCGGTGAAGGGACTGGAGGACAGGCCCTATGAGGAGCAGCTGAGAGAGCTGGGGTTGTTTAGCCTGGAGAAGAGGAGGCTGAGAGGAGACCTCATTGTTCTCTGCAACTACCTGAAGGGAGGATGCAGAGAGGAGGGAGCTGGGCTCTTCTCCCAAGGGACAGGGGACAGGACAAGAGGGAATGACCTCAAGCTCCACCAGGGGACATTTAGGCTGGAGATTAGGAGGAAGTTTTTCACACAGGGGGTCATTGGGCAGCGTCAGAGGCTGCCCAGGGAGGGGATTGACTTGCCTTCCCTGGAGGTGTTTAAGGCACAGGTGGATGAGGTCTTGAGGTACTCGGTTTAGCATTTGATAGGAAGGGTTGGACTAGAAGATCCGATGGGTCCCTTCCAACCTGGTTGTTCTATGATTCTGTGATAATGTCCAGGCTGAGAAGAACAATAAAACGGTCACAGAGAAGCTAACTATAACAGCAGACTCCAGACATAAGAGGAAAGGCTCTGAAACTCCTACATTTCCATCAAGGACAGAGACAGCCTGTGCTTCTATCGGCTGAGTTGCGGCCCTTCCTCTCACAGAACTAACTCGATATGACCACTGCCGTGACATCATTAGTCAGGCTCCAGTTTCAGGGGCCGTGAATCCCAGGCACATACAAAAAGCAAGTCAGCTCGGGCCCCGTGCCTCTGAGTTACAGAGCGCTGGGCCAGGTAGGAGGAGAGGGGAAGAAAATGCCCTAAAGCTCTACTACTTCAGACATCTTGAAGATATCAACACACAGACTTTTTCCACAGCAGTTCTCTGAGCAGAAGCTTAGAGGAACATTTCAGCCTAAGAGTGTTATAAAGCTACATGTATACGTAAAAAAGAGCTGACTAGTTTGAAAGGCACAAGGAGCCCTACAGACAGGCAGAGGATTATAGAAAAGGGCAGGGACTAGCACAAAGATTCAGAAACAGTAAGAGGAGTAAAGGGGAGCGTCAAGATACAGAGTGAATGTAGAAGCTGGAACAGCAACAGTGAGCAATACAAAGGGACAGAGAAAGAAAAAGAGAGATGGAAAGAGAGAAAAAAAGAGAGAAAGAAAAGCAAAGCATTTTCAGGTGCAGAGAAAGAACAAACTGCAAGGATCAAGCCAGTGAAATTGTAGGGGGAAAGAATGAGAAATACAGAATAGGACAAAGATGGAAAAGAAAAAAAAAAAGCGTGGGCAGAGAACAGATGCTGAAGACTGGGAAAAGGAGAGAAAAGAGCACAGAGAAATAAAAGGGCAGGGTTATAGGGATCCCAGGAGACAAAAATTGTAGCAGCAGCACAATAAATGAAAGGAACCAAAAAGTCCACCTTTAAAAAGTTTGCTATCTCCTCCCATCACTGTCGCAACAAGCAGCAGAGCAGGGAAAGCACACATACTATTATTTCTCATAAGGATGCTTTCAGGCATAGTAACAGCAGGGCTCTTACCGAGAATGTAAAGGAGAGTCAATCAAATGCAGCTGCTCCCCAGACCCTATTTATACCTTTGAGAGAGTTCGCCCCACCCCATTCACAGGTGATGCTTGTGAAGGCCCAGGGTGTATATAAGCCCCAGGCCTTGCCTGGGGAGGTCATTCAGCCTCTGGTTTCCCTTGAGATTGGAGCTCTGCTGGTGTTTTAACTCCTTGTGTCGGATGAGGGCTGGAATGGTAAGGGTTTTTTTTTTGGTTTTTAATAGCACTTTGTCTGTGAGGCAACTTGTTGCTGTTCTTCATTCTGGGCAGGGGGGTGGGGGATGGTGATGCATTCATCCTCGAGTATCTCCAGTTTGTTGCTGGCAGCATATGGGGGATAAAAATTTATGTTAGCTCGGGCACTGCTTTTCTTGAATTGAGCTCCTAAAGCCTGCAGCCGTCTCATATTTTGATGCTGTACTTTTCTGTTTCTTTTTTTCTTGTAGATGCTGAAGAGGGAGCCGGTGACTGCACGATTATTTCCATAAGCAGACCTGACTTGAGCAGCTTTGGCCAAGGAGAGCTTCAGCGGTGGCCTTCTGCAAGCTGAGTTGAGGGGACAGAGTCGATAAGCGGGAGGTGGCTTGGGGATAGCAGCCCTAGGCGTGGTGGGTGAGGAGGGTAGTTTTTGCTAGTCTCTGGAGCCACGGAGGGGGATAACCAAAACAGCGTGGGAGAAGCCATCGGAGCAGTAGCCGAGGGGGTTGAATGCTGAGGAAGCAGAGCTTAATGTTTGAGTTTGGTTGCAGACTAGCTTGGCTTGGCTGTGCTCTGCAGTCGAGGCAGCGTGAGTAAAAGCAAGCAAGAGGTTTGGAATTCTTTGGTCATTGCAGAGAGTCAGGGACTGGGCTAGTAACATTGTGGGGAAAATGAAAAAAAAAAAAACAAACCCGCAGGCTGGGAAAAAAGATGAAAAAGGAAAAAAGAACTATGGACACAAGACAGATACTAAAGACCGGGGGGAAGCGGGGCGGGGTGGGGAGAAAGAGAAAACAACACAGAAAAATAAGAGTATGGTTATAGGGATGCCAGAAAATAAAAATTGTATTGCAGTACAGTAAATGAAAGGAACCGAAAAGTCTAGCTCTAAGATCTTTGCTATCTAGTCACCTCACCGTCACGAGAAGCGGCATCGCAATGAAAGCTTGTATACTGTTATTTCTGATAAGAATGCTTTTGGGCATAATAACGGCATAGTTCTTAGCAAAAATGTAAGGTATAGTCAGTAAAACACAGGTGCTGCCCATTTCCTATTTATACCTTTGAGATAGTTCACCCCACCCCCTTCACAGGTGATGTGCATGAAGGCCCAGGGTGTATATAAGCCCCAGGCCTTGCCCACAGAGTTCATTCGGCCTCTGGCTTCCCTCGAGGTCAGAGCTCTGCCGCCGCTTTACCTTCTTGCGGCCGATGAGGGTGTGCTGGAAAGGTAAGCTTATTTTTTTTTTCTTTTACAGTGCTTTGTCTTTGTTTAGCATTTCTGGTTATGGGGTCAGTTCTGGGTGTTCCTCATTCTGTGGGGTCGATGTTTTTATCCTAGAATCTCTGCAGTTTGTAGTTGGCTCCTTACGGGACATAACAATTTAGATTTTAGTACACTTGCCTAGAGGAGTAAGTCGATTCCGTGGGTCGGTAGATGATGCAAGGGACCAGGGGAACCCTGGGAAAGGCTGAGAAGTACAGCTCTCGAGGAATATCAGCTCATAAGGGTCAAGGGATTAAAATATAGTGCAGGTTCTGTTAGGAAAAACCAGAGTTCTTTGTCTGATTTTTCAGGGGTGCGGAAGGACTTTAATGGTTTAGAACTGGGAAAGGAAGATAGCTTCATCAGACTTTCTCGGATCGGTTTGGCGGTCAGATGCAAGCGTCATTCAGGTTTCTGTCGTTCCAGTCTCTCTGCAGCCAGTAGGAGGTAACGATGCGATTGAGACACAGATTCAGACACGAGGTATGGATTATTTGGACTCTCGTGTGGCAATTGCCAGTTTGCATATCGGAGGAATTTGATCTCGAGAAGTTTCAGTCGCCTTAAAAATGTACTCTCTGGGACTGAGATCTCTGCTCCCTCGTCCCTTCTACTTATTGCATTGTTCGAGTGACTTATTTGCACCCATCCCGTCTTCATCTGTCTGAATACCGGATACTTTGCTACTTGAAAGTATGGATTTGCTGCCTATCTGCAGCGCAGGATTCCGTCCTTGTCTTCCACTGTATTTCTCAGGGAAGAGGACGGTCATCGTTTTGCCTCGTAACAGTTAACAGCTGAGCGATCATTCCTCATCGGGTCTGTGGGCACACGAGCCTCCCTCGTTTAGAAGAGCTTGGGATTTTTCCAAACTTACCGGGGAGATTTGCTCTATTATCGCTCACAGCGGTCGGAACCTCGTTCCTGTTATCCATTGTGTGGATTTTTATGTTCATAGACTTTCCAGTTTAGGTCTTAAAGGAGTCAGTTCCCACCGTTGTGAACTTTTCATCGGCTGCTTGCCTTTGTCCTTCCAGTGTCCATTACTGTCTGGTAAGTGTTCTGATTTTTTAGGTCTTCT
Organism: Coccyzus lansbergi; assembly: GCA_033558105.1. Classification (NCBI taxonomy): domain Eukaryota; kingdom Metazoa; phylum Chordata; class Aves; order Cuculiformes; family Coccyzidae; genus Coccyzus; species Coccyzus lansbergi. The sequence goes on from JAUMJK010000895.1 coordinate 350,710, forward strand.
GTGTCGATTCTTTTTGAGAACCGGTAAAGGTTGTAATTTTTCAAGTTCTTTTTGTTTACTGCTGTAACTAAAGTCTAGTAAAATTCCTAGAATTTTGATCCGCACAGCTCATCTGTCTTTTGTCCCGGCTATCGGCACTACTATGTTCCTGTAACGGGAGCGGCGGAGAGAAGAGGTAAGCGGACCGTGTGGCATTTTGGCGTGCCTGTGAGGTAGTTGGGCTCACTCTTAAGGGGCTGGCGGCGAGGAGGAAACTAAGTATGTCTCGAAGAGTAAAGTAGTAGCATTTGTTATCTCGATTATGTACGGAACCTTTGGTTTGGCAGGTGCCCTGACAGTTTTGCAGCGGGTTTAGTACAAGATGTCGGCAGTGAGCAGTGTGATGCTGACTTAGCACTCTGTTTGCTGTCTCTTTTTTTTTTTTTTTTTTTTGTGTGTGTGTATTATAGTCCAGGACAATGTGACAGTGCAGGATTTTTCCAGTTACTTGATGCAGTTAGAGGTTTTTTGCCTGGGATGGCTTTGGGTCCTCGGTCCTCAGGAAGTTAAGAGGGCTGTGGTTTTTGCCGGGAAGAGGGCAGAATGTCGAGAGCAGCAAGGAGGAGATTTAGCGTAGGGTAGAAGGTTGCGCGGGGAGAGTTTGCCTCGTTACAGATTTGGAGAAGGGTTTAATTTTCAGCACCAAGCTAGCGTGCGCCAGGCAGGGCAGTTCCAGCCTGTATCTGTCTTTCAGGACCCTTATAAAGGCCACAAGACCCTTCTAATGCCCCTCAGGACCTTTCTAAAGGCCCTCAGACCCTTCTAGTGCCCCTCAGGGCATTTATAAAGGTTCCCAGACCCTTCTAGAGCCTGTCAGGACCCTTATAAAGGCCCCCAGACCCCTCTAGAGCACCTCAGAACACTTCTAAAGGCCTGCAGACCATTCTAATGCCTGTCAGGGCCTTTATAAAGGTCCCCAGACCCTTCTACTGCCCCTCAGGAGCATTCTAAAGGCCCCCAGACCCTTCTAATGCCCCACAGGGCCTTTCTAAAGGTCCTCAGACCATTCTAGAGCCCCTGAAGACCCTTCTAAAGGCCCCCAGACCCTTATAGAGCCCCTCAGGACCAATCTAAAGTCCCCCAGACCCTGCTAATTCCCCTCAGGGCTTTTATAAGGGCACCCAGACCCTTCTAATGCCCCTCAGGACATTTCTAAAGGCCCCCAGAACATTCTAGAGCCCCTCAGGACATTTCTAAAGGCACCCAGACCCTTGTAATGCCACTCAGGGCCTTTCTAAAGGCCGTGAGACCCTTATAATCCCCCTGAGGGCCTTTAAAAAGGCCCCCAGACCCTTCTGGACCCCCTCAGGACGCTTCTAATAGCCCCTAGACCCTTCTAGAGCCCCTCAGGGCCTTTCTAAAGGCCTCCACACCCTTCTAATGACCCTCAAGACCCATGTAAAGGCCCCCAGACCCTTCTAGATTGCCTCAGGACCCATCTAAAAGCCCCCAGACCCTTCTAATGCCTTTCAGAGCCTTTCTAAAGGCCTCCACACCCTTCTAATGACCCTCAAGACCAATGTAAAGGCCTCTAGACCCTTCTAGATTGCCTCAGGACCCATCTAAAAGCCCCCAGACCCTTCTAATGCCTTTCAGGACCCTTATGAAGAACACAAGACACTTCTAATGCACCTCAGGACCATTCTAAAGGCACTCAGACCCTTCTAATGCCCCTCAGGACCCTTCTAAAGGCCCCTGGACCCTTCTAATGCCCCTCAGGGCCTTTCTAAAGTACCCCAGACATTTCTAGAACCTCTCAGGGCCTTTCTATATGACCCCAGACCCTTGTAATGCCCATCAGGGCTTTTCTAAAGTCCCCCATACCCTTCTAATGCCCCTCAGGACATTTCTAAAGGCCCCCAGACCCTTCTAGAGCCTCTCAGGACATTTCTAAAGGCACCCAGACCCTTCTAATGCCACTCAGGGCCATTCTAAAGGCCGCGAGACCATTATAATCCCCCTGAGGGCCTTTAAAAAGGCCCCCAGACCCTTCTGGACCCCCTCAGGACGCTTCTAATAGCCCCCAGACCCTTCTAGAGCCCCTCAGGGCCTTTCTAAAGGCCTCCACACCCTTCTAATGACCCTCAAGACCCATGTAAAGGCCCCCAGACCCTTCTAGATTGCCTCAGGACCCATCTAAAAGCCCCCAGAACCTTCTAATGCCTTTCAGGACCCTTATGAAGGTAACAAGACCCTTCTAATGCCCCTCAAGACCTTTCTAAAGGCCCTCAGACCCTTCTAATGCCCCTCAGGGCATTTATAAAGGTTCCCAGACCCTTCTAGAGCCCGTCAGGACCCTTATAAAGGCCCCCAGACCATTCTAGAGCCCCTCAGGACACTTCTAAAGGCCTGGAGACCATTCTAATGCCCGTCAGGGCCTTTCAAAAGGTCCCCAGACCCTTCTACTGCCCCTCAGGAGCATTCTAAAGGCCCCCAGACCCTTCTAATGCCCCACAGGGCCTTTCTAAAGGTCCCCAGACCATTCTAGAGCCCCTGAAGACCCTTCTAAAGGCCCCCAGACCCTTCTAATGCCCCTCAGGGCCTTTCTAAAGTACCCCAGACCCTGCTAATTCCCCTCAGGGCTTTTATAAGGGCACCCAGACCCTTCTAATGCTCCTCAGGACATTTCTAAAGGCCCCCAGACACTTCTAGAGCCCCTCAGGACATTTCTAAAGGCACCCAGACCCTTGTAATGCCACTAAGGGCCTTTCTAAAGGCCGCGAGACCCTTATAATCCCCCTGAGGGCCTTTAAAAAGGCCCCTAGACCCTTCTGGACCCCCTCAGGACGCTTCTAATAGCCCCCAGACCCTTCTAGAGCCCCTCAGGGCCTTTCTAAAGGCCTCCACACCCTTCTAATGACCATCAAAACCCATGTAAAGGCCTCTAGACCCTTCTAGATTACCTCAGGACCCATCTAAAAGACCCCAGACCCTTCTAATGCCCCTCAGGACCTTTCTAAAAGCCCTCAGACCCTTCTAATGCCCCTCAGGGCCCTTCTAAAGGCCCCCAGACCCTTCTAATGCCCCTCAGGGCCTTTCTAAAGTACCCCAGACACATCTAGAACCTCTCAGGGCCTTTCTATATGACCCCAGACCCATGTAATGCCCCTCAGGGCTTTTCTAAAGTCTCCCATACCCTTCTAATGCCCCTCAGGACATTTCTAAAGGCACCCAGACCCTTCTAATGCCACTCAGGGCCTTTCTAAAGGCCGCGAGACCCTTATAATCCCCCTGAGGGCCTTTAAAAAGGCCCCCAGACCCTTCTGGACCCACTCAGGACGCCTCTAATAGCCCCCAGACCCTTCTAGAGCCCCTCAGGGCCTTTCTAAAGGCCTCCACACCCTTCTAATGACCCTCAAGACCCATGTAAAGGCCCCCAGACCCTTCTAGATTGCCTCAGGACCCATCTAAAAGCCCCCAGACCCTTCTAATGCCTTTCAGGGCCTTTCTAAATGCCTCCACACCCTTCTAATGACCCTCAAGACACATGTAAAGGCCCCCAGACCCTTCTAGATTGCCTCAGGACCCATCTAAAAGCCCCCAGACCCTTCTAATGCCTTTCAGGGTCTTTCTAAATGCCTCCACACCCTTCTAATGACCCTCAAAACACATGTAAAGGCCCCCAGAGCCTTCTAGATTGCCTCAGGACCCATCCAAAAGCCCCCAGACCCTTCTAATGCCTTTCAGGACCCTTATGAAGGCCACAAGACTCTTCTAATGCCCCTCAGGACCTTTCTAAAGGCCCTCAGACCCTTCCAGTGCCCCTCAGGGCATTTATAAAGGTTCCCAGACCCTTCTAGAGCATGTCAGGACCCTTATAAAGGCCCCCAGACCGTTCTAGAGCCCCTCAGGACACTTCTCAAGCCCGCAGACCATTCTAATGCCCGTCAGGGCCTTTCTAAAGGTCCCCAGACCCTTATACTGCCACTCAGGAGCATTCTAAAGGCCCCCAGACCCTTCTAATGCCCCACAGGGCCTTTCTAAAGGTCCCCAGACCATTCTAGAGCCCCTGAAGACCCTTCTAAAGGCCCCCAGACCCTTCTAATGCCCCTCAGGGCCTTTCTAAAGTACCCCAGACACTTCTAGAACCTCTCAGGGCCTTTCTATATGACCCCAGACCCTTCTAATGCCTCTCAGGGCCTTTCTAAAGGCCGCGAGACCATTATAATCCTCATGAGGACCTTTAAAAAGGCCCCCAGACCCTTCTGGACCCCCTCAGGACGCTTCTAATAGCCCCCAGACCCTTCTAGAGCCCCTCAGGGTCATTCTAAAGGCCTCCACACCCTTCTAATGACCCTCAAGACCCATGTAAAGGCGTCCAGACCCTTCTAGATTGCCTCAGGACCCATCTAAAAGCCCCCAGACCCTTCTAATGCCTTTCAGGACCCTTTCTAAATGCCTCCACACCCTTCTAATGACCCTCAAGACCCATGTAAAGGCCCCCAGACCCTTCTAGATTGCCTCAGGACCCATCTAAAAGCCCCCAGACCCTTCTAATGCCTTTCAGGACCCTTATGAAGGCCACAAGACCCTTCTAATGCCCCTCAGGACCTTTCTAAAGGCCCTCAGACCCTTCTAGTGCCCCTCAGGGCATTTATGAAGGTTCCCAGACCCTTCTAGAGCCTGTCAGGTCCCTTATAAAGGCCCCCAGACCATTCTAGAGCACCTCAGGACACTTCTAAAGGCCCGCAGACCATTCTAATGCCCGTCAGGGCGTTTCTAAAGGTCCCCAGACACTTCTACTGCCCCTCAGGAGCATTCTAAAGGCCCCCAGACCCTTCTAATGCCCCACAGGGCCTTTCTAAAGGTCCCCAGACCCTTCTAGAGCCACTCAAGACCCTTCTAAAGGCCCCCAGACCTTTATAGAGCCCATCAGGACCCTTCTAAAGACCCCCAGACCCTGCTAATTCCCCTCAGGGCTTTTATAAGGGCACCCAGACCATTCTAATGCCCCTCAGGACATTTCTAAAGGCCCCCAGAACCTTCTAGAGCCCCTCAGGACATTTCTAAAGGCACCCAGACCCTTCTAATGCCACTCAGGGCCTTTCTAAAGGCCGCGAGACCCTTATAATCCCCCTGAGGGCCTTTAAAAAGGCCCCCAGACCCTTCTGGACCCCCTCAGGACGCTTCTAATAGCCCCCAGACCCTTCTAGAGCCCCTCAGGGCCTTTCTAAAGGCCTCCACACCCTTCTAATGACCCTCAAGACCCATGTAAAGGCCCCCAGACCCTTCTAGATTGCCTCAGGACCCATCTAAAAGCCCCCAGACCCTTCTAGAGCCCCTCAGGGCCTTTCTAAAGGCCTCCACACCCTTCTAATGACCCTCAAGACCCATGTAAAGGCCCCCAGACCCTTCTAGATTGCCTCAGGACCCATCTAAAACCCCCAGACCCTTCTAGAGCCCCTCAGGGCCTTTCTAAAGGCCTCCACACCCTTCTAATGACCCTCAAGACCCATGTAAAGGCCCCCAGACCCTTCTAGATTGCCTCAGGACCCATCTAAAAGCCCCCGACCCTTCTAATGCTTTTCAGGACCCTTATGAAGGCCACAAGACCCTTCTAATGCCCCTCAGGACCTTTCTAAAAGCCCTCAGACCCTTCTAATGCCCCTCAGGGCCTTTCTAAAGTACCCCAGACACTTCTAGAACCTCTCAGGGCCTTTCTATATGACCCCAGACCCTTGTAATGCCCCTCAGGGCTTTTCTTAAGGCCCCCATACCCTTCTAATGCCCCTCAGGACATTTCTAAAGGCCCCCAGACCATTCTAGAGCCCCTCAGGACATTTCTAAAGGCACCCAGACCCTTCTAATGCCACTCAGGGCCTTTCTAAAGGCCGCGAGACCCTTATAATCCCAATGAGGGCCTTTAAAAAGGCCTCCAGACCCTTCTGGAACCCCTCAGGACGCTTCTAATAGCCCCCAGACCCTTCTAGAGCCCCTCAGGGCCTTTCTAAAGGTCCCCAGACCCTTCTAGAGCAACTGAAGACCCTTCTAAAGGCCCCCAGACCCTTGTAATGCCCCTCAAGGCCTTTCTAAAGTACGCCAGACAATTCTAGAAACTATCAGGGCCTTTCTATATGACCCGAGACCCTTCTAATGCCACTCAGGGCCTTTCTAAAGGCCGCGAGACCCTTATAATCCCCCTGAGGGCCTTTAAAAAGGCCCCCAGACCCTTCTGGACCCTTTCAGGACGCTTCTAATAGCCCCCAGACCCTTTTAGAGCCCCTCAGGGCCTTTCTAAAGGCCTCCACACCCTTCTAATGACCCTCAAGACCCATGTAAAGGCCCCTAGACCCTTCTAGATTGCCTCAGGACCCATCTAAAAGCCCCCAGACCCCTCTAATGCCTTTCAGGACCCTTATCAATGCCACAAGACCCTTCTAATGCCCCTCAGGACCTTTCTAAAGGCCCTCAGACCCTTCTAATGCCCCTCAGGGCATTTATAAAGGTTCCCAGACCATTCTAGAGCCCGTCAGGACCCTTATAAAGGCCCCCAGACCATTCTAGAGCACCTCAGGACACTTCTAAAGGCCCGCAGACCATTCGAATGCCCGTCAGGGCCTTTCTAAAGGCCCCCAGACCCTTCTACTGCCCCTCAGGAGCATTCTAAAGGCCCCCAGACCCTTCTAATGCCCCACAGGGCCTTTCTAAAGGTCCCCAGACCCTTCTTCTGCCCCTCAGGAGCATTCTAAAGGCCCCCAGACCCTTCTAATGCCCCACAGGGCCTTTCTAAAGGTCCCCAGACCCTTCTAGAGCCCCTGAAGACCCTTCTAAAGGCCCCCAGACCCTTATAGAGCCCCTCAGGACCCTTCTAAAGTCCCCCAGACCCTGCTAATTCCCCTCAGGTCTTTTATAAGGGCACCCAGACCCTTCTAAAGCTCCTCAGGACCCTTATAAAGGCACCCAGTCCCTTCTAGAGCCTCTCAGGACAGTTTTAAATGCCTCCAGACCCTTCTAGAACCCCTCAGGACCATTCTAAAGGCCCCCAGACCCTTCTAATGCCCCTCAGGGCATTTCTAAAGTACCCCAGACACTTCTAGAACCTCTGAGGGCCTTTCTGTATGACCCCAGACCGTTGTAATGCCACTCAGGGCCTTTCTAAAAGCCGCGAGACCCTTATAATCCCCCTGAGGGCCTTTAAAAAGGCCCCCAGACCCTTCTGGACCCCCTCAGGACGCTTCTAATAGCCCCCAGACCCTTCTAGAGCCCCTCAGCGCCTTTCTAAAGGACACCACACCCTTCTAATGACCCTCAAGACCCATGTAAAGGCCCCTAGACCCTTCTAGATTGCCTCAGGACCCATCTAAAAGACCCCAGACCCTTCTAATGCCTTTCAGGACCATTATGAAGGCTCTGAGACCCTTCTAATGCCCCTCAGGACCTTTCTAAAGGACCTTAGACCCTTCTAATGCCCCTCAGGGCATTTATAAAGGTTCCCAGACCCTTCTAGAACCTGTCAGGACACTTATAAAGGTCCCCAGACCCTTCTACTGCCCCTCAGGAGCATTCTAAAGGCCCCCAGACCCTTCTAATGCCCCACAGGGCCTTTCTAAAGGTCCCCAGACCCTTCTAGAGCCCTTGAAGACCCTTCTAAAGGCCCCCAGACCCTTCTAATGCCTTTCAGGGCCTTTCTAAAGGCCTCCACACCCTTCTAATGACCCTCAAGACCCATGTAAAGGCCCCTAGACCCTTCTAGATTGCCTCAGGACCCATCTAAAAGCCCCCAGACCCTTCTAATGCCTCTCAGGACCCTTATGAAGGACACAAGACCCTTCTAATGCCCCTCAGGACCTTTCTAAAGGCCCTCAGACGCTTCTAATGCCCCTCAGGGCATTTATAAAGGTTCCCAGACCATTCTAGAGCCCGTCAGGACACTTATAAAGGTCCCCAGACCCTTCTACTGCCCCTCAGGAGCATTCTAAAGGACCTCAGACCCTTCTAATGCCCCACGGGGCCTTTCTAAAGGTCCCCAGACCCTTCTAGAGCCCCTGAAGACCCTTCTAAATGCCCCCAGACCCTTCTAATGCCCCACAGGGCCTTTTTAAAGGTCCCCAGACCCTTCTAGAGCCCCTCAAGACCCTTCTAAAGGCCGCCAGACCCTTATAGAGCCCCTCAGGACCCTTCTAAAGTCCCCCAGACCCTGCTAATTCCCCTCAGGGCTTTTTTAAGGGCACCCAGACCCTTCTACTGCCCCTCAGGACCCTTATAAAGGCACCCAGACCCTTCTAGAGCCTCTCAGGACAGTTTTAAATGCCTCCAGACCCTTCTAGACCCCCTCAGGACCATTCTAAAGGCCCCCAGACCCTTCTAATGCCCCTCAGGTCATTTCTAAAGGCACCCAGACCCTTCTAATGCCACTCAGGGCCTTTCTAAAGGCCGCGAGACCCTTATAATCCCCCTGAGGGCCTTTAAAAAGGCCCCCAGACCCTTCTGGACCCCCTCAGGACGCTTCTAATAGCCCCCAGACCCTTCTAGAGCCCCTCAGGGCTTTTCTAAAGGCCTCCACACCCTTCTAAGGACACTCAAGACCCATGTAAAGGCCCCTAGACCCTTCTAGATTGCCTCAGGACCCATCTAAAAGCCCCCAGACCCTTCTAATGCATTTCAGGACCCTTATGAAGGCCACAAGACCCTTCTAATGCCCCTCAGGACCTTTCTAAAGGCCCTCAGACCCTTCTAATGCCCCTCAGGGCATTTATAAAGGTCCCCAGACCCTTCTACTGCCCCTCAGGAGCATTCTAAAGGCCCCCAGACCCTTCTAATGCCCCACAGGGCCTTTCTAAAGGTCCCCAGACTTTTCTAGAGCCCCTGAAGACTCTTCTAAAGGCCGCCAGACCCTTATAGAGCCCCTCAGGACCCTTCTAAAGGCCCCCAGACCCTGCTAATTCCCCTCAGGGCTTTCATATGTGCACCCAGACACTTCTAATGCCCCTCAGGACCCTTATGAAGGCACCCAGACTTTTCTAGAGCCTCTCAGGACAGTTTTAAATGCCTCCAGACCCTTCTAGACCCCCTCAGAACCATTCTAAAGGCCCCCAGACCCTTCTAATGCCCCTCAGGGCCTTTCTAAAGGCCCCCATACCCTTCTAATGCCCATCAGGTCATTTCTAAAGGCCCCCAGACCATTCTGGACCCCCTCAGGACGATTCTAATAGCCCCCAGACCCTTCTAGAGCCCCTCAGGGCCTTTCTAAAGGCCTCCACACCCTTCTAATGACCCTCAAGACCCATGTAAAGGCCCCCAGACCCTTTTAGATTGCCTCAGGACCCATCTAAAAGCCCCCAGACCCTTCTAATGCCTTTCAGGGCCTTTCTAAAGGCCTCCACACCCTTCTAATGACACTCAAGACCCATGTAAAGGCCCCTAGACCCTTCTAGATTGCCTCAGGACCCATCTAAAAGACCCCAGACCCTTCTAATGCCTTTCAGGACCCTTATGAAGGCCACAAGACCCTTCTAATGCCCCTCAGCACCTTTCTAAAGGCCCTCAGACCCTTCTAATGCACCTCAGGGCATTTATAAAGGTTCCCAGACCCTTCTAGAGCACGTCAGGACACTTATAAAGGTCCCTAGACCCTTCTACTGCCCCTAAGGAGCATTCTAAAGGCCCTCAGACCCTTCTAATGCCCCACAGGGTCTTTCTAAAGGTCCCCAGACCCTTCTAGAGCCCCTGAAGACCCTTCTAAAGGCCCCCAGACCCTTCTAATGCCACACAGGGCCTTTCTAAAGGTCCCCAGACCCTTCTAGAGCCCCTCAAGACCCTTCTAAAGGCCCCCAGACCCTGCTAATTCCTTTCAGTGCTTTTATAATGGCACCCAGACCCTTCTAATGCCCCTCAGGACCCTTATAAAGGCACCCAGACCCTTCTAGAGCCTCTCAGGACAGTTTTAAATGCCTCCAGACCCTTCTAGACCCTCTCAGGACTTTTCTAAAGGCCCTCAGACCCTTCTAATGCCCCTCAGGGCATTTATAAAGGTTCCCAGACCCTTCTACTGCCCCTCAGGTGCATTCTAAAGGCCCCCAGACCCTTCTAATGCCGCACAGGGCCTTTCTAAACGTCCCCAGACCCCTCTAGAGCCCCTGAAGACCCTTCTAAAGGCCCCCAGACCCTTTTAGAGCCCCTCAGGGCCTTTCTAAAGGCCTCCACACCCTTCTAATGATGCTCAGGACCCATGTAAAGGCCCCCAGACCCTTCTAGATTGCCTCAGGACCCATCTAAAAGCCCCCAGACCCTTCTAATGCCCTTCAGGGCCTTTCTAAAGGCCTCCACACCCTTCTAATGAACCTCAAGACCCATGTAAAGACCCCTAGACCCTTCTAGATTGCCTCAGGACCCATCTAAAAGCCCCCAGACCCTTCTAATGCCTCACAGGTCCTTTCTAAAGGTCCCCAGACCCTTCTAGAGCCCCTGAAGACCCTTCTAAAGGCCCCCAGACCATTATAGAGCCCCCCAGGACCCTTCTAAAGTCCCCCAGACCCTGCTAATTGCCCTCAGGGCTTTTATAAGGGCACCCAGACCCTTATAATGCCCCTCAGGACCCTTATAAAGGCACCCAGACCCTTCTAGAGCCTCTCAGGACAGTTTTAAATGCCTCCAGACCCTTCTAGACCCTCTCAGGACTTTTCTAAAGGCCCTCAGACCCTTCTAATGCCCCTCAGGGCATTTATAAAGGTTCCCAGACCCTTCTACTGCCCCTCAGGTGCATTCTAAAGGCCCCCAGACCCTTCTAATGCCGCACAGGGCCTTTCTAAACGTCCCCAGACCCCTCTAGAGCCCCTGAAGACCCTTCTAAAGGCCCCCAGACCCTTTTAGAGCCCCTCAGGGCCTTTCTAAAGGCCTCCACACCCTTCTAATGATGCTCAGGACCCATGTAAAGGCCCCCAGACCCTTCTAGATTGCCTCAGGACCCATCTAAAAGCCCCCAGACCCTTCTAATGCCCTTCAGGGCCTTTCTAAAGGCCTCCACACCCTTCTAATGAACCTCAAGACCCATGTAAAGACCCCTAGACCCTTCTAGATTGCCTCAGGACCCATCTAAAAGCCCCCAGACCCTTCTAATGCCTCACAGGTCCTTTCTAAAGGTCCCCAGACCCTTCTAGAGCCCCTGAAGACCCTTCTAAAGGCCCCCAGACCATTATAGAGCCCCCCAGGACCCTTCTAAAGTCCCCCAGACCCTGCTAATTGCCCTCAGGGCTTTTATAAGGGCACCCAGACCCTTATAATGCCCCTCAGGACCCTTATAAAGGCACCCAGACCCTTCTAGAGCCTCTCAGGACAGTTTTAAATGCCTCCAGACCCTTCTAGAACCCCTCAGGACCATTCTAAAGGCCCCCAGACCCTTCTAATGCCTTTCAGGGCATTTCTAAAGTACCCCAGACACGTCTAGAACCTCTCAGGGCCTTTCTATATGACCCCAGACCCTTGTAATGCCACTCAGGGCCTTTCTAAAAGCCGCGAGACCCTTATAATCCCCCTGAGGGCCTTTAAAAAGGCCCCCAGACCCTTCTGGACCCCCTCAGGACGCTTCTAATAGCCCCCAGACCCTTCTAGAGCTCCTCAGGGCCTTTCTAAAGGCCTCCACACCCTTCTAATGACCCTCAAGACCCATGTAAACGCCCCCAGACCCTTCTAGATTGCCTCAGGACCCATCTAAAAGCCCCCAGACCCTTCTAATGCATTTCAGGGCCTTTCTAAAGGCCTCCACACCCTTCTAATGACCCTCAAGACCCATGTAAAGGCCCCTAGACCCTTCTAGATTGCCTCAGGACACATCTAAAAGACCCCAGACCCTTCTAATGCCTTTCAGGACCCTTATGAAGGGCACAAGACCCTTCTAATGCCCCTCAGGACCTTTCTAAAGGCCCTCAGACCCTTCTAATGCCCCTCAGGGCATTTATAAAGGTCCCCAGACCCTTCTACTGCCCCTCAGGAGCATTCTAAAGGCCCCCAGACCCTTCTAATGCCCCACAGGGCCTTTCTAAAGGTCCCCAGACCCTTCTACTGCCCCTCAGGAGCATTCTAAACGCCCCCAGACGCTTCTAATGCCCCACAGGGCCTTTCTAAAGGTCCCCAGACCCTTATAGAGCCCCTGAAGACCCTTCTAAAGGCCGCCAGACCCTTATAGAGCCCCTCAAGACCCTTCTAAAGGCCCCCAGACCCTGCTAATTACTTTCAGTGCTTTTATAAGGGCACCCAGACCCTTCTAATGCCCCTCAGGACCCTTATAAAGGCACCCAGACCCTTCTAGAGCCTCTCAGGACAGTTTTAAATGCCTCCAGACCCTTCTAGACCCCCTCAGGACCATTCTAAAGGCCCCCAGACCCTTCTAATGCCCATCAGGGCCTTTCTAAAGGTCCCCAGACCACTCTAGAGCCCCTGAAGACCCTTCTAAAGGCCCCCAGACCCTTCTAGAGCCCCTCAGGGCCTTTCTAAAGGCCTCCACACCCTTCTAATGACCCTCAAGACCCATGTAAAGGCCCCTAGACCCTTCTAGATTGCCTCAGGACCCATCTAAAAGCCCCCAGACCCTTCTAATGCCTTTCAGGACCATTATGAAGGCCACAAGAACCTTCTAATGCCCCTCAGGACCTTTCTAAAGCCCTTAGACCCTTCTAATGCCCCTCAGGGCATTTATAAAGGTTACCAGACCCTTCTAGAGCCCGTCAGGACACTTATAAAGGTCCCCAGACCCTTCTACTCCCCCTCAGGAGCATTCTAAAGGCCCCCAGACCCTTCTAATGCCCCACAGGGACTTTCTAAAGGCCCCAGACCCTTCTAGAGCCCTTGAAGACCCTTCTAAAGGCCCCCAGACCCTTCTAGAGCCCCTCAGGGCCTTTCTAAAGGCCTCCACACCCTTCTAATGACTCTCAAGACCCATGTAAAGGCCCCTAGACCCTTCTAGATTGCCTCAGGACCCATCTAAAAGCCCCCAGACCCTTCTAATGCATTTCAGGGCCTTTCTAAAGGTCTCCACACCCTTCTAATGACCCTCAAGACCCATGTAAAGGCCCCTAGACCCTTCTCGATTGCCTCAGGACCCATCTAAAAGCCCCCAGACCCTTCTAATGCCTTTCAGGACCCTTATGAAGGCCACAAGACCCTTCTAATGCCCCTCAGGACCTTTCTAAAGGCCCTCAGACCCTTCTAATGCCCCTCAGGGCATTTATAAAGGTTCCCAGACCCTTCTACTGCCCCTCAGGAGCATTCTAAAGGCCCCCAGACCCTTCTAGAGCCCCTCAGGGCCTTTCTAAAGGCCTCCACACCCTTCTAATGACCCTCAAGACCCATGTAAAGGCCCCCAGACCCTTCTAGATTGCTTCAGGACCCATCTAAAAGCCCCCAGACCCTTCTAATGCCCCTCAGGACCATTCTAAAGGCCCTCAGACCCTTTTAATTCCTTTAAAAAGGCCCCCAGACCCTTCTGGACCCCCTCAGGATGCTTCTAATAGCCCCGAGACCCTTCTAGAGCTCCTCAGGTCCTTTCTAAAGGCCTCCACACCCTTCTAATGACACTCAAGACCCATGTAAAGGCCCCCAGACCCTTCTAGATTGCCTCAGGACCAATCTAAAAGCCCCCAGACCCTTCTAATGCCTTTCAGGACCCTTATCAAGGCCACAAGACCCTTCTAATGCCCCTCAGGACCTTTCTAAAGGCCCTCAGACCCTTCTAATGCCCCTCAGGGCATTTATAAAGGTTCCCAGACCCTTCTAGAGCCCGTCAGGACCCTTTTAAAGGCCCCCAGACCATTCTAGAGCCCCTCAGGACACTTCTAAATCCCGCAGACCATTCTAATGCCCGTCAGGGCCTTTCTAAAGGTCCCCAGACCCTTCTACTGCCCCTCAGGAGCATTCTAAAGGCCCCCAGACCCTTCTAATGCCCCACAGGGCCTTTCTAAAGGTCCCCAGACCCTTCGAGAGCCCCTGAAGACCCTTCTAAAGGCCCCCAGACCCTTATAGAGCCCCTCAGGACCCTTCTAAAGGCCCCCAGACCATGTTAATTCCTTTCAGGGCTTATATAAGGGCACCCAGACCCTTCTAATGCCCCTCAGGACCCTTATAAAGGCACCCAGACTCTTCTAGAGCCTCTCAGGACAGTTTTAAATGCCTCCAGACCCTTCTAGACACCCTCAGGACCATTCTAAAGGCCCCCAGACCCTTCTAATGCCCCTCAGGTCATTTCTAAAGGCCCCAGACCCTTCTAGACCCCCTCAGGACTCTTCTAATAGCCCCCAGACCCTTCTAGTGCCCCCCAGGGACTTTCTAAAGGCATCCACACCCTTCTAATGACCCTCAAGACCCATGTAAAGGCCTCCAGACCCTTCTAATGCCTTTCAGGACCCTTATGAAGGCCACAAGACCCTTCTAATGACCCTCAGGACCTTTTAAAAGGCCCACAGACCCTTCTAATGCCCCTGAGGGCATTTATAAAGGTTCCCAGACCCTTCTAGAGCCAGTCAGAACACTTATAAAGGTCCCCAGACCCTTATAGAGGCCCTCAGGATCATTCTAAAGGCCCCCAGACCCTTCTAATGCCCCACGGGGCCTTTCTAAAGGTCCCCGGACCCTTCTAGAGCCCCTGAAGACCCTTCTAAGGGCCCCCAGACCCTTATAGAGCCCCTCAGGACCCTTCTAAAGTCCCCCAGACCCTGCTAATTCCGCTCAGGGCTTTTATAAGGGCACCCAGACCCTTCTAAAGCCCCTCAGGACCCTTATAAAGGCACCCAGACCCTTCTAGAGCCTCTCAGGACCGTTTTAAATGCCTCCAGACCCTTCTAGAACCCCTCAGGACCATTCTAAAGGCCCCCAGACCCTTCTAATGCCCCTCAGGGCATTTCTAAAGTACCCCAGACACTTCTAGAACCTCTCAGGGCCTTTCTATATGACCCCAGACCCTTGTAATGCCCCTCAGGGCCTTTCTAAAAGCCGCGAGACCCTTATAATCCCCCTGAGGGCCTTTAAAAAGGCCCCCAGACCCTTCTGGACCCCCTCAGGACGCTTCTAATAGCCCCCAGACCCTTCTAGAGCCCCTCAGCGCCTTTCTAAAGGCCTCCACACCCTTCTAATGACCCTCAAGACCCATGTAAAGGCCCCCAGACCCTTCTAGATTGCCTCAGGACCCATCTAAAAGCCCCCAGACCCTTCTAATGCCTTTCAGGACCCTTATGAAGGCCACCAGACCCTTCTAATGCCCCTCAGGACCTTTCTAAAGGCCCTCAGACCCTTCTAATGCCCCTCAGGGCATTTATAAAGGTTCCCAGACCCTTCTAGAGCCCGTCAGGACCCTTATAAAGGCCCCCAGACCATTCTAGAGCCCCTCAGGACACTTCTAAATCCCGCAGACCATTCTAATGCCCGTCAGGGCCTTTATAAAGGTCCCCAGACCCTTCTACTGCCCCTCAGGAGCATTCTAAATGCACCCAGACCCTTGTAATGCCGCTCAGGACCTTTCTAAAGGCCCCCAGACCCTTATAGAGCCCCTCAGGACCCTTCTAAAGTCCCCCAGACCCTGCTAATTCCCCTCAGGGCCCTTTTAAAGGCACCCAGACCCTTCGAGAGCCTCTCAGGACAGTTTTAAATGCCTCCAGACCCTTCTAGACCCCCTCAGGTCCATTCTAAAGGCCCCCAGACCCTTCTAATGACCCTCAGGGCCTTTCTAAAGTACCCCAGACACTTCTAGAACCTCTCAGGGCATTTCTATATGACCCCAGACCCTTGTAATGCCCCTCAGGGCCTTTCTAAAGGCCCCCAGACCCTTCTAATGCCACTGAAGACCCTTCTAAAGGCCCCCAGACCCTTCTAGAGCCCCTCAGGACATTTCTAAAGGCACCCAGAACCTTCTAATGCCACTCAGGGCCTTTCTAAAGGCTGCGAGACCCTTATAATCCCCCTAAGGACCTTTAAAAAGGCCCCCAGACCCTTCTGGACCCCCTCAGGACGCTTCTAATAGCCCCCTGACCATTCTACAGCCCCTCAGGGCCTTTCTAAAGGCCTCCACACCCTTCTAATAACCCTCAAGACCCATGTAAAGGCCCCCAGACCCTTCTAGATTGCCTCAGGACCCATCTAAAAGCCCCCAGACCCTTCTAATGTCCCTCAGGACCCTTCTAAAGGCGCCCAGACCATTCTAATGCACCTCAGGACCCATGTAAAGGCCCCTAGACCCTTCTAGATTGCCTCAGGACCCATCTAAAAGCCCCCAGACCCTTCTAATGCCTTTCAGGACCCTTATGAAGGCCACAAGAACGTTCTAATGCCCCTCAGGACCTTTCTAAAGGCCCTTAGACCCTTCTAATGCCCCTCAGGGCATTTATAAAGCTTCCCAGACCCTTCTAGAGCCAGTCAGGACACTTATAAAGGTCCCCAGACCCTTATAGAGCCCCTCAGGAGCATTCTAAAGGCCCCCAGACCCTTCTAATGCCCCACAGGGCCTTTCTAAAGGTCCCCAGACCCTTCTAGAGCCCCTTAAGACCCTTCTAAGGGCCCCCAGACCCTTATAGAGCCCCTCAGGACCCTTCTAAAGGCCCCCAGACCCTGCTAATTCCACTCAGGGCTATTATAAGGGCCACAAGACCCTTCTAATGCCCCTCAGGACCCTTATAAAGGCACCCAGACCCTTCTAGAGCCTCTCAGGACAGATTTCAATGCCTCCAGACCCTTCTAGACCCCCTCAGGACCATTCTAAAGGCCCCCAGACCCTTCCAATGCACCTCAGGACCCTTCTAAATGCCCCCAGACCCTTCTAATGCACCTCAGGGCCTCTCTAAATTACCCCAGACACTTCTAGAACCTCTCAGGGCCTTTCTATATGACACCAGACCCTTGTAATGCCCCTCAGGGCCTTTCTAAAGGCCCCCATACCCTTCTAATGACCCTCAGGACATTTCTAAAGGCCCCCAGACCCTTCAAGAGCCCCTCAGGACATTTCTAAAGGCACCCAGAACCTTCTAGAGCATCTCAGGACAGTTTTAAATGCCTCCAGACCATTCTAGACCCCCTGAGGACCATTCTAAAGGCCCCCAGACCCTTCTAATGCCCCTCAGGACCATTCTAAAGGCCCCCAGACCCTTCTAATGCACCTCATGGCCTTTCTAAAGTACCCCAGACACTTCTAGAACCTCTCAGGGCCTTTCTATATGACCCCAGACCCTTGTAATGACCCTAAGGGCCTTTCTAAAGGCCCCCATACAATTCTAATGCCCCTCAGGACCCTTCTAAAGGCCCCCAGACCCTTCTAATGCCCCTCAGGGCCTTTCTAAAGTACCCCAGACACTTCTAGAACCTCTCAGGGCCTTTCTATATGACCCCAGACCCTTGCAATGCCCCTCAGGGCCTTTCTAAAGGCCCCCATACCCTTCTAATGACAATCAGGACATTTCTAATGGCCCCCAGACCCTTCAAGAGCCCCTCAGGTCATTTCTACAGGCACCCAGAACCTTCTAATGCCACTCAGGGCCTTTCTAAAGGCTGCGAGACCCTTATAATCCCCCTGAGGACCTTTAAAAAGGCCCCCAGACCCTTCTGGACCCCCTAAGGACGCTTCTAATAGACCCCAGACCCTTCTAGAGCCCCTCAGGGCCTTTCTAAAGCCCTCCACACCCTTCTAATGACCCTCAAGACCCATGTAAAGGCCCCTAGACCCTTCTAGATTGCCTCAGGACCCATCTAAAAGCACCCAGACCCTTCTAATGCCTTTCAGGGCCTTTCTAAAGGACACCACACCCTTCTAATGACCCTCAAGACCCATGTAAAGGCCCCCAGACCCTTCTAGATTGCCTCAGGACCCATCTAAAAGCCCCCAGACCCTTCTAATGCATTTCAGGACCCTTATCAAGGCCACAAGACCCTTCTAATGCCCCTCAGGACCTTTCTAAAGGCCCTCAGACCCTTCTAATGCCCCTCAGGGCATTTATAAAGGTTCCTAGACCCATCTACTGCCCCTCAGGAGCATTCTGAAGGCCCCCAGACCCTTCTAATGCCCCACAGGGCCTTTCTAAAGGTCCCCAGACCCCTCTAGAGCCCCTGAAGACCCTTCTAAAGGCCCCCAGACCCTTCTAGAGCCCCTCAGGGCCTTTCTAAAGGCCTCCACACCCTTCTAATGACCCTCAAGACCCATATAAAGGCCCCCAGACCCTTCTAGATTGCCTCAGGACCCATCTAAAAGCCCCCAGACCCTTCTAATGCCTTTCAGGACCCTTATGAAGGCCACAAGAACCTTCTAATGCACCTCAGGTCCTTCTAAAGGCCCTTAGACCCTTCTAATGCCCCTCAGGGCATTTATAAAGGTTCCCAGACCCATCTAGAGCCCGTCAGGTCCCTTATAAAGGCCCCCAGACCATTATAGAGACCCTGAGGACGCTTCTAATAGCCCCCAGACCCTTCTAGAGCCCCTCAGGGCCTTTCTAAAGGCCTCCACACCCTTCTAGTGACCCTCAAGACCAATGTAAAGGCCCCCAGACCCTTCTAGATTGCCTCAGGACCCATCTAAAAGCCCCCAGACCCTTCTAATGCCTTTCAGGACCATTATGAAGGCCACAAGACCCTTCTAATGCCCCTCAGGACCTTTCTAAAGGCCCTCAGACCCTTCTAGAGCCCGTCAGGACCCTTATAAAGGTCCCCAGACCATTCTACTGCCCCTCAGGAGCATTCTAAAGGCCCCCAGACCCTTCTAATGCCCCACAGGGCCTTTCTAAAGGTCCCCAGACCCCTCTAGAGCATCTGAAGACCCTTCTAAAGGCCCCCAGACCCTTATAGAGCCCCTCAGGACTCTTCTAAAGTCCCCCAGACCCTGCTAATTCCCCTCAGGGCTTTTATAAGGGCACCCAGACCCTTCTACTGCCCCTCAGGACCCTTATAAAGGCACCCAGACCCTTCTAGAGCCTCTCAGGACAGTTTTAAATGCCTCCAGACCCTTCTAAACCCCCTCAGGACCATTCTAAATGCCCCCAGACCCTTCTAATGCCCCTCAGGGCATTTCTAAAGTCCCCCAGACCCTTCTGGACCCTCTCAGGACGCTTCTAATAGCCCCCAGACCCTTCTAGAGCCCCTCAGGGCCTTTCTAAAGGCCTCCACACCATTCTAATGACCCTCAAGACCCATGTAAAGGCCCCCAGACCCTTCTAGATTGCCTCAGGACCCATCTAAAAGCCCCCAGACCCTTCTAATGCCTTTTAGGGCCTTTCTAAAGGCCTCCACACCCTTTTAATGAACCTCAAGACCCATGTAAAGACCCCTAGACCCTTCTAGATTGCCTCAGGACCCACCTAAAAGCCCCCAGACCCTTCTAATGCCTTCCAGGACCCTTATGAAGGCCACAAGACCCTTCTAATGCCCATCAGGACCTTTCTAAAGGCCCTCAGACCCTTCTAATGCACCTCAGGGCATTTATAAAGGTTCCCAGACCCTTCTAGAGCACGTCAGGACAATTATAAAGGTCCCCAGACCCTTCTACTGCCCCTCAGGAGCATCCTAAAAGCCCCCAGACCCTTCTAATGCCTCACAGGTCCTTTCTAAAGGTCCCCAGACCCTTCTAGAGCCCCTGAAGACCCTTCTAAAGGCCCCCAGACCATTATAGAGCCCCCCAGGACCCTTCTAAAGTCCCCCAGACCCTGCTAATTGCCCTCAGGGCTTTTATAAGGGCACCCAGACCCTTATAATGCCCCTCAGGACCCTTATAAAGGCACCCAGACCCTTCTAGAGCCTCTCAGGACAGTTTTAAATGCCTCCAGACCCTTCTAGAACCCCTCAGTACCATTCTAAAGGCCCCCAGACCCTTCTAATGCCCCTCAGGGCATTTCTAAAGTACCCCAGACACTTCTAGAACCTCTCAGGGCCTTTCTATATGACCCCAGACCCTTGTAATGCCACTCAGGGCCTTTCTAAAAGCCGCGAGACCCTTATAATCCCCCTGAGGGCCTTTAAAAAGGCCCCCAGACCCTTCTGGACCCCCTCAGGACGCTTCTAATAGCCCCCAGACCCTTCTAGAGCCCCTCAGGGCCTTTCTAAAGGCCTCCACACCCTTCTAATGACCCTCAAGACCCATGTAAATGCCCCCAGACCCTTCTAGATTGCTTCAGGACCCATCTAAAAGCCCCCAGACCCTTCTAATGCCCCTCAGGACCCTTCTAAAGGCCCTCAGACCCTTTTAATGCCCCTCAAGACCCATGTAAAGGTCCCTAGACCCTTCTAGATTGCCTCAGGACCCATCTAAAAGCCCCCAGACCCTTCTAATGCCTTTCAGGACCCTTATGAAGGCCACAAGACCCTTCTAATGCCCCTCAGGACCCTTATAAAGGCCCCCAGACCATTCTAGAGCCCCTCAGGACACTTCTAAAGGCCCCCAGACCCTTCTAATGCCCCACAGGGCCTTTCTAAAGGTCCCCAGACCCTTCTAGAGCCCCTGAAGACCCTTCTAAAGGCCCCCAGACCCTTATAGAGCCCCTCAGGACCCTTCTAAAGTCCCCCAGACCCTGCTAATTGCCCTCAGGGCTTTTATAAGGGCACCCAGACCCTTCTAATGCCCCTCAGGACCCTTATAAAGGCACCCAGACCCTTCTAGAGCCTCTCAGGACAGTTTTAAATGCCTCCAGACCCTTCTAGACCCTCCTGAGGACCATTCTAAAGGCACCCAGACCCTTCTAATGCCCCTCAGGGCCTTTCTAAAGGCCCCCATACTTTTGTAATGCCCCTCACGTCATTTCTAAAGGCACCCAGACCCTTCTAATGCCACTCAGGGCCTTTCTAAAGGCCGCGAGACCCTTATAATCCCCCTGAGGTCCTTTAAAAAGGCCCCCAGACCCTTCTGGACCCCCTCAGGACGCTTCTAATAGCCCCCAGACCCTTCTAGAGCTCCTCAGGGCCTTTCTAAAGGCCTCCACACCCTTCTAATGACCCTCAAGACCCATGTAAAGGCCCCCAGACCCTTCTAGATTGCCTCAGGACCCATCTAAAAGCCCCCAGACCCTTCTAATGCATTTCAGGGCCTTTCTAAAGGCCTCCACACCCTTCTAATGACCCTCAAGACCCATGTAAAGGCCCCTAGACCCTTCTAGATTGCCTCAGGACCCATCTAAAAGCCCCCAGACCCTTCTAATGCCTTTCAGGACCCTTATGAAGGCCACAAGACCCTTCTAATGCCCCTCAGGACCTTTCTAAAGGCCCTCAGACCCTTCTAATGCCCCTCAGGGCATTTATAAAGGTTCCCAGACACTTCTACTGCCCCTCAGGAGCATTCTAAAGGCCCCCAGACCCTTCTAATGCCCCACAGGGCCTTTCTAAAGGTCCCCAGACCCTTCTACTGCCCCTCAGGAGCATTCTAAAGGCCCCCAGACCCTTCTAATGCCCCACAGGGCCTTTCTAAAGGTCCCCAGACCCCTCTAGAGCCCCTGAAGACCCTTCTAAAGGCCCCCAGACCCTTATAGAGCCCCTCAGGACCCTTCTAAAGTCCCCCAGACCCTGCTAATTCCCCTCAGGGCTTTTATAAGGGCACCCAGACCCTTCTACTGCCCCTCAGGACCCTTATAAAGGCACCCAGACCCTTCTAGAGCCTCTCAGGACAGTTTTAAATGCCTCCAGACCCTTCTAAACCCCCTCAGGACCATTCTAAATGCCTCCAGACCCTTCTAATGCCCCTCAGGGCATTTCTAAAGTACCCCAGACACTTCTAGAACCTCTCAGGGCCTATCTATATGACCCCAGGCCCTTGTAATGCCACTCAGGGCCTTTCTAAAGGCCACGAGACCCTTATAATTCCCCTTGACGGCCTTTAAAAAGTCCCCCAGACCCTTCTGGACCCTGTCAGGACGCTTCTAATAGCCCCCAGACCCTTCTAGAGCCCCTCAGGGCCTTTCTAAAGGCCTCCACATCATTCTAATGACCCTCAAGACCCATGTAAAGGCCCCCAGACCCTTCTAGATTGCCTCAGGACCCATCTAAAAGCCCCCAGACCCTTCTAATGCCTTTCAGGGCCTTTCTAAAGGCCTACACACCCTTCTAATGACCATTAAGACCCATGTAAAGGCCCCTAGACCCTTCTAGATTGCCTCAGGACCCATCTAAAAGCCCCCAGACCCTTCTAATGCCTTTCAGGACCCTTATGAAGGCCACAAGACCCTTCTAATGCCCCTCAGGACCTTTCTAAAGGCCCTCAGACCCTTCTAATGCCCCTCAGGGCATTTATAAAGGTTCCCAGACCCTTCTAGAGCCCGTCAGGACACTTATAAAGGTCCCCAGACCCTTCTACTGCCCCTCAGGACCATTCTAAAGGCCCCCAGACCTTTCTAATGCCCCTCAGGTCATTTCTAAAGGCACCCAGACCCTTCTAATTCCACTCAGGGCCTTTCTAAAGGCCGCGAGACCCTTATAATCCCCCTGAGGGCCTTTAAAAAGGCCCCCAGACCCTTCTCGACCCCCTCAGGACGCTTCTAATAGCCCCCAGACCCTTCTAGAGCCCCTCAGGGCTTTTCTAAAGGCCTCCACACCCTTCTAATGACCCTCAAGACCCATGTAAAGGCCCCTAGACCCTTCTAGATTGCCTCAGGACCCATCTAAAAGCCCCCAGACCCTTCTAATGCCTTTCAGGACCATTATGAAGGCCACAAGACCCTTCTAATGCCCCTCAGGGCATTTATAAAGGTCCCCAGACCCTTCTACTGCCCCTCAGGAGCATTCTAAAGGCCCCAGACCCTTCTAATTCCCCACAGGGCCTTTCTAAAGGTCCCCAGACCCTTCTAGAGCCCCTGAAGACTCTTCTAAAGGCCGCCAGACCCTTATAGAGCCCCTCAGGACCCTTCTAAAGGCCCCCAGACCCTGCTAATTCCCCTCAGGGCTTTCATAAGGGCACCCAGACACTTCTAATGCCCCTCAGGAACCTTATAAAGGCACCCAGACTTTTCTAGAGCCTCTCAGGACAGTTTTAAATGCCTCCAGACCCTTCTAGACCCCCTCAGGACCATTCTAAAGGCCCCGAGACCCTTCTAATGCCCCTCAGGGCCTTTCTAAAGGCCCCCATACCCATCTAATGCCCATCAGGTCATTTCTAAAGGCCCCCAGACCATTCTGGACCCCCTCAGGACGCTTCTAATAGCCCCCAGACCCTTCTAGAGCCCCTCAGGGCCTTTCTAAAGGTCTCCACACCCTTCTAATGACCCTCAAGACCCATGTAAAGGCCCCCAGACCCTTCTAGATTGCGTCAGGACCCATCTAAAAGCCCCCAGACCCTTCTAATGCCTTTCAGGGCCTTTCTAAAGGCCTCCACACCCTTCTAATGACACTCAAGACCCATGTAAAGGCCCCTAGACCCTTCTAGATTGCCTCAGGACCCATCTAAAAGCCCCCAGACCCTTCTAATGCCTTTCAGGACCCTTATGAAGGCCACAAGACCCTTCTAATGCCCCTCAGGACCTTTCTAAAGGCCCTCAGACCCTTCTAATGCACCTCAGGGCATTTATAAAGGTTCCCAGACCCTTCTAGAGCACGTCAGGACACTTATAAAGGTCCCCAGACCCTTCTACTGCCCCTAAGGAGCATTCTAAAGGCCCTCAGACCCTTCTAATGCCCCACAGGGCCTTTCTAAAGGTCCCCAGACCCTTCTAGAGCCCCTGAAGACCCTTCTAAAGGCCCCCAGACCCTTCTAATGCCACACAGGGCCTTTCTAAAGTTCCCCAGACCCTTCTAGAGCCCCTCAAGACCCTTCTAAAGGCCCCCAGACCCTTATAGAGCCCCTAAGGACCCTTCTAAAGTCCCCCAGACCCTGCTAATTCCTTTCAGTGCTTTTATAATGGCACCCAGACCATTCTAATGCCCCTCAGGACCCTTATAAAGGCACCCAGACCCTTCTAGAGCCTCTCAGGACAGTTTTAAATGCCTCCAGACCCTTCTAGATCCCCTCAGGACCTTTCTAAAGGCCCTCAGACCCTTCTAATGCCCCTCAGGGCATTTATAAAGGTTCCCAGACCCTTCTACTGCCCCTCAGGTGCATTCTAAAGGCCCCCAGACCCTTCTAATGCCCCACAGGGCCTTTCTAAACGTCCCCAGACCCCTCTAGAGCCCCTGAAGACCCTTCAAAAGGCCCCCAGACCCTTCTAGAGCCCCTCAGGGCCTTTCTAAAGGCCTCCACACCCTTCTAATGATGCTCAGGACCCATGTAAAGGCCCCCAGACCCTTCTAGATTGCCTCAGGACCCATCTAAAAGCCCCCAGACCCTTCTAATGCCTTTTAGGGCCTTTCTAAAGGCCTCCACACCCTTCTAATGAACCTCAAGACCCATGTAAAGACCCCTAGACCCTTCTAGATTGCCTCAGGACCCACCTAAAAGCCCCCAGACCCTTCTAATGCCTTCCAGGACCCTTATGAAGGCCACAAGACCCTTCTAATGCCCCTCAGGACCTTTCTAAAGGCCCTCAGACCCTTCTAATGCACCTCAGGGCATTTATAAAGGTTCCCAGACCCTTCTAGAGCACGTCAGGACAATTATAAAGGTCCCCAGACCCTTCTACTGCCCCTCAGGAGCATCCTAAAAGCCCCCAGACCCTTCTAATGCCTCACAGGTCCTTTCTAAAGGTCCCCAGACCCTTCTAGAGCCCCTGAAGACCCTTCTAAAGGCCCCCAGACCATTATAGAGCCCCCCAGGACCCTTCTAAAGTCCCCCAGACCCTGCTAATTGCCCTCAGGGCTTTTATAAGGGCACCCAGACCCTTATAATGCCCCTCAGGACCCTTATAAAGGCACCCAGACCCTTCTAGAGCCTCTCAGGACAGTTTTAAATGCCTCCAGACCCTTCTAGAACCCCTCAGTACCATTCTAAAGGCCCCCAGACCCTTCTAATGCCCCTCAGGGCATTTCTAAAGTACCCCAGACACTTCTAGAACCTCTCAGGGCCTTTCTATATGACCCCAGACCCTTGTAATGCCACTCAGGGCCTTTCTAAAAGCCGCGAGACCCTTATAATCCCCCTGAGGGCCTTTAAAAAGGCCCTGAGACCCTTATAGACCCCCTTAAGACGCTTCTAATAGCCCCCAGACCCTTCTAGAGCCCCTCAGGGCCTTTCTAAAGGCCTCCACACCCTTCTAATGACCCTCAAGACCCATGTAAATGCCCCCAGACCCTTCTAGATTGCTTCAGGACCCATCTAAAAGCCCCCAGACCCTTCTAATGCCCCTCAGGACCCTTCTAAAGGCCCTCAGACCCTTTTAATGCCCCTCAAGACCCATGTAAATGTCCCTAGACCCTTCTAGATTGCCTCAGGACCCATCTAAAAGCCCCCAGACCCTTCTAATGCCTTTCAGGACCCTTATGAAGGCCACAAGACCCTTCTAATGCCCCTCAGGACCCTTATAAAGGCCCCCAGACCATTCTAGAGCCCCTCAGGACACTTCTAAAGGCCCCCAGACCCTTCTAATGCCCCACAGGGCCTTTCTAAAGGTCCCCAGACCCTTCTAGAGCCCCTGAAGACCCTTCTAAAGGCCCCCAGACACTTATAGAGCCCCTCAGGACCCTTCTAAAGTCCCCCAGACCCTGCTAATTGCCCTCAGGGCTTCTATAAGGGCACCCAGACCCTTATAATGCCCCTCAGGACCCTTATAAAGGCACCCAGACCCTTATAGAGCCTCTCAGGACAGTTTTAAATGCCTCCAGACCCTTCTAGACCCTCCTGAGGACCATTCTAAAGGCCCCCATACTTTTGTAATGCCCCTCACGTCATTTCTAAAGGCACCCAGACCCTTCTAATGCCACTCAGGGCCTTTCTAAAGGCCGCGAGACCCTTATAATCCCCCTGAGGTCCTTTAAAAAGGCCCCCAGACCCTTCTGGACCCCCTCAGGACGCTTCTAATAGCCCCCCGACCCTTCTAGAGCTCCTCAGGGCCTTTCTAAAGGCCTCCACACCCTTCTAATGACCCTCAAGACCCATGTAAAGGCCCCCAGACCCTTCTAGATTGCCTCAGGACCCATCTAAAAGCCCCCAGACCCTTCTAATGCATTTCAGGGCCTTTCTAAAGGCCTCCACACCCTTCTAATGACCCTCAAGACCCATGTAAAGGCCCCTAGACCCTTCTAGATTGCCTCAGGACCCATCTAAAAGCCCCCAGACCCTTCTAATGCCTTTCAGGACCCTTATGAAGGCCACAAGACCCTTCTAATGCCCCTCAGGACCTTTCTAAAGGCCCTCAGACCCTTCTAATGCCCCTCAGGGCATTTATAAAGGTTCCCAGACCCTTCGACTGCCCCTCAGGAGCATTCTAAAGGACCCCAGACCCTTCTAATGCCCCACAGGGCCTTTCTAAAGGTCCCCAGACCCTTCTACTGCCCCTCAGGAGCATTCTAAAGGCCCCCAGACGCTTCTAATGCCCCACAGGGCCTTTCTAAAGGTCCCCAGACCCTTCTAGAGCCCCTCAAGACCCTTCTAAAGGCCGCCAGACCCTTATAGAGCCCCTCAGGACCCTTCTAAAGGCCCCCAGACCCTGCTAATTCCTTTCAGTGCTTTTATAAGGGCACCCAGACCCTTCTAATGCCCCTCAGGACCCTTATAAAGGCACCCAGACCCTTCTAGACCCCCTCAGGGCCATTCTAAAGGCCCCCAGACCCTTCTAATGCCCATCAGGGCCTTTCTAAAGGCCCCTATACCCTTCTAATGCCCCTCAGGTCATTTCTAAAGGCACCCAGACCCTTCTAATGCCACTCAGGGCCTTTCTAAAGGCCGCGAGACCCTTATAATCTCCCTGAGAGCCTTTAAAAAGGCCCCCAGACCCTTCTAGACCCCCTCAGGACGCTTCTAATAGCCCCCAGACCCTTCTAGAGCCCCTCAGGGCCTTTCTAAAGGCATCCACACCCTTCTAATGACCCTCAAGACCCATGTAAAGGCCCCCAGACCCTTCTAGATTGCCTCAGGACCCATCTAAAAGCCCCCAGACCCTTCTAATGCCTTTCAGGACCATTATGAAGGCCACAAGAACCTTCTAATGCCCCTCAGGACCTTTCTAAAGGCCCTTAGACCCTTCTAATGCCCCTCACGGCATTTATAAAGGTTACCAGACCCTTCTAGAGCCCGTCAGGACACTTATAAAGGTCCCCAGACCCTTCTGCTGCCCCTCAGGAGCATTCTAAAGGCCCACAGACCCTTCTAATGCCCCACAGTGCCTTTCTAAAGGCCCCAGACCCTTCTAGAGCCCTTGAAGACCATTCTAAAGGCCCCCAGACCCTTCTAGAGCCCCTCAGGGCCTTTCTAAAGGCCTCCACACCCTTCTAATGACTCTCAAGACCCATGTAAAGGCCCCTAGACCCTTCTAGATTGCCTCAGGACCCATCTAAAAGCCCCCAGACCCTTCTACTGCAATTCAGGGCCTTTCTAAAGGTCTCCACACCCTTCTAATGACCCTCAAGACCCATGTAAAGGCCCCTAGACCATTCTCGATTGCCTCAGGACCCATCTAAAAGTCCCCAGACCCTTCTAATGCCTTTCAGGACCCTTATCAAGGCCGCAAGACCCTTCTAATGCCCCTCAGGACCTTTCTAAAGGCCCTCAGACCCTTCTAATGCCCCTCAGGGCATTTATAAAGGTTCCCAGACCCTTCTACTGCCCCTCAGGAGCATTCTAAAGGCCCCCAGACCCTTCTAATGCCCCACAGGGCCTTTCTAAAGGCCTCCACACCCTTCTAATGACCCTCAAGACCTATGTAAAGGCCGCCAGACCCTTCTAGATTGCCTCAGGACCCATCTAAAAGCCCCCAGACCCTTCTAATGCATTTCAGGACCTTTATCAAGGCCACAAGACCCTTCTAATGCCCCTCAGGACCTTTCTAAAGGCCCTCAGACCCTTCTAATGCCCCTCAGGGCATTTATAAAGGTTCCCAGACCCTTCTACTGCCCCTCAGGAGCATTCTAAATGCCCCCAGACCCTTCTAATGCCCCACAGGGCATTTCTAAAGGTCCCCAGACCCCTCTAGAGCCCCTGAAGACCCTTCTAAAGGCCCCCAGACCCTTCTAGAGCCCATCAGGGCCTTTCTAAAGGTCTCCACACCCTTCTAATGACCCTCAAGACCCATGTAAAGGCCCCTAGACCCTTCTTGATTGCGTCAGGACCCGTCTAAAGGCCCCCAGACCCTTCTAATGCCTTTCAGGACCATTATGAAGGCCACAAGAACCTTCTAATGCCCCTCAGGACCTTTCTAAAGGCCCTTAGACCCTTCTAATGCCCCTCAGGTCATTTATAAAGGTTACCAGACCCTTCTAGAGCCCGTCAGGACACTTATAAAGGTCCCCAGACCCTTCTACTGCCCCTCAGGAGCATTCTAAAGGCCCCCAGACCCTTCTAATGCCCCACAGGGCCTTTCTAAAGGTCCCCAGACCCTTCTAGAGCCCTTGAAGACCCTTCTAAAGGCCCCCAGACCCTTCTAGAGCCCCTCAGGGCCTTTCTAAAGGCCTCCACACCCTTCTAATGACCCTCAAGACCCATGTAAAGGCCGCCAGACCCTTCTAGATTGCCTCAGGACCCATCTAAAAGCCCCCAGACCCTTCTAATGCCTTTCAGGACCCTTATGAAGGCCACAAGACCCTTCTAATGCCCCTCAGGACCTTTAAAAGGCCCTCAGACCCTTCTAATGCCCCTCAGGGCATTTATAAAGGTCCCCAGACCCTTATAGAGCCCCTCAGGAGCATTCTAAAGGCCCCCAGACCCTTCTAATGCCTCACAGGGCCTTTCTAAAGGTCCCCAGACCCTTCTAGAGCCCCTAAAGACCCTTCTAAAGACCCCAGACCCTTACAGAGCCCCTCAGGACCCTTCTAAAGTCCCCCAGACCCTGCTAATTGCCCTCAGGGCTTTTATAAGGGCACCCAGACCCTTATAATGCCCCTCAGGACCCTTATAAAGGCACCCAGACCCTTCTAGAACCTCTCAGGACAGTTTTAAATGCCTCCAGACCCTTCTAGACCCCCTCAGGGCCTTTCTAAAGGCCCCCATACCTTTCTAATGCCCCTCAGGTCATTTCTAAAGGCACCCAGACCCTTCTAATGCCACTCAGGGCCTTTCTAAAAGCCGCGAGACCCTTATAATCCCCCTGAGGGCCTTTAAAAAGGCCCTCAGACCCTTATAGACCCCCTTAAGACGCTTCTAATAGCCCCAAGACCCTTCTAGAGCCCCTCAGCGCCTTTCTAAAGGCCTCCACACCCTTCTAATGACCCTCAAGACCCATGTAAAGGCCCCCAGACCCTTCGAGATTGCCTCAGGACCCATCTAAAAGCCCCCAGACCCTTCTAATGCCTCTCAGGACCTTTCTAAAGGCCCTCAGACCCTTCTAGAGCCCGTCAGGACCCTTATAAAGGTCCCCAGACCCTTCTAGAGCCCGTCAGGACCCTTATAAAGGTCCCCAGACACTTCTACTGCCCCTCAGGAGCATTTTAAAGGACCCTAGACCCTTCTAATGCCCCACAGGGCCTTTCTAAAGGTACCCAGACCCTTCTAGAGCCCCGGAAGACATTTCTAAAGGCCCCCAGACCCTTCTTATGCCCCACAGGGCCTTTCTAAAGGTCCCCAGACCCTTCTAGAGCCCCTGAAGACCCTTCTAAAGGCCCCCAGACCCTTATAGAGCTCCTCAGGACCGTTCTAAAGTCCCCCAGACCCTGCTAATTCCCCTCAGGGCTTTCATAAGGGCACCCAGACCCTTCTAATGCCCCTCAGGACCCTTATAAAGGCACCCAGACCCTTCTAGAGCCTCTCAGGACAGTTTTAAATGCCTCCAGACCCTTCTAGACCCCCTCAGGACCATTCTAAAGGCCCCCAGACCCTTCTAATGCCCCTCAGGGCCTTTCTAAAGGCTCCCATACCCTTCTAATGCCCCTCAGGTCATTTCTAAAGGCACCCAGACCCTTCTAATGCCACTCAGGGCCTTTCTAAAGGCCGCGAGACCCTTATAATCCCCCTGAGGGCCTTTAAAAAGGTCCCCAGACCCTTCTGGACCCCCTCAGGATGCTTCTAATAGCCCCCAGACCCTTCTAGAGCTCCTCAGGTCCTTTCTAAAGGCCTCCACACCCTTCTAATGACACTCAAGACCCATGTAAAGGCCCCCAGACCCTTCTAGATTGCCTCAGGACCCATCTAAAAGCCCCCAGACCCTTCTAATGCCTTTCAGGACCCTTATGAAGGCCACAAGACCCTTCTAATGCCCCTCAGGACCTTTCTAAAGGCCCTCAGACCCTTCTAATGCCCTTCAGGGCATTTATAAAGGTTCCCAGACCCTTCTAGAGCCCGTCAGGACCCTTATGAAGGCCCCCAGACCATTCTAGAGCCCCTCAGGACACTTCTAAATCCCGCAGACCATTCTAATGCCCCTCAGGGCCTTTCTAAATGTCCCCAGACCCTTCTACTGCCCCTCAGGAGCATTCTAAAGGCCCCCAGACCCTTCTAATGCCCCACAGGGCCTTTCTAAAGGTCCCCAGACCCTTCGAGAGCCCCTGAAGACCCTTCTAAAGGCCCCCAGACCCTTATAGAGCCCCTCAGGACCCTTCTAAAGGCCCCCAGACCATGTTAATTCCTTTCAGGGCTTATATAAGGGCACCCAGACCCTTCTAATACCCCTCAGGACCCTTATAAAGGCACCCAGACTCTTCTAGAGCCTCTCAGGACAGTTTTAAATGCCTCCAGACCCTTCTAGACACCCTCAGGACCATTCTAAAGGCCCCCAGACCCTTCTAATGCCCCTCAGGTCATTTCTAAAGGCCCGCAGACCCTTCTAGACCCCCTCAGGACGCTTCTAATAGCCCCCAGACCCTTCTAGTGCCCCCCAGGGCCTTTCTAAAGGCATCCACACCCTTCTAATGACCCTCAAGACCCATGTAAAGGCCCCTAGACCCTTCTAGATTGCCTCAGGACCCATCTAAAAGCCCCCAGACCATTCTAATGCCTTTCAGGACCCTTATGAAGGCCACAAGACCCTTCTAATGACCCTCAGGACCTTTTAAAAGGCCCACAGACCCTTCTAATGCCCCTGAGGGCATTTATAAAGGTTCCCAGACCCTTCTAGAGCCAGTCAGGACACTTATAAAGGTCCCCAGACCCTTATAGAGCCCCTCAGGAGCATTCTAAAGGCCCCCAGACCCTTCTAATGCCCCACAGGGCCTTTCTAAAGGTCCCCAGACCCTTCTAGAGCGCCTGAAGACCCTTCTAAGGGCCCCCAGACCCTTATAGAGCCCCTCAGGACCCTTCTAAAGTCCCCCAGACCCTGCTAATTCCGCTCAGGGCTTTTATAAGGGCACCCAGACCCTTCTAAAGACCCTCAGGACCCTTATAAAGGCACCTAGACCCTTCTAGAGCCTCTCAGGACAGTTTTAAATGCCTCCAGACCCTTCTAGAACCCCTCAGGACCATTCTAAAGGCCCCCAGACCCTTCTAATGCCCCACAGGGCATTTCTAAAGTACCCCAGACACTTCTAGAACCTCTCAGGGCCTTTCTATATGACCCCAGACCCTTGTAATGCCACTCAGGGCCTTTCTAAAAGCCGCGAGACCCTTATAATCCCCCTGAGGGCCTTTAAAAAGGCCCCCAGACCCTTCTGGACCCCCTCAGGACGCTTCTAATAGCCCCCAGACCCTTCTAGAGCCCCTCAGCGCCTTTCTAAAGGCCTCCACACCATTCTAATGACCCTCAAGACCCATGTAAAGGCCCCCAGACCCTTCTAGATTGCCTCAGGACCCATCTAAAAGCCCCCAGACCCTTCTAATGCCCCTCAAGACCCTTCTAAAGGCCCTCAGACCCTTCTAATGCCCCTCAAGACCCATGTAAAGGCCCCTAGACGCTTCTAGATTGCCTCAGGACCCATCTAAAAGCCCCCAGACCCTTCTAATGCCTTTCAGGACCCTTATGAAGGCCACCAGACCCTTCTAATGCCCCTCAGGACCTTTCTAAAGGCCCTCAGACCCTTCTAATGCCCCTCAGGGCATTTATAAAGGTTCCCAGACCATTCTAGAGCCCGTCAGGACCCTTATAAAGGCCCCCAGACCATTCTAGAGCCCCTCAGGACACTTCTAAAGGCCCGCAGACCATTCTAATGCCCGTCAGGGCCTTTATAAAGGTCCCCAGACCCTTCTACTGCCCCTCAGGAGCATTCTAAATGCACCCAGACCCTTCTAATGCCGCTCAGGACCTTTCTAAAGGCCCCCAGACCCTTATAGAGCCCCTCAGGACCCTTCTAAAGTCCCCCAGACCCTGCTAATTCCCCTCAGGGCCCTTTTAAAGGCACCCAGACCCTTCGAGAGCCTCTCAGGACAGTTTTAAATGCCTCCAGACCCTTCTAGACCCCCTCAGGTCCATTCTAAAAGCGCCCAGACCCTTCTAATGCCCCTCAGGGCCTTTCTAAAGTACCCCAGACACTTCTAGAACCTCTCAGGGCATTTCTATATGACCCCAGACCCTTGTAATGCCCCTCAGGGCCTTTCTAAAGGCCCCCATACCCTTCTAATGACCCTCAGGACATTTCTAAAGGCCCCCAGACCCTTCAAGAGCCCCTCAGGATATTTCTAAAGGCACCCAGAACCTTCTAGAGCATCTCAGGACAGTTTTAAATGCCTCCAGACCATTCTAGACCCCCTGAGGACCATTCTAAAGGCCCCCAGACCCTTCTAATGCCCCTCAGGACCATTCTAAAGGCCCCCAGACCCTTCTAATGCACCTCATGGTCTTTCTAAAATACCCCAGACACTTCTAGAACCTCTCAGGGCCTTTCTATATGACCCCAGACCCTTGTAATGACACTAAGGGCCTTTCTAAAGGCCCCCATACAATTCTAAAGCCCCTCAGGACCCTTCTAAAGGCCCCCAGACCCTTCTAATGCCCCTCAGGGCCTTTCTAAAGTACCCCAGACACTTCTAGAACCTCTCAGGGCCTTTCTATATGACCCCAGACCCTTGCAATGCCCCTCAGGGCCTTTCTAAAGGCCCCCATACCGTTCTAATGACACTCAGGACATTTCTAATGGCCCCCAGACCCTTCAAGAGCCCCTCAGGTCATTTCTAAAGGCACCCAGAACCTTCTAATGCCACTCAGGGCCTTTCTAAAGGCTGCGAGACCCTTATAATCCCCATGAGGACCTTTAAAAAGGCCCCCAGACCCTTCTGGACCCCCTAAGGACGCTTCTAATAGACCCCAGACCCTTCTAGAGCCCCTCAGGGCCTTTCTAAAGGCCTCCACACCCTTCTAATGACCCTCAAGACCCATGTAAAGACCCCCAGACCCTTCTAGATTGCCTCAGGACCCATCTAAAAGCCCCCAGACCCTTCTAATGCCTTTCAGGACCCTTATGAAGGCCACCAGACCGTTCTAATGCCCCTCAGGACCTTTCTAAAGGCCCTCAGACCCTTCTAATGCCCCTCAGGGCATTTATAAAGGTTCCCAGACCCTTCTAGAGCCCGTCAGGACCCTTATAAAGGCCCCCAGAACATTCTAGAGCCCCTCAGGACACTTCTAAAGGCCTGCAGACCCTGCTAATTCCCCTCAGGGCTTTTATAAGGGTACCCAGACCCTTCTAATGCCCCTCAAGACCCTTATAAAGGCACCCAGACCCTTCTAGAGCCTCTCAGGACAGTTTTAAATGCCTCCAGACCCTTCTAGACCCCTTCAGGACCATTCTAAAGGCCCCCAGACCCTTCTAATGCCCCTCAGGACCATTCTAATGGCCCCCAGACCCTTCTAATGCCCCTCAGGACCCTTCTAAAGGCCCCCAGACCCTTCTAATGCCCCTCAGGGCCTTTCTAAAGTACCCCAGACACTTCTAGAACCTCTCAGGGCCTTTCTATATGACCCCAGACCCTTGTAATGCCACTCAGGGCCTTTCTAAAAGCCACGAGACGCTTATAATGACCCTCAGGACATTTCTAAAGGCCCCCAGACCCTTAAAGAGCCCCTCAGGACATTTCTAAAGGCCCCCAGACCCTTAAAGAGCCCCTCAGGACATTTCTAAAGGCACCCAGAACCTTCTAATGCCACTCAGGGCCTTTCTAAAGGCAGCGAGACCCTTATAATCCCCCTGAGGACCTTTAAAAAGGCCCCCAGACCCTTCTGGACCCCCTCAGGACGCTTCTAATAGCCCCCAGACCCTTTTAGAGCCCCTCAGGGCCTTTCTAAAGGCCTCCACAACCTTCTAATGACCCTCAAGACCCATGTAAAGGCCCCCAGACCCTTCTAGATTGTCTCAGGACCCATCTAAAAGCCCCCAGACCCTTCTAATGCCTTTCAGGACCCTTATGAAGGCCACAAGACCCTTCTAATGCCCCTCAGGACCTTTCTAAAGGCCCTCAGACCATTCTAATGCCCCTCAGGGCATTTATAAAGGTTCCCAGACCCTTCTAGAGCCCGTCAGGACCCTTATAAATGCCCCCAGACCATTCTAGAGCCCCTCAGGACACTTCTAAAGGCCCCCAGACCCTTCTAATGCCCCACAGGGCCTTTCTAAAGGTCCCCAGACCCTTCTAGAGCCCCTGAAGACCCTTCAAAAGGCCCCCGGACCATTATAGAGCCACTCAGGACCATTCTAAAGTCCCCCAGACCCTGCTAATTCCTCTCAGGGCTTTTATAAGGGCACCCAGACCCTTCTAATGCCCCTCAGGACCCTTATAAAGGCACCCAGACCCTTCTAGAGCCTCTCAGGACAGTTTTAAATGCCTCCAGACCCTTCTAGACCCCCTCAGGACCATTCTAAAGGCCCCCAGACCATTCTAATGCCCCTCAGGGCCTTTCTAAAGGCCCCCAGACCCTTGTAATGCCCCTCAGGGCCTTTTTAAAGGCCCCCAGACCCTTCTAATGCCCCTGAGGACATTTCTAAAGGCCCCCAGACCCTACTAGACACGCTCAGGACATTTCTAAAGGCACCCAGACCCTTCTAATGCCACTCAGGGCCTTTCTAAAGGCCCCGAGACCCTTATAATCCCCCTGAGGGCCTTTAAAAAGGCCCCCAGACCCTCCGGGACCCCCTCAGGATGCTTCTAATAGCCCCCAGACCCTTCTAATGCATTTTAGGGCCTTTCTAAAGGCCTCCACACCCTTATAATGACCCTCAAGACCCATGTAAAGGCCCCCAGACCCTTCTAGATTGCCTCAGGACCCATCTAAAAGCCCCCAGACCCTTCTAATGCCTTTCAGGACCATTATGAAGGCCACAAGACCCTTCTAATGCCCCTCAGGACCTTTCTAAAGGCTTTCAGACCCTTCTAATGCCCCTCAGGGCATTTATAAAGGTTCCCAGACCCTTCTAGAGCCCGTCAGGACCCTTATAAAGGCCCCCAGACCATTCTAGAGCCCCTCAGGACACTTCTAAAGGCCCACAGACCATTCTAATGCCCGTCAGGGCCTTTATAAAGGTCCTCAGAACCTTCTACTGCCCCTCAGGAGCATTCTAAATGCCCCCAGACCCTTCTAATGCCCCACAGGGCCTTTCTAAAGGTCCCCAGACCCTTCTAGAGCCCCTGAAGACCCTTCTAAAGGCCCCCAGACCCTTATAGAGCCCCTCAGGACGCTTCTAAAGTCCCCCAGACCCTGCTAATTCCTTTCAGGGCTTTTATAAGGGCACCCAGACCCTTCTAAGGCCCCTCAGGAACCATGTAAAGGCCCCTATACCGTTATAGATTGCCTCAGGTCCCATCTAAAAGCCCCCAGACCCTTCTAATGCCTTTCAGGACCCTTATGAAGGCCACAAGAACCTTCTAATGCCCCTCAGGACCTTTCTAAAGGCCCTCAGACCCTTCTAATGCCCCACAGGGCCTTTCTAAAGGTCCCCAGACCCTTCTAGAGCACCTGAAGACCCTTCTAAGGGCCCCCAGACCCTTATAGAGCCCCTCAGGACCCTTCTAAAGTCCCCCAGACCCTGCTAATTCCACTCAGGGCTATTATAAGGGCCACAAGACCCTTCTAATGCCCCTCAGGACCCTTATAAAGGCACCCAGACCCTTCTAGAGCCTCTCAGGGCAGATTTCAATGCCTCCAGACCCTTCTAGACCCCTCAGGACCAT
This sequence comes from Coccyzus lansbergi, assembly GCA_033558105.1. Taxonomy (NCBI): domain Eukaryota; kingdom Metazoa; phylum Chordata; class Aves; order Cuculiformes; family Coccyzidae; genus Coccyzus; species Coccyzus lansbergi. The sequence goes on from JAUMJK010000895.1 coordinate 386,729, forward strand.
TCTAAAGGCCCCCAGACCCTTCCAATGCACCTCAGGACCCTTCTAAAGGCCCCCAGACCCTTCTAATGCACCTCAGGGCCTTTCTAAAGTACCCCAGACACTTCTAGAACCTGTCAGGGCCTTTCTATATGACACCAGACCCTTGTAATGCCCCTCAGGGCCTTTCTAAAGGCCCCCATACCCTTCTAATGACCCTGAGGACATTTCTAAAGGCCCCCAGACCCTTCAAGAGCCCCTCAGGACATTTCTAAAGGCACCCAGAACCTTCTAGAGCATCTCAGGCCAGTTTTAAATGCCTCCAGACCATTCTAGACCCACTGAGGACCATTATAAAGGCGCCCAGACCCTTCTAATGCCCCTCAGGACCCTTCTAAAGGCCCCCAGACCCTTCTAATTCACCTCATGGCCTTTCTAAAGTACCCCAGACACTTCTAGAACCTCTCAGGGCCTTTCTATATGACCCCAGACCCTTGTAATGCCCCTCAGGGCCTTTCTAAAGGCCCCCATACCCTTCTAATGACCCTCCGGACATTTCTAATGGACCCCAGACCCTTCAAGAGCCCCTCAGGACATTTCTAAAGGCACCCAGAACCTTCTAATGCCACTCAGGGCCTTTCTAAAGGCTGCGAGACCCTTATAATCCCCCTGAGGGCCTTTAAAAAGGCCCCCAGACCCTTCTGGACCCCCTAAGGACGCATCTAATAGACCCCAGACCCTTCTAGAGCCACTCAGGGCCTTTCTAAAGGCCTCCACACCCTTCTAAAGACCCTCAAGACCCATGTAAAGGCCCCTAGACCCTTCTAGATTGCCTCAGGACCCATCTAAAAGCCTCCAGACCCTTCCAATGCCTTTCAGGACCATTATGAAGGCCACAAGACCCTTGTAATGCCCCTCAGGACCTTTCTAAAGGCCCTCAGACCCTTCTAATGCCTTTAAGGGCATTTATAAAGGTTCCCAGACGCTTCTAGAGCCAGTCAGGACCCTTATAAAGGCCCCCAGATCATTCTAGAGCCCATCAGGACACTTCTAAAGGCCCACAGACCATTCTAATGCACGTCAGGGCCTTTATAAAGGAACCCAGACCCTTCTAGTGCCCCTCAGGAGCATTCTAAAGGCCCCCAGACCATTCTAATTCCCTACAGGGCCTTTCTAAAGGTCCCGAGACCCTTCTAGAGCCCCTGAAGACCCTTCTAAAGGCCCCCAGACCCTTCTAATGCCCCTCAGGGCCTTTCTAAAAGCCCCCAGACCCTTCTAATGCCTTTCAGGGCCTTTCTAAAGGCCTCCACACCCTTCTAATGACCCTCAAGACCCATGTAAATGCCCCTAGACCCTTCTAGATTGCCTCAGGACCCATCTAAAAGCCCCCAGACCCTTCTAATGCCTTTCAGGACCCTTATGAAGGCCACAAGACCCTTCTAATGCCCCTCAGGACCTTTCTAAAGGCCCTCAGACCCTTCTAATGCACCTCAGGGCATTTATAAAGGTTCCCAGACCCTTCTAGAGCCCGTGAGGACCCTTAAAAAGGCCCTGAGACCCTTATAGAGCCCCTCAGGACACTTCTAAATCCCGCAGACCATTCTAATGCCCGTCAGGGCCTTTCTAAAGGTCCCCAGACCCTTCTACTGCCCCTCAGGAGCATTCTAAAGGCCCCCAGACCCTTCTAATGCCCCACAGGGCCTTTCTAAAGGTCCCCAGACCCTTCTAGAGCCCCTGAAGACCCTTCTAAAGGCCCCCAGACACTTATAGAGCCCCTCAGGACCCTTCTAAAGTCCCCCAGACCCTGCTAATTCCCCTCAGGGCTTTTATAAGGGCACCCAGACCCTTCTAATGCCCCTCAGGACCCTTATAAAGGCACCTAGACCCTTCTAGAGCCTCTCAGGACAGTTTTAAATGCCTCCAGACAATTCTAGACCCCCTCAGGACCATTTTAAAGGCCCCCAGACCCTTCTAATGCCCCTCAGGACCCTTCTAAAGGCCCCCAGACCCTTCTAATGCCCCTCAGGGCCTTTCTAAAGTACCCCAGACAATTCTAGAACCTCTCAGGGCCTTTCTATATGACCCCAGACCCTTGTAATGCCACTCAGGGCCTTTCTAAAGGTCCCCAGACCCTTCTAATGCCCCTCAGGACATTTCTAAACGCCCCCAGACCCTTCTAGAGCCCCTAAGGACATTTCTAAAGGCACCCAGACCCTTCTAATGCCACTCAGGACCTTTCTAAAGGCTGCGAGACCCTTATAATCCCCCTGAGGGCCTTTAAAAAGGCCCCCAGACCCTTCTGGACCCCCTAAGGACGCTTCTAATAGACCCCAGACCCTTCTAGAGCCCCTCAGGGCCTTTCTAAAGGCCTCCACACCCTTCTAATGACCCTCAAGACCCATGTAAAGGCCCCTAGACCCTTCTAGATTGCCTCAGGACCCATCTAAAAGCCTCCAGACCCTTCCAATGACTTTCAGGACAATTATGAAGGCCACAAGACCCTTCTAATGCCCCTCAGGACCTTTCTAAAGGCCCTCAGACCCTTCTAATGCCTTTAAGGGCATTTATAAGGGTTCCCAGACCCTTCTAGAGCCAGTCAGGACCCTTATAAAGGCCCTCAGATCATTCTAGAGCCCATCAGGACACTTCTAAAGGCCCGCAGACCATTCTAATGCACGTCAGGGCCTTTATAAAGGCCCCCAGACCCTTCTAATGCCCCTCAGGGCCTTTCTAAAGTACCCCAGACACTTCTAGAACCTCTCAGGGCCTTTCTATATGACCCCAGACCGTTCTAATGCCCCTCAGGGCCTTTCTAAAGGCCTCCACACCCTTGTAATGACACTCAAGACCCATGTAAAGGCCCCCAGACCCTTCTAGATTGCCTCAGGACCCATCTAAAAGCCCCCAGACCCTTCTAATGCCTTTCAGGGCCTTTCTAAAGGCCTCCACACCCTTCTAATGACTTTCAAGACCCATGTAGAGGCCCCTAGACCCTTCTAGATTGCCTCAGGACCCATCTAAAAGCCCCCAGACCCTTCTAATGCCTTTCAGGACCATTATGAAGGCCACCAGACCCTTCTAATGCCCCTCAGGACCTTTCTAAAGGCCCTCAGACCCTTCTAATGCCCCTCAGGGCATTTATAAAGGTTCCCAGACCCTTCTAGAGCCCGTCAGGACCCTTATAAAGGCCCCCAGAACATTCTAGAGCCCCTCAGGACACTTATAAAGGCCTGCAGACCCTGCTAATTCCCCTCAGGGCTTTTATAAGGGCACCCAGACCCTTCTAATGCCCCTCAAGACCATTATAAAGGCACCCAGACCCTTCTAGAGACTCTCAGGACAGTTTTAAATGGCTCCAGACCCTTCTAGACCCCCTCAGGACCATTCTAAAGGCCCCCAGACCCTTCTATTGCCCCTCAGGACCATTCTAATGGCCCCCAGACCCTTCTAATGCCCCTCAGGGCCTTTCTAAAGGCCCCCAGACCCTTCTAATGCCCCTCAGGACCCTTCTAAAGGCCCCCAGACCCTTCTAATGCCCCTCAGGGCCTTTCTAAAGTACCCCAGACACTTCTAGAACCTCTCAGGGCCTTTCTATATGACCCCAGACCCTTGTAATGCCACTCAGGGCCTTTCTAAAAGCCACGAGACGCTTATAATGCCCCTCAGGACATTTCTAAAGGCCCCCAGACCCTTCAAGAGCCCCTCAGGACATTTCTAAAGGCACCCAGAACCTTCTAATGCCACTCAGGGCCTTTCTAAAGGCTGCGAGACCCTTATAATCCCCCTGAGGACCTTTAAAAAGGCCCCCAGACCCTTCTGGACCCCCTCAGGACGCTTCTAATAGCCCCCAGACCCTTCTAGTGCCCCTCAGGCCCTTTCTAAATGCCTCCACACCCTTCTAATGACCCTCAAGACCCATGTAAAGGCCCCCAGACCCTTCTAGATTGCATCAGGACCCATCTAAAAGCCCCCAGACCCTTCTAATGCCTTTCAGGGCCTTTCTAAAGGCCTCCACACCCTTCTAATGACCCTCAAGACCCATGTAAAGGCCCCCAGACCCTTTTAGATTGCCTCAGGACCCATCTAAAAGACCCCAGACCCTTCTAATGCCTTTCAGGACCCTTATGAAGGCCACAAGACCCTTCTAATGCCCATCAGGACCTTTCTAAAGGCCCTCAGACCATTTTAATGCCCCTCAGGGCATTTATAAAGGTTCCCAGACCCTTCTAGAGCCCGTCAGGACCCTTATAAAGGCCCCCAGACCATTCTAGAGCCCCTAAGGACACTTCTAAAGGCCCGCAGACCATTCTAATGCCCGTCAGGGCCATTATAAAGGTCCCCAGACCCTTCTACTGCCCCTCAGGAGCATTCTAAAGGCACCCAGACCCTTCTAATGCCCCACAGGGCCTTTCTAAAGGTCCCCCAGACCCTTATAGAGCCCCTCAGGACCCTTCTAATGTCCCCCAGACCCTGCTAATTCCCCTCAGGGCTTTTATAAGGGCCACAAGACCCTTCTAATGCCCCTCAGGATTCTTCTAAAGGCCCCCAGACCCTTCTAATGCCCCTCAGGACCCTTATAAAGGCCCCCAGACCCTTCTAATGCCCCGCAGGGCCTTTCTAAATTACCCCAGACACTTCTAGAACCTCTCAGGGCCTTTCTATATGACCCCAGACCCTTGTAATGCCCCTCAGGGCCTTTCTAAAGGCCCCCAGACCATTCTAGAGACCCTCAGGACACTTCTAAAGGCCAGCAGATCATTCTAATACCCGTCAGGGCCTTTATAAAGGTCCCCAGACCCTTCTACTGCCCGTCAGGAGCATTCTAAAGGCCCCCAGACCCTTCTAATGCCCCACACGGCCTTTCTAAAGGTCCCCAGACCCTTCTAGAGCCCCTGAAGACCCTTCTAAAGGCCCCCACACCCTTATAGAGCCCCTCAGGACCCTTCTAAAGTCCCCCAGACCCTGCTAATTCCCCTCAGGGCTTTTATAAGGGCCACAAGACCCTTCTAATGCCCCTCAGGACCCTTATAAAGGCACCCAGACCCTTCTAGAGCCTATCAGGACCCTTATAAAGTTTCCCAGACCCTTCTAATGCCCAGCAGGGCCTATCTAATTTACCCCAGACACTTCTAGAACCTCTCAGGGCCTTTCTATATGACCCCAGACCCTTGTAATGCCCCTCAGGGCCTTTCTAAAGGCCCCCACACCCTTCTAATGACCCTCAGGACATTTCTAAAGGCCCCCAGACCATTCAAGAGCCCCTCAGGACATTTCTAAAGGCACCCAGACCCTTCTAATGCCACTCAGGGCCTTTCTAAAGGCCGTGAGACCCTTATAATCCCCATGAGGTCCTTTAAAAAGGCACCCAGACCCTTCTGGACCCCCTCAGGACGATTCTAATAGCCCCCAGACCCTTTTAGAGCCCCTCAGGGCCTTTCTAAAGGCCTCCACACCCTTCTAATGACCCTCAAGACCCATGTAAAGGCCCCTAGACCTTTCTAGATTGCCTCAGGACCCATCTAAAAGCCCCCAGACCCTTCTAATGCCTTTCAGGACCCTTATGAAGGCCACAAGACCCTTCTAATGCCCCTCAGGACCTTTCTAAAGGCCCTCAGACCCTTCTAATGCCCCTCAGGGCCCTTCTAAAGGCCCCCAGACCCTTCTAATGCCCCTCAGGGCCTTTCTAAATTACCCCAGACACTTCTAGAACCTCTCAGGGCCTTTCTATATGACCCCAGACCCTTGTAATGCCCCTCAGGGCTTTTCTAAAGGCCTCCATACCCTTTTAATGCCCCTCAGGACATTTCTAAAGGCCCCCAGACCCTTCTAGAGCACCTCAGGACATTTCTAAAGGCACCCAGACCCTTCTACTGCCACTCAGGGCCTTTCGAAAGGCCGCGAGACCAATATAATCCCCCTGAGGGCCTTTAAAATGGCCCCCAGACCCTTCTGGAACCCCTCAGGACGATTCTAATAGCCCCCAGACCCTTCTAGAGCCTTTCAGGGCCTTTCTAAAGGCCTCCACACCCTTCTAATGACCCTCAAGACCCATGTAAAGGCCCCTAGACCCTTCTAGATTGCCTCAGGACCCATCTAAAAGCCCCCAGACCCTTCTAATGCCTTTCAGGACCCTTATCAATGCCACAAGACCCTTCTAATGCCCCTCAGGACCTTTCTAAAGGCCCTCAGACCCTTTAAATGCCCCTCAGGAGCATTCTAAAGGCCCCCAGACCCTTCTAATGCCCCACAGGGCCTTTCTAAAGGTCCCCAGACCCTTCTAGAGCCCCTGAAGACCCTTCAAAAGGCCCCCAGACCATTATAGAGCCACTCAGGACCCTTCTAAAGTCCCCCAGACCCTGCTAATTCCTCTCAGGGCTTTTATAAGGGCACCCAGACCCTTCTAATGCCCCTCAGGACCCTTATAAAGGCACCCAGACCCTTCTAGAGCCTCTCAGGACAGTTTTAAATGCCTCCAGACCCTTCTAGACCCCCTCAGGACCATTCTAAATGCCCCCAGACCCTTCTAATGCCCCTCAGGGCCTTTCTAAAGGCCCCCAGACCCTTGTAATGCCCCTCAGGGCCTTTTTAAAGGCCCCCAGACCCTTCTAATGCCATTCAGGACATTTCTAAAGGCCCCCAGACCCTTCTAGACCCGCTCAGGACATTTCTAAAGGCACCCAGACCCTTCTAATGCCACTCAGGGCCTTTCTAAAGTACCCCAGACAATTCTAGAACCTCTCAGGCCCTTTCTATATGATCCGAGACCCTTGTAATGCCCCTCAGGGCCTTTCTAACTACCCCCATACCCTTCTAATGCCCCTCAGGACATTTCTAAAGGCCCCCAGACCCTTCTAGAGCCCCTCAGGACATATCTAAAGGCCCCCAGACCCTTCTAGAGCCCCTCAGGGCCTTTCTAAAGGTCCCCAGACCCTTCTAGAGCCCCTGAAGACCCTTCTAAAAGCCCCCAGACCCTTATAGAGCCCCTCAGGGCCTTTCTAAAGGCCTCCACACCATTCTAATGACCCTCAAGACCCATTTAAAGGCCCCCAGACCCTTCTAGATTGCCTCAGGACCCATCTAAAAGCCCGCAGACCCTTCTAATGCATTTCAGGGCTTTTCTAAAGGCCTCCACACCCTTCTAATGACCCTCAAGACCCATGTAAAGGCCCCTAGACCCTTCTAGATTGCCTCAGGACCCATCTAAAAGCCCCCAGACCCTTCTAATGCCTTTCAGGACCCTTATGAAGGCCACAAGACCCTTCTAATTCCCCTCAGGACCTTTCTAAAAGCCCTCAGACCCTTCTAGAGCCCGTCAGGACCCTTATAAAGGTCCCCAGACCCTTCTACTGCCCCTCAGGAGCATTCTAAAGGCCCCCAGACCCTTCTAATGCCCCACAGGGCCTTTCTAAAGGTCCCCAGACCCTTCTAGAGCCCCTGAAGACCCTTCTAAAGGCCACAAGACCCTTATAGAGCCCCTCAGGACCCTTCTAAAGTCCCCCAGACCCTGCTAATTCCCCTCAGGTCTTTTATAAGGGCACCCAGACCTTTCTAAAGCTCCTCAGGACCCTTATAAAGGCACCCAGACCCTTCTAGAGCCTCTCAGGACAGTTTTAAATGCCTCCAGACCCTTCTAGAACCCCTCAGGACCATTCTAAAGGCCCCCAGACCCTTCTAATGCCCCACAGGGCATTTCTAAAGTACCCCAGACACTTCTAGAACCTCTCAGGGCCTTTCTATATGACCCCAGACCCTTGTAATGCCTCTCAGGGCCTTTCTAAAAGCCGCGAGACCTTTATAATCCCACTGAGGGCCTTTAAAAAGGCCCCCAGACCCTTCTGGACCCCCTCAGGACGCTTCTAATAGCCCCCAGACCCTTCTAGAGCCCCTCAGCGCCTTTCTAAAGGCATCCACACCCTTCTAATGACCCTCAAGACCCATGTAAAGGCCCCTAGACCCTTCTAGATTGCCTCAGGACCCATCTAAAAGCCCCCAGACCCTTCTAATGCCTTTCAGGACCCTTATGAAGGCCTCAAGACCATTCCAATGCCCCTCAGGGGATTTATAAAGGTTCCCAGACCCTTCTAGAGCCCGTCAGGACCCTTATAAAGGCCCCCAGACCATTCTAGAGCCCCTCAGGACACTTCTAAAGGCCTGCAGACCATTCTAATGACCGTCAGGGCCTCATAGAGGTCCACAGACCCTTTTACTGCCCCTCAGGAGCATTCTAAAGGCCCCCAGACCCTTCTAATGCCCCACAGGGCCTTTCTAAAGGTCCCCAGACCCTTCTAGAGCCCCTGAAGACCCTTCTAAAGGCCCCCAGACCATTATAGAGCCCCTCAGGACCCTTCTAAAGGTCCCGAGACCCTGCTAATTCCCCTCAGGGCTTTCATAAGGGCACCCAGACCCTTCTAATGCCCCTCAGGACCCTTATAAAGGCACCCAGACCCTTCTAGAGCCTCTCAGGACAGTTTTAAATGCCTCCAGACCCTTCTAGACCCCCTCAGGACCATTCTAAAGGCCCCCAGACCCTTCTAATGCCCCCCAGGGCCTTTCTAAAGGCACCCAGACCCTTCTAATGCCACTCAGGGCCTTTCTAATGGCCGCCAGACCCTTATAATCCCCCTGAGGGCCTTTAAAAAGGCCCCCAGACCCTTCTGGACCCCCTCAGGACGCATCTAATAGCACCGAGACCCTTCTAGAGCACCTCAGGCCGTTTCTAAAGGCCTCCACACCCTTCTAATGACCCTCAAGACCCATGTAAAGGCCCCCAGACCCTTCTAGATTGCCTCAGGACCCATCTAAAAGCACTCAGACCCTTCTAATGCCTTTCAGGGCCTTTCTAAAGGCCTCCACACCCTTCTAATGACCCTCAAGACCCATGTAAAGGCCCCCAGACCCTTCTAGATTGCCTCAGGACCCATCTAAAAGCCCCCAGACCCTTCCAATACCTTTCAGGACCCTTATGAAGGCCACAAGACCCTTCTACTGCCCCTCAGGACCTTTCTAAAGGCCCTCAGACCCTTCTAATGCCCCTCAGGGCATTTATAAAGGTTCCCAGACCCTTCTAGAGCGGGTCAGGACCCTTATAAAGGCCCCCAGACCCTTCTACTGCCCCTCAGGAGCATTCTAAAGGCCCCCAGACCCTTCTAATGCCCGACAGGGCCTTTCTAAATGTCCCCAGACACCTCTAGACCCCCTGATGTCCCTTCTAAAGGCCCCCAGACCCCTCTAGAGCCCCTGAAGACCCTTCTAAAGTCCCCCAGACCCTTCTAATGCCTCTCAGGGCCTTTCTAAATACCCCAGACACTTCTAGAACCTCTCAGGGCCTTTCTATATGACCCCAGGCCCTTGTAATGCCACTCAGGGCCTTTCTAAAGGCCGCGAGACCCTTATAATCCCCCTGAGGGCCTTTAAAAAGGCCCCCAGACCCTTATGGACCCCTTCAGGACGCTTCTAATAGCCCCCAGACCCTTCTAGAGCCCCTCAGGGCCTTTCTAAAGGCCTCCACACCCTTCTAATGACCCTCAAGACCCATGTAAAGGCCCCTAGACCCTTCTAGATTGCCTCAGGACCCATCTAAAAGCCCCCAGACCCTTCTAATGCCTTTCAGGACCCTTATGAAGGCCACAAGACCCTTCTAATGCCCCTCAGGACCTTTCTAAATGCCCTCAGACCTTTCTAATGCCCCTCAGGGGATTTATAAAGGTTCCCAGACCCTTCTAGAGCCCGTCATGACCCTTATAAGGGCCCCCAGACCATTCTAGAGCCCCTCAGGACACTTCTAAAGGCCTGCAGACCATTCTAATGACCGTCAGGGCCTTTCTAAAGGTCCACAGACGATTCTACTGCCCCTCAGGAGCATTCTAAAGGCCCCCAGACCCTTCTAATGCCCCACAGGGCCTTTCTAAAGGTCCCCAGAACCTTCTAGAGCCCCTGAAGACCCTTCTAAAGGCCCCCAGACCCTTATAGAGCCACTCAGGACCCTTCTAAAGGCCCCCAGACCCTTCTAATGCCCCACAGGGCCATTCTAAAGGTCCCCAGACCCTTCTAGAGCCCCTGAAGACCTTTCTAAAGGCCCCCAGACCCTTATAGAGCCCCTCAGGACCCTTCTGAAGTCCCCCAGACCCTGCTAATTCTCCTCAGGGCTTTTATAAGGGCATTCAGACCCTTCTAGAGCCTCTCAGGACAGTTTTAAATGCCTCCAGACCCTTCTAGACCCCCTCAGGACCATTCTAAAGGCCCCCAGACCCTTCTAATGCCCCACAGGGCGTTTCTAAAGGTCCCCAGACCCCTCTAGAGCCCCTGAAGACCCTTCTAAAGGCCCCCAGACCCTTATAGAGCCCCTCAGGACCCTTCTAAAGGCCCCCAGACCCTGCTAATTCCCCTCAGGGCTATTATTAGGGCACCCAGACCCTTCTAATGCTCCTCAGGACCCTTATAAAGGCACCCAGACCCTTCTAGAGCCTCTCAGGACAGATTTAAATGCCTCCAGACCCTTCTAGACCCCCTCAGGACCATTCTAAAGGCACCCAGACCCTTCTAATTCCCCTCAGGGCCTTTCTAAAGGCCTCCATACCCTTCTAATGCCCCTCAGGTCATTTCTAAAGGCACCCAGACCCTTCTAATGCCACTCAGGGCCTTTCTAAAGGCCGCGAGACCCTTATAATCCCCCTGAGGGCCTTTAAAAAGGCCCCCAGACGCTACTGGACCCCCTCAGGACGCTTCTAATAGCCCCCAGACCCTTCTAGAGCCCCTCTGGGCCTTTCTAAAGGCCTCCACACCCTTCTAATGACCCTCAAGACCCATGTAAAGGCCCCCAGACCCTTCTAGATTGCCTCAGGACCCATCTAAAAGCCCCCAGACCCTTCTAATGCCTTTCAGGGCCTTTCTAAAGGCCTCCACACCCTTCTAATGACCCTCAAGACCCATGTAAAGGCCCCTAGACCCTTCTAGATTGCCTCAGGACCCATCTAAAAGCCCCCAGACCCTTCTAATGCCTTTCAGGACCCTAATCAATGCCACAAGACCCTTCTAATGCCCCTCAGGACCTTTCTAAAGGCCCTCAGACCCTTTAAATGCCCCTCAGGAGCATTCTAAAGGCCCCCAGACCCTTCTAATGCCCCACAGGGCCTTTCTAAAGGTCCCCAGACCCTTCTAGAGCCCCTGAAGACCCTTCAAAAGGCCCCCAGACCATTATAGAGCCACTCAGGACCCTTCTAAAGTCCCCCAGACCCTGCTAATTCCTCTCAGGGCTTTTATAAGGGCACCCAGACCCTTCTAATGCCCCTCAGGACCCTTATAAAGGCACCCAGACCCTTCTAGAGCCTCTCAGGACAGTTTTAAATGCCTCCAGACCCTTCTAGACCCCCTCAGGACCATTCTAAATGCCCCCAGACCCTTCTAATGCCCCTCAGGGCCTTTCTAAAGGCCCCCAGACCCTTGTAATGCCCCTCAGGGCCTTTTTAAAGGCCCCCAGACCCTTCTAATGCCATTCAGGACATTTCTAAAGGCCCCCAGACCCTTCTAGACCCGCTCAGGACATTTCTAAAGGCACCCAGACCCTTCTAATGCCACTCAGGGCCTTTCTAAAGTACCCCAGACAATTCTAGAACCTCTCAGGCCCTTTCTATATGATCCGAGACCCTTGTAATGCCCCTCAGGGCCTTTCTAACTACCCCCATACCCTTCTAATGCCCCTCAGGACATTTCTAAAGGCCCCCAGACCCTTCTAGAGCCCCTCAGGACATATCTAAAGGCCCCCAGACCCTTCTAGAGCCCCTCAGGGCCTTTCTAAAGGTCCCCAGACCCTTCTAGAGCCCCTGAAGACCCTTCTAAAAGCCCCCAGACCCTTATAGAGCCCCTCAGGGCCTTTCTAAAGGCCTCCACACCATTCTAATGACCCTCAAGACCCATTTAAAGGCCCCCAGACCCTTCTAGATTGCCTCAGGACCCATCTAAAAGCCCGCAGACCCTTCTAATGCATTTCAGGGCTTTTCTAAAGGCCTCCACACCCTTCTAATGACCCTCAAGACCCATGTAAAGGCCCCTAGACCCTTCTAGATTGCCTCAGGACCCATCTAAAAGCCCCCAGACCCTTCTAATGCCTTTCAGGACCCTTATGAAGGCCACAAGACCCTTCTAATTCCCCTCAGGACCTTTCTAAAAGCCCTCAGACCCTTCTAGAGCCCGTCAGGACCCTTATAAAGGTCCCCAGACCCTTCTACTGCCCCTCAGGAGCATTCTAAAGGCCCCCAGACCCTTCTAATGCCCCACAGGGCCTTTCTAAAGGTCCCCAGACCCTTCTAGAGCCCCTGAAGACCCTTCTAAAGGCCACAAGACCCTTATAGAGCCCCTCAGGACCCTTCTAAAGTCCCCCAGACCCTGCTAATTCCCCTCAGGTCTTTTATAAGGGCACCCAGACCTTTCTAAAGCTCCTCAGGACCCTTATAAAGGCACCCAGACCCTTCTAGAGCCTCTCAGGACAGTTTTAAATGCCTCCAGACCCTTCTAGAACCCCTCAGGACCATTCTAAAGGCCCCCAGACCCTTCTAATGCCCCACAGGGCATTTCTAAAGTACCCCAGACACTTCTAGAACCTCTCAGGGCCTTTCTATATGACCCCAGACCCTTGTAATGCCACTCAGGGCCTTTCTAAAAGCCGCGAGACCTTTATAATCCCACTGAGGGCCTTTAAAAAGGCCCCCAGACCCTTCTGGACCCCCTCAGGACGCTTCTAATAGCCCCCAGACCCTTCTAGAGCCCCTCAGCGCCTTTCTAAAGGCATCCACACCCTTCTAATGACCCTCAAGACCCATGTAAAGGCCCCTAGACCCTTCTAGATTGCCTCAGGACCCATCTAAAAGCCCCCAGACCCTTCTAATGCCTTTCAGGACCCTTATGAAGGCCTCAAGACCATTCCAATGCCCCTCAGGGGATTTATAAAGGTTCCCAGACCCTTCTAGAGCCCGTCAGGACCCTTATAAAGGCCCCCAGACCATTCTAGAGCCCCTCAGGACACTTCTAAAGGCCTGCAGACCATTCTAATGACCGTCAGGGCCTCATAGAGGTCCACAGACCCTTTTACTGCCCCTCAGGAGCATTCTAAAGGCCCCCAGACCCTTCTAATGCCCCACAGGGCCTTTCTAAAGGTCCCCAGACCCTTCTAGAGCCCCTGAAGACCCTTCTAAAGGCCCCCAGACCATTATAGAGCCCCTCAGGACCCTTCTAAAGGTCCCGAGACCCTGCTAATTCCCCTCAGGGCTTTCATAAGGGCACCCAGACCCTTCTAATGCCCCTCAGGACCCTTATAAAGGCACCCAGACCCTTCTAGAGCCTCTCAGGACAGTTTTAAATGCCTCCAGACCCTTCTAGACCCCCTCAGGACCATTCTAAAGGCCCCCAGACCCTTCTAATGCCCCCCAGGGCCTTTCTAAAGGCACCCAGACCCTTCTAATGCCACTCAGGGCCTTTCTAATGGCCGCCAGACCCTTATAATCCCCCTGAGGGCCTTTAAAAAGGCCCCCAGACCCTTCTGGACCCCCTCAGGACGCATCTAATAGCACCGAGACCCTTCTAGAGCACCTCAGGCCGTTTCTAAAGGCCTCCACACCCTTCTAATGACCCTCAAGACCCATGTAAAGGCCCCCAGACCCTTCTAGATTGCCTCAGGACCCATCTAAAAGCACTCAGACCCTTCTAATGCCTTTCAGGGCCTTTCTAAAGGCCTCCACACCCTTCTAATGACCCTCAAGACCCATGTAAAGGCCCCCAGACCCTTCTAGATTGCCTCAGGACCCATCTAAAAGCCCCCAGACCCTTCCAATACCTTTCAGGACCCTTATGAAGGCCACAAGACCCTTCTACTGCCCCTCAGGACCTTTCTAAAGGCCCTCAGACCCTTCTAATGCCCCTCAGGGCATTTATAAAGGTTCCCAGACCCTTCTAGAGCGGGTCAGGACCCTTATAAAGGCCCCCAGACCCTTCTACTGCCCCTTAGGAGCATTCTAAAGGCCCCCAGACCCTTCTAATGCCCGACAGGGCCTTTCTAAATGTCCCCAGACACCTCTAGACCCCCTGATGTCCCTTCTAAAGGCCCCCAGACCCCTCTAGAGCCCCTGAAGACCCTTCTAAAGTCCCCCAGACCCTTCTAATGCCTCTCAGGGCCTTTCTAAATACCCCAGACACTTCTAGAACCTCTCAGGGCCTTTCTATATGACCCCAGGCCCTTGTAATGCCACTCAGGGCCTTTCTAAAGGCCGCGAGACCCTTATAATCCCCCTGAGGGCCTTTAAAAAGGCCCCCAGACCCTTATGGACCCCTTCAGGACGCTTCTAATAGCCCCCAGACCCTTCTAGAGCCCCTCAGGGCCTTTCTAAAGGCCTCCACACCCTTCTAATGACCCTCAAGACCCATGTAAAGGCCCCTAGACCCTTCTAGATTGCCTCAGGACCCATCTAAAAGCCCCCAGACCCTTCTAATGCCTTTCAGGACCCTTATGAAGGCCACAAGACCCTTCTAATGCCCCTCAGGACCTTTCTAAATGCCCTCAGACCTTTCTAATGCCCCTCAGGGGATTTATAAAGGTTCCCAGACCCTTCTAGAGCCCGTCATGACCCTTATAAGGGCCCCCAGACCATTCTAGAGCCCCTCAGGACACTTCTAAAGGCCTGCAGACCATTCTAATGACCGTCAGGGCCTTTCTAAAGGTCCACAGACGATTCTACTGCCCCTCAGGAGCATTCTAAAGGCCCCCAGACCCTTCTAATGCCCCACAGGGCCTTTCTAAAGGTCCCCAGAACCTTCTAGAGCCCCTGAAGACCCTTCTAAAGGCCCCCAGACCCTTATAGAGCCACTCAGGACCCTTCTAAAGGCCCCCAGACCCTTCTAATGCCCCACAGGGCCATTCTAAAGGTCCCCAGACCCTTCTAGAGCCCCTGAAGACCTTTCTAAAGGCCCCCAGACCCTTATAGAGCCCCTCAGGACCCTTCTGAAGTCCCCCAGACCCTGCTAATTCTCCTCAGGGCTATTATAAGGGCACCCAGACCCTTCTAATTCCCCTCAGGGCCTTTCTAAAGGCCTCCATACCCTTCTAATGCCCCTCAGGTCATTTCTAAAGGCACCCAGACCCTTCTAATGCCACTCAGGGCCTTTCTAAAGGCCGCGAGACCCTTATAATCCCCCTGAGGGCCTTTAAAAAGGCCCCCAGACGCTTCTGGACCCCCTCAGGACGCTTCTAATAGCCCCCAGACCCTTCTAGAGCCCCTCTGGGCCTTTCTAAAGGCCTCCACACCCTTCTAATGACCCTCAAGACCCATGTAAAGGCCCCCAGACCCTTCTAGATTGCCTCAGGACCCATCTAAAAGCCCCCAGACCCTTCTAATGCCTTTCAGGGCCTTTCTAAAGGCCTCCACACCCTTCTAATGACCCTCAAGACCCATGTAAAGGCCCCTAGACCCTTCTAGATTGCCTCAGGACCCATCTAAAAGCCCCCAGACCCTTCTAATGCCTTTCAGGACCCTTATCAATGCCACAAGACCCTTCTAATGCCCCTCAGGACCTTTCTAAAGGCCCTCAGACCCTTTAAATGCCCCTCAGGAGCATTCTAAAGGCCCCCAGACCCTTCTAATGCCCCACAGGGCCTTTCTAAAGGTCCCCAGACCCTTCTAGAGCCCCTGAAGACCCTTCAAAAGGCCCCCAGACCATTATAGAGCCACTCAGGACCCTTCTAAAGTCCCCCAGACCCTGCTAATTCCTCTCAGGGCTTTTATAAGGGCACCCAGACCCTTCTAATGCCCCTCAGGACCCTTATAAAGGCACCCAGACCCTTCTAGAGCCTCTCAGGACAGTTTTAAATGCCTCCAGACCCTTCTAGACCCCCTCAGGACCATTCTAAATGCCCCCAGACCCTTCTAATGCCCCTCAGGGCCTTTCTAAAGGCCCCCAGACCCTTGTAATGCCCCTCAGGGCCTTTTTAAAGGCCCCCAGACCCTTCTAATGCCTTTCAGGACATTTCTAAAGGCCCCCAGACCCTTCTAGACCCGCTCAGGACATTTCTAAAGGCACCCAGACCCTTCTAATGCCACTCAGGGCCTTTCTAAAGTACCCCAGACAATTCTAGAACCTCTCAGGCCCTTTCTATATGATCCGAGACCCTTGTAATGCCTTTCAGGGCCTTTCTAACTACCCCCATACCCTTCTAATGCCCCTCAGGACATTTCTAAAGGCCCCCAGACCCTTCTAGAGCCCCTCAGGACATATCTAAAGGCCCCCAGACCCTTCTAGAGCCCCTCAGGGCCTTTCTAAAGGTCCCCAGACCTTTCTAGAGCCCCTGAAGACCCTTCTAAAAGCCCCCAGACCCTTATAGAGCCCCTCAGGGCCTTTCTAAAGGCCTCCACACCATTCTAATGACCCTCAAGACCCATTTAAAGGCCCCCAGACCCTTCTAGATTGCCTCAGGACCCATCTAAAAGCCCGCAGACCCTTCTAATGCCTTTCAGGGCTTTTCTAAAGGCCTCCACACCCTTCTAATGACCCTCAAGACCCATGTAAAGGCCCCTAGACCCTTCTAGATTGCCTCAGGACCCATCTAAAAGCCCCCAGACCCTTCTAATGCCTTTCAGGACCCTTATGAAGGCCACAAGACCCTTCTAATGCCCCTCAGGACCTTTCTAAAAGCCCTCAGACCCTTCTAGAGCCCGTCAGGACCCTTATAAAGGTCCCCAGACCCTTCTACTGCCCCTCAGGAGCATTCTAAAGGCCCCCAGACCCTTCTAATGCCCCACAGGGCCTTTCTAAAGTACCCCAGACAATTCTAGAACCTCTCAGGCCCTTTCTATATGATCCGAGACCCTTGTAATGCCCCTCAGGGCCTTTCTAACTACCCCCATACCCTTCTAATGCCCCTCAGGACATTTCTAAAGGCCCCCAGACCCTTCAAGAGCCCCTCAGGACATTAATAAAGGCCCCCAGACCCTTCTAGAGCCCCTCAGGGCCTTTCTAAAGGTCCCCAGACCCTTCTAGAGCCCCTGAAGACCCTTCTAAAAGCCCCCAGACCCTTATAGAGCCCCTCAGGGCCTTTCTAAAGGCCTCCACACCATTCTAATGACCCTCAGGACCCATCTAAAAGCCCCCAGACCCTTCTAATGCCTTTCAGGGCCTTTCTAAAGGCCTCCACACCCTTCTAATGACCCTCAAGACCCATGTAAAGGCCCCTAGACCCTTCTAGATTGCCTCAGGACCCATCTAAAAGCCCCCAGACCATTCTAATGCATTTCAGGACCCTTATGAAGGCCACAAGACCTTTCTAATGCCCCTCAGGACCTTTCTAAAGGACCTCAGACCCTTCTAATGCCCCTCAGGGCATTTATAAAGGTTCCCAGACCCTTCTAGAGCCCGTCAGGACACTTATAAAGGTCCCCAGACCCTTCTACTGCCCCTCAGGAGTATTCTAAAGGCCTCCAGACCCTTCTAATGCCCCACAGGGCCTTTCTAATGGTCCCCAGACCCTTCTAGAGCCCCTGAAGACCCTTCTAAAGGCCCCCAGACCCTTATAGAGGCCCTCAGGACCCTTCTAAAGTCTCCCAGACCCTGCTAGTTCCCCTCAGGGCTTTTATAAGGGCACCCAGACCCTTCTAATGCCCGTAAGGACCCTTATAAAGGCACCCAGACCCTTCTAGAGCCTCTCAGGACAGCTTTAAATGCGTCCAGACCCTTCTAGACCCCCTCAGGACCATTCTAAAGGCCCCCAGACCCTTCTAATGCCCCTCAGGGCCTTTCTATATGACCCCAGGCCCTTGAAACGCCACTCAGGGCCTTTCTAAAGGCCGCGAGACCCTTATAATCCCCCTGAGGGCCTTTAAAAAGGCCCCCAGACCCTTCTGGACCCACTCAGGACGCTTCTAATAGCCCCCAGACCCTTCTAGAGCCCCTCAGGGCCTTTCTAAAGGCATCCACACCCTTCTAATGACCCTCAAGACCCATGTAAAGGCCCCTAGACCCTTCTAGATTGCCTCAGGACCCATCTAAAAGCCCCCAGACCCTTCTAATGCCTTTCAGGACCCTTATCAAGGCCACAAGACCCTTCTACTGCCCCTCAGGAGCACTCTAAAGGCCCCCAGACCCTTCTAATGCCCCACAGGGCCTTTCTAAAGGTCCCCAGACATTTCTAGAGACCCTGAAGACCATTCTAAAGGCCCCAAGACCCTTATAGAGCCCTTTAGGGCCTTTCTAAAGGCCTCCACACCATTCTAATGACCCTCAAGACCCATTTAAAGGCCCCCAGACCCTTCTAGATTGCCTCAGGACCCATCTAAAAGAACCCAGACCCTTCTAATGCCTTTCAGGGCCTTTCTAAAGGCCTCCACACCCTTCTAATGACCCTCAAGACCCATGTAAAGGCCCCTAGACCATTCTAGATTGCCTCAGGGCCCATCTAAAAGCCCCCAGACCCTTCTAATGCCTTTCAGGACCCTTATGAAGGCCACAAGACCCTTCTAATGCCCCTCAGGGCATTTATAAAGGTTCCCAGACCCTTTAGAGCCCGTCAGGACCCTTATAAAGGCCCCCAGAACATTCTAGAGCCTCTCAGGACACTTCTAAATCTCGCAGACCATTCTAATGCCCGTCAGGGCCTTTATAAACGTCCCCAGACCCTTCTACTGCCCCTCAGGAGCATTCTAAAGGCCCCCAGACCCTGCTAATTCCCCTCAGGGCTTTTATAAGGGCACCCAGACCCTTCTAATGCCCCTCAGGACCCTTATAAAGGCACCCAGACCCTTCTAGAGCCTCTCAGGACAGTTTTAAATGCCTCCAGACCCTTCTAGGCCCCCTCAGGACCATTCTAAAGGCCCCCAGACCCTTCTAATGCCCCTCAGGGTCTTTCTAAAGGCCCCCATACCCTTCTAATGCCCCTCAGGTCATTTCTAAAGGCTCCCAGACCCTTCTAATGCTTTTCAGGGCCTTTCTAAAGGCCTCCACACCCTTCTAATGACACTCAAGACCCATGTAAAGGCCCCTAGACCCTTCTAGGTTGCCTCAGGACCCATCTAAAAGCTCCCAGACCCTTCTAATGCCTTTCAGGACCCTTATGAAGGCCACAAGACCCTTCTAATGCCCCTCAGGACCTTTCTAAAGGCCCTCAGACCCTTCTAGAGCCCGTCAGGACCCTTATAAAGGTCCCCAGACCCTTCTAGAGCCCGTCAGGACCCTTATAAAGGTCCCCAGACCATTCTACTGCCCCTCAGGAGCATTCTAAAGGCCCCCAGACCCTTCTAATGCCCCACAGGGCCTTTCTAAAGGTCCCCAGACCCCTCTAGAGCCCCTGAAGACCCTTCTAAAGGCCCCCAGACCATTATAGAGCCCCTCAGGACCCTTCTAAAGTCCCCCAGACCCTGCTAATTCCCCTCAGGGCTTTTATAAGGGCACCCAGACCCTTCTAATGCCCCTCAGGACCCTTATAAAGGCACCCAGACCCTTCTAGAGCCTCTCAGGACAGTTTTAAATGACTCCAGACCCTTCTAGACCCCCTCAGGACCATTCTAAAGGCCCCCAGACCCTTCTAATGCCCCTCAGGGCCTTTCTAAAGTACCCCAGACACTTCTAGAACCTCTCAGGGCCTATCTATATGACCCCAGGCCCTTGTAATGCCACTCAGGGCCTTTCTAAAGGCCTCCACACCCTTCTAATGACCCTCAAGACCCATGTAAAGGCCCCCAGACCCTTCTAGATTGCCTCAGGACACATCTAAAAGCCCCCAGACCCTTCTAATGCCTTTCAGGGCCTTTCTAAAGGCCTCCACACCCTTCTAATGACCATCAAGACCCATGTAAAGGCCCCTAGACCCTTCTAGATTGCCTCAGGACCCATCTAAAAGCCCCCAGACCCTTCTAATGCCTTTCAGGACCCTTATGAAGGCCACAAGACCCTTCTAATGCCCCTCAGGACCTTTCTAAAGGCCCTCAGACCCTTCTAATGCCTCTCAGGGCATTTATAAAGGTCCCCAGACCCTTCTACTGCCCCTCAGGAGCATTCTAAAGGACCTCAGACCCTTCTAATGCCCCACAGGGCCTTTCTAAAGGTCCCCAGACCCTTCTAGAGCCCCTGAAGACCCTTCTAAAGGCCCCCAGACCCTTCTAATGCCCCACAGGGCCTTTCTAAAGGTCCCCAGACCCTTCTAGAGCCCCTCAAGACCCTTCTAAAGGCCCCCAGACCCTTATAGAGCCCCTCAGGACCCTTCTAAAGTCCCCCAGACCCTGCTAATTCCCCTCAGGGCTATTATAAGGGCACCCAGACCCTTCTAATGCCCCTCAGGACCCTTATAAAGGCACCCAGACCTTTCTAGAGCCTCTCAGGACAGTTTTAAATGCCTCCAGACCCTTCTAGACCCCCTCAGGACCATTCTAAAGGCCCCCAGACCCTTCTAATGCCCCACAGGGCCTTTCTAAAGGCCCCCATACCCTTCTAATGCCCCTCAGGTCATTTCTAAAGGCACCCAGATCCTTCTAATGCCACTCAGGGCCTTTCTAAAGGCCGCGAGACCCTTATAATCCCCCTGAGGGCCTTTAAAAAGGCCCGCAGACCCTTCTAGAGCCCCTCAGAACGCTTCTAATAGCCCCCAGACCCTTCTAGAGCCCCTAAGGGCTTTTCTAAAGGCCTCCACACCCTTCTAATGACCCTCAAGACCCATGTAAAGGCCCCCAGACCCTTCTAATGCCTTTCAGGGCCTTTCTAAATGCCACCACACCCTTCTAATGACCCTCAAGACCCATGTAAAGGCCCCTAGACCCTTCTAGATTGCCTCAGGACCAATCTAAAAGCCCCCAGACCCTTCTAATGCCTTTCAGGACCCTTATGAAGGCCACAAGACCCTTCTAATGCCCCTCAGGACGTTTCTAAAGGCCCTCAGACCCTTCTAATGCCCCTCAGGGCATTTATAAAGGTCCCCAGACCCTTCTACTGCCCCTCAGGAGCATTCTAAAGGCCCCCAGACCCATCTAATGCCCCACAGGGCCTTTCTAAAGGTCCCCAGACCATTCTAGAGCCCCTGAAGACCCTTCTAAAAGCCCCCAGACCCTTCTAGAGTGCCTCAGGGCCTTTCTAAAGGCCTCCACAACCTTCTAATGACCCTCAAGACCCATGTAAAGGCCCCCAGACCATTCTAGATTGCCTCAGGACCCATCTAAAAGCCCCCAGACCCTTCTAATGCCTTTCAGGACCCTTATGAAGGCCACAAGACCCTTCTAATGCCCCTCAGGACCTTTCTAAAGGCCCTCAGACCCTTCTAATGCCCCTCAGGGCATTTATAAAGTTTCCCATACCCTTCTAGAGCCCGTCAGGAAACTTATAAAGGTCCCCAGACCCTTCTACTGCCCCTCAGGAGCATTCTAAAGGCCCCCAGACCCTTCTAATGCCCCACAGGGCCTTTCTAAAGGTCCCCAGACCCTTCTAGAGCCCTTGAAGACCCTTCTAAAGGACCCCAGACCCTTCTAGAGCCCCTCAGGCCCTGTCTAAAGGCCTCCACACCCTTCTAATGACTCTCAAGACCCATGTAAAGGCCCCTAGACCCTTCTGGATTGCCTCAGGACCCATCTAAAAGCCCCCAGCCCCTTCTAATGCCTTTCAGGACCCTTATGAAGGCCACAAGACCCTTCTAATGCCCCTAAGGAGCATTCTAAAGGCCCTCAGACCCTTCTAATGCCCCTCAGGGCATTTATAAAGGTTCCCAGACCCTTCTAGAGCCAGTCAGGACACTTATAAAGGTCCCCAGACCCTTATAGAGCCCCTCAGGAGCATTCTAAAGGCCCCCAGACCCTTCTAATGCCCCACAGGGCCTTTCTAAAGGTCCCCAGACCGTTCTAGAGCCCCTGAAGACCCTTCTAAGGGCCCCCAGACCCTTATAGAGCCCCTCAGGACACTTCTGAATTCCCCCAGACCCTGCTAATTCCCCTCAGGGCTTTTATAAGGGCACCCAGACCCTTCTAAAGCCCCTCAGGACCCTTATAAAGGGACCCAGACCCTTCTAGAGCCTCTCAGGACAGATTTAAATGCCTCCAGACCCTTCTAGAACACCTCAGGACCATTCTAAAGGCCCCCAGACCCTTCTAATGCCCCTCAAGACCCATGTAAAGGCCCCTAGGCCCTTCTAGATTGCTTCAGGACCCATCTAAAAGCCCCCAGACCCTTCTAATGACTTTCAGGACCCTTATGAAGGCCACAAGACCCTTCTAATGCCCCTCAGGACCCTTATAAAGGCACCCAGACCTTTCTAGAGCCTCTCAGGACAGTTTTAAATGCCTCCAGACCCTTCTAGACCCCCTCAGGACCATTCTAAAGGCCCCCAGACCCTTCTAATGCCCCACAGGGCCTTTCTAAAGGCCCCCATACCCTTCTAATGCCCCTCAGGTCATTTCTAAAGGCACCCAGATCCTTCTAATGCCACTCAGGGCCTTTCTAAAGGCCGCGAGACCCTTATAATCCCCCTGAGGGCCTTTAAAAAGGCCCGCAGACCCTTCTAGAGCCCCTCAGAACGCTTCTAATAGCCCCCAGACCCTTCTAGAGCCCCTAAGGGCTTTTCTAAAGGCCTCCACACCCTTCTAATGACCCTCAAGACCCATGTAAAGGCCCCCAGACCCTTCTAATGCCTTTCAGGGCCTTTCTAAATGCCACCACACCCTTCTAATGACCCTCAAGACCCATGTAAAGGCCCCTAGACCCTTCTAGATTGCCTCAGGACCAATCTAAAAGCCCCCAGACCCTTCTAATGCCTTTCAGGACCCTTATGAAGGCCACAAGACCCTTCTAATGCCCCTCAGGACGTTTCTAAAGGCCCTCAGACCCTTCTAATGCCCCTCAGGGCATTTATAAAGGTCCCCAGACCCTTCTACTGCCCCTCAGGAGCATTCTAAAGGCCCCCAGACCCATCTAATGCCCCACAGGGCCTTTCTAAAGGTCCCCAGACCATTCTAGAGCCCCTGAAGACCCTTCTAAAAGCCCCCAGACCCTTCTAGAGTGCCTCAGGGCCTTTCTAAAGGCCTCCACAACCTTCTAATGACCCTCAAGACCCATGTAAAGGCCCCCAGACCATTCTAGATTGCCTCAGGACCCATCTAAAAGCCCCCAGACCCTTCTAATGCCTTTCAGGACCCTTATGAAGGCCACAAGACCCTTCTAATGCCCCTCAGGACCTTTCTAAAGGCCCTCAGACCCTTCTAATGCCCCTCAGGGCATTTATAAAGTTTCCCATACCCTTCTAGAGCCCGTCAGGAAACTTATAAAGGTCCCCAGACCCTTCTACTGCCCCTCAGGAGCATTCTAAAGGCCCCCAGACCCTTCTAATGCCCCACAGGGCCTTTCTAAAGGTCCCCAGACCCTTCTAGAGCCCTTGAAGACCCTTCTAAAGGACCCCAGACCCTTCTAGAGCCCCTCAGGCCCTGTCTAAAGGCCTCCACACCCTTCTAATGACTCTCAAGACCCATGTAAAGGCCCCTAGACCCTTCTGGATTGCCTCAGGACCCATCTAAAAGCCCCCAGCCCCTTCTAATGCCTTTCAGGACCCTTATGAAGGCCACAAGACCCTTCTAATGCCCCTAAGGAGCATTCTAAAGGCCCTCAGACCCTTCTAATGCCCCTCAGGGCATTTATAAAGGTTCCCAGACCCTTCTAGAGCCAGTCAGGACACTTATAAAGGTCCCCAGACCCTTATAGAGCCCCTCAGGAGCATTCTAAAGGCCCCCAGACCCTTCTAATGCCCCACAGGGCCTTTCTAAAGGTCCCCAGACCGTTCTAGAGCCCCTGAAGACCCTTCTAAGGGCCCCCAGACCCTTATAGAGCCCCTCAGGACACTTCTGAATTCCCCCAGACCCTGCTAATTCCCCTCAGGGCTTTTATAAGGGCACCCAGACCCTTCTAAAGCCCCTCAGGACCCTTATAAAGGGACCCAGACCCTTCTAGAGCCTCTCAGGACAGATTTAAATGCCTCCAGACCCTTCTAGAACACCTCAGGACCATTCTAAAGGCCCCCAGACCCTTCTAATGCCCCTCAGGGCATTTCTAAAGTACCCCAGACACTTCTAGAACCTCTCAGGGCCTTTCTATATGACCCCAGACCCTTGTAATGCCACTCAGGTCCTTTCTAAAAGCCGCGAGACCCTTATAATCCCCCTGAGGGCCTTTAAAAAGGCCCCCAGACCCTTCTGGACCCCCTCAGGACACTTCTAATAGCCCCCAGACCCTTCTAGAGCCCCTCAGGGCCTTTCTAAAGGCCTCCACACCCTTCTAATGACCCTCAAGACCCATGTAAAGGCCCCCAGACCCTTCTAGATTGCCTCAGGACCCATCTAAAAGCCCCCAGACCCTTCTAATGCACCTCAGGACCCTTCTAAAGGCCCTCAGACCCTTCTAATGCCCCTCAAGACCCATGTAAAGGCCCCTAGGCCCTTCTAGATTGCCTCAGGACCCATCTAAAAGCCCCCAGACCCTTCTAATGACTTTCAGGACCCTTATGAAGGCCACAAGACCCTTCTAATGCCCCTCAGGACCTTTCTAAAGGCCCACAGACCCTTCTAATGCCCCTCAGGGCATTTATAAAGGTTCCCAGACCCTTCTAGAGCCCGTCAGGACACTTATAAAGGTCCCCAGACCCTTCTACTGCCCCTCAGGAGCATTCTAAAGGCCTCCAGACGCTTCTAATGCCCCACAGGGCCTTTCTAATGGTCCCCAGACCCTTCAAGAGCCCCTGAAGACCCTTCTAAAGGCCCCCAGACCCTTATAGAGCCCCTCAGGACCCTTCTAAAGTCCCTCAGACCCTGCTAATTCCCCTCAGGGCTTTTATAAGGGCACCCAGACCCTTCTAATGCCCGTCAGGACCCTTATAAAGGCACCCAGACCCTTCTAGAGCCTCTCAGGACAGTTTTAAATGCCTCCAGACCCTTCTAGACCCCCTCAGGACCATTCTAAAGGCCCCCAGACCCTTCTAATGCCCCTCAGGGCCTTTCTATATGACCCCAGGCCCTTGTAATGCCACTCAGGGCCTTTCTAAAGGCCGCGAGACCCTTATAATCCCCCTGAGGGCCTTTAAAAAGGCCCCCAGACCCTTCTGGACCCCCTCAGGACACTTCTAATAGCCCCCAGACCATTCTAGAGCCCCTCAGGGCCTTTCTAAAGGCCTCCACACCCTTCTAATGACCCTCAAGACCCATGTAAAGGCCCCCAGACCCTTCTAGATTGCCTCAGGACCCATCTAAAAGCCCCCAGACCATTCTAATGCCTTTCAGGACCCTTCTAAAGGCCTCCACACCCTTCTAATGACCCTCAAGAACCATGTAAAGGCCCCTAGACCCTTCTAGATTGCCTCAGGACCCATCTAAAAGCCCCCAGAGCCTTCTAATGCCTTTCAGGACCCTTATGAAGGCCACAAGACCCTTCTCATGCCCCTCAGGACCTTTATAAAGGCCCTCATACCCTTCTAGAGCCCGTCAGGACCATTATAAAGGTCTCCAGACCCTTCTACTGCCCCTCAGGAGCATTCTAAAGGCCCCCAGACCCTTCTAATGCCCCACAGGG
Source organism: Coccyzus lansbergi (assembly GCA_033558105.1). NCBI lineage: Eukaryota > Metazoa > Chordata > Aves > Cuculiformes > Coccyzidae > Coccyzus > Coccyzus lansbergi. The sequence continues at coordinate 412,262 of JAUMJK010000895.1, forward strand.
CCATTCTAAAGGTCCCCAGACCCCTCTAGAGCCCCTGAAGACCCTTCTAAAGGCCCCCAGACCCTTCTAGAGCCCCTCAGGACCCTTCTAAATGCCCCCAGACCCTGCTAATTCCCCTCAGGGCTTTTATAAGGGCACCCAGACCCTTCTAATGCCCCTCAGGACCCTTATAAAGGCACCCAGACCCTTCTAGAGCCTCTCAGGACAGTTTTAAATGCCTCCAGACCATTTTAGACCCCCTCAGGACCATTCTAAAGGCCCCCAGACCCTTCTAATGCCACTCAGGACCCTTCTAAAGGCCCCCAGACCCTTCTAATGCCCCTCACGTCATTTCTAAAGGCCCCCATACACTTCTAATGCCCCTCAGGTCATTTCTAAAGGCACCCAGACCCTTCTAATGCCTTTCAGGGCCTTTCTAAAGGCCTCCACACCCTTCTAATGACCCTCAAGACCCATGTAAAGGCCCCTAGACCCTTCTAGATTGCCTCAGGACCCATCTAAAAGCCCCCAGACCCTTCTAATGCCTTTCAGGACTCTTATGGAGGCCACAAGACCCTTCTAATGCCCCTCAGGACCTTTCTAAAGGCCCTCAGACCCTTCTAGAGCCCGTCAGGACCCTTATAAAGGTCCCCAGACCCTTCTAGAGCCCGTCAGGACCCTTATAAAGGTCCCCAGACCATTCTACTGCCCCTCAGGAGCATTCTAAAGGTCCCCAGACCCTTCTAATGCCCCACAGGGCCTTTCTAAAGGTCCCCAGACCCTTCTAGAGCCCGTCAGGACCCTTATAAAGGTCCCCAGACCCTTCTACTGCCCCTCAGGAGCATTCTAAAGGACCTCAGACCCTTCTAATGCCCCCCAGGGCCTTTCTAAAGGTCCCCAGACCCTTCTAGAGCCCCTGAAGACCCTTCTAAAGGCCCCCAGACCCTTCTAATGCCCCACAGGGCCTTTCTAAAGGTCCCCAGACCCTTCTAGAGCCCCTCAAGACCCTTCTAAAGGCCCCCAGACCCTTATAGAGCCCCTCAGGACCCTTCTAAAAGCCCCCAGACCCTGCTAATTACCCTCAGGGCTTTTATAAGGGCACCCAGACCCTTCTAATGCCCCTCAGGACCCTTATAAAGGCACCCAGACCCTTCTAGACCCCCTCAGGACCATTCTAAAGGCCCCCAGACCCTTCTAATGCCCCACAGGGCCTTTCTAAATGCCCCCATACCCTTCTAATGCCCCTCAGGTCATTTCTAAAGGCACCCAGACCCTTCTAATGCCACTCAGGGCCTTTCTAAAGGCCGCGAGACCCTTATAATCCCCCTGAGGGCCTTTAAAAAGGCCCCCAGACCCTTCTGGACCCCCTCAGGACTCTTCTAATAGCCCCCAGACCCTTCTAGAGCCCCTCAGGGCCTTTCTAAAGGCCTCCACACCCTTCTAATGACCCTCAAGACCCATGTAAAGGCCCCTAGACCCTTCTAGATTGCCTCAGGACCCATCTAAAAGCCCCAGACCCTTCTAATGCCTTTCAGGACCCTTATGAAGGCCACAAGACCCTTCTAATGCCCCTCAGGACCTTTATAAAGGCCCTCAGACCCTTCTAATGCCACTCAGGGCATTTATAAAGGTCCCCAGACCCTTCTACTGCCCCTCAGGAGCATTCTAAAGGCCCCCAGACCCTTCTAATGCCCCACAGGGCCATTCTAAAGGTCCCCAGACCCCTCTAGAGCCCCTGAAGACCCTTCTAAAGGCCCCCAGACCCTTCTAGAGCCCCTCAGGACCCTTCTAAATGCCCCCAGACCCTGCTAATTCCCCTCAGGGCTTTTATAAGGGCACCCAGACCCTTCTAATGCCTCTAAGGACCCTTATAAAGGCACCCAGACCCTTCTAGAGCCTCTCAGGACAGTTTTAAATGCCTCCAGACCCTTTTAGACCCCCTCAGGACCATTCTAAAGGCCCCCAGACCCTTCTAATGCCCCTCAGGACCCTTCTAAAGGCCCTCAGACCCTTCTAATGCCCCTCAGGGCCTTTCTAAAGGCCCCCATACACTTCTAATGCCCCTCAGGTCATTTCTAAAGGCACCCAGACCCTTCTAATGCCTTTCAGGGCCTTTCTAAAGGCCTCCACACCCTTCTAATGACCCTCAAGACCCATGTAAAGGCCCCTAGACCCTTCTAGATTGCCTCAGGACCCATCTAAAAGCCCCCAGACCCTTCTAATGCCTTTCAGGACCCTTATGAAGGCCACAAGACCCTTCTAATGCCCCTCAGGACCTTTCTAAAGGCCCTCAGACCCTTCTAGAGCCCGTCAGGACCCTTATAAAGGTCCCCAGACCCTTCTAGAGAACGTCAGGACCCTTATAAAGGTCCCCAGACCATTCTACTGCCCCTCAGGAGCATTCTAAAGGCCCCCAGACCCTTCTAATGCCCCACAGGGCCTTTCTAAATGTCCCCAGACCCCTCTAGAGCCCCTGAAGACCCTTCTAAAGGCCCCCAGACCATTCTAGAGCCCCTCAGGACCCTTCTAAAGTCCCCCAGACCCTGCTAATTCCCCTCAGGGCTTTTATAAGGGCACCCAGACCCTTCTAATGCCCCTCAGGACCCTTATAAAGGCACCCAGACCCTTCTATAGCCTCTCAGGACAGTTTTAAATGCCTCCAGACCCTTCTAGACCCCCTCAGGACCATTCTAAAGGCCCCCAGACCCTTCTAATGCCCCTCAGGGCCTTTCTAAAGTACCCCAGACACTTCTAGAACATCTCAGGGCCTATCTATATGACCCCAGGCCCTTGTAATTCCACTCAGGGCCTTTCTAAAGGCCGCGAGACCCTTATAATTCCCCTTGAGGGCATTTAAAAAGTCCCCCAGACCCTTCGGGACCCTCTCAGGACGCTTCTAATAGCCCCCAGACCCTTCTAGAGCCCCTCAGGGCCTTTCTAAAGGCCTCCACACCCTTCTAATGACCCTCAAGACCCATGTAAAGGCCCCCAGACCCTTCTAGATTGCCTGAGGACCCATCTAAAAGCCCCCAGACCCTTCTAATGCCTTTCAGGGCCTTTCTAAAGGCCTCCACACCCTTCTAATGACCCTCAAGACCCATGTAAAGGCCCCTAGACCCTTCTAGATTGCCTCAGGACCCATCTAAAAGCCCCCAGACCCTTCTAATGCCTTTCAGGACCCTTATCAAGGCCACAAGACCCTTCTAATGCCCCTCAGGACCTTTCTAAAGGCCCTCAGACCCTTCTAATGCCCCTCAGGGCATTTATAAAGGTTCCCAGACCCTTCTAGAGCCCTTCAGGACACTTATAAAGGTCCCCAGACCCTTCTACTGCCCCTCAGGAGCATTCTAAAGGACCTCAGACCCTTCTAATGCCCCACAGGGCCTTTCTAAAGGTCCCCAGACCCTTCTAGAGCCCCTGAAGACCCTTCTAAAGGCCCCCAGACCCTTCTAATGCCCCACAGGGCCTTTCTAAAGGTCCCCAGACCCTTCTAGAGCCCCTCAAGACCATTCTAAAGGCCCCCAGACCCTTATAGAGCCCCTCAGGACCCTTCTAAAGGCCCCCAGACCCTGCTAATTCCCCTCAGGGCTTTTATAAGGGCACCCAGACCCTTCTAATGCCCCTCAGGACCCTTATAAAGGCACCCAGACCCTTCTAGACCCCCTCAGGACCATTCTAAAGGCCCCCAGACCCTTCTAATGCCCCACAGGGCCTTTCTAAATGCCCCCATACCCTTCAAATGCCCCTCAGGTCATTTCTAAAGGCACCCAGACCCTTCTAATGCCACTCAGGGCCTTTCTAAAGGCCGCGAGACCCTTATAATCCCCCTGAGGGCCTTTAAAAAGGCCCCCAGACCCTTCTGGACCCCCTCAGGACGCTTCTAATAGCCCCCAGACCCTTCTAGAGCCCCTCTGGGCCTTTCTAAAGGCCTCCACACCCTTCTAAGGACACTCAAGACCCATGTAAAGGCCCCCAGACCCTTCTAGATTGCCTCAGGACCCATCTAAAAGCCCCCAGACCCTTCTAATGCCTTTCAGGGCCTTTCTAAAGGCCTCCACACCCTTCTAATGACCCTCAAGACCCATGTAAAGGCCCCTAGACCCTTCTAGATTGCCTCAGGACCCATCTAAAAGCCCCAGACCCTTCTAATGCCTTTCAGGACCCTTATGAAGGCCACAAGACCCTTCTAATGCCCCTCTGGACCTTTATAAAGGCCCTCAGACCCTTCTAATGCCACTCAGGGCATTTATAAAGGTCCCCAGACCCTTCTACTGCCCCTCAGGAGCATTCTAAAGGCCCCCAGACCCTTCTAATGCCCCACAGGGCCTTTCTAAAGGCCTCCACAACCTTCTAATGACCCTCAAGACCCATGTAAAGGCCCCCAGACCCTTCTAGATTGCCTCAGGACCCATCTAAAAGCCCCCAGACCCTTCTAATGCCTTTCAGGACCATTATGAAGGCAACAAGACCCTTCTAGAGCCCCTCAGGACCTTTCTAAAGGCCCTCAGACCCTTCTAATGCCCCTCAGGGCATTTATAAAGGTTCCCAGACCCTTCTAGAGCCCGTCAGGACACTTATAAAGGTCCCCAGACCCTTCTAATGCCCCTCAGGAGCATTCTAAAGGCCCCCAGACCCTTCTAATGCCCCACAGGGCCTTTCTAAAGGTCCCCAGACCCTTCTAGAGCCCCTGAAGACCCTTCTAAATGCCCCAAGATCCTTATAGAGCCCCTCAGGACCCTTCTAAAGTCCCCCAGACCCTGCTAATTCCCCTCAGGTCTTTTATAAGGGCACCCAGACCCTTCTAAAGCTCCTCAGGACCCTTATAAAGGCACCCAGACCCTTCTAGAACCCCTCAGGACCATTCTAAAGGCCCCCAGACCATTCTAATGCCCCTCAGGGCCTTTCTAAAGTACCCCAGACACTTCTAGAACCTCTCAGGGCCTTTCTATATGACCCCAGGCCCTTGTAATGCCACTCAGGGCCTTTCTAAAAGCCGCGAGACCCTTATAATCCCACTGAGGGCCTTTAAAAAGGCACCCAGACCCTTCTGGACCCCCTCAGGACGCTTCTAATAGAACCCAGACCCTTCTAGAGCCCCTCAGCGCCTTTCTAAAGGCATCCACACCCTTCTAATGACCCTCAAGACCCATGTAAAGGCCCCTAGACCCTTCTAGATTGCCTCAGGACTCATCTAAAAGCCCCCAGACCCTTCTAATGCCTTTCAGGACCCTTATAAAGGCCACAAGACCCTTCTAATGCCCCTCAGGACCTTTCTAAAGGCCCTCAGACCCTTCTAATGCCCCTCAGGGCATTTATAAAGGTCCCCAGACCCTTCTACTGCCCCTCAGGAGCATTCTAAAGGACCCCAGACCCTTCTAATGCCCCACAGGGCCTTTCTAAAGGTCCCCAGACCCTTCTAGAGCCCCTGAAGACCCTTCTAAAGGCCCCCAGACCCTTATAGAGCCCCTCAGGACCCTTCTAAAGGCCCCCAGACCCTGCTAATTCCCCTCAGGGCTTTCATAAGGGCACCCAGACCCTTCTAATGCCACTCAGGACCATTATAAAGTCACCCAGACCCTTCTAGAGCCTCTCAGGACAGTTTTAAATGCCTCCAGACCCTTCTAGACCCCCTCAGGACCATTCTAAAGGCCCCCAGACCCTTCTAATGCCCCTCAGGGCCTTTCTAAAGGCCCCCATACCCTTCTAATGCCCCTCAGGTCATTTCTAAAGGCCCCCAGACCATTCTGGACCCCCTCAGGACGCTTCTAATAGCCCCCAGACCCTTCTAGAGCCCCTCAGGGCCTTTCTAAAGGCCTCCACACCCTTCTAATGACCCTCAAGACCCATGTAAAGGCCCCCAGACCCTTCTAGATTGCCTGAGGACCCATCTAAAAGCCCCCAGACCCTTCTAATGCCTTTCAGGGCCTTTCTAAAGGCCTCCACACCCTTCTAATGACCCTCAAGACCCATGTAAAGGCCCCTAGACCCTTCTAGATTGCCTCAGGACCCATCTAAAAGCCCCCAGACCCTTCTAATGCCTTCCAGGACCCTTATGAAGACCACAAGACCCTTCTAATGCCCCTCAGGACCTTTCTAAAGGCCCTCAGACCCTTCTAATGCACCTCAGGGCATTTATAAAGCTTCCCAGACCCTTCTTGAGCCCGTCAGGACACTTATAAAGGTCCCCAGACCCTTCTACTGCCCCTCAGGAGCATTCTAAAGGCCCTCAGACCCTTCTAATGCCCCCCAGGGCCTTTCTAAAGGTCCCCAGACCCTTCTAGAGCCCCTGAAGACCCTTCTAAAGGCCCCCAGACCCTTCTAATGCCCCACAGGGCCTTTCTAAAGGTCCCCAGACCCTTCTAGAGCCCCTCAAGACCCTTCTAAAGGCCCCCAGACCCTTATAGAGCCCCTCAGGACCCTTCTAAAAGCCCCCAGACCCTGCTAATTACCCTCAGGGCTTTTATAAGGGCACCCAGACCCTTCTAATGCCCCTCAGGACCCTTATAAAGGCACCCAGACCCTTCTAGACCCCCTCAGGACCATTCTAAAGGCCCCCAGACCCTTCTAATGCCCCACAGGGCCTTTCTAAATGCCCCCATACCCTTCTAATGCCCCTCAGGTCATTTCTAAAGGCACCCAGACCCTTCTAATGCCACTCAGGGCCTTTCTAAAGGCCGCGAGACCCTTATAATCCCCCTGAGGGCCTTTAAAAAGGCCCCCAGACCCTTCTGGACCCCCTCAGGACTCTTCTAATAGCCCCCAGACCCTTCTAGAGCCCCTCAGGGCCTTTCTAAAGGCCTCCACACCCTTCTAATGACCCTCAAGACCCATGTAAAGGCCCCTAGACCCTTCTAGATTGCCTCAGGACCCATCTAAAAGCCCCAGACCCTTCTAATGCCTTTCAGGACCCTTATGAAGGCCACAAGACCCTTCTAATGCCCCTCAGGACCTTTATAAAGGCCCTCAGACCCTTCTAATTCCCGTCAGGGCATTTATAAAGGTCCCCAGACCCTTCTACTGCCCCTCAGGAGCATTCTAAAGGCCCCCAGACCCTTCTAATGCCCCACAGGGCCATTCTAAAGGTCCCCAGACCCCTCTAGAGCCCCTGAAGACCCTTCTAAAGGCCCCCAGACCCTTCTAGAGCCCCTCAGGACCCTTCTAAATGCCCCCAGACCCTGCTAATTCCCCTCAGGGCTTTTATAAGGGCACCCAGACCCTTCTAATGCCTCTAAGGACCCTTATAAAGGCACCCAGACCCTTCTAGAGCCTCTCAGGACAGTTTTAAATGCCTCCAGACCCTTTTAGACCCCCTCAGGACCATTCTAAAGGCCCCCAGACCCTTCTAATGCCCCTCAGGACCCTTCTAAAGGCCCTCAGACCCTTCTAATGCCCCTCAGGGCCTTTCTAAAGGCCCCCATACACTTCTAATGCCCCTCAGGTCAATTCTAAAGGCACCCAGACCCTTCTAATGCCTTTCAGGGCCTTTCTAAAGGCCTCCACACCCTTCTAATGACCCTCAAGACCCATGTAAAGGCCCCTAGACCCTTCTAGATTGCCTCAGGACCCATCTAAAAGCCCCCAGACCCTTCTAATGCCTTTCAGGACCCTTATGAAGGCCACAAGACCCTTCTAATGCCCCTCAGGACCTTTCTAAAGGCTTTCAGACCCTTCTAGAGCCCGTCAGGACCCTTATAAAGGTCCCCAGACCCTTCTAGAGCCCGTCAGGACCCTTATAAAGGTCCCCAGACCATTCTACTGCCCCTCAGGAGCATTCTAAAGGCCCCCAGACCCTTCTAATGCCCCACAGGGCCTTTCTAAATGTCCCCAGACCCCTCTAGAGCCCCTGAAGACCCTTCTAAAGGCCCCCAGACCCTTCTAGAGCCCCTCAGGACCCTTCTAAAGTCCCCCAGACCCTGCTAATTCCCCTCAGGGCTTTTATAAGGGCACCCAGACCCTTCTAATGCCCCTCAGGACCCTTATAAAGGCACCCAGACCCTTCTATAGCCTCTCAGGACAGTTTTAAATGCCTCCAGACCCTTCTAGACCCCCTCAGGACCATTCTAAAGGACCCCAGACCCTTCTAATGCCCCTCAGGGCCTTTCTAAAGTACCCCAGACACTTCTAGAACATCTCAGGGCCTATCTATATGACCCCAGGCCCTTGTAATTCCACTCAGGGCCTTTCTAAAGGCCGCGAGACCCTTATAATTCCCCTTGAGGGCATTTAAAAAGTCCCCCAGACCCTTCGGGACCCTCTCAGGACGCTTCTAATAGCCCCCAGACCCTTCTAGAGCCCCTCAGGGCCTTTCTAAAGGCCTCCACACCCTTCTAATGACCCTCAAGACCCATGTAAAGGCCCCCAGACCCTTCTAGATTGCCTGAGGACCCATCTAAAAGCCCCCAGACCCTTCTAATGCCTTTCAGGGCCTTTCTAAAGGCCTCCACACCCTTCTAATGACCCTCAAGACCCATGTAAAGGCCCCTAGACCCTTCTAGATTGCCTCAGGACCCATCTAAAAGCCCCCAGACCCTTCTAATGCCTTTCAGGACCCTTATCAAGGCCACAAGACCCTTCTAATGCCCCTCAGGACCTTTCTAAAGGCCCTCAGACCCTTCTAATGCCCCTCAGGGCATTTATAAAGGTTCCCAGACCCTTCTAGAGCCCTTCAGGACACTTATAAAGGTCCCCAGACCCTTCTACTGCCCCTCAGGAGCATTCTAAAGGACCTCAGACCCTTCTAATGCCCCACAGGGCCTTTCTAAAGGTCCCCAGACCCTTCTAGAGCCCCTGAAGACCCTTCTAAAGGCCCCCAGACCCTTCTAATGCCCCACAGGGCCTTTCTAAAGGTCCCCAGACCCTTCTAGAGCCCCTCAAGACCATTCTAAAGGCCCCCAGACCCTTATAGAGCCCCTCAGGACCCTTCTAAAGGCCCCCAGACCCTGCTAATTCCCCTCAGGGCTTTTATAAGGGCACCCAGACCCTTCTAATGCCCCTCAGGACCCTTATAAAGGCACCCAGACCCTTCTAGACCCCCTCAGGACCATTCTAAAGGCCCCCAGACCCTTCTAATGCCCCACAGGGCCTTTCTAAATGCCCCCATACCCTTCTAATGCCCCTCAGGTCATTTCTAAAGGCACCCAGACCCTTCTAATGCCACTCAGGGCCTTTCTAAAGGCCGCGAGACCCTTATAATCCCCCTGAGGGCCTTTAAAAAGGCCCCCAGACCCTTCTGGACCCCCTCAGGACGCTTCTAATAGCCCCCAGACCCTTCTAGAGCCCCTCTGGGCCTTTCTAAAGGCCTCCACACCCTTCTAAGGACACTCAAGACCCATGTAAAGGCCCCCAGACCCTTCTAGATTGCCTCAGGACCCATCTAAAAGCCCCCAGACCCTTCTAATGCCTTTCAGGGCCTTTCTAAAGGCCTCCACACCCTTCTAATGACCCTCAAGACCCATGTAAAGGCCCCTAGACCCTTCTAGATTGCCTCAGGACCCATCTAAAAGCCCCAGACCCTTCTAATGCCTTTCAGGACCCTTATGAAGGCCACAAGACCCTTCTAATGCCCCTCTGGACCTTTATAAAGGCCCTCAGACCCTTCTAATGCCACTCAGGGCATTTATAAAGGTCCCCAGACCCTTCTACTGCCCCTCAGGAGCATTCTAAAGGCCCCCAGACCCTTCTAATGCCCCACAGGGCCTTTCTAAAGGCCTCCACAACCTTCTAATGACCCTCAAGACCCATGTAAAGGCCCCCAGACCCTTCTAGATTGCCTCAGGACCCATCTAAAAGCCCCCAGACCCTTCTAATGCCTTTCAGGACCATTATGAAGGCAACAAGACCCTTCTAGAGCCCCTCAGGACCTTTCTAAAGGCCCTCAGACCCTTCTAATGCCCCTCAGGGCATTTATAAAGGTTCCCAGACCCTTCTAGAGCCCGTCAGGACACTTATAAAGGTCCCCAGACCCTTCTAATGCCCCTCAGGAGCATTCTAAAGGCCCCCAGACCCTTCTAATGCCCCACAGGGCCTTTCTAAAGGTCCCCAGACCCTTCTAGAGCCCCTGAAGACCCTTCTAAATGCCCCAAGATCCTTATAGAGCCCCTCAGGACCCTTCTAAAGTCCCCCAGACCCTGCTAATTCCCCTCAGGTCTTTTATAAGGGCACCCAGACCCTTCTAAAGCTCCTCAGGACCCTTATAAAGGCACCCAGACCCTTCTAGAACCCCTCAGGACCATTCTAAAGGCCCCCAGACCATTCTAATGCCCCTCAGGGCCTTTCTAAAGTACCCCAGACACTTCTAGAACCTCTCAGGGCCTTTCTATATGACCCCAGGCCCTTGTAATGCCACTCAGGGCCTTTCTAAAAGCCGCGAGACCCTTATAATCCCACTGAGGGCCTTTAAAAAGGCACCCAGACCCTTCTGGACCCCCTCAGGACGCTTCTAATAGAACCCAGACCCTTCTAGAGCCCCTCAGCGCCTTTCTAAAGGCATCCACACCCTTCTAATGACCCTCTAGACCCATGTAAAGGCCCCTAGATCCTTCTAGATTGCCTCAGGACTCATCTAAAAGCCCCCAGACCCTTCTAATGCCTTTCAGGACCCTTATAAAGGCCACAAGACCCTTCTAATGCCCCTCAGGACCTTTCTAAAGGCCCTCAGACCCTTCTAATGCCCCTCAGGGCATTTATAAAGGTCCCCAGACCCTTCTACTGCCCCTCAGGAGCATTCTAAAGGACCCCAGACCCTTCTAATGCCCCACAGGGCCTTTCTAAAGGTCCCCAGACCCTTCTAGAGCCCCTGAAGACCCTTCTAAAGGCCCCCAGACCCTTATAGAGCCCCTCAGGACCCTTCTAAAGGCCCCCAGACCCTGCTAATTCCCCTCAGGGCTTTCATAAGGGCACCCAGACCCTTCTAATGCCACTCAGGACCATTATAAAGTCACCCAGACCCTTCTAGAGCCTCTCAGGACAGTTTTAAATGCCTCCAGACCCTTCTAGACCCCCTCAGGACCATTCTAAAGGCCCCCAGACCCTTCTAATGCCCCTCAGGGCCTTTCTAAAGGCCCCCATACCCTTCTAATGCCCCTCAGGTCATTTCTAAAGGCCCCCAGACCATTCTGGACCCCCTCAGGACGCTTCTAATAGCCCCCAGACCCTTCTAGAGCCCCTCAGGGCCTTTCTAAAGGCCTCCACACCCTTCTAATGACCCTCAAGACCCATGTAAAGGCCCCCAGACCCTTCTAGATTGCCTGAGGACCCATCTAAAAGCCCCCAGACCCTTCTAATGCCTTTCAGGGCCTTTCTAAAGGCCTCCACACCCTTCTAATGACCCTCAAGACCCATGTAAAGGCCCCTAGACCCTTCTAGATTGCCTCAGGACCCATCTAAAAGCCCCCAGACCCTTCTAATGCCTTCCAGGACCCTTATGAAGACCACAAGACCCTTCTAATGCCCCTCAGGACCTTTCTAAAGGCCCTCAGACCCTTCTAATGCACCTCAGGGCATTTATAAAGCTTCCCAGACCCTTCTAGAGCACGTCAGGACACTTATAAAGGTCCCCAGACCCTTCTACTGCCCCTCAGGAGCATTCTAAAGGCCCTCAGACCCTTCTCATGCCCGTCAGGACCTTTCTAAAGGTCCCCAGACCCTTCTAGAGCCCATGAAGACCCTTCTAAAGGCCCCCAGACCCTTCTAATGCCACACAGGGCCTTTCTTAAGGTCTCCAGACCCTTCCAGAGCCCCTCAAGACCGTTCTAAAGGCCCCCAGACCCTTATAGAGCCCCTAAGGACCCTTCTAAAGTCCCCCAGACCCTGCTAATTCCTTTCAGTGCTTTTATAATGGCACCCAGACCCTTCTAATGCCCCTCAGGACCCTTATAAAGGCACCCAGACCCTTCTAGAGCCTCTCAGAACAGTTTTAAATGCCTCCAGACCCTTCTAGACCACCTCAGGACCATTCTAAAGGCCCCCAGACCCTTCTAATGCCCCTCAGGACTTTTCTAAAAACCCTCAGAGCCTTCTAATGACCCTTAGGGCATTTATAAAGGTTCCCAGACCCTTCTAGAGCATGTCAGTACCCTTATAAAGGCCCCCAGACCATTCTAGAGCCCCTCAGGACACTTCTAAAGGCCCGCAGACCATTCTAATGCCCGTCAGGGCCTTATAAAGGTCCCCAGACCCTTCTCCTGCCCCTCAGGAGCATTCTAAAGGCCCCCAGACCCTTCTAATGCCCCACAGGGCCTTTCTAAAGGTCCCCAGACCCTTCTAGAGCCCCTGAAGACCCTTGTAAAGGCCCCCAGACCATTATAGAGCCCCTCAGGACCCTTCTAAAGGCCCCCAGACCCTGCTAATTCCTTTCAGTGCTTTTATAAGGGCACCCAGACCCTTCTAATGCCCCTCAGGACCCTTATAAAGGCACCCAGACCCTTCTAGAGCCTCTCAGGACAGTTTTAAATGCCTCCAGACCCTTCTAGACCCCCTCAGGACCATTCTAAAGGCCCCCAGACCCATCTAATGCCCATCAGGGCCTTTCTAAAGGCCCCCATACCCTTCTAATGCCCCTCAGGTCATTTCTAAAGGCACCCAGACCTTTCTCATGCCACTCAGGGCTTTTCTAAAGGCCGCGAGAACATTATAATCCCCCTGAGGGCCTTTAAAAAGGCCCCCAGACCCTTCTAGACCCCCTCAGGATGCTTCTAATAGCCCCCAGACCCTTCTAGAGCCCCTCAGGGCCTTTCTAAAGGACACCACACCCTTCTAATGACCCTCAAGACCCATGTAAAGGCCGCCAGACCCTTCTAGATTGCCTCAGGACCCATCTAAAAGCCCCCAGACCCTTCTAATGCATTTCAGGACCCTTATCAAGGCCACAAGACCCTTCTAATGCCCCTCACGACCTTTCTAAAGGACCTCAGACCCTTCTAATGCCCCTCAGGGCCTTTATAAAGGTTCCCAGACCCTTCTACTGCCCCTCAGGAGCATTCTAAAGGCCCCCAGACCCTTCTAATGCCCCACAGGGCCTTTCTAAAGGTCCCCAGACACTTCTAGAGCCCTTGAAGACCCTTCTAAAGGCCCCCAGACCCTTCTAGAGCCCCTCAGGGCCTTTCTAAAGGCCTCCACATTCTTCTAATGACCCTCAAGACCCATGTAAAGGCCGCCAGACCCTTCTAGATTGCCTCAGGACCCATCTAAAAACCCCCAGACCATTCTAATGCCTTTCAGGACCCTTATGAAGGCAACAAGACCCTTCTAATGCCCCTCAGGACCTTTCTAAAGGCCCTCAGACCCTTCTAATGCCCCTCAGGGCATTTATAAAGGTTCCCAGACCCTTCTACTGCCCCTCAGGAGCATTCTAAAGGCCCCCAGACCCTTCTAGAGCCCCTCTGGGCCTTTCTAAAGGCCTCCACACCCTTCTAATGACCCTCAAGACCCATGTAAAGGCCCCCAGACCCTTCTAGATTGCTTCAGGAACCATCTAAAAGCCCCCAGACCCTTCTAATGCCCCTCAGGACCCTTCTAAAGGCCCTCAGACCCTTTTAATGCCCCTCAAGACCCATGTAAAGGCCCCTAGACCCTTCTAGATTGCCTCAGGACCCATCTAAAAGCCCCCAGACCCTTCTAATGCCTTTCAGGACCCTTATGAAGGCCACAAGACCCTTCTAATGACCCTCAGGACCTTTTAAAAGGACCACAGACCCTTCTAATGCCCCTGAGGGCATTTATAAAGGTTCCCAGACCCTTCTAGAGCCAGTCAGGACAATTATAAAGGTCCCCAGACCCTTATAGAGCCCCTCAGGAGCATTCTAAAGGCCCCCAGACCCTTCTAATGCCCCACAGGGCCTTTCTAAAGGTCCCCAGACCCTTCTAGAGCCCCTGAAGACCCTTCTAAGGGCCCCCAGACCCTTATAGAGCCCCTCAGGACCCTTCTAAAGTCCCCCAGACCCTGCTAATTCCGCTCAGGGCTTTTATAAGGGCACCCAGACCCTTCTAAACCCCCTCAGGACCATTATAAAGGCACCCAGACCCTTCTAGAGCCTCTCAGGACAGTTTTAAATGCCTCCAGACCCTTCTAGAACCCCTCAGTACCATTCTAAAGGCCCCCAGACCCTTCTAATGCCCCTCAGGGCATTTCTAAAGTACCCCAGACACTTCTAGAACCTCTCAGGGCCTTTCTATATGACCCCAGACCCTTGTAATGCCACTCAGGGCCTTTCTAAAAGCCGCGAGACCCTTATAATCCCCCTGAGGGCCTTTAAAAAGGCCCCCAGACCCTTCTGGACCCCCTCAGGACGCTTCTAATAGCCCCCAGACCCTTCTAGAGCCCCTCAGCGCCTTTCTAAAGGCCTCAACACCCTTCTAATGACCCTCAAGACCCATGTAAAGGCCCCTAGACCCTTCTAGATTGCCTCAGGACCCATCTAAATGCCCCCAGACCCTTCTAATGCCTTTCAGGACCCTTATGAAGGCCACCAGACCCTTCTAATGCCCCTCAGGACCTTTCTAAAGGCCCTCAGACCCTTCTAATGCCCCTCAGGGCATTTATAAAGGTTCCCAGACCCTTCTAGAGCCCGTCAGGACCCTTATAAAGGCCCCCAGACCATTCTAGAGCCCCTCAGGACAATTCTAAAGGCCCGCAGACCATTCTAATGCCCGTCAGGGCCTTTATAAAGGTCCCCAGACCCTTCTACTGCCCCTCAGGAGCATTCTAAATGCACCCAGACCTTCTAATGACGCTCAGGACCTTTCTAAAGGCCCCCAGACCCTTATAGAGCCCCTCAGGACCCTTCTAAAGTCCCCCAGATCCTGCTAATTCCCCTCAGGGCCCTTTTAAAGGCACCCAGACCCTTCGAGAGCCTCTCAGGACAGTTTTAAATGCCTCCAGACCCTTCTAGACCCCCTCAGGTCCATTCTAAAGGCCCCCAGACCCTTCTAATGCCCCTCAGGGCCTTTCTAAAGTACCCCAGACACTTCTAGAACCTCTCAGGGCATTTCTATATGACCCCAAACCCTTGTAATGCCCCTCAGGGCCTTTCTTAAGGCCCCCATACCCTTCTAATGCCCCTGAAGACCCTTCTAAAGGCCCCCAGACCCTTCTAGAGCCCCTCAGGACATTTCTAAAGGCACCCATAACCTTCTAATGCCACTCAGGGCCTTTCTAAAGGCTGCGAGACCCTTATAATCCCCCTAAGGACCTTTAAAAAGGCCCCCAGACCCTTCTGGACCCCCTCAGGACGCTTCTAATAGCCCCCTGACCATTCTACAGCCCCTCAGCGCCTTTCTAAAGGCCTCCACACCCTTCTAATAACCCTCAAGACCCATGTAAAGGCCCCCAGACCCTTCTAGATTGCGCAGGACCCATCTAAAAGCCCCCAGACCATTCTAATACCCCTCAGGACCCTTCTAAAGGCGCCCAGACCATTCTAATGCCCCTCAGGACCCATGTAAAGGCCCCTAGACCCTTCTAGATTGCCACAGGACCCATCTAAAAGCCCCCAGACCCTTCTAATGCCTTTCAGGACCCTTATGAAGGCCACAAGAACCTTCTAATGCCCCTCAGAACCTTTCTAAAGGCCCTTAGACCCTTCTAATGCCCCTCAGGGCATTTATAAAGCTTCCCAGACCCTTCTAGAGCCAGTCAGGACACTTATAAAGGTCCCCAGACCCTTATAGAGCCCCTCAGGAGCATTCTAAAGGCCCCCAGACCCTTCTAATGCCCCACAGGGCCTTTCTAAAGGTCCCCAGACCCTTCTAGAGCCCCTGAAGACCCTTCTAAGGGCCCCCAGACCCTTATAGAGCCTCTCAGGACCCTTCTAAAGTCCCCCAGACCCTGCTAATTCCACTCAGGGCTATTATAAGGGCCACAAGACCCTTCAAATGCCCCTCAGGACCCTTATAAAGGCACCCAGACCCTTCTAGAGCCTCTCAGGACAGATTTCAATGCCTCCAGACCCTTCTAGACCCCCTCAGGACCATTCTAAAGGCCCCCAGACCCTTCCAATGCACCTCAGGACCCTTCTAAATGCCCCCAGACCCTTCTAATGCACCTCAGGGCCTTTCTAAAGTACCCCAGACACTTCTAGAACCTCTCAGGGCCTTTCTATATGACACCAGACCCTTGTAATGCCCCTCAGGGCCTTTCTAAAGGCCCCCATACCCTTCTAATGACCCTGAGGACATTTCTAAAGGCCCCCAGACCCTTCAAGAGCCCCTCAGGACATTTCTAAAGGCACCCAGAACCTTCTAGAGCATCTCAGGACAGTTTTAAATGCCTCCAGACAATTCTAGACCCCCTGAGGACCATTCTAAAGGCCCCCAGACCCTTCTAATGCCCCTCAGGACCCTTCTAAAGGCCCCGAGACCCTTCTAATGCCCCTCAGGGCCTTTCTAAAGTACCCCAGACACTTCTAGAACCTCTCAGGGCCTTTCTATATGACCCCAGACCCTTGCAATGCCCCTCAGGGCCTTTCTAAAGGCCCCCATACCGTTCTAATGACACTCAGGACATTTCTAATGGCCCCCAGACCCTTCAAGAGCCCCTCCGGTCATTTCTAAAGGCACCCAGAACCTTCTAATGCCACTCAGGGCCTTTCTAAAGGCTGCGAGACCCTTATAATCCCCCTGAGGACCTTTAAAAAGGCCCCGAGACCATTCTGGACCCCCTAAGGACGCTTCTAATAGACCCCAGACCCTTCTAGAGCACCTCAGGGCCTTTCTAAAGGCCTCCACACCCTTCTAATGACCCTCAAGACCCATGTAAAGGCCCCCAGACCCTTCTAGATTGCCTCAGGACCCATCTAAAAGCCCCCAGACCCTTCTAATGCCTTTCAGGGCCTTTCTAAAGGCCTCCACACCCTTCTAATGACTTTCAAGACCCATGTAAAGGCCCCTAGACCCTTCTAGATTGCCTCAGGACCCATCTAAAAGCCCCCAGACCCTTCTAATGCCTTTCAGGACCCTTATGAAGGCCACCAGACCCTTCTAATGCCCCTCAGGGCCTTTCTAAAGGCCCCCAGACCCTTCTAATGCCCCTCAGGACCCTTCTAAAGGCCCCCAGACCCTTCTAATGCCCCTCAGGGCCTTTCTAAAGTACCCCAGACACTTCTAGAACCTCTCAGGGCCTTTCTATATGACCCCAGACCCTTGTAATGCCACTCAGGGCCTTTCTAAAAGCCACGAGACGCTTATAATGACCCTCAGGACATTTCTAAAGGCCCCCAGACCCTTCAAGAGCCCCTCAGGACATTAATAAAGGCACCCAGAACCTTCTAATGCCACTCAGGGCCTTTCTAAAGGCAGCGAGACCCTTATAATCCCCCTGAGGACCTTTAAAAAGGCCCCCAGACCCTTCTGGACCCCCTCAGGACGCTTCTAATAGACCCCAGACCCTTCTAGAGCCCCTCAGGGCCTTTCTAAAGGCCTCCACACCCTTCTAATGACCCTCAAGACCCATGTAAAGGCCCCCAGACCCTTCTAGATTGCCTCAGGACCCATCTAAAAGCCCCCAGACCCTTCTAATGCCTTTCAGGGCCTTTCTAAAGGCCTCCACACCCTTCTAATGACCCTCAAGACCCATGTAAAGGCCCCCAGACCCTTCTAGATTGCCTGAGGACCAATCTAAAAGCCCCCAGACCCTTCTAATGCCTTTCAGGACCCTTATAAAGGCTCCCAGACCCTTCTAGAGCCTCTCAGGACAGTTTTAAATGCCTCCAGACCCTTCTAGACCCCCTCAGGACCATTCTAAAGGCCCCCAGACCCTTCTAATGCCCATCAGGGCCTTTCTAAAGGCCCCCATACCCTTCTAATGCCCCTCAGGTCATTTCTAAAGGCCCCCAGACCCTTCTAGACCCCCTCAGGACGCTTCTAATAGCCCCCAGACCCTTCTAGTGCCCCTCAGGGCCTTTCTAAAGGCCTCCACACCCTTCTAATGACCCTCAAGACCCATGTAAAGGCCCCCAGGCCCTTCTAGATTGCCTCAGGACCAATCTAAAAGCCCCCAGACCCTTCTAATGCCTTTCTGGGCCTTTCTAAAGGCCTCCACACGCTTCTAATGACCCTCAAGACCCATGTAAAGGCCCCTAGACCCTTCTAGATTGCCTCAGGACCCATCTAAAAGCCTCCAGACCCTTCCAATGCCTTTCAGGACCATTATGAAGGCCACAAGACCCTTCTAATGCCCCTCAGGTCCTTTCTAAAGGCCCTCAGACCATTCTAGAGCCCGTCAGGACCCTTATAAAGGTCCCCAGACCCTTCTAGAGCCCGTCTGGACCCTTATAAAGGTCCCCAGACCCTTCTACTGCCCCTCAGGAGCATTCTAAAGGCCCCCAGACCCTTCTAATGCTTCACAGGGCCTTTCTAAAGGTCCCCAGACCCCTCTAGAGCCCCTGAAGACCCTTCTAAAGCCCCTCAGGACCCTTATAAAGGCACCCAGACCCTTCTAGTGCCTCTCAGGACAGTTTTAAATGCCTCCAGACCCTTCTAGAACCCCTCAGGACCATTCTAAAGCCCCCCAAACCCTTCTAATGTCCTCAGGGAAATTCTAAAGTACCCCAGACAATTCTAGAACATCTCAGGGCCTTTCTATATGACCCCAGACCCTTGTAATGCCACTCAGGGCCTTCCTAAACGCCTCCACACCTTACTAATGACCCTCAAGACCCATGTAAAGGCCCCTAGACCCTTCTAGATTGCCTCAGGACCCATATAAAAGCCCCCAGACCCTTCTAATGCCTTTCAGGACCCTTATGAAGGCCACAAGACCCTTCTAATGCCCCTTAGGACCTTTCTAGAGGCCCTCAGACCCTTCTAATGCCCCTCAGGGCCTTTATAAAGGTTCCCAGACCCGTCTAGAGCCCGTCAGGACCCTTATAAAGGCGCCCAGACCATTCTAGAGCCCCTCAGGACACTTCTAAAGGCCTGCAGACCATTCTAATGCCCGTCAGGGCCTTATAAAGGTCCCCAGACCCTTCTACTGCAACTCAGGAGCATTCTAAAGGCCCCAAGACCCTTCTAATGCCCCACAAGGCCTTTCTAAAGGTCCCGAGACCCTTCTAGAGCCCCTGAAGACCATTCTAAAGGCCCCCAGACCCTTATAGAGCCCCTCAGGACCCTTCTAAAGGCCCCCAGACCCTGCTAATTCCCCTCAGGGCTTTTATAAGGGCACCCAGACCCTTCTAATGCCCCTCAGGACCCTTATAAAGGCACCCAGACCCTTCTAGAGCCTCTCAGGACAGTTTTAAATGCCTCCAGACCCTTCTAGACCCCCTGAGGACCATTCTAAAGGCCCCCAGACCCTTCTAATGCCCCTCAGGGCCTTTCTAAAGGCCCCCATACCATTCTAAAGCCCCTCAGGTCATTTCTAAAGGCCTCCAGACCCTTCTAGACCCCCTCAGGACGCTTCTAATAGCCCCCAGACCCTTCTAGAGCCCCTCAGGGCCTTTCTAAAGGCCTCCACACCCCTCTAATGACCCTCAAGACCCATGTAAAGGCCCCCAGACCCTTCTAGATTGCCTCAGGACCCATCTAAAAGCCCCCAGACCCTTCTAATGCCTTTCAGGGCCTTTCTAAAGGCCTCCACACCCTTCTAATGACCCTCAAGACCCATGTAAAGGCCCCTAGACCCTTCTAGATTGCCTCAGGACCGATCTAAAAGCCCCCAGAACATTCCAATGCCTTTCAGGACCATTATGTAGGCCACAAGACCCTTCTAATGCCCCTCAGGACCTTTCTAAAGGCCCTCAGACCCTTCTAGAGCCTGTCAGGACCCTTATAAAGGTCCCCAGACCCTTCTAGAGCCGGTCAGGACCCTTATAAAGGTCCCCAGACCCTTCTACTGCCCTTCAGGACCCTTCTAAAGGCCCTCAGACATTTCTAATGCCCCTCAAGGCCCATGTAAAGGCCCCTAGACCCTTCTAGATTGCCTTAGGACCCATCTAAAAGCCCCCAGACCCTTCTAATGCCTTTCATGACCCTTATGAAGGCCACAACACCCTTCTAATGCCCCTCAGGACCTTTCTAAAGGCCCTCAGACCCTTCTAATGCCCCTCAGGGGATTTATAAAGGTTCCCAGACCCTTCTAGAGCCCGTCAGGACCCTTTTAAAGGCCCCCAGACCATTCTAGAGCCCCTCAGGACACTTCTAAAGGCCCGCAGACCATTCTAATGCCCGTCAGGGCCTTTATAAAGGACCCCAGACCCTTCTACTGCCCCTCAGGAGTATTCTAAAGGCCCCCAGACCCTTCTAATGCCCCACAGGGCCTTTCTAAAGGTCCCCAGACCCTTCTAGAGCCCCTGAAGACCCTTCTAAATGCCCCCAGACCCTTATAGAGCCCTTCAGGACCCTTCTAAAGTCCCCCAGACCCTGCTAATTCCCCTCAGGGCTTTTATAAGGGCACCCAGACCGTTCTAATGCCCCTCAAGACCCTTATAAAGGCACCCAGACCCTTCTATAGCCTCTCAGGACAGTTTTAAATGCCTCCAGACGCTTCTAGACCCCCCTCAGGACCATTCTAAAGGCCCCCAGACCCTTCTAATTCCCCTCAGGGCCTTTCTAAAGGCCCCCATACTTTTGTAATGCACCTCACGTCATTTCTAAAGGCACCCAGACCCTTCTAATGCCACTCAGGGCCTTTCTAAAGGTCGCGAGAACCTTATAATCCCCCTGAGGGCCTTTAAAAATGCCCCCAGACCCTTCTGGACCCCCTCAGGACGCTTCTAATAGACCCCAGACCCTTCTAGAGCTCCTCAGGGCCTTTCTAAAGGCATCAACACCCTTCTAATGACCCTCAAGAACCATGTAAAGGCCCCCAGACCCTTCTAGATTGCCTCAGGACCCATCTAAAGGCCCCCAGACCTTTCTAATGCCTTTCAGGGCCTTTCTAAAGGCCTCCACACCCTTCTAATGACACTCAAGACCCATTTAAAGGCCCCTAGACCCTTCTAGATTGCCTCAGGACCCATCTAAAAGCCCCCAGACCCTTCTAATGCCTTTCAGGACCCTTATGAAGGCCAGAAGACCCTTCTGATGACCCTCAGGACCTTTCTAAAGGCCCTCAGACCCTTCTAATGCCCCTGAGGGCATTTATAAAGGTTCCCAGACCCTTCTAGAGCCAGTCAGGACACTTATAAAGGTCCCCAGACCCTTACAGAGCCCCTCAGGACCCTTCTAAAGTCCCCCAGACCCTGCTAATTCCCTGCAGGGCTTTTATAAGGGCACCCAGACCCTTCTAATGCCCCTCAGGACCCTTATAAAGGCACACAGACCCTTCTAGAGCCTCTCAGGACAGTTTTAAATGCCTCCAGACGCTTCTAGACCCCCCTCAGGACCATTCTAAAGGCCCCCAGACCATTCTAATGCCCCTCAGGGCCTTTCTAAAGGCCCCCATACTTTTGTAATGCCCCTCACGTCATTTCTAAAGGCACCCAGACCCTTCTAATGCCACTCAGGGCCTTTCTAAAGGTCGCGAGACCCTTATCATCCCCCTGAGGGCCTTTAAAAATGCCCCCAGACCCTTCTGGACCCCCTCAGGACGCTTCTAATAGACCCCAGACCCTTCTAGAGCTCCTCAGGGCCTTTCTAAAGGCATCCACACCCTTCTAATGACCCTCAAGACCCATGTAAAGGCCCCCAGACCCTTCTAGATTGCCTCAGGACCCATCTAAAGGCCCCCAGACCCTTCTAATGCCTTTCAGGGCCTTTCTAAAGGCCTCCACACCCTTCTAATGACCCTCAAGACCCATGTAAAGGCCCCTAGACCCTTCTAGATTGCCTCAGGACCCATCTAAAAGCCCCCAGACCCTTCTAATGCCTTTCAGGACCATTATGAAGGCCACAAGACCATTCTAATGACCCTCAGGACCTTTCTAAAGGCCCTCAGACCATTCTAATGCCCCTCAGGGCATTTATAAAGGTTCCCAGACCCTTTTAGAGCCCCTCAGGAGCATTCTAAAGGCCCCCAGACCCTTCTAATGCCCCACAGGGCCTTTCTAAAGGTCCCCAGACCCTTCTAGAGCCCCTAAAGACCCTTCTAAATGCCCCGAGACCCTTATAGAGCCCCTCAGGACCCTTACAAAGGCACCCAGACCCTTCTAGAGCCTCTCAGGACAGTTTTAAATGCCTCCAGACCCTTCTAGAACCCCTCAGGACCATTCTAAAGGCCCCCAGACCCTTCTAATGCCCCTCAGGGCCTTTCTAAAGTACCCCAGACACATCTAGAACCTCTCAGGGCCTTTCTATATGACCCCAGACCCTTGTAATGCCACTCAGGGCCTTTCTAAAGGACGCGAGACCCTTATAATCCCCCTGAGGGCCTTTAAAAAGGCCCCCAGACCCTTCTGGACCCGCTCAGGACGCTTCTAATAGCCCCCAGACCCTTCTAGAGCCTTTCAGCGCCTTTCTAAAGGCATCCACACTCTTCTAATGACCCTCAAGACCCATGTAAAGGCCCCCAGACCCTTCTAGATTGCCTCAGGACCCATCTAAAAGCCCCCAGACCCTTCTAATGCCCCTCAGGACCCTTCTAAAGGCCCTCAGACCCTTCTAATGCCCCTCAAGACCCATGTAAAGGCCCCTAGACCCTTCTAGATTGCCTCAGGTCCCATCTAAAAGCCCTCAGACCCTTCTAATGCCCCTCAGGACCCTTATGAAGGCCACAAGACCCTTCTAATGCCCCTCAGGACCTTTCTAAAGGCCCTCAGACCCTTCTAATGCCCCTCAGGGCATTTATAAAGGTTCCCAGACCCTTCTAGAGCCTGTCAGGACCCTTATAAAGGCCCCCAGACCATTCTAGAGCCCCTCAGGACATTTCTAAAGGCCCGCAGACCATTATAATGCCCGTCCAGGGCCTTTCTAAAGGTCCCCAGACCCTTCTACTGCCCCTCAGGAACATTCTAAAGGCCCCCAGACCCTTCTAATGCCCCACAGGGCCTTTCTAAAGGTCCCCAGACCCTTCTAGAGCCCCTGAAGACCCTTCTAAATGCCCCCAGACCCTTATAGAGCCCTTCAGGACCCTTCTAAAGTCCCCCAGACCCTGCTAATTCCCCTCAGGGCTTTTATAAGGGCACCCAGACCCTTCTAATGCCCCTCAGGACCCTTATAAAGGCACCCAGACCCTTCTAGAGCCTCTCAGGACAGTTTTAAATGCCTCCAGTCCCTTCTAGACCCCCCTCAGGACCATTCTAAAGGCCCCCAGACCCTTCTAATGCCCCTCAGGGCCTTTCTAAAGGCCCCCATACTTTTGTAATGCCCCTCACGTCATTTCTAAAGGCACCCAGACCCTTCTAATGCCACTCAGGGCCTTTCTAAAGGTCGCGAGACCCTTATAATCCCCCTGAGGGCCTTTAAAAAAGCCCCCAGACCCTTCTGGACCTCCTCAGGACGCATCTAATAGACCCCAGACCCTTCTAGAGCTCCTCAGGGCCTTTCTAAAGGCCTCCACACCCTTCTAATGACCCTCAAGACCCATGTAAAGGCCCCCAGACCCTTCTAGATTGCCTCAGGACCCATCTAAAGGCCCCCAGACCCTTCTAATGCCTTTCAGGGCCTTTCTAAAGGCCTCCACACCCTTCTAATGACCCTCAAGACCCATTTAAAGGCCCCTAGACCCTTCTAGATTGCCTCAGGACCCATCTAAAAGCCCCCAGACCCTTCTAATGCCTTTCAGGACCCTTATGAAGGCCACAAGACCCTTCTAATGACCCTCAGGACCTTTCTAAAGGCCCTCAGACCCTTCTAATGCCCCTGAGGGCATTTATAAAGGTTCCCCGACCCTTCTAGAGCCAGTCAGGACACTTATAAAGGTCCCCAGACCCTTATAGAGCCCCTCAGGAGCCTTCTAAAGGCCCCCAGACCCTTCTAATGCCCGACAGGGCCTTTTTAAAGGCCCCCAGACCCTTCTAGAGCCCCTGAAGACCCTTCTAAGGGCACCCAGACCCTTATAGAGCCCCTCAGGACCCTTCTAAAGTCCCCCAGACCCTGCTAATTCCGCTCAGGGCTTTTATAAGGGCACCCAGACCGTTCTAAAGCCCCTCAGGACCCTTATAAAGGCACCCAGACCCTTCTAGAGCTTCTCAGGACAGTTTTAAATGCCTCCAGACCCTTCTAGAACCCCTCAGGACCATTCTAAAGGCCCCCAGACCCTTCTAATGCCCCTCAGGGTATTTCTAAAGTACCCCAGACACATCTAGAACCTCTCAGGGCCTTTCTATATGACCCCAGACCCTTGTAATGCCACTCAGGGCCTTTCTAAAAGCCGCGAGACCCTTATAATCCCCCTGAGGGGCTTTAAAAAGGCCCCGAGACCCTTCTGGACCCCCTCAGGGCGCTTCTAATAGCCCCCAGACCCTTCTAGAGCCCCTCAGCGCCTTTCTAAAGGCATCCACACTCTTCTAATGACCCTCAAGACCCATGTAAAGGCCCCCAGACCCTTCTAGATTGCCTCAGGACCCATCTAATAGCCCCCAGACCATTCTAATGCCCCTCAGGACCCTTCTAAAGGCCATCAGACCCTTCTAATGCCCCTCAAGACCCATGTAAAGGCCCCTAGACCCTTCTAGATTGCCTCAGGTCCCATCTAAAAGCCCCCAGACCCTTCTAATGCCCCTCAGGACCCTTATGAAGGCCACAAGACCCTTCTAATGCCCCTCAGGACCTTTCTAAAGGCCCTCAGACCCTTCTAATGCCCCTCAGGGCATTTATAAAGGTTCCCAGACCCTTCTAGAGCCCGTCAGGACCCTTATAAAGGCCCCCAGACCATTCTAGAGCCCCTCAGGACATTTCTAAAGGCCCGCAGACCATTCTAATGCCCGTCCAGGGCCTTTCTAAAGGTCCCCAGACCCTTCTACTGCCCCTCAGGAACATTCTAAAGGCCCCCAGACCCTTCTAATGCCCCACAGGGCCTTTATAAATGTCCTCAGACCATTCTAGAGCCCCTGAAGACCCTTCTAAAGGCCCCAAGACCCTTATAGAGCCCCACAGTACCCTTCTAAAGTCCCCCTGACCCTGCTAATTCCCCTCAGGGCTTTTATAAAGGCACCCAGACCCTTCTAATGCCCCTCAGGACCCTTATAAAGGCACCCAGACCCTTCTAGAGCCTCTCAGGACAGTTTTAAATTCCTCCAGACCCTTCTAGATCCCCTCAGGACCATTCTAAAGGCCCCCAGACCCTTCTAATGCCCCTCAGGGCCTTTCTAAAGGCTCCCATACCCTTCTAATGCCCCTCAGGTCATTTCTAAAGGCACCCAGACCCTTCTAATGCCACTCAGGGCCTTTCTAAAGGCCGCGAGACCCTTATAATCCCCCTGAGGGCCTTTAAAAAGGCCCTCAGACCCTTCTGGACCCCCTCAGGACTCTTCTAATAGCCCCCAGACCCTTCTAGAGCTCCTCAGGGCCTTTCTAAAGGCCTCCACACCCTTCTAATGACCCTCAAGACCCATGTAAAGGCCCCCAGACCCTTCTAGATTGCCTGAGGACCCATCTAAAAGCCCCCAGACCCTTCTAATGCCTTTCAGGACCCTTATCAAGGCCACAAGACCCTTCTAATGCCCCTCAGGACCTTTCTAAAGGCCCTCAGACCCTTCTAATGCCCCTCAGGGCATTTATAAAGGTTCCCAGACCCTTCTAGAGCCCGTCAGGACACTTATAAAGGCCCCCAGACCATTCTAGAGCCCCTCAGGACACTTCTAAATCCCGCAGACCATTCTAATGCCTGTCAGGGCCTTTATAAATGTCCCCAGACCCTTCTACTGCCCCTCAGGATCATTCTAAAGGCACCCAGACCCTTCTAATGCCCCACAGGGCCTTTCTAAAGGTCCCCAGACCCTTCTAGAGCCCCTGAAGATCCTTCTAAAGGCGCCCAGACCCATATAGAGCCCCTCAGGACCCTTCTAAAGTCCCCCTGACCCAGCTAATTCCCCTCAGGGCTTTTATAAGGGCACCCAGACCCTTCTAATGCCCCTCAGGACCCTTATAAAGGCACCCAGACCCTTCTAGAGCCTCTCAGGACAGTTTTAAATGCCTCCAGACCCTTCTAGACCCCCTCAGGACCATTCTAAAGGCCCCCAGACCCTTCTAATGCACATCAGGGCCTTTCTAAAGGACCCCATACCCTTCTAATGCCCCTCAGGTCATTTCTAAAGGCCCCCAGACCCTTCTAGACCCCCTCAGGACGCTTCAAATATCCCCCAGACCCTTCTAGTGCCCCTCACGGCCTTTCTAAAGGCCTCCACACCCTTCTAATGACCCTCAAGACCCATGTAAAGGCCCCCAGACCCTTCTAGATTGCCTCAGGACCCATCTGAAAGCCCCCAGACCCTTCTAATGCCTTTCAGGGCCTTTCTAAAGGCCTCCACACCCTTCTAATGACGCTCAAGACCCATGTAAAGGCCCCTAGACCCTTCTAGATTGCCTCAGGACCCATCTAAAAGCCCCCAGACCCTTCCAATGCCTTTCAGCACCCTTATGAAGGCCACAAGACCCTTCTAATGCCCCTCAGGACCTTTCTAAAGGCCCTCAGACCATTCTAGATCCCGTCAGGACCCTTATAAAGGTCCCCAGACCCTTCTACTGCCCCTCAGGAGCATTCTAAAGGCCCCCAGACCCTTCTAATGCCCCACAGGGCCTTTCTAAAGGTATCCTAGACCCCTCTAGAACCCCTGAAGACCCTTCTAAAGGCCCCCAGACCCTTATAGAACCCCTCAGGACCCTTCTAAAGTCCCCCAGACCCTGCTAATTCCTTTCAGGGCTTTTATAAGGGCACCCAGACCCTTCTAATGCCCCTCAGGACCCTTATAAAGGCACCCAGACCCTTCTAGAGCCTCTCAGGACAGTTTTAAATGCCTCCAGACCCTTCTAGACCGCCTCAGGACCATTCTAAAGGCCCCCAGACCCTTTTAATGCCCCTCAGGGCCTTTCTAAAGTACCCCAGACACTTCTAGAACCTCTCAGGGCCTTTCTATATGACCCCAGACCCTTGTAATGCCACTCAGGGCCTTTCTAAAGGCCGCGAGACCCTTATAATCCCCCTGAGGGCCTTTAAAAAGGCCCCCAGACCCTTCTGGATCCCCTCAGGACGCTTCTAATAGCCCCCAGACCCTTCTAGAGGCCCTCAGGGCCTTTCTAAAGGCCTCCACACCCTTCTAATGACCCTCAAGACCCATGTAAAGGCCCCCAGACCCTTCTAGATTGCCTAAGGACCCATCTAATAGCCCCAGACCCTTCTAATGCCTTTCAGGGCCTTTCTAAAGGCCTCCACACCCTTCTAATGACCCTCAAGACCCATGTAAAGGCCCCTAGACCCTTCTAGATTGCCTCAGGACCCATCTAAAAGCCCCCAGACCCTTCTAATGCCTTTCAGGACCCTTATGAAGGCCGCAAGACCCTTCTAATGACCCTCAGGACCTTTCTAAAGGCCCTCAGACCCTTCTAATGCCCATCAGGGCATTTATAAAGGTTCCCAGACCCTTCTAGAGCCAGTCAGGACACTTATAAAGGTCCCCAGACCCTTATAGAGCCCCTCAGGAGCATTCTAAAGGTCCCCAGACCCTTCTAATGCCCGACAGGGCCTTTCTAAAGGTCCCCAGACCCTTCTAGAGCCCCTGAAGACCCTTCTAAGGGCCCCCAGACCCTTATAGAGCCCCTCAGGACCCTTCTAAAGTCCCCCAGACCCTGCTAATTCCGCTCAGGGCTTTTATAAGGGCACCCAGACCCTTCTAAAGCCCCTCAGGACCCTTATAAAGGCACCCAGACCCTTCTAGAGCCTCTCAGGACAGTTTTAAATGCCTCCAGACCCTTCTAGAACCCCTCAGGACCATTCTAAAGGCCCCCAGACCCTTCTAATGCCCCTCAGGGCATTTCTAAAGTACCCCAGACACTTCTAGAACCTCTCAGGGCCTTTCTATATGACCCCAGACCCTTGTAATGCCACTCAGGGCCTTTCTAAAAGCCGCGAGACCCTTATAATACCCCTGAGGGCCTTTAAAAAGGCCCCCAGACCCTTCTGGACCCCCTCAGGACGCATCTAATAGCCCCCAGACCCTTCTAGAGCCCCTCAGCGCCTTTCTAAAGGCCTCCACACCCTTCTAATGACCCTCAAGACCCATGTAAAGGCCCCCAGACCCTTCTAGATTGCCTCAGGTCCCCTCTAAAAGCCCCCACACCCTTCTAATGCCCCTCAGTACCCTTCTAAAGGCCCTCAGACCCTTCTAATGCCCCTCAAGGCCCATGTAAAGGCCCCTAGACCCTTCTAGATTGCCTTAGGACCCATCTAAAAGCCCCCAGACCCTTCTAATGCCTTTCAGGACCCTTATGAAGGCCACAAGACCCTCCTAATGCCCCTCAGGACCTTTCTAAAGGCCCTCAGACCCTTCTAATGCCCCTCAGGGCATATATAAAGGTTCCCAGACCATTCTAGAGCCCGTCAGGACCCTTATAAAGGCCCCCAGACCATTCTAGAGCCCCTCAGGACACTTCTAAAGGCCCGCAGACCATTCTAATGCCCGTCAGGGCCTTTATAAAGGACCCCAGACCCTTCTACTGCCCCTCAGGAGCATTCTAAAGGCCCCCAGACCCTTCTAATGCCCCACAGGGCCTTTCTAAAGGTCCCCAGACCCTTCTAGAGCCCTTGAAGACCCTTCTAAAGGCCCCCAGACCCTTATAGAGCCCTTCAGGACCCTTCTAAAGTCCCCCAGACCCTGCTAATTCCCCGCAGGGCTTTTATAAGGGCACCCAGACCCTTTTAATGCCCCTCAGGACCCTTATAAAGGCACCCAGACCCTTCTAGAGCCTCTCAGGACAGTTTTAAATGCCTCCAGACGCTTCTAGACCCCCCTCAGGACCATTCTAAAGGCCCCCAGACCCTTCTAATGCCCCTAAGGGCCTTTCTAAAGGCCCCCATACTTTTGTAATGCCCCTCACGTCATTTCTAAAGGCACCCAGACCCTTCTAATGCCACTCAGGGCCTTTCTAAAGGTCGCGAGACCCTTATAATCCCCCTGAGGGCCTTTAAAAATGCCCCCAGACCCTTCTAGACCCCCTCAGGACGATTCTAATAGACCCCAGACCCTTCTAGAGCTCCTCAGGGCCTTTCTAAAGGCATCCACACCCTTCTAATGACCCTAAAGACCCATGTAAAGGCCCCCAGACCCTTCTAGATTGCCTCAGGACCCATCTAAAGGCCCCCAGACCCTTCTAATGCCTTTCAGGGCCTTTCTAAAGGCCTCCACACCCTTCTAATGACCCTCAAGACCCATTTAAAGGCCCCTAGACACTTCTAGATTGCCTCAGGACCCATCTAAAAGCCCCCAGACCCTTCTAATGCCTTTCAGGACCCTTATGAAGGCCACAAGACCCTTCTAATGACCCTCAGGACCTTTCTAAAGGCCCTCAGACCCTTCTAATGCCCCTCAGGGCATTTATAAAGGTTCCCAGACCCTTTTAGAGCCCCTCAGGAGCATTCTAAAGGCCCCCAGACCCTTCTAATGCCCCACAGGGCCTTTCTAAAGGTCCCCAGACCCTTCTAGAGCCCCTGAAGACCCTTCTAAAGGCCCGCAGACCCTTATAGAGCCCCTCAGGACCCTTCTAAAGTCCCCCAGACCCTGCTAATTCCTTTCAGGTCTTTTATAAGGGCACCCAGACCCTTCTAAAGCCCCTCAGGACCCTTATAAAGGCACCCAGACCCTTCTAGAGCCTCTCAGGACAGTTTTAAATGCCTCCAGACCCTTCTAGAACCCCTCAGGACCATTCTAAAGGCCCCCAGACCCTTCTAATGCCCCTCAGGGAATTTCTAAAGTACCCCAGACACATCTAGAACCTCTCAGGGCCTTTCTATATGACCCCAGACCCTTGTAATGCCACTCAGGGCCTTTCTAAAAGCCGCGAGACCCTTATAATCCCCCTGAGGGCCTTTAAAAAGGCCCCCAGACCCTTCTGGACCCCCTCAGGGCGCTTCTAATAGCCCCCAGACCCTTCTAGAGCCCCTCAGCGCCTTTCTAAAGGCATCCACACTCTTCTAATGACCCTCAAGACCCATGTAAAGGCCCCCAGACCCTTCTAGATTGCCTCAGGACCCATCTAAAAGCCCCCAGACCCTTCTAATGCCCCTCAGGACCCTTCTAAAGGCCCTCAGACCCTTCTAATGCCCCTCAAGACCCATGTAAAGGCCCCTAGACCCTTCTAGATTGCCTCAGGACCAATCTAAAAGCCCCCAGACCATTCTAATGCCCCTCAGGACCCTTATGAAGGCCACAAGACCCTTCTAATGCCCCTCAGGACCTTTCTAAAGGCCCTCAGACCCTTCTAATGCCCCTCAGGGCATTTATAAAGGTTCCCAGACCCTTCTAGAGCCCGTCAGGCCCCTTATAAAGGCCCCAAGACCATTCTAGAACCCCTCAGGACATTTCTAAAGGCCCGCAGACCATTCTAATGCCCGTCCAGGGCCTTTCTAAAGGTCCCCAGACCCTTCTACTGCCCCTCTGGAACATTGTAAAGGCCCCCAGACCCTTCTAATGCCCCACAGGGCCTTTATAAAGGTCCCCAGACCCTTCTAGAGCCCCTGAAGACCCTTCTAAAGGCCCCAAGACCCTTATAGAGCCCCTCAGGACCCTTCTAAAGTCCCCCAGACCCTGCTAATTCCCCTCAGGGCTTTTATAAAGGCACCCAGACCCTTCTAATGCCCCTCAGGACCCTTATAAAGGCACCCAGACCCTTCTAGAGCCTCTCAGGACAGTTTTAAATGCCTCCAGACCCTTCTAGACCCCCTCAGGACCATTCTAAAGGCCCCCAGACCCTTCTAATGCCCCTCAGGGCCTTTCTAAAGGCTCCCATACCCTTCTAATGCCCCTCAGGTCATTTCTAAAGGCACCCAGACCCTTCTAATGCCACTCAGGGCCTTTCTAAAAGCCGCGAGACCCTTATAATCCTCCTGAGGGCCTTTAAAAAGGCCCTCAGACCCTTCTGGACCCCCTCAGGACGCTTCTAATAGCGCCCAGACCCTTCTAGAGCTCCTCAGGGCCTTTCTAAAGGCCTCCACACCCTTCTAATGACCCTCAAGACCCATGTAAAGGCCCCCAGACCCTTCTAGATTGCTTCAGGACCCATCTAAAAGCCCCCAGACCATTCTAATGCCTTTCAGGACCCTTATCAAGGCCACCAGACCCTTCTAATGCCCCTCAAGACCCTTCTAAAGGCCCTCAGACCCTTCTAATGCCACTCAGGGAATTTATAAAGGTTCCCAGACCCTTCTAGAGCCCGTCAGGACCCTTATAAAGGCCCCCAGACCATTCTAGAGCCCCTCAGGACAATTCTAAAGGCCCGCAGACCATTCTAATACCCGTCAGGGCCTTTATAAAGGTCCCCAGACCCTTCTACTGCCCATCAGGAGCATTCTAAAGGCACCCAGACCCTTCTAATGCCGCTCAGGACCTTTCTAAATGCCCCCAGACCCTTATAGAGCCCCTCAGGACCCTTCTAAAGTCCCCCAGACCCTGCTAATTCCCCTCAGGGCCCTTATAAAGGCACCCAGACCCTTCTAGAGCCTCTCAGGACAGTTTTAAATGCCTCCAGACCCTTCTAGACCCCCTCAGGTCCATTCTAAAGGCCCCCAGACCCTTCTTATGCCCCTCAGGGCCTTTCTAAAGTACCCCAGACACTTGTAGAACCTCTCAGAGCCTTTCTATATGACCCCAGACCCTTGTAATGCCCCTCAGGGCCTTTCTAAAGGCCCCCATACCCTTCTAATGCCCCTGAAGACCCTTCTAAATGCCCCCAGACCCTTCTAGAGCCCCTCAGGACATTTCTAAAGGCACCCAGAACCTTCTAATGCCACTCAGGGCCTTTCTAAAGGCTGCGAGACCCTTATAATCCCTCTAAGGACCTTTAAAAATGCCCCCAGACCCTTCTGGACCCCCTCAGGACGCTTCTAATAGCCCCCAGACCATTCTACAGCCCCTCAGGGCCTTTCTAAAGGCCTCCACACCCTTCTAATGACACTCAAGACCCATGTAAAGGCCCCCAGACCCTTCTAGATTGCGCAGGACCCATCTAAAAGCCCCCAGACCCTTCTAATGCCCCTCAGGACCCTCCTAAAGGCGCCCAGACCATTCTAATGCCCCTCAGGACCCTTCTAAAGTCCCCCAGACCCTGCTAATTCCACTCAGGGCTATTATAAGGGCCACAAGACCCTTCAAATGCCCCTCAGGACCCTTATAAAGGCACCCAGACCCTTCTAGAGCCTCTCAGGACAGTTTTAAATGCCTCCAGACCCTTCTAGACCCCCTCAGGACCATTCTAAAGGCCCCCAGACCCTTCTAATGCACCTCAGGACCCTTCTAAAGGCCCCCAGTCCCTTCTAATGCACCTCAGGGCCTTTCTAAAGTACCCCAGACACTTCTAGAACCTCTCAGGGCCTTTCTATATGACACCAGACCCTTGTAATGCCCCTCAGGGCCTTTCTAAAGGCCCCCATACCCTTCTAATGACACTGAGGACATTTCTAAAGGCCCCCAGACCCTTCAAGAACCCCTCAGGACATTTCTAAAGGCACCCAGAACCTTCTAGAGCATCTCATGACAGTTTTAAATGCCTCCAGACCATTCTAGACCCCCTGAGGACCATTCTAAAGGCCCCCAGACCCTTCTAATGCCCCTCAGGACCCTTCTAAAGGCCCCCAGACCCTTGTAATGCACCTCATGGCCTTTCTAAAGTACCCCAGACGCTTCTAGAACCTCTCAGGGCCTTTCTATATGACCCCAGACCCTTGTAATGACCCTAAGGGCCTTTCTAAAGGCCCCCATACACTTCTAATGCCCCTCAGGACCCTTCTAAAGGCCCCCAGACCCTTCTAATGCCCCTCAGGGCCTTTCTAAAGTACCCCAGACACTTCTAGAAACTCTCAGGGCCTTTCTATACGACCCCAGACCCTTGTAATGCCCCTCAGGGCCTTTCTAAAGGCCCCCATACCCTTCTAATGACCCTCAGGACATTTCTAATGGCCCCCAGACCCTTCAAGAGCCCCTCAGGACATTTCTAAAGGCACCCAGAACCTTCTAATGCCACTCAGGGCCTTTCTAAAGGCTGCGAGACCCTTATAATCCCCCTGAGGACCTTTAAAAAGGCCCCCAGACCCTTCTGGACCCCCTCAGGACGCTTCTAATAGACCCCAGACCCTTCTAGAGCCCCTCAGGGCCTTTCTAAAGGCCTCCACACCCTTCTAAAGACCCTCAAGACCCATGTAAAGGCCCCTAGACCCTTCTAGATTGCCTCAGGACCCATCTAAAAGCCTCCAGACCCTTCCAATGCCTTTCAGGACCATTATGAAGGCCACAAGACCCTTCTAATGCCCCTCAGGACCTTTCTAAAGGCCCTCAGACCCTTCTAATGCCCCTCAGGGCATTTATAAAGGTTCCCAGACCCTTCTAGAGCCCGTCAGGACCCTTATAAAGGCCCCCAGACCATTCTAGAGCCCCTCAGGACACTTCTAAAGGCCCGCAGACCATTCTAATGCCCGTCAGGGCCTTTATAAAGGTCCCCAGACCCTTCTACTGCCCCTCAGGAGCATTCTAAAGGCCCCCAGACCCTTCTAATGCCCCACAGGGCCTTTCTAAAGGTCCCCAGACCCTTCTAGAGCCCCTGAAGACCCTTCTAAAGGCTCCCAGACCCTTATAGAGCCCCTCAGGACCCTTCTAAAGTCCCCCAGACCCTGCTAATTCCCCGCAGGGCTTTTATAAGGGCACCCAGACCCTTCTAATGCCCCTCAGGACCCTTATAAAGGCACCCAGACCCTTCTAGAGTCTCTCAGGACAGTTTTAAATGCCTCCAGACCCTTCTTGACTCCCCTCAGGACCATTCTAAAGGCCCCCAGATCCTTCTAATGCCCCTCAGGGCCTTTCTAAAGGCCCCCATACTTTTGTAATGCCCCTCACGTCATTTCTAAAGGCACCCAGACCCTTGTAATGCCACTCAGGGCTTTTCTAAAGGCCGCGAGACCCTTATAATCCCCCTGAGGGCCTTTAAAAAGGCACCCAGACCTTTCTGGACCCCCTCAGGACGCTTCTAATAGACCCCAGACCCTTCTAGAGCTCCTCAGGGCCTTTCTAAAGGCATCCACACCCTCCTAATGACACTCAAGACCCATGTAAAGCCCCCCAGACCCTTCTAGATTGCCTCAGGACCCATCTAAAAGCCCCCAGACCCTTCTAATGCCTTTCAGGGCCTTTCTAAAGGCCTCCACACCCTTCTAATGACCCTCAAGACCCATGTAAAGGCCCCTAGACCCTTCTAGATTGCCTCAGGACCCATCTAAAAGCCCCCAGACCATTCTAATGCCTTTCAGGACCCTTATCAAGGCCACAAGACCCTTCTAATGCCCCTCAGGACCTTTCTAAAGGCCCTGAGACCCTTCTAATGCCCCTCAGGGCATTTATAAAGGTTCCCAGACCCTTCTAGAGCCCGTCAGGACACT
Organism: Coccyzus lansbergi; assembly: GCA_033558105.1. Taxonomy (NCBI): domain Eukaryota; kingdom Metazoa; phylum Chordata; class Aves; order Cuculiformes; family Coccyzidae; genus Coccyzus; species Coccyzus lansbergi. Next base: position 446,685 of record JAUMJK010000895.1, read on the forward strand.
TATAAAGATCCCCAGACCCTTCTACTGCCCCTCAGGAGCATTCTAAAGGCCCCCAGACCCTTCTAATGCCCCACAGGGCCTTTCTAAAGGTCCCCAGACCCTTCTAGAGCCCCTGAAGACCCTTCAAAAGGCCCCCAGACAATTATAGAGCCCCTCAGGACCCTTCTAAAGTCCCCCAGACCCTGCTAATTCCTCTCAGGGCTTTTATAAGGGCACCCAGACCCTTCTAATGCCCGTCAGGACCCTTACAAAGGCACCCAGATCATTCTAGAGCCTCTCAGGACAGTTTTAAATGCCTCCAGACCCTTCTAGACCCCCTCAGGACCATTCTAAAGGCCCCCAGACCTTTCTAATGCCCCACAGGGCCTTTCTAAAGGCCCCCAGACCCTTCTAATGCCCCTCAGGGCCTTTCTAAAGTACCCCAGACATTTCTAGAACCTCTCAGGGCCTTTCTATATGACCCCAGACCCTTGTAATGCCCCTCAGGGCCTTTTTAAAGGCCCCCAGACCCTTCTAATGCCCCTCAGGACATTTCTAAAGGCCCCCAGACCCTTCTAGAGCCCCTCAGGACATTTCTAAAGGCACCCAGACCCTTCTAATGCCACTCAGGGCCTTTCTAAAGGCCGCGAGACCCTTATAATCCCCCTCAGGGCCTTTAAAAAGGCCCCCAGACCCTCCAGGACCCCCTCAGGATGCTTTTAATAGCCCCCAGACCCTTCTAATGCATTTCAGGGCCTTTCTAAAGGCCTCCACACCCTTCTAATGACCCTCAAGACCCAAGTAAAGGCCCCCAGACCCTTCTAGATTGCCTCAGGACCCATCTAAAAGCCCCAGACCCTTCTAATGCCTTTCAGGACCCTTATGAAGGCCACAAGACCCTTCTAATTCCCCTCAGGACCTTTCTAGAGGCCCTCAGACCCTTCTAATGCCCCTCAGGGCATTTATAAAGGTTCCCAGACCCTTCTAGAGGCCGTCAGGACCCTTATAAAGGCCCCCAGACCATTCTAGAGCCCCTCAGGACACTTCTAAAGGCACACAGACTATTCTAATGCCCGTCAGGGCCTTTATAAAGGTCCCCAGACCCTTCTACTGCCCCTCAGGAGCATTCTAAAGGCCCCCAGACCCTTCTAATGCCCCACAGGGCCTTTCTAAAGGTCCCCAGACCCTTCTAGAGCCCCTGAAGACCCTTCTAAAGGCCCGCAGACCCTTATATAGCCCCTCAGGACCCTTCTAAAGTCCCCGAGACCCTGCTAATTCCGTTCAGGTCTTTTATAAGGGCACCCAGACCCTTTTAATGCCCCGAAGGACCCTTCTAAAGGCCCCCAGACCCTTCTAATGCCCCTCAGGGCCTTTCTAAAGTACCCCAGACACATCTAGAACCTCTCAGGCCCTTTCTATATGATCCGAGACCCTTGTAATGCCCCTCAGGGCCTTTCTAAAGACCCCCATACCCTTCTAATGCCCCTCAGGACATTTCTAAAGGCCCCCAGACCCTTCTAGAGCCCCTCAGGACATATCTAAAGGACCCCAGACCCTTCTAGAGCCCCTCAGGACATTTCTAAAGGCACCCAGACCCTTCTAATGCCACTCAGGGCCTTTCTAAAGGCCGCGAGACCCATATAATACCCCTGAGGGCCTTTAAAAAGGCCCCCAGACCCTTCTGGACCCCCTCAGGACACTTCTAATAGCCCCCAGACCATTCTAGAGCCCCTCAGGGCCTTTCTAAAGGCCTCCACACCCTTCTAATGACCCTCAAGACTCATGTAAAGGCCCCTAGACCCTTCTAGATTGCCTCAGGACCTATCTAAAATCCCCAAGACCCTTCTAATGCCCCTCAGGGCTTTTCTAAAGTACCCCAGACACTTCTAGAACCTCTCAGGGCCTTTCTATATGACCCCAGACCCTTGTAATGCCCCTCAGGGCCTTTCTAAAGGCCCCCATACCCTTCTAATGACACTGAGGACATTTCTAATGGCCCCCAGACCCTTCAAGAGCCCCTCAGGACATTTCTAAAGGCACCCAGAACCTTCTAATGCCACTCAGGGCCTTTCTAAAGGCTGCGAGACCCTTATAATCCCCCTCAGGACCATTCTAAAAGCCCCCAGACCCTTCTAATGCCCCTCAGGACCCTTCTAAAGGCCCTCAGACCCTTCTAATGCCCCTCAAGACCTATGTAAAGGCCCCTGGACCCTTCTAGATTGCCTCAGGACCCATCTAAAATCCCCCAGACCCTTCTAATGCCTTTCAGGACCCTTATGAAGGCCACAAGACCCTTCTAATGCCCCTCAGGACCTTTCTAAAGGCCCTCAGACCCTTCTAATGCCCCTCAGGTCCTTTCTAAAGTACCCCAGACACTTCTAGAACCTCTCAGTGCCTTTCTATATGACCCCAGACCCTTGTAATGCCCCTCAGGGCCTTTCTAAAGGCCCCCATACCCTTCTAATGCCCCTGAAGACCCTTCTAAAGGCCCCCAGACCCTTCTAGAGCCCCTCAGGACATTTCTAAAGGCACCCAGAACCTTCTAATGCCACTTAGGGCCTTTCTAAAGGCTGCGAGACCCTTATAATCCCCCTAAGGACCTTTAAAAAGGACCCCAGACCCTTCTGGACCCACTCAGGACGCTTCTAATAGCCCCCAGACCATTCTACAGCCCCTCAGGGCCTTTCTAAAGGCCTCCACACCCTTCTAATGACCCTCAAGACCCATGTAAAGGCCCCCAGACCCTTCTAGATTGCGCAGGACCCATCTAAAAGCCCCCAGACCCTTCTAATGCCCATTAGGACCCTTCTAAAGGCGCCCAGACCATTCTAATGCCCCTCAGGACCCTTCTAAAGTCCCCCAGACCCTGCTAATTCCACTCAGGGCTATTATAAGGGCCACAAGACCCTTCAAATGCCCCTCAGGACCCTTATAAAGGCACCCAGACCCTTCTAGAGCCTCTCAGGACAGTTTTAAATGCCTCCAGACCCTTCTAGACCCCCTCAGGACCATTCTAAAGGCCCCCAGACCCTTCTAATGCACCTCAGGACCCTTCTAAAGGCCCCCAGACCCTTCTAATGCCCCTCAGGGCCTTTCTGAAGTACCCCAGACACTTCTAGAACCTCTCAGGGCCTTTCTATATGACCCCAGACCCTTGTAATGCCCCTCAGGGCCTTTCTAAAGGCCCCCATACCCTTCGAGTGACCCTCAGGACATTTCTAATGGCCCCCAGACCCTTCAAGAGCCCCTCAGGACATTTCTAAAGGCACCCAGAACCTTCTAATGCCACTCAGGGCCTTTCTAAAGGCTGCGAGACCCTTATAATCCCCCTGAGGGCCTTTAAAAAGGCCCCCAGACCCTTCTGGACCCCCTCAGGACGCTTCTAATAGACCCCAGACCCTTCTAGAGCCCCTCAGGGCCTTTCTAAAGGCCTCCACACCCTTCTAATGACCCTCAAGACCCATGTAAAGGCCCCTAGACCCTTCTAGATTGCCTCAGGACCCATCTAAAAGCCTCCAGACCCTTCCAATGCCTTTCAGGACCATTATGAAGGCCACAAGACCCTTCTAATGCCCCTCAGGACCTTTCTAAAGGCCCTCAGACCCTTCTAATGCCCCTCAGGGCATTTATAAAGGTTCCCAGACCCTTCTAGTGCCCGTCAGGACCCTTATAAAGGCCCCCAGACCATTCTAGAGCCCCTCAGGACACTTCTAAAGGCCCGCAGACCATTCTAATGCCCGTCAGGGCCTTTATAAAGGTCCCCAGACCCTTCTACTGCCCCTCAGGAGCATTCTAAAGGCACCCAGACCCTTCTAATGCCCCACAGGGCCTTTCTAAAGGTCCCCAGACCCTTCTAGAGCCCCTGAAGACCCTTCTAAAGGCTCCCAGACCCTTATAGAGCCCCTCAGGACCCTTCTAAAGTCCCCCAGACCCTGCTAATTCCCCGCAGGGCTTTTATAAGGGCACCCAGACCCTTCTAATGCCCCTCAGGACCCTTATAAAGGCACCAGGACCCTTCTAGAGCCTCTCAGGACAGTTTTAAATGCCTCCAGACCCTTCTAGACTCCCCTCAGGACCATTCTAAAGGCCCCCAGATCCTTTTAATGCCCCTCAGGGCCTTTCTAAAGGCCCCCATACTTTTGTAATGCCCCTCACGTCATTTCTAAAGGCACCCAGACCCTTCTAATGCCACTTAGGGCCTTTCTAAAGGCCGCGAGACCCTTATAATCCCCCTGAGGGCCTTTAAAAAGGCCCCCAGACCCTTCTGGACCCCCTCAGGACGCTTCTAATAGACCCCAGACCCTTCTAGAGCTCCTCAGGGCCTTTCTAAAGGCATCCACACCCTTCTAATGACCCTAAAGACCCATGTAAAGCCCCCCAGACCCTTCTAGACTGCCTCAGGACCCATCTAAAAGCCCCCAGACCCTTCTAATGCCTTTCAGGGCCTTTCTAAAGGCCTCTACACCCTTCTAATGACCCTCAAGACCCATGTAAAGGCCCCTAGACCCTTCTAGATTGCCTCAGGACCCATCTAAAAGCCCCCAGACCCTTCTAATGCCTTTCAGGACCCTTATGAAGGCCACAAGACCCTTCTAATGCCCCTCAGGACCTTTCTAAAGGCCCTCAGACCCTTCTAATGCCCCTCAGGGCATTTATAAAGGTTCCCAGACCCTTCTAGAGCCCGTCAGGACACTTATAAAGGTCCCCAGACCCTTCTACTGCCCCTCAGGAACATTCTAAAGGCCCCCAGACCCTTCTAATGCCCCACAGGGCCTTTCTAAAGGTCCCCAGACCCTTCTAGAGCCCCTGAAGAGCCTTCAAAAGGCCCCCAGACCATTATAGAGCCCCTCAGGACCCTTCTAAAGTCCCCCAGACCCTGCTAATTCCTCTCAGGGCTTTTATAAGGGCACCCAGACCCTTCTAATGCCCGTCAGGACCCTTATAAAGGCACCCAGATCCTTCTAGAACCTCTCAGGACAGTTTTAAATGCCTCCAGACCCTTCTAGACCCCATCAGGACCATTCTAAAGGCCCCCAGACCCTTCTAATGCCCCTCAGGTCCATTCTAAAGGCCCCCAGACCATTCTAATGCCCCTCAGGGCCTTTCTAAAGTACCCCAGACACTTCTAGAACCTCTCAGGACCTTTCTATATGACCCCAGACCCTTGTAATGCCCCTCAGGGCCTTTTTAAAGGCCCCCAGACCCTTCTAATGCCCCTCAGGACATTTCTAAAGGCCCCCAGACCCTTCTAATGCCACTCAGGGCCTTTCTAAAGGCCGCGAGACCCTTATAATCCCCCTGAGGGCCTTTAAAAAGGCCCCCAGACCCTCCGGGACCCCCTCAGGATGATTCTAATAGCCCCCAGGCCCTTCTAATGCATTTCAGGGCCTTTCTAAAGGCCTCCACACCCTTCTAATGACCCTCAAGACCCATGTAAAGGCCCCCAGAACCTTCTAGATTGCCTCAGGACCCATCTAAAAGCCCCCAGACCCTTCTAATGCCTTTCAGGACCCTTATGAAGGCCACAAGACCCTTCTAATGCCCCTCAGGACCTTTCTAAAGGCCCTCAGACCCTTCTAATGCCCCTCAGGGCATTTATAAAGGTTCCCAGACCCTTCTAGAGCCCGTCAGGACCCTTATAAAGGCCCCCAGACCATTCTAGAGCCCCTCAGGACACTTCTAAAGGCCCACAGACTATTCTAATGCCCGTCAGGGCCTTTATAAAGGTCCCCAGACCCTTCTACTGCCCCTCAGGAGCATTCTAAAGGCCCCCAGACCCTTCTAATGCCCCACAGGGCCTTTCTAAAGGTCCCCAGACCCTTCTAGAGCCCCTGAAGACCCTTCTAAAGGCCCGCAGACCCTTATAGAGCCCCTCAGGACCCTTTTAAAGTCCCCCAGACCCTGCTAATTCCTTTCAGGTCTTTTATAAGGGCACCCAGACCCTTCTAATGCCCCGCAGGACCCTTCTAAATGCCCCCAGACACTTCTAATGCCCCTCAGGGCCTTTCTAAAGTACCCCAGACACTTCTAGAACCTCTCAGGCCCTTTCTATATGATCCGAGACCCTTGTAATGCCCCTCAGGGCCTTTCTAAAGACCCCCATACCCTTCTAATGCCCCTCAGGACATTTCTAAAGGCCCCCAGACCCTTCTAGAGCCCCTCAGGACATATCTAAAGGCGCCCAGACCCTTCTAGAGCCCCTCAGGACATTTCTAAAGGCACCCAGACCCTTCTAATGCCACTCAGGGCCTTTCTAAAGGCCGCGAGACCCATATAATCCCCCTGAGGGCCTTTAAAAAGGCCCCCAGACCCTTCTGGACCCCCTCAGGACGCTTCTAATAGACCCCAGACCCTTCTAGAGCCCCTCAGGGCCTTTCTAAAGGCCTCCACACCCTTCTAATGACCCTCAAGACCCATGTAAAGGCCCCTAGACCCTTCTAGATTGCCTCAGGACCCATCTAAAAGCCTCCAGACCCTTCCAATGCCTTTCAGGACCATTATGAAGGCCACAAGACCCTTCTAATGCCCCTCAGGACCTTTCTAAAGGCCCTCAGACCCTTCTAATGCCCCTCAGGGCATTTATAAAGGTTCCCAGACCCTTCTAGTGCCCGTCAGGACCCTTATAAAGGCCCCCAGACCATTCTAGAGCCCCTCAGGACACTTCTAAAGGCCCGCAGACCATTCTAATGCCCGTCAGGGCCTTTATAAAGGTCCCCAGACCCTTCTACTGCCCCTCAGGAGCATTCTAAAGGCACCCAGACCCTTCTAATGCCCCACAGGTCCTTTCTAAAGGTCCCCAGACCCTTCTAGAACCCCTGAAGACCCTTCTAAAGGCCCCCAGACCCTTATAGAGCCCCTCAGGACCCTTCTAAAGTCCCCCAGACCCTGCTAATTCCCCGCAGGGCTTTTATAAGGGCACCCAGACCCTTCTAATGCCCCTCAGGACCCTTATAAAGGCACCAGGACCCTTCTAGAGCCTCTCAGGACAGTTTTAAATGCCTCCAGACCCTTCTAGACTCCCCTCAGGACCATTCTAAAGGCCCCCAGATCCTTTTAATGCCCCTCAGGGCCTTTCTAAAGGCCCCCATACTTTTGTAATGCCCCTCACGTCATTTCTAAAGGCACCCAGACCCTTCTAATGCCACTTAGGGCCTTTCTAAAGGCCGCGAGACCCTTATAATCCCCCTGAGGGCCTTTAAAAAGGCCCCCAGACCCTTCTGGACCCCCTCAGGACGCTTCTAATAGACCCCAGACCCTTCTAGAGCTCCTCAGGGCCTTTCTAAAGGCATCCACACCCTTCTAATGACCCTAAAGACCCATGTAAAGCCCCCCAGACCCTTCTAGACTGCCTCAGGACCCATCTAAAAGCCCCCAGACCCTTCTAATGCCTTTCAGGGCCTTTCTAAAGGCCTCTACACCCTTCTAATGACCCTCAAGACCCATGTAAAGGCCCCTAGACCCTTCTAGATTGCCTCAGGACCCATCTAAAAGCCCCCAGACCCTTCTAATGCCTTTCAGGACCCTTATGAAGGCCACAAGACCCTTCTAATGCCCCTCAGGACCTTTCTAAAGGCCCTCAGACCCTTCTAATGCCCCTCAGGGCATTTATAAAGGTTCCCAGACCCTTCTAGAGCCCGTCAGGACACTTATAAAGGTCCCCAGACCCTTCTACTGCCCCTCAGGAACATTCTAAAGGCCCCCAGACCCTTCTAATGCCCCACAGGGCCTTTCTAAAGGTCCCCAGACCCTTCTAGAGCCCCTGAAGAGCCTTCAAAAGGCCCCCAGACCATTATAGAGCCCCTCAGGACCCTTCTAAAGTCCCCCAGACCCTGCTAATTCCTCTCAGGGCTTTTATAAGGGCACCCAGACCCTTCTAATGCCCGTCAGGACCCTTATAAAGGCACCCAGATCCTTCTAGAACCTCTCAGGACAGTTTTAAATGCCTCCAGACCCTTCTAGACCCCATCAGGACCATTCTAAAGGCCCCCAGACCCTTCTAATGCCCCTCAGGTCCATTCTAAAGGCCCCCAGACCATTCTAATGCCCCTCAGGGCCTTTCTAAAGTACCCCAGACACTTCTAGAACCTCTCAGGACCTTTCTATATGACCCCAGACCCTTGTAATGCCCCTCAGGGCCTTTTTAAAGGCCCCCAGACCCTTCTAATGCCCCTCAGGACATTTCTAAAGGCCCCCAGACCCTTCTAATGCCACTCAGGGCCTTTCTAAAGGCCGCGAGACCCTTATAATCCCCCTGAGGGCCTTTAAAAAGGCCCCCAGACCCTCCGGGACCCCCTCAGGATGATTCTAATAGCCCCCAGGCCCTTCTAATGCATTTCAGGGCCTTTCTAAAGGCCTCCACACCCTTCTAATGACCCTCAAGACCCATGTAAAGGCCCCCAGAACCTTCTAGATTGCCTCAGGACCCATTTAAAAGCCCCCAGACCCTTCTAATGCCTTTCAGGACCCTTATGAAGGCCACAAGACCCTTCTAATGCCCCTCAGGACCTTTCTAAAGGCCCTCAGACCCTTCTAATGCCCCTCAGGGCATTTATAAAGGTTCCCAGACCCTTCTAGAGCCCGTCAGGACCCTTATAAAGGCCCCCAGACCATTCTAGAGCCCCTCAGGACACTTCTAAAGGCCCACAGACTATTCTAATGCCCGTCAGGGCCTTTATAAAGGTCCCCAGACCCTTCTACTGCCCCTCAGGAGCATTCTAAAGGCCCCCAGACCCTTCTAATGCCCCACAGGGCCTTTCTAAAGGTCCCCAGACCCTTCTAGAGCCCCTGAAGACCCTTCTAAAGGCCCGCAGACCCTTATAGAGCCCCTCAGGACCATTTTAAAGTCCCCCAGACCCTGCTAATTCCTTTCAGGTCTTTTATAAGGGCACCCAGACCCTTCTAATGCCCCGCAGGACCCTTCTAAATGCCCCCAGACACTTCTAATGCCCCTCAGGGCCTTTCTAAAGTACCCCAGACACTTCTAGAACCTCTCAGGCCCTTTCTATATGATCCGAGACCCTTGTAATGCCCCTCAGGGCCTTTCTAAAGACCCCCATACCCTTCTAATGCCCCTCAGGACATTTCTAAAGGCCCCCAGACCCTTCTAGAGCCCCTCAGGACATATCTAAAGGCGCCCAGACCCTTCTAGAGCCCCTCAGGACATTTCTAAAGGCACCCAGACCCTTCTAATGCCACTCAGGGCCTTTCTAAAGGCCGCGAGACCCATATAATCCACCTGAGGGCCTTTAAAAAGGCCCCCAGACCCTTCTGGACCCCCTCAGGACACTTCTAATAGCCCCCAGACCCTTCTAGAGCACCTCAGGGCCTTTCTAAAGGCCTCCACACCCTTCTAATGACCCTCAAGACCCATGTAAAGGCCCCTAGACCCTTCTAGATTGCCTCAGGACCCATCTAAAAGCCCCCAGACCCTTCTAATGCCTTTCAGGACCCTTATGAAGGCCACCAGACCCTTCTAATGCCCCTCAGGACCTTTCTAAAGGCCCTCAGACCCTTCTAATGCCCCTCAGGGCATTTATAAAGGTTCCCAGACCCTTCTAGAGCCCATCAGGACCCTTATAAAGGCCCCCAGACCATTCTAGAGCCCCTCAGGACAATTCTAAAGGCCCGCAGACCATTCTAATGCCCGTCAGGGCCTTTATAAAGGTCCCCAGACCCTTCTAATGCCCCTCAGGAGCATTCTAAAGGCACCCAGACCCTTCTAATGCCGCTCAGGACCTTTCTAAAGGCCCCCAAACCATTATAGAGCCCCTCAGGACCCTTCTAAAGTCCCCCAGACCCTGCTAATTCCCCTCAGGGCCCTTATAAAGGCACCCAGACCCTTCTAGAGCCTCTCAGGACAGTTTTAAATGCCTCCAGACCCTTCTAGACCCCCTCAGGTCCATTCTAAAGGCCCCCAGACCCTTCTAATGCCCCTCAGGGCCTTTCTAAAGTACCCCAGACACTTCTAGAACCTCTCAGGGCCTTTCTATATGACCCCAGACCCTTGTAATGCCTTTCAGGGCCTTTCTAAAGGCCCCCATACCCTTCTAATGCCCCTGAAGACCCTTCTAAAGGCCCCCAGACCCTTCTAGAGCCCCTCAGGACATTTCTAAAGACACCCAGAACCTTCTAGAGCATCTCAGGACAGTTTTAAATGCCTCCAGACAATTCTAGACGCCTGAGGACCATTCTAAAGGCCCCCAGACCCTTCTAATGCCCCTCAGGACCCTTCTAAAGGCCCCCAGACCCTTCTAATGCACCTCATGGCCTTTCTAAAGTACCCCAGACATTTCTAGAACCTCTCAGGGCCTTTCTATATGACCCCAGACCCTTGTAATGACCCTAAGGGCCTTTCTAAAGGCCCCCATACACTTCTAATGCCGCTCAGGACCCTTCTAAATGCGCCCAGACCCTTCTAATGCCCCTCAGGGCCTTTCTAAAGTACCCCAGACACTTCTAGAACCTCTCAGGGCCTTTCTATATGACCCCAGACCCTTGTAATGCCCCTCAGGGCCTTTCTAAAGGCCCCCATACCCTTCGAATGACCCTGAGGACATTTCTAATGGCCCCCAGACCCTTCAAGAGACCCTCAGGACATTTCTAAAGGCACCCAGACCCTTCTAATGCCACTCAGGGCCTTTCTAAAGGCTGCGAGACCCTTATAATCCCCCTGAGGACCTTTAAAAAGGCCCCCAGACCCTTCTGGACCCCCTCAGGACGCTTCTAATAGACCCCAGACCCTTCTAGAGCCCCTCAGGGCCTTTCTAAAGGCCTCCACACCCTTCTAATGACCCTCAAGACCCATGTAAAGGCCCCCAGACCCTTCTAGATTGCCTCAGGACCCATCTAAAAGCCTCAAGACCCTTCCAATGCCTTTAAGGACCATTATGAAGGCCACAAGACCCTTCTAATGCCCCTCAGGACCTTTCTAAAGGCCCTCAGACCCTTCTAATGCCTTTAAGGGCATTTATAAAGTTTCCCAGACCCTTCTAGAGCCAGTCAGGACCCTTATAAAGGCCCCCAGATCATTCTAGAGCCCCTCAGGGCCTTTCTAAAGGCCCCCATACCCTTCTAATGCCCCTGAAGACCCTTCTAAAGGCCCCCAGACCCTTCTAGAGCCCCTCAGGACATTTCTAAAGACACCCAGAACCTTCTAATGCCACTCAGGGCTTTTCTAAAGGCTGCGAGACCCTTATAATCCCCCTAAGGACCTTTAAAAAGGTCCCCAGACCCTTCTGGACCCACTCAGGACGCTTCTAATAGCCCCCAGACCATTCTACAGCCCCTCAGGGCCTTTCTAAAGGCCTCCACACCCTTCTAATGACCCTCAAGACCCATGTAAAGGCCCCCAGACCCTTCTAGATTGCGCAGGACCCATCTAAAAGCCCCCAGACCCTTCTAATGTCCCTCAGGACCCTTCTAAAGGCGCCCAGACCATTCTAATGCCCCTCAGGACCCTTCTAAAGTCCCCCAGACCATGCTAATTCCACTCAGGGCTATTATATGGGCCACAAGACACTTCAAATGCCCCTCAGGACCCTTATAAAGGCACCCAGACACTTCTAGAACCTCTCAGGCCCTTTCTATATGATCCGAGACCCTTGTAATGCCCCTCAGGGCCTTTCTAAAGACCCCCATACCCTTCTAATGCCCCTCAGGACATTTCTAAAGGCCCCCAGACCCTTCTAGAGCCCCTCAGGACATATCTAAAGGCGCCCAGACCCTTCTAGAGCCCCTCAGGACATTTCTAAAGGCACCCAGACCCTTCTAATGCCACTCAGGGCCTTTCTAAAGGCCGCGAGACCCATATAATCCCCCTGAGGGCCTTTAAAAAGGCCCCCAGACCCTTCTGGACCCCCTCAGGACACTTCTAATAGCCCCCAGACCCTTCTAGAGCACCTCAGGGCCTTTCTAAAGGCCTCCACACCCTTCTAATGACCCTCAAGACCCATGTAAAGGCCCCTAGACCCTTCTAGATTGCCTCAGGACCCATCTAAAAGCCCCCAGACCCTTCTAATGCCTTTCAGGACCCTTATGAAGGCCACAAGACCCTTCTAATGCCCCTCAGGACCTTTCTAAAGGCCCTCAGACCCTTCTAATGCCCCTCAGGGCATTTATAAAGGTTCCCAGACCCTTCTAGAGCCCATCAGGACCCTTATAAAGGCCCCCAGACCATTCTAGAGCCCCTCAGGACAATTCTAAAGGCCCGCAGACCATTCTAATGCCCGTCAGGGCCTTTATAAAGGTCCCCAGACCCTTCTACTGCCCCTCAGGAGCATTCTAAAGGCACCCAGACCCTTCTAATGCCGCTCAGGACCTTTCTAAAGGCCCCCAAACCCTTATAGAGCCCCTCAGGACCCTTCTAAAGTCCCCCAGACCCTGCTAATTCCCCTCAGGGCCCTTATAAAGGCACCCAGACCCTTCTAGAGCCTCTCAGGACAGTTTTAAATGCCTCCAGACCCTTCTAGACCCCCTCAGGTCCATTCTAAAGGCCCCCAGACCCTTCTAATGCCCCTCAGGGCCTTTCTAAAGTACCCCAGACACTTCTAGAACCTCTCAGGGCCTTTCTATATGACCCCAGACCCTTGTAATGCCCCTCAGGGCCTTTCTAAAGGACCCCATACCCTTCTAATGCCCCTGAAGACCCTTCTAAAGGCCCCCAGACCCTTCTAGAGCCCCTCAGGACATTTTTAAAGGCACCCAGAACCTTCTAATGCCACTCAGGGCCTTTCTAAAGGCCGCGAGACCCATATAATCCCTCTGAGGGCCTTTAAAAAGGTCCCCAGACCCTTCTGGACCCACTCAGGACGCTTCTAATAGCCCCCAGACCATTCTACAGCCCCTCAGGGCCTTTCTAAAGGCCTCCACACCCTTCTAATGACCCTCAAGACCCATGTAAAGGCCCCCAGACCCTTCTAGATTGCGCAGGACCCATCTAAAAGCCCCCAGACCCTTCTAATGTCCCTCAGGACCCTTCTAAAGGCGCCCAGACCATTCTAATGCCCCTCAGGACCCTTCTAAAGTCCCCCAGACCATGCTAATTCCACTCAGGGCTATTATATGGGCCACAAGACCCTTCAAATGCCCCTCAGGACCCTTATAAAGGCACCCAGACCCTTCTAGAGCCTCTCAGGACAGTTTTAAATGCCTCCAGACCCTTCTAGACCCCCTCAGGACCATTCTAAAGGCCCCCAGACCCTTCTAATGCACCTCAGGACCCTTCTAAAGTCCCCCAGACCCTGCTAATTCCCCTCAGGGCCCTTATAAAGGCACCCAGACCCTTCTAGAGCCTCTCAGGACAGTTTTAAATGCCTCCAGACCCTTCTAGACCCCCTCAGGTCCATTCTAAAGGCCCCCAGACCCTTCTAATGCCCCTCAGGGCCTTTCTAAAGTACCCCAGACACTTCTAGAACCTCTCAGGGCCTTTCTATATGACCCCAGACCCTTGTAATGCCTTTCAGGGCCTTTCTAAAGGCCCCCATACCCTTCTAATGCCCCTGAAGACCCTTCTAAAGGCCCCCAGACCCTTCTAGAGCCCCTCAGGACATTTCTAAAGACACCCAGAACCTTCTAGAGCATCTCAGGACAGTTTTAAATGCCTCCAGACAATTCTAGACGCCTGAGGACCATTCTAAAGGCCCCCAGACCCTTCTAATGCCCCTCAGGACCCTTCTAAAGGCCCCCAGACCCTTCTAATGCACCTCATGGCCTTTCTAAAGTACCCCAGACATTTCTAGAACCTCTCAGGGCCTTTCTATATGACCCCAGACCCTTGTAATGACCCTAAGGGCCTTTCTAAAGGCCCCCATACACTTCTAATGCCGCTCAGGACCCTTCTAAATGCGCCCAGACCCTTCTAATGCCCCTCAGGGCCTTTCTAAAGTACCCCAGACACTTCTAGAACCTCTCAGGGCCTTTCTATATGACCCCAGACCCTTGTAATGCCCCTCAGGGCCTTTCTAAAGGCCCCCATACCCTTCGAATGACCCTGAGGACATTTCTAATGGCCCCCAGACCCTTCAAGAGACCCTCAGGACATTTCTAAAGGCACCCAGACCCTTCTAATGCCACTCAGGGCCTTTCTAAAGGCTGCGAGACCCTTATAATCCCCCTGAGGACCTTTAAAAAGGCCCCCAGACCCTTCTGGACCCCCTCAGGACGCTTCTAATAGACCCCAGACCCTTCTAGAGCCCCTCAGGGCCTTTCTAAAGGCCTCCACACCCTTCTAATGACCCTCAAGACCCATGTAAAGGCCCCCAGACCCTTCTAGATTGCCTCAGGACCCATCTAAAAGCCTCCAGACCCTTCCAATGCCTTTAAGGACCATTATGAAGGCCACAAGACCCTTCTAATGCCCCTCAGGACCTTTCTAAAGGCCCTCAGACCCTTCTAATGCCTTTAAGGGCATTTATAAAGTTTCCCAGACCCTTCTAGAGCCAGTCAGGACCCTTATAAAGGCCCCCAGATCATTCTAGAGCCCCTCAGGGCCTTTCTAAAGGCCCCCATACCCTTCTAATGCCCCTGAAGACCCTTCTAAAGGCCCCCAGACCCTTCTAGAGCCCCTCAGGACATTTCTAAAGACACCCAGAACCTTCTAATGCCACTCAGGGCTTTTCTAAAGGCTGCGAGACCCTTATAATCCCCCTAAGGACCTTTAAAAAGGTCCCCAGACCCTTCTGGACCCACTCAGGACGCTTCTAATAGCCCCCAGACCATTCTACAGCCCCTCAGGGCCTTTCTAAAGGCCTCCACACCCTTCTAATGACCCTCAAGACCCATGTAAAGGCCCCCAGACCCTTCTAGATTGCGCAGGACCCATCTAAAAGCCCCCAGACCCTTCTAATGTCCCTCAGGACCCTTCTAAAGGCGCCCAGACCATTCTAATGCCCCTCAGGACCCTTCTAAAGTCCCCCAGACCATGCTAATTCCACTCAGGGCTATTATATGGGCCACAAGACACTTCAAATGCCCCTCAGGACCCTTATAAAGGCACCCAGACACTTCTAGAACCTCTCAGGCCCTTTCTATATGATCCGAGACCCTTGTAATGCCCCTCAGGGCCTTTCTAAAGACCCCCATACCCTTCTAATGCCCCTCAGGACATTTCTA
This sequence comes from Coccyzus lansbergi, assembly GCA_033558105.1. Classification (NCBI taxonomy): domain Eukaryota; kingdom Metazoa; phylum Chordata; class Aves; order Cuculiformes; family Coccyzidae; genus Coccyzus; species Coccyzus lansbergi. The sequence continues at coordinate 461,772 of JAUMJK010000895.1, forward strand.
AAGGCCCCCAGACCCTTCTAGAGCCCCTCAGGACATATCTAAAGGCGCCCAGACCCTTCTAGAGCCCCTCAGGACATTTCTAAAGGCACCCAGACCCTTCTAATGCCACTCAGGGCCTTTCTAAAGGCCGCGAGACCCATATAATCCCCCTGAGGGCCTTTAAAAAGGCCCCCAGACCCTTCTGGACCCCCTCAGGACACTTCTAATAGCCCCCAGACCCTTCTAGAGCACCTCAGGGCCTTTCTAAAGGCCTCCACACCCTTCTAATGACCCTCAAGACCCATGTAAAGGCCCCTAGACCCTTCTAGATTGCCTCAGGACCCATCTAAAAGCCCCCAGACCCTTCTAATGCCTTTCAGGACCCTTATGAAGGCCACAAGACCCTTCTAATGCCCCTCAGGACCTTTCTAAAGGCCCTCAGACCCTTCTAATGCCCCTCAGGGCATTTATAAAGGTTCCCAGACCCTTCTAGAGCCCATCAGGACCCTTATAAAGGCCCCCAGACCATTCTAGAGCCCCTCAGGACAATTCTAAAGGCCCGCAGACCATTCTAATGCCCGTCAGGGCCTTTACAAAGGTCCCCAGACCCTTCTACTGCCCCTCAGGAGCATTCTAAAGGCACCCAGACCCTTCTAATGCCGCTCAGGACCTTTCTAAAGGCCCCCAAACCCTTATAGAGCCCCTCAGGACCCTTCTAAAGTCCCCCAGACCCTGCTAATTCCCCTCAGGGCCCTTATAAAGGCACCCAGACCCTTCTAGAGCCTCTCAGGACAGTTTTAAATGCCTCCAGACCCTTCTAGACCCCCTCAGGTCCATTCTAAAGGCCCCCAGACCCTTCTAATGCCCCTCAGGGCCTTTCTAAAGTACCCCAGACACTTCTAGAACCTCTCAGGGCCTTTCTATATGACCCCAGACCCTTGTAATGCCCCTCAGGGCCTTTCTAAAGGACCCCATACCCTTCTAATGCCCCTGAAGACCCTTCTAAAGGCCCCCAGACCCTTCTAGAGCCCCTCAGGACATTTTTAAAGGCACCCAGAACCTTCTAATGCCACTCAGGGCCTTTCTAAAGGCCGCGAGACCCATATAATCCCTCTGAGGGCCTTTAAAAAGGTCCCCAGACCCTTCTGGACCCACTCAGGACGCTTCTAATAGCCCCCAGACCATTCTACAGCCCCTCAGGGCCTTTCTAAAGGCCTCCACACCCTTCTAATGACCCTCAAGACCCATGTAAAGGCCCCCAGACCCTTCTAGATTGCGCAGGACCCATCTAAAAGCCCCCAGACCCTTCTAATGTCCCTCAGGACCCTTCTAAAGGCGCCCAGACCATTCTAATGCCCCTCAGGACCCTTCTAAAGTCCCCCAGACCATGCTAATTCCACTCAGGGCTATTATATGGGCCACAAGACCCTTCAAATGCCCCTCAGGACCCTTATAAAGGCACCCAGACCCTTCTAGAGCCTCTCAGGACAGTTTTAAATGCCTCCAGACCCTTCTAGACCCCCTCAGGACCATTCTAAAGGCCCCCAGACCCTTCTAATGCACCTCAGGACCCTTCTAAAGGCCCCCAGACCCTTCTAATGCACCTCAGGGCCTTTCTAAAGAACCCCAGACACTTGTAGAACCTCTCAGGGCCTTTCTATATGACACCAGACCCTTGTAATGCCCCTCAGGGCCTTTCTAAAGGCCCCCATACCCTTCTAATGACCCTGAGGACATTTCTAAAGGCCCCCAGACCCTTCAAGAGCCCCTCAGGACATTTCTAAAGGCACCCAGAACCTTCTAGAGCATCTCAGGACAGTTTTAAATGCCTCCAGACAATTCTAGACGCCTGAGGACCATTCTAAAGGCCCCCAGACCCTTCTAATGCCCCTCAGGACCCTTCTAAAGGCCCCCAGACCCTTCTAATGCACCTCATGGCCTTTCTAAAGTACCCCAGACATTTCTAGAACATCTCAGGGCCTTTCTATATGACCCCAGACCCTTGTAATGACCCTAAGGGCCTTTCTAAAGGCCCCCATACACTTCTAATGCCGCTCAGGACCCTTCTAAATGCGCCCAGACCCTTCTAATGCCCCTCAGGGCCTTTCTAAAGGCCCCCATACCCTTCGAATGACCCTCAGGACATTTCTAATGGCCCCCAGACCCTTCAAGAGACCCTCAGGACATTTCTAAAGGCACCCAGAACCTTCTAATGCCACTCAGGGCCTTTCTAAAGGCTGCGAGACCCTTATAATCCTTCTGAGGACCTTTAAAAAGGCCCCCAGACCCTTCTGGACCCACTCAGGACGCTTCTAATAGCCCCCAGACCCTTCTAGAGCCCCTCAGGGCCTTTCCAAAGGCCTCCACACCCTTCTAATGACCCTCAAGACCCATGTAAAGGCCCCCAGACCCTTCTAGATTGCCTCAGGACCCATCTAAAAGCCTCCAGACCCTTCCAATGCCTTTAAGGACCATTACGAAGGCCACAAGACCCTTCTAATGCCCCTGAGGACCTTTCTAAAGGCCCTCAGACCCTTCTAATGCCTTTAAGGGCATTTATAAAGTTTCCCAGACCCTTCTAGAGCCAGTCAGGACCCTTATAAAGGCCCCCAGATCATTCTAGAGCCCCTCAGGGCCTTTCTAAAGGCCCCCATACCCTTCTAATGCCCCTGAAGACCCTTCTAAAGGCCCCCAGACCCTTCTAGAGCCCCTCAGGACATTTCTAAAGACACCCAGAACCTTCTAATGCCACTCAGGGCCTTTCTAAAGGCTGCGAGACCCTTATAATCCCCCTAAGGACCTTTAAAAAGGTCCCCAGACCCTTCTGGACCCACTCAGGACGCTTCTAATAGCCCCCAGACCATTCTACAGCCCCTCAGGGCCTTTCTAAAGGCCTCCACACCCTTCTAATGACCCTCAAGACCCATGTAAAGGCCCCCAGACCCTTCTAGATTGCACAGGACCCATCTAAAAGCCCCCAGACCCTTCTAATGTCCCTCAGGACCCTTCTAAAGGCGCCCAGACCATTCTAATGCCCCTCAGGACCCTTCTAAAGTCCCCCAGACCATGCTAATTCCACTCAGGGCTATTATATGGGCCACAAGACCCTTCAAATGCCCCTCAGGACCCTTATAAAGGCACCCAGACACTTCTAGAACCTCTCAGGCCCTTTCTATATGATCCGAGACCCTTGTAATGCCCCTCAGGGCCTTTCTAAAGACCCCCATACCCTTCTAATGCCCCTCAGGACATTTCTAAAGGCCCCCAGACCCTTCTAGAGCCCCTCAGGACATATCTAAAGGCGCCCAGACCCTTCTAGAGCCCCTCAGGACATTTCTAAAGGCACCCAGACCCTTCTAATGCCACTCAGGGCCTTTCTAAAGGCCGCGAGACCCATATAATCCCCCTGAGGGCCTTTAAAAAGGCCCCCAGACCCTTCTGGACCCCCTCAGGACACTTCTAATAGCCCCCAGAACCTTCTAGAGCCCCTCAGGGCCTTTCTAAAGGCCTCCACACCCTTCTAATGACCCTCAAGACCCATGTAAAGGCCCCTAGACCCTTCTAGATTGCCTCAGGACCCATCTAAAAGCCCCCAGACCCTTCTAATGCCTTTCAGGACCCTTATGAAGGCCACCAGACCCTTCTAATGCCCCTCAGGACCTTTCTAAAGGCCCTCAGACCCTTCTAATGCCCCTCAGGGCATTTATAAAGGTTCCCAGACCCTTCTAGAGCCCATCAGGACCCTTATAAAGGCCCCCAGACCATTCTAGAGCCCCTCAGGACCCTTCTAAAGTCCCCCAGACCCTGCTAATTCCCCTCAGGGCCCTTATAAAGGCACCCAGACCCTTCTAGAGCCTCTCAGGACAGTTTTAAATGCCTCCAGACCCTTCTAGACCCCCTCAGGTCCATTCTAAAGGCCCCCAGACCCTTCTAATGCCCCTCAGGGCCTTTCTAAAGTACCCCAGACACTTCTAGAACCTCTCAGGGCCTTTCTATATGACCCCAGACCCTTGTAATGCCCCTCAGGGCCTTTCTAAAGGACCCCATACCCTTCTAATGCCCCTGAAGACACTTCTAAAGGCCCCCAGACCCTTCTAGAGCCCCTCAGGACATTTCTAAAGGCACCCAGAACCTTCTAATGCCACTCAGGGCCTTTCTAAAGGCTGCGAGACCCTTATAATCCCCCTAAGGACCTTTAAAAAGGTCCCCAGACCCTTCTGGACCCACTCAGGACGCTTCTAATAGCCCCCAGACCATTCTACAGCCCCTCAGGGCCTTTCTAAAGGCCTCCACACCCTTCTAATGACCCTCAAGACCCATGTAAAGGCCCCCAGACCCTTCTAGATTGCACAGGACCCATCTAAAAGCCCCCAGACCCTTCTAATGTCCCTCAGGACCCTTCTAAAGGCGCCCAGACCATTCTAATGCCCCTCAGGACCCTTCTAAAGTCCCCCAGACCATGCTAATTCCACTCAGGGCTATTATATGGGCCACAAGACCCTTCAAATGCCCCTCAGGACCCTTATAAAGGCACCCAGACACTTCTAGAACCTCTCAGGCCCTTTCTATATGATCCGAGACCCTTGTAATGCCCCTCAGGGCCTTTCTAAAGACCCCCATACCCTTCTAATGCCCCTCAGGACATTTCTAAAGGCCCCCAGACCCTTCTAGAGCCCCTCAGGACATATCTAAAGGCGCCCAGACCCTTCTAGAGCCCCTCAGGACATTTCTAAAGGCACCCAGACCCTTCTAATGCCACTCAGGGCCTTTCTAAAGGCCGCGAGACCCATATAATCCCCCTGAGGGCCTTTAAAAAGGCCCCCAGACCCTTCTGGACCCCCTCAGGACACTTCTAATAGCCCCCAGAACCTTCTAGAGCCCCTCAGGGCCTTTCTAAAGGCCTCCACACCCTTCTAATGACCCTCAAGACCCATGTAAAGGCCCCTAGACCCTTCTAGATTGCCTCAGGACCCATCTAAAAGCCCCCAGACCCTTCTAATGCCTTTCAGGACCCTTATGAAGGCCACCAGACCCTTCTAATGCCCCTCAGGACCTTTCTAAAGGCCCTCAGACCCTTCTAATGCCCCTCAGGGCATTTATAAAGGTTCCCAGACCCTTCTAGAGCCCATCAGGACCCTTATAAAGGCCCCCAGACCATTCTAGAGCCCCTCAGGACCCTTCTAAAGTCCCCCAGACCCTGCTAATTCCCCTCAGGGCCCTTATAAAGGCACCCAGACCCTTCTAGAGCCTCTCAGGACAGTTTTAAATGCCTCCAGACCCTTCTAGACCCCCTCAGGTCCATTCTAAAGGCCCCCAGACCCTTCTAATGCCCCTCAGGGCCTTTCTAAAGTACCCCAGACACTTCTAGAACCTCTCAGGGCCTTTCTATATGACCCCAGACCCTTGTAATGCCCCTCAGGGCCTTTCTAAAGGACCCCATACCCTTCTAATGCCCCTGAAGACACTTCTAAAGGCCCCCAGACCCTTCTAGAGCCCCTCAGGACATTTCTAAAGGCACCCAGAACCTTCTAATGCCACTCAGGGCCTTTCTAAAGGCTGCGAGACCCTTATAATCCCCCTAAGGACCTTTAAAAAGGTCCCCAGACCCTTCTGGACCCACTCAGGACGCTTCTAATAGCCCCCAGACCCTTCTAGAGCCCCTCAGGGCCTTTCTAAAGGCCTCCACACCCTTCTAATGACCCTCAAGACCCATGTAAAGGCCCCCAGACCCTTCTAGATTGCGCAGGACCCATCTAAAAGCCCCCAGACCCTTCTAATGTCCCTCAGGACCCTTCTAAAGGCGCCCAGACCATTCTAATGCCCCTCAGGACCCTTCTAAAGTCCCCCAGACCATGCTAATTCCACTCAGGGCTATTATATGGGCCACAAGACCCTTCAAATGCCCCTCAGGACCCTTATAAAGGCACCCAGACCCTTCTAGAGCCTCTCAGGACAGTTTTAAATGCCTCCAGACCCTTCTAGACCCCCTCAGGACCATTCTAAAGGCCCCCAGACCCTTCTAATGCACCTCAGGACCCTTCTAAAGGCCCCCAGACCCTTCTAATGCACCTCAGGGCCTTTCTAAAGTACCCCAGACACTTCTAGAACCTCTCAGGGCCTTTCTATATGACACCAGACCCTTGTAATGCCCCTCAGGGCCTTTCTAAAGGCCCCCATACCCTTCTAATGACCCTCAGGACATTTCTAAAGGCCCCCAGACCCTTCAAGAGCCCCTCAGGACATTTCTAAAGGCACCCAGAACCTTCTAGAGCATCTCAGGACAGTTTTAAATGCCTCCAGACAATTCTAGACGCCTGAGGACCATTCTAAAGACCCCCAGACCCTTCTAATGCCCCTCAGGACCCTTCTAAAGGCCCCCAGACCCTTCTAATGCACCTCATGGCCTTTCTAAAGTACCCCAGACATTTCTAGAACCTCTCAGGGCCTTTCTATATGACCCCAGACCCTTGTAATGACCCTAAGGGCCTTTCTAAAGGCCCCCATACACTTCTAATGCCGCTCAGGACCCTTCTAAATGCGCCCAGACCCTTCTAATGCCCCTCAGGGCCTTTCTAAAGTACCCCAGACACTTCTAGAACTTCTCAGGGCCTTTCTATATGACCCCAGACCCTTGTAATGCCCCTCAGGGCCTTTCTAAAGGCCCCCATACCCTTCGAATGACCCTCAGGACATTTCTAATGGCCCCCAGACCCTTCAAGAGCCCCTCAGGACATTTCTAAAGGCACCCAGAACCTTCTAATGCCACTCAGGGCCTTTCTAAAGGCTGCGAGACCCTTATAATCCCCCTGAGGACCTTTAAAAAGGCCCCCAGATCCTTCTGGACCCCCTAAGGACGCTTCTAATAGACCCCAGACCCTTCTAGAGCCCCTCAGGGCCTTTCTAAAGGCCTCCACACACTTCTAATGACCCTCAAGACCCATGTAAAGGCCCCCAGACCCTTCTAGATTGCCTCAGGACCCATCTAAAAGCCTCCAGACCCTTCCAATGCCTTTAAGGACCATTATGAAGGCCACAAGACCCTTCTAATGCCCCTCAGGACCTTTCTAAATGCCCTCAGACCCTTCTAATGCCTTTAAGGGCATTTATAAAGTTTCCCAGACCCTTCTAGAGCCAGTCAGGACCCTTATAAAGGCCCCCAGATCATTCTAGAGCCCCTCAGGACACTTCTAAAGGCCCGCAGACCATTCTAATGCCCGTCAGGGCCTTTATAAAGGACCCCAGACCCTTCTACTGCCTTTCAGGAGCATTCTAAAGGCCCCCAGACCATTCTAATGCCCCTCAGGGCCTTTCTAAAGGTCCCGAGACCCTTCTAGAGCCCCTGAAGACCCTTCTAAAGGCCCCTAGACCCTTATAGAGCCCCTCAGGACACTTCTAAATCCCGCAGACCATTCTAATGCCCGTCAGGGCCTTTCTAAAGGTCCCCAGACCCTTCTACTGCCCCTCAGGAGCATTCTAAAGGCCCCCAGACCCTTCTAATGCTACACAGGGCCTTTTTAAAGGTCCCCAGACCCTTCTAGAGCCCCTGAAGACCCTTCAAAAGGCCCCCAGACCATTATAGAGTCCCTAAGGACCCTTCTAAAGTCCCCCCGACCCTGCTAATTCCTCTCAGGGCTTTTATAAGGGCACCCAGACCCTTCTAATGCTAGTCAGGACCCTTATAAAGGCACCCAGATCCTTCTAGAGCCTCTCAGGACAGTTTTAAATGCCTCCAGACCCTTCTAGACCCCCTCAGGACCATTCTAAAGGCCCCCAGACCCTTCTAATGCCCCTCAGGTCCATTCTAAAGGCCCCCAGACCATTCTAATGCCCCTCAGGGCCTTTCTAAATTACCCCAGACACTTCTAGAACCTCTCAGGGCCTTTCTATATGACCCCAGACCCTTGTAATGCCCCTCAGGGCCTTTTTAAAGACAACCAGACCATTCTAATGCCCCTCAGGACATTTCTAAAGGCCCCCAGACCCTTCTAGAGCCCCTCAGGACATTTCTAAAGGCACCCAGAACCTTCTAGAGCATATCAGGACAGTTTTAAATGCCTCCAGACCATTCTAGACCCCCTGAGGACCATTCTAAAGGCCCCCAGACCCTTCTAATGCCCCTCAGGACCCTTCTAAAGGCCCCCAGACCCTTCTAATGCACCTCATGGCCTTTCTAAAGTACCCCAGACACTTCTAGAACCTCTCAGGGCCTTTCTATATGACCCCAGACCCATGTAATGACCCTAAGGGCCTTTCTAAAGGCCCCCAGACCCTTCTAATGCCCCTCAGGACCCTTCTAAAGGCCCCCAGACCCTTCTAATGCCCCTCAGGGCCTTTCTAAAGTACCCCAGACACTTCTAGAACCTCTCAGGGCCTTTCTATATGACCCCAGACCCTTGTAATGCCACTCAGGGCCTTTCTAAAAGCCACGAGACGCTTATAATGCCCCTAAGGACATATCTAAAGGCCCCCAGACCCTTCTGGACCCCCTCAGGACGCTTCTAATAGACCCCAGACCCTTCTAGAGCCCCTCAGGGCCTTTCTAAAGGCCTCCACACCCTTCTAATGACCCTCAAGACCCATGTAAAGGCCCCCAGACCCTTCTAGATTGCATCAGGACCCATCTAAAAGCCCCCAGACTCTTCTAATGCCATTCAGGGCCTTTCTAAAGGCCTCCACACCCTTCTAATGACCGTCAAGACCCATGTAAAGGCCCCCAGACCCTTCTAGATTGCCTCAGGACCCATCAAAAAGACCCCAGACCCTTCTAATGCCTTTCAGGACCCTTATGAAGGCCACAAGACCCTTGTAATGCCCCTCAGGACCATTCTAAAGGCCCTCAGACCCTTTTAATGCCCCTCAGGGCATTTATAAAGGTTCCCAGACCCTTCTAGAGCCCGTCAGGACCCTTATAAAGGCCCCCAGACCATTCTAGAGCCCCTCAGGACACTTCTAAAGGCCCGCAGACCATTCTAATGCCCGTCAGGGCCTTTATAAAGGTCCCCAGACCCTTCTACTGCCCCTCAGGAGCATTCTAAAGGCACCCAGACCCTTCTAATGCCCCACAGGGCCTTTCTAAAGGTCCCCCAGACCCTTATAGAGCCCCTCAGGACCCTTCTAATGTCCCCCAGACCCTTCTAATTCCCTTCAGGGCTTTTATAAGGGCCACAAGACCCTTCTAATGCCCCTCAGGACCCTTATAAAGGCACCCAGACCCCTCTAGAGCCTCTCAGGACAGTTTTAAATGCCTCCAGACCCTTCTAGACCAACTCAGGACCCTTCTAAAGGCCCCCAGACCCTTCTAATGCCCCTCAGGGCCTTTCTAAAGTACCCCAGACACTTCTAGAACCTCTCAGGGCCTTTCTATATGACCCCAGACCCTTGTAATGCCCCTCAGGGCCTTTCTAAAGGCCCCCACACCCTTCTAATGACCCTCAGGACATTTCTAAAGGCCCCCAGACCATTCAAGAGCCCCTCAGGACATTTCTAAAGGCACCCAGACCCTTCTAATGCCACTCAGGGCCTTTCTAAAGGCTGCGAGACCCTTATAATCCCCCTGAGGACCTTTAAAAAGGCCCCCAGACCCTTCTGGACCCCCTCAGGACGCTTCTAATAGCCCCCAGACCCTTCTACAGCCCCTCAGGGCCTTTCTAAAGGCCTCCACACCCTTCTAATGACCCTCAAGACCCATGTAAAGGCCCCCAGACCCTTCTAGATTGCATCAGGACCTATCTAAAAGCACCCAGACCCTTCTAATGCCTTTCAGGGCCTTTCTAAAGGCCTCCACACCCTTCTAATGACCCTCAAGACCCATGTAAAGGCCCCCAGACCCTTCTAGATTGCCTCAGGACCCATCTAAAAGCCCCCAGACCCTTCTAATGCCTTTCAGGACCCTTATGAAGGCCACAAGACCCTTCTGATGCCCCTCAGGGGATTTATAAAGGCCCCCAGACCATTCTAATACCCCTCAGGGCATTTATAAAGGTTCCCAGACCCTTCTAGAGCCCGTCAGGACACTTATAAAGGTCCCCAGACCCTTCTACTGCCCCTCAGGAGCATTCTAAAGGCTCCCAGACCCTTCTAATGCCCCACAGGGCCTTTCTAAAGGTCCCCCAGACCCTTATAGAGCCCCTCAGGACCCTTCTAATGTCCCCCAGACCCTTCTAATTCCCTTCAGGGCTTTTATAAGGGCCACAAGACCCTTCTAATGCCCCTCAGGACCCTTATAAAGGCACCCAGACCACTCTAGAGCCTCTCAGGACAGTTTTAAATGCCTCCAGACCCTTCTAGACCAACTCAGGACCATTCTAAAGGTCCCCAGACCATTCTAATGCCGCTCAGGACCCTTCTAAAGGCCCCCAGACCCTTCTAATGCCCCTCAGGGCCTTTCTAAAGTACCCCAGACACTTCTAGAACCTCTCAGGGCCTTTCTATATGACCCCAGATCCTTGTAATGCCCCTCAGGGCCTTTCTAAAGGCCCCCATACCCTTCTAATGCCCCTCAGGACATTTCTAAAGGCCCCCAGACCATTCAAGAGCCCCTCAGGACATTTCTAAAGGCACCCAGAACCTTCTAATGCCACTCAGGACCTTTCTAAAGGCTGCGAGACCCTTATAATCCCCCTGAGGACCTTTAAAAAGGCCCCCAGGCCCTTCTGGACCCCCTCAGGACGCTTCTAATAGACCCCAGACCCTTCTAGAGCCCCTCAGGGCCTTTCTAAAGGCCTCCACACCCTTCTAATGACTCTCAAAACCCATGTAAAGGCCCCTAGACCCTTCTAGATTGCCTCAGGACCCATCTAAAAGCCCTCAGACCCTTCTAATGCCCCTCAGGGCCTTTCTAAAGTACCCCAGACACTTCTAGAACCTCTCAGGGCCTTTCTATATGACCCCAGACCCTTGTAATGCCCCTCAGGGCCTTTCTAAAGGCCCCCAGACCATTCTAGAGCCCCTCAGGACACTTCTAAATCCCGCAGACCATTCTAATGCCCGTCAGGGCCTTTATAAAGGTCCCCAGACCCTTCTACTGCCCCTCAGGAGCATTCTAAAGGCCCCCAGACCCTTCTAATGCCCCTCACGGCCTTTCTAAAGGTCCCCAGACCCTTCTAGAGCCCCTGAAGACCCTTCTAAAGGCCCCCAGACCCTTATAGAGCCCCTCAGGACCCTTCTAAAGTCCCCCAGACCCTGCTAATTCCCCTCAGGGCTTTTATAAGGGCCACAAGACCCTTCTAATGCCCCTCAGGACCCTTATAAAGGCACCCAGACCATTCTAGAGCCTCTCAGGACAGTTTTAAAAGCCTCCAGACCCTTCTAGACCCCCTCAGGACCATTCTAAAGGCCCCCAGACCCTTCTAATGCCCCTCAGGACCCTTCTAAAGGCCCCCAGACCCTTCTAATGCCCCTCAGGACCCTTATAAAGTCCCCCAGACCCTTCTAATGCCCCGCAGGGCCTTTCTAATTTACCCCAGACACTTCTAGAACCTCTCAGGGCCTTTCTATATGACCCCAGACCCTTGTAATGCCCCTCAGGGCCTTTCTAAAGGCCCCCACACCCTTCTAATGACCCTCAGGACATTTCTAAAGGCCCCCAGACCATTCAAGAGCCCCTCAGGACATTTCTAAAGGCACCCAGACCCTTCTAATGCCACTCAGGGCCTTTCTAAAGGCTGCGAGACCCTTATAATCCCCCTGAGGACCTTTACAAAGGCCCCCAGACCCTTCTGGACCCCCTCAGGACGCTTCTAATAGCCCCCAGACCCTTCTAGAGCCCCTCAGGGCCTTTCTAAAGGCCTCCACACCCTTCTAATGACCCTCAAGACCCATGTAAAGGCCCCCAGACCCTTCTAGATTGCATCAGGACCCATCTAAAAGCCCCCAGACCCTTCTAATGCCTTTCAGGGCCTTTCTAAAGGCCTCCACACCCTTCTAATGACCCTCAAGACCTATGTAAAGGCCCCCAGACCCTTCTAGATTGCCTCAGGACCCATCTAAAAGACCCCAGACCCTTCTAATGCCTTTCAGGACCCTTATGAAGGCCACAAGACCCTTCTAATGCCCCTCAGGACCTTTCTAAAGGCCCTCAGACCCTTCTAATGCCCCTCAGGGCATTTATAAAGGTTCCCAGACCCTTCTAGAGCCCGTCAGGACCCTTATAAAGGCCCCCAGACCATTCTAGAGCCCCTCAGGACAATTCTAAAGGCCCGTAGACCATTCTAATGCCTGTCAGGGCCTTTATAAATGTCCCCAGACCCTTCTACTGCCCCTAAGGAGCATTCTAAAGGCACCCAGACCCTTCTAATGCCCCACAGGGCCTTTCTAAAGGTCCCCCAGACCCTTATAGAGCCCATCAGGACCCTTCTAAAGTCCCCCAGACCCTGCTAATTCCCCTCAGGGCTTTTATAAGGGCACCCAGAATCTTCTAATGCCCCTCAGGACCCTTATAAAGGCACCCAGACCCTTCTAGAGCCTCTCAGGACAGTTTTAATGCCTCCAGACCCTTCTAGACCCGCTCAGGACCATTCTAAAGGACCCCAGGCCCTTCTAATGCCCCTCAGGGCCTTTCTAAAGGCCCCCAGACACTTCTAGAACCTCTCAGGGCCTTTCTATATGACCCCAGACCCTTGTAATGCCCCTCAGGGCCTTTCTAAAGGCCCCCAGACCATTATAGAGCCCCTCAGGACACTTCTAAATCCCGCAGACCATTCTAATGCCCGTCAGGGCCTTTATAAAGGTCCCCAGACCCTTCTACTGCCCCTCAGGAGCATTCTAAAGGCCCCCAGACCCTTCTAATGCCCCACACGGCCTTTCTAAAGGTCCCCAGACCCTTCTAGAGCCCCTGAAGACCCTTCTAAAGGCCCCCAGACCCTGCTAATTCCCCTCCGGGCTATTATAAGGGCACCCAGACCCTTCTAATGCACCTCAGGACCCTTATAAAGGCACCCAGACCCTTCTAGAGCCTCTCAGGACAGTTTTAAATGCCTCCAAACCCTTCTAGTCCCCCTCAGGACCATTCTAAAGGACCCCAGACCCTTCTAATGCCCCTCAGGACATTTCTAAAGTAAACCAGACCCTTCTAATGCCCCTCAGGTCATTTCTAAAGGCACCCACACCCTTTAAATGCCACTCAGGGTCATTCTAAAGGCCGCGAGACCCTTATAATCCCCCTGAGGGCCTTTAAAAAGGCCCCCAGACCATTCTGGACTCCCTCAGGATGCTTCTAATAGCCCCCAGACCCTTCTAGAGCCCCTCAGGGCCTTTCTAAAGGCCTCCACACCCTTCTAATGACCCTCAAGACCCATGTAAAGGCCCCTAGACCCTTCTAGATTGCCTCAGGACAAATCGAAAAGACCCCAGACCCTTCTAATGCCTTTCAGGACCCTTATGAAGGCCACAAGACCCTTCTAATGCCCCTCAGGACCTTTCTAAAGGCCCCCAGACCCTTCTAATGCCCCTCAGGGCATTTATAAAGGTTCCCAGACCATTCTAGAGCACGTCAGGACACTTATAAAGGTCCTCACACCCTTCTACTGCCCCTCAGGAGCATTATAAAGTCCCCCAGACCCTGCTAATTCCCCTCAGGGCTTTTATAAGGGCACCCAGAATATTCTAATGCCCCTCAGGACCCTTATAAAGGCACCCAGACCCTTCTAGAGCCTCTCAGGACAGTTTTAAATGCGTCCAGACCATTCTAGACCCCTTCAGGACCATTCAAAAGGCACCAAGACCCTTCTAATGCCCCTCAGGGCCTTTCTAAAGGCCCCTATACCCTTCTAATGCCCCTCAGGTCATTTCTAAAGGCACCCAGACCCTTCTAATGCCACTCAGGGCCTTTCTAAAGGCCGCGAGACCCTTATAATCCCCCTGAGGGCCTTTAAAATGCCCCCAGACCCTTCTGGACCCCCTCAGGATGCTTCTAATAGCCCCCAGACCCTTCTAGAGCCCTTCAGCGCCTTTCTAAAGGCCTCCACACCCTTCTAATGACCCTCAAGACCCATGTAAAGGACCTTAGACCCTTCTAGATTGCCTCAGGACCCATCTAAAAGCCCCCAGACCCTTCTAATGCCTTTCAGGACCCTTATGAAGGCCACCAGACCCTTCTAATGCACCTCAGGACCTTTCTAAAGGCCCTCAGACCCTTCTAATGCCCCTCAGGGCATTTATAAAGGTTCCCAGACCCTTCTAGAGCCCGTCAGGACCCTTATAAAGGTCCCCAGACCATTCTAGAGCCCCTCAGGACACTTCTAAAGGCCCGCAGACCATTCTAATGCCCGTCAGGGTCTTTCTAAAGGTCCCCAGACCCTTCTACTGCCCCTGAGGAGCCTTCTAAAGGCCCCCAGACCCTTCTAATGCCCCACAGGGCCTTTCTAAAGGTACCCAGACCCTTCTAGATCCCCTGAAGACCCTTCTAAAGGCCCCTAGACCCTTATAGAGCCCTTCAGGACCCCTCTAAAGGCGCCCAGACCCTGCTAATTCCCCTCCGGGCTTTTATAAGGGCACCCAGACCCTTCTAATGCCCCTCAGGACCCTTATAAAGGCACCCAGACCCTTCTAGAGCCTCTCAGGACGGTTTTAAATGCCTCCAGACCCTTCTAGACCCGTTCAGGACCATTCCAAAGGCCCCCAGGTCCTTCTAATGCCCCTCAGGACATTTCTAAAGTAAACCAGACCCTTCTAATACCCCTCAGGTCATTTCTAAAGGCACCCACACCCTTCTAATGCCACTCAGGGTCATTCTAAAGGCCGCGAGACCCTTATAATCCCCCTGAGGGCCTTTAAAAAGGCCCCCAGACCATTCTGGACCCACTCAGGACGCTTCTAATAGCCCCCAGACCCTTCTAGAGCCCCTCAGGGCCTTTCTAAAGGCCTCCACACCCTTCTAATGACCCTCAAGACCCATGTAAAGGCCCCTAGACCCTTCTAGATTGCCCCAGGACCCATCTAAAAGCCCCCAGACCCTTCTAATGCCTTTCAGGACCCTTATGAAGGCCACAAGACCCTTCTAATGCCCCTCAGGACCTTTCTAAAGGCCCTCAGACCCTTCTAATGCCCCTCAGGGCATTTATAAAGGTTCCCAGACCCTTCTAGAGACCGTCAGGACACTTATAAAGGTCCCCAGACCCTTCTACTGCCCCTCAGGAGCATTATAAAGGCCCACAGACCCTTCTAATGCCCCTCAGGTCATTTCTAAAGGCACCCAGACCCTTCTAATGCCACTCAGGGCCTTTCTAAAGGCCGCGAGACCGTTGTAATCCCCCTGAGGGCCTTTAAAAAGGCCCCCAGACCCTTCTGGACCCCCTCAGGACGCTTCTAATAGACCCCAGACCCTTCTAGAGCCCCTAAGGGCCTTTCTAAAGGCCTCCACACCCTTCTAATGACCCTCAAGACCCATGTAAAGTCCCCTAGACCCTTCTAGATTGCCTCAGGACCCATCTAAAAGCACCCAGACGCTTCTAATGCCTTTCTGGACCCTTATGAAGGCCACAAGACCCTTCTAATGCCCCTCAGGACCTTTCTAAAGGCACTCAGACCCTTCTAATTCCCCTCAGGGCATATATAAAGGTTCCCAGACCCTTCTAGAGCCCGTCAGGACCCTTATAAAGGCCCCCAGACCATTCTAGAGCCCCTCAGGACACTTCCAAAGGCCCGCAGACCATTCTAATGCACGTCAGGGCCTTTCTAAAGGTCCCCAGACCCTTCTACTGCCCCTGAGGAGCCTTCTAAAGGCCCCCAGACCCTTCTAATGCCCCACAGGGCCTTTCTAAGGGTCCCCAGACCCTTCTAGATCCCCTGAAGACCCTTCTAAAGGCCCCTAGACCCTTATAGAGCCCTTCAGGACCCCTCTAAAGGCCCCCAGACCCTGCTAATTCCCCTCCGGGCTTTTATAAGGGCACCCAGACCCTTCTAATGCACCTCAGGACCCTTATAAAGGCACCCAGACCCTTCTAGAGCCTCTCAGGACAGTTTTAAATGCCTCCAAACCCTTCTAGTCCCCCTCAGGACCATTCTAAAGGCCCCCAGACCCTTCTAATGCCCCTCAGGACATTTCTAAAGGCACCCACACCCTTTAAATGCCACTCAGGGTCATTCTAAAGGCCGCGAGACCCTTATAATCCCCCTGAGGGCCTTTAAAAAGGCCCCCAGACCATTCTGGACTCCCTCAGGATGCTTCTAATAGCCCCCAGACCCTTCTAGAGCCCCTCAGGGCCTTTCTAAAGGCCTCCACACCCTTCTAATGACCCTCAAGACCCATGTAAAGGCCCCTAGACCCTTCTAGATTGCCCCAGGACCCATCTAAAAGCCCCCAGACCCTTCTAATGCCTTTCAGGACCCTTATGAAGGCCACAAGACCCTTCTAATGCCCCTCAGGACCTTTCTAAAGGCCCTCAGACCCTTCTAATGCCCCTCAGGGCATTTATAAAGGTTCCCAGACCCTTCTAGAGCCCGTCAGGACACTTACAAAGGTCCCCAGACCCTTCTACTGCCCCTCAGGAGCATTATAAAGGCCACCAGACCCTTCTAATGCCCCTCAGGTCATTTCTAAAGGCACCCAGACCCTTCTAATGCCACTCAGGGCCTTTCTAAAGGCCACGAGACCCTTAGAATCCCCCTGAGGGCCTTTAAATAGGCCCCCAGACCCTTCTGGACCCCCTCAGGACGCTTCTAATAGCCCCCAGACCCTTCTAGAGCCCCTCAGGGCCTTTCTAAAGGCCTCCACACCCTTCTAATGACCCTCAAGACCCATGTAAAGGCCCCCAGACCATTCTAGATTGCCTCAGGACCCATCTAAAAGCACCCAGACCCTTCTAATGCCTTTCAGGGCCTTTCTAAAATCCTCCACACCCTTCTAATGACCCTCAAGACCCATGTAAAGGCCCCTAGACCCTTCTAGATTGCCTCAGGACACATCTAAAAGCCCCCAGACCCTTCTAATGCCTTTCAGGACCCTTATGAAGGCCACAAGACCCTTCTAATGCCCCTCAGGACCTTTCTAAAGGCCCTCAGATCCTTCTAATGCCCCTAAGGACCTTTCTAAAGGCCCTCAGACCTTTTTAATGCCCCTCAGGACCTTTCTAAAGGCCCTCAGACCCTTCTAATGCCCCTCAGGGCATTTATAAAGGCCCTCAGACCCTTCTAATGCCCCTCAGGGCATTCATAAAGTCCCCCAGACCATTCTAGAGCCCGTCAGGACCCTTATAAAGGCCCCCAGACCATTCTAGAGCCCCTCAGGACACTTCTAAATGCCCGCAGACCATTCTAATGCCCGTCAGGGCCTTTATAAAGGTCCCCAGACCCTTCTCCTGCCCCTCAGGAGCATTCTAAAGGCCCCCAGACCCTTCTAATGCCCCACAGGGCCTTTCTAAAGGTCCCCAGACCCTTCTAGAGCCCCTGAAGACCCTTCTAAAGGCCCCCAGACCCTTATAGAGCCCCTCAGGACCCTTCTAAAGTCCCCCAGACCCTGCTAGTTCCCCTCAGGGCTTTTATAAGGGCACCCAGAATATTCTAATGCCCCTCAGGACCCTTATAAAGGCACCCAGACCCTTCTAGAGCCTCTCAGGACAGTTTTAAATGCCTCCAGACCCTTCTAGACCCCCTCAGGACCATTCTAAAGGCACCCATACCCTTCTAATGCCCCTCAGGGCCTTTCTAAAGTAAACCAGACGCTTCTAGAACCTCTTAGGGCCGTTCTATATGAACCCAGACCCCTGTAATGCAACTCAGGGCCTTTCTAAATGCCGCGAGACCCTTATAATCCCCCTGAGGGCCTTTAAAAAGGACCCCAGACCCTTCTGGACCCCCTCTGGACACTTCCAATAGCCCCCAGACATTTCTAGAGCCCCTCAGGGCCTTTCTAATGGCCTCCACACCCTTCTAATGACCCTCAAGACCCATGTAAAGGCCCCCAGACCCTTCTAGATTGCCTCAGGACCCATCTAAAAGCCCCCAGACCCTTCTAATGCCTTTCAGGGCCTTTCTAAAGGCCTCCACACCCTTCTAATGACCCTCAAGACCCATGTAAAGGCCCCTAGACCCTTCTAGATTGCCCCAGGACCCATCTAAAAGCCCCCAGACCCTTCTAATGCCTTTCAGGACCCTTATGAAGGCCACAAGACCCTTCTAATGCCCCTCAGGACCTTTCTAAAGGCCCTCAGACCCTTCTAATGCCTCTCAGGGCATTTATAAAGGTTCCCAGACCCTTCTAGAGCCCGTCAGGACCCTTATAAAGGCCCCCAGACCATTCTAGAGCCCCTCATGACACTTCTAAATTCCGCAGACCATTCTAATGCCCGTCAGGGCCTTTCTAAAGGTCCCCAGACCCTTCTACTGCCCCTCAGGAGCATTCTAAAGGCCCCCAGACCCTTCTAATGCCCCACAGGGCCTTTCTAAAGGACCCCAGACCCTTCTAGAGCCCCTGAAGACCCTTCTAAAGGCCCCCAGACCCTTATAGAGCCCCTCAGGACACTTCTAAAGTCCCCCAGACCCTGCTAATTCCCCTCATGGCTTTTATAAGGGCACCCAGACCCTTCTAATGCCCCTCAGGGCCTTTCTAAATTACCCCAGACACGTCTAGAACCTCTCAGGGCCTTTCTATATGACCCCAGGCCCTTGTAATGCCACTCAGGGCCTTTCTAAAGGCAGCGAGACCCTTATAATCCCCCTGAGGGCCTTTAAAAAGGCCCCCAGACCCTTCTGGACCCATTCAGGACGCTTCTAATAGCCCCCAGACCCTTCTAGAGCCCCTCAGGGCCTTTCTAAAGGCCTCCACACCCTTCTAATGACCCTCAAGACCCATGTAAAGCCCCCAGACCCTTCTAGATTGCATAAGGACCCATCTAAAAGCCCCCAGACCCTTCTAATGCCCCTCAGGACCTTTCTAAAGGCCCTCAGACCCTTCTAATGCCCCTCAGGACCTTTCTAAAGGCCCTCAGACCCTTCTAATGCCCCTCAGGGCATTTATAAAGGTTCCCAGACCCTTCTAGAGCCCGTCAGGACCCTAATAAAGGCCCCCAGACCATTCTAGAGCACCTCAGGACACTTCTAAAGGCCCGCAGACCATTCTAATGCCCGTCAGGGCCTTTATAAAGCTCCCCAGACCCTTCTACTGCCCCTCAGGAGCATTCTACAGGCCCCCAGACCCTTCTAATACCCCTCAGGGCCTTTCTAAAGGTCCCCAGACCCTTCTAGAGCCCCTCAAGACCCTTCTAAAGGCCCCCAGACCCTTATAGAGCCCCTCAGGACCCTTCTAAAGTCCCCCAGACCCTGCTAGTTCCCCTCAGGGCTTTTATAAGGGCACCCAGAATCTTCTAATGCCCCTCAGGACCCTTATAAAACCCCCCAGACACGTCTAGAGCCTCTCAGGACAGGTTTAAATGCCTCCAGACCCTTCTAGACCCCCTCAGGACCATTCTAAAGGCACCCAGACCCTTCTAATGCCCCTCAGGGCCTTTCTAAAGTAAACCAGACGCTTCTAGAACCTCTTAGGGCCTTTCTATATGAACCCAGACCCCTGTAATGCCACTCAGGGCCTTTCTAAAGTCCGCGAGACCCTTATAATCCCCCTGAGGGCCTTTAAAAAGGCCCCCAGACCCTTCTGGACCCACTCAGGACGCTTCTAATAGCCCCCAGACCCTTCTAGAGCCCCTCAGGGCCTTTCTAAAGGCCTCCACACCCTTCTAATGACCCTCAAGACCCATGTAAAGGCCCCCAGACCCTTCTAGATTGCATAAGGACCCATCTAAAAGCCCCCAGACCCTTCTAATGCCTTTCAGGGCCTTTCTAAAGGCCTCCACACCCTTCTAATGACCCTCAAGACCCATGTAAAGGCCCCTAGACCCTTCTAGATTGCCTCAGGACCCATCGAAAAGACCCCAGACACTTCTAATGCCTTTCAGGACCCTTATGAAGGCCACAAGACCCTTCTAATGCCCCTCAGGACCTTTCTAAAGGCCCTCAGACCCTTCTAATACCCCTCAGGGCATTTATAAAGGTTCCCAGACCCTTCTAGAGCCCGTCAGGACCCTTATAAAGGCCCCCAGACCATTCTAGAGCCCCTCAGGACACTTCTAAATGCCCGCAGACCATTCTAATGCCCGTCAGGGCCTTTATAAAGGTCCCCAGACCCTTCTACTGCCCCTCAGGAGCATTCTAAAGGCCCCCAGACCTTTCTAATGCCCCACAGGGCCTTTCTAAAGCTCCCCAGACCCTTCTAGAGCCCCTGAAGACCCTTCTAAAGGCCCCCAGACCCTTATAGAGCCCCTCAGGACCCTTCTAAAGTCCCCCAGACCCTGCTAGTTCCCCTCAGGGCTTTTATAAGGGCACCCAGAATATTCTAATGCCCCTCAGGACCCTTATAAAGGCACCCAGACCCTTCTAGAGCCTCTCAGGACAGTTTTAAATGCCTCCAGACCCTTCTAGACCCCCTCAGGACCATTCTAAAGGCACCCATACCCTTCTATACCCCTCAGGGCCTTTCTAAAGTAAACCAGACGCTTCTAGAACCTCTTAGGGCCGTTCTATATGAACCCAGACCCCTGTAATGCAACTCAGGGCCTTTCTAAATGCCGCGAGACCCTTATAATCCCCCTGAGGGCCTTTAAAAAGGACCCCAGACCCTTCTGGACCCCCTCTGGACACTTCCAATAGCCCCCAGACATTTCTAGAGCCCCTCAGGGCCTTTCTAATGGCCTCCACACCCTTCTAATGACCCTCAAGACCCATGTAAAGGCCCCCAGACCCTTCTAGATTGCCTCAGGACCCATCTAAAAGCCCCCAGACCCTTCTAATGCCTTTCAGGGCCTTTCTAAAGGCCTCCACACCCTTCTAATGACCCTCAAGACCCATGTAAAGGCCCCTAGACCCTTCTAGATTGCCCCAGGACCCATCTAAAAGCCCCCAGACCCTTCTAATGCCTTTCAGGACCCTTATGAAGGCCACAAGACCCTTCTAATGCCCCTCAGGACCTTTCTAAAGGCCCTCAGACCCTTCTAATGCCCCTCAGGGCATTTATAAAGGTTCCCAGACCCTTCTAGAGCCCGTCA
Organism: Coccyzus lansbergi; assembly: GCA_033558105.1. Classification (NCBI taxonomy): domain Eukaryota; kingdom Metazoa; phylum Chordata; class Aves; order Cuculiformes; family Coccyzidae; genus Coccyzus; species Coccyzus lansbergi. Next base: position 482,783 of record JAUMJK010000895.1, read on the forward strand.
GGACCCTTATAAAGGCCCCCAGACCATTCTAGAGCCCCTCATGACACTTCTAAATTCCGCAGACCATTCTAATGCCCGTCAGGGCCTTTCTAAAGGTCCCCAGACCCTTCTACTGCCCCTCAGGAGCATTCTAAAGGCCCCCAGACCCTTCTAATGCCCCACAGGGCCTTTCTAAAGGACCCCAGACCCTTCTAGAGCCCCTGAAGACCCTTCTAAAGGCCCCCAGACCCTTATAGAGCCCCTCAGGACACTTCTAAAGTCCCCCAGACCCTGCTAATTCCCCTCATGGCTTTTATAAGGGCACCCAGACCCTTCTAATGCCCCTCAGGGCCTTTCTAAATTACCCCAGACACGTCTAGAACCTCTCAGGGCCTTTCTATATGACCCCAGGCCCTTGTAATGCCACTCAGGGCCTTTCTAAAGGCAGCGAGACCCTTATAATCCCCCTGAGGGCCTTTAAAAAGGCCCCCAGACCCTTCTGGACCCATTCAGGACGCTTCTAATAGCCCCCAGACCCTTCTAGAGCCCCTCAGGGCCTTTCTAAAGGCCTCCACACCCTTCTAATGACCCTCAAGACCCATGTAAAGCCCCCAGACCCTTCTAGATTGCATAAGGACCCATCTAAAAGCCCCCAGACCCTTCTAATGCCCCTCAGGACCTTTCTAAAGGCCCTCAGACCCTTCTAATGCCCCTCAGGACCTTTCTAAATGCCCTCAGACCCTTCTAATGCCCCTCAGGGCATTTATAAAGGTTCCCAGACCCTTCTAGAGCCCGTCAGGACCCTAATAAAGGCCCCCAGACCATTCTAGAGCACCTCAGGACACTTCTAAAGGCCCGCAGACCATTCTAATGCCCGTCAGGGCCTTTATAAAGCTCCCCAGACCCTTCTACTGCCCCTCAGGAGCATTCTACAGGCCCCCAGACCCTTCTAATACCCCTCAGGGCCTTTCTAAAGGTCCCCAGACCCTTCTAGAGCCCCTCAAGACCCTTCTAAAGGCCCCCAGACCCTTATAGAGCCCCTCAGGACCCTTCTAAAGTCCCCCAGACCCTGCTAGTTCCCCTCAGGGCTTTTATAAGGGCACCCAGAATCTTCTAATGCCCCTCAGGACCCTTATAAAACCCCCCAGACACGTCTAGAGCCTCTCAGGACAGGTTTAAATGCCTCCAGACCCTTCTAGACCCCCTCAGGACCATTCTAAAGGCACCCAGACCCTTCTAATGCCCCTCAGGGCCTTTCTAAAGTAAACCAGACGCTTCTAGAACCTCTTAGGGCCTTTCTATATGAACCCAGACCCCTGTAATGCCACTCAGGGCCTTTCTAAAGTCCGCGAGACCCTTATAATCCCCCTGAGGGCCTTTAAAAAGGCCCCCAGACCCTTCTGGACCCACTCAGGACGCTTCTAATAGCCCCCAGACCCTTCTAGAGCCCCTCAGGGCCTTTCTAAAGGCCTCCACACCCTTCTAATGACCCTCAAGACCCATGTAAAGGCCCCCAGACCCTTCTAGATTGCATAAGGACCCATCTAAAAGCCCCCAGACCCTTCTAATGCCTTTCAGGGCCTTTCTAAAGGCCTCCACACCCTTCTAATGACCCTCAAGACCCATGTAAAGGCCCCTAGACCCTTCTAGATTGCCTCAGGACCCATCGAAAAGACCCCAGACACTTCTAATGCCTTTCAGGACCCTTATGAAGGCCACAAGACCCTTCTAATGCCCCTCAGGACCTTTCTAAAGGCCCTCAGACCATTCTAATGCCCCTCAGGACCTTTCTAAAGGCCCCCAGACCCATCTAATGCCCCTCAGGACCTTTCTAAAGGACCTCAGACCCTTCTAATACCCCTCAGGGCATTTATAAAGGTTCCCAGACCCTTCTAGAGCCCGTCAGGACCCTTATAAAGGCCCCCAGACCATTCTAGAGCCCCTCAGGACACTTCTAAATGCCTGCAGACCATTCTAATGCCCGTCAGGGCCTTTATAAAGGTCCCCAGACCCTTCTCCTGCCCGTCAGGAGCATTCTAAAGGCCCCCAGACCTTTCTAATGCTCCACAGGGCCTTTCTAAACCTCCCCAGACCCTTCTAGAGCCCCTGAAGACCCTTCTAAAGGCCCCCAGACCCTTATAGAGCCCCTCAGGACCCTTCTAAAGTCCCCCAGACCCTGCTAGTTCCCCTCAGGGCTTTTATAAAGGCACCCAGAATATTCTAATGCCCCTAAGGACCCTTATAAAGGCACCCAGACCCTTCTAGAGCCTCTCAGGACAGTTTTAAATGCCTCCAGACCCTGCTAGACCCCCTCAGGACCATTCTAAAGGCACCCATACCCTTCTAATGCCCCTCAGGGCCTTTCTAAAGTAAACCAGACGCTTCTAGAACCTCTTAGGGCCGTTCTATATGAACCCAGACCCCTGTAATGCAACTCAGGGCCTTTCTAAATGCCGCGAGACCCTTATAATCCCCCTGAGGGCCTTTAAAAAGGACCCCAGACCCTTCTGGACCCCCTCTGGACACTTCTAATAGCCCCCAGACATTTCTAGAGCCCCTCAGGGCCTTTCTAAAGGCCTCCACACCCTTCTAATGACCCTCAAGACCCATGTAAAGGCCCCCAGACCCTTCTAGATTGCCTCAGGAGCCATCTAAAAGCCCCCAGACCCTTCTAATGCCTTTCAGGGCCTTTCTAAAGGCCTCCACACCCTTCTAATGACCCTCAAGACCCATGTAAAGGCCCCTAGACCCTTCTAGATTGCCTCAGGACCCATCTAAAAGCCCCCAGACCCTTCTAATGCCTTTCAGGACCCTTATGAAGGCCACAAGACCCTTCTAAAGCCCCTCAGGACCTTTCTAAAGGTCCCCAGACCCTTCTAGACCCCCTCAGGAGCATTCTAAAGGCCCCCAGACCCTTCTAATGCCCCACAGGGCCTTTCTAAAGGACCCCAGACCCTTCTAGAGCCCCTGAAGACCCTTCTAAAGGCCCCCAGACCCTTATAGAGCCCCTCATGACACTTCTAAAGTCCCCCAGACCCTGCTAATTCCCCTCAGGGCTTTTAGAAGGGCACCCAGACCCTTCTAATGCCCGTCAGGGCCTTTCTAAATTACCCCAGACACGTCTAGAACCTCTCAGGGCCTTTCTATATGACCCCAGGCCCTTGTAATGCCACTCAGGGCCTTTCTAAAGGCAGCGAGACCCTTATAATCCCCCTGAGGGCCTTTAAAATGGCCCCCAGACCCTTCTGGACCCTCTCAGGACGCTTCTAATAGCCCCCAGACCCTTCTAGAGCCCCTCAGGGCCTTTCTAAAGGCCTCCACACCCTTCTAATGACCCTCAAGACCCATGTAAAGCCCCCAGACCCTTCTAGATTGCCTCAGGACCCATCTAAAAGCCCCCAGACCCTTCTAATGCCACTCAGGACCTTTCTAAAGGCCCCCAGACCCTTCTAATGCACCTCAGGACCTTTCTAAAGGCCCTCAGACCCTTCTAATGCCCCTCAGGACCTTTCTAAAGGCCCTCAGACCCTTCTAATGCCCCTCAGGGCATTTATAAAGGTTCCCAGACCCTTCTAGAGCTAGTCAGGACCCTAATAAAGGCCCCCAGACCATTCTAGAGCACCTCAGGACACTTCTAAAGGCCCGCAGACCATTCTAATGCCCGTCAGGGCCTTTCTAAAGGTCCCCAGACCCTTCTCCTGCCCCTCAGGAGCATTCTAAAGGCCCCCAGACCTTTCTAATACCCCTCAGGGCCTTTCTAAAGGTCCCCAGACCCTTCTAGAGCCCCTGAAGACCCTTCTAAAGGCCCCCAGACCCTTATAGAGCCCCTGAGGACCCTTCTAAAGTCCCCCAGACCCTGCTAGTTCCCCTCAGGGCTTTTATAAGGGCACCCAGAATCTTCTAATGCCCCTCAGGACCCTTATAACGGCACCCAGACCCTTCTAGAGCCTCTCAGGACAGTTTTAAATGCCTCCAGACCCTTCTAGACCCCCTCAGGACCATTCTAAAGGCACCCATACCCTTCTAATGCCCCTCAGGGCCTTTCTAAAGTAAACCAGACGCTTCTAGAATCTCTTAGGGCCTTTCTATATGAACCCAGACCCCTGTAATGCAACTCAGGGCCTTTCTAAAGGCCGCGAGACCCTTATAATCCCCCTGAGGGCCTTTAAAAAGGCCCCCAGACCCTTCTGGATCCCCTCTGGACAATTCTAATAGCCCCCAGACCCTTCTAGAGCCACTCAGGGCCTTTCTAAAGGCATCCACACCCTTCTAATGACCCTCAAGACCCATGTAAAGGCCCCCAGACCCTTCTAGATTGCCTCAGGACCCATCTAAAAGCCCCCAGACCCTTCTAATGCCTTTCAGGACCCTTATGAAGGCCACAAGACCCTTCTAATGCCCCTCAGGACCTTTCTAAAGGCCCTCAGACCCTTCTAATGCCCCTCAGGGCATTTATAAAGGTTCCCATACCCTTCTAGAGCCCGTCAGGACACTTATAAAGGTCCCCAGACCATTCTACTGCCCCTCAGGAGCATTCTAAAGGCCCTCAGACCCTTCTAATGCCCCTCAGGTCATTTCTAAAGGCACCCAGACCCTTCTAATGCCACTAAGGGCCTTTCTAAAGGCCCCCATACCCGTCTAATGCCCCTCAGGTCATTTCTAAAGGCACCCAGAACCTTCTAATGCCACTCAGGGCCTTTCTAAAGGCCGCGAGACCCTTATAATCCCTCTGAGGGCCTTTAAAATGCCCCCAGACCCTTCTGGACTCCCTCAGGACGCTTGTAATAGCCCCCAGACCCTTCTAGAGTCCCTCAGCGCCTTTCTAAAGGCCTCCACACCCTTCTAATGACCCTCAAGACCCATGTAAAGGCCCCCAGACCCTTCTAGAATGCCTCAGGACCCATCTAAAAGCCCCCAGACCTTTCTAATGCCTTTCAGGGCCTTTCTAAAGGCCTCCACATCCTTCTAATGACCCTCAAGACCCATGTAAAGGACCCTAGACCCTTCTAGATTGCCTCAGGACCAATCTAAAAGCCCCCAGACCCTTCTAATGCCTTTCAGGACCCTTATGAAGGCCACAAGACCCTTCTAATGCCCCTCAGGACCTTTCTAAAGGCCCTCAGACCCTTCTAATGCCCCTCAGGGCATTTATAAAGGTTCCCAGACCATTCTAGAGCCCGTCAGGACACTTATAAAGGTCCTCAGACCCTTCTACTGCCCCTCAGGAGCATTATAAAGGCCCCCAGACCCTTCTAATGCCCCTCAGGTCATTTCTAAAGGCACCCAGACCCTTCTAATGCCACTCAGGACCTTTCTAAAGGCCGCGAGACCCTTATAATCCCCCTGAGGGCCTTTAAAAAGGCCCCCAGACCCTTCTGGACCCACTCAGGACGCTTCTAATAGCCCCCAGACCCTTCTAGAGCCCCTCAGGGCCTTTCTAAAGGCCTCCACACCCTTCTAATGACCCTCAAGACCCATGTAAAGGCCCCCAGACCCTTCTAGATTGCATAAGGACCCATCTAAAAGCCCCCAGACCCTTCTAATGCCTTTCAGGGCCTTTCTAAAGGCCTCCACACCCTTCTAATGACCCTCAAGACCCATGTAAAGGCCCCTAGACCCTTCTAGATTGCCTCAGGACCCATCGAAAAGACCCCAGACACTTCTAATGCCTTTCAGGACCCTTATGAAGGCCACAAGACCCTTCTAATGCCCCTCAGGACCTTTCTAAAGGCCCTCAGACCCTTCTAATGCCCCTCAGGACCTTTCTAAAGGCCCCCAGACCCATCTAATGCCCCTCAGGACCTTTCTAAAGGACCTCAGACCCTTCTAATACCCCTCAGGGCATTTATAAAGGTTCCCAGACCCTTCTAGAGCCCGTCAGGACCCTTATAAAGGCCCCCAGACCATTCTAGAGCCCCCCAGGACACTTCTAAATGCCCGCAGACCATTCTAATGCCCGTCAGGGCCTTTATAAAGGTCCCCAGACCCTTCTACTGCCCCTCAGGAGCATTCTAAAGGCCCCCAGACCTTTCTAATGCCCCACAGGGCCTTTCTAAAGCTCCCCAGACCCTTCTAGATCCCCTGAAGACCCTTCTAAAGGCACCCAGACCCTTATAGAGCCCCTCAGGACCCTTCTAAAGTCCCCCAGACCCTGCTAGTTCCCCTCAGGGCTTTTATAAGGGCACCCAGAATATTCTAATGCCCCTCAGGACCCTTATAAAGGCACCCAGACCCTTCTAGAGCCTCTCAGGACAGTTTTAAATGCCTCCAGACCCTTCTAGACCCCCTCAGGACCATTCTAAAGGCACCCATACCCTTCTAATGCCCCTCAGGGCCTTTCTAAAGTAAACCAGACGCTTCTAGAACCTCTTAGGGCCGTTCTATATGAACCCAGACCCCTGTAATGCAACTCAGGGCCTTTCTAAATGCCGCGAGACCCTTATAATCCCCCTGAGGGCCTTTAAAAAGGACCCCAGACCCTTCTGGACCCCCTCTGGACACTTCCAATAGCCCCCAGACATTTCTAGAGCCCCTCAGGGCCTTTCTAATGGCCTCCACACCCTTCTAATGACCCTCAAGACCCATGAAAAGGCCCCTAGACCCTTCTAGATTGCCCCAGGACCCATCTAAAAGCCCCCAGACCCTTCTAATGCCTTTCAGGACCCTTATGAAGGCCACAAGACCCTTCTAATGCCCCTCAGGACCTTTCTAAAGGCCCTCAGACCCTTCTAATGCCCCTCAGGGCATTTATAAAGGTTCCCAGACCCTTCTAGAGCCCGTCAGGACCCTTATAAAGGCCCCCAGACCATTCTAGAGCCCCTCATGACACTTCTAAATTCCGCAGACCATTCTAATGCCCGTCAGGGCCTTTCTAAAGGTCCCCAGACCCTTCTACTGCCCCTCAGGAGCATTCTAAAGGCCCCCAGACCTTTCTAATGCCCCACAGGGCCTTTCTAAAGGACCCCAGACCCTTCTAGAGCCCCTGAAGACCCTTCTAAAGGCCCCCAGACCCTTATAGAGCCCCTCAGGACACTTCTAAAGTCCCCCAGACCCTGCTAATTCCCCTCATGTCTTTTATAAGGGCACCCAGACCCTTCTAATGCCCCTCAGGGCCTTTCTAAATTACCCCAGACACGTCTAGAACCTCTCAGGGCCTTTCTATATGACCCCAGGCCCTTGTAATGCCACTCAGGGCCTTTCTAAAGGCAGCGAGACCCTTATAATCCCCCTGAGGGCCTTTAAAAAGGCCCCCAGACCCTTCTGGACCCATTCAGGACGCTTCTAATAGCCCCCAGACCCTTCTAGAGCCCCTCAGGGCCTTTCTAAAGGCCTCCACACCCTTCTAATGACCCTCAAGACCCATGTAAAGGCCCCTAGACCCTTCTAGATTGCCCCAGGACCCATCTAAAAGCCCCCAGACCCTTCTAATGCCTTTCAGGACCCTTATGAAGGCCACAAGACCCTTCTAAAGCCCCTCAGGACCTTTCTAAAGGTCCCCAGACCCTTCTACTTCCCCTCAGGAGCATTCTAAAGGCCCCCAGACCCTTCTAATGCCTCACAGGGCCTTTCTAAAGGACCCCAGACCCTTCTAGAGCCCCTGAAGACCCTTCTAAAGGCCCCCAGACCCTTATAGAGCCCCTCAGGACACTTCTAAAGTCCCCCAGACCCTGCTAATTCCCCTCAGGGCTTTTATAAGGGCACCCAGACCCTTCTAATGCCCGTCAGGGCCTTTCTAAATTACCCCAGACACGTCTAGAACCTCTCAGGGCCTTTCTATATGACCCCAGGCCCTTGTAATGCCACTCAGGGCCTTTCTAAAGGCAGCGAGACCCTTATAATCCCCCTGAGGGCCTTTAAAAAGGCCCCCAGACCCTTCTGGACCCCCTCAGGACGCTTCTAATAGCCCCCAGACCCTTCTAGAGCCCCTCAGGGCCTTTCTAAAGGCCTCCACACCCTTCTAATGACCCTCAAGACCCATGTAAAGCCCCCAGACCCTTCTAGATTGCATAAGGACCCATCTAAAAGCCCCCAGACCCTTCTAATGCCCCTCAGGACCTTTCTAAAGGCCCTCAGACCCTTCTAATGCCCCTCAGGACCTTTCTAAAGGCCCTCAGACCCTTCTAATGCCCCTCAGGACCTTTCTAAAGGCCCTCAGACCCTTCTAATGCCCCTCAGGGCATTTATAAAGGTTCCCAGACCCTTCTAGAGCTAGTCAGGACCCTAATAAAGGCCCCCAGACCATTCTAGAGCACCTCAGGACACTTCTAAAGGCCCGCAGACCATTCTAATGCCCGTCAGGGCCTTTATAAAGGTCCCCAGACCCTTCTCCTGCCCCTCAGGAGCATTCTAAAGGCCCCCAGACCTTTCTAATACCCCTCAGGGCCTTTCTAAAGGTCCCCAGACCCTTCTAGAGCCCCTGAAGACCCTTCTAAAGGCCCCCAGACCCTTATAGAGCCCCTGAGGACCCTTCTAAAGTCCCCCAGACCCTGCTAGTTCCCCTCAGGGCTTTTATAAGGGCACCCAGAATCTTCTAATGCCCCTCAGGACCCTTATAACGGCACCCAGACCCTTCTAGAGCCTCTCAGGACAGTTTTAAATGCCTCCAGACCCTTCTAGACCCCCTCAGGACCATTCTAAAGGCACCCATACCCTTCTAATGCCCCTCAGGGCCTTTCTAAAGTAAACCAGACGCTTCTAGAATCTCTTAGGGCCTTTCTATATGAACCCAGACCCCTGTAATGCAACTCAGGGCCTTTCTAAAGGCCGCGAGACCCTTATAATCCCCCTGAGGGCCTTTAAAAAGGCCCCCAGACCCTTCTGGATCCCCTCTGGACAATTCTAATAGCCCCCAGACCCTTCTAGAGCCACTCAGGGCCTTTCTAAAGGCATCCACACCCTTCTAATGACCCTCAAGACCCATGTAAAGGCCCCCAGACCCTTCTAGATTGCCTCAGGACCCATCTAAAAGCCCCCAGACCCTTCTAATGCCTTTCAGGACCCTTATGAAGGCCACAAGACCCTTCTAATGCCCCTCAGGACCTTTCTAAAGGCCCTCAGACCCTTCTAATGCCCCTCAGGGCATTTATAAAGGTTCCCAGACCCTTCTAGAGCCCGTCAGGACACTTATAAAGGTCCCAAGACCATTCTACTGCCCCTCAGGAGCATTCTAAAGGCCCTCAGACCCTTCTAATGCCCCTCAGGTCATTTCTAAAGGCACCCAGACCCTTCTAATGCCACTCAGGGCCTTTCTAAAGGCCCCCATACCCGTCTAATGCCCCTCAGGTCATTTCTAAAGGCACCCAGAACCTTCTAATGCCACTCAGGGCCTTTCTAAAGGCCGCGAGACCCTTATAATCCCTCTGAGGGCCTTTAAAATGCCCCCAGACCCTTCTGGACCCCCTCAGGACGCTTGTAATAGCCCCCAGACCCTTCTAGAGCCCCTCAGCGCCTTTCTAAAGGCCTCCACACCCTTCTAATGACCCTCAAGACCCATGTAAAGGCCCCCAGACCCTTCTAGAATGCCTCAGGACCCATCTAAAAGCCCCCAGACCTTTCTAATGCCTTTCAGGGCCTTTCTAAAGGCCTCCACATCCTTCTAATGACCCTCAAGACCCATGTAAAGGCCCCTAGACCCTTCTAGATTGCATAAGGACCCATCTAAAAGCCCCCAGACCCTTCTAATGCCCCTCAGGACCTTTCTAAAGGCCCTCAGACCCTTCTAATGCCCCTCAGGGCATTTATAAAGGTTCCCAGACCATTCTAGAGCCCGTCAGGACACTTATAAAGGTCCTCAGACCCTTCTACTGCCCCTCAGGAGCATTATAAAGGCCCCCAGACCCTTCTAATGCCCCTCAGGTCATTTCTAAAGGCACCCAGACCCTTCTAATGCCACTCAGGGCCTTTCTAAAGGCCGCGAGACCCTTAGAATCCCCCTGAGGGCCTTTAAAAAGGCCCCCAGACCCTTCTGGACCCACTCAGGACGCTTCTAATAGCCCCCAGACCCTTCTAGAGCCCCTCAGGGCCTTTCTAAAGGCCTCCACACCCTTCTAATGACCCTCAAGACCCATGTAAAGGCCCCCAGACCCTTCTAGATTGCATAAGGACCCATCTAAAAGCCCCCAGACCCTTCTAATGCCTTTCAGGGCCTTTCTAAAGGCCTCCACACCCTTCTAATGACCCTCAAGACCCATGTAAAGGCCCCTAGACCCTTCTAGATTGCTTCAGGACCCATCGAAAAGACCCCAGACACTTCTAATTCCTTTCAGGACCCTTATGAAGGCCACAAGACCCTTCTAATGCCCCTCAGGACCTTTCTAAAGGCCCTCAGACCCTTCTAATGCCCCTCAGGACCTTTCTAAAGGCCCCCAGACCCATCTAATGCCCCTCAGGACCTTTCTAAAGGACCTCAGACCATTCTAATACCCCTCAGGGCATTTATAAAGGTTCCCAGACCCTTCTAGAGCCCGTCAGGACCCTTATAAAGGCCCCCAGACCATTCTAGAGCCCCTCAGGACACTTCTAAATGCCCGCAGACCATTCTAATGCCCGTCAGGGCCTTTATAAAGGTCCCCAGACCCTTCTACTGCCCCTCAGGAGCATTCTAAAGGCCCCCAGACCTTTCTAATGCCCCACAGGGCCTTTCTAAAGCTCCCCAGACCCTTCTAGATCCCTTGAAGACACTTCTAAAGGCCCCCAGACCCTTATAGAGCCCCTCAGGACCCTTCTAAAGTCCCCCAGACCCTGCTAGTTCCCCTCAGGGCTTTTATAAGGGCACCCAGAATATTCTAATGCCCCTCAGGACCCTTATAAAGGCACCCAGACCCTTCTAGAGCCTCTCAGGACAGTTTTAAATGCCTCCAGACCCTTCTAGACCCCCTCAGGACCATTCTAAAGGCACCCATACCCTTCTAATGCCCCTCAGGGCCTTTCTAAAGTAAACCAGACGCTTCTAGAACCTCTTAGGGCCGTTCTATATGAACCCAGACCCCTGTAATGCAACTCAGGGCCTTTCTAAATGCCGCGAGACCCTTATAATCCCCCTGAGGGCCTTTAAAAAGGACCCCAGACCCTTCTGGACCCCCTCTGGACACTTCCAATAGCCCCCAGACATTTCTAGAGCCCCTCAGGGCCTTTCTAATGGCCTCCACACCCTTCTAATGACCCTCAAGACCCATGTAAAGGCCCCCAGACCCTTCTAGATTGACTCAGGACCCATCTAAAAGCCCCCAGACCCTTCTAATGCCTTTCAGGGCCTTTCTAAAGGCCTCCACACCCTTCTAATGACCCTCAAGACCCATGTAAAGGCCCCTAGACCCTTCTAGATTGCCCCAGGACCCATCTAAAAGCCCCCAGACCCTTCTAATGCCTTTCAGGACCCTTATGAAGGCCACAAGACCCTTCTAATGCCCCTCAGGACCTTTCTAAAGGCCCTCAGACCCTTCTAATGCCCCTCAGGGCATTTATAAAGGTTCCCAGACCCTTCTAGAGCCCGTCAGGACCCTTATAAAGGCCCCCAGACCATTCTAGAGCCCCTCATGACACTTCTAAATTCCGCAGACCATTCTAATGCCCGTCAGGGCCTTTCTAAAGGTCCCCAGACCCTTCTACTGCCCCTCAGGAGCATTCTAAAGGCCCCCAGACCCTTCTAATGCCCCACAGGGCCTTTCTAAAGGACCCCAGACCCTTCTAGAGCCCCTGAAGACCCTTCTAAAGGCCCCCAGACCCTTATAGAGCCCCTCAGGACACTTCTAAAGTCCCCCAGACCCTGCTAATTCCCCTCATGTCTTTTATAAGGGCACCCAGACCCTTCTAATGCCCCTCAGGGCCTTTCTAAATTACCCCAGACACGTCTAGAACCTCTCAGGGCCTTTCTATATGACCCCAGGCCCTTGTAATGCCACTCAGGGCCTTTCTAAAGGCAGCGAGACCCTTATAATCCCCCTGAGGGCCTTTAAAAAGGCCCCCAGACCCTTCTGGACCCATTCAGGACGCTTCTAATAGCCCCCAGACCCTTCTAGAGCCCCTCAGGGCCTTTCTAAAGGCCTCCACACCCTTCTAATGACCCTCAAGACCCATGTAAAGGCCCCTAGACCCTTCTAGATTGCCCCAGGACCCATCTAAAAGCCCCCAGACCCTTCTAATGCCTTTCAGGACCCTTATGAAGGCCACAAGACCCTTCTAAAGCCCCTCAGGACCTTTCTAAAGGTCCCCAGACCCTTCTACTTCCCCTCAGGAGCATTCTAAAGGCCCCCAGACCCTTCTAATGCCTCACAGGGCCTTTCTAAAGGACCCCAGACCCTTCTAGAGCCCCTGAAGACCCTTCTAAAGGCCCCCAGACCCTTATAGAGCCCCTCAGGACACTTCTAAAGTCCCCCAGACCCTGCTAATTCCCCTCAGGGCTTTTATAAGGGCACCCAGACCCTTCTAATGCCCGTCAGGGCCTTTCTAAATTACCCCAGACACGTCTAGAACCTCTCAGGGCCTTTCTATATGACCCCAGGCCCTTGTAATGCCACTCAGGGCCTTTCTAAAGGCAGCGAGACCCTTATAATCCCCCTGAGGGCCTTTAAAAAGGCCCCCAGACCCTTCTGGACGCCCTCAGGATGCTTCTAATAGCCCCAAGACCCTTCTAGAGCCCCTCAGGGCCTTTCTAAAGGCCTCCACACCCTTCTAATGACCCTCAAGACCCATGTAAATCCCCAGACCCTTCTAGATTGCATAAGGACCAATCTAAAAGCCCCCAGACCCTTCTAATGCCACTCAGGACCTTTCTAAAGGCCCCCAGACCCTTCTAATGCACCTCAGGACCTTTCTAAAGGCCCTCAGACCCTTCTAATGCCCCTCAGGACCTTTCTAAAGGCCCTCAGACCCTTCTAATGCCCCTCAGGGCATTTATAAAGGTTCCCAGACCCTTCTAGAGCTAGTCAGGACCCTAATAAAGGCCCCCAGACCATTCTAGAGCACCTCAGGACACTTCTAAAGGCCCGCAGACCATTCTAATGCCCGTCAGGGCCTTTATAAAGGTCCCCAGACCCTTCTCCTGCCCCTCAGGAGCATTCTAAAGGCCCCCAGACCTTTCTAATACCCCACAGGGCCTTTCTAAAGGTCCCCAGACCCTTCTAGAGCCCCTGAAGACCCTTCTAAAGGCCCCCAGACCCTTATAGAGCCCCTCAGGACCCTTCTAAAGTCCCCCAGACCCTGCTAGTTCCCCTCAGGGCTTTTATAAGGGCACCCAGAATCTTCTAATGCCCCTCAGGACCCTTATAACGGCACCCAGACCCTTCTAGAGCCTCTCAGGACAGTTTTAAATGCCTCCAGACCCTTCTAGACCCCCTCAGGACCATTCTAAAGGCACCCATACCCTTCTAATGCCCCTCAGGGCCTTTCTAAAGTAAACCAGACGCTTCTAGAATCTCTTAGGGCCTTTCTATATGAACCCAGACCCCTGTAATGCAACTCAGGGCCTTTCTAAAGGCCGCGAGACCCTTATAATCCCCCTGAGGGCCTTTAAAAAGGCCCCCAGACCCTTCTGGATCCCCTCTGGACAATTCTAATAGCCCCCAGACCCTTCTAGAGCCACTCAGGGCCTTTCTAAAGGCATCCACACCCTTCTAATGACCCTCAAGACCCATGTAAAGGCCCCCAGACCCTTCTAGATTGCCTCAGGACCCATCTAAAAGCCCCCAGACCCTTCTAATGCCTTTCAGGACCCTTATGAAGGCCACAAGACCCTTCTAATGCCCCTCAGGACCTTTCTAAAGGCCCTCAGACCCTTCTAATGCCCCTCAGGGCATTTATAAAGGTTCCCAGACCCTTCTAGAGCCCGTCAGGACACTTATAAAGGTCCCCAGACCATTCTACTGCCCCTCAGGAGCATTCTAAAGGCCCTCAGACCCTTCTAATGCCCCTCAGGTCATTTCTAAAGGCACCCAGACCCTTCTAATGCCACTCAGGGCCTTTCTAAAGGCCCCCATACCCGTCTAATGCCCCTCAGGTCATTTCTAAAGGCACCCAGAACCTTCTAATGCCACTCAGGGCCTTTCTAAAGGCCGCGAGACCCTTATAATCCCTCTGAGGGCCTTTAAAATGCCCCCAGACCCTTCTGGACCCCCTCAGGACGCTTCTAATAGCCCCCAGACCCTTCTAGAGCCCCTCAGCGCCTTTCTAAAGGCCTCCACACCCTTCTAATGACCCTCAAGACCCATGTAAAGGCCCCCAGACCCTTCTAGAATGCCTCAGGACCCATCTAAAAGCCCCCAGACCTTTCTAATGCCTTTCAGGGCCTTTCTAAAGGCCTCCACATCCTTCTAATGACCCTCAAGACCCATGTAAAGGCCCCTAGACCCTTCTAGATTGCCTCAGGACCCATCTAAAAGCCCCCAGACCCTTCTAATGCCTTTCAGGACCCTTATGAAGGCCACAAGACCCTTCTAATGCCCCTCAGGACCTTTCTAAAGGCCCTCAGACCCTTCTAATGCCCCTCAGGGCATTTATAAAGGTTCCCAGACCATTCTAGAGCCCGTCAGGACACTTATAAAGGTCCTCAGACCCTTCTACTGCCCCTCAGGAGCATTATAAAGGCCCCCAGACCCTTCTAATGCCCCTCAGGTCATTTCTAAAGGCACCCAGACCCTTCTAATGCCACTCAGGGCCTTTCTAAAGGCCGCGAGACCCTTATAATCCCCCTGAGGTCCTTTAAAAAGGCCCCCAGACCCTTCTGGACCCACTCAGGACGCTTCTAATAGCCCCCAGACCCTTCTAGAGCCCCTCAGGGCCTTTCTAAAGGCCTCCACACCCTTCTAATGACCCTCAAGACCCATGTAAAGGCCCCCAGACCCTTCTAGATTGCATAAGGACCCATCTAAAAGCCCCCAGACCCTTCTAATGCCTTTCAGGGCCTTTCTAAAGGCCTCCACACCCTTCTAATGACCCTCAAGACCCATGTAAAGGCCCCTAGACCCTTCTAGATTGCCTCAGGACCCATCGAAAAGACCCCAGACACTTCTAATGCCTTTCAGGACCCTTATGAAGGCCACAAGACCCTTCTAATGCCCCTCAGGACCTTTCTAAAGGCCCTCAGACCCTTCTAATGCCCCTCAGGACCTTTCTAAAGGCCCCCAGACCCATCTAATGCCCCTCAGGACCTTTCTAAAGGACCTCAGACCCTTCTAATACCCCTCAGGGCATTTATAAAGGTTCCCAGACCCTTCTAGAGCCCGTCAGGACCCTTATAAAGGCCCCCAGACCATTCTAGAGCCCCTCAGGACACTTCTAAATGCCCGCAGACCATTCTAATGCCCGTCAGGGCATTTATAAAGGTCCCCAGACCCTTCTACTGCCCCTCAGGAGCATTCTAAAGGCCCCCAGACCTTTCTAATGCCCCACAGGGCCTTTCTAAAGCTCCCCAGACACTTCTAGAGCCCCTGAAGACCCTTCTAAAGGCCCCCAGACCCTTATAGAGCCCCTCAGGACCCTTCTAAAGTCCCCCAGACCCTGCTAGTTCCCCTCAGGGCTTTTATAAGGGCACCCAGACCATTCTAATGCCCCTCAGGGCCTTTCTAAATTACCCCAGACACGTCTAGAACCTCTCAGGGCCTTTCTATATGACCCCAGGCCCTTGTAATGCCACTCAGGGCCTTTCTAAAGGCAGCGAGACCCTTATAATCCCCCTGAGGGCCTTTAAAAAGGCCCCCAGACCCTCCGGGACCCCCTCAGGATGCTTCTAATAGCCCCCAGACCCTTCTAATGCATTTTAGGGCCTTTCTAAAGGCCTCCACACCCTTCTAATGACCCTCAAGACCCATGTAAAGCCCCCAGACCCTTCTAGATTGCCTCAGGACCCATCTAAAAGCCCCCAGACCCTTCTAATGCCCCTCAGGACCTTTCTAAAGGCCCTCAGACCCTTCTAATGCCCCTCAGGACCTTTCTAAAGGCCCTCAGACCCTTCTAATGCCCCTCAGGGCATTTATAAAGGTTCCCAGACCCTTCTAGAGCCCGTCAGGACCCTAATAAAGGCCCCCAGACCATTCTAGAGCACCTCAGGACACTTCTAAAGGCCCGCAGACCATTCTAATGCTCGTCAGGGCCTTTATAAAGCTCCCCAGACCCTTCTACTGCCCCTCAGGAGCATTCTACAGGCCCCCAGACCCTTCTAATACCCCTCAGGGTCTTTCTAAAGGTCCCCCGACCGTTCTAGAGCCCCTCAAGACCCTTCTAAAGGCCCCCAGACCCTTATAGAGCCCCTCAGGACCCTTCTAAAGTCCCCCAGACCCTGCTAGTTCCCCTCAGGGCTTTTATAAGGGCACCCAGAATCTTCTAATGCCCCTCAGGACCCTTATAAAACCCCCCAGACACGTCTAGAGCCTCTCAGGACAGGTTTAAATGCCTCCAGACCCTTCTAGACCCCCTCAGGACCATTCTAAAGGCACCCAGACCCTTCTAATGCCCCTCAGGGCCTTTCTAAAGTAAACCAGACGCTTCTAGAACCTCTTAGGGCCTTTCTATATGAACCCAGACCCCTGTAATGCCACTCAGGGCCTTTCTAAAGTCCGCGAGACCCTTATAATCCCCCTGAGGGCCTTTAAAAAGGCCCCCAGACCCTTCTGGACCCCCTCAGGACGCTTCTAATAGCCCCCAGACCCTTCTAGAGCCCCTCAGGGCCTTTCTAAAGGCCTCCACACCCTTCTAATGACCCTCAAGACCCATGTAAAGGCCCCCAGACCCTTCTAGATTGCATAAGGACCCATCTAAAAGCCCCCAGACCCTTCTAATGCCTTTCAGGGCCTTTCTAAAGGCCTCCACACCCTTCTAATGACCCTCAAGACCCATGTAAAGGCCCCTAGACCCTTCTAGATTGCCTCAGGACCCATCGAAAAGACCCCAGACACTTCTAATGCCTTTCAGGACCCTTATGAAGGCCACAAGACTCTTCTAATGCCCCTCAGGACCTTTCTAAAGGCCCTCAGACCCTTCTAATGCCCCTCAGGACCTTTCTAAAGGCCCCCAGACCCATCTAATGCCCCTAAGGACCTTTCTAAAGGACCTCAGACCCTTCTAATACCCCTCAGGGCATTTATAAAGGTTCCCAGACCCTTCTAGAGCCCGTCAGGACCCTTATAAAGGCCCCCAGACCATTCTAGAGCCCCTCAGGACACTTCTAAATTCCGCAGACCATTGTAATGCCCGTCAGGGCCTTTCTAAAGGTCCCCAGACCCTTCTACTTCCCCTCAGGAGCATTCTAAAGGCCCCCAGACCCTTCTAATGCCCCACAGGGCCTTTCTAAAGGACCCCAGACCCTTCTAGAGCCCCTGAAGACCCTTCTAAAGGCACCCAGACCCTTATAGAGCACCTCAGGACACTTCTAAAGTCCCCCAGACCCTGCTAATTCCCCTCAGGGCTTTTATAACGGCACCCAGACCCTTCTAATGCCCCTCAGGGCCTTTCTAAATTACCCCAGACTCGTCTAGAACCTCTCATGGCCTTTCTATATGACCCCAGGCCCTTGTAATGCCACTCAGGGCCTTTCTAAAGGCAGCGAGACCCTTATAATCCCCCTGAGGGCCTTTAAAAAGGCCCGCAGACCCTTCTGGACCCCCTCAGGACGCTTCTAATAGCCCCCAGACCCTTCTAGAGCCCCTCAGGGCCTTTCTAAAGGCCTCCACACCCTTCTAATGACCCTCAAGACCCATGTAAAGGCCCCCAGACCCTTCTAGATTGCATAAGGACCAATCTAAAAGCCCCCAGACCCTTCTAATGCCCCTCAGGACCTTTCTAAAGGCCCCCAGACCCTTCTAATGCACCTCAGGACCTTTCTAAAGGCCCTCAGACCCTTCTAATGCCCCTCTGGACCTTTCTAAAGGCCCTCAGACCCTTCTAATGCCCCTCAGGGCATTTATAAAGGTTCCCAGACCCTTCTAGAGCTAGTCAGGACCCTAATAAAGGCCCCCAGACCATTCTAGAGCACCTCAGGACACTTCTAAAGGCCCGCAGACCATTCTAATGCCCGTCAGGGCCTTTATAAAGGTCCCCAGACCATTCTCCTGCCCCTCAGGAGCATTCTAAAGGCCCCCAGACCCTTCTAATACCCCTCAGGGCCTTTCTAAAGGTCCCCAGACCCTTCTAGAGCCCCTCAAGACCCTTCTAAAGGCCCCCAGACCCTTATAGAGCCCCTCCGGACCCTTCTAAAGTACCCCAGACCCTGCTAGTTCCCCTCAGGGCTTTTATAAGGGCACCCAGAATCTTCTAATGCCCCTCAGGACCCTTATAAATGCCCCCAGACACGTCTAGAGCCTCTCAGGACAGGTTTAAATGCCTCCAGACCCTTTTAGACCCCCTCAGGACCATTCTAAAGGCACCCAGACCCTTCTAATGCCCCTCAGGGCCTTTCTAAAGTAAACCAGACGCTTCTAGAACCTCTTAGGGCCTTTCTATATAAACCCAGACCCCTGTAATGCCACTCAGGGCCTTTCTAAAGGCCGCGAGACCCTTATAATCCCCCTGAGGGCCTTTAAAAAGGCCCCCAGACCCTTCTGGACCCACTCAGGACCCATCTAAAAGCCCCCAGACCCTTCTAATGCCTTTCAGGGCCTTTCTAAAGGCCTCCACACCCTTCTAATGACCCTCAAGACCCATGTAAAGGCCCCTAGACCCTTCTAGATTGCCTCAGGACCCATCGAAAAGACCCCAGACCCTTCTAATGCCTTTCAGGACCCTTATGCAGGCCACAAGACCCTTCTAATGCCCCTCAGGACCTTTCTAAAGGCCCTCAGACCCTTCTAATGCCCCTCAGGACCTTTCTAAAGGCCCCCAGACCCTTCTAATGCCCCTCAGGACCTTTCTAAAGGCCCTCAGACCATTCTAATACCCCTCAGGGCAGTTATAAAGGTTCCCAGACCCTTCTAGAGCCCGTCAGGACCCTTATAAAGGCCCCCAGACCATTCTAGAGCCCCTCAGGACACTTCTAAATGCCCGCAGACCATTCTAATGCCCGTCAGGGCCTTTATAAAGGTCCCCAGACCCTTCTCCTGCCCCTCAGGAGCATTCTAAAGGCCCCCAGACCTTTCTAATGCCCCACAGGGCCTTTCTAAAGGTCCCCAGACCCTTCTAGAGCCCCTGAAGACCCTTCTAAAGGCCCCCAGACCCTTATAGAGCCCCTGAGGACCCTTCTAAAGTCCCCCAGACCCTGCTAGTTCCCCTCAGGGCTTTTATAAGGGAACCCAGAATCTTCTAATGCCCCTCAGGACCCTTATAACGGCACCCAGACCCTTCTAGAGCCTCTCAGGACAGTTTTAAATGCCTCCAGACCCTTCTAGACCCCCTCAGGACCATTCTAAAGGCACCCATACCCTTCTAATGCCCCTCAGGGCCTTTATAAAGTAAACCAGACGCTTCTAGAATCTCTTAGGGCCTTTCTATATGAACCCAGACCCCTGTAATGCAACTCAGGGCCTTTCTAAAGGCCGCGAGACCCTTATAATCCCCCTGAGGGCCTTTAAAAAGGCCCCCAGACCCTTCTGGATCCCCTCTGGACAATTCTAATAGCCCCCAGACCCTTCTAGAGCCACTCAGGGCCTTTCTAAAGGCATCCACACCCTTCTAATGACCCTCAAGACCCATGTAAAGGCCCCCAGACCCTTCTAGATTGCCTCAGGACCCATCTAAAAGCCCCCAGACCCTTCTAATGCCTTTCAGGACCCTTATGAAGGCCACAAGACCCTTCTAATGCCCCTCAGGACCTTTCTAAAGGCCCTCAGACCCTTCTAATGCCCCTCAGGGCATTTATAAAGGTTCCCAGACCCTTCTAGAGCCCGTCAGGACACTTATAAAGGTCCCCAGACCATTCTACTGCCCCTCAGGAGCATTCTAAAGGCCCTCAGACCCTTCTAATGCCCCTCAGGTCATTTCTAAAGGCACCCAGACCCTTCTAATGCCACTCAGGGCCTTTCTAAAGGCCCCCATACCCGTCTAATGCCCCTCAGGTCATTTCTAAAGGCACCCAGAACCTTCTAATGCCACTCAGGGCCTTTCTAAAGGCCGCGAGACCCTTATAATCCCTCTGAGGGCCTTTAAAATGCCCCCAGACCCTTCTGGACCCCCTCAGGACGCTTCTAATAGCCCCCAGACCCTTCTAGAGCCCCTCAGGGCCTTTCTAAAGGCCTCCACACCCTTCTAATGACCCTCAAGACCCATGTAAAGGCCCCCAGACCCTTCTAGAATGCCTCAGGACCCATCTAAAAGCCCCCAGACCTTTCTAATGCCTTTCAGGGCCTTTCTAAAGGCCTCCACACCCTTCTAATGACCCTCAAGACCCATGTAAAGGCCCCTAGACCCTTCTAGATTGCCTCAGGACCCATCTAAAAGCCCCCAGACCCTTCTAATGCCTTTCAGGACCCTTATGAAGGCCACAAGACCCTTCTAATGCCCCTCAGGACCTTTCTAAAGGCCCTCAGACCCTTCTAATGCCCCTCAGGGCATTTATAAAGGTTCCCAGACCATTCTAGAGCCCGTCAGGACACTTATAAAGGTCCTCAGACCCTTCTACTGCCCCTCAGGAGCATTATAAAGGCCCCCAGACCCTTCTAATGCCCCTCAGGTCATTTCTAAAGGCACCCAGACCCTTCTAATGCCACTCAGGGCCTTTCTAAAGGCCGCGAGACCCTTATAATCCCCCTGAGGGCCTTTAAAAAGGCCCCCAGACCCTTCTGGACCCCCTCAGGACGCATCTAATAGCCCCCAGACCCTTCTAGAGCCCCTCAGGGCCTTTCTAAAGGCCTCCACACCCTTCTAATGACCCTCAAGACCCATGTAAAGGCCATCAGACCCTTCTAGATTGCCTCAGGACCCATCCAAAAGCCCCCAGACCCTTCTAATGCCTTTCAGGGCCTTTCTAAAGGCCTCCACACCCTTCTAATGACTCTCAAGACCGATGTAAAGGCCCCTAGACCCTTCTAGATTGCCTCAGGACCCATCTAAAAGGCCTCAGACCTTTCTAATGCCTTTCAGGACCCTTATGAAGGCCACAAGACCCTTCTAATGCCCCTCAGGACCTTTCTAAAGGCCCTCAGACCCTTCTAATGCCCCTCAGGGCATTTATAAAGGTTCCCAGACCCTTCTAGAGCCCGTCAGGACCCTTATAAAGGCCCCCAGACCATTCTAGAGCCCCTCAGGACACTTCTAAATCCCGCATACCATTCTAATGCACGTCAGGGCCTTTATAAAGGTCCCCAGACCCTTCTACTGCCCCTCAGGAGCATTCTAAAGGCCCCCAGACCCTTCTAATGCCCCACAGGGCCATTCTAAAGCCCCCAGACCCTTCTAGATACCCTGAAGACCATTCTAAAGGCCCCCAGACCCTTATAGAGCCCCTCAGGACCCTTCTAAAGTCCCCCAGACCCTGCTAATTCCCCTCAGGGCTTTTATAAGGGCACCCAGAATCTTCTAATGCCCCTCAGGACCCTTATAAAGGCACCCAGACCTTTCTAGAGCCTCTCAGGACAGTTTTAAATGCGTCCAGACCATTCTAGACCCCGTCAGGACCATTCTAAAGGCACCCAGACCCTTCTAATGCCCCTCAGGGCCTTTCTAAAGGCCCCCATACCCGTCTAATGCCCCTCAGGTCATTTCTAAAGGCACCCAGACCCTTCTAATGCCACTCAGGGCCTTTCTAAAGGCCGCGAGACCCTTATTATCAATCTGAGGGCCTTTAAAATGCCCCCAGACCCTTCTGGACCCCCTCAGGACGCTTCTAATAGCCCCCAGACCCTTCTAGAGCCCCTCAGCGCCTTTCTAAAGGCCTCCACACCCTTCTAATGACACTCAAGACCCATGTAAAGGCCCCCAGACCCTTCTAGAATGCGTCAGGACCCATCTAAAAGCCCCCAGACCTTTCTAATGCCTTTCAGGGCCTTTCTAAAGGCCTGCACACCCTTCTAATGACCCTCAAGACCCATGTAAAGGCCCCTAGACCCTTCTAGATTGCCTCAGGACCCATCTAAAAGCCCCCAGACCCTTCTAATGCCTTTCAGGACCCTTATGAAGGCCACAAGACCCTTCTAATGCCCCTCAGGACCTTTCTAAAGGCCCTCAGACCCTTCTAATGCCCCTCAGGGCATTTATAAAGGTTCCCAGACCCTTCTAGAGCCCGTCAGGACCCTTATAAAGGCCCCCAGACCATTCTAGAGCCCCTCAGGACACTTCTAAAGGCCCGCAGACCATTCTAATGCCGGACAGGGCCATTATAAAGGTCCCCAGACCTTTCTCCTGCCCCTCAGGAGCATTCTAAAGGCCCCCAGACCCTTGTAATGCATTTCAGGACCCTTATGAAGGCCACAAGACCCTTCTAATGCCCCTCAGGACCTTTCTAAAGGCCTTCAGACCCTTCTAATGCCCCTCAGGGCATTTATAAAGGTTCCCAGACCCTTCTAGAGCCCGTCTTGAAACTTATAATGGTCCCCAGACCCTTCTACTGCCCCTCAGGAGCATTATAAAGGCCCACAGACCATTCTAATGCCCCTCAGGTCATTTCTAAAGGCACCCAGACCCTTCTAATGCCACTCAGGGCCTTTCTAAAGGCCGCAAGACCCTTATAATCCCCCTGAGGGCCTTTAAAAAGGCCCCCAGACCCTTCTGGACCCCCTCAGGACGCTTCTAATAGACCCCAGACCCTTCTAGAGCCCCTCAGGGCATTTCTAAAGGCCTCCACACCCGTCTAATGACCCTCAAGACCCATGTAAAGGCCCCAAGACCCTTCTAGATTGCTTCAGGACCCATCTAAAAGCCCCCAGACCCTTCTAATGCCTTTCTGGACCCTTATGAAGGCCACAAGACCCTTCTAATGCCCCTCAGGACCTTTCTAAAGGCCCTCAGACCATTCTAATACCCCTCAGGGCAGTTATAAATGTTCCCAGACCCTTCTAGAGCCCGTCAGGACCCTTATAAAGGCCCCCAGACCATTCTAGAGCCCCTCAGGACACTTCTAAATGCCCGCAGACCATTCTAATGCCCGTCAGGGCCTTTATAAAGGTCCCCAGACCCTTCTCCTGCCCCTCAGGAGCATTCTAAAGGCCCCCAGACCTTTCTAATGCCCCACAGGGCCTTTCTAAAGGTCCCCAGACCCTTCTAGAGCCCCTGAAGACCCTTCTAAAGGCCGCGAGACCCTTATAGAGCCCCTGAGGACCCTTCTAAAGTCCCCCAGACCCTGCTAGTTCCCCTCAGGGCTTTTATAAGGGAACCCAGAATCTTCTAATGCCCCTCAGGACCCTTATAACGGCACCCAGACCCTTCTAGAGCCTCTCAGGACAGTTTTAAATGCCTCCAGACCCTTCTAGACCCCCTCAGGACCATTCTAAAGGCACTCATACCCTTCTAATGCCCCTCAGGGCCTTTCTAAAGTAAACCAGACGCTTCTAGAATCTCTTAGGGCCTTTCTATATGAACCCAGACCCCTGTAATGCAACTCAGGGCCTTTCTAAAGGCCGCGAGACCCTTATAATCCCCCTGAGGGCCTTTAAAAAGGCCCCCAGACCCTTCTGGATCCCCTCTGGACAATTCTAATAGCCCCCAGACCCTTCTAGAGCCACTCAGGGCCTTTCTAAAGGCATCCACACCCTTCTAATGACCCTCAAGACCCATGTAAAGGCCCCCAGACCCTTCTAGATTGCCTCAGGACCCATCTAAAAGCCCCCAGACCCTTCTAATGCCTTTCAGGACCCTTATGAAGGCCACAAGACCCTTCTAATGCCCCTCAGGACCTTTCTAAAGGCCCTCAGACCCTTCTAATGCCCCTCAGGGCATTTATAAAGGTTCCCAGACCCTTCTAGAGCCCGTCAGGACACTTATAAAGGTCCCCAGACCATTCTACTGCCCCTCAGGAGCATTCTAAAGGCCCTCAGACCCTTCTAATGCCCCTCAGGTCATTTCTAAAGGCACCCAGACCCTTCTAATGCCACTCAGGGCCTTTCTAAAGGCCCCCATACCCGTCTAATGCCCCTCAGGTCATTTCTAAAGGCACCCAGAACCTTCTAATGCCACTCAGGGCCTTTCTAAAGGCCGCGAGACCCTTATAATCCCTCTGAGGGCCTTTAAAATGCCCCCAGACCCTTCTGGACCCCCTCAGGACGCTTCTAATAGCCCCCAGACCCTTCTAGAGCCCCTCAGGGCCTTTCTAAAGGCCTCCACACCCTTCTAATGACCCTCAAGACCCATGTAAAGGCCCCCAGACCCTTCTAGAATGCCTCAGGACCCATCTAAAAGCCCCCAGACCTTTCTAATGCCTTTCAGGGCCTTTCTAAAGGCCTCCACACCCTTCTAATGACCCTCAAGACCCATGTAAAGGCCCCTAGACCCTTCTAGATTGCCTCAGGACCCATCTAAAAGCCCCCAGACCCTTCTAATGCCTTTCAGGACCCTTATGAAGGCCACAAGACCCTTCTAATGCCCCTCAGGACCTTTCTAAAGGCCCTCAGACCCTTCTAATGCCCCTCAGGGCATTTATAAAGGTTCCCAGACCATTCTAGAGCCCGTCAGGACACTTATAAAGGTCCTCAGACCCTTCTACTGCCCCTCAGGAGCATTATAAAGGCCCCCAGACCCTTCTAATGACCCTCAGGTCATTTCTAAAGGCACCCAGACCCTTCTAATGCCACTCAGGGCCTTTCTAAAGGCCGCGAGACCCTTATAATCCCCCTGAGGGCCTTTAAAAAGGCCCCCAGACCCTTCTGGACCCCCTCAGGACGCATCTAATAGCCCCCAGACCCTTCTAGAGCCCCTCAGGGCCTTTCTAAAGGCCTCCACACCCTTCTAATGACCCTCAAGACCCATGTAAAGGCCATCAGACCCTTCTAGATTGCCTCAGGACCCATCCAAAAGCCCCCAGACCCTTCTAATGCCTTTCAGGGCCTTTCTAAAGGCCTCCACACCCTTCTAATGACTCTCAAGACCGATGTAAAGGCCCCTAGACCCTTCTAGATTGCCTCAGGACCCATCTAAAAGGCCTCAGACCCTTCTAATGCCTTTCAGGACCCTTATGAAGGCCACAAGACCCTTCTAATGCCCCTCAGGACGTTTCTAAAGGCCCTCAGACCCTTCTAATGCCCCTCAGGGCATTTATAAAGGTTCCCAGACCCTTCTAGAGCCCGTCAGGACCCTTATAAAGGCCCCCAGACCATTCTAGAGCCCCTCAGGACACTTCTAAATCCCGCATACCATTCTAATGCACGTCAGGGCCTTTATAAAGGTCCCCAGACCCTTCTACTGCCCCTCAGGAGCATTCTAAAGGCCCCCAGACCCTTCTAATGCCCCACAGGGCCATTCTAAAGCCCCCAGACCCTTCTAGATACCCTGAAGACCATTCTAAAGGCCCCCAGACCCTTATAGAGCCCCTCAGGACCCTTCTAAAGTCCCCCAGACCCTGCTAATTCCCCTCAGGGCTTTTATAAGGGCACCCAGAATCTTCTAATGCCCCTCAGGACCCTTATAAAGGCACCCAGACCTTTCTAGAGCCTCTCAGGACAGTTTTAAATGCGTCCAGACCATTCTAGACCCCGTCAGGACCATTCTAAAGGCACCCAGACCCTTCTAATGCCCCTCAGGGCCTTTCTAAAGGCCCCCATACCCGTCTAATGCCCCTCAGGTCATTTCTAAAGGCACCCAGACCCTTCTAATGCCACTCAGGGCCTTTCTAAAGGCCGCGAGACCCTTATTATCAATCTGAGGGCCTTTAAAATGCCCCCAGACCCTTCTGGACCCCCTCAGGACGCTTCTAATAGCCCCCAGACCCTTCTAGAGCCCCTCAGGACGGTTTTAAATGCCTCCAGACCCTTCTAGACCCGCTCAGGACCATTCCAAAGGCCCCCAGACCATTCTAATGTCCCTCAGGACATTTCTAAAGTAAACCAGACCCTTCTAATACCCCTCAGGTCATTTCTAAAGGCACCCACACCCTTCTAATGCCACTCAGGGTCATTCTAAAGGCCGCGAGACCATTATAATCCCCCTGAGGGCCTTTAAAAAGGCCCTCAGACCATTCTGGACCCACTCAGGACGCTTCTAATAGACCCCAGACCCTTCTAGAGCCCCTCAGGGCCTTTCTAAAGGCCTCCACACCCTTCTAATGACCCTCAAGACCCATGTAAAGGCCCCTAGACCCTTCTAGATTTGCCTCAGGACCCATCTAAAAGCCCCCAGACCCTTCTAATGCCTTTCAGGACCCTTATGAAGGCCACAAGACCCTTCTAATGCCCCTCAGGACCTTTCTAAAGGCCCTCAGACCCTTCTAATGCCCCTCAGGGCATTTATAAAGGTTCCCAGACCCTTCTAGAGCCCGTCAGGACACTTATAAAGGTCCCCAGACCCTTCTACTGCCCCTCAGGAGCATTATAAAGGCCCACAGACCCTTCTAATGCCCCTCAGGTCATTTCTAAAGGCACCCAGACCCTTCTAATGCCACTCAGGGCCTTTCTAAAGGCCGCGAGACCCTTATAATCCCCCTGAGGGCCTTTAAAAAGGCCCCCAGACCCTTCTGGACCCCCTCAGGACGCTTCTAATAGACCTCAGACCCTTCTAGAGCCCCTAAGGGCCTTTCTAAAGGCCTCCACACCCTTCTAATGACCCTCAAGACCCATGTAAAGGCCCCTAGACCCTTCTAGATTGCCTCAGGACCCATCTAAAAGCACCCAGACCCTTCTAATGCCTTTCTGGACCCTTATGAAGGCCACAAGACCCTTCTAATGCCCCTCAGGACCTTTCTAAAGGCACTCAGACCCTTCTAATGCCCCTCAGAGCATTTATAAAGGTTCCCAGACCCTTCTAGAGCCCGTCAGGACCCTTATAAAGGCCCCCAGACCATTCTAGAGCCCCTCAGGACACTTCTAAAGGCCCGCAGACCATTCTAATGCACGTCAGGGCCTTTCTAAAGGTCCCCAGACCCTTCTACTGCCCCTGAGGAGCCTTCTAAAGGCCCCCAGACCCTTCTAATGCCCCACAGGGCCTTTCTAAAGGTCCCCAGACCCTTCTAGATCCCCTGAAGACCCTTCTAAAGGCCCCCAGACCCTTATAGAGCCCTTCAGGACCCCTCTAAAGGCCCCCAGACCCTGCTAATTCCCCTCAGGGCTTTTATAAGGGCACCCAGACCCTTCTAATGCCCCTCAGGACCCTTATAAAGGCACCCAGACCCTTCTAGAGCCTCTCAGGACAGTTTTAAATGCCTCCAAACCCTTCTAGACCCCCTCAGGACCATTCTAAAGGCCCTCAGACCCTTCTAATGCCCCTCAGGACATTTCTAAAGTAAACCAGACCCTTCTAATGCCCCTCAGGTCATTTCTAAAGGCACCCAGACCATTCTAATGTCACTCAGGGCCTTTCTAAAGGCCACGAGACCCTTAGAATCCCCCTGAGGGCCTTTAAAAAGGCCCCCAGACCCTTCTGGACCCCCTCAGGACGCTTCTAATAGACCCCAGACCCTTCTAGAGCCCCTCAGGGCCTTTCTAAAGGCCTCCACACCCTTCTAATGACCCTCAAGACCCATGTAAAGGACCCCAGACCCTTGTAGAATGCCTGAGGACCCATCTAAAAGACCCCAGACCCTTCTAATGCCTTTCAGGGCCTTTCTAAAGGCCTCCACACCCTTCTAATGACACTCAAGACCCATGTAAAGGCCCCTAGACCCTTCTAGATTGCCTCAGGACCCATCTAAAAGCCCCCAGACCCTTCTAATGCCTTTCAGGACCCTTATGAAGGCCACAAGACTCTTGTAATGCCCCTGAGGACCATTCTAAAGGCCCTCAGACCCTTCTAATGCCCCTCAGGGCATTTATAAAGGTTCCCAGACCCTTCTAGAGCCCGTCAGGACCCTTATAAAGGCCCCCAGACCATTCTAGAGCCCCTCAGGACACTTCTAAAGGCCCGCAGACCATTCTAATGCCCGTCAGGGCCTTTATAAAGGTCCCCAGACCCTTCTCCTGCCCCTCAGGAGCATTCTAAAGGCCCCCAGACCCTTCTAATGCCCCACAGGGCCTTTCTAAAGGTCCCCAGACCCTTCTAGAGCCCCTGAAGACCCTTCTAAAGGCCCCCAGACCCTTACAGAGCCCCTCAGGACCCTTCTAAAGTCCCCCAGACCCTGCTAGTTCCCCTCAGGGCTTTTATAAGGGCACCCAGACCCTTCTAATGCCCCTCAGGACCCTTATAATGGCACCCAGACCCGTCTAGAGCCTCTCAGGACAGTTTTAAATGCCTCCAGACCCTTCTAGACCCCCTCAGGACCATTCTAAAGGCACCCAGACCCTTCTAATGCCCCTCAGGACCTTTCTAAAGTAAACCAGACGCTTCTAGAACCTCTCAGGGCCTTTCTATATGACCCCAGGCCCTTGTAATGCCACTCAGGGCCTTTCTAAAGGCCGCGAGACCCTTATAATCCCCCTGAGGGCCTTTAAAAAGGCCCCCAGACCCTTCTGGACCCCCTCAGGACGCTTCTAATATCCCCCAGACCCTTACAGAGCCCTTCAGGACCCTTCTAAAGTCCCCCAGACCCTGCTAGTTCCCCTCAGGGCTTTTATAAGGGCACCCAGAATATTCTAATGCCCCTCATTACCCTTATAAAGGCACCCAGACCCTCCTAGAGCCTCTCAGGACAGTTTTAAATGCCTCCAGACCCTTCTAGACCCCCTCAGGACCATTCTAAAGGCACCCATACCCTTCTAATGCCCCTCAGGGCCTTTCTAAAGTAAACCAGACGCTTCTAGAACCTCTTAGGGCCGTTCTATATGAACCCAGACCCCTGTAATGCAACTCAGGGCCTTTCTAAAGGCCGCGAGACCCTTATAATCCCCCTGAGGGCCTTTAAAAAGGACCCTAGACCCTTCTGGACCCCCTCAGGACGCTTCTAATAGCCCCCAGACATTTCTAGAGCCCCTCAGGGCCTTTCTAAAGGCCTCCACACCCTTCTAATGACCCTCAAGACCCATGTAAAGGCCCCTAGACCCTTCTAGATTGCCCCAGGACCCATCTAAAAGCCCCCAGACCCTTCTAATGCCTTTCAGGA
Organism: Coccyzus lansbergi; assembly: GCA_033558105.1. Taxonomy (NCBI): domain Eukaryota; kingdom Metazoa; phylum Chordata; class Aves; order Cuculiformes; family Coccyzidae; genus Coccyzus; species Coccyzus lansbergi. Next base: position 511,794 of record JAUMJK010000895.1, read on the forward strand.
CCCTTATGAAGGCCACAAGACCCTTCTAAAGCCCCTCAGGACCTTTCTAAAGGCCCTCAGACCCTTCTAATGCCCCTCAGGGCATTTATAAAGGTTCCCAGACCCTTCTAGAGCACGTCAGGACCCTTATAAAGGCCCCCAGACCATTCTAGAGCCCCTCAGGACAATTCTAAATTCCGCAGACCATTCTAATGCCCGTCAGGGCCTTTCTAAACGTCCCCAGACCCTTCTCCTGTCCCTCAGGAGCATTCTAAAGGCCCCCAGACCCTTCTAATGCCCCACAGGGCCTTTCTAAAGGACCCCAGACCCTTCTAGAGCCCCTGAAGACCCTTCTAAAGGCCCCCAGACCCTTATAGAGCCCCTCAGGACACTTCTAAAGTCCCCCAGACCCTGCTAATTCCCCTCAGGGCTTTTATAAGGGCACCCAGACCCTTCTAATGCCACTCAGGGCCTTTCTAAAGTACCCCAGACACTTCTAGAACCTCTCAGGGCCTTTCTATATGACCCCAGGCCCTTGTAATGCCACTCAGGGCCTTTCTAAAGGCAGCGAGACCCTTATAATCCCCCTGAGGGCCTTTAAAAAGGCCCCCAGACCCTTCTGGACCCCCTCAGGACGCTTCTAATAGCCCCCAGACCCTTCTAGAGCCCCTCAGGGCCTTTCTAAAGGCCTCCACACCCTTCTAATGACCCTCAAGGCCCATGTAAAGGCCCCCAGACCCTTCTAGATTGCCTCAGGACCCATCTAAAAGCACCCAGACCATTCTAATGCCTTTCAGGGCCTTTCTAAAGGCCTCCACACCCTTCTAATGACCCTCAAGACCCATGTAAAGGCCCCTAGACCCTTCTAGATTGCCTCAGGACCCATCTAAAAACCCCCAGACCCTTCTAATGCCTTTCAGGACCCTTATGAAGGCCACAAGACCCTTCTAATGCCCCTCAGGACCTTTCTAAAGGCCCTCAGACCCTTCTAATGCCCCTCAGGACCTTTCTAAAGGCCCTCAGACCATTCTAATGCCACTCAGGACCTTTCTAACGGCCCTCAGACCCTTCTAATGCCCCTCAGGGCATTTATAAAGGTTCCCAGACCCTTCTAGAGCCCGTCAGAACACTTATAAAGGTCCCCAGACCCTTCTACTGCCCCTCAGGAGCATTCTAAAGGCCCCCAGACCCTTCTAATGCCCCTCAGGTCATTTCTAAAGGCACCCAGACCCTTCTAATGCCACTCAGGGCCTTTCTAAAGGCCGCGAGACCCTTAGAATCCTCCTGAGGGCCTTTAGAAAGGCCCCCAGACCCTTCTGGACCCCCTCAGAACGCTTCTAATAGCCCCCAGACCCTTCTAGAGCCCCTCAGGGCATTTCTAAAGGCCTCCACACCCTTCTAATTGACCCTCAAGACCCATGCAAAGGCCCCCAGACCCTTCTAGAATGCCTCAGGACCCATCTAAAAGCCCCCAGACCCTTCTAATGCCTTTCAGGGCCTTTCTAAAGGCCTCCACACCCTTCTAATGACCCTCAAGACCCATGTAAAGGCCCCTAGACCCTTCTAGATTGCCTCAGGACCCATCTAAAAGCCCCCAGACCCTTCTAATGCCTTTCAGGACCCTTATGAAGGCCACAAGACCCTTCTAATGCCCCTCAGGACCTTTCTAAAGGCCCTCAGACCCTTCTAATGCCCCTCAGGGCATTTATAAAGGTTCCCAGACCCTTCTAGAGCCCGTCAGGACCCTTATAAAGGCCCCCAGACCATTCTAGAGCCCCTCAGGACACTTCTAAAGGCCCGCAGACCATTCTAATGCCCGTCAGGGCCTTTCTAAACGTCCCCAGACCCTTCTCCTGTCCCTCAGGAGCATTCTAAAGGCCCCCAGACCCTTCTAATGCCCCACAGGGCCTTTCTAAAGGACCCCAGACCCTTCTAGAGCCCCTGAAGACCCTTCTAAAGGCCCCCAGACCCTTATAGAGCCCCTCAGGACACTTCTAAAGTCCCCCAGACCCTGCTAATTCCCCTCAGGGCTTTTATAAGGGCACCCAGACCCTTCTAATGCCACTCAGGGCCTTTCTAAAGTACCCCAGACACTTCTAGAACCTCTCAGGGCCTTTCTATATGACCCCAGGCCCTTGTAATGCCACTCAGGGCCTTTCTAAAGGCAGCGAGACCCTTATAATCCCCCTGAGGGCCTTTAAAAAGGCCCCCAGACCCTTCTGGACCCCGTCAGGACGCTTCTAATAGCCCCCAGACCCTTCTAGAGCCCCTCAGGGCCTTTCTAAAGGCCTCCACACCCTTCTAATGACCCTCAAGGCCCATGTAAAGGCCCCCAGACCCTTCTAGATTGCCTCAGGACCCATCTAAAAGCACCCAGACCATTCTAATGCCTTTCAGGGCCTTTCTAAAGGCCTCCACACCCTTCTAATGACCCTCAAGACCCATGTAAAGGCCCCTAGACCCTTCTAGATTGCCTCAGGACCCATCTAAAAACCCCCAGACCCTTCTAATGCCTTTCAGGACCCTTATGAAGGCCACAAGACCCTTCTAATGCCCCTCAGGACCTTTCTAAAGGCCCTCAGACCCTTCTAATGCCCCTCAGGACCTTTCTAAAGGCCCTCAGACCATTCTAATGCCACTCAGGACCTTTCTAACGGCCCTCAGACCCTTCTAATGCCCCTCAGGGCATTTATAAAGGTTCCCAGACCCTTCTAGAGCCCGTCAGAACACTTATAAAGGTCCCCAGACCCTTCTACTGCCCCTCAGGAGCATTCTAAAGGCCCCCAGACCCTTCTAATGCCCCTCAGGTCATTTCTAAAGGCACCCAGACCCTTCTAATGCCACTCAGGGCCTTTCTAAAGGCCGCGAGACCCTTAGAATCCTCCTGAGGGCCTTTAGAAAGGCCCCCAGACCCTTCTGGACCCCCTCAGGACGCTTCTAATAGCCCCCAGACCCTTCTAGAGCCCCTCAGGGCATTTCTAAAGGCCTCCACACCCTTCTAATTGACCCTCAAGACCCATGCAAAGGCCCCCAGACCCTTCTAGAATGCCTCAGGACCCATCTAAAAGCCCCCAGACCCTTCTAATGCCTTTCAGGGCCTTTCTAAAGGCCTCCACACCCTTCTAATGACCCTCAAGACCCATGTAAAGGCCCCTAGACCCTTCTAGATTGCCTCAGGACCCATCTAAAAGCCCCCAGACCCTTCTAATGCCTTTCAGGACCCTTATGAAGGCCACAAGACCCTTCTAATGCCCCTCAGGACCTTTCTAAAGGCCCTCAGACCCTTCTAATGCCCCTCAGGGCATTTATAAAGGTTCCCAGACCCTTCTAGAGCCCGTCAGGACCCTTATAAAGGCCCCCAGACCATTCTAGAGCCCCTCAGGACACTTCTAAAGGCCCGCAGACCATTCTAATGCCCGTCAGGGCCTTTATAAAGGTCCCCAGACCCTTCTACTGCCCCTCAGGAGCATTCTAAAGGCCCCCAGACCTTTCTAATGCCCCACAGGGCCTTTCAAAAGGTCCCCAGACCCTTCTAGAGACCCTGAAGACCCTTCTAAAGGCCCCCAGACCCTTATAGAGCCCCTCAGGACCCTTCTAAATTCCCCCAGAACCTGCTAGTTCCCCTCAGGGCTTTTATAAGGGCACCCAGAATCTTCTAATGCCCCTCAGGACCCTTATAAACGCACCCAGACCCTTCTAGAGCCTCTCAGGACAGTTTTAAATGCCTCCAGACCTTTCTAGACCCCCTCAGGACCATTCTAAAGGCACCCATACCCTTCTAATGCCCCTCAGGGCCTTTCTAAAGTAAACCAGACGCTTCAAGAACCTCTCAGGGCCTTTCTATATGAACCTAGACCCCTGTAATACCACTCAGGGCCTTTCTAAAGGCCGCGAGACCCTTATAATCCCCCTGAGGGCCTTTAAAAAGGCCCCCAGATCCTTCTGGACCCCCTCTGGACACTTCTAATAGCCCCCAGACCCTTCTAGAGCCCCTCAGGGCCTTTCTAAAGGCCTCCATACCCTTCTAATGACCCTCAAGACCCATGTAAAGGCCCCTAGACCCTTCTAGATTGCCTCAGGACCCAGCTAAAAGCCCCCAGACCCTTCTAATGCCTTTCAGGACCCTTATGAAGGCCACAAGACCCATCTAATGCCCCTCAGGACCATTCTAAAGGCCCTCAGACCATTCTAATGCCCCTCAGGGCATTTATAAAGGTTCCCAGACTATTCTAGAGCCCGTCAGGACCCTTATCAAGGCACCCAGACCATTCTAGAGCCCCTCACTACACTTCTAAAGGCCCGCAAACCATTCTAATGCCCGTCAGGGACTTTACAAAGGTCCCCAGACCCTTCTCCTGCCCCTCAGGAGCATTCTAAAGGCCCCCAGACCCTTCTAATGCCCCACAGGGCCTTTCTAAAGGTCCCCAGACCCTTCTAGAGCCACTGAAGACCATTCTAAAGGCCCCCAGACCCTTATAGAGCACCTCCGGACCTTTCTAAAGGCCCCCAGACCCTGCTAATTCCTCTCAGGGCTTTTATAAGGGCACCCAGACCCTTCTAATGCCCCTCAGGACCCTTATAAAGGCACCCAGACCCTTCTAGAGCCTCTCAGGACAGTTATAAATGACTCCAGACCCTTCTAGACACACTCAGGACCATTCTAAAGGCCCCCAGACCTTTCTAATGCCCCTCAGGGCCTTTCTAAAGGCCCCCATACCCTTCTAATGCCCCTCAGGTCATTTCTAAAGGCACCCAGACCCTTCTAATGCCACTCAGGGCCTTTCTAAAGGCCGCGAGACCCTTATAATTCCCCTGAGGGCCTTTAAAAAGGCCCCCAGACGATTCTGGACCCCCTCAGGACGCTTCTAATAGCCCCCAGACCCTTCTAGAGCCCCTCAGGGCCTTTCTAAAGGCCTCCACACCCTTCTAATGACCCTCAAGACCCATGTAAAGGCCCCTAGACCCTTCTAGATTGCCTCAGGACCCATCTAAAAGCCCCCAGACCCTTCTAATGCCTTTCAGGACCCTTATGAAGGCCACAAGACCCTTCTAATGCCCCTCAGGACCTTTCTAAACGCCCTCAGACCCTTCTAATGCCCCTCAGGGCATTTATAAAGGTTCCCAGACCCTTCTAGAGCCCGTCAGGACACTTATAAAGGTCCCCAGACCCTTCTACTGCCCCTCAGGAGCATTCTAAAGGCCCCCAGACTCTTCTAATGTTTCTCAGGTCATATCTAAAGGCACCCAGACCCTTCAAATGCCACTCAGGGCATTTCTAAAATACGTGAGACCCTTATAATCCTTTTGAGGGCCTTTAAAAAGGCCCCCAGACCCTTCTGGACCCCCTCAGGACGCTTCTAATAGCCCCAGACCTTTCTAATGCCTTTCAGGGCCTTTCTAAAGGCCTCCACACCCTTCTAATGACCCTCAAGACCCATGTAAAGGCCCCTAGACCCTTCTAGATTGCCTCAGGACCCATCTAAAAGCCCCCAGACCATTCTAATGCCTTTCAGGACCCTTATGAAGGCCACCAGACCCTTCTAATGCCCCTCAGGACCTTTCTAAAGGCCCTCAGACCCTTCTAATGCCCCTCAGGGCATTTATAAAGGTTCCCAGACCCTTCTAGAGCCCGTCAGGACCATTATAAAGGCCCCCAGACCATTCTAGAGCCCCTCAGGACACTTCTAAAGGCCCGCAGACCATTCTAATGCCCGTCAGGGCCTTTCTAAAGGTCCCCAGACCCTTCTACTGCCCCTCAGGAGCATTCTAAAGGCCCCCAGACCCTTCTAATGCCCCACAGGGCCTTTCTAAAGGTCCCCAGACCCTTCTAGAGCCCCTGAAGACCCTTCTAAAGGCCCCCAGACCCTTATAGAGCCCCTCAGGACCCTTCTAAAGTCCCCCAGACCCTGCTAGTTCCCCTCAGGGCTTTTATAAGGGCACCCAGAATCTTCTAATGCCCCTCAGGACCCTTATAAAGGCACCCAGACCCTTCTAGACCCTCTCAGGGCAGTTTTAAATGCCTCCAGACCCTTCTAGACCCGCTCAGGACCATTCTAAAGGGACCCAGACCCTTCTAATGCCCCTCAGGGCCTTTCTAAAGTAAACCAGACGCTTCTAGAACCTCTCAGGGCCTTTCTATATCAACCCAGACCCCTGTAATGCCACTCAGGGCCTTTCTAAAGGCCGCGAGACCCTTATAATCCCCCTGAGGGCCTTTAAAAAGGCCCCCAGACCCTTCTGGACCACCTCTGGACACTTCTAATAGCCCCCAGACCCTTCTAGAGCCCCTCAGGGTCTTTCTAAAGGCATCCACACCCTTCTAATGACCCTCAAGACCCATGTAAAGGCCCCTAGACCCTTCTAGATTGCCTCAGGACACATCTAAAAGCCCCCAGACCCTTCTAATGCTTTCAGGACCCTTATTAAGGCCACAAGACCCTTCTAATGCCCCTCAGGACCTTTCTAAAGGCCCTCAGACCCTTCTAATGCCACTCAGGGCATTTATAAAGGTTCCCAGACCCTTCTAGATCACGTCAGGACACTTATAAAGGTCCCCAGACCCTTCTACTGCCCCTCAGGAGCATTCTAAAGGCCCCCAGACCCTTCTAATGCCCCACAGGGCCTTTCTAAAGGTCCCCAGACCCTTCTAGAGCCCATGAAGACCCTTCTAAAGGCCCCCAGACCCTTATAGAGCCCCTCAGGACCCTTCTAAAGTCCCCCAGACCCTGCTAATTCCCCTCAGGGCATTTATAAGGGCACCCAGACCCTTCTAATGCCCCTCAGGACTCTTATAAAGGCACCCAGACCCTTCTAGAGCCTCTCAGGACAGTTTTAAATGCCTAAAGACCCTTCTAGAACCCCCCAGGACCATTCTAAAGGCCCCCAGACCCTTCTAATGCCCCTCAGGGCCTTTCTAAAGTACCCCAGACACTTCTAGAACCTCTCAGGGCCTTTCTATATGACCCCAGGCCCTTGTAATGCCACTCAGGGCCTTTCTAAAGGCAGCGAGACCCTTATAATCCCACTGAGGGCCTTTAAAAAGGCCCCCAGACCCTTCTGGACTCCCTCAGGATGCTTCTAATAGCCCCCAGACCCTTCTAGAGCCCCTCAGGACCATTCTAAAGGCCCCCAGACACTTCTAATGCCCCTCAGGACATTTCTAAAGGCCCCCAGACCCTTCTAATGCCCCTCAGGGCCTTTCTAAATTACCCCAGACACTTCTAGAACCTCTCAGGGACTTTCTATATGAACCCAGACCCTTCTAATGCCCCTCAGGTCCTTTCTAAAGGCCCCCATACCCTTCTAATGCCCCTCAGGACATTTCTAAAGGTCCCCAGACCCTTCTAGAGCCCCTCTGGACATTTCTAAATGCACGCAGACCCTTTTAATGCCACTCAGGGCCTTTCTAAAGGCCGCGAGACCCTTATAATCCCCCTGATGGCCTTTAAAAAGGCCCCCAGACCCTTCTGGACCCCCTCAGGATGCTTCTAATAGCCCCCAGACTCTTCTAAAGCCCCTCAGCGCCTTTCTAAAGGCCTCCACACCCTTCTAATGACCCTCAAGACCCATGTAAAGGCCCCTAGACCCTTCTAGATTGCCTCAGGACCCATCTAATAGCCCCCAGATCCTTCTAATGCCTTTCAGGACCCTTATGAACGCCACAAGACCCTTCTAATGCCCCTCAGGACCTTTCTAAAGGCCCTCAGACCCTTCTAATGCCCCTCAGGGCATTTATAAAGGTTCCCAGACCCTTCTAGAGCCAGTCAGGACCCTTATAAAGGCCCCCAGACCATTCTAGAGCCCCTCAGGACACTTCTAAAGGCCCGCAGACCATTCTAATGCCCGTCAGGGCCTTTCTAAAGGTCCCCAGACCCTTCTACTGCCCCTCAGGAGCATTCTAAAGGCCCCCAGACCCTTCTAATGCCCCACAGGGCCTTTCTAAAGGTCCCCAGACCCTTCTAGAGCCCCTGAAGACCCTTCTAAAGGCCCCCAGACCCTTATAGAGCCCCTCAGGACCCTTCTAAAGTCCACTAGACCCTGCTAGTTCCCCTCAGGGCTTTTATAAGGGCACACAGAATCTTCTAATGCCCCTCAGGACCCTTATAAAGGCACCCAGACCCTTCTAATGCCCCTCAGGGCCTTTCTAAAGTAAATCAGACACTTCTAGATCTTCTCAGGGCCTTTCTTTATGAACCCAGACCCTTCTAATGCCACTCAGGGCCTTTCTAAAGGCCGCGAGACCCTTATAATCCCCCTGAGGGCCTTTTAAAAGGCCCCCAGACCCTTCTGGACCCCCTCAGAACGCATCTAATAGCCCCCAGACCCTTCTAGAGCCCCTCAGGGCCTTTCTAAAGGCATCCACACCCTTCTAATGACCCTCAAGACCCATGTAAAGGCCCCCAGACCCTTCTAGATTGCCTAAGGACCCATCTAAAAGCCCCCAGACCCTTCTAATGCATTTCAGGACCTTTCTAAAGGACCTCAGACCCTTCTAATGCCCCTCAGGGCATTTATAAAGGTTCCCAGACCCTTCTAGAGCCCGTCAGGACCCTTATAAAGGCCCCCAGACCATTCTAGAGCCCCTCAGGACACGTCTAAAGGCCCGCAGACCATTCTAATGCCCGTCAGGGCCTTTATAAAGGTCCCCAGACGCTTCTACTGCCCCTCAGGAGCATTCTAAAGGCCCCCAGACCCTTCTAATGCCCCACAGGGCCTTTCTAAAGGTCCCCAGACCCTTCTAGAGCCCCTGAAGACCCTTCTAAAGGCCCCCAGACCATAATAGAGCCCCTCAGGACCCTTCTAAAGTCCCCCAGACCCTGCTAGTTCCCCTCAGGGCTTTTATAAGGGCACCCAGAATCTTCTAATGCCCCTCAGGACCATTATAAAGGCACCCAGACCCTTCTAGAGCCTCTCAGGACAGTTTTAAATGCGTCCAGACCCTTCTAGACCCCCTCAGGACCATTCTAAAGGCCCCCAGACCCTTCTAATGCCCCTCAGGGGCTTTCTAAAGTAAACCAGACACTTCTAGAACCTCTCAAGGCCTTTCTATAAGAACCCAGACCCTTGTAATGCCACTCAGAGCCTTTCTAAAGGCCGCAAGACCCTTATAATCCCCCTGAGGGCCTTTAAAAGGCCCCCAGACCCTTCTGGACCCCCTCAGGACACTTCTAATAGGCCCCAGACCCTTCTAGAGCCCCTCAGGGCCTTTCTAAAGGCTTCCACACCCTTCTAATGACCATCAAGACCCATGTAAAGGCCCCTAGACCCTTCTAGATTGCCTCAGGACCCATCTAAAAGCCCCCAGACCCTTCTAATACCTTTCAGGACCCTTATGAAGGACACAAGACCCTTCTAATGCCCCTCAGGACCATTCTAAAGGCCCTCAGACCCTTCTAATGCCCCTCAGGGCATTTATAAAGGTTCCCAGACCCTTCTAGAGCCCGTCAGGACCCTTATAAAGGCCCCCAGACCATTCTAGAGCCCCTCAGGACACTTCTAAATCCCGCAGACCATTCTAATGCCCGTCAGGGCCTTTACAAAGGTCCCCAGACCTTTCTACTGCCCCTCAGGAGCATTCTAAAGGCCCCCAGACCCTTCTAATGCCCCACAGGGCCTTTCTAAATGTCCCCAGACCCTTCTGGACCCCCTCAGGACGCTTCTAATAGCCCCCAGACCCTTCTAGAGCCCCTCAGGGCCTTTCTAAAGGCCTCCACACCATTCTAATGACCTTCAAGACCCATGTAAAGGCCCCCAGACCCTTCTAGATTGCCTCAGGACCCATGTAAAAGCACCCAGACCCTTCTAATGCCATTCAGGGCCTTTCTAAAGGCCTGCACACCCTTCTAATGACCCTCAAGACCCATGTAAAGGCCCCCAGACCATTCTAGATTGCCTCAGGACCCATCTAAAAGCCCCAAGACCCTTCCAATGCATTTCAGGACCCTTATGAAGGCCACAAGACCATTCTAATGCCCCTCAGGACCTTTCTAAAGGCCCTCAGACCCTTCTAATGCCCCTCAGGGCATTTATAAAGATTCCCAGACCCTTCTAGAGCCCGCCAGGACCCTTATAAAGGCCCCCAGACCATTCTAGAGCACCTCAGGACACTTCTAAAGGCTCGCACACCATTCTAATGCCCGTCAGGGCCTTTATAAAGGTCCCCAGACCCTTCTACTGCCCCTCAGGAGCATTCTAAAGGCCCCCAGACCCTTCTAATGCCCCACAGGGCCTTTCTAAAGGTCCCCAGACCCTTCTAGAGCCCCTGAAGACCCTTCTAAAGGCCCCCAGACCCTTATAGAGCCCTTCAGGACCCTTCTAAAGTCCCCCAGACCCTGCTAGTTCCCCTAAGGGCTTTTATAACGGCACCCAGAATCTTCTAATGCCCCTCAGGACCCTTATAAAGGCACCCAGACCCTTCTAGAGCCTCTCAGGACAGTTTTAAATGCCTCCAGACCCTTCTAGAACCCCTCAGGACCATTCTAAAGGACCCCAGACCCTTCTAATGCCACTCAGGGCCTTTCTAAAGTACCCCAGACACTTCTAGAACCTCTCAGGGCCTTTCTATATGACCCCAGACCCTTGTAATGCCACTCAGGGACTTTCTAAAGGCCGCGAGACCCTTATAATCCCCCTGAGGGCCTTTAAAAAGGCCCCCAGACCATTCTGGACCCCCTCAGGAAGCTTCTAATAGCCCCCAGACCCTTCTAGAGCCCCTCAGGGACTTTCTAAAGGCCTCCACACCCTTCTAATGACCCTCAAGACCCATGTAAAGGCCCCTAGACCCTTCTAGATTGCCTCAGGACACATCTAAAAGCCCCCAGACCCTTCTAATGCCTTTCAGGACCCTTATGAAGGCCACAAGACCTTTCTAATGCCCCTCAGAACCTTTCTAAAGGCCCTCAGACCCTTCTAATGCCCCTCAGGGCATTTATAAAGGTCCCCAGACCCATCTAGAGCCCCTGAAGACCCTTCTAAAGGCCCCCAGACCCTTCTAGAGCCCCTCAGGACAATTCTAAAGTCCCCCAGACCCTGCTAATTCCGCTCAGGGCTTTTATAATGGCACCCAGAATCTTCTAATGCCCCACAGGACCCTTATAATGGCACCCAGACCCTTCTAATGCCCCTCAGGGCCTTTCTAAAGTAAATCAGACACTTCTAGATCCTCTCAGGGCCTTTCTATATGACCCCAGACCCTTCTAATGCCCGTCAGGGCCTTTATAAAGGTCCCCAGACCCTTCTACTGCCCCTCAGGAGCATTCTAAAGGCCCCCAGACCCTTCTAATGCCCCACAGGGCCTTTATAAAGGTCCCCAGACGCTTCTAGAGCCCCTGAAGACCCTTCTAAAGGCACCCAGACCCTTCTAATGCCCCTCAAGGCCTTTCTAAAGCACCCCAGACACTTCTAGAACCTCTCAGGGCCTTTCTATATGACCCCAGACGCTTGTAATGCCCCTCAGGGCTTTTCTAAAGTACCCCATACCCTTCTAATGCCCCTCAGGATATTTCTAAAGGCCCCCAGACCCTTCTAGAGCCCCTCAGGACATTTCTAAAGGCAGATCCCAGACCCTTCTAATGCCCGTCAGGGCCTTTATAAAGGTCCCCAGACCCTTCTACTGCCCCTCAGGAGCATTCTAAAGGCCCCCAGACCCTTCTAATGCCCCACAGGGCCTTTATAAAGGTCCCCAGACGCTTCTAGAGCCCCTGAAGACCCTTCTAAAGGCACCCAGACCCTTCTAATGCCCCTCAGGGCTTTTCTAAAGTACCCCAGACACTTCTAGAACCTCTCAGGGCCTTTCTATATGACCCCAGACCCTTCTAATGCCACTCAGGTCCTTTCTAAAGGCCGCGAGACCCTTATAATCCCCCTGAGGGCCTTTAAAAAGGCCCCCAGACCCTTCTGGACCCCCTCAGGACGCTTCTAATAGCCCCCAGACCTTTCTAGAGCCCCTCAGGGCCTTTCTAAAGGCCTCCACACCCTTCTAATGACCCTCAAGACCCATGTAAAGGCCCCCAGACGCTTCTAGATTGCCTCAGGACCCATCTAAAAGCCCCCAGACTCTTCTAATGCCATTCAGGGCCTTTCTAAATGCCTCCACACCCTTATAATGACCCTCAAGACCCATGTAAAGGCCCTCAGACCCTTGTAGATTGCCTCAGGACCCATCCAAAAGCCCCCAGACCCTTCTAATGCCTTTCAGGACCCTTATGAAGGCCACAAGACCTTTCTAATGCCCCTCAGGACCTTTCTAAAGGCCCTCAGACCCTTCTAGAGCCCCTCAGGGCATTTATAAAGGTCTCCAGACCCTTCTACTGCACCTCAGGAGCATTCTAAAGGCCCCCAGACCCTTCTAATGCCCCACAGGGCCTTTCTAAAGGTCCCCAGACCCTTCTAGAGCCCCTCAAGACCCTTCTAAAATCCCCCAGACCTTTATAGAGCCCCTCAGGACCCTTCTAAAGTCCCCCAGACCCTGCTAATTCCCCTCAGGGCTTTTATAAGGGCACCCAGACCCTTCTAGAGCCCCTCAGGACATTTCTAAAGGCACCCAGACCCTTCTAATGCCACTCAGGGCCTTTCTAAATGCCGCGAGACCCTTATAATCCCCCTGAGGGCCTTTAAAAAGGCCCCCAGACCATTCTGGACCCCCTCAGGACGCTTCTAATAGCCCACAGACCCTTCTAATTCCTTTCAGGGCCTTTCTAAAGGCCTCCACACCCTTCTAATGACCCTCAAGACCCATATAAAGGCCCCCAGACCCTTCTAGATTGCCTCAGGACCCATCTAAAAGCCCCCAGACCCTTCTAATGCCTTTCAGGACCCTTATGAAGGCCACAAGACCCTTCTAATGCCCCTCAGTACCATTCTAAAGGCCCTCAGACCCTTCTAATGCCCCTCAGGGCATTTATAAAGGTTCCCAGACCCTTCTAGAGCCCGTCAGGACCCTTATAAAGGCCCCCAGACCATTCTAGAGCACCTCAGGACACTTCTAAAGGCCCGCAGACCATTCTAATGCCCCTCAGGGCCTTTATAAAGGTCCCCAGACCCTTCTACTGCCACTCAGGAGCATTCAAAAGGCCCCCAGACCCTTCTACTGCCCCACAGGGCCTTTCTAAAGGTCCCCAGACCCTTCTAGTGCCCCTCAGGGCCTTTCTAAAGGCCTCCACACCCTTCTAATGACCCTCAAGACCCATATAAAGGCCCCCAGACCCTTCTAGATTGCCTGAGGACCTATCTAAATGCCCCCAGACCCTTCTAATGCCTTTCAGGGCCTTTCTAAAGGCCTCCACACCCTTCTAATGACCCTCAAGACCCATGTAAATGCCTCTAGTCCCTTCTAGATTGCCTCAGGACCCATCTAAAAGACCCCAGACCCTTCTAATGCCTTTCAGGACCCTTATGAAGGCCACAAGACCCTTCTAATGCCCCTCAGGACCTTTGTAAAGGCCCTCAGACCCTTCTAATGCCCCTCAGGGCCCTTCTAAAGGCCCCCAGACCCTTCTAATGCCCCTCAGAGCCTTTCTAAAGTACCCCAGACACTTCTAGAACCTCTCAGGGCCTTTCTATATGACCCCAGACCCTTGTAATGCCCCTCAGGGCTTTTCTAAAGGCCCCCATACCCTTCTAATGCCCCTCAGGACATTTCTAAAGGCCCCCAGACCATTCTAGAGCCCCTCAGGACATTTCTAAAGGCACCCAGACCCTTCTAATGCCACTCAGGGCCTTTCTAAAGGCCGCGAGACCCTTATAATCCCCCTGAGGGCCTTTAAAAAGGCCCCCAGACCATTCTGGACCCCCTCAGGACGCTTCTAATAGCCCCCAGACCCTTCTAGAGCCCCTCAGGGCCTTTCTAAAGGCCTCCACACCATTCTAATGACCCTCAAGACCCATGTAAAGGCCCCCAGACCCTTCTAGATTGCCTCAGGACGCTTCTAAAAGCACCCAGACCCTTCTAATGCCTTTCAGGGCCTTTCTAAATGCCTCCACACCCTTCTAATGACACTCAAGACCCATGTAAAGGCCCCCAGACCCTTCTCGATTGCCTCAGGACCCATCTAAAAGCCCCCAGACACTTCTAATGCATTTCAGGACCCTTATGAAGGCCACAAGACCCTTCTAATGCCCCTCAGGGCATTTCTAAAGGTTCCCAGACCCTTCTAGAGACCGTCAGGACCATTATAAAGGCCCCCCGACCATTCTAGAGCCCCTCAGGACACTTCTAAAGGCCTGCAGACCATTCAAATGCCTGTCAGGGCCTTTCTAAAGGTCCCCAGACCCTTCTACTGCCCCTCAGGAGCATTCTAAAGGCCCCCAGACCCTTCTAATGCCCCTCAGGACAATTCTAAAGGCCCCCAGACCCTTCTAGAACCCCTAAGGACATTTCTAAAGGCACCCAGACCCTTCTGATGCCACTCAGGGCCTTTCTAAAGGCCGCGAGACCCTTGTAATCCCCCTGAGGGCCTTTAAAAAGGCCCCCAGACCCTTCTGGACCCCCTCAGGACGCTTCTAATAGCCCCCAGACCCTTCTAGAGCCCCTCAGGGCCTTTCTAAAGGCCTCCACACCCTTCTAATGACCCTCAAGACCCATGTAAAGGCCCCCAGACCCTTCTAGATTGCCTCAGGACCCATCCAAAAGCCCCCAGACCCTTCTAATGCCTTTCAGGACCCTTATAAAGGCCACAAGACCCTTCTAATGCCCCTCAGGACCTTTCTAAAGGCCCTCAGACCCTTCTAGTGCCCCTCAGGGCATTTATAAAGGTTCCCAGACCCTTCTAGAGCCTGTCAGGACCCTTATAAAGGCCCCCAGACCCTTCTAGAGCCCCTCAGGACACTTCTAAAGGCCCGCAGACCATTCTAATGCCCGTCAGGGCCTTTATAAAGGTCCCCAGACCCTTCTACTGCCCCTCAGGAGCATTCTAAAGGCCCCCAGACCCTTCTAATGCCCCACAGGGCCTTTCTAAAGGTCCCCAGACCCTTCTAGAGCCCCTGAAGACCCTTCTAAAGGCCCCCAGACCCTTATGGAGCCGCTCAGGACCCTTCTAAAGTCCCCCAGACCCTGCTAATTCCCTTCAGGGCTTTTATAAGGGCACCCAGACCCTTCTAATGCCCCTCAGGACATTTATAAAGGCCCACAGAACCTTCTAGAGCCCCTCAGGACATTTCTAAAGGCACCCAGACCCTTGTAACGCCACTCAGGGCCTTTCTAAAGGCCGCGAGACCCTTATAATCCCCCTGAGGGCCTTTAAAAAGGCCCCCAGACCCTTCTAGATTGCCTCAGGACGCTTCTAATAGCCCCCAGACCCTTCTAGAGCGCCTCAGGGCCTTTCTAAAGGCCTCCACACCCTTCTAATGACCCTCAAGACCCATGTAAAGGCCCCTAGACCCTTCTAGATTGCCTCAGGACCCATCTAAAAGCCCCCAGACCCTTCTAATGCCTTTCAGGGCCTTTCTAAATGCCTCCACACCCTTCTAATGACCCTCAAGACACATGTAAAGTCCCCCAGACCCTTCTAGATTGCCTCAGGACCCATCCAAAAGCCCCCAGACCCTTCTAATGCCTTTCAGGACCCTTATGAAGGCCACAAGACCCTTCTAATGCCCCTCAGGACCTTTCTAAAGGCCCTCAGACCCTTCTAATTCCCCTCAGGGCATTTATAAAGGTTATCAGACCCTTCTAGAGCCCGTCAGGACCCTTATAAAGGCCCCCAGACCATTCTAGAGCCCCTCAGGACACTTCTAAAGTCCCCCAGACCATTCCAATGCCCGTCAGGGCATTTATAAAGGTCCCCAGACCCTTCTACTGCCCCTCAGGAGCATTCTAAAGGCCCCCAGACCCTTCTAATGCCCCACACGGCCTTTCTAAAGGTCCCCAGACCCTTCTAGAGCCCCTGAAGACCCTTCTAAAGGCACCCAGACCCTTCTAATGCCCCTCAGGGCTTTTCTAATGTACCCCAGACACTTCTAGAACCTCTCAGGGCCTTTCTATATGACCCCAGACCCTTCTAATGCCACTCAGGGCCTTTCTAAAGGCCGCGAGACCCTTATAATCCCCCTGAGGGCCTTTAAAAAGGCCCCCAGACCCTTCTGGACCCCCTCAGGACGCTTCTAATAGCCCCCAGACCTTTCTAGAGCCCCTCAGGGCCTTTCTAAAGGCCTCCACACCCTTCTAATGACCCTCAAGACCCATGTAAAGGCCCCCAGACGCTTCTAGATTGCCTCAGGACCCATCTAAAAGCCCCCAGACTCTTCTAATGCCATTCAGGGCCTTTCTAAATGCCTCCACACCCTTATAATGACCCTCAAGACCCATGTAAAGGCCCTCAGACCCTTCTAGATTGCCTCAGGACCCATCCAAAAGCCCCCAGACCCTTCTAATGCCTTTCAGGACCCTTATGAAGGCCACAAGACCTTTCTAATGCCCCTCAGGACCTTTCTAAAGGCCCTCAGACCCTTCTAGAGCCCCTCAGGGCATTTATAAAGGTCCCCAGACCCTTCTACTGCACCTCAGGAGCATTCTAAAGGCCCCCAGACCCTTCTAATGCCCCACAGGGCCTTTCTAAAGGTCCCCAGACCCTTCTAGAGCCCCTCAAGACCCTTCTAAAATCCCCCAGACCTTTATAGAGCCCCTCAGGACCCTTCTAAAGTCCACCAGACCCTGCTAATTCCCCTCAGGGCTTTTATAAGGGCACCCAGACCCTTCTAGAGCCCCTCAGGACATTTCTAAAGGCACCCAGACCCTTCTAATGCCACTCAGGGCCTTTCTAAATGCCGCGAGACCCTTATAATCCCCCTGAGGGCCTTTAAAAAGGCCCCCAGACCATTCTGGACCCCCTCAGGACGCTTCTAATAGCCCACAGACCCTTCTAATTCCTTTCAGGGCCTTTCTAAAGGCCTCCACACCCTTCTAATGACCCTCAAGACCCATATAAAGGCCCCCAGACCCTTCTAGATTGCCTCAGGACCCATCTAAAAGCCCCCAGACCCTTCTAATGCCTTTCAGGACCCTTATGAAGGCCACAAGACCCTTCTAATGCCCCTCAGGACCTTTCTAAAGGCCCTCAGACCCTTCTAATGCCCCTCAGGGCATTTATAAAGGTTCCCAGACCCTTCTAGAGCCCGTCAGGACCCTTATAAAGGCCCCCAGACCATTCTAGAGCACCTCAGGACACTTCTAAAGGCCCGCAGACCATTCTAATGCCCCTCAGGGCCTTTATAAAGGTCCCCAGACCCTTCTACTGCCACTCAGGAGCATTCAAAAGGCCCCCAGACCCTTCTACTGCCCCACAGGGCCTTTCTAAAGGTCCCCAGACCCTTCTAGTGCCCCTCAGGGCCTTTCTAAAGGCCTCCACACCCTTCTAATGACCCTCAAGACCCATATAAAGGCCCCCAGACCCTTCTAGATTGCCTGAGGACCTATCTAAATGCCCCCAGACCCTTCTAATGCCTTTCAGGGCCTTTCTAAAGGCCTCCACACCCTTCTAATGACCCTCAAGACCCATGTAAATGCCTCTAGTCCCTTCTAGATTGCCTCAGGACCCATCTAAAAGACCCCAGACCCTTCTAATGCCTTTCAGGACCCTTATGAAGGCCACAAGACCCTTCTAATGCCCCTCAGGACCTTTGTAAAGGCCCTCAGACCCTTCTAATGCCCCTCAGGGCCCTTCTAAAGGCCCCCAGACCCTTCTAATGCCCCTCAGAGCCTTTCTAAAGTACCCCAGACACTTCTAGAACCTCTCAGGGCCTTTCTATATGACCCCAGACCCTTGTAATGCCCCTCAGGGCTTTTCTAAAGGCCCCCATACCCTTCTAATGCCCCTCAGGACATTTCTAAAGGCCCCCAGACCATTCTAGAGCCCCTCAGGACATTTCTAAAGGCACCCAGACCCTTCTAATGCCACTCAGGGCCTTTCTAAAGGCCGCGAGACCCTTATAATCCCCCTGAGGGCCTTTAAAAAGGCCCCCAGACCATTCTGGACCCCCTCAGGACGCTTCTAATAGCCCCCAGACCCTTCTAGAGCCCCTCAGGGCCTTTCTAAAGGCCTCCACACCATTCTAATGACCCTCAAGACCCATGTAAAGGCCCCCAGACCCTTCTAGATTGCCTCAGGACGCTTCTAAAAGCCCCCAGACCCTTCTAATGCCTTTCAGGGCCTTTCTAAATGCCTCCACACCCTTCTAATGACACTCAAGACCCATGTAAAGGCCCCCAGACCCTTCTAGATTGCCTCAGGACCCATCTAAAAGCCCCCAGACACTTCTAATGCATTTCAGGACCCTTATGAAGGCCACAAGACCCTTCTAATGCCTCTCAGGGCATTTCTAAAGGTTCCCAGACCCTTCTAGAGACCGTCAGGACCATTATAAAGGCCCCCCGACCATTCTAGAGCCCCTCAGGACACTTCTAAAGGCCCGCAGACCATTCAAATGCCTGTCAGGGCCTTTCTAAAGGTCCCCAGACCCTTCTACTGCCCCTCAGGAGCATTCTAAAGGCCCCCAGACCCTTCTAATGCCCCTCAGGACAATTCTAAAGGCCCCCAGACCCTTCTAGAACCCCTAAGGACATTTCTAAAGGCACCCAGACCCTTCTGATGCCACTCAGGGCCTTTCTAAAGGCCGCGAGACCCTTGTAATCCCCCTGAGGGCCTTTAAAAAGGCCCCCAGACCCTTCTGGACCCCCTCAGGACGCTTCTAATAGCCCCCAGACCCTTCTAGAGCCCCTCAGGGCCTTTCTAAAGGCCTCCACACCCTTCTAATGACCCTCAAGACCCATGTAAAGGCCCCCAGACCCTTCTAGATTGCCTCAGGACCCATCCAAAAGCCCCCAGACCCTTCTAATGCCTTTCAGGACCCTTATAAAGGCCACAAGACCCTTCTAATGCCCCTCAGGACCTTTCTAAAGGCCCTCAGACCCTTCTAGTGCCCCTCAGGGCATTTATAAAGGTTCCCAGACCCTTCTAGAGCCTGTCAGGACCCTTATAAAGGCCCCCAGACCCTTCTAGAGCCCCTCAGGACACTTCTAAAGGCCCGCAGACCATTCTAATTCCCGTCAGGGCCTTTATAAAGGTCCCCAGACCCTTCTACTGCCCCTCAGGAGCATTCTAAAGGCCCCCAGACCCTTCTAATGCCCCACAGGGCCTTTCTAAAGGTCCCCAGACCCTTCTAGAGCCCCTGAAGACCCTTCTAAAGGCCCCCAGACCCTTATGGAGCCGCTCAGGACCCTTCTAAAGTCCCCCAGACCCTGCTAATTCCCCTCAGGGCTTTTATAAGGGCACCCAGACCCTTCTAATGCCCCTCAGGACATTTATATAGGCCCACAGAACCTTCTAGAGCCCCTCAGGACATTTCTAAAGGCACCCAGACCCTTGTAACGCCACTCAGGGCCTTTCTAAAGGCCGCGAGACCCTTATAATCCCCCTGAGGGCCTTTAAAAAGGCCCCCAGACCCTTCTGGACCCCCTCAGGACGCTTATAATAGCCCCCAGACCCTTCTAGAGCCCCTCAGGGCCTTTCTAAAGGCCTCCACACCCTTCTAATGACCCTCAAGACCCATGTAAAGGCCCCCAGACCCTTCTAGATTGCCTCAGGACGCTTCTAATAGCCCCCAGACCCTTCTAGATCCCCTCAGGGCCTTTCTAAATGCCTCCACACCCTTCTAATGACCCTCAAGACCCATGTAAAGGACCCCAGACCCTTCTAGATTGCCTCAGGACGCTTCTAATAGCCCCCAGACCCTTCTAGAGCCCCTCAGGGCCTTTCTAAAGGCCTCCACACCCTTCTAATGACCCTCAAGACCCATGTAAAGGCCCCCAGACCCTTCTAGATTGCCTCAGGACCCATCTAAAAGCCCCCAGACCCTTCTAATGCCTTTCAGGGCCTTTCTAAATGCCTCCACACCCTTCTAATGACCCTCAAGACACATGTAAAGTCCCCCAGACCCTTCTAGATTGCCTCAGGACCCATCCAAAAGCCCCCAGACCCTTCTAATGCCTTTCAGGACCCTTATGAAGGCCACAAGACCCTTCTAATGCCCGTCAGGACCTTTCTAAAGGCCCTCAGACCCTTCTAATTCCCCTCAGGGCATTTATAAAGGTTCCCAGACCCTTCTAGAGCCCGTCAGGACCCTTATAAAGGCCCCCAGACCATTCTAGAGCCCCTCAGGACACTTCTAAAGTCCCCCAGACCATTCCAATGCCCGTCAGGGCATTTATAAAGGTCCCCAGACCCTTCTACTGCCCCTCAGGAGCATTCTAAAGGCCCCCAGACCCTTCTAATGCCCCACAGGGCCTTTCTAAAGGTCCCCAGACCCTTCTAGAGCCCCTGAAGACCCTTCTAAAGGCCCCCAGACCATTATAGAGCCCCTCAGGACCCTTCTAAAGTCCCCCAGACCCTGCTAATTCCCCTCAGGGCTTTTATAAGGGCACCCAGACCCTTCTAATTCCCCTCAGGACATTGCTAAAGGCCCACAGAATCTTCTAGAGCCCCTCAGGACATTTCTAAAGGCACCCAGACCCTTGTAATGCCACTTAGGGCCTTTCTAAAGGACGCGAGACCCTTATAATCCCCCTGAGGGCCTTTAAAAAGGCCCCCAGACCCTTCTGGATCCCCTCAGGATGCTTCTAAAAGCCCCCAGACCCTTCTAATGCCTTTCAGGGCCTTTCTAAAGGCCTCCACACCCTTCTAATGACCCTCAGGACCCATGTAAAGGCCTCTAGACCCTTCTAGATTGCCTAAGGACCCATCTAAAAGACCCCAGACCCTTCTAATGCCTTTCAGGACCCTTATGAAGGCCACAAGACCCTTCTAATGCCCCTCAGGACCATTGTAAAGGCCCTCAGACCCTTCTAATGCCCCTCAGGGCCCTTCTAAAGGCCCCCAGACCCTTCTAATGCCCCTCAGGGCCTTTCTAAAGTACCCCAGACACTTCTAGAACCTCTCAGGGCCTTTCTATATGACCCCAGACCCTTGTAATGCCCCTCAGGGCTTTTCTAAAGGCCCCCATACCCTTCTAATGCCCCTCAGGACATTTCTAAAGGCCCCCAGACCCTTCTAGAGCCCCTCAGGACATTTCTAAAGGAACCCAGACCCTTCTAATGCCACTCAGGGCCTTTCTAAAGGCCGCGAGACCCTTATAATCCCCCTGAGGGCCTTTAAAAACGCCCCCAGACCCTTCTAGAGCCCCTCAGGGCCTTTCTAAAGGCCTCCACACCCTTCTAATGACCCTCAAGACCCATGTAAAGGCCCCCAGACCCTTCTAGATTGCCTCAGGACGCATCTAAAAGCCCCCAGACCCTTCTAATGCCTTTCAGGGCCTTTCTAAATGCCTCCACACCCTTCTAATGACACTCAAGACCCATGTAAAGGCCCCCAGACCCTTCTAGATTGACTCAGGACCCATCTAAAAGCCCCCAGACCCTTCTAATGCCTTTCAGGACCCTTATGAAGGCCACAAGACCCTTCTAATGCCCCTCAGGGCATTTATAAATGTTCCCAGACCCTTCTAGAGCCCGTCAGGACCTTTATAAAGGCCCCCCGACCATTCTAGAGCCCCTCAGGACACTTCTAAAGGCCCGCAGACCATTCTAATGCCTGTCAGGGCCTTTCTAAAGGTCCCCAGACCCTTATACTGCACCTCAGGAGCATTCTAAAGGCCCCCAGACCCTTCTAATGCCCCTCAGGACATTTCTAAAGGCCCCCAGACCCTTCTAGAGCCCCTCAGGACATTTCGAAAGGTACCAAGACCCTTGTAATTCCACTCAGGGCCTTTCTAAAGGCCGCGAGACCCTTATAATCCCCCTGAGGTCCTTTAAAAAGGCCCCCAGACCCTTCTGGACCCCGTCAGGACGCTTCTAATAGCCCCCAGACCCTTCTAGAGCCCCTCAGGGTCTTTCTAAAGGCCTCCACACCCTTCTAATGACCCTCAAGACCCATGTAAAGGCCCCCAGACCCTTCTAGATTGCCTCAGGACCCATCCAAAAGCCCCCAGACCCTTCTAATGCCTTTCAGGACCCTTATAAAAGCCACAAGACCCTTGTAATGCCACTCAGGACCTTTCTAAAGGCCCTCAGACCCTTCTAGTGCCCCTCAGGGCATTTATAAAGGATCCCAGACCATTCTAGAGCCTGTCAGGACCCTTATAAAGGCCCCCAGACCCTTCTAGAGCCCCTCAGGACACTTCTAAAGGCTTGCAGACCATTCTAATGCCCGTCAGGGCCTTTATAAAGGTCCCCAGACCATTCTACTGCCCCTCAGGAGCATTCTAAAGGCCCCCAGACCATTCTAATGCCCCACAGGGCCTTTCTAAAGGTCCCCAGACCCTTCTAGAGCCCCTGAAGACCCTTCTAAAGGCCCCCAGACCCTTCTAGAGCCCCTCAGGACCAATCTAAAGTCCCCCAGACCCTGCTAATTCCCCTAAGGGCTTTTATAAGGGCACCCAGACCATTCTAATGCCCCTCAGGACATTTCTAAAGGCCCACAGAACCTTCTAGAGCCCCTCAGGACATTTCTAAAGGCACCCAGACCCTTGTAACGCCACTCAGGGCCTTTCTAAAGGCCGCGAGACCCTTATAATCCTACTGAGGGCCTTTAAAAATGCCCCCAGACCCTTCTGGACCCCCTCAGGACGCTTCTAATAGCCCCCAGACCCTTCTAGAGCCCCTCAGGGCCTTTCTAAAGGCCTCCACACCCTTCGAATGACCCTCAAGACCCATGTAAAGGCCCCCAGACCCTTCTAGATTGCCTCAGGACCCATCTAAAAGCCCCCAGACCATTCTAATGCCTTTCAGGACCCTTATGAAGGACACAAGACCCTTCTAATGCCCCTCAGGACCTTTCTAAAGGCCCTCAGACCCTTCTAATGCCCCACAGGGCCTTTCTAAAGTACCCCAGACACTACTAGAACCTCTCAGGGCCTTTCTATATGACCCCAGACCCTTCTAATGCCACTCAGGGCCTTTCTAAAGGCCGCGAGACTCTTATAATCCCCCTGAGGGCCTTTAAAAAGGCCCCCAGACCTTTCTGGACCCCATCAGGACGCTTCTAATAGCCCCCAGACCCTTCTAGAGCCCCTCAGGGCCTTTCTAAAGGCCTCCACACCCTTCTAATGACCCTCAAGACCCATGTAAAGGCCCCCAGACCCTTCTAGATTGCCTCAGGACCCATCTAAAAGCCCCCAGACCATTCTAATGCCTTTCAGGACCCTTATGAAGGACACAAGACCCTTCTAATGCCACTCAGGACCTTTCTAAAGGCCCTCAGACCCTTCTAATGCCCCTCAGGGCCTTTCTAAAGTACCCCAGACACTTCTAGAACCTCTCAGGGCCTTTCTATATGACCCCAGACCCTTCTAATGCCACTCAGGGCCTTTCTAAAGGCCGCGAGACTCTTATAATCCCCCTGAGGGCCTTTAAAAAGGCCCCCAGACCTTTCTGGACCCCATCAGGACGCTTCTAATAGCCCCCAGACCCTTCTAGAGCCCCTCAGGGCCTTTCTAAAGGCCTCCACACCCTTCTAATGACCCTCAAGACCCATGTAAAGGCCCCCAGACCCTTCTAGATTGCCTCAGGACCCATCTAAAAGCCCCCAGACCATTCTAATGCCTTTCAGGACCCTTATGAAGGACACAAGACCCTTCTAATGCCACTCAGGACCATTCTAAAGGCCCTCAGACCCTTCTAATGCCCCTCAGGGCCTTTCTAAAGTACCCCAGACACTTCTAGAACCTCTCAGGGCCTTTCTATATGACCCCAGACCCTTCTAATGCCACTCAGGGCCTTTCTAAAGGCCGCGAGACTCTTATAATCCCCCTGAGGGCCTTTAAAAAGGCCCCCAGACCTTTCTGGACCCCATCAGGACGCTTCTAATAGCCCCCAGACCCTTCTAGAGCCCCTCAGGGCCTTTCTAAAGGCCTCCACACCCTTCGAATGACCCTCAAGACCCATGTAAAGGCCCCCAGACCATTCTAGATTGCCTCAGGACCCTTCTAAAAGCCCCCAGACCCTTCTAATGCCTTTCAGAGCCTTTCTAAATGCCTCCACACCCTTCTAATGACACTCAAGACACATGTAAAGGCCCCCAGACCCTTCTAGATTGCCTCAGGACCCATCCAAAAGCCCCCAGACCCTTCTAATGCCTTTCAGGACCCTTATGAAGGCCACAAGACCCTTCTAATGCCCCTCAGGACCTTTCTAAAGGCCCTCAGACCCTTCTAATTCCCCTCAGGGCATTTATAAAGGTTCCCAGACCCTTCTAGAGCCCGTCAGGACCCTTATAAAGGCCCCCAGACCATTCTAGAGCCCCTCAGGACACTTCTAAAGTCCCCCAGACAATTCTAATGCCCGTCAGGGCCTTTATAAAGGTCCTCAGACTCTTATACTGCCCCTCAAGATCATTCTAAAGGCCTCCAGACCCTTCTAATGCCCCACAGGGCCTTTCTAAAGGTCCCCAGACCCTTCTAGAGCCCCTGAAGACCCTTCTAAAGGCCCCCAGACCCTTATAGAGCCCCTCAGGACCCTTCTAAAGTCCCCCAGACCCTGCTAATTCCCCTCAGGGCTTTTATAAGGGCACCCAGACCCTTGTAATGCCCCTCAGGACATTTCTAAAGGCCCACAGAATCTTCTAGACCCCCTCAGGACATTTCTAAAGGCACCCAGACCCTTGTAATGCCACTCAGGGCCTTTCTAAAGGCCGCGAGACCCTTATAATCCCCCTGAGGGCCTTTAAAAAGGCCCCCAGACCCTTCTGGACCCCCTCAGGACGCTTCTAATAGCCCCCAGACCCTTCTAGAGCCCCTCAGGGCCTTTCTAAAGGCCTCCACACCCTTCTAATGACCCTCAAGACCCATGTAAAGGCCCCCAGACCATTCTAGATTGCCTGAGGACCCATCTAAAAGACCCCAGACCCTTCTAATGCCTTTCAGGACACTTATGAAGACCACAAGACCCTTCTAATGCCCCTCAGGACCTTTGTAAAGGACCTCAGACCCTTCTAATGCCCCTCAGGGCCCTTCTAAAGGCCCTCAAACCATTCTAACGCCCCTCAGGGCCTTTCTAAAGTATCCCAGACACTTCTAGAACCTCTCAGGGCCTTTCTATATGACCCCAGACCCTTGTAATGCCCCTCAGGGCTTTTCTAAAGGCCCCCATTCCCTTCTAATGCCCCTCAGGACATTTCTAAAGGCGCCCAGACCCTTCTAGATCCCCTCAGGACATTTCTAAAGGCCTCCACACCCTTCTAATGACCCTCAAGACCCATTTAAAGGCCCCCAGACCCTTCTGGACCCCCTCAGGATGCTTCTAAAAGCCCCCAGACCCTTCTAATGCTTTTCAGGGCCTTTCTAAAGGCCTCCACACCCTTCTAATGACCCTCAGGACCCATGTAAAGGCCTCTAGACCCTTCTAGATTGCCTCAGGACCCATCTAAAAGCCCCCAGACCCTTCTAATGCCTTTCAGGACCCTTATGAAGGCCACAAGACCCTTCTAGTGCCCCTCAGGACCTTTGTAAAGGCCCTCAGACACTTCTAATGCCCCTCAGGGCCCTTCTAAAGGCCCCCAGACCCTTCTAATGCCCCTCAGGGCCTTTCTAAATTACCCCAGACACTTCTAGAACCTCTCAGGGCCTTTCTATATGACCCCAGACCCTTGTAATGCCCCTCCGGGCTTTTCTAAAGGCCCCCATACCCTTCTAATGCCCCTCAGGACATTTCTAAAGGCCCCCAGACCCTTCTAGAGCCCCTCAGGACATTTCTAAAGGAACCCAGACCCTTCTAATGCAACTCAGGGCCTTTCTAAAGGCCGCGAGACCCTTATAATCCCCCTGAGGGCCTTTAAAAACCCCCCCAGACCCTTCTAGAGCCCCTCAGGGCCTTTCTAAAGGCCTCCACACCCTTCTAATGACCCTCAAGACCCATGTAAAGGCCCCCAGACCCTTCTAGATTACCTCAGGACGCTTCTAATAGCCCCCAGACCCTTCTAGAGCCCCTCAGGGCCTTTCTAAAGGCCTCCACACCCTTCTAATGACCCTCAAGACCCATGTAAAGGCCCCCAGACCCTTCTAGATTGCCTCAGGACCCATCTAAAAGCCCCCAGACCATTCTAATGCCTTTCAGGACCCTTATGAAGGACACAAGACCCTTCTAATGCCCCTCAGGACCTTTCTAAAGGCCCTCAGACCCTTCTAATGCCCCTCAGGGCCTTTCTAAAGTACCCCAGACACTTCTAGAACCTCTCAGGGCCTTTCTATATGACCCCAGACCCTTCTAATGCCACTCAGGGCCTTTCTAAAGGCCGCGAGACTCTTATAATCCCCCTGAGGGCCTTTAAAAAGGCCCCCAGACCTTTCTGGACCCCATCAGGACGCTTCTAATAGCCCCCAGACCCTTCTAGAGCCCCTCAGGGCCTTTCTAAAGGCCTCCACACCCTTCGAATGACCCTCAAGACCCATGTAAAGGCCCCCAGACCATTCTAGATTGCCTCAGGACCCTTCTAAAAGCCCCCAGACCCTTCTAATGCCTTTCAGAGCCTTTCTAAATGCCTCCACACCCTTCTAATGACACTCAAGACACATGTAAAGGCCCCCAGACCCTTCTAGATTGCCTCAGGACCCATCCAAAAGCCCCCAGACCCTTCTAATGCCTTTCAGGACCCTTATGAAGGCCACAAGACCCTTCTAATGCCCCTCAGGACCTTTCTAAAGGCCCTCAGACCCTTCTAATTCCCCTCAGGGCATTTATAAAGGTTCCCAGACCCTTCTAGAGCCCGTCAGGACCCTTATAAAGGCCCCCAGACCATTCTAGAGCCCCTCAGGACACTTCTAAAGTCCCCCAGACAATTCTAATGCCCGTCAGGGCCTTTATAAAGGTCCTCAGACTCTTATACTGCCCCTCAAGAGCATTCTAAAGGCATCCAGACCCTTCTAATGCCCCACAGGGCCTTTCTAAAGGTCCCGAGACCCTTCTAGAGCCCCTGAAGACCCTTCTAAAGGCCCCCAGACCCTTATAGAGCCCCTCAGGACCCTTCTAAAGTCCCCCAGACCCTGCTAATTCCCCTCAGGGCTTTTATAAGGGCACCCAGACCCTTCTAATGCCCCTCAGGACATTTCTAAAGGCCCACAGAATCTTCTAGACACCCTCAGGACATTTCTAAAGGCACCCAGACCCTTGTAATGCCACTCAGGGCCTTTCTAAAGGCCGCGAGACCCTTATAATCCCCCTGAGGGCCTTTAAAAAGGCCCCCAGACCCTTCTGGACCCCCTCAGGACGCTTCTAATAGCCCCCAGACCCTTCTAGAGCCCCTCAGGGCCTTTCTAAAGGCCTCCACACCCTTCTAATGACCCTCAAGACCCATGTAAAGGCCCCCAGACCATTCTAGATTGCCTGAGGAGCCATCTAAAAGACCCCAGACCCTTCTAATGCCTTTCAGGACACTTATGAAGACCACAAGACCCTTCTAATGCCCCTCAGGACCTTTGTAAAGGACCTCAGACCCTTCTAATGCCCCTCAGGGCCCTTCTAAAGGCCCTCAAACCATTCTAATGCCTCTCAGGGCCTTTCTAAAGTACCCCAGACACTTCTAGAACCTCTCAGGGCCTTTCTATATGACCCCAGACCCTTGTAATGCCCCTCAGGGCTTTTCTAAAGGCCCCCATTCCCTTCTAATGCCCCTCAGGACATTTCTAAAGGCGCCCAGACCCTTCTAGATCCCCTCAGGACATTTCTAAAGGCCTCCACACCCTTCTAATGACCCTCAAGACCCATGTAAAGGCCCCCAGACCCTTCTGGATCCCCTCAGGATGCTTCTAAAAGCCCCCAGACCCTTCTAATGCCTTTCAGGGCCTTTCTAAAGGCCTCCACACCCTTCTAATGACCCTCAAGACCCATGTAAATGCCTCTAGACCCTTCTAGATTGACTCAGGACCCATCTAAAAGACCCCAGACCCTTCTAATGCCTTTCAGGACCCTTATGAAGGCCACAAGACCCTTCTAATGCCCCTCAGGACCTTTGTAAAGGCCCTCAGACCCTTCTAATGCCCCTCAGGGCCCTTCTAAAGGCCCCCAGACCCTTCTAATGCCCCTCAGGGCCTTTCTAAAGTACCCCAGACACTTCTAGAACCTCTCAGGGCCTTTCTATATGACCCCAGACCCTTGTAATGCCCCTCAGGGCTTTTCTAAAGGCCCCCATACCCTTCTAATGCCCCTCAGGACATTTCTAAAGGCCCCCAGACCCTTCTAGAGCCACTCAGGACATTTCTAAAGGAACCCAGACCCTTCTAATGCCACTCAGGGCCTTTCTAAAGGCCGCGAGACCCTTATAATCCCCCTGAGGGCCTTTAAAAACGCCCCCAGACCCTTCTAGAGCCCCTCAGGGCCTTTCTAAAGGCCTCCACACCCTTCTAATGACCCTCAAGACCCATGTAAAGGCCCCCAGACCCTTCTAGATTGCCTCAGGACGCATCTAAAGGCCCCCAGACCCTTCTAATGCCTTTCAGGGCCTTTCTAAATGCCTCCACACCCTTCTAATGACACTCAAGACCCATGTAAAGGCCCCCAGACCCTTCTAGATTGACTCAGGACCCATCTAAAAGCCCCCAGACCCTTCTAATGCCTTTCAGGACCCTTATGAAGGACACAAGACCCTTCTAATGCCCCTCAGGGCATTTATAAATGTTCCCAGACCCTTCTAGAGCCCTTCAGGACCTTTATAAAGGCCCCCCGACCATTCTAGAGCCCCTCAGGACACTTCTAAAGGCCCGCAGACCATTCTAATGCCTGTCAGTGCCTTTCTAAATGTCCCCAGACCCTTATACTGCACCTCAGGAGCATTCTAAAGGCCCCCAGACCCTTCTAATGCCCCTCAGGACATTTCTAAAGACCCCCAGACCCTTCTAGAGCCCCTCAGGACATTTCGAAAGGTACCAAGACCCTTGTAATTCCACTCAGGGCCTTTCTAAAGGCCGCGAGACTCTTATAATCCCCCTGAGGTCCTTTAAAAAGGCCCCCAGACCCTTCTGGACCCACTCAGGACGATTCTAATAGCCCCCAGACCCTTCTAGAGCCCCTCAGGGTCTTTCTAAAGGCCTCCACACCCTTCTAATGACCCTCAAGACCCATGTAAAGGCCCCCAGACCCTTCTAGATTGCCTCAGGACCCATCCAAAAGCCCCCAGACCCTTCTAATGCCTTTCAGGACCCTTATAAAAGCCACAAGACCCTTGTAATGCCACTCAGGACCTTTCTAAAGGCCCTCAGACCTTTCTAGTGCCCCTCAGGGCACTTATAAAGGATCCCAGACCATTCTAGAGCCTGTCAGGACCCTTATAAAGGCCCCCAGACCCTTCTAGAGCCCCTCAGGACACTTCTAAATGCCCGCAGACCATTCTAATGCCCGTCAGGGCCTTTATAAAGGTCCCCAGACCCATCTACTGCCCCTCAGGAGCATTCTAAAGGCCCCCAGACCCTTCTAATGCCCCACAGGGCCTTTCTAAAGGTCCCCAGACCCTTCTAGAGCCCCTAAAGACCCTTCTAAAGGCCCCCAGACCCTTATAGAGCCCCTCAGGACCAATCTAAAGTCCCCCAGACCCTGCTAATTCCCCTAAGGGCTTTTATAAGGGCACCCAGACCCTTCTAATGCCCCTCAGGACATTTCTAAAGGCCCACAGAACCTTCTAGAGCCCCTCAGGACATTTCTAAAGGCACCCAGACCCTTGTAACGCCACTCAGGGCCTTTCTAAAGGCCGCGAGACCCTTATAATCCTACTGAGGGCCTTTAAAAATGCCCCCAGACCCTTCTGGACCCCCTCAGGACGCTTCTAATAGCCCCCAGACCCTTCTAGAGCCCCTCAGGGCCTTTCTAAAGGCCTCCACACCCTTCTAATGACCCTCAAGACCCATGTAAAGG
This sequence comes from Coccyzus lansbergi, assembly GCA_033558105.1. NCBI lineage: Eukaryota > Metazoa > Chordata > Aves > Cuculiformes > Coccyzidae > Coccyzus > Coccyzus lansbergi. Next base: position 541,654 of record JAUMJK010000895.1, read on the forward strand.
CCCCCAGACCCTTCTAGATTGCCTCAGGACGCTTCTAATAGCCCCCAGACCCTTCTAGAGCCCCTCAGGGCCTTTCTAAAGGCCTCCACACCCTTCTAATGACCCTCAAGACCCATGTAAAGGCCCCCAGACCCTTCTAGATTGCCTCAGGACCCATCTAAAAGCCCCCAGACCATTCTAATGCCTTTCAGGACCCTTATGAAGGACACAAGACCTTTCTAATGCCCCTCAGGACCTTTCTAAAGGCCCTCAGACCCTTCTAATGCCCCTCAGGGCCTTTCTAAAGTACCCCAGACACTTCTAGAACCTCTCAGGGCCTTTCTATATGACCCCAGACCCTTCTAATGCCACTCAGGGCCTTTCTAAAGGCCGCGAGACTCTTATAATCCCCCTGAGGGCCTTTAAAAAGGCCCCCAGACCTTTCTGGACCCCATCAGGACGCTTCTAATAGCCCCCAGACCCTTCTAGAGCCCCTCAGGGCCTTTCTAAAGGCCTCCACACCCTTCTAATGACCCTCAAGACCCATGTAAAGGCCTCTAGACCCTTCTAGATTGCCTCAGGACCCATCTAAAAGCCCCCAGACCCTTCTAATGCCTTTCACGACCCTTATGAAGGCCACAAGACCCTTCTAATGCCCCTCAGGACCTTTGTAAAGGCCCCCAGACCCTTCTAGAGCCCCTCAGGACCCTTATAAAGGCCCCCAGACACTTCTGGACCCCCTCAGGACGCTTCTAAAGGCCCGCAGACCATTCTAATGCCCGTCAGGGCATTTATAAAGGTCCCCAGACCCTTCTAGAGCCTGTCAGGACCCTTATAAAGGCCCCCAGACCCTTCTAGAGCCCCTCAGGACACTTCTAAAGGCCCGCAGACCATTCTAATGCCCGTCAGGGCCTTTATAAAGGTCCCCAGACCCTTCTACTGCCCCTCAGGAGCATTATAAAGGCCCCCAGACCCTTCTAATGCCCCACAGGGCCTTTCTAAAGGTCCCCAGACCCTTCTAGAGCCCCTAAAGACCCTTCTAAAGGCCCCTAGACCCTTCTAGAGCCCCTCAGGACCAATCTAAAGTCCCCCAGACCCTGCTAATGCCTTTCACGACCCTTATGAAGGCCACAAGACCCTTCTAATGCCCCTCAGGACCTTTGTAAAGGCCCTCAGACCCTTCTAATGCCCCTCAGGGCCCTTCTAAAGGCCCCCAGACCCTTCTAATGCCCCTCAGGGCCTTTCTAAAGTACCCCAGACACTTCTAGAACCTCTCAGGGCCTTTCTATATGACCGCAGACCCTTGTAATGCCCCTCAGGTCTTTTCTAAAGTCCCCCATACCCTTCTAATGCCCCTCAGGACATTTCTAAAGGCCCCCAGACCTTTCTAATGCCCCTCAGGACATTTCTAAAGGCCCCCAGACCCTTCTAGAGCCCCTCAGGACATTTCTAAAGGCACCCAGACCCTTCTAATGCCACTCAGGGCCTTTCTAAAGGCCGCGAGACCCTTATAATCCCCCTGATGGCCTTTAAAAAGGCCCCCAGACCCTTCTGGACCCTTTCAGGACGCTTCTAATAGCCCCCAGACCCTTCTAGAGCTCTCAGGGCCTTTGTAAAGGCCTCCACACCCTTCTAATGACTCTCAAGACCCATGTAAAGGCCCCCAGACCCTTCTAGATTGCCTCAGGACGCTTCTAAAAGCCCCCAGACCCCTCTAATGCCTTTCAGGACCCTTATGAAGTCCACAAGACCCTTCTAATGCCCCTCAGGGCATTTATAAAGGTTCCCAGACCCATCTAGAGCCCGTCAGGACCATTATAAAGGCCCCCCGACCATTCTAGAGCCCCTCAGGACACTTCTAAAGGCCTGCAGACCATTCTAATGCCTGTCAGGGCCTTTCTAAAGGTCCCCAGACCCTTCTACTGCCCCTCAGGAGCATTCTAAAGGCCCCCAGACCCTTCTAATGCCCCTCAGGACATTTCTAAAGGCCCCCAGACCCTTCTAGAGCCTTTCAGGACATTTCTAAAGGCACCCAGACCTTTCTAATGCCACTCAGGGCTTTTCTAAAGGCCGCGAGACCCTTATAATCCCCCTGAGGGCCTTTAAAAAGGCCCCCAGACCCTTCTGGACCCCCTCAGGACCCATCTAAAAGCCCCCAGACCCTTCTAATGCCTTTCAGGGCCTTTTTAAAGGCCTCCACACCCTTCTAATGACCCTCAAGACCCATGTAAAGGCCCCCAGACCCTTCTAGATTGCCTCAGGACCCATCCAAAAGCCCCCAGACCCTTCTAATGCCTTTCAGGACCCTTATAAAGGCCACAAGACCCTTCTAATGCCCCTCAGGACTTTTCTAAAGGCCCTCAGACTTTTCTAGTGCCCCTCAGGGCATTTATAAAGGTTCCCAGACCCTTCTAGAGCCTGTCAGGACCCTTATAAAGGCCCCCAGACCCTTCTAGAGCCCCTCAGGACACTTCTAAAGGCCCGCAGACCATTCTAATACCCGTCAGGGCCTTTATAAAGGTCCCCAGACCCTTCTACTGCCCCTCAGGAGCATTCTAAAGGCCCCCAGACCCTTCTAATGCCCCACAGGGCCTTTCTAAAGGTCCCCAGACCCTTCTAGAGCCCCTAAAGACCCTTCTAAAGGCCCCCAGACCCTTCTAGAGCCCCTCAGGACCAATCTAAAGTCCCCCAGACCCTGCTAATTCCCCTCAGAGCTTTTATAAGGGCACCCAGACCCTTCTAATGCCCCTCAGGACAATTCTAAAGGCCCCCAGACCCTTCTAGAGCCCCTCAGGACATTTCTAAAGGCACCCAGACCCTTCTAACGCAACTCAGGGCCTTTCTAAAGGCCGCGAGAGCCTTATAATCCCCCTGAGGGCCTTTAAAAATGCCCCCAGACCCTTCTGGACCCCCTCAGGACGCTTCTAATAGCCCCCAGACCCTTCTAGAGCCCCTCAGGGTCTTTCTAAAGGCCTCCACACCCTTCTAATGACCGTCAAGACCCATGTAAAGGCCCCCAGACCCTTCTAGATTGCCTCAGGACCCATCTAAAAGCCCCCAGACCCTTCTAATGCCTTTCAGGTCCTTTCTAAAGGCCTCCACACCCTTCTAATGACCCTCAAGACCCATGTAAAGGCACCTAGACCCGTCTAGATTGCCTCAGGACCCATCTAAAAGCCCCCAGACCCTTCTAATGCCTTTCAGGACCCTTATGAAGGACACAAGACCCTTCTAATGCCCCTCAGGACCTTTCTAAAGGCCCTCAGACCCTTCTAATGCCCCTCAGGGCATTTATAAAGGTTCCCAGACCCTTCTAGAGCCCGTCAGGACCCTTATAAAGGCCCCCAGACAATTCTAGAGCCCCTCAGGACCCTTCTAAAGTCCCCCAGACCCTGCTAATTCCCCTCAGGGCTTTTATAAGGGCACCCAGACCCTTCTAATGCCCCTCAGGACCCTTATAAAGGCACCCAGACCCTTCTAGAGCCTCTCAGGACAGTTTTAAATGCCTCCAGACCCTTCTAGACCCCCTCAGGACCAATCTAAAGGCCCCCAGACCCTTCTAATGCCCCTCAGGACCCTTCTAAAGGCCCCCAGACCCTTCTAATGCCACGCAGGGCCTTTCTAAAGTACCCCAGACACTTCTAGAACCTCTCAGGGCCTTTCTATTTGACCCCAGACCCTTGTAATGCCCCTCAGGGCTTTTCTAAAGTCCCCCATACCCTTCTAATGCCCCTCAGGACATTTCTAAAGGCCCCCAGACCCTTCTAATGCCCCTCAGGACCCTTCTAAAGGCCCCCAGACCCTTCTAATGCCCCTCAGGGCCTTTCTAAAGTACCCCAGACACTTCTAGAACCTCTCAGGGCCTTTCTATATGACCCCAGACCCTTGTAATGCCACTCAGGGCCTTTCTATAGGCCGCGAGACCCTTATAATCCCCCTGAGGGCCTTTAAAAAGGCCCCCAGACCCTTCTGGACCCCTTCAGGACGCTTCAAACAGCACCCAGACCCTTCTAGAGCCCCTCAGGGCCTTTCTAAAGGGCTCCACACCCTTCTAATGACCCTCAAGACCCTTGTAAAGGCCCCCAGACCCTTCTAGATTGCCTCAGGACCCATCTAAAAGCCCCCAGACCCTTCTAATGCCTTTCAGGACCCTTATGAAGGCCACAAGACCCTTCTAATGCCCCTCAGGACCTTTCTAAAGACCCTCAGACCCCTCTACTCCCCCTCAGGGCATTTATAAAGGTTCCCAGACCCTTCGAGAGCCCGTCAGGACCCTTATAAAGGCCCCCAGACCATTCTAGAGCACCTCAGGACAATTCTAAAGGCCTGCAGACCATTCTAATGCATAACAGGGTCTTTATAAAGATCCCCAGACCCTTCTACTGCCCCTCAGGAGCATTCTAAAGGCCCCCAGACCCTTCTAATGCCCCACAGGGCCTTTCTAAAGGCCCCCAGACCCTTCTAGAGCCCCTCAGGACATTTCTAAAGGCACCCAGACCCTTATAATGCCACTCAGGGCAATTCTAAAGGTCCGAGACCCTTATAATCCCCCTGAGGGCCTTTAAAAAGGCCCCCAGACCCTACTGGACCCCCTCAGGACACTTCTAATAGCCCCCAGACCCTTCTAGAGCCCCTCAGGGCCTTTCTAAAGGCCTCCACACCCTTCTAATGACCCTCAAGACCCATGTAAAGGCCCCCAGACCCTTCTAGATTGCCTCAGGACGCATCTAAAAGACCCCAGACCATTCTAATGCCTTTCAGGACCCTTATGAAGGCCACAAGACCCTTCTAATGCCCCTCAGGACCTTTCTAAAGGCCCTCTGACCCTTCTAACGCCCGTCAGGGCATCTATAAAGGTTCCCAGACCCTTCTAGAGCCCGTCAGGACCCTTATAAAGGCCCCCAGACCATTCTAGATTCCCTCAGGACACATCTAAAAGCCCGCAGACGAGTCTAATGCCCGTCAGGGCCTTTATAAAGGTCCCCAGACCCTTCTACTGCCACTCAGGAGCATTCTAAAGGCCCCCAGACCCTTCTAATGCCCCACAGGGCCTTTCTAAAGATCCCCAGACCCTTCTAGAGCCCCTCAGGACATTTCTAAAGGCACCCAGACCCTTGTAATGCCACTCAGGGCCTTTCTAAAGGCCGCGAGACCCTTATAATCCCCCTGAGGGCCTTTAAAAAGGCCCCCAGACCCTTCTGGACCCACTCAGGTCGCTTCTAATGGCCCCCACACCCTTCTAATGCCCCTCAGGGCCTTTCTAAAGGCCCCCAGACCCTTCGAATGCCCCTCAGGGCCCTTTTAAAGGCCCCCAGACCCTTCTAATGCCCCTCAGGGCCTTTCTAAAGTACCCCAGACACTTCTAGAACCTCTCAGGGCCTTTCTATATGACCCCAGACCCTTGTAATGGCCCTCAGGGCTTTTCTAAAGGCCCCCAGACCCTTCTAGAGCCCCTCAGGTCATTTCTAAAGGCACCCAGACCCTTGTAATGCCACTCAGGGCCTTTCTAAAGGCCGCGAGACCCTTATAATCCCCCTGAGGGCCTTTAAAAAGGCCCCCAGACCCTTCTGGACCCCTCAGGACGCTTCTAATAGGCCCCAGACCCTTCTAGAGCCCCTCAGGGCCTTTCTAAAGGCCTCCACACCCTTCTAATGACCCTCAAGACCCATGTAAAGGCCCCCAGACCCTTCTAGATTGCCTCAGGACCCATCTAAAAGCCCCCAGACCCTTCTAATGCCTTTCAGGGCCTTTCTAAAGGCCTCCACACCCTTCTAATGACCCTCAAGACCCATGTAAAGGCCTCTAGACACTTCTAGATTGCCTCAGGACCCATCTAAAAGACCCCAGACCCTTCTAATGCCTTTCAGGACCCTTATGAAGGCCACAAGACCCTTCTAATGCCCCTCAGGACCTTTCTAAAGGCCCTCAGACTCTTCTAATGCCCGTCAGGGCCCTTCTAAAGGCCCCCAGACCCTTCTAGAGCCCCTCAGGACATTTCTAAAGTACCCCAGACACTCCTAGAACCTCTCAGGGCCGTTCTATATGACCCCAGACCCTTCTAATGCCCCTCAGGGCTTTTCTAAAGGCCCCCATACCCTTCTAATGCCCCTCAGGACATTTCTAAAGGCCCCCAGACCCTTCTAGAGCCCCTCAGGACATTTCTAAAGGCACCCAGACCCTTGTAATGCCACTCAGGGCCTTTCTAAAGGCCGCGAGACCCTTATAATCCCCCTGAGGGCCTTTAAAAAGGACCCCAGACCCTTCTGGACCCCCTCAGGATGCTTCTAATAGCCCCCAGACCCTTCTAGAGCCCCTCAGGGCCTTTCTAAAGGCCTCCACACCCTTCTAATGGCCCTCAAGACCCATGTAAAGGCCCCCAGACCCTTCTAGACTGCCTCAGGACCCATCTAAAAGCCCCCAGACCCTTCTAATGCCTTTCAGGGCCTTTGTAATGGCCTCCACACCCTTCTAATGGCCCTCAAGACCCACGTAAAGGACCCCAGACCCTTCTAGATTGCCTCAGGACCCATCTAAAAGCCCCCAGACCCTTCTAATGCCTTTCAGGACCCTTATGAAGGCCACAAGACCCTTCTAATGCCCCTCAGGACCTTTCTAAAGGCCCTCAGACCCTTCTAATGCCTTTCAGGGCCTTTATAAAGGTTCCCAGACCATTCTAGAGCCCGTCAGGACCCTTATAAAGGCCCCCAGATCATTCTAGAGCCCCTCAGGACACTTCTAAAGGCCCGCAGACAATTCTACTGCCCCTAAGGAGCATTCTAAAGGCCCCCAGAACCTTCTAATGCCCCATAGGGCCTTTCTAAAGGTCCCCAGACCCTTCTAGAGCCCCTGAAGACCCTTCTAAAGGCCCCCAGACCCTTCTAATGCCCCACAGGGCCTTTCTCAAGGCGCCCAGACCCTTCTATAACCCCTGAAGACCCTTCTAAAGGCCCCCAGACCCTTCTAATGCCACTCAGGGCCTTTCTAAATGAAGCGAGACGCGTATAATCCCCCTGAGGGCCTTTAAAAAGGCCCCCTGACCATTCTGGACCCACTGAGGACGCTTCTTATAGCCCCCACACCCTTCTGGAGCTCCTCAGGGCCTTTCTAAAGGCCTCCACACCCTTCTAATGACCCTCAAGACCCATGTAAATGCACCCAGACCCTTCTAGATTGCCTCAGGACCCATCTAAAAGCCCCCAGACCATTCTAATGCCTTTCAGGATCCTTATGAAGGCCACAAGACCCTTCTAATACCCCTCAGGACCTTCTAAAGGCTCTCAGACTATTCAAATGCCCCTCAGGAGTATTTTAAAGGCCCCCAGACCCTTCTAATGCACCTCAGGACACTTCTAAAGGCCCCCAGACCCTTCTAATGCCCCTCAGGGCCTTTCTAAATTACCCCAGACACTTCTAGAACCTCTCAGAGCCTTTCTATATGACACCAGACCCTTGTAATGCCACTCAGGGCCTTTCTAAAGGCCGCGAGACCCTTATAATCCCCCTGAGGGCCTTTAAAAAGGCCCCCAGACCTTTCTGGACCCCCTCAGGACGCTTCTAATAGCCCCCAGACCCTTCTAGAGCCCCTCAGGGCCTTTCTAAAGGCCTCCACACCCTTCTAATGACCCTCAAGACCCATGTAAAGGCCCCCAGACCCTTCTAGATTGCCTCAGGACCCATCTAAAAGCTCCCAGACCCTTCTAATGCCTTTCAGGGCCTTTCTAAAGGCCTCCACACCCTTGTAATGACCCTCAAGACCCAAGCAAAGGCACCTAGACCCTTCTAGATTGCCTCAGGACCCATCTATAAGCCACCAGAGCATTCTAATGCCTTTCAGGACCCTTATGAAGGCCGCAAGACCCTTCTAATGCCTTTCAGGACGTTTCTAAAGGCCCTCAGACGCTTATAGAGCCCCTCAGGACCATTCTAAAGTCACCCAGACCCTGCTAATTCCCCTCAGGGCTTTTATAAGGGCACCCAGACCCTTCTAATGCCCCTCAGGACCCTTATAAAGGCACCCAGACCCTTCTAGAGCCTCTCAGGACAGTTTTAAATGCCTCCAGACCCTTCTAGACCCCCTCAGGACCCTTCTAAAGGCCCCCAGACCCTTCTAATGCCCCTCAGGACCCTTCTAAAGGCCCCTAGACCCTTCTAATGCCCCTCAGGGCCTTTCTAAATTACCTCAGACAATTCTAGAACCTCTCAGAGCTTTTCTATATGACGCCAGACCCTTGTAATGCCACTCACGGCCTTTCTAAAGGTCCCCAGACCCTTCTAATGCCCCTCAGGGCCTTTCTAAAGGTCCCCAGACCATTCTGGAGCCCCTGAAGTCCCTTCTAAAGGCCCCCAGACCCTTCTAATGCCACTCAGGGCCTTTCTAAAGGCCGCAAGACCCTTATAATCCCCCTGAGGGCCTTTAAAAAGGCCCCCAGACCCTTCTGGACCCCCTCAGGACGCTTCTAATAGCTCCCACACCCTTCTAATGCCCCTCAGGGCCTTTCTAAAGGCCTCCACACCCTTCTAATGACGCTCAAGACCCATGTAAAGGCCCCCAGACCCTTCTAGATTGCCTCAGGACCCATCTAAAAGCCCCCAGACCCTTCTAATGCCTTTCAGGGCCTTTCTAAAGGCCTCCACACCCATCTAATGACCCTCAAGACCCATGTAAAGGCCCCTAGACCCTTCTAGATTGCCTCAGGACCCAGCTAAAAGCCCCCAGACCCTTCTAATGCCTTTCAGGACCCTTATGAAGGCCACAAGACCCTTCTAATGCCCCTCAGGACCTTTCTAAAGGCCCTCAGACCCTTCTAATGCCCCTCAGGGCATTTATAAAGGTTCCCAGACCTTTCTAGAGCCCGTCAGGACCCTTATAAAGGCCCCCAGACCATTCTAGAGCCCCTCAGGACACTTCTAAAGGCCCGCAGACCATTCTAATGCCCGTCAGGGCCTTTATAAATGTCCCCAGACCATTCAAATACCCCTCAGGAGCATTCTAAAGGTCCCCAGACCCTTCTAATGCCCCACAGGGCCTTTCTAAAAGTCCCCAGACCCTTCTAGAGCCCCTGAAGACCCTTCTAAAGGCCCCCAGACCCTTATAGAGTCCCTCAGGACCCCTCTAAAGTCCTCCAGACCCTGCTAATTCCCCTCAGGTCTTTTATAAGGGCACCCAGACCCTTCTAATGACCCTCTGGACGCTTATAAAGGCCCCCAGACCATTCTAGAGCTTCACAGGACAGTTTTAAATGCCTCCAGACCCTTCTAGACCCCCTCAGGACAATTCTAAAGGCTCCCAGACCCTTCTAATGCCTTCAGGAGCATTCTAAATGCCCCCAGACCCTTCTAATGCCCCACAGGGCCTTTCTAAAGGTCCCCAGACCCTTCTAGAGCCCCTGAAGACCCTTCTAAAGGCCCCCAGACCCTTATAGAGGCCCTCAGGACCCCTCTAAAGTCCTCCAGACCCTGCTAATTCCCCTCAGGGCTTTTATAAGGGCCACAAGACCATTCTAATGCCCCTCAGGACCCTTACAAAGGCCCCCGGACCATTCTAGAGCCTCTCAGGACAGTTTTAAATGCCTCCAGACCCTTCTAGACCACATCAGGACCCTTCTAAAGGCCCCCAGACCCTTCTAATGCCCCTCAGGACCCTTCTAAATGCCCCCAGACCCTTCTAATGCCCCTCAGGGCCTTTCTAAATTACCCCAGACACTTCTAGAACCTCTCAGAGCCTTTCTATATGACCCTAGACCCATGTAATGCCACTCAGGGCCTTTCTAAAGGCACCCATACCCTTCTATTGCCCCTCAGGACATTTCTAAAGGCACCCAGACCCTTCTAGAGCCCCTCAGGACATTTCTATAGGCACCCAGACCCTTCTAATGCCACTCAGGGCCATTCTAAAGGCCGCGAGACCCTTATAATCCTGCTGAGGGCCTTTAAAAAGGCCCCCAGACCCTTCTGGACCCTTTCAGGACGCTTGTAATAGCACCCAGACCCTTCTAGAGCCCCTCAGGGCCTTTCTAAAGGCCTCCACACCTTTCTAATGACCCTCAAGACCCACGTAAAGGCCCCCAGACCCTTCTAGATTGCCTCAGGACCCATCTAAAAGCCCCCAGAGCCTTCTAATGCCTTTCAGGACCCTTATGAAGGCCACAAGACCCTTCTAATGCCCCTCAGGACCTTTCTAAAGGCCCTCAGACCCTTCTAATGCCTTTCAGGGCCTTTATAAAGGTTCCCAGACCCTTCTAGAGCCCGTCAGGACCCTTATAAAGGCCCCCAGATCATTCTAGAGCACCTCAGGACACTTCTAAAGGCCCGCAGACCATTCTACTGTCTCTCAGGAGCACTCTAAATGTCCCCAGACCCTACTAATGCCCCACAGGGCCTTTCTAAAGGTCCCCAGACCCTTCTATAGCCACTGAAGACCATTCTAAAGGACCCCAGACCCTTCTAATGCCACTCAGGGCCTTTCTAAATGCAGCGAGACCCTTATAATCCCCCTGAGGGCCTTTAAAAAGGCCCCCAGACATTTCTGGACCCCCTCAGGACGCTTCTATATGCCCCCAGACCCTTGTAATGTCACTCAGGGCTTTTCTAAATGTTGCGAGACCCTTATAATCCCCCTGAGGGCCTTTAAAAAGGCTCCCAGACCCTTCTGGACCCCCTCAGGACGCTTCTAATAGCCCCCACACCCTTCTAGAGCCCCTCAGGGCCTTTCTAAAGGCCTCCACACCCTTCTAATGACCCTCAAGACCCATGTAATGGCCCCCAGACCCTTCTAGTTTACCTCAGGACCCATCTAAAAGCTCCCAGACCCTTCTAATGCCTTTCAGGGCCATTCTAAAGGCCTCGATACCCTTCTAATGACCCTCAAGACCCATGTAAAGGCCCCTAGACCCTTCTAGATTGCCTCAGGACCCATCTTAAAGCCCCCAGACCCTTCTAATGCCTTTCAGGACCCTTATAAAGGCACCAAGACCCTTCTAGAGCCTCTCAGTACAGTTTTAAATGCCTCCAGACCCTTCTAGACCCCCTCAGGACCGTTCTAAAGGCCCCCAGACCCTTCTAATGCCCCTCAGGACATTTCTAAAGGCCCCCAGACCCTTCTAGAGCCCCTCAGGACATTTCTAAAGGCACCCAGACCCTTCTAATACCACTCAGGGCCTTTCTAAAGGCCGCGAGACCCTTATAATCCCCCTGAGGGCCTTTAAAAAGGCTCCCAGACCTTTCTGGACCCCCTCAGGACGCTTCTAATAGCCCCCAGACCCTTCTGGAGCCCATCAGGGCCTTTCTAAAGGCCTCCAGACCCTTCTAATGACCCTCAAGACCCATGTAAAGGCCCCTAGACCCTTCTAGATTGCCTCAGGACCCATCTAAAAGCCCCCAGACCCTTCTAATGCCTTTCAGGGCCTTTCTAAAGGCCTCCACACCCTTCTAATGACCCTCAAGACCCACGTAAAGGCCCCCAGACCCTTCTAGATTGCCTCAGGACCCAGCTAAAAGCCCCCAGACCCTTCTAATGCCTTTCAGGACCCTTATGAAGGCCACAAGACCCTTCTAATGCCCCTCAGGACCTTTCTAAAGGCCCTCAGACCCTTCTAATGCCTTTCAGGGCCATTATAAAGGTTCCCAGACCCTTCTAGAGCCCGTCAGGACCCTTATAAAGGCCCCCAGAGCATTCTAGAGCACCTCTGGACACTTCTAAATGCCCGCAGACCATTCTACTGCCTCTCAGGAGCACTCTAAATGTCCCCAGACCCTACTAATGCCCCACAGGGCCTTTCTAAAGGTCCCCAGACCCTTCTATAGCCCCTGAAGAACATTCTAAAGGACCCCAGACCCTTCTAATGCCACTCAGGGCCTTTATAAAGGCAGCGAGACCATTATAATCCCCCTGAGGGCCTTTAAAAAGGCCCCCAGATATTTCTGGACCGCCTCAGGACGCTTCTATAAGCCCCCAGACCCTTCTAATGTCACTCAGGGCCTTTCTAAAGGTCGCGAGACCCTTATAATCCCGCTGTGGGCCTTTAAAAAGGCCCCCAGACCCTTCTGGACCCCCTCAGGACGCTTCTAATAGCCCCCACACCCTTCTAGAGCCCGTCAGGGCCTTTCTAAAAGCCTCCACACCCTTCTAATGACCCTCAAGACCCATGTAATGGCCCCCAGACTCTTCTAGATTACCTCAGGACCCATCTAAAAGCTCCCAGACCCTTCTAATGCCTTTCAGGGCCATTCTAAAGGCCTCCATACCCTTCTAATGACCCTCAAGACCCATGTAAAGGCCCCTAGACCCTTCTAGATTGCCTCAGGACCCATCTAAAAGCCCGCAGACCCTTCTAAAGCCTTTCAGGACCCTTTTAAAGGCACCCAGACCCTTCTAGAGCCTCTCAGGACAGTTTTAAATGCCTCCAGAGCCTTCTAGACCCCCTCAGGACCATTCTAAAGGCCCCCAGACCCTTCTAATGCCCCTCAGGACCCTTCTAAAGGCCCCCAGACCCTTCTAATGCCACTCAGGGCCTTTCTAAAGTACCCCAGACACTTCTAGAACCTCTCAGGGCCTTTCTATATGACCCCAGACCCTTGTAATGCCCCTCAGGGCCTTTCTAAAGGCCCCCATACTGTTCTAGTGCCCCTCAGTACATTTCTAAAGGCACCTAGATCCTTCTAATGCAACTCAGGGCCTTTCTAAAGGCAGCGAGACCCTTATATTCCCCCTGAGGGCCTTTAAAAAGGCACCCAGACCCTTCTGGACCCCCTCAGGACGCTTCTAGTTGCCCCCAGACCCTTCTAGAGCCCCTCAGGGCCTTTCTAAAGGCATCCACACCCTTCTAATGACCCTCAAGACCCATGTAAAGGCCCCCAGACCCTTCTAGATTGCCTCAGGACCTATCTAAAAGCCCCAAGACCATTCTAATGCCTTTCAGGACCCTTATGAAGGACACAAGACCCTTCTAATGCCCCTCAGGACCTTTCTAAAGGCCCTCAGACCCTTCTAATGCCTTTCAGGGCCTTTATAAAGGTTCCCAGACCCTTCTAGAGCCCGTCAGGACCCTTATAAATGCCCCCAGATCATTCTTGAGCTCCTCAGGACACTTCTAAAGGCCCGCAGACCATTCTACTGCCCCTCAGGAGCATTCTAAAGGCCCCCAGACCCTCCTAATGCCCCACAGGGCCTTTCTAAAGGTCCGTAGACCATTCTAGAGCCCCTGAAGACCCTTATAAAGGCCCTCAGACCCTTCTAATGCCCCACAGGGCCTTTCTAAAAATACCCAGACCCTTCTACTGCCCCTCAGGAGCATTCTAAAGGCCCCCAGACCCTTCTAATGCCCCACCGGGCCATTCTAAAGGTCCCCAGACCCTTCTAGAGCCCCTGAAGACCCTTCTAAAGGCCCCCAGACCCTTCTAATGCCACTCAGGGCCTTTCTAATGGCCGCGAGACTTTTATAATCCCCCTGAGGGCCTTTAAAAAGGCCCCCAGACCCTTCTGGACCCCCTCAGGACGCTTCTAATAGCCCCCAGACCCTTCTAGAGCCCCTCAGGGCCTTTCTAAAGGCCTCCACACCCTTCTAATGACCCTCAAGACCCATGTAAAGGTCCCCAGACCCTTCTAGATTACCTCAGGACCCATCTAAAAGCCCCCAGACCCTTCTAATGCCTTTCAGGACCCTTATGAAGGACACAAGACCCTTCTAATGCCCCTCAGGAGCTTTCTAAAGGCCCTCAGACCATTCTAATGCCCCTCAGGGCATTTATAAAGGTTCCCAGACCCTTCTAGAGCACGTCAGGACCCTTATAAAGGCCCCCAGACCATTCTAGAGCCCCTCAGGACACTTCTAAAGGCCCGCAGACCATTCTAATGCCCGTCAGGTCCTTTATAAATGTCCCCAGACCCTTCTACTGTCCCTCAGGAGCATTCTAAGGGCTCCCAGACCCTTCTAATGCCCCACAGGGCCTTTCTAAAGGTCCCCAGACCCTTCTAGAGCCCCTGAAGACCCTTCTAAAGGCCCCCAGACCCTTATAGAGGCCCTCAGGACCCTTCTAAAGTCCCCCAGACTCTGCTAATTCCCCTCAGGGCTATTATAAGGGCACCCAGATCGTTCTAATGCCTCTCAGGACCCTTACAAAGGCACCCAGACCATTCTAGAGCCTCTCAGGACAGTTTTAAATGCCTCCAGACCCTTCTAGACCCCCTCAGGACCCTTCTAAAGACCCGCAGACCCTTCTAATGCCCCTCAGGACCCTTCTAAAAGCCCCCAGACCCTTCTAATGCCCCTCAGGGCCTTTCTAAATTACCCCAGACACTTCTAGAACGTCTCAGAGCCTTTCTATACGACCCCAGACCCTTGTAATGCCACTCAGTTCCTTTTTAAAGGCCGCGAGACCCTTATAATCCCCCTGAGGGCCTTTAAAAAGGCCCCCAGACCCTTCTGTACCCCCTCAGGACGCTTCTAATAGACCCCACACCCTTCTAGAGCCCCTCAGGTCCTTTCTAAAGGCCTCCACACCCTTCTAATGACCCTCAAGACCCATGTAAAGGCCCCCAGACCCTTCTAGATTGCCTCAGGACCCATCTAAAAGCCCCCAGACCCTTCTAATGCCTTCCAGGACCCTTATGAAGGCCACAAGACCCTTCTAATGCCCCTCAGGACCTTTCTAAAGGGCCTCAGACCCTTCTAATGCCCCTCAGGTCTTTTATAAAGGTTCCCAGACCCTTCTAGAGCCCGTCAGGACCCTTATAAATGCCCCCAGACCATTCTAGAGCCCCTCAGGACACGTCTAAAGGCCCGCAGACCATTCTAATGCCCGTCAGGGCCTTTATAAATGTCCCCAGACCCTTCTACTGCCCCTCAGGAGCATTCTCAAGGCCACCAGACCCTTCTAATGCCACACAGGGCCTTTAAAAAGGTCCCCAGAGCCTTCAAGAGCCCCTGAAGACCCTTTTAAAGGCTCCCAGACCCTTATAGAGCTCCTCAGGACCCTTCTAAAGTCCCCCAGACCCTGCTAATTCCCCTCAGGGCTTTTATAAGGGCACCCAGACCCTTCTAATGCCCCTCAGGACCCTTATAAAGGCACCCAGACCCTTCTAGAGCTTCTCTGGACAGTTTTAAATGCCTCCAGACCCTTGTAGACCCCCTCATGACCATTCTAAAGGCCCCCAGACCCTTCTAATGCCCCTCAGGACCATTCTAAAGGCCCCCAGACCCTTCTAATGCCCTTTAGGGCCTTTCTAAACTACCCCAGACACTTCTAGAACGTCTCAGAGCCTTTCTATACGACCCCAGACCCTTGTAATGCCACTCAGTTCCTTTTTAAAGGCCGCGAGACCCTTATAATCCCCCTGAGGGCCTTTAAAAAGGCCCCCAGACCCTTCTGTACCCCCTCAGGACGCTTCTAATAGACCCCACACCCTTCTAGAGCCCCTCAGGGCCTTTTTAAAGGCCTCCACACCCTTCTAATGGCCCTCAAGACCCATGTAAAGGCCCCCAGACCCTTCTAGATTGCCTCAGGACCCATCTAAAAGTCCCCAGACCCTTCTAATGCCTTTCAGGACCCTTATGAAGGACACAAGACCCTTCTAATGCCCCTCAGGACCTTTCTAAAGGCCCTCAGACCCTTCTAATGCCCCTCAGGGCTTTTATAATGGTTCCCAGACCCTTCTAGAGCCCGTCAGGACCCTTATAAATGCCCCCAGACCATTCTAGAGCCGCTCAGGACACGTCTAAAGGCCCGCAGACCATTCTAATGCCCGTCAGGGCCTTTATAAATGTCTCCAGACCCTTCTACTGCCCCTCAGGAGCATTCTAAAGGCCCCCAGACCCTTCTAATGCCCCACAGGGCCTTTCTAAAGGTCCCCAGACCCTTCTACTCCCCCTGAAGACCCTTTTAAAGGCTCCCAGGCGATTCTAGAGCCCCACAGGACACTTCTAAAGGCCCGCAGACCCTGCTAATTCCCCTCAGGTCTTTTATAAGGGCACCCAGACCCTTATAATACCCCTCATTACCCTTATAAAGACACCCAGACCCTTCTAGAGCCTCTCAGGACAGTTTTAAATGCCTCCAGACCCTTCTAGACCCCCTCAGGACCATTCTAAAGGCCCCCAGACCCTTCTAATGCCCCTCAGGACCCTTCTAAAGGCCCGCAGACCCTTCTAATGCCCCTCAGGGCCTTTCTAAAGTACCCCAGACACTTCTAGAACCTCTCAGGGCCTTTCTATATGACCCCAGACCCTTGTAATGCCCCTCAGAGCCTTTCTAAATGCCCCCAGACCATTCTAATGCCCCTCACGACATTTCTAAAGGCCCCCAGACCCTTCGAGAGCCCCTCAGGACATTTCTAAAGGCCCCCAGACCCTTCTAATGCCACTCAGGACCTTTCTAAGGGCCGCGAGACCCTTATCACCCTCCTGAGGGCCTTTAAAAAGGCCCCCAGACCCTTCTGGACCCCCTCAGGACGCTTCTAATAGCCCCCAGACCCTTCTAGAGCCCCTCAGGGCCTTTCTAATGGCTTCAACACCCTTCCAATGACCCTCAAGACCCATGTAAAAGCCCCTAGACCCTTATAGATTGCCTCAGGACCCATCTAAAAGCCCCCAGACCCTTCTAATGCCTTTCAGGGCCTTTCTAAAGGCCTCCACACCCTTCTAATGACCCTCAAGACCCATGTAAAGATCCCTAGACCCTTCTAGATTGCCTCAGGACCCATCTAAAAGCCCCCAGACCCTTCTAGAGCCCCTCAGGGCCTTTCTAAAGGCCTCCTCACCCTTCTAATGACCCTCAAGACCCATGTAAAGGCCCCCAGACCCTTCTAGATTGCCTCAGGACCCATCTAAAAGCCCCCAGACCCTTCTAATGCCTTTCAGGGCCTTTCTAAAGGCCTCCACACCCTTCTAATGACCCTCAAGACCCATGTAAAGATCCCTAGACCCTTCTAGATTGCCTCAGGAACCATCTAAAAGACCACAGACCATTCTAATGCGTTTCAGGGCCCTTATGAAGGCCACAGGACCATTCTAATGCCACTCAGGACCATTCTAAAGGCCCTCAGACCCTTCTAATGCCTTTCAGGGCCTTTATAAATGTTCCCAGACCGTCCTAGAGCCCGTCAGGACCCTTCTAAAGGCCCCCAGATCATTCTAGAGCCCCTCAGGACACTTCTAAAGGCCCGCAGACCATTCTACTGCCCCTCAGGATCATTCTTAAGGCCCCCAGACCCTACTAATGCCCCACAGGGCCTTTCTAAAGGTCCCCAGACCCTTCTAGAGCCCCTGAAGACCATTCTAAAGGAACCCAGACCCTTCTTAAGCCACTCAGGGCCTTTCTAAAGGCCCCCAGACCCTTCTATTGCCCCTCAGGGCCTTCCTAAATTCCCCCAGACAATTCTAGAACCTCTCAGAGCCTTTCTATATGACCCCAGACCCCTGTAATGCCACTCAGGGCCTTTCTAATGGCCGCGAGACCCTTATCATCCCCCTGAGGTCCTTTAAAAAGGCCCCCAGACCCTTCTGGACCCCCTCAGGACTCTTCTAATAGCCCCCAGACCCTTCTAGAGTCCCTCAGGACAATTCTAAAGGCTTCCAGACCCTTCTAATGCCACTCAGGGCCTTTCTAAAGGCCGCGAGACCCTTATAATCACCCTGAGGGCCTTTTAAAAGGCCCCCAGACCATTCTAGAGCCCCTCAGGTCCTTTCTAAAGACCTCCACACCCGTTCTAATGACCCTCAAGACCCATGTAAAGGCCCCCAGACCCTTCTAGATTGCATCAGGACCCATCTAAAAGCCCCCAGACCCTTCTAATGCCTTTCAGGGCCCTTAAGAAGGCCGTAAGACCCTTCTAATGCCCCTCAGGACCTTTCAAAAGGCCCTCAGACCCTTCTAATTCCTCACAGGTCCTTTCTAAATGTCTCCAGACCCTTCTAGAGCCCCTGAAGACCCTTATAAAGGCCTCCGGACGCTTATAGAGCCCCTCAGGACCCTTCTAAAGTCCCCCAGACCCTGCTAATTCCCCTCAGGGCTTTTATAAGGGCACCCAGACTCTTCTAATGCCCCTCAGGACCCTTATAAAGGCACCCAGACCTTTCTAGAGCCTCTCAGGACAGTTTTAAATGCCTCCAGACCCTTCTAGACACCCTCAGGACAATTCTAAAGCACCCCAGACCCTTCTAATGCCCATCAGGACCCTTCTAAAGGCCCCCAGACCCTTCTAATGCCCCTCAGGGCCTTTCTAAAGTACCCCAGACACTTCTAGAACTTCTCAGGACCTTTCTATATGACCCCAAACCCTTGTAATGCCCCTCAGGGCCTTTCTAAAGGTCCCATACCCTTCTAATGCCCCTCAGGACATTTCTAAAGGCCCCCAGACCCTTCTAGATACCCTCAGGAAATTTCTAAAGGCACCCAGACCCTTCTAATGCCACTCAGGGGCTTTCTAAAGGCCGCTAGACCCTTATAATCCTCCTGAGGGCCTTTAAAAAGGCCCCCAGACCCTTCTGGACCCACTCAGGACGCTTCTAATAGCACCCAGACCCTTCTAGAGCCCCTCAGGGCCTTTCTAAAGGCCCTCAGACCCTTCTAATGCCCCTCAGGGCATTTATAAAGGTTCCCAGACCCTTCTAGAGCCCGTCAGGACCCTTATAAAGGCCCCCAGACCATCCTAGAGCCCCTCAGGACACTTCTAAAGGCCCGCAGACCATTCTAATGCCAGTCAGGGCCTTTATAAAGGTCCCCAGACCCTTCTACTGCCCCTCAGGAGCATTCTAAAGGCTACCAGACCCTTCAAATGCCCCTCAAGGCCATTCTAAAGTACCCCAGACATTTCTAGAATCTCACAGGGCCTTTCTATATGACCCCAGACCCTTCTAATGCCTCTGAGGGCCTTTCTAAAGGCAACGAGACCCTTATAATCCCTCTGAGGGCCTTTAAAAAGGCCCCCAGACCCTTCTGGACCCCCTAAGGACGCTTCTAATAGCCCCCAGACCCTTCTAATGACCCTCAGGGCCTTTCTAAAGGCATCCACACCCTTCTAATGACCCTCAAGACCCATGTAAAGGCCCCCAGACCCTTCTAGATTGCCTCAGGACCCATCTAAAAGCCCCCAGACCCTTCTAATGCCTTTCAGGGCCTTTCTAAAGGCCTCCACAACATTCTAATGACCCTCAAGACCCATGTAAAGGCCCCTAGACCCTTCTACGACGCCTGTAATAGCCCTCAGACTCTTATAATTCCCCTCAGGGCATTTATAATGGTTCCCAGACCCTTCTAGAGCCCGTCAGGACCCTTATAAAGGCCCCCAGACCATTCTAGAGACCGTCAGGACACTTCTAAAGGCCCGCAGACCATTCTAATGCACGTCAGGGCCTTTATAAAGGTCCCCAGACCCTTCTACTGCCCCTCAGGAGCATTCTAAAGGCCCCCAGACCATTCTAATGCCCCACAGGGCCTTTCTAAAGGTCCACAGACCCTTCTAGAGCCCCTGAAGACCTTTCTAAAGACCCTCGGACCCTTATAGAGCTCCTAAGGACCCTTCTAAAGTCCCCCAGACCCTGCTAATTCCCCTCAGGGCTTTTATAAGGGCACCCAGACGCTTCTAATGCCCCTCAGGACCCTTATAAAAGCACCCAGACCCATCTAGAGCCTCTCAGGACAGTTTTAAAAGCCTCCAGACCCCTCTAGACCCCCTCAGGACTGTTCTAAAGGCCCCCAGACCTTTCTAATGCCCCTCAGGACCCTTCTAAAGGCCCCCAGACCCTTCTAATGCCCCTCAGGGCCATTCTAAATGCCCCCATACCCTTCTAATGCCCCTCAGAACATTTCTAAAGGCCCCCAGACCCTTCTAGAGCCCCTCAGGACATTTCTAAAGGCACCCAGACCCTTCTAATGCCACTCAGGGCCTTTCTAAAGGCATCCACACCCTTCTAATGACCCTCAAGACGCATGTAAAGGCCCCCAGACCCTTCTAATGCCTTTCAGAACCCTTATGAAGGCCACAAGACCCTTCTAATGCCTCTCAGGACCCTTCTAAAGGACCGCAGACCATTCTAATGCCCCTCAGGGCCTTTATAAAGTACCCCAGACACTTCTAGAACCTCTCACGGCCTTTCTATATGACACCAGAGCCTTGTAATGCCCCTCATGGCCTTTCTAAAGGACTCCAGACCCTTAAAGAGCCCCTCAGGACATTTCTAAAGGCACCCAGACCCTTCTAATACCACTCAGGGCCTTTCTAAAGGCCGCGAGACCCTTATAATCCCCCTGAGGGCCTTTAAAAAGGCCCCCAGACCCTTCTGGGCCCCCTCAGGACGATTCTAATAGCCCCCAGACCCTTCTAGAGCCCCTCAGGGCCTTTCTAAAGGCCTCCACACCCTTCTAATGACCCTCAAGACCCATGTAAAGGCCCCCAGACCCTTCTAGATTGCCTCAGGACCCATCTAAAAGCCCCCAGACCCTTCTAATGCCTTTCAGGACCCTTATGAAGGCCACAAGACCCTTCTAATGCCCCTCAGGACCTTTCTAAAGACCCTCAGACCCTTCTAATGCCCTTCAGGTCTTTTATAAAGGTTCCCAGACCCTTCTAGAGCCCGTCAGGACCCTTAAAAAGGCCCCCAGACCATTCTAGAGCCCCTCAGGACACTTCTAAAGGCCCGCAGACCATTCTAATGCCCGTCAGGACCTTTCTAAAGGCCCCCAGACCATTCTACTGCCCCTCAGGAGCATTCTAAAGGCCCCCAGACCATTCTAATGCCCCACAGGGCCTTTCTAAAGGTCCCCAGACCCTTCTAGAGCCCCTCAAGACCCTTCTAAAGGCCCCCAGACCCTTATACAGCCCCTCAGGACCCTTCTAAAGTCCCCCAGACCCTGCTAATTCCTTTCAGGGCTTTTATAAGGGCACCCAGACCCTTCTAATTTCTTTAAGGACCCTTATAAAGGCACCCAGACCTTTCTAGAGCCTCTCAGGACCTTTAGAAAGGCCCTGTGGGGAATTAGAAGGGTCTGGGGGCCTTTAGACGTGTCCTGAGGGGCTCTAGAATGGTCTGGGGGCCTTTATAAGGGTCCTGACGGGCTCTAGAAGGGTCTGGGAACCTTTATAAATGCCCTGAAGGGCATTAGAAGGGTCTGAGGGCCTTTAGAAAGGTCCTGAGGTGCATTAGAAGGGTCTTGTTGCCTTCATAAGGGTCCTGAAAGGCATTAGAAGGGTCTGGGGGCTTTTAGATGGGTCCTGAGGCAATCTAGAAAGGTCTGGGGGCCTTTACATGGGTCTTGAGGGTCATTAAAAGGGTGTGGAGGCCTTTAGAAAGGACCTGAGGGGCTCTAGAAGGGTCTGGGGTACTTTAGAAGCGTCCTGAGGGGCTGTAGAAGGGTCTGGGGGCCTTTTTAAGGGTCCTGACATGCTCTAGAAGGGTCTGGGGGCCTTTTTAAGAGCTCTCAGGGGCATTAGAATGGTCTGGGGGCCTTTAGAATGGACCTGAGGGGTTCTAGAAGGGTCTGGAAGCCGTTAGAATGACGTTGAGGGGCTCTAGAAGGGTCTGCGGGCCTTTAGAATGGCCCTGAAGGGCTCTAAAAGAGTCTGGGGGCCTTTAGAATGGTCCTGAGGGGCTCTAGAAGGGTCTGGGGACCTTTTTAAATGCCCTGAGGGGCATTAGAAGGGTCTGGGGGCCTTTAGAAAGGCCCTGAGGGGCATTACAAGGGTCTGGGTGCCTTTAGAAAGGCCCTGATAGGTTCTAGAAGGGTCTGGGGGCCTTTAGAATGGTCCTGAGGGTGTCTAGAAGGGTCTGGAGGCATTTAAATCTGTCCTGAGTGGCTCTAGAAGGGTCTGGGTTCCTTTAAAAGGGTCCTGAGGGGAATTAGCAGGGTCTGGGGGACTTTAGAAGGGTCCTGAGGGGCTCTATAAGGGTCTGGGGGCCTTTAGAAGGGTCTTCAGGGTCTCTAGAAGGGTCTGGGGACCTTTAGAATGGACCTGTGGGGCATTAGAAGGGTCTGGGGGCCTTTAGAATGCTCCTGGGGGGCATTAGAAGGGTCTTGTTGCCTTCATAAGGGTCTTGAAAGGCATTTGAAGGGTCTGGGGTCTTTTAGATGGTTCCTGAGGCAATCTAGAAGGGTCTGGGGGCCTTTAAATGGGTCTTGAGGGTCATTAGGAGGGTGTGGAGGTCTTTAGAAAGGCCCTGAGGGTCTCTAGAAGGGTCTGGCGGCTATTAGAAGTGTCCTTAGGGAGTCCAGAAGGGTCTGGGGTCCTTTATAAAGGGCTCAGGGGAATTAGAAGAGTCTCTCCGCCTTTAGAAAGGCCCTGATTGGCATTACAAGGGTCTGGGGTCATATAGAAAGGCCCTGAGAGGTTCTAGAAGTGTCTGTGGTACTTTAGAAAGGCCCTGAGGAGCATTAGAAGGGTCTGGGGTCCTTTAGAAGGGTTCTGAGGGGCATTTGAATGGTCTCGGGGCCTTTAGAAAGGCCCTGAGGTGCATTAGAAAAGTCTGGGGCCTTTTAGAAGGGTCTTGAGGGGATCTAGAAGGGTCTGGGGGCATTTAGAATAGTCCTGAGGGGGTCTAGAAGGGTCTGGGAGCCTTTAGAAAGGCCCTGAGAGGCTCTAGAAGGGTCAGGGAGCCGTTAGAAGGATGTTTAGGGGATCTTGAAGAGTCTGCAGGTCTTTAGAATGGCCCTGAGGGGCTCTAAAAGAGTCTGAGGGCCTTTTGAATGGTCCTCAGGGGTTCTAGAAGGGTCTGGGGACCTTTAGAAATGCCCTGAGGGGCATTAGAATGGTCTGGGGGCCTTTAGAAAGGCCCTGAGATGCATTAGAATGGTCAGGGGGCCTTTAGAATGGTCCTGAGGGGGTCTAGAATGGTCTGGAGGCATTTAAAACTGTCCTGAGAGACTCTAGAAGGGTCTGGGGGCATTTATAAGGGTCCTGAGGGGCATTAGAAGGGTCTGAGTGCCCTTATAAAAGCCCTGAGGGGAATTAGTAGGGTCTGGGGGACTTTAGAAGGGTCCTGAGGGGCTCTATAAGGGTCTGGGGGCCTTTAGAAAGGCCCTGTGGGGCATTAGAAGGGTCTGGGGGCCTTTAGAATGCTCCTGAGGGGCAGTAGAAGGGTCTGGGGACCTTTATAAAGGCCCTGACGGGCATTAGAATGGTCGGCAAGCCTTTAGAAGTGTCCTTAGGGGCTCTAGAATGGTCTGGGGTCCTTTTTAAGGGTCCTGACGGGCTCTAGAAAGGTCTGGGAACCTTTATAAATGCCCTGAGGGGCATTAGAAGGGTCTGAGGGCTTTCAGAAACGTCCTGAGGGGCATTAGAAGGGTCTTGTGGCCTTCATAAGGGTCCTGAAAGGCATTAGAATGGTCTGGGGGGGTTTTAGATGGGTCCTGAGGAAATCTAGAAGGGTCTGGGAGCCTTTAGAATGTTCCTGAGGGGGTCTAGAAGGGTCTGGAGGCAATTAAATCTGTCCTGAGAGACTCTAGAAGGCTCTGGGGCCATTATAAGGGTCCTGAGCGGCATTAGAAGGGTCTGGGTGTCCTTATAAAAGCCCTGAGGGGAATTAGCAGGGTTTGGTGGATTTTAGAAGGGTCCTAAGGGGCTCTATAAGGGTCTGGTGGTCTTTAGAAGGGTCTTCAGGGTCTCTAGAAGGGTCTGGGGACCTTTAGAAAGGCCCTGTGGGGCATTAGAAGGGTCTGGGGGCCTTTAGAATGCTCCTGAGGGGCAGTAGAAGGGTCTGGGGACCTTTATAAAGGCCCTGACGGGCATTAGAATGGTCTACAAGCCTTTAGAAGTGTCCTGAGGGGCTCTAGAATGGTCTGGGGACCTTTATAAATGCCCTGAGGGGCATTAGAAGGGTCTGAGTGCCTTTAGAAAGGTCCAGAGTGGCATTAGAAGGGTCTTGTGGTTTTCATATGGGTCTTTAAAGGCATTTGAATGGTCTGGGGGCTTTTAGATGGGTCCTGAGGCAATCTAGAAGGGTCTGGGGGCCTTTACATGGGTCTTGAGGATCATTAGAAGGGTGTGGAGGCCTTTAGAAAGGCCCTGAGGGGCTCTAGAAGGGTCGGGGAGCCGTTAGAAGGATGTTGAGGGGATCTTGAATGTTCTGCAGGCCTTTAGGATGGCCCTGAGAGGCTCTAAAAGAGTCTGGGGGCCTTTAGAATGGTACTGAGGGGCTCTAGAAGGGTCTGGGAACCTTTCGAAATGCCCTTAGGGGCATTAGAACGGTCTGGGGGGCTTTAGAATGGTCCTGAGGGGGTATAGAATGGTCTGGAGGCATTTAAAACTGCCCTGAGAGGCTCTAGATGGGTCTGGGGGCTTTACAATGCTCCTGAGGGGCAGTAGAAGGGTCTGGGAACCTTTATAAAGGCCCTGACGGGCATTAGAATGGTCTGCGGGCCTTTAGAAGTGTCCTGAGGGGCTCTAGAATGGTCTGGGGGCCTTTATAAGGGTCCTGACGGGCTCTAGAAGGTCTGGGAACCTTTATAAATGCCCTGAGGGGCATTAGAACGGTCTGAGGGCTTTTAGAAACGTCCTGAGGGGCATTAGAAGGGTCTTGTGGCCATCATAAGGGTCCTGAAAGGCATTAGAAGGGTCTGGGGGCTATTAGATGGGTCCTGAGGCAATCTAGAAGGGTCTGGGAGTCTTTAGAATGGTCCTGAGGGGGTCTAGAAGGGTCTGGAGGCATTTAGAAGGGTCTTCAGGGGCTCTAGAAGGGTCTGGGGACCTTTAGAAAGGCCCTGTGGGGCATTAGAAGGGTCTGGGGGCCTTTAGAATGCTCCTTAGGGGCAGTAGAAGGGTCTGGGGACCATTATAAAGGCCCTGACGGGCATTAGAATAGTCTGCGAGCCTTTAGAATTGTCCTGAGGGGCTCTAGAACGGTCTGGGGACCTTTATAAATGCCCTGACGGGCATTAGAAGGGTCTGAGGGCCTTTAGAAAGGTCCTGAGGGGCATTAGAAGGGTCTTGTGGCCTTCATAAGGGTCTTTAAAGGCATTTGAATGGTCTGGGTGCTTTTAGATGGGTCCTGAGGCAATCTAGAAGGGTCTGGGGGCCTTTACATGGGTCTTGAGGGTCATTAGAAGGGTCTGGAGGCCTTTAGAAAGGCCCTGAGGGGCTCTAGAAGGGTCAGGGAGCCGTTAGAAGGATGTTTGAGGGGCTCTTGAAGGTTCTGCGGGCCTTTAGAATGGCCCTGACGGGCTCTAAAAGAGTCTGGGGTCCTTTAGAATGGTCCTGAGTGGCTCTAGAAGGGTCTGGGAACATTTTGAATTGCCCTTAGGGGCATTAGAAGGGTCTGGGGGGCTTTAGAATGGTCCTGAGGGGGTCTAGAAGGGTCTGGGGACATTTAAAACTGCCCTGAGAGGCTCTAGACGGGTCTGGGGGCCTTTACAATGCTCCTGAGGGGCAGTAGAAGGGTCTGGGAACCTTTATAAAGGCCCGAAGGGCATTAGAATGGTCTGCGGGCTTTAGAAGTGTGCTGAGGGGCTCTAGAATGGTCTGGGGGGCTTTATAAGGGTCCTGACGGGCTCTAGAAAGGTCTGGGAACCTTTATAAATGCCCTGAGGGGCATTAGAAGGGTCTGAGGGCCTTTAGAAAGGTCCTGAGGGGCATTAGAAGGGTCTTGTGTCCTTCATAAGGGTCCTGAAAGGCATTAGAAGGGTCTGGGGGCTTTTAGATGGGTCCTGAGGCAATCTAGAAGGGTCTGGGGGCCTTTACATGGGTCTTGAGTGTCATTAGAAGAGTGTGGAGGCCTTTAGAAAGGCCCTGAGGGGCTCTAGAAGGGTCTGGGGAACTTTAGAAGCGTCCTGAAAGTCTATAGAAGGGTCTGGGGGCCTTTACATGGGTCCTGATGGGTTCTAGAAAGATTTGAGGGCCTCTAGAAATGTCCTGAGTGGCTCTAGAAGGGTCTGGGGGCCTTTTTAAGGGCTCTGAGGGGCATTTGAATGGTCTGGGGGCCTTTAGAAAGGCCCTGAGGTGGATTAGAAGGGTCTGAGGGCCTTTAGAATCATCCTGAGGGGTTCTAGAAGGGTCTGGAAGCCGTTAGAATGACGTTGAGGGGCTCTAGAAGGGTCTGCGGGCCTTTAGAATGGCCCTGAGGGGCTCTAGAAGGGTCTGGGGACCTTTTTAAATGCCCTTAGGGGCATTAGAAGGGTCTGGGGGCCTTTAGAAAGGCCCTGAGGGGAATTAGAAAGGTCTGGGTGGATTTAGAAAGGCCCTGATAGGTTCTATAAGTGTCTGGGGGCCTTTAGAATGGTCCTGAGGGTGTCTAGAAGGGTCTGGAGGCATTTAAAACAGTCCTGAGAGGCTCTAGAAAGGTCTGGGTGCCTTTATAAGGGTCCTGAGGGGCATTAGAAGGGTCTGGGTGTCCTTATAAAAGCCCTGAAAGGAATTAGCAGGGTCTGGGGGACTTTAGAAGGGTCCTGAGGGGCTCTATAAGGGTCTGGTGGCCTTTAGAAGGGTCTTCAGGGTCTCTAGAAGGGTCTGGGGACCTTTAGAAAGGCCCTGTGGGGCATTAGAAGGGTCTGGGGGCCTTTAGAATGCTCCTGAGGGGCAGTAGAAGGGTCTGGGGACCTTTATAAAGGCCCTGACGGGCATTAGAATGGTCTACAAGCCTTTAGAAGTGTCCTGAGGGGCTCTAGAATGGTCTGGGGACCTTTATAAATGCCCTGAGGGGCATTAGAAGGGTCTGAGTGCCTTTAGAAAGGTCCAGAGTGGCATTAGAAGGGTCTTGTGGTTTTCATATGGGTCTTTAAAGGCATTTGAATGGTCTGGGGGCTTTTAGATGGGTCCTGAGGCAATCTAGAAGGGTCTGGGGGCCTTTACATGGGTCTTGAAAGTCATTAGAAGGGTGTGGAGGCCTTTAGAAAGGCCCTGAGGGGCTCTAGAAGGGTCTGGGGGCTATTAGAAGCGTCCTGAGGGGGTCCAGAAGGGTCTGGGGGCATTTTTAAAGGCCCTCAGGGGGATTATAAGGGTCTCGCGGCCTTTAGAAAGGCCCTGAGTGGCATTAGAAGGGTCTGGGTGCCTTTAGAAATGACGTGAGGGGCATTACAAAAGTATGGGGGCCTTTAGAAAGCCCCTGAGGGGCCTTAGAAGGGTCTGGGTGTCCTTATAAAAGCCCTTAAGGGAATTAGCAGGGTCTGGGGGACTTTAGAAGGGTCCTGAGGGGCTCTATAAGGGTCTGGGGGCCTTTAGAAGGGTCTTCAGGGTCTCTAGAAGGGTCTGGGGACCTTTAGAAAGGCCCTGTGGGGCATTAGAAGGGTCTGGGGGCCTTTAGAATGCTCCTAAGGGGCAGTAGAAGGGTCTGGGGACCTTTATAAGGCCCTGACGGGCATTAGAATGGTCTGCGGGCCTTTAGAAATGTCCTGAGGGGCTCTAGAATGGTCTGGGGGCCTTTATAAGGGTCCTGACGGGCTCTAGAAGGGTCTGGGAACCTTTATAAATGCCCTGAGGGGCATTAGAAGGGTCTGAGGGCCTTTAGAAAGGTCCTGAGGTGCATTAGAAGGGTCTTGTGGCCTTCATAAGGGTCCTGAAAGGCATTAGAAGAATCTGGGAGCTTTTAGATGGGTCCTGAGGCAATCTAGAAGGGTCTGGGGGCCTTTACATGGGTCTTGAGGATCATTAGAAGGGTGTGGAGGCCTTTAGAAAGGCCCTGAGGGGCTCTAGAAGGGTCGGGGAGCCGTTAGAAGGATGTTGAGGGGATCTTGAATGTTCTGCAGGCCTTTAGGATGGCCCTGAGAGGCTCTAAAAGAGTCTGGGGGCCTTTAGAATGGTCCTGAGGGGCTCTAGAAGGGTCTGGGAACCTTTCGAAATGCCCTTAGGGGCATTAGAACGGTCTGGGGGGCTTTAGAATGGTCCTGAGGGGGTATAGAAGGGTCTGGAGGCATTCAAAACTGCCCTGAGAGGCTCTAGATGGGTCTGGGGGCTTTACAATGCTCCTGAGGGGCAGTAGAAGGGTCTGGGAACCTTTATAAAGGCCCTGACGGGCATTAGAATGGTCTGCGGGCCTTTAGAAGTGTCCTGAGGGGCTCTAGAATGGTCTGGGGGCCTTTATAAGGGTCCTGACGGGCTCTAGAAGGTCTGGGAACCTTTATAAATGCCCTGAGGGGCATTAGAACGGTCTGAGGGCTTTTAGAAACGTCCTGAGGGGCATTAGAAGGGTCTAGTGACCATCATAAGGGTCCTGAAAGGCATTAGAAGGGTCTGGGGGCTATTAGATGGGTCCTGAGGCAATCTAGAAGGGTCTGGGAGTCTTTAGAATGGTCCTGAGGGGGTCTAGAAGGGTCTGGAGGCATTTAGAAGGGTCTTCAGGGGCTCTAGAAGGGTCTGGGGACCTTTAGAAAGGCCCTGTGGGGCATTAGAAGGGTCTGGGGGCCTTTAGAATGCTCCTTAGGGGCAGTAGAAGGGTCTGGGGACCATTATAAAGGCCCTGACGGGCATTAGAATAGTCTGCGAGCCTTTAGAATTGTCCTGAGGGGCTCTAGAACGGTCTGGGGACCTTTATAAATGCCCTGAGGGGCATTAGAAGGGTCTGAGGGCCTTTAGAAAGGTCCTGAGGGGCATTAGAAGGGTCTTGTGGCCTTCATAAGGGTCTTTAAAGGCATTTGAATGGTCTGGGTGCTTTTAGATGGGTCCTGAGGCAATCTAGAAGGGTCTGGGGGCCTTTACATGGGTCTTGAGGGTCATTAGAAGAGTGTGGAGGCCTTTAGAAAGGCCCTGAGGGGCTCTAGAAGGGTCTGGGGAACTTTAGAAGCGTCCTGAAAGTCTATAGAAGGGTCTGGGGGCCTTTACATGGGTCCTGATGGGTTCTAGAAAGATTTGAGGGCCTCTAGAAATGTCCTGAGTGGCTCTAGAAGGGTCTGGGGGCCTTTTTAAGGGCTCTGAGGGGCATTTGAATGGTCTGGGGGCCTTTAGAAAGGCCCTGAGGTGGATTAGAAGGGTCTGAGGGCCTTTAGAATCATCCTGAGGGGTTCTAGAAGGGTCTGGAAGCCGTTAGAATGACGTTGAGGGGCTCTAGAAGGGTCTGCGGGCCTTTAGAATGGCCCTGAGGGGCTCTAGAAGGGTCTGGGGACCTTTTTAAATGCCCTTAGGGGCATTAGAAGGGTCTGGGGGCCTTTAGAAAGGCCCTGAGGGGAATTAGAAAGGTCTGGGTGGATTTAGAAAGGCCCTGATAGGTTCTATAAGTGTCTGGGGGCCTTTAGAATGGTCCTGAGGGTGTCTAGAAGGGTCTGGAGGCATTTAAAACAGTCCTGAGAGGCTCTAGAAAGGTCTGGGTGCCTTTATAAGGGTCCTGAGGGGCATTGGAAGGGTCTGGGTGTCCTTATAAAAGCCCTGAAAGGAATTAGCAGGGTCTGGGGGACTTTAGAAGGGTCCTGAGGGGCTCTAGAAGGGTCTGGGGACCTTTAGAAAGGCCCTGTGGGGCATTAGAATGGTCTGCGGGCCTTTAGAAGTGTCCTGAGGTGCTCTAGAATGGTCTGGGGACCTTTATAAGGGTCCTGACAGGCTCTAGAAGGGTCTGGGAACCTTTATAAATGCCCTGAGAGGCATTAGAAGGGTCTGAGGGCCTTTAGAAAGGTCCTGAGGGGCATTAGAATGGTCTTGTGGCCTTCATAAGGGTCCTGAAAGGCATTAGAAGGGTCTGGGGGCTTTTAGATGGGTCCTGAGGCAATCTAGAAGGGTCTAGGGGCCTTTACATGGGTCTTGAGGGTCATTAGAAGGGTGTGGAGGCCTTTAGAAAGGCCCTGAAAGGCATTTGAAGGGTCCGGGGTCTTTTGAATAGGTCCTAAGGCAATCTGTAAGGGTCTGGGGGCCTTTACATGGGTCTTGAGGGTCATTAGAAGGGTGTGGAGGTCTTTAGAAAGGCCCTGAGGGGCTCTAGAAGGGTCTGGGGGCTATTGAAGTGTCCTGAGGGGGTCCAGAAGGGTCTGGGGGCCTTTATAAAGGCCCTAAGGGGGATTATAAGGGTCTCGCAGCCTTTAGAAAGGCCCTGAGTGGCATTAGAAGGTTCTGGGTGCCTTTAGAAATGTCCTGAGGGGCTCTTGAAGGGTCTGGGGTCCATTAGAAATGTCCGGAGGGTCATTAGAAGGGTATGGGGGCCTTTAGAAAGGCCCTGAGGGGCATTACAAGGGTCTGGGGTCATATAGAAAGGCCCTGAGAGGTTCTAGAAGTGTCTGTGGTATTTTAGAAAGGCCCTGAGGAGCATTTGAATGGTCTGGGGGCCTTTAGAAATGCCCTGAGGTGCATTAGAAAGGTCTGGGGCCTTTTAGAAGGGTCTTGAGGGGATCTGGAAGGGTCTGGGGTCCTTTAGAATCGTCCTGAGGGGGTCTAGAAGGGTCTGGGGGCCTTTAGAAAGGCCCTGAGGGGCTCCAGGAGGGTCAGGGAGCTGTTAGAAGGATGTTGAGGGGCTCGTGAAGGTTCTGCGTGCCTTTAGAAAGGTCATGAGGGGCTCTAAAAGAGCCTGGGGGCCATTAGAATGGTCCTGAGGGGCACTAGAATGGTCTGGGGACCTTTCGAAATGCCCTGAGGGGCATTAGAAGGGTCTCGGAGGCTTTAGAATGGTCCTGAGAGGGTCTAGAAGGTTCTGGAGGCATTTAAATCTGCCCTGAGAGGCTCTAGACGGGTCTGGGGGCCTTTAGAATTATCCTGAGGGGCAGTAGAAGGGTCTGGGAACCTTTATAAAGGCCCTGACGGGCATTAGAATGGTCTGCGGGCTTTTAGAAGTGTCCAGAGGGGCTCTAGAATGGTCTGGGGGCCTTTATAAGGGTCCTGACGGGCTCTAGAAGGGTCTGGGAACCTTTCTAAATGCCCTGAGGGGCATTAGAAGGGTCTGAGGGCCTTTAGAATAGTCCTGAGGGGCATTAGAAGGGTCTTGTCTCCATTATAAGGGTCCTGAAAGGCATTAGAAGGGTCTGGGGTGTTTTAGATGGATCCTGAGGCAATCTAGAAGGGTCTGGGGGCCTTTACATGGGTCTTGAGGGTCATTAGAAGGGCGTGGAGGCCTTTAGAAAGGCCCTGAGGTGCTCTAGAAGGGTCAGGGAGCCGTTAGAAGGATGTTTGAGGGGCTCTTGAAGGTTTTGCGGGCCTTTAGAATGGCCCTGAGGGGCTCTAAAAGAGTCTGGGGTCCTTTAGAATCGTCCTGAGGGGCTCTAGAAGGGTCTGGGAACCTTTCGAATTGCCCTTAGGGGCATTAGAAGGGTCT
The DNA here is from genome assembly GCA_033558105.1 of Coccyzus lansbergi. Lineage (NCBI taxonomy): Eukaryota > Metazoa > Chordata > Aves > Cuculiformes > Coccyzidae > Coccyzus > Coccyzus lansbergi. The sequence goes on from JAUMJK010000895.1 coordinate 572,775, forward strand.
GGGGGGCTTTAAAATGGTCCTGAGGGGGTCTAGAAGGGTCTGGGGACATTTAAAACTGCCCTGAGAGGCTCTAGACGGGTCTGGGGGCCTTTAGAATGCTCCTGAGGGGCAGTAGAAGGGTCTGGGAACCTTTATAAAGGCCCGACAGGCATTAGAATGGTCTGCGGGCCTTTAGAAGTGTCCTGAGGGGCTCTAGAATGGTCTGGGGGTCTTTATAAGAGTCCTGACGTGCTCTAGAAAGGTCTGGGAACCTTTATAAATGCCCTGAGGGGCATTAGAAGGGTCTGAGGGCCTTTAGAAAGGTCCTGAGAGGGCATTAGAAGGGTCTTGTGGCCTTCATAAGGGTCCTGAAAGGCATTAGAAGGGTCTGGGGGCTTTTAGATGGGTCCTGAGGCAATCTAGAAGGGTCTGGGGGCCTTTACATGGGTCTTGAGGGTCATTAGAAGAGTGGGGAGGCCTTTAGAAAGGCCCTGAGGGGCTCTAGAAGGGTCTGGGAACTTTAGAAGCGTCCTGAGCGGCTGTAGAAGGGTCTGGGGGCCTTTACATGGGTCCTGATGGGTTCTAGAAAGATTTGATGGCCTCTAGAAATGTCCTGAGTGGCTCTAGAAGGGTCTGGGGGCCTTTTTAAGGGCTCTGAGGGGCATTTGAATGGTCTTTAGAAAGGCCCTGAGGTGGATTAGAAGGGTCTGAGTGCCTTTAGAATGGTCCTGAGGGGTTCTAGAAGGGTCTGGAGGCCGTTAGAATGACGTTGAGGGGCTCTAGAAGGGTCTGCGGGCCTTTAGAATGGCCCTGAGGGGCTCTAAAAGAGTCTGGGGGCCTTTAGAATGGTCCTGAGGGGCTTTTGAAGGGTCTGGGGATCATTTTAAATGCCCTGAGGGGCATTAGAATGGTCTGGGGGCCTTTAGAAAGGCCCTGAGGGGCATTAGAAGTGTCTGGGTGGATTTAGAAAGGCCATGATAGGTTCTAGAAGGGTCTGGGGGCCTTTAGAATGGTCCTGAGGGTGTCTAGAAGGCTCTGGAGGCATTTAAAACTGTCCTGAGTGGCTCTAGAAGGGTCTGGGTGCCTTTATAAGGGTCCTGAGGGGCATTAGAAGGGTCTGGGTGTACTTATAAAAGCCCTGAGGGGAATTAGCAGGGTCTGGGGGACTTTAGAAGGGTCCTGAGGGGCTCTATAAGGGTCTGCGGGCCTTCAGAAGGGTCTTCAGGGGCTCTAGAAGGGTCTGGGGACCTTTAGAAAGGCCCTGTGGGGCATTAGAATGGTCTGCGGGCCTTTAGAAGTGTCCTGAGGGGCTCTAGAATGGTCTGGGGACCTTTATAATGGTCCTGACGGGCTCTAGAAGGGTCTGGGAACATTTATAAATGCCCTGAGGGGCATTAGAAGGGTCTGAGGCCCTTTAGAAAGGTCCTGAGGGGCATTAGAAGGGTCTTGTGGCCTTCATAAGGATCCTGAAAGGCATTAGAAGGGTCTGGGGGCTTTTAGATGGGTCCTGAGGCAATCTAGAAGGGTCTGGGGGCCTTTACATGGGTCTTGAGGGTCATTAGAAGGGTGTGGAGGCCTTTAGAAAGGCCCTGAAGAGCTCTAGAAGGGTCTGGGGGCTATTAGAAGTGTCCTGAGGTGCTGTAGAAGGGTCTGGGGGTCTTTACATGGGTCCTGATGGGTTCTAGAAAGATCTGAGGGCCTCTAGAAATGTCCTGAGTGGCTCTAGAAGGGTCTGGGTGCCTTTTTAAGGGCTCTGAGGGGCATTTGAAAGTTCTGGGGGCCTTTAGAAAGGCCCTGAGGTGGATTAGAAGGGTCTGAGGGCCTTTAGAATCGTCCTGAGGGGTTCTAGAATGGTCTGGAAGCCGTTAGAATGACGTTGAGGGGCTCTAGAAGGGTCTGCGGGCCTTTAGAATGGCCCTGAGGGGCTCTAAAAGAGTCTGGGGGCCTTTAGAATGGCCCTGAGGGGCTCTAGAAGGGTCTGGGGACCTTTTTAAATGCCCTGAGGGGCATTAGATGGGTCTGGGGGCCTTTAGAAAGGCCCTGAGGGGCATTAGAAGAGTCTGGGTGGATTTAGAAAGGCCCTGATAGGTTCTAGAAGGGTCTGGGGGCCTTTAGAATGGTCTTGAGGATGTCTAGAAGGGTCTGGAGGCATTTAAAGCTGTCCTGAGAGGCTCTAGAAGGGTCTGGGTGCCTTTATAAGGGTCCTGAGGGGCATTAGAAGGGTCTGGGTGTCCTTATAAAAGCCCTGAGGGGAATTAGCAGGGTCTGGGGGACTTTAGAAGGGTCCTGAGGGGCTCTATAAGGGTCTGGGGGCCTTTAGAAAGGCCCTGTGGTGCATTAGAAGTGTCTACGGGCCTTTAGAAGTGTCCTGAGGGGCTCTAGAATGGTCTGGGGACCTTTATAAGGGTCCTGACGGGCTCTAGAAGGGTCTGGGAACCTTTATAAATGCCCTGAGGGGCATTAGAAGGGTGTGGAGGCCTTTAGAAAGGCCCTGAGGGGCATTAGAATGGTCTTGGTTCCTTTATAAGGGTCCTAAAAGGCATTAGAAGGGTCTGGGGTCTTTTTGATGGGTCCTGAGGCAATCTAGAAGGGTCTGGGGGCCTTTACATGGGTCTTGAGGGTCATTAGAAGGGTGTGGAGGCCTTTAGAAAGGCCCTGAGGGGCTCTAGAAGGGTCTGGGGGCTATTAGAAGCGTCCTGAGGTGGTCGAGAATGGTCTGAGGGCCTTTTTAAAGGCCCTCAGGGGGATTATAAGGGTCTCGCGGCCTTTAGAAAGGCCCTGAGTGGCATTAGAAGGGTCTGGGTGCATTTAGAAATGTCCTGAGGGGCTCTAGAAGGGTCTGGGTTCCTTTAGAAATGTCCTGAGGTGCATTAGAAGGGTATGGGGTCCTTTAGAAAGGCCCTGAGTGGCATTAGACGGGTCTGGGGGCCTTTAGAAGGGTCATGAGGGGCATTAGAAGGGTCTGGGGGCCTTTAGAATTGTCCTGAGGGGGTCTAGAAGGGTCTGGAGGCACGTAAAACTGTCCTGAGAGACTCTAGAAGGTCTTGGTTCCTTTATAAGTGTCCTGAGGGGCATTAGAAGGGTCTGGGTGCCCTTATAAAAGCCCTGAGGGGAATTAGCAGGGTCTGGGGGATTTTAGAAGGGTCCTGAGGGGCTCTAGAAGGGTCTGGGGGCCTTTAAAAAGGTCTTCAGGAGCTCTAGAAGGGTCTGGGGGCGTTTAGAAAGGCCCTGTGGGGCATTAAAGGGTCTGGGGGCCTTTAGAATACTCCTGAGGGGCAGTACAAGGGTCTGGGGACCTTTATAAAGGCCCTGACGGGCATTAGAATGGTCTGCGGGCCTTTAGAAGTGTCCTGAGGGGCTCTAGAATGGTCTGGGGGCCTTTATAAGGGTCCTGACGGGCTCTAGAAGGGTCTGGGAACCTTTAGAACGGTTCTGAGGGGCATTAGAAAGGTCTTGTGGCCTTCATAATGGTCCTGAAAGGCATTAGAATGGTCTGGGGGCTTTTAGATGGGTCCTCAGGCAATCTAGAAGGGTCTAGGGGCCTTTACATGGGTCTTGAGGGTCATTAGAAGGGTGTGGAGGCCTTTAGAAAGGCCCTGTGGGGCATTAGAAGGGTCTGGGGGCCTTTAGAATGCTCCTGAGGTTCTCTAGAATGGTCTGGGGGCATCTAGAAGTGTCCTGAGGGGCTCTAGAAAGATCTGGGGTCCTTTCGAAATGTCCTGAGGTGCTCTAAAAGTGTCTCGGGGCCTTACGAAGGGTCCTGAGGGGCATTAGATGGGTCTGGGGGCCTTTAGAAATTCCCTGAGGGGCATTAGAAAGGTCTGGGGCCTTTTAGAAGGGTCTTGAGGGGATCTACAAAGGTCTGGGGGCGTTTACAAGTGTCCTGAGGGGCTCTAGAAGGGTCTGGGGGCATTTAGAAAGGCCCTGAGGGGCTCTAGAAGGGTCAGGGAGCCGTTAGAAAGATGTTGAGGGGCTCTTGAAGGTTCTGCGGGCGTTTAGAATGGCCCTGAGGGGCTCTAAAAGAGTCTGTGGGCGTTTAGATTAGTACTGAGGGGCTCTAGAAGGGTCTGGGTACCTTTAGAAATGCCCTGAGGGGCATTAGAAGGGTCTGGGGGCCTTTAGACAGGCCCTGAGGTGGATTAGAAGGGTCTGGGGGCCTTTAGAATGGTCCTGAGGGGGTCTAGACAGGTCTGGAGGCATTTAAAACTGTCCTGAGAGGCTCTAGAAGGGTCTGGGGGCCTTTTGAACGCTCCTGAGGGGCAGTAGAAGGGTCTGGGGGACTTTAGAAATGCCCTGAGGGGCATTAGAAAGGTCTGGGGCCTTTTAGAAGGGTCTTGAGGGGATCTAGAAGGGTCTGGGGGCCTTTACAAGTGTCCTGAGGGGTTCTAGAAGGGTCTGGGGGCATTTAGAAAGGCCCTGAGGGGCTCTAGAAGGGTCAGGGAGCCGTTAGAAGGATGTTGAGGGGCTCTTGAAGGGTCTGCGGGCCTTTTGAATGGCCCTGAGGGGCTCTAAAATAGTCTGGGGGCCTTTAGATTGGTACTGAGGGGCTCTAGAAGGGTCTGGGGGCCTTTAGAAAGGCCCTGAGTGGAATTAGAAGGGTCTGGGGGGCTTTATAATGGTCCTGAGGGGATCTAGAAGGGTCTGGAGGCATTTAAAACTGTCCTGAGAGGCTCTAGAAGGGTCTGGGGACCTTTAGAAAGGCCCTGTGGGGCATTAGAATGGTCTGGGGGCCTTTAGAAGGCTCCTCAGGGGCAGTAGAAGGGTCTGGGGACCTTTATAAAGGCCCTGACGGGCATTAGAATGGTCTGCGGGCCTTTAGAAGTGTCCTGAGGGGCTCTAGAATGGTCTGGGGGCCTTTATAAGGGTCCTGACGGGCTCTAGAAGGGTCTGGGAACCTTTATAAATGCCCTGAGGGACATTAGAAGGGTCTGAGGGCCTTTAGAAAGGTCCTGAGGGGCATTAGAAGGGTCTTGTGGCATTCATAAGGGTCCTGAAAGGCATTAGAAGGGTCTGGGAGCTTTTAGAAGGGTCCTGATGCAATCTAGAAGGGTCTACGGGCCTTTACATGGGTCTTGAGGGTCATTAGAAGGGTGTGGAGGCCTTTAGAAAGGCCCTGAGGGCCTATAGAAGGATCTGGGGGCTATTAGAAGCGTCCTGAGGGGGTCCAGAAGGGTCTGGGGGCCTTTTTAAAGGCCCTCAGGGGGATTATAAGGGTCTTGCGGCCGTTAGAAAGGCCCTGAGTGGCATTAGAAGGGTCTAGGTTCCTTTAGAAATGTCCTGAAGGGCTCTAGAAGGGTCTGGGGGCCTTTAGAAATGTCCTGAGGGGCATTAGAAGGGTATGGAGGCCTTTAGAAAGGACCTGAGGGGCATTAGAATGGTCTGGGGTCATATAGAAAGGCCCAGATGGTTCTAGAAGTGTCTGGGGTACTTTAGAAAGGCCCTGAGGGGCATTAGAGTTGTCTGGAGGCCTTTAGAACGGTCCTGAGGGGCATTAGAAGGGTCTGTGGGCCTTTAGAATGGTACTGTGTGGGTCTAGAAGGGTCTGGAGGCATTTAAAACTGTCCTGAGAGGCTCTAGAAGGGTCTGGGTGCCTTTATAAGGGTCCTGAGGGGCATTAGAAGGGTCTTGTGGCCCTTATAAAAGCCCTGAGGGGAATTAGCAGGGTCTGGGGGAGTTTAGAAGGGTCCTGAGGGGCTCTATAAGGGTCTGGGGGCCTTTATAAGGGCCTTCAGGGGCTCTAGAAGGGTCTGGGGACCTTTAGAAAGGCCCTGTGTGGCATTAGAAGGGTCTGGGGTCCTTTAGAAGGTCTTCAGGGGCTCTAGAAGGGTCTGGGGACCTTTAGAAAGGCCCTGTGAGGCATTAGAATGGTCTTTTTAAAGGCCCTCAGGAGGATTATAAGGGTCTCGCGGCCTTTAGAAAGGCCCTGAGTGGCATTAGACGGGACTGGGGGCCTTTAGAAGGGTCTTCAGGGGCTCTAGAAGGGTCTGGGGATTTTTAAAAAGGCCCTGTGGGGCATTAGAAGGGTCTGGGGGCCTTTAGAATGTTCCTGAGGGGCAGTAGAAGGGTCTGGGGACATTTATTAAGGCCCTGACAGGCATTATAATGGTCTGCGGGCCTTTACAAGTGTCCTGAGGGGCTCTAAAATGTTCTGGGGGCCTTTATAAGGGTCCTGACGGGATCTAGAAGGGTCTGGGAACCTTAAATGCCCTGAGGGGCATTAGAAGGGTCTGAGGGCCTTTAGAAAGGTCCTGAGGGGCATTAGAAGGGTCTTGTGGCCTTCATAAAGTTCCTGAAAGGCTTTAGAAGGGTCTGGGGACTTTTAGATGGGTCCTGAGGCAATCTAGAAGGGTCTGGGGGCCTTTACATGGGTCTTGAGGGTCATTAGAAGGGTGTGGAGGCCTTTAGAAAGGCCCTGAGGGTCTCTAGAAGGGTCTGGGGTCTATTAGAAGCGTCCTGAGGGGGTCCAGAATGGTCTGGGGGCCTTTAGAAAGGCCCTGAGTGGCATTAGAAGGGTCTGGGGTCATATAGAAAGGCCCTGAGTGGCATTAGAAGGGTCTGGGGTCATATAGAAAGGCCCTGAGATGTTCTAGAAGTGTCTGTGGTACATTCGAAAGGCCCAGTGGGGCATTAGAAGGGTCTGGGGGCCTTTAGAAGGGTCTTCAGGGGCTCTAGAAGGGTCTGGGGACCTTTAGAAAGGCCCTGTGGGCATTAGAAGGGTCTGGGGGCCTTTAGAATGCTCCTGAGGGGCAGTAGAAGGGTCTGGGGACCATTATAAAGGCCCTGACGGGCATTAGAATGGTCTGTGGGCCTTTAGAAGTGTTCTGAGGTGCTCTAGAATGGTCTAGGGGCCTTTATAACGGTCCTTACGGGCTCTAGAAGGGTCTGGGAACCTTTATAAATGCCCTGTGGGGCATTAGAATGGTCTGGGGGCCTTTAGAAAGGTCTTGAGGGGCATTACAAGGGTCTGGGGTCATACAGAAAGGCCCTGAGGTGCTCTAGAAGGGTCTGGGGGCTATTAGAAGCGTCCTGAGGGGGTCCAGAAGGGTCTGGGGGCCTTTTTAAAGGCCCTCAGGGGGATTATAAGGGTCTCGCGGCCTTTAGAAAGGCCCTGAGTGGCATTACAAGGGTCTGGGGTCATATAGAAAGGCTCTGAGAGGTTATAGAAGTGTCTGGGGTGGCATTAAATCCTTAAAGGCATTAAAAGGTACTGGGGGCTTTTAGATGGGTACTTAGGCAATCTAAAAGGTTCTAGGTGCCTTTACATGGGTCTTGAGGGTCATTAGAAAAGTGTCGCGGCCTTTAGAATGTCATTGAAAAGCATTAGAAGGGTCTGGGGGCTTTTAGGTGGGTCCTGAGGCAATCTAGAAGGGTCTGGGGGCCTTTACATGGGTCTTGAGGGTCATTAGAAGGGTGTGGAGGCCTTTAGAAAGGCCCTGAGGGGCTCTAGAAGGGTCTGGGTGATATTAGAAGCGTCCTGAAGGGGTCCAGAAGTGTCTGGGGGCCTTTATAAAGGCCCTCAGGGGGATTATAAGGGTCTCGCTGCCTTTAGAAAGGCCCTGAGTGGCAAAAGAAGGGTCTGGGTGCCTTTAGAAATGTCCTGATGGGCTCTAGAAGGGTCTGGGGGCCTTTAGAAAGGCCCTGATGGGCATTACAAGGGTCTGGGGTCATATAGAAAGGCCCTGAGATGTTCTAGAAGTGTCTGGGGTACTTTAGAAAGGCCCTGAGGGGCATTAGAAGGGTCTGGGGGCATTTAGAATGGCCCTGTGGGGCATTAGAATGGTCTGGGGGTCTTTAGAAGGGTCTTCAGGGGCTCTAGAAGGGTCTGGGGACATTTAGAGAGGCCCTGTGGGGCATTAGAAGGGTCTGGGGGCCTTTAGAATGCTCCTGAGGGGCAGTAGAATGGTCTGGGGACCTTTATAAGGGTCCTGACGGGCTCTAGAAGGGTCTGGGAACCTTTATAAAGGCCCTGAAAGGCATTAGAAGGGTCTGAAGGCCTTTAGAATGGTCCTGAAGGGCATTAGAAGGGTCTTATGGCATTCATAAGGGTCCTGAAAGGCATTAGAAGGGTCTGGGGGCTTTTAGATGGGTCCTGAGGCAATCTAGAAGGGTCTAGGAGCCTTTACATGGGTCTTGAGGGTCATTAGAAGGGTGTGGATGCCTTTAGAAAGGCCCTGAGGGGCTCTAGAAGGGTGTGGGAGCTATTAGAAGCGTCCTGAGGGGGTCCAGAAGGGTCTGGGGGACTTTTTAAAGGCTCTCAGGGGGATTATAAGGGTCTCGCGGCCTTTAGAAAGGCCCTGAGTGGCATTAGAAGGGTCTGGGTGCCTTTAGAAATGTCCTGAGGGGCTCTAGAAGGGTCTGGGGGCCTTTAGATATCCCCTGAGGGGCATTAGAAGGGTCTCGCGACCTTTAGAATGGTCCTGAGGAGGTCTAGAAGGGTCTGGGGTCATGTAGAAAGGCTATGAGAGATTCTAGAAGTGTCTGGGGTACTTTCGAAAGGCCCTGAGGGGCATTAGAATGGTCTGGGGGCCTTCAGAATGGTCTTCAGGGGATCTAGAAGGGTCTGGGGACCTTTAGAAAGGCCCTGTGGGGCATTAGAAGGGTCTGGGGGCCTTTAGAATGCTCCTGAGGGGCAGTAGAAGGGTCTGGGGACCTTTATAAAGGCCCTGACGGGCATTAGAATGGTCTGCGGGCCTTTAGAAGTGTCCTTAGGTGCTCTAGAATGGTCTGGGGGCCTTTATAAGGGTCCTGACGGACTCTAGAAGGGTCTGGGAACCTTTATAAAAGCCCTAAGGGGCATTAGAATGGTCTGAGGGCCTTTAGAATGGTCCTGAGGAGCATTAGAAGGGTCTTGTGGTCTTCATAAGGGTCCTGAAATGCATTAGAACGGTCTGAGGTCTTTTAGATGGGTCCTGAGGCAATCTAGAAGGGTCTGGGGGCCTTTACATGGGTCTTGGGTGTCATTAGAAGGGTGTGGAGGCCTGTAGAAAGGCCCTGAGGTGCTCTAGAAGGGTCTGGGGGCTATTAGAAGCGTCCTGAGGGGGTTCAGAAGGGTCTGGGGGCCTTTTTATAGGCCCTCAGGGGGATTATATAGGTCTTGCGGCCTTTAGAAAGGCCCTGAGGGGCATTAGAAGAGTCTGGGTGCCTTTAGAAATGTCCTCAGTGGCTCTAGAAGGGTCTGGGGGCCTTTAGAAATGTCCTGTTGGGCATTAGAAGGGTATGGGGGCCTTTAGAAAGGCCCTGAGGTGCATTACAAGGGTCTGGGGGCCTTTAGAATCGTCCTGAGGGGGTCTAGAAGGGTCTGGAGGCATTTAAAACTGTCCTGAGAGGCTCTAGAAGGGTCTGGGTGCCTTTATAAGGGTCCTGAGGAGCATTAGAAGGGTCTGGGTGCCCTTATAAAAGCCCTGAGGAGAATTAGCAGGGTCTCGGGGACTTTAGAAGGGTCCTGAGGGGCTCTATAAGGGTCTGGGGGCCTTTAGAAGGGTCTTCAGGGGATCTAGAAGGGTCTGGGGACCTTTAGAAAGGCCCTGTGGGGCATTAGAAGGGTCTGGGAGCCTTTAGAATGCTCCTGAGGGGCAGTAGAAGGGTCTGGGGACCTTTAGAAAGGCCCTGACAGGCATTAGAATGGTCTGCGGGCCTTTAGAAGTGTCCTGAGGCGTTCTGGAATGGTCTGGGGGCCTTTATAAGGGTCCTGACGGGATCTAGAAGGGTCTGGGAACCTTTATAAAAACCCTGAGGTGCATTAGAAGGGTCTGAGGGCCTTTAGAAAGGTCCTGAGGGGCATTAGAAGGGTCTTGTGGCCTTCATAAGGGTCCTGAAAGGCATTAGAAGGGTCTGAGGGCTTTTAGATGGGTCCTGAGGCAATCTAGAAGGGTCTGGGGGCCTTTACATGGGTCTTGAGGGTCATTAGAAGGGTGTGGAGGCCTTTAGAAAGGCCCTGAGGGGCTCTAGAAGTGTCTGGGGGCTATTAGAAGCGTCCTGAGGTGGTCCTGAAGGGTCTGGGGGCCTTTTTAAAGGCCCTCAGGGAGATGATCAGGGTCTCGCAGCGTTTAGAAAGGCCCTGAGTGGCATTACAAGGGTCTGGGGTCATATAGAAAGGCTCTGAGAGGTTCAAGAAGTGTCTGGTGTAATTTAGAAAGGCCCTGAGAAGCATTAGAATGGTCTGGGGGCCTTTAGAAGGGTCTTCAGGGGCTCTAGAAGGGTCTGGGGACCTTTAGAATGGCCCGGTGGGGCATTAGAAGGGTCTGGGGGCCTTTAGAATGCTACTGATGGGAAGTAGAATGGTCTGCGGGCCTTTAGAATTGTCCTGAGGGGCTCTAGAATGATCTGGGGGCCTTTATAAGGGTCCTGACGGGCTCTAGAAGGGTCTGGGAACCTTTATAAAAGCCCTGAGGGGCATTATAAGGGTCTGAGGGCCTTTAGAAACGTCCTGAGAGGCATTAGAAGGGTCTTGTGGCCTTCATAATGGTCCTGAAAGGCATTAGAAGGTTCTGGGGGCTTTTAGATGGGTCCTGAGGCAATCTAGAAGGGTCTGGGGGCCTTTACATGGGTCTTGAGGGTCATTAGAAGGGTGTGGAGCCCTTTAGAAAGGCCCTGAGGGGCTCTAGAAGGGTCTGGGTGCTGTTTGAAGCGTGCTGAAGGGGTCCAGAAGTGTCTGGGGGCCTTTTTAAAGGCCCTCAGGGGGATTATAAGGGTCTCGCGGCCTATAGAAAGGCCCTGAGTGGCATTACAAGGGTCTGGGGTCATATAGAAAGGCTCTGAAAGGTTCTAGAAGTGTCTGGGGTAATTTAGAAAGGCCCTGAGGGGCATTAGAAGGGTCTGGGGGCCTTTAGAAGTGTCCTGAGGTGCATTAGAAGGGTCTGGGATCCTTTAATAGAGTCCTTAGTGGCATTTGAATAGTCTGAGGGCCTTTAGAAAGGTCCTGAGGGGCATTAGAAGGGTCTTGTGGCCTTCATGAGGGCCCTGAAAGGCATTAGAAGGCTCTGTGGGCTTTTAGATGGGTCCTGAGGCAATCTAGAAGGGTCTGCGGGCCTTTACATGGGTCTTGATGTTCATTAGAATGGTGTGGAGGCCTTTAGAAAGGCCCTGAGGGGCTCTAGAAGGGTCTGGGGGCTATTAGAAGCGTCCTGAGGGGGTCCAGAAGGGTCTGGGGGCCTTTTTAAAGGCCCTCAGGGGGATTATAAGCGTCTCGCGGCCTTTAGAAAGGCTCTGAGTCGCATTAGAAGGGTCTGGGGGCCTTTAGAAGGGTCTTCAGGGGCTCTAGAAGGCTCTGGGAACCTTTAGAAAGGCCCTGTGGGGCATTAGAAGGGTGTGGGGGCCTTTAGAATGCTCCTGAGGGGCCGTAGAATGGTCTAGAGACCTTTATAAAGGCCCTGACGATCATTAGAATGGTCTGTGGGACTTTAGAAGTGTCCTGAGGGGCTCTAGAATGATCTGGGGGCATTTATAAGGGTCTTGACGGGCTCTAGAATGGTCTGGGGGCCTTTTAAAAAGTCCTGAGGGGCATTTGAATAGTCTGAGGGCCTTTAGAAAGGTCCTGACGGGCATTACAAGGGTCTTGTGGCCTTCATAAGGGTCCTGAAAGGCATTAGAAGGGTCTGGGGGCTTTTAGATGGGTCCTGAGGCAATCTAGAAGGGTCTGGGGGCCTTTACATGGGTCTTGAGGGTCATTAGAAGGGTGTGGAGGCCTTTAGAAAGGCCCTGAGGGGCTCTAGAAGTGTCTGGGGGCTATTAGAAGCGTCCTGAGGTGGTCCTGAAGGGTCTGGGGGCCTTTTTAAAGGCCCTCAGGGAGATGATCAGGGTCTCGCAGCGTTTAGAAAGGCCCTGAGTGGCATTACAAGGGTCTGGGGTCATATAGAAAGGCTCTGAGAGGTTCAAGAAGTGTCTGGTGTAATTTAGAAAGGCCCTGAGAAGCATTAGAATGGTCTGGGGGCCTTTAGAAGGGTCTTCAGGGGCTCTAGAAGGGTCTGGGGACCTTTAGAATGGCCCGGTGGGGCATTAGAAGGGTCTGGGGGCCTTTAGAATGCTACTGATGGGAAGTAGAATGGTCTGCGGGCCTTTAGAATTGTCCTGAGGGGCTCTAGAATGATCTGGGGGCCTTTATAAGGGTCCTGACGGGCTCTAGAAGGGTCTGGGAACCTTTATAAAAGCCCTGAGGGGCATTATAAGGGTCTGAGGGCCTTTAGAAACGTCCTGAGAGGCATTAGAAGGGTCTTGTGGCCTTCATAATGGTCCTGAAAGGCATTAGAAGGTTCTGGGGGCTTTTAGATGGGTCCTGAGGCAATCTAGAAGGGTCTGGGGGCCTTTACATGGGTCTTGAGGGTCATTAGAAGGGTGTGGAGCCCTTTAGAAAGGCCCTGAGGGGCTCTAGAAGGGTCTGGGTGCTGTTTGAAGCGTGCTGAAGGGGTCCAGAAGTGTCTGGGGGCCTTTTTAAAGGCCCTCAGGGGGATTATAAGGGTCTCGCGGCCTATAGAAAGGCCCTGAGTGGCATTACAAGGGTCTGGGGTCATATAGAAAGGCTCTGAAAGGTTCTAGAAGTGTCTGGGGTAATTTAGAAAGGCCCTGAGGGGCATTAGAAGGGTCTGGGGGCCTTTAGAAGTGTCCTGAGGTGCATTAGAAGGGTCTGGGATCCTTTAATAGAGTCCTTAGTGGCATTTGAATAGTCTGAGGGCCTTTAGAAAGGTCCTGAGGGGCATTAGAAGGGTCTTGTGGCCTTCATGAGGGCCCTGAAAGGCATTAGAAGGCTCTGTGGGCTTTTAGATGGGTCCTGAGGCAATCTAGAAGGGTCTGCGGGCCTTTACATGGGTCTTGATGTTCATTAGAATGGTGTGGAGGCCTTTAGAAAGGCCCTGAGGGGCTCTAGAAGGGTCTGGGGGCTATTAGAAGCGTCCTGAGGGGGTCCAGAAGGGTCTGGGGGCCTTTTTAAAGGCCCTCAGGGGGATTATAAGCGTCTCGCGGCCTTTAGAAAGGCTCTGAGTCGCATTAGAAGGGTCTGGGGGCCTTTAGAAGGGTCTTCAGGGGCTCTAGAAGGCTCTGGGAACCTTTAGAAAGGCCCTGTGGGGCATTAGAAGGGTGTGGGGGCCTTTAGAATGCTCCTGAGGGGCCGTAGAATGGTCTAGAGACCTTTATAAAGGCCCTGACGATCATTAGAATGGTCTGTGGGACTTTAGAAGTGTCCTGAAGGGCTCTAGAATGATCTGGGGGCATTTATAAGGGTCTTGACGGGCTCTAGAATGGTCTGGGGGCCTTTTAAAAAGTCCTGAGGGGCATTTGAATAGTCTGAGGGCCTTTAGAAAGGTCCTGACGGGCATTACAAGGGTCTTGTGGCCTTCATAAGGGTCCTGAAAGGCATTAGAAGGGTCTGGGGGCTTTTAGATGGGTCCTGAGGCAATCTAGAAGGGTCTAGATGCCTTTACATGGGTCTTGAGGGTCATTAGAAGGGTGTGGAGGCCTTTAGAAAGGCCCTGAAAGGCATTAGAAGGGTCTGGGAGCTTTTAGATGGGTCCTGAGGCAATCTAGAAGGGTCTGGGGGCCTTTACATGGGTCTTGAGGGTTATTAGAAGGGTGTGGAGGCCTTTAGAAAGGCCCTGAGGGGCTCTAGAAGGGTCTGGGGGCTATTAGAAGCGTCCTGAGGGGGTCCAGAATGTCTGGGGGCTTTTTAAAGGCCCTCAGGAGGATTATAAGGGTCTCGCGGCCTTTAGAAAGGCCCTGAGTGGCATTAGAATGGTCTAGGTGCCTTTAGAAATGTCCTGAGGGGCTCTAGAAGGGTCTGGGGGCCTTTAGAAATGTCCTGAGGGGCATTAGAAGGGTATGGGGGCCTTTAGAAAGGCCCTGAGGGGCATTACAAGGGTCTGGGGTCATATAGAAAGGCCCTGAGAGGTTCTAGAAGTGTCTGGGGTACTTTAGAAAGGCCCTGAGGGGCATTAGAAGGGTCTGGGGGCCTTTAGAAGGGTCCTGAGGGGCATTAGAAGGGTCTGGGTGCCCTTATAAAAGCCCTGATGGGAATTAGCAGGGTCTGGGGGACTTTAGAAGGGGCCTGAGGGGCTCTACAAGGGTCTCGGGGCCTTTAGAAGGGTCTTCAGGAGCTCTATAAGGGTCTGGGGGCCTTTAGAAAGGCCCTGTGAGGCATTAGAAGGGTATGGGGGCCTTTAGAATGCTCCTGAGGGGCAGTAGAAGGGTCTGGGGACCTTTATAAGTGTCCTGACGGGCTCTAGAAGGGTCTGGGAACCTTTATAAATGCCCTGAGGGGCATTAGAAGGGTCTTGTGGCCTTCATAAGCATCCTGAAAGGCATTAGAAGGGTCTGGGGGCTTTTAGATGGGTCCTGAGGCAATCTAGAAGGGTCTAGGGGCCTTTACATGGGTCTTGAGGGTCATTAGAAGGGTGTGGAGGCATTTAGAAAGGCTCTGAGGGGCTATAGAATGGTCTGGGGGCTATTAGAAGCGTCCTGAGGGGGTCCAGAAGGGTCTGGGGGCCTTTTTAAAGGCCCTCAAGTTGATTATATGGGTCTCGCAACCTTTAGAAAGGCCCTGAGTGGCATTACAAGGGTCTGGGGTCATATAGAAAGGCCCTGAGAGGTTCTAGAAGTGTCTGGGGTACTTTAGAAAGGCCCTGAGTGGCATTAGAAGGGTCTGGGTGCCTTTAGAAATGTCCTGAGGGGCTCTAGAAGGGTCTGGGGGCCTTTAGAAATGTCCTGAGGGGCATTAGAAGGGTATGGGGGCCTTTAGAATGGCCCTGAGGGGCATTACAAGTGTCTGGGGTCATATAGAAAGGCCCTGAGAGGTTCTAGAAGTGTCTGGGGTAATTTAGAAAGGCCCTGAGGGGCATTAGAAGGGTCTGGGGGCCTTTAGAAATGTCCTGAGGGGCTCTAGAAGGGTCTGGGGGCCTTTAGAAATGTCCTGAGGGGCATTAGAAGGGTCTGGGGGCATTTAGAAAGGCCCTGAGGGGCATTACAAGGGTCTGAGGTCATATAGAAAGGCCCTGAGAGGTTCTAGAAGCGTCTGGTGTACTTTAGAAAGGCCCTGAGGGGCATTAGAAGGGTCTGGGGGCCTTTAGAATGGTCCTTAGGGGCATTAGAAGGTTCTGAAGGCCTTTAAAAGGGTCCTGATGGGCATTTGAATGGTCCGGGGGCCTTTAAAAATACCCTGAGGTGGACTAGAAGGGTCTGGGGGCCTTTAGAATCGTCCTGAGGGGCTCTAGAAGGGTCTGGGAGCCTCTAGAAGGGTCCTGACGGGCTATAGAAAGATCCGGGGTCCTTTCGAAATGTCCTGAGGTGATCTAAAAGTGTCTCGGGTCTTTTCGAAGGGTCCTGATGGGCATTAGACGGGTCTGGGGGCCTTTAGAAATGCCGTGAGGGGCATTAGAAAGGTCTGGGGCCTTTTAGAAGGGTCTTGAGGGGATCTAGAAGGGTCTGGGGGCCTTTAGAAGTGTCCTGAGGGGCTCTAGAAGTGTCTGGGGGCCTTTAGAAAGGCCCTGAGGGGCACTAGAAGGGTCAGGGATCCGTTAGACGGATTTTGAGGGGCTCTTGAAGGGTCTGCGGGCCTTTAGAATGGCCCTTAGGTGCTCTAAAAGAGTCTGGGGTCCTTTTGAATGGTCCTGAGGGGCTCTAGAAGGGTCTGGGAACCTTTAGAAATGCCCTGAGGGGCATTAGAAGGGTCTGGGGGCCTTTAGAAAGGCCCTGAGGGGCATTAGAAGGGTCTGGGGGGATTTATAATGGTCTTGAGGGGGTCTAGAAGGGTCTGGAGGCATTTAAAACTGTCCTGAGAGGCTCTAGAATGGTCTGGGGGCCTTTAGAATGCTCCTGAGGGGCAGTAGAAGGGTCTGGGGACCTTTATAAAGGCCCTGACGGGCATTAGAATGGTCTGTGGGCCTTTAGAAGTGTCCTGAGGGGCTCTAAAATGGTCTGGGGGCCTTTATAACGGTCCTGACGGGCTCTAGAAAGGTCTGGGAACCTTTATAAATGCCCTGAGGGGCATTAGAAGGGTCTGAGGGCCTTTAGAAAGGTCCTGAGGGGCATTAGAAGGGTCTTGTGGCCTTCATAAGGGTCCTGAAATTCATTAGAAGGGTCTGGGGGCTTTTAGATGGGTCCTGAGGCAATCTAGAAGGGTCTAGGGGCCTTTACATGGGTCTTGAGGGTCATTAGAAGGGTGTGGAGGCCTTTAGAAAGGCCCTGAGGGGCTCTAGAAGGGTCTGGGGGCTATTAGAAGCGTCCTGAGGGGGTCCAGAAGGGTCTGGGGGCCTTTTTAAAGGCCCTCAGGGGGATTATAAGGGTGTCGCGGCCTTTAAAAAGGCCCTGAGTGGCATTACAAGGGTCTGGGGTCATATAGAAAGGCCCTGAGAGGTTCTAGAAGTGTCTGGGGTACTTTAGAAAGGCCCTGAAGGACATTAGAAGGGTCTGAAGGCCTTTAGAAGGGTCCTGAGGGGCATTAGAAGTGTCTGAAGGCCTTTAAAAGGGTCCTGAGAGGCATTTGTATGGTCTGGGGGCCTTTAGAAAGGCTATGAGGTGGATTAGAAGGGTCTGGGGGCCTTTAGAATCGTCCTGAGTGGCTCTAGAATGGTCTGGGGGCCTCTAGAAGGGTCCTGAGGGGCTCTAGAAAGATCTGGGGTCATTTAGAAGTGTCCTGAGGTGCTCTAAAAGTGTCTCGGGGCCTTTCAAAGGGTCCTGATGGGCATTAGACGGGTCTGGGGGCCTTTAGAAATGCCCTGCGGGGCATTAGAAAGGTCTGGGGCCTTTTAGAAGGGTCTTGAGGGGATCTAGAAGGGTCTGGAGGCCTTTAGAAGTGTCTGGAGGGGATCTAGAATGGTCTGGGGGCCTTTAGAATGCTCTTGAGGGGCAGTAGAACGGTCTTGGAACCTTTATAAAGGCCCTGACGGGCATTAGAATGGTCTGCCAGCCTTTAGATGTGTCCTGAGGGGCTTTGGAATGGTCTGGGGGCCTTTATAAGGGTCCTAACGGGCTCTAGAAGGGTCTGGGAACCTTTATAAATGCCCTGAAGGGCATTAGAATGGTCTGAGGGTCTTTAGAAAGGTCCTGAAGGGCATTAGAAGGGTGTGGAGGCTTTTATAAGGGTCCTGAAAGGCATTAGAAGGGTCTGGGGGCTTTTAGAAGGGTCAAGTGCAATCTAGAAGGGTCTGGGGGCCTTTACATGGGTCTTGAGGGTCATTAGAAGGGTGTGCAGGCCTTTAGAAAGGCCCTGAGGGGCTCTTGAAGGGTCTGGGGTCTATTATAAGCGTCCTGAGGGGGTCCAGAAGGGTCTTGGGGACTTTTTAAAGGCGCTCAGGGGGATTATAAGGGTCTCTCGGCCTTTAGAAACGCCCTGAGTGGCATTAGAAGGGTCTGGGTGCCTTTAGAAATGTCCTGAGGAGCTCTAGAAGGGTCTGGGGGCCTTTAGAAATGTCCTGAGGTGCATTAGAAGGGTCAGGGGGCCTTTAGAAAGGCCCTGAGGGGCATTAGAAGGGTCTGGGGTCATATAGAAAGGCCCTGAGAGGTTCTAGAATTGTCTGGGGTACTTTAGAAATGTCCTGAGGAGATTTAGAAGGGTCTGGGGGCCTTTAGAAGGCTCCTGAAGGGCATTAGAAGGGTCTGTGGGCTTTTAGAATGGTCCTGAGGGGGTCTAGAAGGGTCTGCAGGCATTTAAAACTGTCCTGAGAGGCTCTAGAAGGGTCTGGGTGCGTTTATAAGGGTCCTGAGGGGCATTAGAAGGGTCTGGGTGCCCTTATAAAAGCCCTGAGGGGAATTAGCAGGGTCTGGGGGAGTTTAGAAGGGTCCTGAGGGGCTCTATAAGGGTTAGGGGGCCTTTAGAAGGGTCTTCAGGGGCTCTAGAAGGGTCTGGGGACCTTTAGAAATGTCCTGAGGGGCATTAGAAGGGTATGGGGGCCTTTAGAAAGGCCCTGAGGTGCATTACAAGGGTCTGGGGTCATATAGAAAGGCCCTGAGAGGTTCTAGAAGTGTCTGGGGTACTTTGGAAAGGCCCTGAGGGGCATTAGAAGGGTCTGGGTGCCTTTAGAATGGTCCTGAGGGGGTCTAGAAGGGTCTGGGGGCCTTTACGTGGGTCTTGAAAGTCATTAGAAGGGTGTGGAGGCCTTTAGAAAGGCCCTGAAAGGCTATAGAAGGGTCTGGGTGTATTTAGATGGGTTTTGAGGCAATCTGGAAGGGTCTGGGGTTCTTCACATGGGTCTTGAGGGGCATTAGAAGGGTCTGAGTGTATTTAGAAAGGTCCTGAGGGGCATTAGAAGGGTCTTGTGGCCTTTTTAAGGGTCCTGAAAGGCATTAGAAGGGTCTGGAGGGCTGTAGATGGGTCCTGAGGCAATCTCGATGGGTCTGGGGCCCTTTACATGGGTCTTGAGGGTCATTAGAGGGTTCTGGGGTCCTTTAGATAGTCACTGAGTGGCATTAGAAGGGTCCGGGGGCATTTATAAAGGTCCTGACAGGCATTAGAATGGTCTGGGTGCCTTTAGAAAGGTCCTGAGGGGCATTAGAAGGGTCTTGTGGCCTTCATAAGGGTCCTGAAAGGCATTAGAATGCTCTGGGGGCTTTTAGTTTGGTCCTGAGGCAATCTAGAAGGGTCTAGGGGCCTTTACATGGGTCTTGGGTGTCATTAGAAGGGTGTGGAGGCCTTTAGAAAGGACCTGAGGGGCTCTAGAAGGGTGTGGGGGCTATTAGAAGCGTCCTGAGGGGGTCCAGAAGGGTCTGGGGGCCTTTTTAAAGGCCCTCAGGGGGATTATAAGGGTCTCGCGGCCTTTAAAAATGTACTGAATGGCATTACAAGGGTCTGGGGTCATATAGAAAGGCCCTGAGATGTTCTAGAAGTTTCTGGGGTACTTTAGAAAGGCCCTGAGGGGCATTAGAAGGGTCTGGGAGCCTTTAGAAGGGTCCTGAGGGGCATTAGAAGGGTCTGGGGGCTTTTAGAAGGGCTCTGAGGGGCATTTGAATGGTCTGAGGGCGTTTAGAAAGGCCCTGAGATGTTCTAGAAGTTTCTGGGCTACTTTAGAAATGTCCTGAGGGGCTCTAGAAGGGTCTGGGGGCCTTTAGAAAGGACCTGAGGGGCTCTAGAAGGGTCCTGAGGGGCTCTAGAAAGATCTGGGTTCCTTTAGAAATGTCCTGAGGTGCTCTTAAAGTGTCTCGGGGCCTTTCGAATGGTCCTGAGGGGCATTAGAAGGGTCTGGGTGCCTTTAGAAATGTCCTGAGGGGCTCTAGAAGGGTCTGGGGGCCTTTAGAAATGTCCTGAGGGGCATTAGAAGGTTATGGGGGCCTTTAGAAAGGCCCTGAGGGGCATTAGAAGGGTCTGGGGTCATATAGAAAGGCCCTTAGAGGTTCTTGAAGTGTCTGGGGTACTTTAGAAAGGCCCTGAGGGGCATTGGAAGGGTCTGAGGGCCTTTAGAAGGGTCCTGAGGGGCATTAGAAGGGTCTGGGGGCCTTTAGAATGGTCCTGAGGGGGTCTAGAAGGGTCTGGGAGCTTTTACATGGGTCTTGAGGGTCATTAAAAGGGTGTGGAGGCCTTTAGAAAGGCCCTGAAAGGCTATAGAAGGGTCTGGGGGCTTTTAGATGGGTTCTGAGGCAATCTGGAAGGGTCTGGGGGTCTTTACATGGGTCTCGAGGGGCATTAGAAGGGTCTGAGTGCCTTTAGAAAGGTCCTGAGGGGCATTAGAAGGGTCTTGTGGCCTTTATAAGGGTCCTGAAAGGCATTAGAATGGTCTGGGGGGCTTTAGATGGGTCCTGAGGCAATCTAGATGGGTCTGGGGGCCTTTACATGGGTCTTGAGGGTCATTAGAGGGGTCTGGGGTCCTTTAGATAGTCCCTGAGTGGCATTAGAAGGGTCCGGGGGCCTTTAGAAAGGTCCTGAGGGGCATTAGAATGGTCTGGGTGCCTTTAGAAAGATCCTGACAGGCTCTAGAAGGGTCTGGGGCCTTTAGAAGCATCCTGAGGGGCTGTAGAAGGGTCTGGGGGCCTTTCGAAGGGTCCTGATGGGTTCTAGAAAGATCTTGGGGCCTTTAGGAATGTCGTGAGTGGCTCTAGAAGGGTCTGGGGGCCTTTAGAAGGTTTCTGAGGGGCATTTGAATGGTCTGGGGTCCTTTAGAAATGCCCTGAGGTGCATTAGAAGGGTCTGAGGGCTTTAGAAAGGCCCTGAGGGTCTGCAGAAGGGTCTGGGTGCCTTTCGAATGGTCCTGAAGGGCTCTAGAAAGGTCTGATGTTTTTTAGAAGGGTCTTGAGTGGCTCTAGAAGGGTCTGGCGGCTGTAGAATGGTCCTGAGGTGCTCTAGAAGGGTCTGGGGCCCTTTAGAACAATCTAGAGGGGCTCTAGAAGCGTCTGGGGTCCTTTAAAAGGGTCCTGAGGGGCTCTAGAAGGGTCTGGGGTCCTTTAGAAGGGCCTTGAGGGGCGTTAGATGGGTCTGGGGGCCTTTAGAAACACCCTGAGTGGCTCTAGAATGGTCTGGGGATCTTTTGAAATGGCCTTGAGGGGCTCCAGAAGTGTCTGGGTGCCTTTAGAAAGGTCTTGTGTGGATCTAGAAGGGTCTGGGGGTCTTTACAATGGATCTGAGTGGCTCTAGAGGAGTCTGGGGGCCTTTAGAAAGGTTCTAAAGGGCTCTAGTGTGGTCTGGGTGCTATTTGAAAGGCCCTGAAGGGCATTAGATGGGTCTGGCGACCTTTAGAAAAGCCCTGAGGGGCATTAGAAGGGTCTGGGTGCCTTTGGATGGATCTGAAAGGCATTAGAAGGTTCTGGGGGCCTTTAGAAGGGTCCTGAGGGGCTCTGGAAGGGTCTCGGGGCCATTTGAAGCGTCTTGAGGGGCTCTAGAAGGGTCTGGAGGCCTTTAGATAGGTCGTGAACGGCTCTAGATGGGTCTGGGGGCCTTTAGAATGACCCTGAATGGCATTAGATGGGTCTGGGGGCCTTTAGAAAAGTCCTAAGGGGTATTAGAAGCTCTGGGCTCCTTTAGAAAGGCCCTAAGGGGCATTAGAAGGGTCTTGGGGCCTTTAGAAATGCCCTGAAAGGCTCTAGAAGGGTCTGGGGTCCTTTAGAAAGGCCCTGAGGGGCTCTACAAGAGTCTGGGCGCCTGTAGAAGGGTCCTGAGGGGCTCTAGAATGGTTTGGGGACCTTTATAAAGGACCTGAGGAGCTCTAGAAGGGTCTGGGGGCCTTTAAAAGAGTCCTGAGGGGCTCTAGAAGCGTCTTCGGGCCTTTAGAATGGTCTTGAGGGGAATTACCAGGGTCTGGGGGCCTTTAGAAGGGTTCTGAGGGGCATTACAAGGGTCTGGGTACCGTTAGAAAGGTCCTGTGAGGTCTAGAAAGGTCTGTGGGCCTTAGAAGGGTCCTGACAGGTTCTATAAATGTCTGGGGGCCTTTAGAAGGGTCCTGAGGGGCATTAGAAGTGTCTGGGGACCTTTAGAAGGGTCCTGAGGGGCATTAGAAGGGTCTGGGGGTCTTTAGAAGGGTCTTGAGGGTCTCTAGATGGGTCTGGGGGCCTTTAGAATGGCCGTGAGGGGTCCTAGAAGAGTCTGGGGGCCTTTAGATAGGTCCTGAAGGGCTCTAGTGTGGTCTGAGGTCCTTTATAAAGGCCCTGAGGGTCATTAGATGAGTCTTGGGACCTTTAGAAGGTCTTGAGGGGCATTAGAAGGGTCTGGGGTCCTTTAGAAAGACCCTGAGTTGCATTACAAGGGTCTGGTGTCCTTTAGAAGGGTCCTGAGGGGCTCTAGAAGAGTCTGGGGGCCTTTAGAAGTGTCTTGAGGGGCTCTAGAAGGGTTTGGGGTCCTTTAGAAAGGACCTGAAGGTCTCTAGAAGGGTCTGGGGGCTTTTAGATATGTTCTGAGGGGCTCTAAATGGGTCTGGGTGCCATTAGAAGGGTCCTGAGGGGCTCTAGAAGAATCTGGGAGCCTTTAGAAAGGACTTGAGGGGCTCTAGAAGGGTCTGGGGGCCTTTAGAATGGGCCTGAGGGGCTCTAGAAGAGTGTTGGGGTCGTTAGAAGGGTCCTGAAGGGCATTAGATGGGTCTGGGGTCCTTAAGAAGGGTTCTGAGGGGCTCTGGAAAAGTCTGGGGTCCCTTTGAATCGTCTTGAGGGGCTCTAGAAGGGTCTGTTGGCCTTTAGAATGGTCCTGACGGGCTCTAGAAGGGTCTGGGAACCTTTATAAATGCCCTGAGGGGCATTAGAATGGTCTGAGGGCCTTTTGAAGGGTTCTGAGGGGCATTAGAATGGGGCGCACCCACCCTCCCCGAGCACCCACCCCAAACATTCACCCGTTAGCAATTAAGCACCCACCCCAAACATTCACCCATCAAGCAATTAAGCACCCATCCAGCGACAAAACAAATTAATTACATAGCCAAGCCCCAGAATAACACTCCTCAAAAAAACCTCTCAAAAACAATGCCTAAAAGAGAAAGCACTCAATCAAAACACACACACAAAAAAACAAAAAAGAAACTAAAAGAAGAAATTTTCAACTCAGAAAGCCACCATGTTTAAATCCGGCATCCAACATTTTGAAGCCAACTCCCGCCATTTTCAGACCGGGCAGCCACCATTTTTGAATCGGGTGGCGGCCATTTTGAAGCCAACTCCCGCCATTTTGAGGTCGGGCAGCTGCCATATTTGAATCGGGCGGAGGCCATTTTGAAGCCGACTCCCGCCATTTTGAGTTCAGGCGGCAGCCATTTTTGAATCGGGCGACGGCCATTTTGACGAAGATTCCAGCCATTTTGAGGCCCCCAGACCATTCTAGAGCCCCTCAGATCCTTTCTAAAGGCTCCCAGACTCTTCTAGACCCCTCAGGACTTTTGTAACGGCCCCCAGACCCATCTAGAGCCCCTCTGACATTTCTAAAAGCCCCCAGACCCTTCTAGAGCCCCTCAGGACCCTTTTAAAGGCCCCCAGACCCTTCTAATCCACCTCGGGGCCTTTCTAAAGGCCCCCAGACCATTCAAATGCCCCTCAGAACCCTTCTAAAGGCCCCCAGACCCTTCTAATGCCCCTCAGGGCCGTTCTAAAGTACCCCAGACACTTCTAGAACCTCTCAGGGCCTTTCTATATGACCCCAGACCCTTGTAATGCCCCTCAGGGCCTTTCTAAAGGCCGCGAGACCCTTATAATCCCCCTGAGGGCCTTTAAAGAGGCCCCCAGACCCTTCTGGACCACCTCAGGACGCTTCTATTAGCCCCCAGACCCTTCTAGAGCCCCTCAGGGCCTTTCTAAAGGCCTCCACACCCTTCTAATGACCCTCAAGACCCATGTAAAGGCCCCTAGACCCTTCTAGATTGCCTCAGGACCCATCTAAAAGCCCCCAGACCCTTCTAATGCCTTTCAGGACCCTTATGAAGGCCACAAGACCCTTCTAATGCCCCTCAGGTGCTTTCTAAAGGCCCTCAGACCCTTCTAATGCCCCTCAGGGCATTTATAAAGGTTCCCAGACCCTTCTAGAGCCCCTCAGGACCATTATAAAGGCCCCCAGAATCTTTTAGAGCCCCTCAGGGCCATTCTAAATGCCACAGACCCTTCAAGAGCCCCTCAACATACTTCTAACGGCTCCCTGACCCTTCTAGAGCCCCTCAGGGCCTTTCCAAAGGCCCCCAGACCCTTCTAGAGCCCCTCAGGACATTTCTAAAGGCCCCCAGACCCTTCTAGATCCCCTCAAGACCCTCCTAAAAGGCCCCAAACCTTTCTAATGCCCCTCAGGGCATTTCTAAAGGACCCCAGACCCATCTAATGCCCCTCAGGACCCTTCTAAATGCCCTGAGACATTTTAGAGAACCTCAGGACATTTCTAAAGGAACCCAGATCTTTCTAGAGAGCCTCAGGACAATTCTAAAGGCCCCCAGACTCTTCTAATCCACCTCAGGGCCTTTCTAAAGGCCCCCAGACCATTCAAATGAGCCTCAGGACTCTTTTAAAGGCCCCCAGACCCTTCTAATGCACCTCAGGGCCTTTCTAAAGGCTCCCAGACCATTCAAATGACCCTCAGAACCCTTCTAAAGGCCCCCAGACCCTTTTAATGCCCCTCAGGACCCTTCTAAAGGCCCCCAGACCCTTCTAATGCCCCTCAGGGCCTTTCTAAAGTATCCCAGACATTTCTAATGCCTTTCAGGGCCTTTCTAAAGGTCTCCACACCCTTCTAATGACCCTCAAGACCCATGTAAAGGCCCCAAGACCCTTCTAGATTGCCTCAGGACCCATCTAAAAGCCCCCAGACCCTTCTAAAGCCTTTCAGGACCTTTATGAAGGGCACAAGACCCTTCTAATGCAACTCAAGACCTTTCTAAAGGCTTTCAGACCCTTCTAATGCCCCTCGGGGCTTTTATAAAGGTTCCCAAACCCTTCTAGAGCCCCTCAGGACCCTTATAAAGGCCCCCAGACCATTCTAGAGACCCTCAGGACACTTCTAAAGGCCCGCAGACCAATCTAATGCCATTCAGGGCCTTTATAAAGGTCCCCAGACCCTTCTACTGCCCCTCAGGAGCATTCTAAAGGCCACCAGACCCTTCTAATGCCACACAGGGCCTTTCTAAAGGTCCCCAGACCCTTCTAGACGCCCTGAAGACCCTTCTAAAGGCCCCCAGACCCTTATAGAGCCCCTCAGGACCCTTCTAAACTACACCAGAACCTTCTAATGCCCCTCAGGACGCTTCTAATAGCCCCCAGACCCTTCTAGAGCCCCTCAGGGCCTTTCTAAAGTCCTCCACACCCTTCTAATGACCCTCAAGACCCATGTAAAGGCCCCCAGACCCTTCTAGATTGCCTCAGGACCCATCTAAAAGCCCCCAGACCCTTCTAATGCCTTTCAGGGCCTTTCTAAAGGCCTCCACACCCTTCTAATGACCCTCAAAACCCAAGTAAAGGCCCCTAGACCCTTCTAGATTGCCTCAGGACCCATCTAAAAGCCCCCAGAAAATTCTAATGCCTTTCAGGACCCTTATGAAGGCCACAAGACCCTTCTAATGCCCCTCAGGACCTTTCTAAAGGCCTGCAGACCCTTCTAATGCCCATCAGGGCCTTTCTAAAGGTCCCCAGACCCTTCTACTGCCCCTCAGGATCTTTTTAAAGGCCCGAAGACCCTTCTAATGCCCGTAAGGGCCTTTCTAAGGTCCCCAGACCATTCTACTGCCCCTCAGGAGCATTCTAAAGGCCCCCAGACCCTTCTAATGCCCCACAGGGCCTTTCTAAAGGTCCACAGACCCTTCTAGAGCCCGTGAAGACCCTTCTAAAGGCCCCTAGACCCTTATAGAGCCTCTCAGGACACTTCTAAAGTCCCCCAGACCCTGCTAATTCCCCTCAGGGCTTTTATAAGGGCATCCAGACCGTTCTAATGCCCCTCAGGACCCTTATAAAGGCACCCAGACCCTTCTAGAGCCTCTCAGGACAGTTTTAAATGCCTCCAGACCCTTCTAGACCCCCTCAGGACCATTCTAAAGGCCCCCAGACACTTCTAATGCCCCTTAGGACCCTTCAGAAGGCCCCCAGACCCATCTAATGCCCCTCAGGGCCTCTCTAAATTACCCCAGACACTTCTAGAACCTCTCAGAGCCTTTCTATATGACACCAGACCCATGTAATGCCACTCAGGGCCTTTCTAAAGGCCGCGAGACCCTTATAATCCCCCTGAGGGCCTTTAAAAAGGCCCCCAGACCATTCTGGACCCCCTCAGGATGCTTCTAATAGCCCCCACACCCTTCTAGAGCCCCTCAGGGAATCTATGGAATCATAGAACAACCAGGTTGGAAGAGACCCACTGGATCATCGAGTCCAACTGTTCCTGTCAAACAGTAAACATTGCCCCTCGGCACCTTGTCCATCTGTGCCTTAAACACCTCCAGGGAAGATGAATCAACCCCCTCCCTGGGCAGCCTCTGACACTGCCTAATGACCCTTTCCATGAAAAAGTTTTCCTAATCTCCAGCCTAAATCTCCCCTGGTGGAGCTTGAGGCCACTCCCTCTCGTCCTGTCCCCAGTCACTTGGGAGAAGGGGCCAGCTCCCTCCTCTCCACAACTTACTTTCAGTTAATTGTAGAGAGCAATGAGGTCTCCCCTCAGCTTCCTCTCCTCCAGGATCAACACCCCCAGCTCTCTCAGCTGTTCCTTATAAGGCCTTTTCTCCCGCCCCTTTACTAGCTTTGTTGCTCTTCTCTGAACTTTCTCCGGAGCCTCAACATCCTTCTTGTGGTGAGGGGCCCAGAAGCGAACACAGGATTCAAGAATCGGTCTCACCATTGCTGAGTACAGAGGGAGAACAACCTCCCTGGAGTCCAATTGTATGAGGTTTAACAAGGCCAAACGCCAGGTCCTGCTTCTATGATTCTACGTGTTACATAATCACATTCTCATGCACCATTTAGATAGAATTGAGCATTGATCTCTCTCATACAGTAGCAAAATCGCAGAGACTGAGCTATTTCTCAGCAGCCAATGAAGCAGCAAACTCTAAAGGGCATTTTCAACTTTTTGTTATTGGTCCTATTCTTGCCCTTCTCCCAACAACCTTAACATTGCATGCAGCCCCATCTTTTGTGTAGTCATCAGGCTAGTCATCACCCTACGCAGAGCTACAGACTGGGAGAAGCCTGGCTGGAAAACTGCCAGGAGGAGAGGGACCTGGGGGTGTCAGTCGACAGCTGACTGACCATGAGCCAGCAGTGTGCCCAGAAGGCCAATGGCATCCTGGCTTGTGTCAGAAATGGTATGACCAGCAGGTCCAAGGAGGTGATTCTCCCTCTGTACTCAGCACTGGTGAGGCCGCTCCTTGAATCCTGCGTTCAGTTCTGGACCTCTCAGCAAGGATGTTGAGGTTCTGGAGCGAGTCAAGAGAAGAGCCACGAAGCCGGTGAAGGGACTGGAGGACAGGCCCTATGAGGAGCAGCTGAGAGAGCTGGGGTTGTTTAGCCTGGAGAAGAGGAGGCTGAGAGGAGACCTCATTGTTCTCTGCAACTACCTGAAGGGAGGATGCAGAGAGGAGGGAGCTGGGCTCTTCTCCCAAGGGACAGGGGACAGGACAAGAGGGAATGACCTCAAGCTCCACCAGGGGACATTTAGGCTGGAGATTAGGAGGAAGTTTTTCACACAGGGGGTCATTGGGCAGCGTCAGAGGCTGCCCAGGGAGGGGATTGACTTGCCTTCCCTGGAGGTGTTTAAGGCACAGGTGGATGAGGTCTTGAGGTACTCGGTTTAGCATTTGATAGGAAGGGTTGGACTAGAAGATCCGATGGGTCCCTTCCAACCTGGTTGTTCTATGATTCTGTGATAATGTCCAGGCTGAGAAGAACAATAAAACGGTCACAGAGAAGCTAACTATAACAGCAGACTCCAGACATAAGAGGAAAGGCTCTGAAACTCCTACATTTCCATCAAGGACAGAGACAGCCTGTGCTTCTATCGGCTGAGTTGCGGCCCTTCCTCTCACAGAACTAACTCGATATGACCACTGCCGTGACATCATTAGTCAGGCTCCAGTTTCAGGGGCCGTGAATCCCAGGCACATACAAAAAGCAAGTCAGCTCGGGCCCCGTGCCTCTGAGTTACAGAGCGCTGGGCCAGGTAGGAGGAGAGGGGAAGAAAATGCCCTAAAGCTCTACTACTTCAGACATCTTGAAGATATCAACACACAGACTTTTTCCACAGCAGTTCTCTGAGCAGAAGCTTAGAGGAACATTTCAGCCTAAGAGTGTTATAAAGCTACATGTATACGTAAAAAAGAGCTGACTAGTTTGAAAGGCACAAGGAGCCCTACAGACAGGCAGAGGATTATAGAAAAGGGCAGGGACTAGCACAAAGATTCAGAAACAGTAAGAGGAGTAAAGGGGAGCGTCAAGATACAGAGTGAATGTAGAAGCTGGAACAGCAACAGTGAGCAATACAAAGAGATAGAGAAAGAAAAAGAGAGATGGAAAGAGAGAAAAAAAGAGAGAAAGAAAAGCAAAGCATTTTCAGGTGCAGAGAAAGAACAAACTGCAAGGATCAAACCAGTGAAATTGTAGGGGGAAAGAATGAGAAATACAGAATAGGACAAAGATGGAAAAGAAAAAAAAAAAGCACGGGCAGAGAACAGATGCTGAAGACTGGGAAAAGGAGAGAAAAGAGCACAGAGAAATAAAAGGGCAGGGTTATAGGGATCCCAGGAGACAAAAATTGTAGCAGCAGCACAATAAATGAAAGGAACCAAAAAGTCCACCTTTAAAAAGTTTGCTATCTCCTCCCATCACTATCGCAACAAGCAGCAGAGCAGGGAAAGCACACATACTATTATTTCTCATAAGGATGCTTTCAGGCATAGTAACAGCAGGGCTCTTGCCGAGAATGTAAAGGAGAGTCAATCAAATGCAGCTGCTCCCCAGACCATATTTATACCTTTGAGAGAGTTCGCCCCACCCCATTCACAGGTGATGCTTGTGAAGGCCCAGGGTGTATATAAGCCCCAGGCCTTGCCTGGGGAGGTCATTCAGCCTCTGGTTTCCCTTGAGATTGGAGCTCTGCTGGTGTTTTAACTCCTTGTGTCGGATGAGGGCTGGAATGGTAAGGGGTTTTTTTTTTGGTTTTTAATAGCACTTTGTCTGTGAGGCAACTTGTTGCTATTCTTCATTCTGGGCAGGGGGGTGGGGGATGGTGATGCATTCATCCTAGAGTATCTCCAGTTTGTTGCTGGCAGCATATGGGGGATAAAAATTTGTTAGCTAGGGCACTGCTTTTCTTGAATTGAGCTCCTAAAGCCTGCAGCCGTCTCATATTTTGATGCTGTACTTTTCTGTTTCTTTTTTTTCTTGTAGATGCTGTAGAGGGAGCCGGTGACTGCACGATTATTTCCATAAGCAGACCTGACTTAAGCAGCTTTGGCCAAGGAGAGCTTCAGCGGTGACCCTCTGCAAGCTAAGTTGAGGGGACAGAGTCAATAAGCGGGAGGTGGCTTGGGGATAGCAGCCCTAGGCGTGGTGGGTGAGGAGGGTAGTTTCTGCTAGTCTCTGGAGCCATGGAGGGGGATAACCAAAACAGCGTGGGAGAAGCCATCGGAGCAGTAGCCGAGGGGGTTGAATGCTGAGGAAGCAGAGCTTAATGTTTGAGTTTGGTTGTAGACTAGCTTGGCTTGGCTGTGCTTTGCAGTCGAGGCAGCGTGAGCAAAAGCAGGCAAGAGGTTTGGAATTCTTTGGTCATTGCAGAGAGTCAGGGACTGGGCTAGTAACATTGTGGGGAAAATGAAAAAAAAAAAAAAACAAACCCGCAGGCTGGGAAAAAAGATGAAAAAGGAAAAAAGAACTATGGACACAAGACAGATACTAAAGACTGGGGGGAAGCGGGGCGGGGTGGGGAGAAAGAGAAAACAACACAGAAAAATAAAAGAGTATGGTTATAGGGATGCCAGAAAATAAAAATTGTATTGCAGTACAGTAAATGAAAGGAACCGAAAAGTCTAGCTCTAAGATCTTTGCTATCTAGTCACCTTACCGTCACGAGAAGCGGCATCGCAATGAAAGCTTGCATACTGTTATTTCTGATAAGAATGCTTTTGGGCATAATAACGGCATAGTTCTTAGCAAAAATGTAAGGTATAGTCAGTAAAACACAGGTGCTCCCCATTTCCTATTTATACCTTTGAGATAGTTCACCCCACCCCCTTCACAGGTGATGTGCATGAAGGCCCAGGGTGTATATAAGCCCCAGGCCTTGCCCACAGAGTTCATTCGGCCTCTGGCTTCCCTCGAGGTCAGAGCTCTGCCGCCGCTTTACCTTCTTGCGGCCGATGAGGGTGTGCTGGAAAGGTAAGCTTATTTTTTTTTTCTTTTACAGTGCTTTGTCTTTGTTTAGCATTTCTGGTTATGGGGTCAGTTCTGGGTGTTCCTCATTCTGTGGGGTCGATGTTTTTATCCTAGAATCTCTGCAGTTTGTAGTTGGCTCCTTACGGGACATAACAATTTAGATTTTAGTACACTTGCCTAGAGGAGCAAGTCGATTCCGTGGGTCGGTAGATGATGCAAGGGACCAGGGGAACCCTGGGAAAGGCTGAGAAGTACAGCTCTCGAGGAATATCAGCTCATAAGGGTCAAGGGATTAAAATATAGTGCAGGTTCTGTTAGGAAAAACCAGAGTTCTTTGTCTGATTTTTCAGGGGTGCGGAAGGACTTTAATGGTTTAGAACTGGGAAAGGAAGATAGCTTCATCAGACTTTCTCGGATCGGTTTGGCGGTCAGATGCAAGCGTCATTCAGGTTTCTGTCGTTCCAGTCTCTCTGCAGCCAGTAGGAGGTAACGATGCGATTGAGACACAGATTCAGACACGAGGTATGGATTATTTGGACTCTCGTGTGGCAATTGCCAGTTTGCGTATCGGAGGAATTTGATCTCGAGAAGTTTCGGTCGCCTTAAAAATGTAATCTCTGGGACTGAGATCTCTGCTCCCTCGTCCCTTCTACTTATTGCATTGTTCGAGTGACTTATTTGCACCCATCCCGTCTTCATCTGTCTGAATATCGGATACTTTGCTACTTGAAAGTATGGATTTGCTGCCTATCTGCAGCGCAGGATTCCGTCCTTGTCTTCCACTGTATTTCTCAGGGAAGAGGACGGTCATCGTTTTGCCTCGTAACAGTTAACAGCTGAGCGATCATTCCTCATCCGGTCTGTGGGCACACGAGCCTCCCTCGTTTAGAAGAGCTTGGGATTTTTCCAAACTTACCGGGGAGATTTGCTCTATTATCGCTCACAGCGGTCGGAACCTCGTTCCTGTTATCCATTGTGTGGATTTTTATGTTCATAGACTTTCCAGTTTAGGTCTTAAAGGAGTCAGTTCCCACCGTTGTGAACTTTTCATCGGCTGCTTGCCTTTGTCCTTCCAGTGTCCATTACTGTCTGGTAAGTGTTCTGATTTTTTAGGTCTTCTGTGTCGATTCTTTTTGAGAACCGGTAAAGGTTGTAATTTTTCAAGTTCTTTTTGTTTACTGCTGTAACTAAAGTCTAGTAAAATTCCTAGAATTTTGATCCGCACAGCTCATCTGTCTTTTGTCCCGGCTATCGGCACTACTATGTTCCTGTAACGGGAGCGGCAGAGAGAAGAGGTAAGCGGACCGTGTGGCATTTTGGCGTGCCTGTGAGGTAGTTGGGCTCACTCTTAAGGGGCTGGCGGCGAGGAGGAAACTAAGTATGTCTCGAAGAGTAAAGTAGTAGCATTTGTTATCTCGATTATGTACGGAACCTTTGGTTTGGCAGGTGCCCTGACAGTTTTGCAGCGGGTTTAGTACAAGATGTCGGCAGTGAGCAGTGTGATGCTGACTTAGCACTCTGTTTGCTGTCTCTTTTTTTTTTTTTTTTGTGTGTGTGTATTATAGTCCAGGACAATGTGACAGTGCAGGATTTTTCCAGTTACTTGATGCAGTTAGAGGTTTTTTGCCTGGGATGGCTTTGGGTCCTCGGTCCTCAGGAAGTTAAGAGGGCTGTGGTTTTTGCCGGGAAGAGGGCAGAATGTCGAGAGCAGCAAGGAGGAGATTTAGCGTAGGGTAGAAGGTTGCGCGGGGAGAGTTTGCCTCGTTACAGATTTGGAGAAGGGTTTAATTTTCAGCCCCAAGCTAGCGTGCGCCAGGCAGGGCAGTTCCAGCCTGTATCTGTCTTTCAGGACCCTTATAAAGGCCACAAGACCCTTCTAATGCCCCTCAGGACCTTTCTAAAGGCCCTCAGACCCTTCTAGTGCCCCTCAGGGCATTTATAAAGGTTCCCAGACCCTTCTAGAGCCTGTCAGGACCCTTATAAAGGCCCCCAGACCCCTCTAGAGCACCTCAGAACACTTCTAAAGGCCTGCAGACCATTCTAATGCCTGTCAGGGCCTTTATAAAGGTCCCCAGACCCTTCTACTGCCCCTCAGGAGCATTCTAAAGGCCCCCAGACCCTTCTAATGCCCCACAGGGCCTTTCTAAAGGTCCCCAGACCCTTCTAGAGCCCCTCAAGACCCTTCTAAAGGCCCCCAGACCCTGCTAATTCCCCTCAGGGCTTTTATAAGGGCACCCAGACCCTTCTAATGCCCCTCAGGACATTTCTAAAGGCACCCAGACCCTTCTAATGCCACTCAGGGCCTTTCTAAAGGCCGCGAGACCCTTATAATCCCCCTGAGGGCCTTTTAAAAGGCCCCCAGACCCTTCTGGACCCCCTCAGGACGCTTCTAATAGCCCCCAGACCCTTCTAGAGCCCCTCAGGGCCTTTCTAAAGGCCTCCACACCCTTCTAATGACCCTCAAGACCCATGTAAAGGCCCCCAGACCCTTCTAGATTGCCTCAGGACACATCTAAAAGCCCCCAGACCCTTCTAATGCCTTTCAGGACACTTATGAAGAACACAAGACCCTTCTAATGCCCCTCAGGACATTTCTAAAGGCCCCCAGAACATTCTAGAGCCCCTCAGGACATTTCTAAAGGCACCCAGACCCTTGTAATGCCACTCAGGGCCTTTCTAAAGGCCGCGAGACCCTTATAATCCCCCTGAGGGCCTTTAAAAAGGCCCCCAGACCCTTCTGGAACCCCTCAGGATGCTTCTAATAGCCCCCAGACCCTTCTAGAGCCCCTCAGGGCCTTTCTAAAGGCCTCCACACCCTTCTAATGACCCTCAAGACCCATGTAAAGGCCCCCAGACCCTTCTAGATTGCCTCAGGACCCATCTAAAAGCCCCCAGACCCTTCTAATGCCTTTCAGGGCCTTTCTAAAGGCCTCCACACCATTCTAATGACCCTCAAGACCCATGTAAAGGCCTCTAGACCCTTCTAGATTGCCTCAGGACCCATCTAAAAGACCCCAGACCCTTCTAATGCCTTTCAGGACCCTTATGAAGGCCACAAGACCCTTCTAATGCCCCCTCAGGACCTTTCTAAAGGCCCTCAGACCCTTCTAATGCCCCTCAGGGCCCTTCTAAAGGCCCCGAGACCCTTCTAATGCCCCTCAGGGTCTTTCTAAAGTACCCCAGACACTTCTAGAACCTCTCAGGGCCTTTCTATATGACCCCAGACCCATGTAATGCCCCTCAGGGCTTTTCTAAAGTCACCCATACCCTTCTAATGCCCCTCAGGACATTTCTAAAGGCCCCCAGACCCTTCTAATGCCCCTCAGGACATTTCTAAAGGCCCCCAGACCCTTCTAATGCCCCTCAGGACATTTCTAAAGGCCGCGAGACCCTTATAATCCCCCTGAGGGCCTTTAAAAAGGCCCCCAGACCCTTCTGGACCCCCTCAGGACGCTTCTAATAGCCCCCAGACCCTTCTAGAGCCCCTCACGGCCTTTCTAAAGGCCTCCACACCCTTCTAATGACCCTCAAGACCCATGTAAAGGCCCCCAGACCTTTCTAGATTGCCTCAGGACCCAACTAAAAGCCCCCAGACCCTTCTAATGCCTTTCAGGGCCTTTCTAAAGGCCTCCACACCATTCTAATGACCCTCAAGACCCATGTAAAGGCTTCTAGACCCTTCTAGATTGCCTCAGGACCCATCTAAAAGCCCCCAGACCCTTCTAATGCCTTTCAGGACCCTTATGAAGGACACAAGACCCTTCTAATGCCCCTCAGGACCTTTCTAAAGGCCCTCAGACCCTTTTAGTGCCCGTCAGGGCATTTATAAAGGTTCCCAGACCCTTCTAGAGCCTGTCAGGACCCTTATAAAGGCCCCCAGACCATTCTAGAGCACCTCAGGACACTTCTAAAGGCCCGCAGACCATTCTAATGCCCGTCAGGGCCTTTCTAAAGGTCCCAAGACCCTTCTACTGCCCCTTAGGAGCATTCTAAAGGCCCCCGGACCCTTCTAATGGCCCTCAGGACATTTCTAAAGGCCCCCAGAACATTCTAGAGCCCCTCAGGACATTTCTAAAGGCACCCAGACCCTTGTAATGCCACTCAGGGCCTTTCTAAAGGCCGCGAGACCCTTATAATCCCCCGGAGGGCCTTTAAAAAGGCCCCCAGACCCTTCTGGACCCCCTCAGGATGCTTCTAATAGCCCCCAGACCCTTCTAGAGCCCCTCAGGGCCTTTCTAAAGGCCTCCACACCCTTCTAATGACCCTCAAGACCCATGTAAAGGCCCCCAGACCCTTCTAGATTGCCTCAGGACCCATCTAAAAGCCCCCAGACCCTTCTAATGCCTTTCAGAGCCTTTCTAAAGGCCTCCACACCCTTCTAATGACCCTCAAGACCAATGTAAAGGCCTCTAGACCCTTCTAGATTGCCTCAGGACCCATCTAAAAGCCCCCAGACCCTTCTAATGCCTTTCAGGACCTTTATGAAGAACACAAGACCCTTCTAATGCCCCTCAGGACCTATCTAAAGGCACTCAGACCCTAATAATGCCCCTAAGGACCCTTCTAAAGGCCCCTAGACCCTTCTAATGCCCCTCAGGGCCTTTCTAAAGTACCCCAGACATTTCTAGAACCTCTCAGGGCCTTTCAATATGACCCCAGACCCTTGTAATGCCCATCAGGGCTTTTCCAAAGTCCCCCATACCCTTCTAATGCCCCTCAGGACATTTCTAAAGGCCCCCAGACCCTTCTAGAGCCTCTCAGGACATTTCTAAAGGCACCCAGACCCTTCTAATGCCACTCAGGGCCATTCTAAAGGCCGCGAGACCCTTATAATCCCACTGAGGGCCTTTAAAAAGGCCCCCAGACCCTTCTGGACCCCCTCAGGACGCTTCTAATAGCCCCCAGACCCTTCTAGAGCCCCTCAGGGCCTTTCTAAAGGCCTCCACACCCTTCTAATGACCCTCAAGACCCATGTAAAGGCCCCCAGACCCTTCTAGATTGCCTCAGGACCAATCTAAAAGCCCCCAGACCCTTCTAATGCCTTTCAGGGCCTTTCTAAAGGCCTCCACACCCTTCTAATGACCCTCAAGACACATGTAAAGGCCCCCAGACCCTTCTAGATTGCCTCAGGACCCATCCAAAAGCCCCCAGACCCTTCTAATGCTTTCAGGACCCTTATTAAGGCCACAAGACCCTTCTAATGCCCCTCAGGACCTTTCTAAAGGCCCTCAGACCCTTCTAGTGCCCCTCAGGGCATTTATAAAGGTTCCCAGACCATTCTAGAGCCCCTCAGGACACTTCTAAAGGCCCGCAGACCATTCTAATGCCCGTCAGGGCCTTTCTAAAGGTCCCCAGACCCTTCTACTGCCCCTCAGGAGCATTCTAAAGGTCCCCAGACCCTTCTAGAGCCCCTCAAGACCCGTCTAAAGGCCCCCAGACCTTTATAGAGCCCATCAGGACCCTTCTAAAGTCCCCCAGACCCTGCTAATTCCCCTCAGGGCTTTTATAAGGGCACCCAGACCTTTCTAATGCCCCTCAGGACATTTTTAAAGGCCCCCAGAACCTTCTAGAGCCCCTCAGGACATTTCTATATGACCCCAGACCCTTTTAATGCCACTCAGGGCCTTTCTAAAGGCTGCGAGACCCTTATAATCCCCCTGAGGGCCTTTAAAAAGGCCCCCAGACCCTTCTGGACCCCCTCAGGACGCTTCTAATAGCCCCCAGACCCTTCTAGAGCCCCTCAGGGCCTTTCTAAAGGCCTCCACACCCTTCTAATGACCCTCAAGACCCATGTAAAGGCCCCCAGACCCTTCTAGATGGCCTCAGGACCCATCTAAAAGCCCCCAGACCCTTCTAATGCCTTTCAGGGCCTTTCTAAAGGCCTCCACAACCTTCTAATGACCCTCAAGACCCATGTAAAGGCCCCTAGACCCTTCTAGATTGCCTCAGGACCCATCTAAAAGCCCCCAGACCCTTCTAATGCCTTTCAGGACCCTTTCTAAAGGCCTCCACAACCTTCTAATGACCCTCAAGACCCATGTAAAGTCCCCTAGACCCTTCTAGATTGCCTCAGGACCCATCTAAAAGCCCCCAGACCCTTCTAATGCCTTTCAGGACCCTTATGAAGGCCACAAGACCCTTCTAATGCCCCTCAGGACCTTTCTAAAGGCCCTCAGACCCTTTTAGTGCCCCTCAGGGCACTTATAAAGGTTCCCAGACCCTTCTAGAGCCTGTCAGGACCCTTATAAAGGCCCCCAGACCATTCTAGAGCACCTCAGGACACTTCTAAAGGCCCGCAGACCATTCTAATGCCCGTCAGGGCCTTTCTAAAGGTCCCAAGACCCTTCTACTGCCCCTCAGGAGCATTCTAAAGGCCCCCGGACCCTTCTAATGCCCCTCAGGACATTTCTAAAGGCCCCCAGACCCTTCTAGAGCCCCTCAGGACATTTCTAAAGGCACCCAGACCCTTCTAATGCCACTCAGGGCCTTTCTAAAGGCTGCGAGACCCTTATAATCCCCCTGAGGGCCTTTAAAAAGGCCCCCAGACCCTTCTGGAACCCCACAGGACGCTTCTAATAGCCCCCAGACCCTTCTAGAGCCCCTCAGGGCCTTTCTAAAGGCCTCCACACCCTTCTAATGACCCTCAAGACCCATGTAAAGGCCCCCAGACCCTTCTAGATTGCCTCAGGACCCATCTAAAAGCCCCCAGACCCTTCTAATGCCTTTCAGGGCCTTTCTAAATGCCTCCACACCCTTCTAATGACCCTCAAGCACATGTAAAGGCCCCCAGACCCTTCTAGATTGCCTCAGGACCCATCTAAAAGCCCCCAGACCCTTCTAATGCCTTTCAGGGCCTTTCTAAATGCCTCCACACCCTTCTAATGACCCTGAAAACACATGTAAAGGCCCCCAGACCCTTCTAGAGCCCCTCAGGGCCTTTCTAAAGGCCTCCACACCCTTCTAATGACCCTCAAGACCCATGTAAAGGCCCCCAGACCCTTCTAGATTGCCTCAGGACCAATCTAAAAGCCCCCAGACCCTTCTAATGCCTTTCAGGGCCTTTCTAAAGGCCTCCACACCCTTCTAATGACCCTCAAGACACATGTAAAGGCCCCCAGACCCTTCTAGATTGCCTCAGGACCCATCCAAAAGCCCCCAGACCCTTCTAATGCTTTCAGGACCCTTATTAAGGCCACAAGACCCTTCTAATGCCCCTCAGGACCTTTCTAAAGGCCCTCAGACCCTTCTAGTGCCCCTCAGGGCATTTATAAAGGTTCCCAGACCATTCTAGAGCCCCTCAGGACACTTCTAAAGGCCCGCAGACCATTCTAATGCCCGTCAGGGCCTTTCTAAAGGTCCCCAGACCCTTCTACTGCCCCTCAGGAGCATTCTAAAGGTCCCCAGACCCTTCTAGAGCCCCTCAAGACCCGTCTAAAGGCCCCCAGACCTTTATAGAGCCCATCAGGACCCTTCTAAAGTCCCCCAGACCCTGCTAATTCCCCTCAGGGCTTTTATAAGGGCACCCAGACCTTTCTAATGCCCCTCAGGACATTTTTAAAGGCCCCCAGAACCTTCTAGAGCCCCTCAGGACATTTCTATATGACCCCAGACCCTTTTAATGCCACTCAGGGCCTTTCTAAAGGCTGCGAGACCCTTATAATCCCCCTGAGGGCCTTTAAAAAGGCCCCCAGACCCTTCTGGACCCCCTCAGGACGCTTCTAATAGCCCCCAGACCCTTCTAGAGCCCCTCAGGGCCTTTCTAAAGGCCTCCACACCCTTCTAATGACCCTCAAGACCCATGTAAAGGCCCCCAGACCCTTCTAGATGGCCTCAGGACCCATCTAAAAGCCCCCAGACCCTTCTAATGCCTTTCAGGGCCTTTCTAAAGGCCTCCACAACCTTCTAATGACCCTCAAGACCCATGTAAAGGCCCCTAGACCCTTCTAGATTGCCTCAGGACCCATCTAAAAGCCCCCAGACCCTTCTAATGCCTTTCAGGACCCTTTCTAAAGGCCTCCACAACCTTCTAATGACCCTCAAGACCCATGTAAAGTCCCCTAGACCCTTCTAGATTGCCTCAGGACCCATCTAAAAGCCCCCAGACCCTTCTAATGCCTTTCAGGACCCTTATGAAGGCCACAAGACCCTTCTAATGCCCCTCAGGACCTTTCTAAAGGCCCTCAGACCCTTTTAGTGCCCCTCAGGGCACTTATAAAGGTTCCCAGACCCTTCTAGAGCCTGTCAGGACCCTTATAAAGGCCCCCAGACCATTCTAGAGCACCTCAGGACACTTCTAAAGGCCCGCAGACCATTCTAATGCCCGTCAGGGCCTTTCTAAAGGTCCCAAGACCCTTCTACTGCCCCTCAGGAGCATTCTAAAGGCCCCCGGACCCTTCTAATGCCCCTCAGGACATTTCTAAAGGCCCCCAGACCCTTCTAGAGCCCCTCAGGACATTTCTAAAGGCACCCAGACCCTTCTAATGCCACTCAGGGCCTTTCTAAAGGCTGCGAGACCCTTATAATCCCCCTGAGGGCCTTTAAAAAGGCCCCCAGACCCTTCTGGAACCCCACAGGACGCTTCTAATAGCCCCCAGACCCTTCTAGAGCCCCTCAGGGCCTTTCTAAAGGCCTCCACACCCTTCTAATGACCCTCAAGACCCATGTAAAGGCCCCCAGACCCTTCTAGATTGCCTCAGGACCCATCTAAAAGCCCCCAGACCCTTCTAATGCCTTTCAGGGCCTTTCTAAATGCCTCCACACCCTTCTAATGACCCTCAAGCACATGTAAAGGCCCCCAGACCCTTCTAGATTGCCTCAGGACCCATCTAAAAGCCCCCAGACCCTTCTAATGCCTTTCAGGGCCTTTCTAAATGCCTCCACACCCTTCTAATGACCCTGAAAACACATGTAAAGGCCCCCAGACCCTTCTAGATTGCCTCAGGACCCATCCAAAAGCCCCCAGACCCTTCTAATGCATTTCAGGACCCTTATGAAGGCCACAAGACCCTTCTAATGCCCCTCAGGACCTTTCTAAAGGCCCTCAGACCCTTCTAGTGCCCATCAGGGCATTTATAAAGGTTCCCAGACCCTTTCTAGAGCATGTCAGGACCCTTATAAAGGCCCCCAGACCGTTCTAGAGCCCCTCAGGACACTTCTAAAGGCCCGCAGACCATTCTAATGCCCGTCAGGGCCTTTCTAAAGGTTCGAAGACCCTTCTACTGCCCCTCAGGTGAATTCTAAAGGCCCCTAGACCCTTCTAATGCCCCACAGGGCCTTTCTAAAGGTCCCCAGACCCTTCTAGAGCCCCTCAAGACCCTTCTAAAGGCCCCCAGACCTTTATAGAGCCCATCAGGACCCTTCTAAATACCCCCAGACCCTGCTAATTCCCCTCAGGGCTTTTATAAGGTCACCCAGACCTTTCTAATGCCCCTCAGGACATTTCTAAAGGCCCCCAGAACCTTCTAGAGCCCCTCAGGACACTTCTAAAGGCACCCAGACCCTGTAATGCCACTCAGGGCCTTTCTAAAGGCCGCGAGACCCTTATAATCCCCCTGAGGGCCTTTAAAAAGGCCCCCAGACCCTTCTGGACCCACTCAGGACGCTTCTTATAGCCCCCAGACCCTTCTAGAGCCCCTCAGGGCCTTTCTAAAGGCCTCCACACCCTTCTAATGACCCTCAAGACCCATGTAAAGGCCCCCAGACCCTTCTAGATTGCCTCAGGACCCATCTAAAAGCCCCCAGACCCTTCTAATGCCTTTCAGGACCCTTATGAAGGCTAAAAGACCCTTCTAATGCCCCTCAGGACCTTTCTAAAGGCCCTCAGACCCTTCTAATGCACCTCAGGGCATTTATAAAGGTTCCCAGACCCTTCTAGAGCCCGTCAGGACCCTTATAAAGGCCCCCAGACCATTCTAGAGCCCCTCAGGACACTTCTAAAGGCCTGCAGACCATTCTAATGCCCGTCAGGGCCTTTCTAAATGTCCCCAGACCCTTCTACTGCCCCTCAGGAGCATTCTAAAGGCCCCCAGACCCTTCTAATGCCCCACAGGGCCTTTCTAAAGGTCCCCAGACCATTCTAGAGCCCCTGAAGACCATTCTAAAGGCCCCCAGACCCTTCTAATGCCCCTCAGGGCCTTTCTAAAGTACCCCAGACACTTCTAGAACCTCTCAGGGCCTTTCTATATGACCCCAGACCCTTCTAATGCCACTCAGGGCCTTTCTAAAGGCCGCGAGACCCTTATAATCCCCCTGAGGGCCTTTAAAAAGGCCCCCAGACCCTTCTGGACCCCCTCAGGACGCTTCTAATAGCCCCCAGACTCTTCTAGAGCCCCTCAGGGTCTTTCTAAAGGCCTCCACACCCTTCTAATGACCCTCAAGACCCATGTAAAGGCCCCCAGACACTTCTAATGCCTTTCAAGACCCTTATGAAGGCCCCCAGACCATTCTAATGCCCCTCAGGACCTTTCTAAAGGCCCTCACACCCTTCTAGTGCCCCTCAGGGCATTTATAAAGGTTCCCAGACCCTTCTAGAGCCTGTCAGGACCCTTATAAAGGCCCCCAGACCATTCTAGAGC
This sequence comes from Coccyzus lansbergi, assembly GCA_033558105.1. Classification (NCBI taxonomy): domain Eukaryota; kingdom Metazoa; phylum Chordata; class Aves; order Cuculiformes; family Coccyzidae; genus Coccyzus; species Coccyzus lansbergi. The sequence continues at coordinate 613,046 of JAUMJK010000895.1, forward strand.
ACCTCAGGACACTTCTAAAGGCCTGCAGACCGTTCTAATGCCCGTCAGGGCCTTTATAAAGGTCTCCAGACCCTTCTACTGCCACTCAGGAGCATTCTAAAGGTCCCCAGACCCTTCTAGAGCCCCTGAAGACCCTTCTAAAGGCCCCCAGACCCTTATAGAGCCCCTCAGGACCCTTCTAAAGTCCCCCAGACCCTGCTAATTCCCCTCAGGTCTTTTCTAAAGGCCCCCATACCCTTCTAATGCCCCTCAGGACATTTTTAAAGGCCCCCAGACGCTTCTAGAGCCCCTCAGGACATTTCTAAAGGCACCTAGACCCTTCTAATGCCACTCAGGGCCTTTCTAAAGGCCGCGAGACCCTTATAATCCCCCTGAGGGCCTTTAAAAAGGCCCCCAGACCCTTCTGGACCCTTTCAGGACGCTTCTAATAGCCCCCAGACCTTTCTAGAGCCCCTCAGGGCCTTTCCAAAGGTCCCCAGACCCTTCTAGAGCACCTGAAGACCCTTCTAAAGGCCCCCAGACCCCTGTAATGCCCCTAAAGGCCTTTCTAAATTACGCCAGACACTTCTAGAAACTATCAGGGCCTTTCTATATGACCCGAGACCCTTCTAATGCCTGTTAGGGCCTTTCTAAAGGCCGCGAGACCCTTATAATCCCCCTGAGGTCCTTTAAAAAGGCCCCAGACCCTTCTGGACCCCCTCAGGACGCTTCTAATAGCCCCCAGACCCTTTTAGAGCCCCTCAGGGCCTTTCTAAAGGCCTCCACAACCTTCTAATGACCCTCAAGACCCATGTAAAGGCCCCCAGACCGTTCTAGATTGCGTCAGGACCCATCTAAAAGCCCCCAGACCCTTCTAATGCATTTAAGGACCCTTATGAAGGCCACAAGACCCTTCTAATGCCCCTCAGGACCTTTCTAAAGGCCCACAGACCCTTCTAGTGCACCTCAGGGCATTTATAAAGGTTCCCAGACCCTTCTAGAGCCTGTCAGGACCCTTATAAAGGCCCCCAGACCATTCTAGAGCACCTCAGGACACTTCTAAAGGCCCGCAGACCATTCTAATGCCCGTCAGGGCCTTTCTAAAGGCCCCCAGACCCTTTTACTGCCCCTCAGGAGCATTCCAAAGGCCCCCAGACCCTTCAAATGCCCCACAGGGCCTTTCTAAATGTCCCCAGACCCTTCTAGAGCCCCTGAAGACCCTTCTAAAGGCCCCCAGACCCTTCTATAGCCCCTCAGGACATTTCTAAAGGCACCCAGACCCTTCTAATGCCACTCAGGGCCTTTCTAAAGGCCGCGAGACCCTTATAATCCCCCTGAGGGCCTTTAAAAAGGCCCGCAGACCCTTCTGGACCCTTTCAGGACGCTTCTAATAGCCCCCAGACCCTTTTAGAGCCCCTCAGGACCTTTCTAAAGGCCTCCACACCCTTCTAATGACCCTCAAGACCCATGTAAAGGCCCCTAGACCATTCTAGAGCCCCTCAGGACACTTCTAAAGGCCCGCAGACCATTCTAATGCCCGTCAGGGCCTTTCTAAAGGTCCCCAGACACTTCTACTGCCCCTGAAGACCCTTCTAAAGGCCCCCAGACCCTTCTAATGACCCACAGGGCCTTTCGAAAGGTCCCCAGGCCCTTCTAGAGCCCCTGAAGACCCTTCTAAAGCCCCCGAGACCCTTATAGAGCCCCTCAGGACCCTTCTAAAGTCCCCCAGACCCCGCTAATTCCCCTCAGTGCTTTTATAAGGGCACGTAGACCCTTCCAATTCCCCTCAGGACCCTTATAAAGGCACCCAGACCCTTCTTGAGCCTCTCAGGACAGTTTTAAATGCCTCCAGACCCTTCTAATGCCTCTCAGGACCCTTCTAAAGGCCCCCAGACCCTTCTAATGCCCCTCAGGGCCTTTCTAAAGTACCCCAGACACTTCTAGAACCTCTCAGGGCCTTTCTATATGACCCCAGACCCTTGTAATGCCGCTCAGGGCCTTTCTAAAGGACCCCAGACCCTTCTAATGCCCCTCAGGACATTTCTAAAGTACCCCAGACACTTCTAGAACCTCTCAGGGCCTTTCTATATGACCCCAGACCCTTCTAATGCCCCTCAGGGCCTTTCTAAAGGCCCCCATACCCTTCTAATGCCCCTCAGGACATTTCTAAAGGCCCCCAGACCCTTCTAATGCCCCTCAGGACATTTCTAAAGGCCCCCAGACCCTTCTAGAGCCCCTCAGGACATTTCTAAAGGCACCCAGACCCTTCTAATGCCACTCAGGGCCTTTCTAAAGGCCGCGACACCCTTATAATCCCCCTGAGGGCCTTTAAAAAGGCCCCCAGACCCTTCTGGACCCCCTCAGGACGCTTCTAATAGCCCCCAGACCCTTCTAGAGCCCCTCAGGGCCTTTCTAAAGGCCTCCACACCCTTCTAATGACCCTCAAGACCCATGTAAAGGTCCCCAGACCCTTCTAGATTGCCTCAGGACCCATCTAAAAGCCCCCAGACCCTTCTAATGCCTTTCAGGGCCTTTCTAAAGGCCTCCACACCCTTCTAATGACCCTCAAGACCCATGTAAAGGCCCCTAGACCCTTCTAGATTGCCTCAGGACCCATCTAAAAGCCCCCAGACCCTTCTAATGCCTTTCAGGACCCTTATGAAGGCCACAAGACCCTTCTAATGCCCCTCAGGACCTTTCTAAAGGCCCTCAGACCCTTCTAATGCCCCTCAGGGCATTTATAAAGGTTCTCAGACCATTATAGAGCCCGTCAGGACCCTTATAAAGGCCCCCAGACCATTCTCGAGCCCCTCAGGACACTTGTAAAGGCCCGCAGACCATTCTTATGCCCGTCAGGGCCTTTCTAAAGGTCCCCAGACCTTTCTACTGCCCCTCAGGAGCATTCTAAAGGCCCCCAGACCCTTCTAATGCCCCACAGGGCCTTTCTAAAGGTCCCTAGACCCTTCTAGAGCCCCTGAAGACCCTTCTAAAGACCCCCAGACCCTTCTAGAGCCCCTCAGGACCCTTCTAAAGTCCCCCAGACCCTGCTAATTCCCCTCAGGGCTGTTATAAGGGCACCCAGACCCTTCTAATGCCCCTCAGGAACCTTATACAGGCCCCCAGACCCTTCTAATGCCACTCAGGGCCTTTCTAAAGTACCCCAGACACTTCTAGAACCTCTCAGGGCCTTTCTATATGATCCCAGACCCTTGTAATGCCGCTCAGGGCCTTTCTAAAGGCCCCCAGACCCTTCTAATGCCCCTCAGGACATTTCTAAAGGCCCCCAGACCCTTCTAGAGCCCCTCAGGACATTTCTAAAGGCACCCAGGCCCTTCTAATGCCACTCAGGGCCTTTCTAAAGGCAGCGACACCCTTATAATCCCACTGAGGGCCTTTAAAAAGGCCCCAAGACCCTTGTGGACCCCCTCAGGACTCTTCTAATAGCCCCCAGACCCTTCTAGAGCCCCTCAGGGCCTTTCTAAAAGCCTCCACACCCTTCTAATGACCCTCAAGACCCATGTAAAGGCCCCTAGACCCTTCTAGATTGCCTCAGGACCAATCTAAAAGCCCCCAGACCCTTCTAATGCCTTTCAGGACCCTTATGAAGGCCACCAGACCCTTCTAATGCCCCTCAGGGCCTTTCTAAAGGCCTCCACACCCTTCTAATGACCCTCAAGACCCATGAAAAGGCCCCTAGACCCTTCTAGATTGCCTCAGGACCCATCTAAAAGACCCCAGACCATTCTAATGCCTTTCAGGACCCTTATGAAGGCCAAAAGACCCTTCTAATGCACCTCAGGACCCTTATGAAGGCACCCAGACCCTTCGAGAGCCTCTCAGGACAGTTTTAAATGCCTCCAGACCCTTCTAGACCCCCTCAGGACCATTCTAAAGGACCCCAGACCCTTCTAATGCCCCTCAGGACCCTTCTAAAGGCCCCCAGACCCTTCTAATACCCGACAGGGCCTTTCTAAAGGTCCCCAGACCATTCTAGAGCCCCTGAAGACCCTTCTAAAGGCCCCCAGACCTTTATAGAGCCCCACAGTACCCTTCTAAAGTCCCCCAGACCCTGCTAATTCCCCTCAGGGCTTATATAAGGGCACCCAGACCCTTCTAATCCCCCTCAGGACCCTTATAAAGGCACCCAGACCCTTCTAGAGCCTCTCAGGACAGTTTTAAATTCCTCCAGACCCTTCTAGACCCCCTCAGGACCATTCTAAAGGCCCCCAGACCCTTCTAATGCCCCTCAGGACCCTTCTAAAGGCCCCCAGACCCTTCTAATGCCCCTCAGGTCCTTTCTAAAGTACCCCAGACACTTCTAGAACCTCTCAGGGCCTTTCTATATGACCCCAGACCCTTGTAATGCCCCTCAGGGCCTTTCTAAAGGCCCCCATACCCTTCTAATGCACCTCAGGACATTTCTAAAGGCCCCCAGACCCTTCTAGAGCCCCTCAGGACATTTCTAAAGGCACCCAGACCCTTCTAATGCCACTCAGGGCCTTTCTAAAGGCCGCGACACCCTTATAATCCCACTGAGGGCCTTTAAAAAGGCCCCCAGACCCTTCTCGACCCCCTCAGGACTCTTCTAATAGCCCCCAGACCCTTCTAGAGCCCCTCAGGGCCTTTCTAAAAGCCTCCACACCCTTCTAATGACCCTCAAGACCCATGTAAAGGCCCCCAGACCCTTCTAGATTGCCTCAGGACCCATCTAAAAGCCCCCAGACCCTTCTAATGCCTTTCAGGACCCTTATGAAGGCCACCAGACCCTTCTAATGCCCCTCAGGGCCTTTCTAAAGGCCTCCACACCCTTCTAATGACCCTCAAGACCCATGTAAAGGCCCCTAGACCCTTCTAGATTGCCTCAGGACCCATCTAAAAGCCCCCAGACCATTCTAATGCCTTTCAGGACCATTATGAAGGCCACAAGACCCTTCTAATGCCCCTCAGGACCCTTATAAAGGCACCCAGACCCTTCGAGAGCCTCTCAGGACAGTTTTAAATGCCTCCAGACCATTCTTCTGCCCCTCAGGACCATTCTAAAGCCCACCAGACCCTTCTAATGCTCCTCAGGACCCTTCTAAAGGCCCCCAGACCCTTCTAATGCCCCTCAGGGCCTTTCTAAAGGCCGCAAGACCCTTATAATCCCCCTCAGGGGCTTTAAAAAGGTCCCCAGACCCTTCTGGACGCCCTCAGGACAATTCTAATAGCCCCCAGACCCTTCTAGAGCCCCTCAGGGCCTTTTTAAAGGCCTCCACACCCTTCTAATGACCCTCAAGACCCATGTAAAGGCCCCCAGACCCTTCTAGATTGCCTCAGGACCCATCTAAAAGCCCCCAGACCCTTCTAATGCCTTTCAGGACCATTATGAAGGCCACAAGACCCTTCTAATGCCCCTCAGGACCTTTTTAAAGGCCCTCAGACACTTCTAATGCCCCTCAGGGCATTTATAAAGGTTCTCAGACCCTTCTAGATCCCGTCAGGACCCTTATAAAGGCCCGCAGACCATTCAAGAGCCCCTCAACATCCTTCTAACGGCTCCCTGACCCTTCTAGAGCCCCTCTGGACATTTCTAAAGGCACCCAGACCCTTCTAATGCCACTCAGGGCCTTTCTAAAGGCCGCGACACCCTTATAATCCCCCTGAGGGCCTTTAAAAAGGCCCCCAGACCCTTCTGGACCCGCTCAGGACGCTTCTAATAGCCCCCAGAACCTTCTAGAGCCCCTCAGGGCCTTTCTAAAGGCCTCCACACCCTTCTAATGACCCTCAAGACCCATGTAAAGGCCCCTAGACCCTTCTAGATTGCCTCAGGACCCATCTAAAAGCCCCCAGACCCTTCTAATGCCTTTCAGGACCCTTATGAAGGCCACAAGACCCTTCTAATGCCCCTCAGGACCTTTCTAAAGGCCCTCAGACCCTTCTAATGCCCCTCAGGGCATTTATAAAGGTTCCCAGACCATTATAGAGCCCGTCAGGACCCTTATAAAGGCCCCCAGACCATTCTAGAGCCCCTCAGGACACTTCTAAAGGCCCGCAGACCATTCTAATGCCCGTCAGGGCCTTTCTAAAGGACCCCAGACCCTTCTACTGCCCCTCAGGAGCATTCTAAAGGCCCTTAGACCCTTCTAATGCCCCACAGGGCTTTTCTAAATGACCCCAGACCCTTCTAGAGCCCCTGAAGACCCTTCTAAAGGCCCCAGACCCTTCTAGAGCCCCTCAGGACCCTTCTGAAGTCCCCCAGACCCTGCTAATTCCCCTCAGGGCTTTTATAAGGGCCCCCAGACCCTTCTAATGCCCCTCAGGACCCTTATAAAGGCCCCCAGACCCTTCTAATGCCACTCAGGGCCTTTCTAAAGTACCCCAGACACTTCTAGGACCTCTCAGGGCCTTTCTATATGATCCCAGACCCTTGTAATGCCCCTCAGGGCCTTTCTAAAGGCCCCCAGACCCTTCTAATGCCCCTCAGGACATTTCTAAAGGCCCCCAGACCCTTCTAGAGCCCCTCAGGACATTTCTAAAGGCACCCAGGCCCTTCTAATGCCACTCAGGGCCTTTCTAAAGGCAGCGACACCCTTATAATCCCACTGAGGGCCTTTAAAAAGGCCCCAAGACCCTTGTGGACCCCCTCAGGACTCTTCTAATAGCCCCCAGACCATTCTAGAGCCCCTCAGGGCCTTTCTAAAAGCCTCCACACCCTTCTAATGACCCTCAAGACCCATGAAAAGGCCCCTAGACCCTTCTAGATTGCCTCAGGACCCATCTAAAAGACCCCAGACCATTCTAATGCCTTTCAGGACCATTATGAAGGCCACAAGACCCTTCTAAAGCACCTCAGGACCCTTATGAAGGCACCCAGACCCTTCTAGAGCCTCTCAGGACAGTTTTAAATGCCTCCAGACCCTTCTAGACCCCCTCAGGACCATTCTAAAGCCCACCAGACCCTTCTAATGCCCCTCAGGACCCTTCTAAAGGCCCCCAGACCCTTCTAATGACCCTCAGGGCCTTTCTAAAGTACCCCAGACACTTCTAGAACCTCTCAGGGCCTTTCTATATGACCCCAGACCCTTGTAATGCCACTCAGGGCCTTTCTAAAGGACCCATACCCATCTAATGCCCCTCAGGACATTTCTAAAGGCCTGCAGACCCTTCTAGAGCCCCTCAGGACATTTCGAAAGGCACCCAGACCCTTCTAATGCCCCTCAGGACCCTTCTAAAGGCCCCCAGACCCTTCTAATGCCCGTCAGGACCCTTCTAAAGGCCCCCAGACCCTTCTAATGCCCCTCAGGGCCTTTCTAAAGTACCCCAGACACTTCTAGAACCTCTCAGGGCCTTTCTATATGACCCCAGACCCTTGTAATGCCACTCAGGGCCTTTCTAAAGGTCCCCAGACCCTTCTAGAGCCCCTGAAGACCCTTCTAAAGGCCCCCAGACCCTTATAGAGCCCCTCAGGACCCTTCTAAAGTCCCCCAGACCCTGCTAATTCCCCTCAGGGCTTTTATAAGGGCACCCAGTCCATTCTAATGCCCCTCAGGACCCTTATAAAGGCACCCAGACCGTTCTAGAGCCTCTCAGGACAGTTTTAAATGCCTCCAGACCCTTCTTCTGCCCCTCAGGACCATTCTAATGGCCCCCAGACCCTTCTAATGCCCCTCAGGACCATTCTAAAGGCCCCCCGAACCTTCTAATGCCCCTCACGGCCTCTCTAAAGACCGCAAGACCCTTATAATCCCCCTGAGGGGCTTTAAAAAGGTCCCCAGACCCTTCTGGACGCCCTCAGGACAATTCTAATAGCCCCCAGACCCTTCTAGAGGCCCTCAGGGCCTTTCTAAAGGTCTCCACAGCCTTCTAATGACCCTCAAGACCCCTGTAAAGGCCCCCAGACCCTTCTACATTTCCTCAGGACCCATCTAAAAGCCCCCAGACCCTTGTAATGCCTGTCAGGGCCTTTCTAAAGGCCTCCACACCCTTCTAATGACCCTCAAGACCCATGTAAAGGCCCCTAGACCCTTCTAGATTGCCTCAGGACCCATCTAAATGCCCCCAGACGCTTCTAATGCCTTTCAGGACCCTTATGAAGGCCACAAGACCCTTCTAATGCCCCTCAGGGCATATATAAAGGTTCCCAGACCCTTCTAGAGCCCGTCAGGACCCTTATAAAGGCCCCCAGACCATTCTAGAGCCCCTCAGGACACTTCTAAAGGCCCGCAGACCATTCTAATGCCCGTCAGGGCCTTTCTAAAGGTCCCCAGACCCTTCTACTGCCCCTCAGGAGCATTCCAAAGGCCCCCAGACCCTTCAAATGCCCCACAGGGCCTTTCTAAATGTCCCCAGACCCTTCTAGAGCCCCTGAAGACCCTTCTAAAGGCCCCCAGACCCTTCTATAGCCCCTCAGGACATTTCTAAAGGCACCCAGACCCTTCTAATGCCACTCAGGGCCTTTCTAAAGGCCGCGAGACCCTTATAATCCCCCTGAGGGCCTTTAAAAAGGCCCGCAGACCCTTCTGGACCCTTTCAGGACGCTTCTAATAGCCCCCAGACCCTTTTAGAGCCCCTCAGGACCTTTCTAAAGGCCTCCACACCCTTCTAATGACCCTCAAGACCCATGTAAAGGCCCCTAGACCATTCTAGAGCCCCTCAGGACACTTCTAAAGGCCCGCAGACCATTCTAATGCCCGTCAGGGCCTTTCTAAAGGTCCCCAGACACTTCTACTGCCCCTGAAGACCCTTCTAAAGGCCCCCAGACCCTTCTAATGACCCACAGGGCCTTTCGAAAGGTCCCCAGGCCCTTCTAGAGCCCCTGAAGACCCTTCTAAAGCCCCCGAGACCCTTATAGAGCCCCTCAGGACCCTTCTAAAGTCCCCCAGACCCCGCTAATTCCCCTCAGTGCTTTTATAAGGGCACGTAGACCCTTCCAATTCCCCTCAGGACCCTTATAAAGGCACCCAGACCCTTCTTGAGCCTCTCAGGACAGTTTTAAATGCCTCCAGACCCTTCTAATGCCTCTCAGGACCCTTCTAAAGGCCCCCAGACCCTTCTAATGCCCCTCAGGGCCTTTCTAAAGTACCCCAGACACTTCTAGAACCTCTCAGGGCCTTTCTATATGACCCCAGACCCTTGTAATGCCGCTCAGGGCCTTTCTAAAGGACCCCAGACCCTTCTAATGCCCCTCAGGACATTTCTAAAGTACCCCAGACACTTCTAGAACCTCTCAGGGCCTTTCTATATGACCCCAGACCCTTCTAATGACCCTCAGGGCCTTTCTAAAGGCCCCCATACCCTTCTAATGCCCCTCAGGACATTTCTAAAGGCCCCCAGACCATTCTAATGCCCCTCAGGACATTTCTAAAGGCCCCCAGACCCTTCTAATGCCCCTCAGGACATTTCTAAAGGCCCCCAGACCCTTCTAGAGCCCCTCAGGACATTTCTAAAGGCACCCAGACCCTTCTAATGCCACTCAGGGCCTTTCTAAAGGCCGCGACACCCTTATAATCCCCCTGAGGGCCTTTAAAAAGGCCCCCAGACCCTTCTGGACCCCCTCAGGACGCTTCTAATAGCCCCCAGACCCTTCTAGAGCCCCTCAGGGCCTTTCTAAAGGCCTCCACACCCTTCTAATGACCCTCAAGACCCATGTAAAGGTCCCCAGACCCTTCTAGATTGCCTCAGGACCCATCTAAAAGCCCCCAGACCCTTCTAATGCCTTTCAGGGCCTTTCTAAAGGCCTCCACACCCTTCTAATGACCCTCAAGACCCATGTAAAGGCCCCTAGACCCTTCTAGATTGCCTCAGGACCCATCTAAAAGCCCCCAGACCCTTCTAATGCCTTTCAGGACCCTTATGAAGGCCACAAGACCCTTCTAATGCCCCTCAGGACCTTTCTAAAGGCCCTCAGACCCTTCTAATGCCCCTCAGGGCATTTATAAAGGTTCTCAGACCATTATAGAGCCCGTCAGGACCCTTATAAAGGCCCCCAGACCATTCTCGAGCCCCTCAGGACACTTGTAAAGGCCCGCAGACCATTCTTATGCCCGTCAGGGCCTTTCTAAAGGTCCCCAGACCTTTCTACTGCCCCTCAGGAGCATTCTAAAGGCCCCCAGACCCTTCTAATGCCCCACAGGGCCTTTCTAAAGGTCCCTAGACCCTTCTAGAGCCCCTGAAGACCCTTCTAAAGACCCCCAGACCCTTCTAGAGCCCCTCAGGACCCTTCTAAAGTCCCCCAGACCCTGCTAATTCCCCTCAGGGCTGTTATAAGGGCACCCAGACCCTTCTAATGCCCCTCAGGAACCTTATACAGGCCCCCAGACCCTTCTAATGCCACTCAGGGCCTTTCTAAAGTACCCCAGACACTTCTAGAACCTCTCAGGGCCTTTCTATATGATCCCAGACCCTTGTAATGCCGCTCAGGGCCTTTCTAAAGGCCCCCAGACCCTTCTAATGCCCCTCAGGACATTTCTAAAGGCCCCCAGACCCTTCTAGAGCCCCTCAGGACATTTCTAAAGGCACCCAGGCCCTTCTAATGCCACTCAGGGCCTTTCTAAAGGCAGCGACACCCTTATAATCCCACTGAGGGCCTTTAAAAAGGCCCCAAGACCCTTGTGGACCCCCTCAGGACTCTTCTAATAGCCCCCAGACCCTTCTAGAGCCCCTCAGGGCCTTTCTAAAAGCCTCCACACCCTTCTAATGACCCTCAAGACCCATGTAAAGGCCCCTAGACCCTTCTAGATTGCCTCAGGACCAATCTAAAAGCCCCCAGACCCTTCTAATGCCTTTCAGGACCCTTATGAAGGCCACCAGACCCTTCTAATGCCCCTCAGGGCCTTTCTAAAGGCCTCCACACCCTTCTAATGACCCTCAAGACCCATGAAAAGGCCCCTAGACCCTTCTAGATTGCCTCAGGACCCATCTAAAAGACCCCAGACCATTCTAATGCCTTTCAGGACCCTTATGAAGGCCAAAAGACCCTTCTAATGCACCTCAGGACCCTTATGAAGGCACCCAGACCCTTCGAGAGCCTCTCAGGACAGTTTTAAATGCCTCCAGACCCTTCTAGACCCCCTCAGGACCATTCTAAAGGACCCCAGACCCTTCTAATGCCCCTCAGGACCCTTCTAAAGGCCCCCAGACCCTTCTAATACCCGACAGGGCCTTTCTAAAGGTCCCCAGACCATTCTAGAGCCCCTGAAGACCCTTCTAAAGGCCCCCAGACCTTTATAGAGCCCCACAGTACCCTTCTAAAGTCCCCCAGACCCTGCTAATTCCCCTCAGGGCTTATATAAGGGCACCCAGACCCTTCTAATCCCCCTCAGGACCCTTATAAAGGCACCCAGACCCTTCTAGAGCCTCTCAGGACAGTTTTAAATTCCTCCAGACCCTTCTAGACCCCCTCAGGACCATTCTAAAGGCCCCCAGACCCTTCTAATGCCCCTCAGGACCCTTCTAAAGGCCCCCAGACCCTTCTAATGCCCCTCAGGTCCTTTCTAAAGTACCCCAGACACTTCTAGAACCTCTCAGGGCCTTTCTATATGACCCCAGACCCTTGTAATGCCCCTCAGGGCCTTTCTAAAGGCCCCCATACCCTTCTAATGCACCTCAGGACATTTCTAAAGGCCCCCAGACCCTTCTAGAGCCCCTCAGGACATTTCTAAAGGCACCCAGACCCTTCTAATGCCACTCAGGGCCTTTCTAAAGGCCGCGACACCCTTATAATCCCACTGAGGGCCTTTAAAAAGGCCCCCAGACCCTTCTCGACCCCCTCAGGACTCTTCTAATAGCCCCCAGACCCTTCTAGAGCCCCTCAGGGCCTTTCTAAAAGCCTCCACACCCTTCTAATGACCCTCAAGACCCATGTAAAGGCCCCCAGACCCTTCTAGATTGCCTCAGGACCCATCTAAAAGCCCCCAGACCCTTCTAATGCCTTTCAGGACCCTTATGAAGGCCACCAGACCCTTCTAATGCCCCTCAGGGCCTTTCTAAAGGCCTCCACACCCTTCTAATGACCCTCAAGACCCATGTAAAGGCCCCTAGACCCTTCTAGATTGCCTCAGGACCCATCTAAAAGCCCCCAGACCATTCTAATGCCTTTCAGGACCATTATGAAGGCCACAAGACCCTTCTAATGCCCCTCAGGACCCTTATAAAGGCACCCAGACCCTTCGAGAGCCTCTCAGGACAGTTTTAAATGCCTCCAGACCATTCTTCTGCCCCTCAGGACCATTCTAAAGCCCACCAGACCCTTCTAATGCTCCTCAGGACCCTTCTAAAGGCCCCCAGACCCTTCTAATGCCCCTCAGGGCCTTTCTAAAGGCCGCAAGACCCTTATAATCCCCCTCAGGGGCTTTAAAAAGGTCCCCAGACCCTTCTGGACGCCCTCAGGACAATTCTAATAGCCCCCAGACCCTTCTAGAGCCCCTCAGGGCCTTTTTAAAGGCCTCCACACCCTTCTAATGACCCTCAAGACCCATGTAAAGGCCCCCAGACCCTTCTAGATTGCCTCAGGACCCATCTAAAAGCCCCCAGACCCTTCTAATGCCTTTCAGGACCATTATGAAGGCCACAAGACCCTTCTAATGCCCCTCAGGACCTTTTTAAAGGCCCTCAGACACTTCTAATGCCCCTCAGGGCATTTATAAAGGTTCTCAGACCCTTCTAGATCCCGTCAGGACCCTTATAAAGGCCCGCAGACCATTCAAGAGCCCCTCAACATCCTTCTAACGGCTCCCTGACCCTTCTAGAGCCCCTCTGGACATTTCTAAAGGCACCCAGACCCTTCTAATGCCACTCAGGGCCTTTCTAAAGGCCGCGACACTCTTATAATCCCCCTGAGGGCCTTTAAAAAGGCCCCCAGACCCTTCTGGACCCGCTCAGGACGCTTCTAATAGCCCCCAGAACCTTCTAGAGCCCCTCAGGGCCTTTCTAAAGGCCTCCACACCCTTCTAATGACCCTCAAGACCCATGTAAAGGCCCCTAGACCCTTCTAGATTGCCTCAGGACCCATCTAAAAGCCCCCAGACCCTTCTAATGCCTTTCAGGACCCTTATGAAGGCCACAAGACCCTTCTAATGCCCCTCAGGACCTTTCTAAAGGCCCTCAGACCCTTCTAATGCCCCTCAGGGCATTTATAAAGGTTCCCAGACCATTATAGAGCCCGTCAGGACCCTTATAAAGGCCCCCAGACCATTCTAGAGCCCCTCAGGACACTTCTAAAGGCCCGCAGACCATTCTAATGCCCGTCAGGGCCTTTCTAAAGGACCCCAGACCCTTCTACTGCCCCTCAGGAGCATTCTAAAGGCCCTTAGACCCTTCTAATGCCCCACAGGGCTTTTCTAAATGACCCCAGACCCTTCTAGAGCCCCTGAAGACCCTTCTAAAGGCCCCAGACCCTTCTAGAGCCCCTCAGGACCCTTCTGAAGTCCCCCAGACCCTGCTAATTCCCCTCAGGGCTTTTATAAGGGCCCCCAGACCCTTCTAATGCCCCTCAGGACCCTTATAAAGGCCCCCAGACCCTTCTAATGCCACTCAGGGCCTTTCTAAAGTACCCCAGACACTTCTAGGACCTCTCAGGGCCTTTCTATATGATCCCAGACCCTTGTAATGCCCCTCAGGGCCTTTCTAAAGGCCCCCAGACCCTTCTAATGCCCCTCAGGACATTTCTAAAGGCCCCCAGACCCTTCTAGAGCCCCTCAGGACATTTCTAAAGGCACCCAGGCCCTTCTAATGCCACTCAGGGCCTTTCTAAAGGCAGCGACACCCTTATAATCCCACTGAGGGCCTTTAAAAAGGCCCCAAGACCCTTGTGGACCCCCTCAGGACTCTTCTAATAGCCCCCAGACCATTCTAGAGCCCCTCAGGGCCTTTCTAAAAGCCTCCACACCCTTCTAATGACCCTCAAGACCCATGAAAAGGCCCCTAGACCCTTCTAGATTGCCTCAGGACCCATCTAAAAGACCCCAGACCATTCTAATGCCTTTCAGGACCATTATGAAGGCCACAAGACCCTTCTAAAGCACCTCAGGACCCTTATGAAGGCACCCAGACCCTTCTAGAGCCTCTCAGGACAGTTTTAAATGCCTCCAGACCCTTCTAGACCCCCTCAGGACCATTCTAAAGCCCACCAGACCCTTCTAATGCCCCTCAGGACCCTTCTAAAGGCCCCCAGACCCTTCTAATGACCCTCAGGGCCTTTCTAAAGTACCCCAGACACTTCTAGAACCTCTCAGGGCCTTTCTATATGACCCCAGACCCTTGTAATGCCACTCAGGGCCTTTCTAAAGGACCCATACCCATCTAATGCCCCTCAGGACATTTCTAAAGGCCTGCAGACCCTTCTAGAGCCCCTCAGGACATTTCGAAAGGCACCCAGACCCTTCTAATGCCCCTCAGGACCCTTCTAAAGGCCCCCAGACCCTTCTAATGCCCCTCAGGGCCTTTCTAAAGTACCCCAGACACTTCTAGAACCTCTCAGGGCCTTTCTATATGACCCCAGACCCTTGTAATGCCACTCAGGGCCTTTCTAAAGGCCCCCATACCATTCTAATGCAGCTCAGGACATTTCTAAAGGCCCCCAGACCCTTCTAGAGCCCCTGAGGACATTTCTAAAGTCCCCCAGACCCTTCTAATGCCCCACAGGGCCTTTCTAAAGGTCCCCAGACCCCTCTAGAGCCCCTGAAGACCCTTCTAAAGGCCCCCAGACCCTTATAGAGCCCCTCAGGACCCTTCTAAAGTCCCCCAGACCCTGCTAATTCCCCTCAGGGCTTTTATAAGGGCACCCAGACCCTTCTAATGCCCCTCAGGACCCTTATAAAGGCACCCAGACCCTTCTAGAGCCTCTCAGGACAGTTCTAAATGCCTCCAGACCCTTCTAGACCCCCTCAGGACCATTCTAAAGGCCCCCAGACCCTTCTAATGCCCCTCAGGGCATTTATAAAGGTTCCCAGACCCTTCTACTGCCCCTCAGGAGCATTCTAAAGGCCCCCAGACCCTTCTAATGCCCCTCAGGGCCTTTCTAAAGGTCCCCAGACCCTTCTAGAGCCCTTGAAGACCCATCTAAAGGACCCCAGACCCTTCTAATGCCTTTCAGGGCCTTTCTAAAGGCCTCCACACCCTTCTAATGACCCTCAAGACCCATGTAAAGGCCCCTAGACCCTTCTAGATTGCCTCAGGACCCATCTAAAAGCCCCCAGACCCTTCTAATGCCTTTCAGGACCCTTATGAAGGCCACAAGACCCTTCTAATGCCCCTCAGGACCTTTCTAAAGGCCCTCAGACCCTTCTAGAACCCGTCAGGACCCTTATAAAGGTCCCCAGACCCTTCTAGAGCCCGTCAGGACCCTTATAAATGTCCCCAGACCATTCTACTGCCCCTCAGGAGCATTCTAAAGGCCCCCAGACCCTTCTAATGCCCCACAGGGCCTTTCTAAAGGTCCCCAGACACCTCTAGAGCCCCTGAAGACTCTTCTAAAGGCCCCCAGACCCTTATAGAGCCCCTCAGGACCTTCTAAAGTCCCCCAGACCCTGCTAATTCCCCTCAGGGCTTTCATAAGGGCACCCAGACCCTTCTAATGCCCCTCAGGACCCTTATAAAGGCACCCAGACCCTTCTAGAGCCTCTCAGGACAGTTTTAAATGCCTCCAGACCCTTCTAGACCCCCTCAGGACCATTCTAAAGGCCCCCAGGCCCTTCTAATGCCACTCAGGGCCTTTCTAAAGTACCCCAGACACTTCTAGAACCTCTCAGGGCCTATCTATATGACCCCAGGCCCTTGTAATGCCACTCAGGGCCTTTCTAAAGGCAACGAGACCCTTATAATTCCCCTTGACGGCCTTTAAAAAGTCCCCCAGACCCTTCTGGACCCTCTCAGGACGCTTCTAATAGCCCCCTGACCCTTCTAGAGCCCTTCAGGGCCTTTCTAAAGGCCTCCACACCATTCTAATGACCGTCAAGACCCATGTAAAGGCCCCCAGACCCTTCTAGATTGCCTCAGGACCCATCTAAAAGCCCCCAGACCCTTCTAATGCCTTTCAGGGCCTTTCTAAAGGCCTCCACACCCTTCTAATGCCACTCAAGACCCATGTAAAGGCCCCTAGACCCTTCTAGATTGCCTCAGGACCCATCTAAAAGCCCCCAGACCCTTCTAATGCCTTTCAGGACCCTTATGAAGGCCACAAGACCCTTCTAATGCCCCTCAGGACCTTTCTAAAGGCCCTCAGACCCTTCTAATGCCCCTCAGGGCATTTATAAAGGTTCCCAGACCATTCTAGAGCCCGTCAGGACACTTATAAAGGTCCCCAGACCCTTCTACTGCCCCTCAGGAGCATTCTAAAGGACCTCAGAACCTTCTAATGCCCCACGGGGCCTTTCTAAAGGTCCCCAGACCCTTCTAGAGCCCCTGAAGACCATTCTAAAGGCCCCCAGACCCTTCTAATGCCCCACAGGGCCTTTCTAAAGGTCCCCAGACCCTTCTAGAGCCCCTCAAGACCCTTCTAAAGGCCCCCAGACCCTTATAGAGCCCCTCAGGACCCTTCTAAAGGCCCCCAGACCCTGCTAATTCCCCTCAGGGCTTTTATAAGGGCACCTAGACCCTTCTAATGCCCCTCAGGACCCTTATAAAGGCACCCAGACCCTTCCAGAGCCTCTCAGGACAGTTTTAAATGCCTCCAGACCCTTCTAGACCCCCTCAGGACCATTCTAAAGGCCCCCAGACCCTTCTAATGCCCCACAGGGCCTTTCTAAATGCCCCCATACCCTTCTAATGCCCCTCAGGTCATTTCTAAAGGCACCCAGACCCTTCTAATGCCACTCAGGGCCTTTCTAAAGGCCGCGAGACCCTTATAATCCCCCTGAGGGCCTTTAAAAAGTCCCCCAGACCCTTCTGGATCCCCTCAGGACGCTTCTAATAGCCCCCAGACCCTTCTAGAGCCCCTCAGGGCCTTTCTAAAGGCCTCCACACCCTTCTAAGGACACTCAAGACCCATGTAAAGGCCCCAGACCCTTCTAGATTGCCTCAGGACTCATCTAAAAGCCCCCAGACCCTTCTAATGCCTTTCAGGGCCTTTCTAAAAGCCTCCACACCCTTCTAATGACCCTCAAGACCCATGTAAAGGCCCCTAGACCCTTCTAGATTGCCTCAGGACCCATCTAAAAGCCCCCAGACCCTTCTAATGCCTTTCAGGACCCTTATGAAGGCCACAAGACCTTTCTAATGCCCCTCAGGACCTTTCTAAAGGCCCTCAGACCATTCTAATGCCCCTCAGGGCATTTATAAAGGATCCCAGACCCTTCTAGAGCCTGCCAGGACCCTTATAAAGGCCCCCAGACCATTCTAGAGCCCCTCAGGACACTTCTAAAGGCCTGCAGACCATTCTAATGCCCGTCAGGGCCTTATAAAGGTCCCCAGACCCTTCTACTGCCCATCAGGAGCATTCTAAAGGCCTCCAGACCCTTCTAATGCCCCACAGCGCCTTTCTAAAGGTCCTCAGACCCTTCTAGAGCCCCTGAAGACCCTTCTAAAGGCACCCAGACCCTTCTACTGCCCCTCAGGACCCTTCTAAAGGCCCCCAGACCCTTCTAATGCCCCACAGGGCCTTTCTAAAGGTCCCCAGACCCTTCTAGAGCCCCTGAAGACCCTTCTAAAGTCCCCCAGACCCTGCTAATTCCCCTCAGGGCTTTTATAAGGGCACCCAGACCCTTCTAAAGCTCCTCAGGACCCTTATAAAGGCACCCAGACCCTTCTAGAACCTCTCAGGACAGTTTTAAATGCCTCCAGACCCTTCTAGACCCCCTCAGGACCATTCTAAAGGCCCCCAGACCCTTCTAATGCCCCTCAGGGCATTTCTAAAGTACCCCAGACACTTCTAGAAACTCTCAGGGCCTTTCTATATGACCCCAGACCCTTGTAATGCCACTCAGGGCCTTTCTAAAAGCCGCGAGACCCTTATAATCCCCCTGAGGGCCTTTAAAAATGCCCCCAGACCCTTCTGGACCCTCTCAGGACGCTTCTAATAGCCCCCAGACGCTTCTAGAGCCCCTCAGGGCCTTTCTTAAGGCCTCCACACCCTTCTAATGACCATCAAGACCCATTTAAAGGCCCCCAGACCCTTCTAGATTGCCTCAGGACCCATCTAAAACCCCCCAGACCATTCTAATGCCTTTCAGGACCCTTATGAAGGCCACAAGACCCTTCTAATGCCCCTCAGGACCTTTCTAAAGGCCCTCAGACCCTTCTAATGCCTCTCAGGGCATTTATAAAGGTTCCCAGACCCTTCTAGAGCCCGTCAGGACACTTATAAAGGCCCCCAGACCCTTATAGAGCCCCTCAGGACCCTTATAAAGGCACCCAGACCCTTCTACTGCCCCTCAGGAGCATTCTAAAGGACCTCAGACCCTTCTAATGCCCCACGGGGCCTTTCTAAAGGTCCCCAGACCCTTCTAGAGCCCCTGAAGACCCTTCTAAAGGCCCCCAGACCCTTCTAATGCCCCACAGGGCCTATCTAAAGGTCCCCAGACCCTTCTAGAGCCCCTGAAGACCCTTCTAAAGGCCCCCAGACCCTTATAGAGGCCCTCAGGACCCTTATAAAGGCACCCAGACCCTTCTAGAGCCTCTCAGGACAGTTTTAAATGCCTCCAGACCCTTCTAGACCCCCTCAGGACCATTCTAAAGGCCCCCAGACCCTTCTAATGCCCCTCAGGGCCTTTCTAAATGCCACCATACCCTTCTAATGCCCCTCAGGTCATTTCAAAAGGCACCCAGACCCTTCTAATGCCACTCAGGGCTTTTCTAAAGGCCGCGAGACCCTTATAATCCCCCTGAGGGCCTTTAAAAAGGCCCCCAGACCCTTCTAGACCCCCTCAGGACGCTTCTAATAGCCCCCAGACCCTTCTAGAGCCCCTCAGGGCCTTTCTAAAGGCCTCCACACCCTTCTAATGACCCTCAAGACCCATGTAAAGGCCCCCAGACCCTTCTAGATTGCCTCAGGACCCATCTAAAAGCCCCCAGACCCTTCTAATGCATTTCAGGACCCTTATCAAGGCCACAAGACCCTTCTAATGCCCCTCAGGACCTTTCTAAAGGCCCAGACCCTTCTAATGCCCCTCAGGGCATTTATAAAGGTTCCCAGACCCATCTACTGCCCCTCAGGAGCATTCTAAAGGCCCCCAGACCCTTCTAATGCCCCACAGGGCCTTTCTAAAGGTCCCCAGACCCCTCTAGAGACCCTGAAGACCCTTCTAAAGGCCCCCAGACCCTTCTAGAGCCCCTCAGGGCCTTTCTAAAGGCCTCCACACCCTTCTAATGACCCTCAAGACCCATGTAAAGGCCCCTAGACCCTTCTAGATTGCCTCAGGACCCATCTAAAAGACCCCAGACCCTTCTAATGCCTTTCAGGACCCTTATGAAGGCCACAAGAACCTTCTAATGCCCCTCAGGACCTTTCTAAAGGCCCTTAGACCCTTCTAATGCCCCTCAGGGCATTTATAAAGGTTCCCAGACCCTTCTAGAGCCCGTCAGGACACTTATAAAGGTCCCCAGACCCTTCTACTGCCCCTCAGGAGCATTCTAAAGGCCCCCAGACCCTTCTAATGCCCCACAGGGCCTTTCTAAAGGGCCCCAGACCCTTCTAGAGCCCTTGAAGACCCTTCTAAAGGATCCCAGACCCTTCTAATACCTTTCAGGGCCTTTCTAAAGGCCTCCACACCCTTCTAATGACCCTCAAGACCCATGTAAAGGCCCCTAGACCCTTCTAGATTGCCTCAGGACCCATCTAAAAGCCCCCAGACCCTTCTAATGCCTTTCAGGACCCTTATGAAGGCCACAAGACCCTTCTAATGCCCCTCAGGACCTTTCTAAAGGCCATCAGACCCTTCTAGAGCCCGTCAGGACCCTTATAAAGGTCCCCAGACCCTTCTAGAGCCCGTCAGGACCCTTATAAATGTCCCCAGACCATTCAACTGCCCCTCAGGAGCATTCTAAAGGCCCCCAGACCCTTCTAATGCCCCACAGGGCCTTTCTAAAGGTCCCCAGACCCCTCTAGAGCCCCTGAAGACCCTTCTAAAGGCCCCCAGACCCTTATAGAGCCCCTCAGGACCCTTCTAAAGTCCCCCAGACCCTGCTAATTCCCCTCAGGGCTTTCATAAGGGCACCCAGACCCTTCTAATGCCCCTCAGGACCCTTATAAAGGCACCCAGACCCTTCTAGAGCCTCTCAGGACAGTTTTAAATGCCTCCAGACCCTTCTAGACCCCCTCAGGACCATTCTAAAGGCCCCCAGGCCCTTGTAATGCCACTCAGGGCCTTTCTAAAGGCCACGAGACCCTTATAATTCCCCTTGACGGCCTTTAAAAAGGCCCCCAGACCCTTCTGGACCCTCTCAGGACGCTTCTAATAGCCCCCAGACCCTTCTAGAGCCCCTCAGGGCCTTTCTAAAGGCCTCCACACCATTCTAATGACCGTCAAGACCCATGTAAAGGCCCCCAGACCCTTCTAGATTGCCTCAGGACCCATCTAAAAGCCCCCAGACCCTTCTAATGCCTTTCAGGGCCTTTCTAAAGGCCTCCACACCCTTCTAATGACCCTCAAGACCCATGTAAAGGCACCTAGACCCTTCTAGATTGCCTCAGGACCCATCTAAAAGCCCCCAGACCCTTCTAATGCCTTTCAGGACCCTTAAGAAGGCCACAAGACCCTTCTAATGCCCCTCAGGACCTTTCTAAAGGCCCTCAGACCCTTCTAATGCCCCTCAGGGCATTTATAAAGGTTCCCAGACCATTCTAGAGCCCGTCAGGACACTTATAAATGTCCCCAGACCCTTCTACTGCCCCTCAGGAGCATTCTAAAGGACCTCAGACCCTTCTAATGCCCCACGGGGCCTTTCTAAAGGTCCCCAGACCCTTCTAGAGGCCCTGAAGACCCTTATAAAGGCCCCCAGACCCTTCTAATGCCCCACAAGGCCTTTCTAAAGGTCCCCAGACCCTTCTAGAGCCCCTCAAGACCCTTCTAAAGGCCCCCAGACCCTTATAGAGCCCCTCAGGACCCTTCTAAAGTCCCCCAGACCCTGCTAATTCCCCTCAGGGCTTTTATAAGGGCACCCAGACCCTTCTAATGCCCCTCAGGACCCTTATAAAGGCACCCAGACCCTTCTAGAGCCTCTCAGGACAGTTTTAAATGCCTCCAGACCCTTCTAGACCCCCTCAGGACCATTCTAAAGGCCCCCAGACCCTTCTAATGCCCCACAGGGCCTTTCTAAATGCCCCCATACCCTTCTAATGCCCCTCAGGTCATTTCTAAAGACCCCCAGACCCTTCTAATGTCACTCAGGGCCTTTCTAAAGGCCGCGAGACCCTTATAATCCCCCTGAGGGCCTTTAAAAAGGCCCCCAGACCCTTCTGGACCCCCTCAGGACGCTTCTAATAGCCCCCAGACCCTTCTAGAGCTCCTCAGGGCCTTTCTAAAGGCCTCCACACCCTTCTAATAACCCTCAAGACCCATGTAAAGGCCCCTAGACCCTTCTAGATTGCCACAGGACCCATCTAAAAGCCCCCAGACCCTTCTAATGCCTTTCAGGACCCTTATGAGGGCCACCAGACCCTTCTAATGCCCCTCAGGACCTTTCTAAAGGCCCTCAGACCCTTCTAATGCCCCTCAGGGCATTTATAAAGGTTCCCAGACCCTTCTACTGCCCCTCAGGAGCATTCTAAAGGCCCCCAGACCATTCTAATGCCTGACAGGGCCTTTCTAAAGGTCCCCAGACCCTTCTAGAGCCCCTGAAGACCCTTCTAAAGGCCCCCAGACCCTTCTAGAGCCCCTCAGGGCCTTTCTAAAGGCCTCCACACCCTTCTAATGACCCTCAAGACCCATGTAAAGGCCCCCAGACCCTTCTAGAGCCCCTCAGGGCCTTTCTAAAGGCCTCCAGACCCTTCTAATGACTCTCAAGACGCATGTAAAGGCCCCTAGACCCTTCTAGATTGCCTCAGGACCCATCTAAAAGCCCCCAGACCCTTCTAATGCCTTTCAGGACCCTTATGAAGGCCACAAGAACCTTCTAATGCCCCTCAGGACCTTTCTAAAGGACCTTAGACCCTTCTAATGCACCTCAGGGCATTTATAAAGCTTCCCAGACCCTTCTAGAGCCAGTCAGGACACTTATAAAGGTCCCCAGACCCTTATAGAGCCCCTCAGGAGCATTCTAAAGGCCCCCAGACCCTTCTGATGCCCCACAGGGCCTTTCTAAAGGTCCCCAGACCCTTCTAGAGCCCCTGAAGACCCTTCTAAGGGCCCCCAGACCCTTATAGAGCCCCTCAGGACCCTTCTAAAGTCCCCCAGACCCTGCTAATTCCCCTCAGGGCTTTTATAAGGGCACCCAGACCCTTCTAAAGCCCCTCAGGACCCTTATAAAGGCACCCAGACCCTTCTAGAGCCTCTTAGGACAGTTTTAAATGCCTCCAGACCCTTCTAGAACCCCTCAGGACCATTCTAAAGGCCCCCAGACCCTTCTAATGCCCCTCAGGGCATTTCTAAAGTACCCCAGACACTTATAGAACCTCTCAGGGCCTTTCTATATTACCCCAGACCCTTGTAATGCCACTCAGGGCCTTTCTAAAAGCCGCGAGACCCTTATAATCCCCCTGAGGGCCTTTAAAAAGGCCCCCAGACCCTTCTGGACCCCCTCAGGACGCTTCTAATAGCCCCCAGACCCTTCTAGAGCCTCTCAGGGCCTTTCTAAAGGCCTCCACACCCTTCTAATGACCCTCAAGACCCATGTAAAAGCCCCCAGACCCTTCTAGATTGCCTCAGGACCCATCTAAAAGCCCCCAGACGCTTCTAATGCCCCTCAGGACCATTCTAAAGGGCCTCAGACCCTTCTAATGTCCCTCAAGACCCATGTAAAGGCCTCTAGACCCTTCTAGATTGCCTCAGGACCCATCTAAAAGCCCCCAGACCCTTCTAGTGCCTTTCAGGACCCTTATGAAGGCCACAAGACCCTTCTAATGCCCCTCAGGACCTTTCTAAAGGCCCTCAGACCCTTCTAATGCCCCTCAGGGCATTTATAAATGTTCCCAGACCCTTCTAGAGCCCGTCAGGACACTTATAAAGGCCCCCAGACCATTCTAGAGCCCCTCAGGACACTTCTGAAGGCCCGCAGACCATTCTAATGCCCGTCAGGGCCTTTATAAAGGTCCCCAGACCCTTCTACTGCCCCTCAGGAGCATTCTAAAGGCCCCCAGACCCTTCTAATGCCTCACAGGGCCTTTCTAAAGGTCCCCAGACCCTTCTAGAGCCCCTGAAGACCCTTCTAAAGACCCCAGACCCTTATAGAGCCCCTCAGGACCCTTCTAAAGTCCCCCAGACCCTGCTAATTGCCCTCAGGGCTTTTATAAGGGCACCCAGACCCTTATAATGCCCCTCAGGACCCTTATAAAGGCACCCAGACCCTTCTAGAGCCTCTCAGGACGGTTTTAAATGCCTCCAGACCCTTCTAGACCCTCCTGAGGACCATTCTATAGGCCCCCAGACCCTTCTAATGCCCCTCAGGGCCTTTCTAAAGGCCCCCATACTTTTGTAATGCCCCTCAGGTCATTTCTAAAGGCACCCAGACCCTTCTAATGCCACTCAGGGCCTTTCTAAAGGCCGCGAGACCCTTATAATCCCCCTGAGGGCCTTTAAAAGGCCCCCAGACCCTTCTGGACCCCCTCAGGACGCTTCTAATAGCCCCCAGACCCTTCTAGAGCTCCTCAGGGCCTTTCTAAAGGCCTCCACACCCTTCTAATGACCCTCAAAACCCATGTAAAGGCCCCCAGACCCTTCTAGATTGCCTCAGGACCCATCTAAAAGCCCCCAGACCCTTCTAATGCATTTCAGGGCCTTTCTAAAGGCCTCCACACCCTTCTAATGCCCCTCAAGACCCATGTAAAGGCCCCTAGACCCTTCTAGATTGCCTCAGGACCCATCTAAAAGCCCCATACCATTCTAATGCCTTTCAGGACCTTTATGAAGGCCACAAGACCCTTCTAATGCCCCTCAGGACCTTTCTAAAGGCCCTCAGACCCTTCTAATGCCCCTTAGGGCATTTATAAAGGTTCCCAGACCCTTCTACTGCCCCTCAGCAGCATTCTAAAGGCCCCCAGACCCTTCTAATGCCCCACAGGGCCTTTCTAAAGGTCCCCAGACCCTTCTAGAGCCCCTGAAGACCATTCTAAAGGCCCCCAGACCCTTCTAGAGCCCCTCAGGGCCTTTCTAAAGGCCTCCACACCCTTCTAATGATGCTCAGGACACATGTAAAGGCCCCCAGACCCTTCTAGATTGCCTCAGGACCCATCTAAAAGCCCCCAGACCCTTCTAATGCCTTTCAGGGCCTTTCTAAAGGCCTCCACACCCTTCTAATGACCCTCAAGACCCATGTAAAGGCCCCTAGACCCTTCTAGATTGCCTCAGGACCCATCTAAAAGCCCCCAGACCCTTCTAATGCCTTCCAGGACCGTTATGAAGGCCACAAGACCCTTCTAATGCCCCTCAGGACCTTTCTAAAGGCCCTCAGACCCTTCTAATGCACCTCAGGGCATTTATAAAGGTTCCCAGACCCTTCTAGAGCCCGTCAGGACACTTATAAAGGTCCCCAGACCCTTCTACTGCCCCTCAGGAGCATTCTAAAGGCCCTCAGACCATTCTAATGCCCCACAGGGCCTTTCTAAAGGTCCCCAGACCCTTCTAGAGCCCCTGAAGACCCTTCTAAAGGCCCCCAGACCCTTCTAATGCCACACAGGGCCTTTCTAAAGGTCCCCAGACCCTTCTAGAGCCCCTCAAGACCCTTCTAAAGGCCCCCAGACCCTTATAGAGCTCCTAAGGACCCTTCTAATGTCCCCCAGACCCTGCTAATTCTCCTCAGGACTTTTATAAGGGCACCCAGACCCTTCTAATGCCCCTCAGGACCCTTATAAAGGCACCCAGACCCTTCTAGAGCCTCTCAGGACAGTTTTAAATGCCTCCAGACCCTTCTAGACCCCCTCAGGACCATTCTAAAGGCCCCCAGACCCTTCTAATGCCCCTTAGGGCATTTATAAAGCTTCCCAGACCCTTCTAGAGCATGTCAGGACCCTTATAAAGGCCCCCAGACCATTCTTGAGCCCCTCAGGACACTTCTAAAGGCCCGCAGACCATTCTAATGCCCGTCAGGGCCTTATAAAGGTCCCCAGACCCTTCTACTGCCCCTCAGGAGCATTCTAAAGGCCCCCAGACCCTTCTAATGCCCCACAGGGCCTTTCTAAAGGCCCCCAGACCCTTCTAGAGCCCCTCAGGACCCTTCTAAAGGCCCCCAGACCCTGCTAATTCCTTTCAGTGCTTTTATAAGGGCACCCAGACCCTTCTAATGCCCCTCAGGACCCTTATAAAGGCACCCAGACCCTTCTAGAGCCTCTCAGGACAGTTTTAAATGCCTCCAGACCCTTCTAGACCCCCTCAGGACCATTCTAAAGGCCCCCAGACCCTTCTAATGCCCCTCAGGTCATTTCTAAAGGAACCCAGACCCTTCTAATGCCACTCAGGGCCTTTCTAAAGGCCGCGAGACCCTTATAATCCCCCTGAGGGCCTTTAAAAAGGCCCCCAGACCCTTCTAGACCCCCTCAGGACGATTCTAATAGCCCCCAGACCCTTCTAGAGCCCCTCAGGGCCTTTCTAAAGGCCTCCACACCTCTCTAATGACCCTCAAGACCCATGTAAAGGCCCCCAGACCCTTCTAGATTGCCTCAGGACCCATCTAAAAGCCCCCAGACCCTTCTAATGCCTTTCAGGGCCTTTCTAAAGGACACCACACCCTTCTAATGACCCTCAAGACCCATGTAAAGGCCGCCAGACCCTTCTAGATTGCCTCAGGACCAATCTAAAAGCCCCCAGACCATTCTAATGCATTTCAGGACCCTTATCAAGGCCACAAGACCCTTCTAATGCCCCTCAGGACCTTTCTAAAGGCCCTCAGACCCTTCTAATGCCCCTCAGGACATTTATAAAGGTTCCCAGACCCTTCTACTGCCCCTCAGGAGCATTCTAAAGGCCCCCAGACCCTTCTAATGCCCCACAGGGCCTTTCTAAAGGTCCCCAGACCCCTCTAGAGCCCCTGAAGACCCTTCTAAAGGCCCCCAGACCCTTATAGAGCCCCTCAGGGCCTTTCTAAAGGCCTCCACACCCTTCTAATGACCCTCAAGACCCATGTAAAGGCCCCTAGACCCTTCTAGATTGCCTCAGGACCCATCTAAAAGCCCCCAGACCCTTCTAATGCCTTTCAGGACCCTTATCAAGGCCACAAGACCCTTCTAATGCCCCACAGGGCCTTTCTAAAGGTCCCCAGACCCTTCTAGAGCCCCTGAAGACCCTTCTAAAGTCCCCCAGACCCTGCTAATTCCCCTCAGGGCTTTTATAAGGGCACCCAGACCCTTCTAAAGCTCCTCAGGACCCTTATAAAGGCACCCAGACCCTTCTAGAACCTCTCAGGACAGTTTTAAATGCCTCCAGACCCTTCTAGACCCCCTCAGGACCATTCTAAAGGCCCCCAGACCCTTCTAATGCCCCTCAGGGCATTTCTAAAGTACCCCAGACACTTCTAGAAACTCTCAGGGCCTTTCTATATGACCCCAGACCCTTGTAATGCCACTCAGGGCCTTTCTAAAAGCCGCGAGACCCTTATAATCCCCCTGAGGGCCTTTAAAAATGCCCCCAGACCCTTCTGGACCCTCTCAGGACGCTTCTAATAGCCCCCAGACGCTTCTAGAGCCCCTCAGGGCCTTTCTTAAGGCCTCCACACCCTTCTAATGACCATCAAGACCCATTTAAAGGCCCCCAGACCCTTCTAGATTGCCTCAGGACCCATCTAAAACCCCCCAGACCATTCTAATGCCTTTCAGGACCCTTATGAAGGCCACAAGACCCTTCTAATGCCCCTCAGGACCTTTCTAAAGGCCCTCAGACCCTTCTAATGCCTCTCAGGGCATTTATAAAGGTTCCCAGACCCTTCTAGAGCCCGTCAGGACACTTATAAAGGCCCCCAGACCCTTATAGAGCCCCTCAGGACCCTTATAAAGGCACCCAGACCCTTCTACTGCCCCTCAGGAGCATTCTAAAGGACCTCAGACCCTTCTAATGCCCCACGGGGCCTTTCTAAAGGTCCCCAGACCCTTCTAGAGCCCCTGAAGACCCTTCTAAAGGCCCCCAGACCCTTCTAATGCCCCACAGGGCCTATCTAAAGGTCCCCAGACCCTTCTAGAGCCCCTGAAGACCCTTCTAAAGGCCCCCAGACCCTTATAGAGGCCCTCAGGACCCTTATAAAGGCACCCAGACCCTTCTAGAGCCTCTCAGGACAGTTTTAAATGCCTCCAGACCCTTCTAGACCCCCTCAGGACCATTCTAAAGGCCCCCAGACCCTTCTAATGCCCCTCAGGGCCTTTCTAAATGCCACCATACCCTTCTAATGCCCCTCAGGTCATTTCAAAAGGCACCCAGACCCTTCTAATGCCACTCAGGGCTTTTCTAAAGGCCGCGAGACCCTTATAATCCCCCTGAGGGCCTTTAAAAAGGCCCCCAGACCCTTCTAGACCCCCTCAGGACGCTTCTAATAGCCCCCAGACCCTTCTAGAGCCCCTCAGGGCCTTTCTAAAGGCCTCCACACCCTTCTAATGACCCTCAAGACCCATGTAAAGGCCCCCAGACCCTTCTAGATTGCCTCAGGACCCATCTAAAAGCCCCCAGACCCTTCTAATGCATTTCAGGACCCTTATCAAGGCCACAAGACCCTTCTAATGCCCCTCAGGACCTTTCTAAAGGCCCAGACCCTTCTAATGCCCCTCAGGGCATTTATAAAGGTTCCCAGACCCATCTACTGCCCCTCAGGAGCATTCTAAAGGCCCCCAGACCCTTCTAATGCCCCACAGGGCCTTTCTAAAGGTCCCCAGACCCCTCTAGAGACCCTGAAGACCCTTCTAAAGGCCCCCAGACCCTTCTAGAGCCCCTCAGGGCCTTTCTAAAGGCCTCCACACCCTTCTAATGACCCTCAAGACCCATGTAAAGGCCCCTAGACCCTTCTAGATTGCCTCAGGACCCATCTAAAAGACCCCAGACCCTTCTAATGCCTTTCAGGACCCTTATGAAGGCCACAAGAACCTTCTAATGCCCCTCAGGACCTTTCTAAAGGCCCTTAGACCCTTCTAATGCCCCTCAGGGCATTTATAAAGGTTCCCAGACCCTTCTAGAGCCCGTCAGGACACTTATAAAGGTCCCCAGACCCTTCTACTGCCCCTCAGGAGCATTCTAAAGGCCCCCAGACCCTTCTAATGCCCCACAGGGCCTTTCTAAAGGGCCCCAGACCCTTCTAGAGCCCTTGAAGACCCTTCTAAAGGATCCCAGACCCTTCTAATACCTTTCAGGGCCTTTCTAAAGGCCTCCACACCCTTCTAATGACCCTCAAGACCCATGTAAAGGCCCCTAGACCCTTCTAGATTGCCTCAGGACCCATCTAAAAGCCCCCAGACCCTTCTAATGCCTTTCAGGACCCTTATGAAGGCCACAAGACCCTTCTAATGCCCCTCAGGACCTTTCTAAAGGCCATCAGACCCTTCTAGAGCCCGTCAGGACCCTTATAAAGGTCCCCAGACCCTTCTAGAGCCCGTCAGGACCCTTATAAATGTCCCCAGACCATTCAACTGCCCCTCAGGAGCATTCTAAAGGCCCCCAGACCCTTCTAATGCCCCACAGGGCCTTTCTAAAGGTCCCCAGACCCCTCTAGAGCCCCTGAAGACCCTTCTAAAGGCCCCCAGACCCTTATAGAGCCCCTCAGGACCCTTCTAAAGTCCCCCAGACCCTGCTAATTCCCCTCAGGGCTTTCATAAGGGCACCCAGACCCTTCTAATGCCCCTCAGGACCCTTATAAAGGCACCCAGACCCTTCTAGAGCCTCTCAGGACAGTTTTAAATGCCTCCAGACCCTTCTAGACCCCCTCAGGACCATTCTAAAGGCCCCCAGGCCCTTGTAATGCCACTCAGGGCCTTTCTAAAGGCCACGAGACCCTTATAATTCCCCTTGACGGCCTTTAAAAAGGCCCCCAGACCCTTCTGGACCCTCTCAGGACGCTTCTAATAGCCCCCAGACCCTTCTAGAGCCCCTCAGGGCCTTTCTAAAGGCCTCCACACCATTCTAATGACCGTCAAGACCCATGTAAAGGCCCCCAGACCCTTCTAGATTGCCTCAGGACCCATCTAAAAGCCCCCAGACCCTTCTAATGCCTTTCAGGGCCTTTCTAAAGGCCTCCACACCCTTCTAATGACCCTCAAGACCCATGTAAAGGCACCTAGACCCTTCTAGATTGCCTCAGGACCCATCTAAAAGCCCCCAGACCCTTCTAATGCCTTTCAGGACCCTTAAGAAGGCCACAAGACCCTTCTAATGCCCCTCAGGACCTTTCTAAAGGCCCTCAGACCCTTCTAATGCCCCTCAGGGCATTTATAAAGGTTCCCAGACCATTCTAGAGCCCGTCAGGACACTTATAAATGTCCCCAGACCCTTCTACTGCCCCTCAGGAGCATTCTAAAGGACCTCAGACCCTTCTAATGCCCCACGGGGCCTTTCTAAAGGTCCCCAGACCCTTCTAGAGGCCCTGAAGACCCTTATAAAGGCCCCCAGACCCTTCTAATGCCCCACAAGGCCTTTCTAAAGGTCCCCAGACCCTTCTAGAGCCCCTCAAGACCCTTCTAAAGGCCCCCAGACCCTTATAGAGCCCCTCAGGACCCTTCTAAAGTCCCCCAGACCCTGCTAATTCCCCTCAGGGCTTTTATAAGGGCACCCAGACCCTTCTAATGCCCCTCAGGACCCTTATAAAGGCACCCAGACCCTTCTAGAGCCTCTCAGGACAGTTTTAAATGCCTCCAGACCCTTCTAGACCCCCTCAGGACCATTCTAAAGGCCCCCAGACCCTTCTAATGCCCCACAGGGCCTTTCTAAATGCCCCCATACCCTTCTAATGCCCCTCAGGTCATTTCTAAAGACCCCCAGACCCTTCTAATGTCACTCAGGGCCTTTCTAAAGGCCGCGAGACCCTTATAATCCCCCTGAGGGCCTTTAAAAAGGCCCCCAGACCCTTCTGGACCCCCTCAGGACGCTTCTAATAGCCCCCAGACCCTTCTAGAGCTCCTCAGGGCCTTTCTAAAGGCCTCCACACCCTTCTAATAACCCTCAAGACCCATGTAAAGGCCCCTAGACCCTTCTAGATTGCCACAGGACCCATCTAAAAGCCCCCAGACCCTTCTAATGCCTTTCAGGACCCTTATGAGGGCCACCAGACCCTTCTAATGCCCCTCAGGACCTTTCTAAAGGCCCTCAGACCCTTCTAATGCCCCTCAGGGCATTTATAAAGGTTCCCAGACCCTTCTACTGCCCCTCAGGAGCATTCTAAAGGCCCCCAGACCATTCTAATGCCTGACAGGGCCTTTCTAAAGGTCCCCAGACCCTTCTAGAGCCCCTGAAGACCCTTCTAAAGGCCCCCAGACCCTTCTAGAGCCCCTCAGGGCCTTTCTAAAGGCCTCCACACCCTTCTAATGACCCTCAAGACCCATGTAAAGGCCCCCAGACCCTTCTAGAGCCCCTCAGGGCCTTTCTAAAGGCCTCCAGACCCTTCTAATGACTCTCAAGACGCATGTAAAGGCCCCTAGACCCTTCTAGATTGCCTCAGGACCCATCTAAAAGCCCCCAGACCCTTCTAATGCCTTTCAGGACCCTTATGAAGGCCACAAGAACCTTCTAATGCCCCTCAGGACCTTTCTAAAGGACCTTAGACCCTTCTAATGCACCTCAGGGCATTTATAAAGCTTCCCAGACCCTTCTAGAGCCAGTCAGGACACTTATAAAGGTCCCCAGACCCTTATAGAGCCCCTCAGGAGCATTCTAAAGGCCCCCAGACCCTTCTGATGCCCCACAGGGCCTTTCTAAAGGTCCCCAGACCCTTCTAGAGCCCCTGAAGACCCTTCTAAGGGCCCCCAGACCCTTATAGAGCCCCTCAGGACCCTTCTAAAGTCCCCCAGACCCTGCTAATTCCCCTCAGGGCTTTTATAAGGGCACCCAGACCCTTCTAAAGCCCCTCAGGACCCTTATAAAGGCACCCAGACCCTTCTAGAGCCTCTTAGGACAGTTTTAAATGCCTCCAGACCCTTCTAGAACCCCTCAGGACCATTCTAAAGGCCCCCAGACCCTTCTAATGCCCCTCAGGGCATTTCTAAAGTACCCCAGACACTTATAGAACCTCTCAGGGCCTTTCTATATTACCCCAGACCCTTGTAATGCCACTCAGGGCCTTTCTAAAAGCCGCGAGACCCTTATAATCCCCCTGAGGGCCTTTAAAAAGGCCCCCAGACCCTTCTGGACCCCCTCAGGACGCTTCTAATAGCCCCCAGACCCTTCTAGAGCCTCTCAGGGCCTTTCTAAAGGCCTCCACACCCTTCTAATGACCCTCAAGACCCATGTAAAAGCCCCCAGACCCTTCTAGATTGCCTCAGGACCCATCTAAAAGCCCCCAGACGCTTCTAATGCCCCTCAGGACCATTCTAAAGGGCCTCAGACCCTTCTAATGTCCCTCAAGACCCATGTAAAGGCCTCTAGACCCTTCTAGATTGCCTCAGGACCCATCTAAAAGCCCCCAGACCCTTCTAGTGCCTTTCAGGACCCTTATGAAGGCCACAAGACCCTTCTAATGCCCCTCAGGACCTTTCTAAAGGCCCTCAGACCCTTCTAATGCCCCTCAGGGCATTTATAAATGTTCCCAGACCCTTCTAGAGCCCGTCAGGACACTTATAAAGGCCCCCAGACCATTCTAGAGCCCCTCAGGACACTTCTGAAGGCCCGCAGACCATTCTAATGCCCGTCAGGGCCTTTATAAAGGTCCCCAGACCCTTCTACTGCCCCTCAGGAGCATTCTAAAGGCCCCCAGACCCTTCTAATGCCTCACAGGGCCTTTCTAAAGGTCCCCAGACCCTTCTAGAGCCCCTGAAGACCCTTCTAAAGACCCCAGACCCTTATAGAGCCCCTCAGGACCCTTCTAAAGTCCCCCAGACCCTGCTAATTGCCCTCAGGGCTTTTATAAGGGCACCCAGACCCTTATAATGCCCCTCAGGACCCTTATAAAGGCACCCAGACCCTTCTAGAGCCTCTCAGGACGGTTTTAAATGCCTCCAGACCCTTCTAGACCCTCCTGAGGACCATTCTATAGGCCCCCAGACCCTTCTAATGCCCCTCAGGGCCTTTCTAAAGGCCCCCATACTTTTGTAATGCCCCTCAGGTCATTTCTAAAGGCACCCAGACCCTTCTAATGCCACTCAGGGCCTTTCTAAAGGCCGCGAGACCCTTATAATCCCCCTGAGGGCCTTTAAAAGGCCCCCAGACCCTTCTGGACCCCCTCAGGACGCTTCTAATAGCCCCCAGACCCTTCTAGAGCTCCTCAGGGCCTTTCTAAAGGCCTCCACACCCTTCTAATGACCCTCAAAACCCATGTAAAGGCCCCCAGACCCTTCTAGATTGCCTCAGGACCCATCTAAAAGCCCCCAGACCCTTCTAATGCATTTCAGGGCCTTTCTAAAGGCCTCCACACCCTTCTAATGCCCCTCAAGACCCATGTAAAGGCCCCTAGACCCTTCTAGATTGCCTCAGGACCCATCTAAAAGCCCCATACCATTCTAATGCCTTTCAGGACCTTTATGAAGGCCACAAGACCCTTCTAATGCCCCTCAGGACCTTTCTAAAGGCCCTCAGACCCTTCTAATGCCCCTTAGGGCATTTATAAAGGTTCCCAGACCCTTCTACTGCCCCTCAGCAGCATTCTAAAGGCCCCCAGACCCTTCTAATGCCCCACAGGGCCTTTCTAAAGGTCCCCAGACCCTTCTAGAGCCCCTGAAGACCATTCTAAAGGCCCCCAGACCCTTCTAGAGCCCCTCAGGGCCTTTCTAAAGGCCTCCACACCCTTCTAATGATGCTCAGGACACATGTAAAGGCCCCCAGACCCTTCTAGATTGCCTCAGGACCCATCTAAAAGCCCCCAGACCCTTCTAATGCCTTTCAGGGCCTTTCTAAAGGCCTCCACACCCTTCTAATGACCCTCAAGACCCATGTAAAGGCCCCTAGACCCTTCTAGATTGCCTCAGGACCCATCTAAAAGCCCCCAGACCCTTCTAATGCCTTCCAGGACCGTTATGAAGGCCACAAGACCCTTCTAATGCCCCTCAGGACCTTTCTAAAGGCCCTCAGACCCTTCTAATGCACCTCAGGGCATTTATAAAGGTTCCCAGACCCTTCTAGAGCCCGTCAGGACACTTATAAAGGTCCCCAGACCCTTCTACTGCCCCTCAGGAGCATTCTAAAGGCCCTCAGACCATTCTAATGCCCCACAGGGCCTTTCTAAAGGTCCCCAGACCCTTCTAGAGCCCCTGAAGACCCTTCTAAAGGCCCCCAGACCCTTCTAATGCCACACAGGGCCTTTCTAAAGGTCCCCAGACCCTTCTAGAGCCCCTCAAGACCCTTCTAAAGGCCCCCAGACCCTTATAGAGCTCCTAAGGACCCTTCTAATGTCCCCCAGACCCTGCTAATTCTCCTCAGGACTTTTATAAGGGCACCCAGACCCTTCTAATGCCCCTCAGGACCCTTATAAAGGCACCCAGACCCTTCTAGAGCCTCTCAGGACAGTTTTAAATGCCTCCAGACCCTTCTAGACCCCCTCAGGACCATTCTAAAGGCCCCCAGACCCTTCTAATGCCCCTTAGGGCATTTATAAAGCTTCCCAGACCCTTCTAGAGCATGTCAGGACCCTTATAAAGGCCCCCAGACCATTCTTGAGCCCCTCAGGACACTTCTAAAGGCCCGCAGACCATTCTAATGCCCGTCAGGGCCTTATAAAGGTCCCCAGACCCTTCTACTGCCCCTCAGGAGCATTCTAAAGGCCCCCAGACCCTTCTAATGCCCCACAGGGCCTTTCTAAAGGCCCCCAGACCCTTCTAGAGCCCCTCAGGACCCTTCTAAAGGCCCCCAGACCCTGCTAATTCCTTTCAGTGCTTTTATAAGGGCACCCAGACCCTTCTAATGCCCCTCAGGACCCTTATAAAGGCACCCAGACCCTTCTAGAGCCTCTCAGGACAGTTTTAAATGCCTCCAGACCCTTCTAGACCCCCTCAGGACCATTCTAAAGGCCCCCAGACCCTTCTAATGCCCCTCAGGTCATTTCTAAAGGAACCCAGACCCTTCTAATGCCACTCAGGGCCTTTCTAAAGGCCGCGAGACCCTTATAATCCCCCTGAGGGCCTTTAAAAAGGCCCCCAGACCCTTCTAGACCCCCTCAGGACGATTCTAATAGCCCCCAGACCCTTCTAGAGCCCCTCAGGGCCTTTCTAAAGGCCTCCACACCTCTCTAATGACCCTCAAGACCCATGTAAAGGCCCCCAGACCCTTCTAGATTGCCTCAGGACCCATCTAAAAGCCCCCAGACCCTTCTAATGCCTTTCAGGGCCTTTCTAAAGGACACCACACCCTTCTAATGACCCTCAAGACCCATGTAAAGGCCGCCAGACCCTTCTAGATTGCCTCAGGACCAATCTAAAAGCCCCCAGACCATTCTAATGCATTTCAGGACCCTTATCAAGGCCACAAGACCCTTCTAATGCCCCTCAGGACCTTTCTAAAGGCCCTCAGACCCTTCTAATGCCCCTCAGGACATTTATAAAGGTTCCCAGACCCTTCTACTGCCCCTCAGGAGCATTCTAAAGGCCCCCAGACCCTTCTAATGCCCCACAGGGCCTTTCTAAAGGTCCCCAGACCCCTCTAGAGCCCCTGAAGACCCTTCTAAAGGCCCCCAGACCCTTATAGAGCCCCTCAGGGCCTTTCTAAAGGCCTCCACACCCTTCTAATGACCCTCAAGACCCATGTAAAGGCCCCTAGACCCTTCTAGATTGCCTCAGGACCCATCTAAAAGCCCCCAGACCCTTCTAATGCCTTTCAGGACCATTATGAAGGCCACAAGAACCTTCTAATGCCCCTCAGGACCTTTCTAAAGGCCCTTAGACCCTTCTAATGCCCCTCAGGGCATTTATAAAGGTTCCCAGACCCTTCTAGAGCCCGTCAGGACACTTATAAAGGTCCCCAGACCCTTCTACTGCCCCTCAGGAGCATTCTAAAGGCCCCCAGACCCTTCTAATGCCCCACAGGGCCTTTCTAAAGGTCCCCAGACCCTTCTAGAGCCCTTGAAGACCCTTCTAAAGGCCCCCAGACCCTTCTAGAGCCCCTCAGGGCCTTTCTAAAGGCCTCCACACCCTTCTAATGACTCTCAAGACCCATGTAAAGGCCCCTAGACCCTTCTAGATTGCCTCAGGACCCATCTAAAAGCCCCTAGACCCTTCTAATGCCTTTCAGGACCCTTATGAAGGCCGCAAGAACCTTCTAATGCCCCTCAGGACCTTTCCAAAGGCCCTTAGACCCTTCTAATGCCCCTCAGGGCATTTATAAAGCTTCCCAGACCCTTCTAGAGCCAGTCAGGACGCTTATAAAGGTCCCCAGACCCTTATAGAGCCCCTCAGGAGCATTCTAAAGGCCCCCAGACCCTTCTAATGCACAACAGGGCCTTTCTAAAGGTCCCCAGACCCTTCTAGAGCCCCTGAAGACCCTTCTAAGGGCCCCCAGACCCTTATAGAGCCCCTCAGGACCCTTCTAAAGTCCCCCAGACCCTGCTAATTGCCCTCAGGGCTTTTATAAGGGCACCCAGACCCTTCTAAAGCCTATCAGGACCCTTATAAAGGCACCCAGACCCTTCTAGAGCCTCTCAGGACAGTTTTAAATGCCTCCAGACCCTTCTAGACCCCCTCAGGACCATTCTATAGGCCCCCAGACTCTTATAATGCCCCTCAGGGCCTTTCTAAAGTACCCCAGACACTTCAAGAACCTCTCAGGGCCTTTCTATATGACCCCAGACCCTTGTAATGCCACTCAGGGCCTTTCTAAAAGCCGCGAGACCCTTATAATCCCCCTGAGGGCCTTTAAAAAGGCCCCCAGACCCTTCTGGACCCCCTCAGGACGCTTCTAATAGCCCCCAGACCCTTCTAGAGCCCCTCAGGGCCTTTCTAAAGGCCTCCACACCCTTCTAATGACCCTCAAGACCCATGTAAAGGCCCCTAGACCCTTCTAGATTGCCTGAGGACCCATCTAAAAGCCCCCAGACCCTTCTAATGCCCCTCAGGACCCTTCTAAAGGCCCTCAGACCCTTCTAATGCCCCTCAAGACCCATGTAAAGGCCCGTAGACCCTTCTAGATTGCCTCAGGACCCATCTAAAAGCCCCCAGACCCTTCTAATGCCTTTCAGGACCCTTATGAAGGCCACAAGACCCTTCTAATGCCCCTCAGGACCTTTCTAATGGCCCTCAGACCCTTCTAATGCCCCTCAGGGCATTTATAAAGGTTCCCAGACCCTTCTAGAGCCCGTCAGGACACTTATAAAGGCCCCCAGACCATTCTAGAGCCCCTCAGGACACTTCTGAAGGCCCGCAGACCATTCTAATGCCCGTCAGGGCCTTTATAAAGGTCCCCAGACCCTTCTACTGCCCCTCAGGAGCATTCTAAAGGCCCCCAGACCCTTCTAATGCCCCACAGGTCCTTTCTAAAGGTCCCCAGACCCTTCTAGAGCCCCAGAAGACCCTTCTAAAGACCCCAGACCCTTATAGAGCCCCTCAGGACCCTTCTAAAGTCCCCCAGACCCTGCTAATTGCCCTCAGGGCTTTTATAAGGGCACCCAGACCCTTATAATGCCCCTCAGGCCCCTTATAAAGGCACCCAGACCCTTCTAGAGCCTCTCAGGACAGTTTTAAATGCCTCCAGACCCTTCTAGACCCCCTCAGGACCATTCTATAGGCCCCCAGACTCTTCTAATGCCCCTCAGGGCCTTTCTAAAGGCCCCCATACTTTTGTAATGCCCCTCACGTCATTTCTAAAGGCACCCAGACCCTTCTAATGCCACTCAGGGCCTTTCTAAAGGCCGCGAGACCCTTATAATCCCCCTGAGGGCCTTTAAAAAGGCCCCCAGACCCTTCTGGACCCCCTCAGGACGCTTCTAATAGCCCCCAGACCCTTCTAGAGCTCCTCAGGGCCTTTCTAAAGGCCTCCACACCCTTCTAATGACCCTCAAGACCCATGTAAAGGCCCCCAGACCCTTCTAGATTGCCTCAGGACCCATCTAAAAACCCCCAGACCCTTCTAATGCATTTCAGGGCCTTTCTAAAGGCCTCCACACCCTTCTAATGACCCTCAAGACCCATGTAAAGGCCCCTAGACCCTTCTAGATTGCCTCAGGACCCATCTAAAAGCCCCCAGACCCTTCTAATGCCTTTCAGGACCCTTATGAAGGCCACAAGACCCTTCTAATGCCCCTCAGGACCTTTCTAAAGGCCCTCAGACCCTTCTAATGCCCCTCAGGGCATTTATAAAGGTTCCCAGACCCTTCTACTGCCCCTCAGGAGCATTCTAAAGGCCCCCAGACCCTTCTAATGCCCCACAGGGCCTTTCTAAAGGTCCCCAGACCCTTCTAGAGCCCTTGAAGACCCTTCTAAAGGCCCCCAGACCCTTCTAGAGCCCCTCAGGGCCTTTCTAAAGGCCTCCACACCCTTCTAATGACTCTCAAGACCCATGTAAAGGCCCCTAGACCCTTCTAGATTGCCTCAGGACCCATCTAAAAGCCCCCAGACCCTTCTAATGCCTTTCAGGACCCTTATCAAGGCCACAAGACCCTTCTAATGCCCCTCAGGACCTTTCTAAAGGCCCTCAGACCCTTCTAATGCCCCTCAGGGCATTTATAAAGGTTCCCAGACCCTTCTAGAGCCAGTCAGGACACTTATAAAGGCCCCCAGACTCTTATAATGCCCCTCAGGGCCTTTCTAAAGTACCCCAGACACTTCTAGAACCTCTCAGGGCCTTTCTATATGACCCCAGACCCTTGTAATGCCACTCAGGGCCTTTCTAAAAGCCGCGAGACCCTTATAATCCCCCTGAGGGCCTTTAAAAAGGCCCCCAGACCCTTCTGGACCCCCTCAGGACGCTTCTAATAGCCCCCAGACCCTTCTAGAGCCCCTCAGGGCCTTTCTAAAGGCCTCCACACCCTTCTAATGACCCTCAAGACCCATGTAAAGGCCCCTAGACCCTTCTAGAGCCCCTCAGGGCCTTTCTAAAGGCCTCCACACCCTTCTAATGACTCTCAAGACCCATGTAAAGGCCCCTAGACCCTTCTAGATTGCCTCAGGACCCATCTAAAAGCCCCCAGACCCTTCTAATGCCTTTCAGGACCCTTATCAAGGCCACAAGACCCTTCTAATGCCCCTCAGGACCTTTCTAAAGGCCCTCAGACCCTTCTAATGCCCCTCAGGGCATTTATAAAGGTTCCCAGACCCTTCTAGAGCCAGTCAGGACACTTATAAAGGTCCCCAGACCCTTATAGAGCCCCTCAGGTGCATTCTAAAGGCCCCCAGACCCTTCTAATGCCCCACAGGGCCTTTCTAAAGGTCCCCAGACCCTTCTAGAGCCCCTGAAGACCCTTCTAAAGGCCCCCAGACCCTTATAGAGCCCCTCAGGACCCTTCTAAAGTCCCCTAGACCCTGCTAGTTCCCCTCAGGTCTTTTATAAGGGCACCCAGAATCTTCTAATGCCCCTCAGGACCCTTATAAAGGCACCCAGACCCTTCTAGAGCCTCTCAGGACAGTTTTAAATGCCTCCAGACCCTTCTAGACCCCCTCAGGACCATTCTAAAGGCCCCCAGACCCTTCTAATGCCCCTCAGGGCCTTTCTAAAGTACCCCAGACACTTCTAGAACTTCTCAAGGCCTTTCTATATGACCCCAGACCCTTGTAATGCCACTCAGGGCCTTTCTAAAAGCCGCGAGACCCTTATAATCCCCCTGAGGGCCTT
The DNA here is from genome assembly GCA_033558105.1 of Coccyzus lansbergi. NCBI lineage: Eukaryota > Metazoa > Chordata > Aves > Cuculiformes > Coccyzidae > Coccyzus > Coccyzus lansbergi. The sequence continues at coordinate 651,952 of JAUMJK010000895.1, forward strand.
TAAAAAGGCCCCCAGACCCTTCTGGACCCCCTCAGGACGCTTCTAATAGCCCCCAGACCCTTCTAGAGCCCCTCAGTGCCTTTCTAAAGGCCCTCAGACCCTTCTAATGCCCCTCAAGACCTATGTAAAGGCCCCTAGACCCTTCTAGATTGCCTCAGGACCCATATAAAAGCCCCAAGACCCTTCTAATGCCTTTCAGGACCCTTATGAAGGCCACAAGACCCTTCTAATGCCCCTCAGGACCTTTCTAAAGGCCCTCAGACCCTTCTAATGCCCCTCAGGGCATTTATAAAGGTTCCCAGACCCTTCTAGAGCCCGTCAGGACCCTTATAAAGGCCCCCAGACCATTCTAGAGCCCCTCAGGACACTTCTAAAGGCCCGAAGACCATTCTAATGCCCGTCAGGGCCTTTATAACGGACCTCAGACCCTTCTACTGCCCCTCAGGAGCATTCTAAAGGCCCCCAGACCCTTCTAATGCCCCACAGGGCCTATCTAAAGGTCCCCAGACCCTTCTAGAGCCCCTGAAGACCCTTCTAAAGGCCCCCAGACCCTTATAGAGCCCCTCAGGACCCTTCTAAAGTCCCCCAGACCCTGCTAATTCCCCGCAGGGCTTTAATAAGGGCACCCAGACCCTTCTAATGCCCCTCAGGACCCTTATAAAGGCACCAGGACCCTTCTAGAGCCTCTCAGGACAGTTTTAAATGCCTCCAGACCCTTCTAGACTCCCCTCAGGACCATTCTAAAGGCCCCCAGATCCTTCTAATGCCCCTCAGGACCATTCTAAAGGCCCCCAGACCCTTCTAATGCCCCTCAGGGCCTTTCTAAAGGCCCCCAGACCCTTCTAATGCCCCTCAGGGCCTTTCTAAAGTACCCCAGACATTTCTAGAACCTCTCAGGTCTTTTCTATATGACCCCAGACCCTTGTAATGCCCCTCAGGGCCTTTATAAAGGCACCCAGACCCTTCTAGAGCCCCTCCGGACATTTCTAAAGGCACCCAGACCCTTCTAATGCCACTCAGGGCCTTTCTAAGGGCCGCGAGACCCTTATAATCCCCCTGAGGGCCTTTAAAAAGGCCCCCAGACCCTTCTGGACCCCCTCAGGACGCTTCTAATAGCCCCCAGACCCTTCTAGAGCTCCTCAGGGCCTTTCTAAAGGCCTCCACACCCTTCTAATGACCCTCAAGACCCATGTAAAGGCCCCCAGACCCTTCTAGATTGCCTCAGGACCCATCTAAAAGCCCCCAGACCCTTCTAGAGCCCCTCAGGGCCTTTCTAAAGGCCTCCACACCCTTCTAATGACCCTCAAGACCAATGTAAAGGCCGCCAGACCCTTCTAGATTGCCTCAGGACCCATCTAAAAGCCCCCAGACCCTTCTAATGCCTTTCAGGACCCTTATCAAGGCCACAAGACCCTTCTAATGCCCCTCAGGACCTTTCTAAAGGCCCTCAGACCCTTCTAATGCCCCTCAGGGCATTTATAAAGGTTCCCAGACCCTTCTACTGCCCCTCAGGAGCATTCTAAAGGCCCCCAGACCCTTATAATGCCCCACAGGGCCTTTCTAAAGGTCCCCAGACCCCTCTAGAGCCCCTGAAGACCCTTCTAAAGGCCCCCAGACCCTTCTAGAGCCCATCAGGGCCTTTCTAAAGGCCTCCACACCCTTCTAATGACCCTCAAGACCCATATAAAGGCCCCTAGACCCTTCTAGATTGCCTCAGGACCCATCTAAAAGCCCCCAGACCCTTCTAATGCCTTTCAGGACCATTATGAAGGCCACAAGAACCTTCTAATGCCCCTCAGGACCTTTCTAAAGGCCCTTAGACCCTTCTAATGCCCCTCAGGGCATTTAAAAAGGTTACCAGACCCTTCTAGAGCCCGTCAGGACACTTATAAAGGTCCCCAGACCCTTCTACTGCCCCTCAGGAGCATTCTAAAGGCCCCCAGACCCTTCTAATGCCCCACAGGGCCTTTCTAAAGGTCCCCAGACCCTTCTAGAGCCCTTGAAGACCCTTCTAAAGGCCCCCAGACCCTTCTAGAGCCCCTCAGGGCCTTTCTAAAGGCCTCCACACCCTTCTAATGACTCTCAAGACCCATGTAAAGGCCCCTAGACCCTTCTAGATTGCCTCAGGACCCATCTAAAAGCCCCCAGACCCTTCTAATGCCTTTCAGGACCCTTATGAAGGCCACAAGACCCTTCTAATGCCCCTCAGGACCTTTCTAAAGGCCCTCAGACCCTTCTAATGCCCCTCAGGGCATTTATAAAGGTTCCCAGACCCTTCTAGAGCCAGTCAGGACACTTATAAAGGTCCCCAGACCCTTATAGAGCCCCTCAGGTGCATTCTAAAGGCCCCCAGACCCTTCTAATGCCCCACAGGGCCTTTCTAAAGGTCCCCAGACCCTTCTAGAGCCCCTGAAGACCCTTCTAAAGGCCCCCAGACCCTTATAGAGCCCCTCAGGACCCTTCTAAAGTCCCCCAGACCCTGCTAGTTCCCCTCAGGTCTTTTATAAGGGCACCCAGAATATTCTAATGCCCCTCAGGACCCTTATAAAGGCACCCAGACCCTTCTAGAGCCTCTCAGGACAGTTTTAAATGCCTCCAGACCCTTCTAGACCCCCTCAGGACCATTCTAAAGGCCCCCAGACCCTTCTAATGCCCCTCAGGGCCTTTCTAAAGTACCCCAGACACTTCTAGAACTTCTCAAGGCCTTTCTATATGACCCCAGACCCTTGTAATGCCACTCAGGGCCTTTCTAAAAGCCGCGAGACCCTTATAATCCCCCTGAGGGCCTTTAAAAAGGCCCCCAGACCCTTCTGGACCCCCTCAGGACGCTTCTAATAGCCCCCAGACCCTTCTAGAGCTCCTCAGGGCCTTTCTAAAGGCCTCCACACCCTTCTAATGACCCTCAAGACCCATGTAAAGGCCCCCAGACCTTTCTAGATTGCCTCAGGACCCATCTAAAAGCCCCCAGACCCTTCTAATGCCCCTCAGGACCCTTCTAAAGGCCCTCAGACCCTTCTAATGCCCCTCAAGACCTATGTAAAGGCCCCTAGACCCTTCTAGATTGCCTCAGGACCCATCTAAAAGCCCCAAGACCCTTCTAATGCCTTTCAGGACCCTTATGAAGGCCACAAGACCCTTCTAATGCCCCTCAGGACCTTTCTAAAGGACCTCAGACCCTTCTAATGCCCCTCAGGGCATTTATAAAGGTTCCCAGACCCTTCTAGAGCCCGTCAGGACCCTTATAAAGGCCCCCAGACCATTCTAGAGCCCCTCAGGACACTTCTAAAGGCCCGAAGACCATTCTAATGCCCGTCAGGGCCTTTATAACGGACCTCAGACCCTTCTACTGCCCCTCAGGAGCATTCTAAAGGCCCCCAGACCCTTCTAATGCCCCACAGGGCCTTTCTAAAGGTCCCCAGACCCTTCTAGAGCCCCTGAAGACTCTTCTAAAGGCCCCCAGACCCTTATAGAGCCCCTCAGGACCCTTCTAAAGTCCCCCAGACCCTGCTAATTCCCCGCAGGGCTTTAATAAGGGCACCCAGACCCTTCTAATGCCCCTCAGGACCCTTATAAAGGCACCAGGACCCTTCTAGAGCCTCTCAGGACAGTTTTAAATGCCTCCAGACCCTTCTAGACTCCCCTCAGGACCATTCTAAAGGCCCCCAGATCCTTCTAATGCCCCTCAGGACCATTCTAAAGGCCCCCAGACCCTTCTAATGCCCCGCAGGGCCTTTCTAAAGGCCCCCAGACCCTTCTAATGCCCCTCAGGGCCTTTCTAAAGTACCCCAGACATTTCTAGAACCTCTCAGGTCTTTTCTATATGACCCCAGACCCTTGTAATGCCCCTCAGGGCCTTTATAAAGGCCCCCAGACCCTTCTAGAGCCCCTCCGGACATTTCTAAAGGCACCCAGACCCTTCTAATGCCACTCAGGGCCTTTCTAAGGGCCGCGAGACCCTTATAATCCCCCTGAGGGCCTTTAAAAAGGCCCCCAGACCCTTCTGGACCCCCTCAGGACGCTTCTAATAGCCCCCAGACCCTTCTAGAGCTCCTCAGGGCCTTTCTAAAGGCCTCCACACCCTTCTAATGACCCTCAAGACCCATGTAAAGGCCCCCAGACCCTTCTAGATTGCCTCAGGACCCATCTAAAAGCCCCCAGACCCTTCTAGAGCCCCTCAGGGCCTTTCTAAAGGTCCCCAGACCCTTCTAGAGCCCCTGAAGACCCTTCTAAAGGCCCCCAGACCCTTATAGAGCCCCTCAGGACCCTTCTAAAGTCCCCTAGACCCTGCTAGTTCCCCTCAGGTCTTTTATAAGGGCACCCAGAATCTTCTAATGCCCCTCAGGACCCTTATAAAGGCACCCAGACCCTTCTAGAGCCTCTCAGGACAGTTTTAAATGCCTCCAGACCCTTCTAGACCCCCTCAGGACCATTCTAAAGGCCCCCAGACCCTTCTAATGCCCCTCAGGGCCTTTCTAAAGTACCCCAGACACTTCTAGAACTTCTCAAGGCCTTTCTATATGACCCCAGACCCTTGTAATGCCACTCAGGGCCTTTCTAAAAGCCGCGAGACCCTTATAATCCCCCTGAGGGCCTTTAAAAAGGCCCCCAGACCCTTCTGGACCCCCTCAGGACGCTTCTAATAGCCCCCAGACCCTTCTAGAGCCCCTCAGTGCCTTTCTAAAGGCCCTCAGACCCTTCTAATGCCCCTCAAGACCTATGTAAAGGCCCCTAGACCCTTCTAGATTGCCTCAGGACCCATCTAAAAGCCCCAAGACCCTTCTAATGCCTTTCAGGACCCTTATGAAGGCCACAAGACCCTTCTAATGCCCCTCAGGACCTTTCTAAAGGCCCTCAGACCCTTCTAATGCCCCTCAGGGCATTTATAAAGGTTCCCAGACCCTTCTAGAGCCCGTCAGGACCCTTATAAAGGCCCCCAGACCATTCTAGAGCCCCTCAGGACACTTCTAAAGGCCCGAAGACCATTCTAATGCCCGTCAGGGCCTTTATAACGGACCTCAGACCCTTCTACTGCCCCTCAGGAGCATTCTAAAGGCCCCCAGACCCTTCTAATGCCCCACAGGGCCTATCTAAAGGTCCCCAGACCCTTCTAGAGCCCCTGAAGACCCTTCTAAAGGCCCCCAGACCCTTATAGAGCCCCTCAGGACCCTTCTAAAGTCCCCCAGACCCTGCTAATTCCCCGCAGGGCTTTAATAAGGGCACCCAGACCCTTCTAATGCCCCTCAGGACCCTTATAAAGGCACCAGGACCCTTCTAGAGCCTCTCAGGACAGTTTTAAATGCCTCCAGACCCTTCTAGACTCCCCTCAGGACCATTCTAAAGGCCCCCAGATCCTTCTAATGCCCCTCAGGACCATTCTAAAGGCCCCCAGACCCTTCTAATGCCCCTCAGGGCCTTTCTAAAGGCCCCCAGACCCTTCTAATGCCCCTCAGGGCCTTTCTAAAGTACCCCAGACATTTCTAGAACCTCTCAGGTCTTTTCTATATGACCCCAGACCCTTGTAATGCCCCTCAGGGCCTTTATAAAGGCACCCAGACCCTTCTAGAGCCCCTCCGGACATTTCTAAAGGCACCCAGACCCTTCTAATGCCACTCAGGGCCTTTCTAAGGGCCGCGAGACCCTTATAATCCCCCTGAGGGCCTTTAAAAAGGCCCCCAGACCCTTCTGGACCCCCTCAGGACGCTTCTAATAGCCCCCAGACCCTTCTAGAGCTCCTCAGGGCCTTTCTAAAGGCCTCCACACCCTTCTAATGACCCTCAAGACCCATGTAAAGGCCCCCAGACCCTTCTAGATTGCCTCAGGACCCATCTAAAAGCCCCCAGACCCTTCTAGAGCCCCTCAGGGCCTTTCTAAAGGCCTCCACACCCTTCTAATGACCCTCAAGACCAATGTAAAGGCCGCCAGACCCTTCTAGATTGCCTCAGGACCCATCTAAAAGCCCCCAGACCCTTCTAATGCCTTTCAGGACCCTTATCAAGGCCACAAGACCCTTCTAATGCCCCTCAGGACCTTTCTAAAGGCCCTCAGACCCTTCTAATGCCCCTCAGGGCATTTATAAAGGTTCCCAGACCCTTCTACTGCCCCTCAGGAGCATTCTAAAGGCCCCCAGACCCTTATAATGCCCCACAGGGCCTTTCTAAAGGTCCCCAGACCCCTCTAGAGCCCCTGAAGACCCTTCTAAAGGCCCCCAGACCCTTCTAGAGCCCATCAGGGCCTTTCTAAAGGCCTCCACACCCTTCTAATGACCCTCAAGACCCATATAAAGGCCCCTAGACCCTTCTAGATTGCCTCAGGACCCATCTAAAAGCCCCCAGACCCTTCTAATGCCTTTCAGGACCATTATGAAGGCCACAAGAACCTTCTAATGCCCCTCAGGACCTTTCTAAAGGCCCTTAGACCCTTCTAATGCCCCTCAGGGCATTTAAAAAGGTTACCAGACCCTTCTAGAGCCCGTCAGGACACTTATAAAGGTCCCCAGACCCTTCTACTGCCCCTCAGGAGCATTCTAAAGGCCCCCAGACCCTTCTAATGCCCCACAGGGCCTTTCTAAAGGTCCCCAGACCCTTCTAGAGCCCTTGAAGACCCTTCTAAAGGCCCCCAGACCCTTCTAGAGCCCCTCAGGGCCTTTCTAAAGGCCTCCACACCCTTCTAATGACTCTCAAGACCCATGTAAAGGCCCCTAGACCCTTCTAGATTGCCTCAGGACCCATCTAAAAGCCCCCAGACCCTTCTAATGCCTTTCAGGACCCTTATCAAGGCCACAAGACCCTTCTAATGCCCCTCAGGACCTTTCTAAAGGCCCTCAGACCCTTCTAATGCCCCTCAGGGCATTTATAAAGGTTCCCAGACCCTTCTAGAGCCAGTCAGGACACTTATAAAGGTCCCCAGACCCTTATAGAGCCCCTCAGGTGCATTCTAAAGGCCCCCAGACCCTTCTAATGCCCCACAGGGCCTTTCTAAAGGTCCCCAGACCCTTCTAGAGCCCCTGAAGACCCTTCTAAAGGCCCCCAGACCCTTATAGAGCCCCTCAGGACCCTTCTAAAGTCACCCAGACCCTGCTAGTTCCCCTCAGGTCTTTTATAAGGGCACCCAGAATATTCTAATGCCCCTCAGGACCCTTATAAAGGCACCCAGACCCTTCTAGAGCCTCTCAGGACAGTTTTAAATGCCTCCAGACCCTTCTAGACCCCCTCAGGACCATTCTAAAGGCCCCCAGACCCTTCTAATGCCCCTCAGGGCCTTTCTAAAGTACCCCAGACACTTCTAGAACTTCTCAAGGCCTTTCTATATGACCCCAGACCCTTGTAATGCCACTCAGGGCCTTTCTAAAAGCCGCGAGACCCTTATAATCCCCCTGAGGGCCTTTAAAAAGGCCCCCAGACCCTTCTGGACCCCCTCAGGACGCTTCTAATAGCCCCCAGACCCTTCTAGAGCTCCTCAGGGCCTTTCTAAAGGCCTCCACACCCTTCTAATGACCCTCAAGACCCATGTAAAGGCCCCCAGACCTTTCTAGATTGCCTCAGGACCCATCTAAAAGCCCCCAGACCCTTCTAATGCCCCTCAGGACCCTTCTAAAGGCCCTCAGACCCTTCTAATGCCCCTCAAGACCTATGTAAAGGCCCCTAGACCCTTCTAGATTGCCTCAGGACCCATCTAAAAGCCCCAAGACCCTTCTAATGCCTTTCAGGACCCTTATGAAGGCCACAAGACCCTTCTAATGCCCCTCAGGACCTTTCTAAAGGACCTCAGACCCTTCTAATGCCCCTCAGGGCATTTATAAAGGTTCCCAGACCCTTCTAGAGCCCGTCAGGACCCTTATAAAGGCCCCCAGACCATTCTAGAGCCCCTCAGGACACTTCTAAAGGCCCGAAGACCATTCTAATGCCCGTCAGGGCCTTTATAACGGACCTCAGACCCTTCTACTGCCCCTCAGGAGCATTCTAAAGGCCCCCAGACCCTTCTAATGCCCCACAGGGCCTTTCTAAAGGTCCCCAGACCCTTCTAGAGCCCCTGAAGACTCTTCTAAAGGCCCCCAGACCCTTATAGAGCCCCTCAGGACCCTTCTAAAGTCCCCCAGACCCTGCTAATTCCCCGCAGGGCTTTAATAAGGGCACCCAGACCCTTCTAATGCCCCTCAGGACCCTTATAAAGGCACCAGGACCCTTCTAGAGCCTCTCAGGACAGTTTTAAATGCCTCCAGACCCTTCTAGACTCCCCTCAGGACCATTCTAAAGGCCCCCAGATCCTTCTAATGCCCCTCAGGACCATTCTAAAGGCCCCCAGACCCTTCTAATGCCCCGCAGGGCCTTTCTAAAGGCCCCCAGACCCTTCTAATGCCCCTCAGGGCCTTTCTAAAGTACCCCAGACATTTCTAGAACCTCTCAGGTCTTTTCTATATGACCCCAGACCCTTGTAATGCCCCTCAGGGCCTTTATAAAGGCCCCCAGACCCTTCTAGAGCCCCTCCGGACATTTCTAAAGGCACCCAGACCCTTCTAATGCCACTCAGGGCCTTTCTAAGGGCCGCGAGACCCTTATAATCCCCCTGAGGGCCTTTAAAAAGGCCCCCAGACCCTTCTGGACCCCCTCAGGACGCTTCTAATAGCCCCCAGACCCTTCTAGAGCTCCTCAGGGCCTTTCTAAAGGCCTCCACACCCTTCTAATGACCCTCAAGACCCATGTAAAGGCCCCCAGACCCTTCTAGATTGCCTCAGGACCCATCTAAAAGCCCCCAGACCCTTCTAGAGCCCCTCAGGGCCTTTCTAAAGGCCTCCACACCCTTCTAATGACCCTCAAGACCAATGTAAAGGCCGCCAGACCCTTCTAGATTGCCTCAGGACCCATCTAAAAGCCCCCAGACCCTTCTAATGCATTTCAGGACCCTTATCAAGGCCACAAGACCCTTCTAATGCCCCTCAGGACCTTTCTAAAGGCCCTCAGACCCTTCTAATGCCCCTCAGGGCATTTATAAAGGTTCCCAGACCCTTCTAGAGCCCGTCAGGACACTTATGAAGGCCCCCAGACCATTCTAGAGCCCCTCAGGACACTTCTGAAGGCCCGCAGACCATTCTAATGCCCGTCAGGGCCTTTCTAAAGGTCCCCAGACCCTTCTACTGCCTCACAGGGCCTTTCTAAAGGTCCCCAGACCCTTCTAGAGCCCCTGAAGACCCTTCTAAATACCCCAGACCCTTATAGAGACCCTCAGGACCCTTCTAAAGTCCCCCAGACCCTGCTAATTGCCCTCAGGGCTTTTATAAGGGCACCCAGACCCTTCTAATGCCCCTCAGGACCCTTATAAAGGCACCCAGACCCTTCTAGAGCCTCTCAGGACAGTTTTAAATGCCTCCAGACCCTTCTAGACCCTCCTGAGGACCATTCTAAAGGCCCCCAGACCCTTCTAATGCCCCTCAGGGCCTTTCTAAAGGCCCCCATACTTTTGTAATGCTCCTCACGTCATTTCTAAAGGCACCTAGATACTTTTGTAATGCCCCTCAGGGCCTTTCTAAAGGCCCCCAGACCCTTCTAATGCCCCTCAGGGCCTTTCTAAAGTACCGCAGACACTCCTAGAACCTCTCAGGCCCTTTCTATATGATCCGAGACCCTTGTAATGCCCCTCAGGGCCTTTCTAAATACCCCCATACCCTTCTAATGCCCCTCAGGACATTTCTAAAGGCCCCCAGACCCTTCTAGAGCCCCTTAGGACATATCTAAAGGCCCCCAGACCCTTCTAGAGCCCCTCAGGACATTTCTAAAGGCACCCAGACCCTTCTAATGCCACTCAGGGCCTTTCTAAAGGCCGCGAGACCCTTATAATCCCCCTGAGGGCCTTTAAAAAGGCCCCCAGACCCTTCTGGACCCCCTCAGGACACTTCTAATAGCCCCCAGACCGTTCTAGAGCCCCTCAGGGCCTTTCTAAAGGCCTCCACACCCTTCTAATGACCCTCAAGACCCATGTAAAGGCCCCTAGACCCTTCTAGATTGCCTCAGGACCCATCTAAAAGCCCCCAGACCCTTCTAATGCCTTTCAGGACCCTTATGAAGGCCACCAGACCCTTGTAATGCCCACAGGACCTTTCTAAAGGCCCTCAGACCCTTCTAATGCCCCTCAGGGCATTTATAAAGGTTCCCAGACCCTTCTAGAGCCCGTCAGGACCCTTATAAAGGCCCCCAGACCATTCTAGAGCCCCTCAGGACACTTCTAAAGGCCCGCAGACCATTCTAATGCCCGTCAGGGCCTTTATAAAGGTCCCCACACCCTTCTACTGCCCCTCAGGAGCATTCTAAATGCACCCAGACCCTTCTAATGCCGCTCAGGACCTTTCTAAAGGCCCCCAGACCCTTATAGAGCCCCTCAGGACCCTTCTAAAGTCCCCCAGACCCTGCTAATTCCCCTCAGGGCCCTTATAAAGGCACCCAGACCCTTCTAGAGCCTCTCAGGACAGTTTTAAATGCCTCCAGACCCTTCTAGACCCCCTCAGGTCCATTCTAAAGGCCCCCAGACCCTTCTAATGCCCCTCAGGGCCTTTCTAAAGTACCCCAGACACTTCTAGAACCTCTCAGGGCCTTTCTATATGACCCCAGACCCTTGTAATGCCCCTCAGGGCCTTTCTAAAGGCCCCCATACCCTTCTAATGCCCCTGAAGACCCTTCTAAAGGCCCCCAGACCCTTCTAGAGCCCCTCAGGACATTTCTAAAGGCACCCAGAACCTTCTAATGCCACTCAGGGCCTTTCTAAAGGCTGCGAGACCCTTATAATCCCCCTAAGGACCTTTAAAAAGGCCCCCAGACCCTTCTGGACCCCCTCAGGACGCTTCTAATAGCCCCCAGACCATTCTACAGCCCCTCAGGGCCTTTCTAAAGGCCTCCACACCCTTCTAATAACCCTCAAGACCCATGTAAAGGCCCCCAGACCTTTCTAGATTGCACAGGACTCATCTAAAAGCCCCCAGACCCTTCTAATGCATTTCAGGGCCTTTCTAAAGGCCTCCACACCCTTCTAATGACCCTCAAGACCCATGTAAAGGCCCCTAGACCCTTCTAGATTGCCTCAGGACCCATCTAAAAGCCCCCAGACCCTTCTAATGCCTTTCAGGACCCTTATGAAGGCCACAAGAACCTTCTAATGCCCCTCAGGACCTTTCTAAAGGCCCTTAGACCCTTCTAATGCCCCTCAGGGCATTTATAAAGGTTTCCAGACCCTTCTAGAGCCAATCAGGACACTTATAAAGGTCCCCAGACCCTTATAGAGCCCCTCAGGAGCATTCTAAAGGACCCCAGACCCTTCTAATGCCCCACAGGGCCTTTCTAAAGGTCCCCAGACCCTTCTAGAGCCCCTGAAGACCCTTCTAAGGGCCCCCAGACCATTATAGAGCCCCTCAGGACCCTTCTAAAGTCCCCCAGACCCTGCTAATTGCCCTCAGGGCTTTTATAAGGGCACCCAGACCCGTCTAAAGCCCCTCAGGACCCTTATAAAGGCACCCAGACCCTTCTAGAGCCTCTCAGGACAGTTTTAAATGCCTCCAGACCCTTCTAGAACACCTCAGGACCATTCTAAAGGCCCCAAGACCCTTCTAATGCCCCTCAGGGCATTTATAAAGGTTCCCAGACCCTTCTAGAGCCCGTCAGGACACTTATAAAGGCCCCCAGACCATTCTAGAGCCCCTCACGACACTTCTGAAGGCACGCAGACCATTCTAATTCCGGTCAGGGCCTTTATAAAGGTCCCCAGACCCTTCTACTGCCCCTCAGGAGCATTCTAAAGGCCCCCAGACCCTTTTAATGCCACTCAGGGCCTTTCTAAAGGCCGCGAGACCCTTATAATCTCCCTGAGGGCCTTTAAAAAGGCCCCCAGACCCTTCTGGACCCCCTCAGGACGCTTCTAATAGCCCCCAGACCCTTCTAGAGCTCCTCAAGGCCTTTCTAAAGGCCTCCACACCCTTCTAATGACCCTCAAGACCCATGTAAAGGCCCCCAGACCCTTCTAGATTGCCTCAGGACCCATCTAAAAGCCCCCAGACCCTTCTAATGCATTTCAGGGCCTTTCTAAAGGCCTCCACACCCTTCTAATGACCCTCAAGACCCATGTAAAGGCCCCTAGACCCTTCTAGATTGCCTCAGGACCCATCTAAAAGCCCCCAGACCCTTCTAATGCCTTTCAGGACCCTTATCAAGGCCACAAGACCCTTCTAATGCCCCTCAGGACCTTTCTAAAGGCCCTCAGACCCTTCTAATGCCCCTCAGGGCATTTATAAAGGTTCCCAGACCCTTCTACTGCCCCTCAGGAGCATTCTAAAGGCCCCCAGACCCTTCTAATGCCCGACAGGGCCTTTCTAAAGGTCCCCAGACCCTTCTAGAGCCCCTGAAGACCCTTCTAAAGGCCCCCAGACCCTTCTAGAGCCCCTCAGGGCCTTTCTAAAGGCCTCCACACCCTTCTAATGACCCTCAAGACCCATGTAAAGGCCGCCAGACCCTTCTAGATTGCCTCAGGACCCATCTAAAAGCCCCCAGACCCTTCTAATGCCTTTCAGGACCCTTATGAAGGCCACAAGAACCTTCTAATGCCCCTCAGGGCATTTATAAAGCTTCCCAGACCCTTCTAGAGCCAGTCAGGACACTTATAAAGGTCCCCAGACCCTTATAGAGCCCCTCAGGAGCATTCTAAAGGCCCCCAGACCCTTCTAATGCCCCACAGGGCCTTTCTAAAGGTCCCCAGACCCTTCTGGAGCCCCTGAAGACCCTTCTAAGGGCCCCCAGACCCTTATAGAGCCCCTCAGGACCCTTCTAAAGTCCCCCAGACCCTGCTAATTCCCCTCAGGGCTTTTATAAGGGCACCCAGACCCTTCTAAAGCCCCTCAGGACCCTTATAAAGGCACCCAGACCCTTCTAGAGCCTCTCAGGACAGTTTTAAATGCCTCCAGACCCTTCTAGACCCCCTCAGGACCATTCTAAAGGCCCCCAGACCCTTCTAATGCCCCTCAGGGCCTTTCTAAAGTACCCCAGACACTTCTAGAACTTCTCAAGGCCTTTCTATATGACCCCAGACCCTTGTAATGCCACTCAGGGCCTTTCTAAAAGCCGCGAGACCCTTATAATCCCCCTGAGGGCCTTTAAAAAGGCCCCCAGACCCTTCTGGACCCCCTCAGGACGCTTCTAATAGCCCCCAGACCCTTCTAGAGCCCCTCAGGGCCTTTCTAAAGGCCTCCACACCCTTCTAATGACCCTCAAGACCCATGTAAAGGCCCCCAGACATTTCTAGATTGCCTCAGGACCCATCTAAAAGCCCCCAGACCCTTCTAATGCCCCTCAGGACCCTTCTAAAGGCCCTCAGACCCTTCTAATGCCCCTCAAGACCTATGTAAAGGCCCCTAGACCCTTCTAGATTGCCTCAGGACCCATCTAAAAGCCCCAAGACCCTTCTAATGCCTTTCAGGACCCTTATGAAGGCCACAAGACCCTTCTAATGCCCCTCAGGACCTTTCTAAAGGCCCTCAGACCCTTCTAATGCCCCTCAGGGCATTTATAAAGGTTCCCAGACCCTTCTAGAGCCCGTCAGGACCCTTATAAAGGCCCCCAGACCATTCTAGAGCCCCTCAGGACACTTCTAAAGGCCCGAAGACCATTCTAATGCCCGTCAGGGCCTTTATAAAGGACCTCAGACCCTTCTACTGCCCCTCAGGAGCATTCTAAAGGCCCCCAGACCCTTCTAATGCCCCACAGGGCCTTTCTAAAGGTCCCCAGACCCTTCTAGAGCCCCTGAAGACCCTTCTAAAGGCCCCCAGACCCTTATAGAGCCCCTCAGGACCCTTCTAAAGTCCCCCAGACCCTGCTAATTCCCCGCAGGGCTTTAATAAGGGCACCCAGACCCTTCTAATGCCCCTCAGGACCCTTATAAAGGCACCAGGACCCTTCTAGAGTCTCTCAGGACAGTTTTAAATGCCTCCAGACCCTTCTAGACTCCCCTCAGGACCATTCTAAAGGCCCCCAGATCCTTCTAATGCCCCTCAGGACCATTCTAAAGGCCCCCAGACCCTTCTAATGCCCCTCAGGGCCTTTCTAAAGGCCCCCAGACCCTTCTAATGCCCCTCAGGGCCTTTCTAAAGTACCCCAGACATTTCTAGAACCTCTCAGGTCTTTTCTATATGACCCCAGACCCTTGTAATGCCCCTCAGGGCCTTTATAAAGGCCCCCAGACCCTTCTAGAGCCCCTCCGGACATTTCTAAAGGCACCCAGACCCTTCTAATGCCACTCAGGGCCTTTCTAAATGCCGCGAGACCCTTATAATCCCCCTGAGGGCCTTTAAAAAGGCCCCCAGACCCTTCTGGACCCCCTCAGGACGCTTCTAATAGCCCCCAGACCCTTCTAGAGCTCCTCAGGGCCTTTCTAAAGGCCTCCACACCCTTCTAATGACCCTCAAGACCCATGTAAAGGCCCCCAGACCCTTCTAGATTGCCTCAGGACCCATCTAAAAGCCCCCAGACCCTTCTAGAGCCCCTCAGGGCCTTTCTAAAGGCCTCCACACCCTTCTAATGACCCTCAAGACCAATGTAAAGGCCGCCAGACCCTTCTAGATTGCCTCAGGACCCATCTAAAAGCCCCCAGACCCTTCTAATGCATTTCAGGACCCTTATCAAGGCCACAAGACCCTTCTAATGCCCCTCAGGACCTTTCTAAAGGCCCTCAGACCCTTCTAATGCCCCTCAGGGCATTTATAAAGGTTCCCAGACCCTTCTACTGCCCCACAGGAGCATTCTAAAGGCCCCCAGACCCTTATAATGCCCCACAGGGCCTTTCTAAAGGTCCCCAGACCCCTCTAGAGCCCCTGAAGACCCTTCTAAAGGCCCCCAGACCCTTCTAGAGCCCATCAGGGCCTTTCTAAAGGCCTCCACACCCTTCTAATGACCCTCAAGACCCATGTAAAGGCCCCTAGACCCTTCTAGATTTCCTCAGGACCCATCTAAAAGCCCCCAGACCCTTCTACTGCCTTTCAGGACCATTATGAAGGCCACAAGAACCTTCTAATGCCCCTCAGGACCTTTCTAAAGGCCCTTAGACCCTTCTAATGCCCCTCAGGGCATTTATAAAGGTTACCAGACCCTTCTAGAGCCCGTCAGGACACTTATAAAGGTCCCCAGACCATTCTACTGCCCCTCAGGAGCATTCTAAAGGCCCCCAGACCCTTCTAATGCCCCACAGGGCCTTTCTAAAGGTCCCCAGACCCTTCTAGAGCCCTTGAAGACCCTTCTAAAGGCCCCCAGACCCTTCTAGAGCCCCTCAGGGCCTTTCTAAAGGCCTCCACACCCTTCTAATGACTCTGAAGACCCATGTAAAGGCCCCTAGACCCTTCTAGATTGCCTCAGGACCCATCTAAAAGCCCCCAGACCCTTCTAATGCCTTTCAGGACCCTTATGAAGGCCACAAGACCCTTCTAATGCCCCTCAGGACCTTTCTAAAGGCCCTCAGACCCTTCTAATGCCCCTCAGGGCATTTATAAAGGTTCCCAGACCCTTCTAGAGCCCGTCAGGACACTTATGAAGGCCCCCAGACCATTCTAGAGCCCCTCAGGACACTTCTGAAGGCCCGCAGACCATTCTAATGCCCGTCAGGGCCTTTCTAAAGGTCCCCAGACCCTTCTACTGCCTCACAGGGCCTTTCTAAAGGTCCCCAGACCCTTCTAGAGCCCCTGAAGACCCTTCTAAAGACCCCAGACCCTTATAGAGACCCTCAGGACCCTTCTAAAGTCCCCCAGACCCTGCTAATTGCCCTCAGGGCTTTTATAAGGGCACCCAGACCCTTCTAATGCCCCTCAGGACCCTTATAAACGCACCCAGACCCTTCTAGAGCCTCTCAGGACAGTTTTAAATGCCTCCAGACCCTTCTAGACCCTCCTGAGGACCATTCTAAAGGCCCCCAGACCCTTCTAATGCCCCTCAGGGCCTTTCTAAAGGCCCCCATACTTTTGTAATGCTCCTCACGTCATTTCTAAAGGCACCTAGATACTTTTGTAATGCCCCTCAGGGCCTTTCTAAAGGCCCCCAGACCCTTCTAATGCCCCTCAGGGCCTTTCTAAAGTACCGCAGACACTCCTAGAACCTCTCAGGCCCTTTCTATATGATCTGAGACCCTTGTAATGCCCCTCAGGGCCTTTCTAAATACCCCCATACCCTTCTAATGCCCCTCAGGACATTTCTAAAGGCCCCCAGACCCTTCTAGAGCCCCTTAGGACATATCTAAAGGCCCCCAGACCCTTCTAGAGCCCCTCAGGACATTTCTAAAGGCACCCAGACCCTTCTAATGCCACTCAGGGCCTTTCTAAAGGCCGCGAGACCCTTATAATCCCCCTGAGGGCCTTTAAAAAGGCCCCCAGACCCTTCTGGACCCCTCTCAGGACACTTCTAATAGCCCCCAGACCCTTCTAGAGCCCCTCAGGGCCTTTCTAAAGGCCTCCACACCCTTCTAATGACCCTCAAGACCCATGTAAAGGCCCCTAGACCCTTCTAGATTGCCTCAGGACCCATCTAAAAGCCCCCAGACCCTTCTAATGCCTTTCAGGACCCTTATGAAGGCCACCAGACCCTTCTAATGCCCCTCAGGACCTTTCTAAAGGCCCTCAGACCCTTCTAATGCCCCTCAGGGCATTTATAAAGGTTCCCAGACCCTTCTAGAGCCCGTCAGGACCCTTATAAAGGCCCCCAGACCATTCTAGAGCCCCTCAGGACACTTCTAAAGGCCCGCAGACCATTCTAATGCCCGTCAGGGCCTTTATAAATGTCCCCAGACCCTTCTACTGCCCCTCAGGAGCATTCTAAATGCACCCAGACCCTTCTAATGCCGCTCAGGACCTTTCTAAAGGCCCCCAGACCCTTATAGAGCCCCTCAGGACCCTTCTAAAGTCCCCCAGACCCTGCTAATTCCCCTCAGGGCCCTTATAAAGGCACCCAGACCCTTCTAGAGCCTCTCAGGACAGTTTTAAATGCCTCCAGACCCTTCTAGACCCCCTCAGGTCCATTCTAAAGGCCCCCAGACCCTTCTAATGCCCCTCAGGGCCTTTCTAAAGTACCCCAGACACTTCTAGAACCTCTCAGGGCCTTTCTATATGACCCCAGACCCTTGTAATGCCCCTCAGGGCCTTTCTAAAGGCCCCCATACCCTTCTAATGCCCCTGAAGACCCTTCTAAAGGCCCCCAGACCCTTCTAGAGCCCCTCAGGACATTTCTAAAGGCACCCAGAACCTTCTAATGCCACTCAGGGCCTTTCTAAAGGCTGCGAGACCCTTATAATCCCCCTAAGGACCTTTAAAAAGGCCCCCAGACCCTTCTGGACCCCCTCAGGACGCTTCTAATAGCCCCCAGACCATTCTACAGCCCCTCAGGGCCTTTCTAAAGGCCTCCACACCCTTCTAATAACCCTCAAGACCCATGTAAAGGCCCCCAGACCCTTCTAGATTGCACAGGACTCATCTAAAAGCCCCCAGACCCTTCTAATGCATTTCAGGGCCTTTCTAAAGGCCTCCACACCCTTCTAATGACCCTCAAGACCCATGTAAAGGCCCCTAGACCCTTCTAGATTGCCTCAGGACCCATCTAAAAGCCCCCAGACCCTTCTAATGCCTTTCAGGACCCTTATGAAGGCCACAAGAACCTTCTAATGCCCCTCAGGACCTTTCTAAAGGCCCTTAGACCCTTCTAATGCCCCTCAGGGCATTTATAAATGTTTCCAGACCCTTCTAGAGCCAATCAGGACACTTATAAAGGTCCCCAGACCCTTATAGAGCCCCTCAGGAGCATTCTAAAGGACCCCAGACCCTTCTAATGCCCCACAGGGCCTTTCTAAAGGTCCCCAGACCCTTCTAGAGCCCCTGAAGACCCTTCTAAGGGCCCCCAGACCCTTATAGAGCCCCTCAGGACCCTTCTAAAGTCCCCCAGACCCTGCTAATTGCCCTCAGGGCTTTTATAAGGGCACCCAGACCCTTCTAAAGCCCCTCAGGACCCTTATAAAGGCACCCAGACCCTTCTAGAGCCTCTCAGGACAGTTTTAAATGCCTCCAGACCCTTCTAGAACACCTCAGGACCATTCTAAAGGCCCCAAGACCCTTCTAATGCCCCTCAGGGCATTTATAAAGGTTCCCAGACCCTTCTAGAGCCCGTCAGGACACTTATAAAGGCCCTCAGACCATTCTAGAGCCCCTCAGGACACTTCTGAAGGCACGCAGACCATTCTAATTCCGGTCAGGGCCTTTATAAAGGTCCCCAGACCCTTCTACTGCCCCTCAGGAGCATTCTAAAGGCCCCCAGACCCTTTTAATGCCGCTCAGGGCCTTTCTAAAGGCCGCGAGACCCTTATAATCCCCCTGAGGGCCTTTAAAAAGGCCCCCAGACCCTTCTGGACCCCCTCAGGACGCTTCAAATAGCCCCCAGACCCTTCTAGAGCTCCTCAGGGCCTTTCTAAAGGCCTCCACACCCTTCTAATGACCCTCAAGACCCATGTAAAGGCCCCCAGACCCTTCTAGATTGCCTCAGGACCCATCTAAAAGCCCCCAGACCCTTCTAATGCATTTCAGGGCCTTTCTAAAGGCCTCCACACCCTTCTAATGACCCTCAAGACCCATGTAAAGGCCCCTAGACCCTTCTAGATTGCCTCAGGACCCATCTAAAATCCCCCAGACCCTTCTAATGCCTTTCAGGACCCTTATGAAGGCCACAAGACCCTTCTAATGCCCCTCAGGACCTTTCTAAAGGCCCTCAGACCCTTCTAATGCCCCTCAGGGCATTTATAAAGGTTCCCACACCCTTCTACTGCCCCTCAGGAGCATTCTAAAGGCCCCCAGACCCTTCTAATGCCCGACAGGGCCTTTCTAAAGGTCCCCAGACCCTTCTAGAGCCCCTGAAGACCCTTCTAAAGGCCCCCAGACCCTTCTAGAGCCCCTCAGGGCCTTTCTAAAGGCCTCCACACCCTTCTAATGACCCTCAAGACCCATGTAAAGGCCGCCAGACCCTTCTAGATTGCCTCAGGACCCATCTAAAAGCCCCCAGACCCTTCTAATGCCTTTCAGGACCCTTATGAAGGCCACAAGAACCTTCTAATGCCCCTCAGGACCTTTCTAAAGGCCCTCAGACCCTTCTAATGCCCCTCAGGGCATTTATAAAGCTTCCCAGACCCTTCTAGAGCCAGTCAGGACACTTATAAAGGTCCCCAGACCCTTATAGAGCCCCTCAGGAGCATTCTTAAGGCCCCCAGACCCTTCTAATGCCCCACAGGGCCTTTCTAAAGGTCCCCAGACCCTTCTGGAGCCCCTGAAGACCCTTCTAAGGGCCCCCAGACCCTTATAGAGCCCCTCAGGACCCTTCTAAAGTCCCCCAGACCCTGCTAATTCCCCTCAGGGCTTTTATAAGGGCACCCAGACCCTTCTAAAGCCCCTCAGGACCCTTATAAAGGCACCCAGACCCTTCTAGAGCCTCTCAGGACAGTTTTAAATGCCTCCAGACCCTTCTAGACCCCCTCAGGACCATTCTAAAGGCCCCCAGACCCTTCTAATGCCCCTCAGGGCATTTCTAAAGTACCCCAGACACTTCTAGAACCTCTCAGGGCCTTTCTATATGACCCCAGACCCTTGTAATGCCACTCAGGGCCTTTCTAAAAGCCGCGAGACCCTTATAATCCCCCTGAGGGCCTTTAAAAAGGCCCCCCGACCCTTCTGGACCCCCTCAGGACGCTTCTAATAGACCCCAGACCCTTCTAGAGCCCCTCAGCGCCTTTCTAAAGGCCTCCACACCCTTCTAATGACCCTCAAGACCCATGTAAAGGCCCCTAGACCCTTCTAGATTGCCTCAGGACCCATCTAAAAGCCCCCAGACCCTTCTAATGCCCCTCAGGGCCCTTCTAAAGGCCCTCAGACCCTTCTAATGCCCCTCAAGACCCATGTAAAGGCCCCTAGACCCTTCTAGATTGCCTCAGGACCCATCTAAAAGACCCCAGACCCTTCTAATGCCTTTCAGGACCCTTATGAAGGCCACCAGACCCTTCTAATGCCCCTCAGGACCTTTCTAAAGGCCCTCAGACCCTTCTAATGCCCCTCAGGGCATTTATAAAGGTTCCCAGACCCTTCTAGAGCCCGTCAGGACCCTTATAAAGGCCCCCAGACCATTCTAGAGCCCCTCAGGACACTTCTAAAGGCCCGCAGACCATTCTAATGCCCGTCAGGGCCTTTATAAATGTCCCCAGACCCTTCTACTGCCCCTCAGGAGCATTCTAAATGCACCCAGACCCTTCTAATGCCGCTCAGGACCTTTCTAAAGGCCCCCAGACCCTTATAGAGCCCCTCAGGACCCTTCTAAAGTCCCCCAGACCCTGCTAATTCCCCTCAGGGCCCTTATAAAGGCACCCAGACCCTTCTAGAGCCTCTCAGGACAGTTTTAAATGCCTCCAGACCCTTCTAGACCCCCTCAGGTCCATTCTAAAGGCCCCCAGACCCTTCTAATGCCCCTCAGGGCCTTTCTAAAGTACCCCAGACACTTCTAGAACCTCTCAGGGCCTTTCTATATGACCCCAGACCCTTGTAATGCCCCTCAGGGCCTTTCTAAAGGCCCCCATACCCTTCTAATGCCCCTGAAGACCCTTCTAAAGGCCCCCAGACCCTTCTAGAGCCCCTCAGGACATTTCTAAAGGCACCCAGAACCTTCTAATGCCACTCAGGGCCTTTCTAAAGGCTGCGAGTCCCTTATAATCCCCCTAAGGACCTTTAAAAAGGCCCCCAGACCCTTCTGGACCCCCTCAGGACGCTTCTAATAGCCCCCAGACCATTCTACAGCCCCTAAGGGCCTTTCTAAAGGCCTCCACACCCTTCTAATGACCCTCAAGACCCATGTAAAGGCCCCCAGACCCTTCTAGATTGCGCAGGACCCATCTAAAAGCCCCCAGACCCTTCTAATGCCCGACAGGGCCTTTCTAAAGGCCTCCACACCCTTCTAATGACCCTCAAGACCCATGTAAAGGCCCCTAGACCCTTCTAGATTGCCTCAGGACCCATCTAAAAGCCCCCAGACCCTTCTAATGCCTTTCAGGACCCTTATGAAGGCCACAAGAACCTTCTAATGCCCCTCAGGACCTTTCTAAAGGCCCTTAGACCCTTCTAATGCCCCTCAGGGCATTTATAAAGGTTTCCAGACCCTTCTAGAGCCAATCAGGACACTTATAAAGGTCCCCAGACCCTTATAGAGCCCCTCAGGAGCATTCTAAAGGCCCCCAGACCCTTCTAATGCCCCACAAGACCTTTCTAAAGGTCCCCAGACCCTTCTAGAGCCCCTGAAGACCCTTATAAGGGCCCCCAGACCCTTATAGAGCCCCTCAGGGCCCTTCTAAAGTCCCCCAGACCCTGCTAATTGCCCTCAGGGCTTTTATAAGGGCACCCAGACCCTTCTAAAGCCCCTCAGGACCCTTATAAAGGCACCCAGACCCTTCTAGAGCCTCTCAGGACAGTTTTAAATGCCTCCAGACCCTTCTAGAACACCTCAGGACCATTCTAAAGGCCCCAAGACCCTTCTAATGCCCCTCAGGGCATTTATAAAGGTTCCCAGACCCTTCTAGAGCCCGTCAGGACACTTATAAAGGCCCCCAGACCATTCTAGAGCCCCTCAGGACACTTCTGAAGGCCCGCAGACCATTCTAATTCCGGTCAGGGCCTTTATAAAGGTCCCCAGACCCTTCTACTGCCCCTCAGGAGCATTCTAAAGGCCCCCAGACCCTTTTAATGCCACTCAGGGCCTTTCTAAAGGCCACGAGACCCTTCTAGAGCCCCTGAAGACCCTTCTAAAGGCCCCCAGACCCTTCTAGAGTCCCTCAGGGCCTTTCTAAAGGCCTCCACACCCTTCTAATGACCCTCAAGACCCATGTAAAGGCCGCCAGACCCTTCTAGATTGCCTCAGGACCCATCTAAAAGCCCCCAGACCCTTCTAATGCCTTTCAGGACCCTTATGAAGGCCACAAGAACCTTCTAATGCCCCTCAGGACCTTTCTAGAGCCAGTCAGGACACTTATAAAGGTCCCCAGACCCTTATAGAGCCCCTCAGGAGCATTCTTAAGGCCCCCAGACCCTTCTAATACCCCACAGGGCCTTTCTAAAGGTCCCCAGACCCTTCTGGAGCCCCTGAAGACCCTTCTAAGGGCCCCCAGACCCTTATAGAGCCCCTCAGGACCCTTCTAAAGTCCCCCAGACCCTGCTAATTCCCCTCAGGGCTTTTATAAGGGCACCCAGACCCTTCTAAAGCCCCCCAGGACCCTTATAAAGGCACCCAGACCCTTCTAGAGCCTCTCAGGACAGTTTTAAATGCCTCCAGACCCTTCTAGACCCCCTCAGGACCATTCTAAAGGCCCCCAGACCCTTCTAATGCCCCTCAGGGCATTTCTAAAGTACCCCAGACACTTCTAGAACCTCTCAGGGCCTTTCTATATGACCCCAGACCCTTGTAATGCCACTCAGGGCCTTTCTAAAAGCCGCGAGACCCTTATAATCCCCCTGAGGGCCTTTAAAAAGGCCCCCAGACCCTTCTGGACCCCCTCAGGACGCTTCTAATAGCCCCCAGACCCTTCTAGAGCCCCTCAGCGCCTTTCTAAAGGCCTCCACACCCTTCTAATGACCCTCAAGACCCATGTAAAGGCCCCTAGACCCTTCTAGATTGCCTCAGGACCCATCTAAAAGCCCCCAGACCCTTCTAATGCCCCTCAGGGCCCTTCTAAAGGCCCTCAGACCCTTCTAATGCCCCTCAAGACCCATGTAAAGGCACCCAGACCCTTCTAGAGCCTCTCAGGACAGTTTTAAATGCCTCCAGACCCTTCTAGACCCCCTCAGGACCATTCTATAGGCCCCCAGACCCTTCTAATGCCCCTCAGGGCCTTTCTAAAGGCCCCCATACTTTTGTAATGCCCCTCACGTCATTTCTAAAGGCACCCAGACCCTTCTAATGCCACTCAGGGCCTTTCTAAAGGCCGCGGGTCCCTTATAATCCCCCTGAGGGCCTTTAAAAAGGCCCCCAGACCCTTCTGGACCCCCTCAGGATGCTTCTAATAGCCCCCAGACCCTTCTAGAGCTCCTCAGGGCCTTTCTAAAGGCCTCCACACCCTTCTAATGACCCTCAAGACCCATGTAAAGGCCGCCAGACCCTTCTAGATTGCCTCAGGACCCATCTAAAAGCCCCCAGACCCTTCTAATGCCTTTCAGGACCCTTATCAAGGCCACAAGACCCTTCTAATGCCCCTCAGGACCTTTCTAAAGGCCCTCAGACCCTTCTAATGCCCCTCAGGGCATTTATAAAGGTCCCCAGACCCTTATAGAGCCCCTCAGGAGCATTCTAAAGGCCCCCAGACCCTTCTAATGCCCCACAGGGCCTTTCTAAAGGTCCCCAGACCCTTCTAGAGCCCCTGAAGACCCTTCTAAAGGCCCCCAGACCCTTATAGAGCCCCTCAGGACCCTTCTAAAGTCCCCCAGACCCTGCTAATTCCCCTCAGGGCTTTTATAAGGGCGCCCAGACCCTTCTAAAGCCCATCAGGACCCTTATAAAGGCACCCAGACCCTTCTAGAGCCTCTCAGGACAGTTTTAAATGCCTCCAGACCCTTCTAGACCCCCTCAGGACCATTCTAAAGGCCCCCAGACCCTTCTAATGCCCCTCAGGGCATTTCTAAAGTACCCCAGACACTTCTAGAACCTCTCAGGGCCTTTCTATATGACCCCAGACCCTTGTAATGCCACTCAAAGCCTTTCTAAAAGCCGCGAGACCCTTATAATCCCCCTGAGGGCCTTTAAAAAGGCCCCCAGACCCTTCTGGACCCCCTCAGGACGCTTCTAATAGCCCCCAGACCCTTCTAGAGCCCGTCAGCGCCTTTCTAAAGGCCTCCACACCCTTCTAATGACCCTCAAGACCCATGTAAAGGCCCCTAGACCCTTCTAGATTGCCTCAGGACCCATCTAAAAGCCCCCAGACCCTTCTAATGCCTTTCAGGACCCTTATGAAGGCCACAAGACCCTTCTAATGCCCCTCAGGACCTTTCTAAAGGCCCTCAGACCCTTCTAATGCCCCTCAGGGCATTTATAAAGGTTCCCAGACCCTTCTAGAGCCCGTCAGGACCCTTATAAAGGCCCCCAGACCATTCTAGAGCCCCTCAGGACACTTCTGAAGGCCCGCAGACCATTCTAATGCCCGTCAGGGCCTTTATAAAGGTCCCCAGACCCTTCTACTGCCCCTCAGAAGCATTCTAAAGGCACCCAGACCCTTCTAATGCCTCACAGGGCCTTTCTAATTGTCCCCAGACCCTTCTAGAGCCCCTGAAGACCCTTCTAAAGACCCCAGACCCTTATAGAGCCCCTCAGGACCCTTCTAAAGTCCCCCATACCCTGCTAATTGCCCTCAGGGCTTTTATAAGTGCACCCAGACCCTTCTAATGCCCCTCAGGACCCTTATAAAGGCACCCAGACCCTTCTAGAGCCTCTCAGGACAGTTTTAAATGCCTCCAGACCCTTCTAGACCCCCTCAGGACCATTCTATAGGCCCCCAGACCCTTCTAATGCCCCTCAGGGCCTTTCTAAAGGCCCCCATACTTTTGTAATGCCCCTCACGTCATTTCTAAAGGCATCCACACCCTTCTAATGCCACTCAGGGCCTTTGTAAAGGCCGCGAGACCCTTATAATCCCCCTGAGGGCCTTTAAAAAGGCCCCCAGACCCTTCTGGACCCCCTCAGGACGCTTCTAATAGCCCCCAGACCCTTCTAGAGCCCCTCAGTGCCTTTCTAAAGGCCTCCACACCCTTCTAATGACCCTCAAGACCCATGTAAAGGCCCCCAGACCTTTCTAGATTGCCTCAGGACCCATCTAAAAGCCCCCAGACCCTTCTAATGCCCCTCAGGACCCTTCTAAAGGCCCTCAGACCCTTCTAATGCCCCTCAAGACCTATGTAAAGGCCCCTAGACCCTTCTAGATTGCCTCAGGACCCATCTAAAAGCCCCAAGACCCTTCTAATGCCTTTCAGGACCCTTATGAAGGCCACAAGACCCTTCTAATGCCCCTCAGGACCTTTCTAAAGGCCCTCAGACCCTTCTAATGCCCCTCAGGGCATTTATAAAGGTTCCCAGACCCTTCTAGAGCCCGTCAGGACCCTTATAAAGGCCCCCAGACCATTCTAGAGCCCCTCAGGACACTTCTAAAGGCCCGAAGACCATTCTAATGCCCGTCAGGGCCTTTATAAAGGTCCCCAGATCCTTCTACTGCCCCTCAGGAGCATTCTAAAGGCCCCCAGACCCTTCTAATGCCCCACAGGGCCTTTCTAAAGGTCCCCAGACCCTTCTAGAGCCCCTGAAGACCCTTCTAAAGGCCCCCAGACCCTTATAGAGCCCCTCAGGACCCTTCTAAAGTCCCCCAGACCCTGCTAATTCCCCGCAGGGCTTTAATAAGGGCACCCAGACCCTTCTAATGCCCCTCAGGACCCTTATAAAGGCACCAGGACCCTTCTAGAGCCTCTCAGGACAGTTTTAAATGCCTCCAGACCCTTCTAGACTCCCCTCAGGACCATTCTAAAGGCCCCCAGATCCTTCTAATGCCCCTCAGAACCATTCTAAAGGACCCCAGACCCTTCTAATGCCCCTAAGGGCCTTTCTAAAGGCCCCCGGACCCTTCTAATGCCCCTCAGGGCCTTTCTAAAGTACCGCAGACACTCCTAGAACCTCTCAGGCCCTTTCTATATGATCCGAGACCCTTGTAATGCCCCTCAGGGCCTTTCTAAATACCCCCATACCCTTCTAATGCCCCTCAGGACATTTCTAAAGGCCCCCAGACCCTTCTAGAGCCCCTTAGGACATATCTAAAGGCCCCCAGACCCTTCTAGAGCCCCTCAGGACATTTCTAAAGGCACCCAGACCCTTCTAATGCCACTCAGGGCCTTTCTAAAGGCCGCGAGACCCTTATAATCACCCTGAGGGCCTTTAAAAAGGCCCCCAGACCCTTCTGGACCCCCTCAGGACACTTCTAATAGCCCCCAGACCCTTCTAGAGCCCCTCAGGGCCTTTCTAAAGGCCTCCACACCCTTCTAATGACCCTCAAGACCCATGTAAAGGCCCCTAGACCCTTCTAGATTGCCTCAGGACCCATCTAAAAGCCCCCAGACCCTTCTAATGCCTTTCAGGACCCTTATGAAGGCCACAAGACCCTTCTAATGCCCCTCAGGACCTTTCTAAAGGCCCTTAGACCCTTCTAATGCCCCTCAGGGCATTTATAAATGTTTCCAGACCCTTCTAGAGCCAATCAGGACACTTATAAAGGTCCCCAGACCCTTATAGAGCCCCTCAGGAGCATTCTAAAGGACCCCAGACCCTTCTAATGCCCCACAGGGCCTTTCTAAAGGTCCCCAGACCCTTCTAGAGCCCCTGAAGACCCTTCTAAGGGCCCCCAGACCCTTATAGAGCCCCTCAGGACCCTTCTAAAGTCCCCCAGACCCTGCTAATTGCCCTCAGGGCTTTTATAAGGGCACCCAGACCCTTCTAAAGCCCCTCAGGACCCTTATAAAGGCACCCAGACCCTTCTAGAGCCTCTCAGGACAGTTTTAAATGCCTCCAGACCCTTCTAGAACACCTCAGGACCATTCTAAAGGCCCCAAGACCCTTCTAATGCCCCTCAGGGCATTTATAAAGGTTCCCAGACCCTTCTAGAGCCCGTCAGGACACTTATAAAGGCCCTCAGACCATTCTAGAGCCCCTCAGGACACTTCTGAAGGCACGCAGACCATTCTAATTCCGGTCAGGGCCTTTATAAAGGTCCCCAGACCCTTCTACTGCCCCTCAGGAGCATTCTAAAGGCCCCCAGACCCTTTTAATGCCGCTCAGGGCCTTTCTAAAGGCCGCGAGACCCTTATAATCCCCCTGAGGGCCTTTAAAAAGGCCCCCAGACCCTTCTGGACCCCCTCAGGACGCTTCAAATAGCCCCCAGACCCTTCTAGAGCTCCTCAGGGCCTTTCTAAAGGCCTCCACACCCTTCTAATGACCCTCAAGACCCATGTAAAGGCCCCCAGACCCTTCTAGATTGCCTCAGGACCCATCTAAAAGCCCCCAGACCCTTCTAATGCATTTCAGGGCCTTTCTAAAGGCCTCCACACCCTTCTAATGACCCTCAAGACCCATGTAAAGGCCCCTAGACCCTTCTAGATTGCCTCAGGACCCATCTAAAAGCACCCAGACCCTTCTAATGCCTTTCAGGACCCTTATGAAGGCCACAAGACCCTTCTAATGCCCCTCAGGACCTTTCTAAAGGCCCTCAGACCCTTCTAATGCCCCTCAGGGCATTTATAAAGGTTCCCACACCCTTCTACTGCCCCTCAGGAGCATTCTAAAGGCCCCCAGACCCTTCTAATGCCCGACAGGGCCTTTCTAAAGGTCCCCAGACCCTTCTAGAGCCCCTGAAGACCCTTCTAAAGGCCCCCAGACCCTTCTAGAGCCCCTCAGGGCCTTTCTAAAGGCCTCCACACCCTTCTAATGACCCTCAAGACCCATGTAAAGGCCGCCAGACCCTTCTAGATTGCCTCAGGACCCATCTAAAAGCCCCCAGACCCTTCTAATGCCTTTCAGGACCCTTATGAAGGCCACAAGAACCTTCTAATGCCCCTCAGGACCTTTCTAAAGGCCCTCAGACCCTTCTAATGCCCCTCAGGGCATTTATAAAGCTTCCCAGACCCTTCTAGAGCCAGTCAGGACACTTATAAAGGTCCCCAGACCCTTATAGAGCCCCTCAGGAGCATTCTTAAGGCCCCCAGACCCTTCTAATGCCCCACAGGGCCTTTCTAAAGGTCCCCAGACCCTTCTGGAGCCCCTGAAGACCCTTCTAAGGGCCCCCAGACCCTTATAGAGCCCCTCAGGACCCTTCTAAAGTCCCCCAGACCCTGCTAATTCCCCTCAGGGCTTTTATAAGGGCACCCAGACCCTTCTAAAGCCCCTCAGGACCCTTATAAAGGCACCCAGACCCTTCTAGAGCCTCTCAGGACAGTTTTAAATGCCTCCAGACCCTTCTAGACCCCCTCAGGACCATTCTAAAGGCCCCCAGACCCTTCTAATGCCCCTCAGGGCATTTCTAAAGTACCCCAGACACTTCTAGAACCTCTCAGGGCCTTTCTATATGACCCCAGACCCTTGTAATGCCACTCAGGGCCTTTCTAAAAGCCGCGAGACCCTTATAATCCCCCTGAGGGCCTTTAAAAAGGCCCCCCGACCCTTCTGGACCCCCTCAGGACGCTTCTAATAGACCCCAGACCCTTCTAGAGCCCCTCAGCGCCTTTCTAAAGGCCTCCACACCCTTCTAATGACCCTCAAGACCCATGTAAAGGCCCCTAGACCCTTCTAGATTGCCTCAGGACCCATCTAAAAGCCCCCAGACCCTTCTAATGCCCCTCAGGGCCCTTCTAAAGGCCCTCAGACCCTTCTAATGCCCCTCAAGACCCATGTAAAGGCCCCTAGACCCTTCTAGATTGCCTCAGGACCCATCTAAAAGCCCCCAGACCCTTCTAATGCCTTTCAGGACCCTTATGAAGGCCACCAGACCCTTCTAATGCCCCTCAGGACCATGTAAAGGCCCCCAGACCCTTCTAGATTGCCTCAGGACCCATCTAAAAGCCCCCAGACCCTTCTAATGCCTTTCAGGGCCTTTCCAAAGGCCTCCACACCCTTCTAATGACCCTCAAGAACCATTTAAAGGCCCCTAGACCCTTCTAGATTGCCTCAGGACCCATCTAAAAGCCCCCAGACCCTTCTAATG
This sequence comes from Coccyzus lansbergi, assembly GCA_033558105.1. NCBI lineage: Eukaryota > Metazoa > Chordata > Aves > Cuculiformes > Coccyzidae > Coccyzus > Coccyzus lansbergi. The sequence continues at coordinate 680,746 of JAUMJK010000895.1, forward strand.
CCTTTCAGGACCCTTATGAAGGCCACAAGACCCTTCTAATGCCCCTCAGGACCTTTCTAAAGGCCCTCAGACCCTTCTAATGCGCCTCAGGGGCATTTATAAAGGTTCCCAGACCCTTCTAGAGCCCCTCAGGAGCATTCTAAAGGCCCCCAGACCCTTCTAATGCCCCACAGGGCCTTTCTAAAGGTCCCCAGACCCTTCTAGAGCCCCTGAAGACCCTTCTAAAGGCCCCCAGACCCTTATAGAGCCCCTCAGGACCCTTCTAAAGTCCCCCAGACCCTGCTAATTCCCCTCAGGGCTTTTATAAGGGCACCCAGACCCTTCTACTGCCCCTCAGGACCCTTATAAAGGCACCCAGACCCTTCTAGAGCCTCTCAGAACAGTTTTAAATGCCTCCAGACCCTTCTAGACCCCCTCAGGACCATTCTAAAGGCCCCCAGACCCTTCTAATGCCCATCAGGGCCTTTCTAAAGGCCCCCATACCCTTCTAATGCCCCTCAGGTCATTTCTAAAGGCCCCCAGACCCTTCTGGACCCCCTCAGGACGCTTCTAATAGCCCCCAGACCATTCTACAGCCCCTAAGGGCCTTTCTAAAGGCCTCCACACCCTTCTAATGACCCTCAAGACCCATGTAAAGGCCCCCAGACCCTTCTAGATTGCGCAGGACCCATCTAAAAGCCCCCAGACCCTTCTAATGCCCGACAGGGCCTTTCTAAAGGCCTCCACACCCTTCTAATGACCCTCAAGACCCATGTAAAGGCCCCTAGACCCTTCTAGATTGCCTCAGGACCCATCTAAAAGCCCCCAGACCCTTCTAATGCCTTTCAGGACCCTTATGAAGGCCACAAGAACCTTCTAATGCCCCTCAGGACCTTTCTAAAGGCCCTTAGACCCTTCTAATGCCCCTCAGGGCATTTATAAAGGTTTCCAGACCCTTCTAGAGCCAATCAGGACACTTATAAAGGTCCCCAGACCCTTATAGAGCCCCTCAGGAGCATTCTAAAGGCCCCCCGACCCTTCTAATGCCCCACAGGGCCTTTCTAAAGGTCCCCAGACCCTTCTAGAGCCCCTGAAGACCCTTATAAGGGCCCCCAGACCCTTATAGAGCCCCTCAGGGCCCTTCTAAAGTCCCCCAGACCCTGCTAATTGCCCTCAGGGCTTTTATAAGGGCACCCAGACCCTTCTAAAGCCCCTCAGGACCCTTATAAAGGCACCCAGACCCTTCTAGAGCCTCTCAGGACAGTTTTAAATGCCTCCAGACCCTTCTAGAACACCTCAGGACCATTCTAAAGGCCCCAAGACCCTTCTAATGCCCCTCAGGGCATTTATAAAGGTTCCCAGACCCTTCTAGAGCCCGTCAGGACACTTATAAAGGCCCCCAGACCATTCTAGAGCCCCTCAGGACACTTCTGAAGGCCCGCAGACCATTCTAATTCCGGTCAGGGCCTTTATAAAGGTCCCCAGACCCTTCTACTGCCCCTCAGGAGCATTCTAAAGGCCCCCAGACCCTTTTAATGCCACTCAGGGCCTTTCTAAAGGCCACGAGACCCTTCTAGAGCCCCTGAAGACCCTTCTAAAGGCCCCCAGACCCTTCTAGAGTCCCTCAGGGCCTTTCTAAAGGCCTCCACACCCTTCTAATGACCCTCAAGACCCATGTAAAGGCCGCCAGACCCTTCTAGATTGCCTCAGGACCCATCTAAAAGCCCCCAGACCCTTCTAATGCCTTTCAGGACCCTTATGAAGGCCACAAGAACCTTCTAATGCCCCTCAGGACCTTTCTAGAGCCAGTCAGGACACTTATAAAGGTCCCCAGACCCTTATAGAGCCCCTCAGGAGCATTCTTAAGGCCCCCAGACCCTTCTAATACCCCACAGGGCCTTTCTAAAGGTCCCCAGACCCTTCTGGAGCCCCTGAAGACCCTTCTAAGGGCCCCCAGACCCTTATAGAGCCCCTCAGGACCCTTCTAAAGTCCCCCAGACCCTGCTAATTCCCCTCAGGGCTTTTATAAGGGCACCCAGACCCTTCTAAAGCCCCCCAGGACCCTTATAAAGGCACCCAGACCCTTCTAGAGCCTCTCAGGACAGTTTTAAATGCCTCCAGACCCTTCTAGACCCCCTCAGGACCATTCTAAAGGCCCCCAGACCCTTCTAATGCCCCTCAGGGCATTTCTAAAGTACCCCAGACACTTCTAGAACCTCTCAGGGCCTTTCTATATGACCCCAGACCCTTGTAATGCCACTCAGGGCCTTTCTAAAAGCCGCGAGACCCTTATAATCCCCCTGAGGGCCTTTAAAAAGGCCCCCAGACCCTTCTGGACCCCCTCAGGACGCTTCTAATAGCCCCCAGACCCTTCTAGAGCCCCTCAGCGCCTTTCTAAAGGCCTCCACACCCTTCTAATGACCCTCAAGACCCATGTAAAGGCCCCTAGACCCTTCTAGATTGCCTCAGGACCCATCTAAAAGCCCCCAGACCCTTCTAATGCCCCTCAGGGCCCTTCTAAAGGCCCTCAGACCCTTCTAATGCCCCTCAAGACCCATGTAAAGGCCCCTAGACCCTTCTAGATTGCCTCAGGACCCATCTAAAAGCCCCCAGACCCTTCTAATGCCTTTCAGGACCCTTATGAAGGCCACAAGACCCTTCTAATGCCCCTCAGGACCTTTCTAAAGGCCCTCAGACCCTTCTAATGCCCCTCAGGGCATTTATAAAGGTTCCCAGACCCTTCTAGAGCCCCTCAGGACACTTCTGAAGGCCCGCAGACCATTCTAATGCCCGTCAGGGCCTTTATAAAGGTCCCCGGACCCTTCTAATGCCCCTCAGGAGCATTCTAAAGGCCCCCAGACCCTTCTAATGCCTCACAGGGCCTTTCTAAAGGTCCCCAGACCCTTCTAGAGCCCCTGAAGACCCTTCTAAAGACCCCAGACCCTTATAGAGCCCCTCAGGACCCTTCTAAAGTCCCCCAGACCCTGCTAATTGCCCTCAGGGCTTTTATAAGGGCACCCAGACCCTTATAATGCCCCTCAGGACCCTTATAAAGGCACCCAGACCCTTCTAGAGCCTCTCAGGACAGTTTTAAATGCCTCCAGACCCTTCTAGACCCCCTCAGGACCATTCTATAGGCCCCCAGACCCTTCTAATGCCCCTCAGGGGCTTTCTAAAGGCCCCCATACTTTTGTAATGCCCCTCACGTCATTTCTAAAGGCACCCAGACCCTTCTAATGCCACTCAGGGCCTTTGTAAAGGCCGCGAGACCCTTATAATCCCCCTGAGGGCCTTTAAAAAGGCCCCCAGACCCTTCTGGACCCCCTCAGGACGCTTCTAATAGCCCCCAGACCCTTCTAGAGCTCCTCAGGGCCTTTCTAAAGGCCTCCACACCCTTCTAATGACCCTCAAGACCCCTGTAAAGGCCGCGAGACCCTTCTAGATTGCCTCAGGACCCATCTAAAAGCCCCCAGACCCTTCTAATGCCTTTCAGGACCCTTATGAAGGCAACAAGACCCTTCTAGAGCCCCTCAGGACCTTTTTAAAGGCCCTCAGACCCTTCTAATGCCCCTCAGGGCATTTATAAAGGTTCCCAGACCCTTCTAGAGCACGTCAGGACACTTATAAAGGTCCCCAGACCCTTCTACTGCCCCTCAGGAGCATTCTAAAGGCCCCCAGACCCTTCTAATGCCCCACAGGGCCTTTCTAAAGGTCCCCAGACCCTTCTAGAGCCCCTGAAGACCCTTCTAAGGGCCCCCAGACCCTTATAGAGCCCCTCAGGACCCTTCTAAAGTCCCCCAGACCCTGCTAATTCCCCTCAGGGCTTTTATAAGGGCACCCAGACCCTTCTAAAGCCCATCAGGACCCTTATAAGGGCACCCAGACCCTTCTAGAGCCTCTCAGGACAGTTTTAAATGCCTCCAGACCCTTCTAGACCCCCTCAGGACCATTCTAAAGGCCCCCAGACCCTTCTAATGCCCCTCAGGGCATTTCTAAAGTACCCCAGACACTTCTAGAACCTCTCAGGGCCTTTCTATATGACCCCAGACCCTTGTAATGCCACTCAGGGCCTTTCTAAAAGCCGCGAGACCCTTATAATCCCCCTGAGGGCCTTTAAAAAGGCCCCCAGACCCTTCTGGACCCCCTCAGGACGCTTCTAATAGCCCCCAGACCCTTCTAGAGCCCCTCAGCGCCTTTCTAAAGGCCTCCACACCCTTCTAATGACCCTCAAGACCCATGTAAAGGCCCCTAGACCCTTCTAGATTGCCTCAGGACCCATCTAAAAGCCCCCAGACCCTTCTAATGCCCCTCAGGGCCCTTCTAAAGGCCCTCAGACCCTTCTAATGCCCCTCAAGACCCATGTAAAGGCACCCAGACCCTTCTAGAGCCTCTCAGGACAGTTTTAAATGCCTCCAGACCCTTCTAGACCCCCTCAGGACCATTCTATAGGCCCCCAGACCCTTCTAATGCCCCTCAGGGCCTTTCTAAAGGCCCCCATACTTTTGTAATGCCCCTCACGTCATTTCTAAAGGCACCCAGACCCTTCTAATGCCACTCAGGGCCTTTCTAAAGGCCGCGGGTCCCTTATAATCCCCCTGAGGGCCTTTAAAAAGGCCCCCAGACCCTTCTGGACCCCCTCAGGATGCTTCTAATAGCCCCCAGACCCTTCTAGAGCTCCTCAGGGCCTTTCTAAAGGCCTCCACACCCTTCTAATGACCCTCAAGACCCATGTAAAGGCCGCCAGACCCTTCTAGATTGCCTCAGGACCCATCTAAAAGCCCCCAGACCCTTCTATTGCCTTTCAGGACCCTTATCAAGGCCACAAGACCCTTCTAATGCCCCTCAGGACCTTTCTAAAGGCCCTCAGACCCTTCTAATGCCCCTCAGGGCATTTATAAAGGTCCCCAGACCCTTATAGAGCCCCTCAGGAGCATTCTAAAGGCCCCCAGACCCTTCTAATGCCCCACAGGGCCTTTCTAAAGGTCCCCAGACCCTTCTAGAGCCCCTGAAGACCCTTCTAAAGGCCCCCAGACCCTTATAGAGCCCGTCAGGACCCTTCTAAAGTCCCCCAGACCCTGCTAATTCCCCTCAGGGCTTTTATAAGGGCGCCCAGACCCTTCTAAAGCCCATCAGGACCCTTATAAAGGCACCCAGACCCTTCTAGAGCCTCTCAGGACAGTTTTAAATGCCTCCAGACCCTTCTAGACCCCCTCAGGACCATTCTAAAGGCCCCCAGACCCTTCTAATGCCCCTCAGGGCATTTCTAAAGTACCCCAGACACTTCTAGAACCTCTCAGGGCCTTTCTATATGACCCCAGACCCTTGTAATGCCACTCAAAGCCTTTCTAAAAGCCGCGAGACCCTTATAATCCCCCTGAGGGCCTTTAAGAAGGCCCCCAGACCCTTCTGGACCCCCTCAGGACGCTTCTAATAGCCCCCAGACCCTTCTAGAGCCCGTCAGCGCCTTTCTAAAGGCCTCCACACCCTTCTAATGACCCTCAAGACCCATGTAAAGGCCCCTAGACCCTTCTAGATTGCCTCAGGACCCATCTAAAAGCCCCCAGACCCTTCTAATGCCTTTCAGGACCCTTATGAAGGCCACAAGACCCTTCTAATGCCCCTCAGGACCTTTCTAAAGGCCCTCAGACCCTTCTAATGCCCCTCAGGGCATTTATAAAGGTTCCCAGACCCTTCTAGAGCCCGTCAGGACCCTTATAAAGGCCCCCAGACCATTCTAGAGCCCCTCAGGACACTTCTGAAGGCCCGCAGACCATTCTAATGCCCGTCAGGGCCTTTATAAAGGTCCCCAGACCCTTCTACTGCCCCTCAGAAGCATTCTAAAGGCACCCAGACCCTTCTAATGCCTCACAGGGCCTTTCTAATTGTCCCCAGACCCTTCTAGAGCCCCTGAAGACCCTTCTAAAGACCCCAGACCCTTATAGAGCCCCTCAGGACCCTTCTAAAGTCCCCCATACCCTGCTAATTGCCCTCAGGGCTTTTATAAGTGCACCCAGACCCTTCTAATGCCCCTCAGGACCCTTATAAAGGCACCCAGACCCTTCTAGAGCCTCTCAGGACAGTTTTAAATGCCTCCAGACCCTTCTAGACCCCCTCAGGACCATTCTATAGGCCCCCAGACCCTTCTAATGCCCCTCAGGGCCTTTCTAAAGGCCCCCATACTTTTGTAATGCCCCTCACGTCATTTCTAAAGGCATCCACACCCTTCTAATGCCACTCAGGGCCTTTGTAAAGGCCGCGAGACCCTTATAATCCCCCTGAGGGCCTTTAAAAAGGCCCCCAGACCCTTCTGGACCCCCTCAGGACGCTTCTAATAGCCCCCAGACCCTTCTAGAGCCCCTCAGTGCCTTTCTAAAGGCCTCCACACCCTTCTAATGACCCTCAAGACCCATGTAAAGGCCCCCAGACCTTTCTAGATTGCCTCAGGACCCATCTAAAAGCCCCCAGACCCTTCTAATGCCCCTCAGGACCCTTCTAAAGGCCCTCAGACCCTTCTAATGCCCCTCAAGACCTATGTAAAGGCCCCTAGACCCTTCTAGATTGCCTCAGGACCCATCTAAAAGCCCCAAGACCCTTCTAATGCCTTTCAGGACCCTTATGAAGGCCACAAGACCCTTCTAATGCCCCTCAGGACCTTTCTAAAGGCCCTCAGACCCTTCTAATGCCCCTCAGGGCATTTATAAAGGTTCCCAGACCCTTCTAGAGCCCGTCAGGACCCTTATAAAGGCCCCCAGACCATTCTAGAGCCCCTCAGGACACTTCTAAAGGCCCGAAGACCATTCTAATGCCCGTCAGGGCCTTTATAAAGGTCCCCAGATCCTTCTACTGCCCCTCAGGAGCATTCTAAAGGCCCCCAGACCCTTCTAATGCCCCACAGGGCCTTTCTAAAGGTCCCCAGACCCTTCTAGAGCCCCTGAAGACCCTTCTAAAGGCCCCCAGACCCTTATAGAGCCCCTCAGGACCCTTCTAAAGTCCCCCAGACCCTGCTAATTCCCCGCAGGGCTTTAATAAGGGCACCCAGACCCTTCTAATGCCCCTCAGGACCCTTATAAAGGCACCAGGACCCTTCTAGAGCCTCTCAGGACAGTTTTAAATGCCTCCAGACCCTTCTAGACTCCCCTCAGGACCATTCTAAAGGCCCCCAGATCCTTCTAATGCCCCTCAGAACCATTCTAAAGGACCCCAGACCCTTCTAATGCCCCTAAGGGCCTTTCTAAAGGCCCCCGGACCCTTCTAATGCCCCTCAGGGCCTTTCTAAAGTACCGCAGACACTCCTAGAACCTCTCAGGCCCTTTCTATATGATCCGAGACCCTTGTAATGCCCCTCAGGGCCTTTCTAAATACCCCCATACCCTTCTAATGCCCCTCAGGACATTTCTAAAGGCCCCCAGACCCTTCTAGAGCCCCTTAGGACATATCTAAAGGCCCCCAGACCCTTCTAGAGCCCCTCAGGACATTTCTAAAGGCACCCAGACCCTTCTAATGCCACTCAGGGCCTTTCTAAAGGCCGCGAGACCCTTATAATCACCCTGAGGGCCTTTAAAAAGGCCCCCAGACCCTTCTGGACCCCCTCAGGACACTTCTAATAGCCCCCAGACCCTTCTAGAGCCCCTCAGGGCCTTTCTAAAGGCCTCCACACCCTTCTAATGACCCTCAAGACCCATGTAAAGGCCCCTAGACCCTTCTAGATTGCCTCAGGACCCATCTAAAAGCCCCCAGACCCTTCTAATGCCTTTCAGGACCCTTATGAAGGCCACCAGACCCTTCTAATGCCCCTCAGGACCTTTCTAAAGGCCCTCAGACCCTTCTAATGCCCCTCAGGGCATTTATAAAGGTTCCCAGACCCTTCTAGAGCCCGTCAGGACCCTTATAAAGGCCCCCAGACCATTCTAGAGCCCCTCAGGACACTTCTAAAGGCCCGCAGACCATTCTAATGCCCGTCAGGGCCTTTATAAATGTCCCCAGACCCTTCTACTGCCCCTCAGGAGCATTCTAAATGCACCCAGACCCTTCTAATGCCGCTCAGGACCTTTCTAAAGGCCCCCAGACCCTTATAGAGCCCCTCAGGACCCTTCTAAAGTCCCCCAGACCCTGCTAATTCCCCTCAGGGCCCTTATAAAGGCACCCAGACCCTTCTAGAGCCTCTCAGGACAGTTTTAAATGCCTCCAGACCCTTCTAGACCCCCTCAGGTCCATTCTAAAGGCCCCCAGACCCTTCTAATGCCCCTCAGGGCCTTTCTAAAGTACCCCAGACACTTCTAGAACCTCTCAGGGCCTTTCTATATGACCCCAGACCCTTGTAATGCCCCTCAGGGCCTTTCTAAAGGCCCCCATACCCTTCTAATGCCCCTGAAGACCCTTCTAAAGGCCCCCAGACCCTTCTAGAGCCCCTCAGGACATTTCTAAAGGCACCCAGAACCTTCTAATGCCACTCAGGGCCTTTCTAAAGGCTGCGAGTCCCTTATAATCCCCCTAAGGACCATTAAAAAGGCCCCCAGACCCTTCTGGACCCCCTCAGGACGCTTCTAATAGCCCCCAGACCATTCTACAGCCCCTCAGGGCCTTTCTAAAGGCCTCCACACCCTTCTAATGACCCTCAAGACCCATGTAAAGGCCCCCAGACCCTTCTATATTGCGCAGGACCCATCTAAAAGCCCCCAGACCCTTCTAGAGCTCCTCAGGGCCTTTCTAAAGGCCTCCACACCCTTCTAATGACCCTCAAGACCCATGTAAAGGCCCCCAGACCCTTCTAGATTGCCTCAGGACCCATCTAAAAGCCCCCAGACCCTTCTAATGCATTTCAGGGCCTTTCTAAAGGCCTCCACACCCTTCTAATGACCCTCAAGACCCATGTAAAGGCCCCTAGACCCTTCTAGATTGCCTCAGGACCCATCTCAAAGCCCCCAGACCCTTCTAATGCCTTTCAGGACCCTTATGAAGGCCACAAGACCCTTCTAATGCCCCTCAGGACCTTTCTAAAGGCCCTCAGACCCTTCTAATGCCCCTCAGGGCATTTATAAAGGTTCCCAGACCCTTCTACTGCCCCTCAGGAGCATTCTAAAGGCCCCCAGACCCTTCTAATGCCCGACAGGGCCTTTCTAAAGGTCCCCAGACCCTTCTAGAGCCCCTGAAGACCCTTCTAAAGGCCCCCAGACCCTTCTAGAGCCCCTCAGGGCCTTTCTAAAGGCCTCCACACCCTTCTAATGACCCTCAAGACCCATGTAAAGGCCGCCAGACCCTTCTAGATTGCCTCAGGACCCATCTAAAAGCCCCCAGACCCTTCTAATGCCTTTCAGGACCCTTATGAAGGCCACAAGAACCTTCTAATGCCCCTCAGGACCTTTCTAAAGGCCCTCAGACCCTTCTAATGCCCCTCAGGGCATTTATAAAGCTTCCCAGACCCTTCTAGAGCCAGTCAGGACACTTATAAATGTCCCCAGACCCTTATAGAGCCCCTCAGGAGCATTCTTAAGGCCCCCAGACCCTTCTAATACCCCACAGGGCCTTTCTAAAGGTCCCCAGACCCTTCTGGAGCCCCTGAAGACCCTTCTAAGGGCCCCCAGACCCTTATAGAGCCCCTCAGGACCCTTCTAAAGTCCCCCAGACCCTGCTAATTCCCCTCAGGGCTTTTATAAGGGCACCCAGACCCTTCTAAAGCCCCTCAGGACCCTTATAAAGGCACCCAGACCCTTCTAGAGCCTCTCAGGACAGTTTTAAATGCCTCCAGACCCTTCTAGACCCCCTCAGGACCATTCTAAAGGCCCCCAGACCCTTCTAATGCCCCTCAGGGCATTTCTAAAGTACCCCAGACACTTCTAGAACCTCTCAGGGCCTTTCTATATGACCCCAGACCCTTGTAATGCCACTCAGGGCCTTTCTAAAAGCCGCGAGACCCTTATAATCCCCCTGAGGGCCTTTAAAACGGCCCCCCGACCCTTCTGGACCCCCTCAGGACGCTTCTAATAGCCCCCAGACCCTTCTAGAGCCCCTCAGCGCCTTTCTAAAGGCCTCCACACCCTTCTAATGACCCTCAAGACCCATGTAAAGGCCCCTAGACCCTTCTAGATTGCCTCAGGACCCATCTAAAAGCCCCCAGACCCTTCTAATGCCCCTCAGGGCCCTTCTAAAGGCCCTCAGACCCTTCTAATGCCCCTCAAGACCCATGTAAAGGCCCCTAGACCCTTCTAGATTGCCTCAGGACCCATCTAAAAGCCCCCAGACCCTTCTAATGCCTTTCAGGACCCTTATGAAGGCCACCAGACCCTTCTAATGCCCCTCAGGACCTTTCTAAAGGCCCTCAGACCCTTCTAATGCCCCTCAGGGCATTTATAAAGGTTCCCAGACCCTTCTAGAGCCCGTCAGGACCCTTATAAAGGCCCCCAGACCATTCTAGAGCCCCTCAGGACACTTCTAAAGGCCCGCAGACCATTCTAATGCCCGTCAGGGCCTTTATAAAGGCACCCAGACCCTTCTACTGCCCCTCAGGAGCATTCTAAATGCACCCAGACCCTTCTAATGCCGCTCAGGACCTTTCTAAAGGCCCCCAGACCCTTATAGAGCCCCTCAGGACCCTTCTAAAGTCCCCCAGACCCTGCTAATTCCCCTCAGGGCCCTTATAAAGGCACCCAGACCCTTCTAGAGCCTCTCAGGACAGTTTTAAATGCCTCCAGACCCTTCTAGACCCCCTCAGGTCCATTCTAAAGGCCCCCAGACCCTTCTAATGCCCCTCAGGGCCTTTCTAAAGTACCCCAGACACTTCTAGAACCTCTCAGGGCCTTTCTATATGACCCCAGACCCTTGTAATGCCCCTCAGGGCCTTTCTAAAGGCCCCCATACCCTTCTAATGCCCCTGAAGACCCTTCTAAAGGCCCCCAGACCCTTCTAGAGCCCCTCAGGACATTTCTAAAGGCACCCAGAACCTTCTAATGCCACTCAGGGCCTTTCTAAAGGCTGCGAGTCCCTTATAATCCCCCTAAGGACCTTTAAAAAGGCCCCCAGACCCTTCTGGACCCCCTCAGGACGCTTCTAATAGCCCCCAGACCATTCTACAGCCCCTCAGGGCCTTTCTAAAGGCCTCCACACCCTTCTAATGACCCTCAAGACCCATGTAAAGGCCCCCAGACCCTTCTAGATTGCGCAGGACCCATCTAAAAGCCCCCAGACCCTTCTAATGCATTTCAGGGCCTTTCTAAAGGCCTCCACACCCTTCTAATGACCCTCAAGACCCATGTAAAGGCCCCTAGACCCTTCTAGATTGCCTCAGGACCCATCTAAAAGCCCCCAGACCCTTCTAATGCCTTTCAGGACCCTTATGAAGGCCACAAGAACCTTCTAATGCCCCTCAGGACCTTTCTAAAGGCCCTTAGACCCTTCTAATGCCCCTCAGGGCATTTATAAAGGTTTCCAGACCCTTCTAGAGCCAATCAGGACACTTATAAAGGTCCCCAGACCCTTATAGAGCCCCTCAGGACCTTTTGAAAGGCCCCCAGACCCTTCTAATGCCCCACAGGGCCTTTCTAAAGGTCCCCAGACCCTTCTAGAGCCCCTGAAGACCCTTATAAGTGCCCCCAGACCCTTATAGAGCCCCTCAGGACCCTTCTAAAGTCCCCCAGACCCTGCTAATTGCCCTCAGGGCTTTTATAAGGGCACCCAGACCCTTCTAAAGCCCCTCAGGACCCTTATAAAGGCACCCAGACCCTTCTAGAGCCTCTCAGGACAGTTTTAAATGCCTCCAGACCCTTCTAGAACACCTCAGGACCATTCTAAAGGCCCCAAGACCCTTCTAATGCCCCTCAGGGCATTTATAAAGGTTCCCAGACCCTTCTAGAGCCCGTCAGGACACTTATAAAGGCCCCCAGACCATTCTAGAGCCCCTCAGGACACTTCTGAAGGCCCGGAGACCATTCTAATTCCGGTCAGGGCCTTTATAAAGGTCCCCAGACCCTTCTACTGCCCCTCAGGAGCATTCTAAAGGCCCCCAGACCCTTTTAATGCCACTCAGGGCCTTTCTAAAGGCCACGAGACCCTTATAATCACCCTGAGGGCCTTTAAAAAGGCCCCCAGACCCTTCTGGACCCCCTCAGGACGCTTCTAATAGCCCCCAGACCCTTCTAGAGCTCCTCAGGGCCTTTCTAAAGGCATCCACACCCTTCTAATGACCCTCAAGACCCATGTAAAGGCCCCCAGACCCTTCTAGATTGCCTCAGGACCCATCTAAAAGCCCCCAGACCCTTCTAATGCATTTCAGGGCCTTTCTAAAGGCCTCCACACCCTTCTAATGACCCTCAAGACCCATGTAAAGGCCCCTAGACCCTTCTAGATTGCCTCAGGACCCATCTAAAAGCCCCCAGACCCTTCTAATGCCTTTCAGGACCCTTATGAAGGCCACAAGACCCTTCTAATGCCCCTCAGGACCTTTCTAAAGGCCCTCAGACCCTTCTAATGCCCCTCAGGGCATTTATAAAGGTTCCCAGACCCTTCTACTGCCCCTCAGGAGCATTCTAAAGGCCCCCAGACCCTTCTAATGCACGACAGGGCCTTTCTAAAGGTCCCCAGACCCTTCTAGAGCCCCTGAAGACCCTTCTAAAGGCCCCCAGACCCTTCTAGAGCCCCTCAGGGCCTTTCTAAAGGCCTCCACACCCTTCTAATGACCCTCAAGACCCATGTAAAGGCCGCCAGACCCTTCTAGATTGCCTCAGGACCCATCTAAAAGCCCCCAGACCCTTCTAATGCCTTTCAGGACCCTTATGAAGGCCACAAGAACCTTCTAATGCCCCTCAGGACCTTTCTAAAGGCCCTCAGACCCTTCTAATGCCCCTCAGGGCATTTATAAAGCTTCCCAGACCCTTCTAGAGCCAGTCAGGACACTTATAAAGGTCCCCAGACCCTTATAGAGCCCCTCAGGAGCATTCTTAAGGCCCCCAGACCCTTCTAATACCCCACAGGGCCTTTCTAAAGGTCCCCAGACCCTTCTGGAGCCCCTGAAGACCCTTCTAAGGGCCCCCAGACCCTTATAGAGCCCCTCAGGACCCTTCTAAAGTCCCCCAGACCCTGCTAATTCCCCTCAGGGCTTTTATAAGGGCACCCAGACCCTTCTAAAGCCCCTCAGGACCCTTATAAAGGCACCCAGACCCTTCTAGAGCCTCTCAGGACAGTTTTAAATGCCTCCAGACCCTTCTAGACCCCCTCAGGACCATTCTAAAGGCCCCCAGACCCTTCTAATGCCCCTCAGGGCATTTCTAAAGTACCCCAGACACTTCTAGAACCTCTCAGGGCCTTTCTATATGACCCCAGACCCTTGTAATGCCACTCAGGGCCTTTCTAAAAGCCGCGAGACCCTTATAATCCCCCTGAGGGCCTTTAAAAAGGCCCCCAGACCCTTCTGGACCCCCTCAGGACGCTTCTAATAGCCCCCAGACCCTTCTAGAGCCCCTCAGTGCCTTTCTAAAGGCCTCCACACCCTTCTAATGACCCTCAAGACCCATGTAAAGGCCCCTAGACCCTTCTAGATTGCCTCAGGACCCATCTAAAAGCCCCCAGACCCTTCTAATGCCCCTCAGGGCCCTTCTAAAGGCCCTCAGACCCTTCTAATGCCCCTCAAGACCCATGTAAAGGCCCCTAGACCCTTCTAGATTGCCTCAGGACCCATCTAAAAGCCCCCAGACCCTTCTAATGCCTTTCAGGACCCTTATGAAGGCCACAAGACCCTTCTAATGCCCCTCAGGACCTTTCTAAAGGCCCTCAGACCCTTCTAATGCCCCTCAGGGCATTTATAAAGGTTCCCAGACCCTTCTAGAGCCCCTCAGGACACTTCTGAAGGCCCGCAGACCATTCTAATGCCCGTCAGGGCCTTTATAAAGTTCCCCGGACCCTTCTACTGCCCCTCAGGAGCATTCTAAAGGCCCCCAGACCCTTCTAATGCCTCACAGGGCCTTTCTAAAGGTCCCCAGACCCTTCTAGAGCCCCTGAAGACCCTTCTAAAGACCCCAGACCCTTATAGAGCCCCTCAGGACCCTTCTAAAGTCCCCCAGACCCTGCTAATTGCCCTCAGGGCTTTTATAAGGGCACCCAGACCCTTATAATGCCCCTCAGGACCCTTATAAAGGCACCCAGACCCTTCTAGAGCCTCTCAGGACAGTTTTAAATGCCTCCAGACCCTTCTAGACCCCCTCAGGACCATTCTATAGGCCCCCAGACTCTTCTAATGCCCCTCAGGGCCTTTCTAAAGGCCCCCATACTTTTGTAATGCCCCTCACGTCATTTCTAAAGGCACCCAGACCCTTCTAATGCCACTCAGGGCCTTTCTAAAGGCCGCGAGACCCTTATAATCCCCCTGAGGGCCTTTAAAAAGGCCCCCAGACCCTTCTGGACCCCCTCAGGACGCTTCTAATAGCCCCCAGACCCTTCTAGAGCTCCTCAGGGCCTTTCTAAAGGCCTCCACACCCTTCTAATGACCCTCAAGACCCCTGTAAAGGCCGCGAGACCCTTCTAGATTGCCTCAGGACCCATCTAAAAGCCCCCAGACCCTTCTAATGCCTTTCAGGACCCTTATCAAGGCCACAAGACCCTTCTAATGCCCCTCAGGACCTTTCTAAAGGCCCTCAGACCCTTCTAATGCCCCTCAGGGCATTTATAAAGGTCCCCAGACCCTTATAGAGCCCCTCAGGAGCATTCTAAAGGCCCCCAGACCCTTCTAATGCCCCACAGGGCCTTTCTAAAGGTCCCCAGACCCTTCTAGAGCCCCTGAAGACCCTTCTAAGGGCCCCCAGACCCTTATAGAGCCCCTCAGGACCCTTCTAAAGTCCCCCAGACCCTGCTAATTCCCCTCAGGGCTTTTATAAGGGCACCCAGACCCTTCTAAAGCCCATCAGGACCCTTATAAGGGCACCCAGACCCTTCTAGAGCCTCTCAGGACAGTTTTAAATGCCTCCAGACCCTTCTAGACCCCCTCAGGACCATTCTAAAGGCCCCCAGACCCTTCTAATGCCCCTAAGGGCATTTCTAAAGTACCCCAGACACTTCTAGAACCTCTCAGGGCCTTTCTATATGACCCCAGACCCTTGTAATGCCACTCAGGGCCTTTCTAAAAGCCGCGAGACCCTTATAATCCCCCTGAGGGCCTTTAAAAAGGCCCCCAGACCCTTCTGGACCCCCTCAGGACGCTTCTAATAGCCCCCAGACCCTTCTAGAGCCCCTCAGGGCCTTTCTAAAGGCCTCCACACCCTTCTAATGACCCTCAAGACCCATGTAAAGGCCCCTAGACCCTTCTAGATTGCCTCAGGACCCATCTAAAAGCCCCCAGACCCTTCTAATGCCCCTCAGGGCCCTTCTAAAGGCCCTCAGACCCTTCTAATGCCCCTCAAGACCCATGTAAAGGCCCCTAGACCTTTCTAGATTGCCTCAGGACCCATCTAAAAGCCCCCAGACCCTTCTAATGCCTTTCAGGACCCTTATGAAGGCCACAAGACCCTTCTAATGCCCCTCAGGACCTTTCTAAAGGCCCTCAGACCCTTCTAATGCCCCTCAGGGCATTTATAAAGGTTCCCAGACCCTTCTAGAGCCCCTCAGGACACTTCTGAAGGCACGCAGACCATTCTAATGCCCGTCAGGGCCTTTATAAAGGTCCCCGGACCCTTCTAATGCCCCTCAGGAGCATTCTAAAGGCCCCCAGACCCTTCTAATGCCTCACAGGGCCTTTCTAAAGGTCCCCAGACCCTTCTAGAGCCCCTGAAGACCCTTCTAAAGACCCCAGACCCTTATAGAGCCCCTCAGGACCCTTCTAAAGTCCCCCAGACCCTGCTAATTGCCCTCAGGGCTTTTATAAGGGCACCCAGACCCTTATAATGCCCCTCAGGACCCTTATAAAGGCACCCAGACCCTTCTAGAGCCTCTCAGGACAGTTTTAAATGCCTCCAGACCCTTCTAGACCCCCTCAGGACCATTCTATAGGCCCCCAGACCCTTCTAATGCCCCTCAGGGGCTTTCTAAAGGCCCCCATACTTTTGTAATGCCCCTCACGTCATTTCTAAAGGCACCCAGACCCTTCTAATGCCACTCAGGGCCTTTGTAAAGGCCGCGAGACCCTTATAATCCCCCTGAGGGCCTTTAAAAAGGCCCCCAGACCCTTCTGGACCCCCTCAGGACGCTTCTAATAGCCCCCAGACCCTTCTAGAGCTCCTCAGGGCCTTTCTAAAGGCCTCCACACCCTTCTAATGACCCTCAAGACCCCTGTAAAGGCCGCGAGGCCCTTCTAGATTGCCTCAGGACCCATCTAAAAGCCCCCAGACCCTTCTAATGCCTTTCAGGACCCTTATCAAGGCCACAAGACCCTTCTAATGCCCCTCAGGACCTTTCTAAAGGCCCTCAGACCCTTCTAATGCCCCTCAGGGCATTTATAAAGGTCCCCAGACCCTTATAGAGCCCCTCAGGAGCATTCTAAAGGCCCCCAGACCCTTCTAATGCCCCACAGGGCCTTTCTAAAGGTCCCCAGACCCTTCTAGAGCCCCTGAAGACCCTTCTAAGGGCCCCCAGACCCTTATAGAGCCCCTCAGGACCCTTCTAAAGTCCCCCAGACCCTGCTAATTCCCCTCAGGGCTTTTATAAGGGCACCCAGACCCTTCTAAAGCCCATCAGGACCCTTATAAGGGCACCCAGACCCTTCTAGAGCCTCTCAGGACAGTTTTAAATGCCTCCAGACCCTTCTAGACCCCCTCAGGACCATTCTAAAGGCACCCAGACCCTTCTAATGCCCCTCAGGGCATTTCTAAAGTACCCCAGACACTTCTAGAACCTCTCAGGGCCTTTCTATATGACCCCAGACCCTTGTAATGCCACTCAGGGCCTTTCTAAAAGCCGCGAGACCCTTATAATCCCCCTGAGGGCCTTTAAAAAGGCCCCCAGACCCTTCTGGACCCCCTCAGGACGCTTCTAATAGCCCCCAGACCCTTCTAGAGCCCCTCAGCGCCTTTCTAAAGGCCTCCACACCCTTCTAATGACCCTCAAGACCCATGTAAAGGCCCCTAGACCCTTCTAGATTGCCTCAGGACCCATCTAAAAGCCCCCAGACCCTTCTAATGCCCCTCAGGGCCCTTCTAAAGGCCCTCAGACCCTTCTAATGCCCCTCAAGACCCATGTAAAGGCACCCAGACCCTTCTAGAGCCTCTCAGGACAGTTTTAAATGCCTCCAGACCCTTCTAGACCCCCTCAGGACCATTCTATAGGCCCCCAGACCCTTCTAATGCCCCTCAGGGCCTTTCTAAAGGCCCCCATACTTTTGTAATGCCCCTCACGTCATTTCTAAAGGCACCCAGACCCTTCTAATGCCACTCAGGGCCTTTCTAAAGGCCGCGGGTCCCTTATAATCCCCCTGAGGGCCTTTAAAAAGGCCCCCAGACCCTTCTGGACCCCCTCAGGATGCTTCTAATAGCCCCCAGACCCTTCTAGAGCTCCTCAGGGCCTTTCTAAAGGCCTCCACACCCTTCTAATGACCCTCAAGACCCATGTAAAGGCCGCCAGACCCTTCTAGATTGCCTCAGGACCCATCTAAAAGCCCCCAGACCCTTCTAATGCCTTTCAGGACCCTTATCAAGGCCACAAGACCCTTCTAATGCCCCTCAGGACCTTTCTAAAGGCCCTCAGACCCTTCTAATGCCCCTCAGGGCATTTATAAAGGTCCCCAGACCCTTATAGAGCCCCTCAGGAGCATTCTAAAGGCCCCCAGACCCTTCTAATGCCCCACAGGGCCTTTCTAAAGGTCCCCAGACCCTTCTAGAGCCCCTGAAGACCCTTCTAAAGGCCCCCAGACCCTTATAGAGCCCCTCAGGACCCTTCTAAAGTCCCCCAGACCCTGCTAATTCCCCTCAGGGCTTTTATAAGGGCGCCCAGACCCTTCTAAAGCCCATCAGGACCCTTATAAAGGCACCCAGACCCTTCTAGAGCCTCTCAGGACAGTTTTAAATGCCTCCAGACCCTTCTAGACCCCCTCAGGACCATTCTAAAGGCCCCCAGACCCTTCTAATGCCCCTCAGGGCATTTCTAAAGTACCCCAGACACTTCTAGAACCTCTCAGGGCCTTTCTATATGACCCCAGACCCTTGTAATGCCACTCAAAGCCTTTCTAAAAGCCGCGAGACCCTTATAATCCCCCTGAGGGCCTTTAAAAAGGCCCCCAGACCCTTCTGGACCCCCTCAGGACGCTTCTAATAGCCCCCAGACCCTTCTAGAGCCCGTCAGCGCCTTTCTAAAGGCCTCCACACCCTTCTAATGACCCTCAAGACCCATGTAAAGGCCCCTAGACCCTTCTAGATTGCCTCAGGACCCATCTAAAAGCCCCCAGACCCTTCTAATGCCTTTCAGGACCCTTATGAAGGCCACAAGACCCTTCTAATGCCCCTCAGGACCTTTCTAAAGGCCCTCAGACCCTTCTAATGCCCCTCAGGGCATTTATAAAGGTTCCCAGACCCTTCTAGAGCCCGTCAGGACACTTATAAAGGCCCCCAGACCATTCTAGAGCCCCTCAGGACACTTCTGAAGGCCCGCAGACCATTCTAATGCCCGTCAGGGCCTTTATAAAGGTCCCCAGACCCTTCTACTGCCCCTCAGAAGCATTCTAAAGGCACCCAGACCCTTCTAATGCCTCACAGGGCCTTTCTAATTGTCCCCAGACCCTTCTAGAGCCCCTGAAGACCCTTCTAAAGACCCCAGACCCTTATAGAGCCCCTCAGGACCCTTCTAAAGTCCCCCAGACCCTGCTAATTCCCCTCAGGGCTTTTATAAGGCCACCCAGACCCTTCTAATGCCCCTCAGGACCCTTATAAAGGCACCCAGACCCTTCTAGAGCCTCTCAGGACAGTTTTAAATGCCTCCAGACCATTCTAGACCCCCTCAGGACCATTTTAAAGGCCCCCAGACCCTTCTAATGCCCCTCAGGACCCTTCTAAAGGCCCCCAGACCCTTCTAATGCCCCTCAGGGCCTTTCTAAAGTACCCCAGACACTTCTAGAACCTCTCAGGGCCTTTCTATATGACCCCAGACCCTTCTAATGCCCCTCAGGGCCTTTCTAAAGGCCCCCAGACCCTTCTAATGCCCCTCAGGACATTTCTAAAGGCCCCCAGACCCTTCTAGAGCCCCTCAGGAAATTTCTAAAGGCACCCAGACCCTTCTAATGCCCCTCAGGGCCTTTCTAAAGGCCCTCAGACCCTTCTAATGCCCCTCAGGGCATTTATAAAGGTTCCCAGACCCTTCTAGAGCCCGTCAGGAGCCTTATAAAGGCCCCCAGAACATTCTAGAGCCCCTCAGGACACTTCTAAATGCCTGCAGACCCTGCTAATTCCCCTCAGGGCTTTTATAAGGGCACCCAGACCCTTCTAATGTCCCTCAAAACCCTTATAAAGGCCCCCAGACCATTCTAGAGCCCCTCAGGACACTTCTAAAGGCCCCCAGACCCTTCTACACCCGCTCAGGACATTTCTAAAGGCACCCAGACCCTTCTAATGCCACTCAGGGCCTTTCTAAAGGCCGCGAGACCCTTATAATCCCCCTGAGGGCCTTTAAAAAGGCCCCCAGACCCTCCGGGACCCCCTCAGGATGCTTCTAATAGCCCCCAGACCCTTCTAATGCATTTCAGGGCCTTTCTAAAGGCCTCCACACCCTTCTAATGACCCTCAAGACCCATGTAAAGGCCCCCAGACCCTTCTAGATTGCCTCAGGACCCATCTAAAAGCCCCCAGTCCCTTCTAATGCCTTTCAGGACCCTTATGAAGGCCACAAGACCCTTCTAATGCCCCTCAGGACCTTTCTAAAGGCCCTCAGACCCTTCTAATGCCCCTCAGGGCATTTATAAAGGTTCCCAGACCCTTCTAGAGCCCGTCAGGACCCTTATAAATGCCCCCAGACCATTCTAGAGCCCCTCAGGACACTTCTAAAGGCCCACAGACCATTCTAATGCCCGTCAGGGCCTTTATAAAGGTCCTCAGAACCTTCTACTGCACCTCAGGAGCATTCTAAAGGCCTCCAGACCCTTCTAATGCCCCACAGGGCCTTTCTAAAGGTCCCCAGACCCTTCTAGAGCCCCTGAAGACCCTTCTAAAGGCCCCCAGACCCTTATAGAGCCCCTCAGGACCCTTCTAAAGTCCCCCAGACCCTGCTAATTCCTTTCAGGGCTTTTATAAGGGCACCCAGACCCTTCTAAGGCCCCTCAGGACCCTTATAAAGGCACCCAGACCCTTCTAGAGCCTCTCAGGACAGTTTTAAATGCCTCCAGACCCTTCTAGACCCCCTCAGGACAATTCTAAAGGCCCACAGACTCTTCTAATGCCCCTCAGGACATTTCTAAAGGCCCCCAGACCCTTCTAGAGCCCCTCAGGACATATCTAAAGGCCCCCAGACCCTTCTAGAGCCCCTCAGGACATTTCTAAAGGCAACCAGAGCCTTCTAATGCCACTCAGGGCCTTTCTAAAGGCTGCGAGACCCTTATAATCCCCCTAAGGACCTTTAAAAAGGCCCCCAGACCTTCTGGACCCCCTCAGGACGCTTCTAATAGCCCCCAGACCCTTCTAGAGCCCCTCAGGGCCTTTCTAAAGGCCTCCACACCCTTCTAATGACCCTCAAGACCCATGTAAAGGCCCCCAGACCCTTCTGGATTGCCGCAGGACCCATCTAAAAGCCCCCAGACCCTTCTAATGCCCCTCAGGACCCTTCTAAAGGCGCCCAGACCATTCTAATGCCCCTCAGGACCCTTCTAAAGTCCCCCAGACCCTGCTAATTCCACTCAGGGCTATTATAAGGGCCTCAAGACCCTTCAAATGCCCCTCAGGACCCTTATAAAGGCACCCAGACCCTTCTAGAGCCTCTCAGGACAGTTTTAAATGCCTCCAGACCCTTCTAGACCCCCTCAGGAACATTCTAAAGGCCCCCAGACCCTTCTAATGCCCCTCAGGACCCTTCTAAAGGCCCCCAGACCCTTCTAATGCACCTCAGGGCCTTTCTAAAGTACCCCAGACACTTCTAGAATCTCTCAGGGCCTTTCTATATGACACCAGACATTTTTAATGCCCCTCAGGGCCTTTCTAAAGGCCGCCATACCCTTCAAGAGCCACTCAGGACATTTCTAAAGGCACCCAGAACCTTCTAATGCAACTCAGGGCCTTTCTAAAGGCTGCGAGACCCTTATAATCCCCCTGAGGACCTTTAAAAAGGCCCCCAGACCATTCTGGACCCACTCAGGACGCTTCTAATAGACCCCAGACCCTTCTAGAGCCCCTCAGGGCCTTTCTAAAGGCCTCCACACCCTTCTAATGACCCTCAAGACCCATGTAAAGGCCCCTAGACCCTTCTAGATTGCCTCAGGACCCATCTAAAAGCCCCCAGACCCTTCTAATGCCTTTCAGGACCCTTATGAAGGCAACAAGACCCTTCTAGAGCCCCTCAGGACCTTTCTAAAGGCCCTCAGACCCTTCTAATGCCCCTCAGGGCATTTATAGTGGTTCCCAGACCCTTCTAGACCCCCTCAGGACCATTCTAAAGGCCCCCAGACCCTTCTAATGCCCCACAGGGCCTTTCTAAAGGTCCCCAGACCCTTCTAGAGCCCCTGAAGACCCTTCTAAAGGCCCCCAGACCCTTATAGAGTCCCTCAGGACCCTTCTGAAGTCCTCCAGACCCTGCTAATTCTCCTCAGGGCTTTTATAAGGGCACCCAGTACCTTCTAATGCCCCTCAGGACCCTTATAAAGGCACCCAGACCCTTCTAGAGCCTCTCAGGACAGTTTTAAATGCCTCCAGACCCTTCTAGACCCCCTCAGGACCATTCTAAAGGCCCCCAGACCCTTCTAATGACCCTCAGGGCCTTTCTAAATGCCCCCAGACCCTTGTAATGCCCCTAAGGGCCTTTTTAAAGGCCCCCAGACCCTTCTAATGCCCCTCAGGACATTTCTAAAGGCCCCCAGACCATTCTAGACCCGCTCAGGACATTTGTAAAGGCACCCAGACCCTTCTAATGCCCCACAGGGCCTTTCTAAAGGTCCCCAGACCCTTCTAGAGACCCGGAAGACCCTTCTAAAGACCCCAGACCCTTATAGAGCCCCTCAGGACCGTTCTAAAGTCCCCCAGACCCTGCTAATTGCCCTCAGGGCTTTTATAAGGGCACCCAGACCCTTATAATGCCCCTCAGGACCCTTATAAAGGCACCCAGACCCTTCTAGAGCCTCTCAGGACAGTTTTAAATGCCTCCAGACCCTTCTAGACCCCCTCAGGACCATTCTATAGGCCCCCAGACCCTTCTAATGCCCCTCAGGGCCTTTCTAAAGGCCCCCATACTTTTTTAATGCCCCTCACGTCATTTCTAAAGGCACCCAGACCCTTCTAATGCCACTCAGGGCCTTTCTAAAGGCCGCGAGACCCTTATAATCCCCCTGAGGGCCTTTAAAAAGGCCCCCAGACCCTTCTGGACCCCCTCTGGACGCTTCTAATAGCCCCCAGACCCTTCTAGAGCCCCTCAGGGCCTTTCTAAAGGCCTCCACACCCTTCTAATGACTTTCAAGACCCATGTAAAGGCCCCTAGACCCTTCTAGATTGCCTCAGGACCCATCTAAAAGCCCCCAGACCCTTCTAATGCCTTTCAGGACCCTTATGAAGGCCACCAGACCCTTCTAATGCCCCTCAGGACCTTTCGAAAGGCCCTCAGACCCTTCTAATGCCCCTCAGGGCATTTATAAAGGTTCCCAGACCCTTCTAGAGCCCGTCAGGACCCTTATAAAGGCCCCCAGAACATTCTAGAGCCCCTCAGGACACTTCTAAAGTCCCCCAGACCCTGCTAATTCCCCTCAGGGCTATTATAAGGACACCCAGACCCTTCTAATGCCCCTCAAGACACTTATAAAGGCACCCAGACCCTTCTAGAGCCTCTCAGGACAGTTTTAAATGCCTCCAGACCCTTCTAGACCCCCTCAGGACCATTCTAAAGGCCCCCAGACCCTTCTAATGCCCCTCAGGACCATTCTAATGGCCCCCAGACCCTTCTAATGCCCCTCAGGGCCTTTCTAAAGGCCCCCAGGCCCTTCTAATGCCCATCAGGACCCTTCTAAAGGCCCCCAGACCCTTCTAATGCCCCTCAGGGCCTTTCTAAAGTACCCCATACACTTCTAGAACCTCTCAGGGCCTTTCTATATGACCCCAGACCCTTGTAATGCCACTCAGGGCCTTTCTAAAGGCTGCGAGACCCTTATAATCCCCCTGAGGACCTTTAAAAAGGCCCCCAGACCCTTCTGGACCCCCTCAGGATGCTTCTAATAGCCCCCAGACCCTTATAGAGCCCCTCAGGGCCATTCTAAAGGCCTCCACACCCTTCTAATGACCCTCAAGACCCATGTAAAGGACCCCAGACCCTTCTAGATTGCCTCAGGACCCATCTAAAAGACCCCAGACCCTTCTAATGCATTTCAGGACCCTTATGAAGGCCACAAGACCCTTGTAATGCCCCTCAGGACCTTTCTAAAGGCCCTCAGACCCTTTTAATGCCCCTCAGGGCATTTATAAAGGTTCCCAGACCCTTCTAGAGCCCGTCAGGACCCTTATAAAGGCCCCCAGACCATTCTAGAGCCCCTCAGGACACTTCTAAAGGCCCCCAGACCCTTCTACACCCGCTCAGGACATTTCTAAAGGCACCCAGACCCTTCTAGAGCCCCTGAAGACCCTTATAAAGGCCCCCAGACCCTTATAGAGTCCCTCAGGACCCTTCTGAAGTCCTCCAGACCCTGGTAATTCTCCTCAGGGCTTTTATAAGGGCACCCAGTCCGTTCTAATGCCCCTCAGGACCCTTATAAAGGCACCCAGACCCTTATAGAGCCTCTCAGGACAGTTTTAAATGCCTCCAGACCCTTCTAGACCCCCTCAGGACCATTCTAAAGGCCCCCAGACCCTTCTAATGCCCCTCAGGGCCTTTCTAAAGGCCCCCAGACCCTTGTAATGCCCCTCAGGGCCTTTTTAAAGGCCCACAGACCCTTCTAATGCCCCTCAGGACATTTCTAAAGGCCCCCAGACCCTTCTAGACCCGCTCAGGACATTTCTAAAGGCACCCAGACCCTTCTAATGCCACTCAGGGCCTTTCTAAAGGCCGCGAGACCCTTATAATCCCCCTGAGGGCCTTTAAAAAGGCCCCCAGACCCTTCTCGAACACCTCAGGACGCTTCTAATAGCCCCCAGACCCTTCTAGAGCCCCTCAGGGCCTTTCTAAAGGCCTCCACACCCTTCTAATGACTCTCAAGACCCATGTAAAGGCCCCCAGACCCTTCTAGATTGCCTCAGGACCCATCTAAAATCCCCCAGACCCTTCTAATGCCTTTCAGGACCATTATGAAGGCCAGAAGACCCTTCTAATGCCCCTCAGGACCTTTCTAAAGGCCCTCAGACCCTTCTAATGCCCCTCAGGGCATTTATAAAGGTTCCCAGACCCTTCTAGAGCCCGTCAGGACCCTTATAAAGGCCCCCAGACCATTCTAGAGCCCCTCAGGACACTTCTAAAGGCCCACAGACCATTCTAATGCCCGTCAGGTCCTTTATAAAGGTCCTCAGAACCTTCTACTGCCCCTCAGGAGCATTCTAAAGGCCCCCAGACCCTTCTAATGCCCCACAGGGCCTTTCTAAAGGTCCCCAGACCCTTCTAGAGCCCCTGAAGACCCTTCTAAAGGCCCCAAGACCCTTATAGAGCCCCTCAGGACCCTTCTAAAGTCCCCCGGACCCTGCTAATTCCCCTCAGGGCTTTTATAAGGGCACCCAGACCCTTCTAAGGCCCCTCAGGACCCTTATAAAGGCACCCAGACCCTTCTAGAGCCTCTCAGGACAGTTTTAAATGCCTCCAGACCCTTCTAGACCCCCTCAGGACAATTCTAAAGGCCCACAGACCCTTCTAATGCCCCTCAGGACCCTTCTAAAGGCCCCCAGACCCTTCTAATGCCCCTCAGGGCCTTTCTAAAGTACCCCAGACACTTCTAGAACCTCTCAGGCCCTTTCTATATGATCCGAGACCCTTGTAATGCCCCTCAGGGCCTTTCTAAAGACCCCCATACCCTTCTAATGCCCCTCAGGACATTTCTAATGGCCCCCAGACCCTCCTAGAGCCCCTCAGGACATATCTAAAGGCCCCCAGACCCTTCTAGAGCCCCTCAGGACATATCTAAAGGCACCCAGAGCCTTCTAATGCCACTCAGGGCCTTTCTAAAGGCTGCGAGACCCTTATAATCCCCCTAAGGACCTTTAAAAAGGCCACCAGACCCTTCTGGACCCCCTCAGGACGCTTCTAATAGCCCCTAGACCCTTCTAGAGCCCCTCAGGGCCTTTCTAAAGGCCTCCACACCCTTCTAATGACCCTCAAGACCCATGTAAAGGCCCCCAGACCCTTCTAGATTGCCTCAGGACCCATCTAAAAGCCCCCAGACCCTTCTAATGCCCCTCAGGACCATTCTAAATGCGCCCAGACCATTCTAATGCCCCTCAGGACCCTTCTAAAGTCCCCCAGACCCTGCTAATTCCACTCAGGGCTATTATAAGGGCCACAAGACCCTTCAAATGCCCCTCAGGACCCTTATAAAGGCACCCAGACCCTTCTAGAGCCTCTCAGGAAAGTTTTAAATGCCTCCAGACCCTTCTAGACCCCCTCAGGAACATTCTAAAGGCCCCCAGACACTTCTAATGCCCCTGAGGACCTTTCTAAAGGTCCCCAGACCCTTCTAATTCCCCTCAGGGCCTTTCTAAAGTACCCCAGACACTTCTAGAACCTCTCAGGGCCTTTCTATATGACACCAGACCCTTTAATGCCCCTCAGGGCCTTTCTAAAGGCCCCCATACCATTCTAATGACCCTCAGGACATTTCTAAAGGCCCCCAGACCCTTCAAGAGCCCCTCAGGACATTTCTAAAGGCACCCAGAACCTTCTAATGCAACTAAGGGCCTTTCTAAAGGCTGCGAGACCCTTATAATCCCCCTGAGGACCTTTAAAAAGGCCCCCAGACCCTTCTGGACCCCCTCAGGACGCTTCTAATAGACCCCAGACCCTTCTAGAGCCCCTCAGGGCCTTTCTAAAGGCCTCCACACCCTTCTAATGACCCTCAAGACCCATGTAAAGGCCCCTAGACCCTTCTAGATTGCCTCAGGACCCATCTAAAAGCCCCCAGACCCTTCTAATGCCTTTCAGGACCCTTATGAAGGCCAGAAGACCCTTCTAGAGCCCCTCAGGACCTTTCTAAAGGCCCTCAGACCCTTCTAATGCCCCTCAGGGCATTTATAGTGGTTCCCAGACCCTTCTAGACCCCCTCAGGAGCATTCTAAAGGCCCCCAGACCCTTCTAATGCCCCACAGGGCCTTTCTAAAGGTCCCCAGACCATTCTAGAGCCCCTGAAGACCCTTCTAAAGGCCCCCAGACCCTTATAGAGCCCCTCAGGACCCTTCTGAAGTCCTCCAGACCCTGCTAATTCTACTCAGGGCTTTTATAAGGGCACCCAGACCCTTCTAATGCCCCTCAGGACCCTTATAAAGGCACCCAGACCCTTCTAGAGCCTCCCAGGACAGTTTTAAATGCCTCCAGACCCTTCTAGACCCCCTCAGGACCATTCTAAAGGCCCCCATACCCTTGTAATGCCCCTCAGGTCATTTCTAAAGGCCCTCAGACCCTTCTAATGCCCCTCAGGGCATTTATAAAGGTTCCCAGACCCTTCTAGAACCCGTCAGGACACTTATAAAGGTCCCCAGACCCTTCAACTGCCCCTCAGGAGCATTCTAAAGGCCTCCAGACCCTTCTAATGCCCCACATGGCCTTTCTAAAGGTCCCCAGACCCTTCTAGAGCCCCTGAAGACCCTTCTAAAGGCCCCCAGACCCTTATAGAGCCCCTCAGGACCCTTCTAAAGTCCCCCAGACCCTGCTAATTCCCCTCAGGGCTTTTATAAAGGCACCCAGACCCTTCTAGAGCCTCTGAGACAGTTTTAAATGCCTCCAGACCCTTCTAGACCCCCTCAGGACCATTCTAAAGGCCCCCAGACCCTTCTAATGCCCCTCAGGGCCTTTCTATATGACCCCAGGCCCTTTTAATGCCACTCAGGGCCTTTCTAAAGGCCGCGAGACCCTTATAATCCCCCTGAGGGCCTTTAAAAAGGCCCCCAGACCCTTCTGGAAACACTCAGGACGCTTCTAATAGCCCCCAGACCCTTCTAGAGCCCCTCAGGTCCTTTCGAAAGGCCTCCACACCCTTCTAATGACCCTCAAGACCCATGTAAAGGCCCCTAGACCCTTCTAGATTGCCTCAGGACCCATTTAAAAGCCCCCAGACCCTTCTAATGCCTTTCAGGACCCTTATGAAGGCCACAAGACCCTTCTAATGCCCCTCAGGACCTTTCTAAATGCCCTCAGACCTTTCTAATGCCCCTCAGGGCATTTATAAAGGTTCCCAGACCCTTCTAGAGCCCGTCAGGACCCTTATAAAGGCCCCCAGACCATTCTAGAGCCCCTCAGGACACTTCTAAATCCCGCAGACCATTCTAATGCCCGTCAGGGCCTTTATAAAGATCCCCAGACCCTTCTACTGCCGCTCAGGAGCATTCTAAAGGCCCCCAGACCCTTATAATGCCCCACAGGGCCTTTCTAAAGGTCCCCAGACCCTTCTAGAGCCCCTGAAGACCCTTCTAAAGGCCCCCAGACCCTTACAGAGCCCCTCAGGGCCTTTCTAAAGGCCTCCACACCATTCTAATGACCCTCAAGACCCATTTAAAGGCCCCCAGACCCTTCTAGATTGCCTCAGGACCCATCTAAAAGCACCCAGACCCTTCTAATGCCTTTCAGGGCATTTCTAAAGGCCTCCACACCCTTCTAATGACCCTCAAGACCCATGTAAAGGCCCCTAGACCCTTCTAGAGTGCCTCAGGACCCATCTAAAAGCCCCCAGAGCGTTCTAATGCCTTTCAGGACCCTTATGAAGGCCACAAGACCCTTCTAATGCCCCTCAGGGCATTTATAAAGGTTCCCAGACCATTCTAGAGCCCGTCAGGGCCGTTATAAAGGCCCCCAGAACATTCTAGAGCCTCTAAGGACACTTCTAAATCCCGCAGACCATTCTAATGCCCGTCAGGGCCTTTATAAACGTCCCCAGACCCTTCTACTGCCCCTCAGGAGCATTCTAAAGGCCCCCAGACCCTTCTAATGCCCCACAGGGCCTTTCTAAAGGTCCCCAGACCCTTCTAGAGCCCCTTAAGACCCTTCTAAAGCCCCCAGACCATTCTAGAGCCCCTCAGGACACTTCTAAGGACCCAGACCCTGCTAATTCCTTTTAGGGCTTTTATAAGGGCACCCAGACCCTTCTAATGCCCCTCAGGACCCTTATAAAGGCACCCAGACCCTTATAGAGCCTCTCAGGACAGTTTTAAATGTTTCCAGACCCTTCTAATGCCCCTCAGGACCCTTCTAAAGGCCCCCAGACCCTTCTAATGCCCCTCAGGGCCTTTCTAAAGGCCCCCATACCCTTCTAATGCCCCTCAGGTCTTTTTAAAAGGCACCCAGACCCTTCTAATGCCACTCAGGGCATTTCTAAAGGCCGTGAGACCCTTATACTCCCCCTGAGGGCCTTTAAAAAGGCCCCCAGACCCTTCCAGACCCCCTCAGGACGCTTCTAATAGCCCCCAGACCCTTCTAGAGCCCCTCAGGGCCTTTCTAAAGGCCTCCACACCCTTCTAATGACCATCAAAACCCATGTAAAGGCCCCCAGACCCTTCTAGATTGCCTCAGGACCCATCTAAAAGCCCCCAGACCCTTCTAATGCCTTTCAGGGCCTTTCTAAAGGCCTCCACACCCTTCTAATGACCCTCAAGACCCATGTAAAGGCCCCTAGACCCTTCTAGATTGCCTCAGGACCCATCTAAAAGCCCCCAGACCCTTCTAATGCCTTTCAGGACCCTTATGAAGGCCACAAGACCCTTCTAATGCCCCTCAGGACCTTTCTAAAGGCCCTCAGACCCTTCTAATGCCCCTCAGGGGATTTATAAAGGTTCCCAGACCCTTCTAGAGCCCGTCAGGACCCTTATAAAGGCCCCCAGACCATTCTAGAGCCCCTCAGGACACTTCTAAAGGCCTGCAGACCTTTCTAATGACCGTCAGGGCCTTTCTAAAGGTCCACAGACCATTCTACTGCCCCTCAGGAGCATTCTAAAGGCCCCCAGACCCTTCTAATGCCCCACAGGGCCTTTCTAAAGGTCCCCAAACCCTTCTAGAGCCCCTGAAGACCCTTCTAAAGGCCCCCAGACCCTTATAGAGCCCCTCAGGACCCTTCTAAAGGCCCCCAGACCCTTCTAATGCCCCACAGGGCCTTTCTAAAGGTCCCCAGACCCTTCTAGAGCACCTGAAGACCCTTCTAAAGGCCCCCAGACCCTTATAGAGCCCCTCAGGACCCTTCTGAAGTCCCCCAGACCCTGCTAATTCTCCTCAGGGCTTTTATAAGGGCACCCAGACCCTTCTAATGCCCCTCAGGACCCTTATAAAGGCACCCAGACCCTTCTAGAGCCTCTCAGGACAGTTTTAAATGCCTCCAGACCCTTCTAGACCCCCTCAGGACCATTCTAAAGGCCCCCAGACCCTTCTAATGCCCCTCAGGGCCTTTCTATTGGCCCCCATACCCTTCTAATGCCCCTCAGGTCATTTCTAAAGGCACCCAGACCCTTCTAATGCCACTCAGGGCCTTTCTAAAGGCCGCGAGACCCTTATAATCACCCTGAGGGCCTTTAAAAAGGCCCCCAGACCCTTCTGGACCCCCTCAGGACACTTCTAATAGCCCCCAGACCCTTCTAGAGCCCTTCAGGGCCTTTCTAAAGGCCTCCACACCCTTCTAATGACCCTCAAGACCCATGTAAAGGCCCCTAGACCCTTCTAGAGTGCCTCAGGACCCATCTAAAAGCCCCCAGAGCGTTCTAATGCCTTTCAGGACCCTTATGAAGGCCACAAGACCCTTCTAATGCCCCTCAGGGCATTTATAAAGGTTCCCAGACCATTCTAGAGCCCGTCAGGGCCGTTATAAAGGCCCCCAGAACATTCTAGAGCCTCTCAGGACACTTCTAAATCCCGCAGACCATTCTAATGCCCGTCAGGGCCTTTATAAACGTCCCCAGACCCTTCTACTGCCCCTCAGGAGCATTCTAAAGGCCCCCAGACCCTTCTAATGCCCCACAGGGCCTTTCTAAAGGTCCCGAGACCCTTCTAGAGCCCCTGAAGACCCTTCTAAAGCCCCCAGACCCTTATAGAGCCCCTCAGGACACTTCTAAGGACCCAGACCCTGCTAATTCCTTTTAGGGCTTTTATAAGGGCACCCAGACCCTTCTAATGCCCCTCAGGACCCTTATAAAGGCACCCAGACCCTTCTAGAGCCTCTCAGGACAGTTTTAAATGCCTCCAGACCCTTCTAATGCCCCTCAGGACCCTTCTAAAGGCCCCCAGACCCTTCTAATGCCCCTCAGGGCCTTTCTAAAGGCCCCCATACCCTTCTAATGCCCCTCAGGTCTTTTTAAAAGGCACCCAGACCCTTCTAATGCCACTCAGGGCATTTCTAAAGGCCGTGAGACCCTTATACTCCCCCTGAAGGCCTTTAAAAAGGCCCCCAGACCCTTCTGGACCCCCTCAGGACGCTTCTAATAGCCCCCAGACCCTTCTAGAGCCCCTCAGGGCCTTTCTAAAGGCCTCCACACCCTTCTAATGACCATCAAAACCCATGTAAAGGCCCCCAGACCCTTCTAGATTGCCTCAGGACCCATCTAAAAGCCCCCAGACCCTTCTAATGCCTTTCAGGGCCTCTCTAAAGGCCTCCACACCCTTCTAATGACCCTCAAGACCCATGTAAAGGCCCCTAGACCCTTCTAGATTGCCTCAGGACCCATCTAAAAGCCCCCAGACCCTTCTAATGCCTTTCAGGACCCTTATGAAGGCCACAAGACCCTTCTAATGCCCCTCAGGACCTTTCTAAAGGCCCTCAGACCCTTATAATGCCCCTCAGGGGATTTATAAAGGTTCCCAGACCCTTCTAGAGCCCGTCAGGACCCTTATAAAGGCCCCCAGACCATTCTAGAGCCCCTCAGGACACTTCTAAAGGCCTGCAGACCATTCTAATGACCGTCAGGGCCTTTCTAAAGGTCCACAGACTATTCTACTGCCCCTCAGGAGCATTCTAAAGGCCCCCAGACCCTTCTAATGCCCCACAGGGCCTTTCTAAAGGTCCCCAAACCCTTCTAGAGCCCCTGAAGACCCTTCTAAAGGCCCCCAGACCCTTATAGAGCCCCTCAGGACCCTTCTAAAGGCCCCCAGACCCTTCTAATGCCCCACAGGGCCTTTCTAAAGGTCCCCAGACCCTTCTAGAGCCCCTGAAGACCCTTCTAAAGGCCCCCAGACCCTTATAGAGCCCCTCAGGACCCTTCTGAAGTCCCCCAGACCCTGCTAATTCTCCTCAGGGCTTTTATAAGGGCACCCAGACCCTTCTAATGCCCCTCAGGACCCTTATAAAGGCACCCAGACCCTTCTAGAGCCTCTCAGGACAGTTTTAAATGCCTCCAGACCCTTCTAGACCCCCTCAGGACCATTCTAAAGGCCCCCAGACCCTTCTAATGCCCCTCAGGGCCTTTCTATTGGCCCCCATACCCTTCTAATGCCCCTCAGGTCATTTCTAAAGGCACCCAGACCCTTCTAATGCCACTCAGGGCCTTTCTAAAGGCCGCGAGACCCTTATAATCCCCCTGAGGGCCTTTAAAAAGGCCCCCAGACCCTTCTGGACCCCCTCAGGACGCTTCTAATAGCCCCCAGACCCTTCTAGAGCCCTTCAGGGCCTTTCTAAAGGCCTCCACACCCTTCTAATGACCCTCAAGACCCATGTAAAGGCCGCCAGACCCTTCTAGATTGCCTCAGGACCCATCTAAAAGCCCCCAGACCCTTCTAATGCCTTTCAGGGCCTTTCTAAAGGCTTCCACACCCTTCTAATGACCCTCAAGACCCATGTAAAGGCCCCTAGACCCTTCTAGATTGCCTCAGGACCCATCTAAAAGCCCCCAGACCCTTCTAATGCCTTTCAGGACCCTTATGAAGGCCACAAGACCCTTCTAATGCCCCTCAGGACCTTTCTAAAGGCCATCAGACCCTTCTAGAGCCCGTCAGGACCCTTATAAAGGTCCCCAGACCCTTCTAGAGCCCGTCAGGACCCTTATAAAGGTCCCCAGACCCTTCTACTGCCCCTCAGGAGCATTCTAAAGGCCCCCAGACCCTTCTAATGCCCCACAGGGCCTTTCTAAAGGTCCCCAGACCCCTCTAGAGCCCCTGAAGACCCTTCTAAAGGCCCCCAGACCCTTATAGAGCCCCTCAGGACCCTTCTAAAGGCCCCCAGACCCTGCTAATTCCCCTCAGGGCTTTTATAAGGGCACCCAGACCCTTCTAATGCTCCTCAGGACCCTTATAAAGGCACCCAGACCCTTCTAGAGCCTCTCAGGACAGTTTTAAATGCCTCCAGACCCTTCTAGACCCCCTCAGGACCATTCTAAAGGCTCCCAGACCCTTCTAATGCCTCTCAGGGCCTTTCTAAATACCCCAGACACTTCTAGAACCTCTCAGGGCCTTTCTATATGAACCTAGGCCCTTGTAATGCCCCTCAGGGCCTTTCTAAAGGCCGCGAGACTCTTATAATTCCCCATGAGGGCCTTTAAAAAGTCCCCCAGACCCTTCTGGACCCTCTCAGGACGATTCTAATAGCCCCCAGACCCTTCTAGAGCCCCTCAGGGCCTTTTTAAAGGCCTCCCCACCCTTCTAATGACCCTCAAGACCCATGTAAAGGCCCCCAGACCATTCTAGATTGCCTAAGGACCCATCTAAAAGCCCCCAGACCCTTCTAATGCCTTTCAGGGCCTTTCTAAAGGCCTCCACACCCTTCTAATGACCCTCAAGACCCATGTAAAGGCCCCTAGACCCTTCTAGATTGCCTCAGGACCCATCTAAAAGCACCCAGACCCTTCTAATGCCTTTCAGGACCCTTATGAACGCCACAAGACCATTCTAATGCCCCTCACGACCTATCTAAAGGCCCTCAGACCGTTCTAATGCCCCTCAGGGCATTTATAAAGGTCCCCAGACCCTTCTACTGCCCCTCAGGAGCATTCTAAAGGCCTCCAGACCCTTCTAATGCCCCACAGGGCCTTTCTAAAGGTCCCCAGACCCTTCTAGAGCCCCTGAAGACCATTCTAAAGGCCCCCAGACCCTTATAGAGCCCCTCAGGACCCTTCTAAAGGCCCCCAGACCCTTCTAATGCCCCACAGGGTCTTTCTAAAGGTCCCCAGACCCTTCTAGAGCCCCTGAAGACCCTTCTAAAGGCCCCCAGACCCTTATAGAGCCCCTCAGGACCCTTCTAAAGTCCCGCAGACCCTGCTAATTCCTCTCAGGGCTTTTATAAGGGCACCGAGACCCTTCTAATGCCCCTCAGGACCCTTATAAAGGCACCCAGACACTTCTAGAGCCTCTCAGGACAGTTTTAAATGCCTCCAGACCCTTCTAGACCCCCTCAGGACCATTCTAAAGGCCCCCAGACCCTTCTAATGCCCCTCAGGGCCTTTCTAAAGGCCCCCATACCCTTGTAATGCCCCTCACGTCATTCCTAAAGGCACCCAGACCCTTCTAATGCCACTCAGGGCCTTTCTAAAGGCCGCGAGACCCTTATAATCCCCCTGAGGGCCTTTAAAAAGGCCCCCAGACCCTTCTGGACCCCCTCAGGACGCTTCTAATAGCCCCCAGACCCTTCTAGAGCCCTTCAGGTCCTTTCTAAAGGCCTCCACACCCTTCTAATTACCCTCAAGAACCATGTAAAGGCCGCCAGACCCTTCTAGATTGCCTCAGGACCCATCTAAAAGCCCCCAGACCCTTCTAATGCCTTTCAGGGCCTTTCTAAAGGCCTCCACACCCTTCTAATGACCCTCAAGACCCATGTAAAGGCCCCTAGACCCTTCTAGCTTGCCTCAGGACCCATCTAAAAGCCCCCAGACCCTTCTAATGCCTTTCAGGACCCTTATGAAGGCCACAAGACCCTTCTAATGCCCCTCAGGACCTTTCTAAAGGCCCTCAGACCCTTCTAGAGCCCGTCAGGGCCCTTATAAAGGTCCCCTGACCCTTCTAGAGCCCGTCAGGACCCTTATAAAGGACCCCAGACCCTTCTACTGCCCCTCAGGAGCATTCTAAAGGCCCCCAGACCCTTCTAATGCCTCACAGGGCCTTTCTAAAGGTCCCCAGACCCTTCTAGAGCCCCTGAAGACCCTTCTAAAGGCCCCCAGACCCTTATAGAGCCCCTCAGGACCCTTCTAAAGTCCCCCAGACCCCGCTAATTGCCCTCAGGGCTTTTATAAGGGCACCCAGACCCTTATAATGCCCTTCAGGACCCTTATAAAGGGACCCAGACCCTTCTAGAGCCTCTCAGGACAGTATTAAATGCCTCCAGACCCTTCTAGACCCTCCTGAGGACCATTCTAAAGGCCCCCAGACCCTTCTAATGCCCCTCAGGGCCTTTCTAAAGGCCCCCATACTTTTGTAATGCCCCTCACGTCATTTCTAAAGGCACCCAGACCCTTCTAATGCCCCACAGGGCCTTTCTAAAGGTACCCAGACCCTTATAGAGTCCCTGAAGACCTTTCTAAAGGCCCCCAGACCCTTCTAATGCCCCACAGGGCCTTTCTAAAGGTCCCCAGACCCTTCTAGAGCCCCTGATGACCCTTCTAAAGGCCCCCAGACCCTTATAGAGTTCCTCAGGACCCTTCTAAAGTCCCCCAGACCCTGCTAATTCCCCTCAGGGCTTTCATAAGGGCACCCAGACCCTTCTAATGCCCCTCAGGACCCTTATAAAGGCACCCAGACCCTTCTAGAGCCTCTCAGGACAGTTTTAAATGCCTCCAGACCCTTCTAGACCCCCTCAGGACCATTCTAAAGGCCCCCAGACCCTTCTAATGCCCCTCAGGGCCGTTCTATATGACCCCAGGCCCTTGTAATGCCACTCAGGGCCTTTCTAAAGGCCGCCAGACCCTTATAATCCCCCTGAGGGCCTTTAAAAAGGCCCCCAGACCATTCTGGACCCCCTCAGGACGCTTCTAATAGCCCCCAGACCCTTCTAGAGCCCTTCAGGGCCTTTCTAAAGGCCTCCACACCATTCTAATGACCCTCAAGACCCTTTTAAAGGCCCCCAGACCCTTCTAGATTGCCTCAGGACCCATCTAAAAGAACCCAGACCCTTCTAATGCCTTTCAGGGCCTTTCTAAAGGCCTCCACACCCTTCTAATGACCCTCAAGACCCATGTAAAGGCCCCTAGACCATTCTAGATTGCCTCAGGACCCATCTAAAAGCCCCCAGAGTCTTCTAATGCCTTTCAGGACCCTTATCAAGGACACAAGACCCTTCTAATGCCCCTCAGGGCATTTATAAAGGTTCCCAGACCCTTCTAGAGCCCGTCAGGACCCTTATAAAGGCCCCCAGACCATTCTAGAGCCTCTCAGGACTCTTCTAAATCTCGCAGACCATTCTGATGCCCGTCAGGGCCTTTATAAACGTCCCCAGACCCTTCTACTGCCCCTCAGGAGCATTATAAAGGCCCCCAGACCCTTCTAATGCCCCACAGGGCCTTTCTAAAGGTCCCCAGACCCTTCTAGAGCCCCTGAAGACCCTTCTAAAGGCCCCCAGACCCTTATAGAGCCCCTCAGGACCCTTCTAAAGGCCCGCAGACACTGCTAATTCCCCTCAGGGCTTTTATAAGGGCACCCAGACCCTTCTAATGCCCCTCAGGACCCTTATAAAGGCACCCAGACCCTTCTAGAGCCTCTCAGGACAGTTTTAAATGCGTCCAGACCCTTCTAGACCCCCTCAGGACCATTCTAAAGGCCCCCAGACCCTTCTAATGCCCCTCAGGACCCTTCTAAAGGCCCCCAGACCCTTCTAATGCCCCTCAGGGCCTTTCTAAAGGCTCCCAGACCCTTCTAATGCTTTTCAGGGCCTTTCTAAAGGCCTCCACACCCTTCTAATGACACTCAAGACCCATGTAAAGGCCCCTAGACCCTTCTAGGTTGCCTCAGGACCCATCTAAATGCTCCCAGACCCTTCTAATGCCTTTCAGGACCCTTATGAAGGCAACAAGACCCTTCTAATGCCCCTCAGGACCTTTCTAAAGGCCCTCAGACCCTTCTAGAGCCCGTCAGGACCCTTATAAAGGTCCCCAGACCCTTCTAGAGCCCGTCAGGACCCGTATAAAGGTCCCCAGACCCTTCTAGAGCCCGTCAGGACCCTTATAAAGGTCCCCAGACCCTTCTACTGCCCCTCAGGAGCATTCTAAAGGCCCCCAGACCCTTCTAATGCCCCACAAAGCCTTTCTAAAGGTCCCCAGACCCTTCTAGAGCCCCTGAAGACCCTTCTAAAGGCACCAAGACCCTTATAGAGCCCCTCAGGACCCTTCTAAAGTCCCCCAGACCCTGCTAATTCCCCTCAGGGCTTTTATAAGGGCACCCAGACCCTTCTAAAGCTCCTCAGGACCCTTATAAAGGCACCCAGACCCTTCTAGAGCCTCTCAGGACAGTTTTAAATGACTCCAGACCCTTCTAGACCCCCTCAGGACCATTCTAAAGGCCCCCAGACCCTTCTAATGCCCCTCAGGGCATTTCTAAAGTACCCCAGACACTTCTAGAACCTCTCAGGGCCTTTCTATATGACCCCAGACCCTTGTAATGCCACTCAGGGCCTTTCTAAAAGCCGCGAGACCCTTATAATCCCCGTGAGGGCCTTTAAAAAGGCCCCCAGACCCTTCTGGACCCCGTCAGGACGCTTCTAATAGCCCCCAGACCCTTCTAGAGCCCCTCAGCGCCTTTCTAAAGGCCTCCACACCCTTCTAATGACCCTCAAGACCCATGTAAAGGCCCCCAGACCCTTCTAGATTGCCTCAGGACCCATCTAAAAGCCCCCAGACCCTTCTAATGCCCCTCAGGACCCTTCTAAAGGCCCTCATACCCTTCTAATGCCCCTCAAGACCCATGTAAAGGCCCCTAGACCCTTCTAGATTGCCTCAAGACCCATCTAAAAGCCCCCAGACCCTTCTAATGCCTTTCAGGACACTTATGAAGGCCACAAGACCCTTCTAATGCCCCTCAGGACCTTTCTAAAGGCCCTCAGACCCTTCTAATGCCCCTCAGGGCATTTATAAAGGTTCCCAGACCCTTCTAGAGCCCGTCAGGACCCTTATAAAGGCCCCCAGACCGTTCTAGAGCCCCTCAGGACACTTCTAAAGGCCCCCAGACCCGTCTAATGCCCCACAGGGCCTTTCTAAAGGTCCCCAGACCCTTCTAGAGCCCCTGAAGACCCTTCTAAAGGCCCCCAGACCCTTATAGAGCCCCTCAGGACCCTTCTAAAGTCCCCCAGACCCCGCTAATTGCCCTCAGGGCTTTTATAAGGGCACCCAGACCCTTATAATGCCCTTCAGGACCCTTATAAAGGGACCCAGACCCTTCTAGAGCCTCTCAGGACAGTTTTAAATGCCTCCAGACCCTTCTAGACCCTCCTGAGGACCATTGTAAAGGCCCCCAGACCCTTCTAATGCCCCTCAGGGCCTTTCTAAAGGCCCCCATACTTTTGTAATGCCCCTCACGTCATTTCTAAAGGCACCCAGACCCTTCTAATGCCACTCAGGGCCTTTCTAAAGGCCGCGAGACCCTTATAATCCCCTTGAGGTCTTTTAAAAAGGCCCCCAGACCCTTCTGGACCCACTCAGGACGCTTCTAATAGCCCCCAGACCCTTCTAGAGCTCCTCAGGGCCTTTCTAAAGGCCTCCACACCCTTCTAATGACCCTCAAGACCCATGTAAAGGCCCCCAGACCCTTCTAGATTGCCTCAGGACCCATCTAAAAGCCCCCAGACCCTTCTAATGCATTTCAGGGCCTTTCTAAAGGCCTCCACACCCTTCTAATGACCCTCGAGACCCATGTAAAGGCCCCTAGACCCTTCTAGCTTGCCTCAGGACCCATCTAAAAGACCCAGACCCTTCTAATGCCTTTCAGGACCCTTATGAAGGCCACAAGACCCTTCTAATGCCCCTCAGGACCTTTCTAAAGGCCCTAAGACCCTTCTAATGCCCCTCAGGGCATTTATAAAGGTTCCCAGACCCTTCTAATGCCCCTCAGGAGCATTCTAAAGGCCCCCAGACCCTTCTAATGCCCCACAGGGCCTTTCTAAAGGTCCCCAGACCCTTCTAGAGCCCCTGAAGACCCTTCTAAAGGCCCCCAGACCCTTCTAGAGCCCCTCAGGGCCTTTCTAAAGGCCTCCACACCCTTCTAATGATGCTCAGGACCCATGTAAAGGCCCCCAGACCCTTCTAGATTGCCTCAGGACCCATATAAAAGCCCCCAGACACTTCTAATGCCTTTCAGGGCCTTTGTAAAGGCCTCCACACCCTTCTAATGACCCTCAAGACCCATGTAAAGGCCCCTAGACCCTTCTAGATTGCCTCAGGACCCATCTAAAAGCCCCCAGACCCTTCTAATGCCTTCCAGGACCCTTATGAAGGCCACAAGACCCTTCTAATGCCCCTCAGGACCTTTCGAAAGGCCCTCAGACCCTTCTAATGCCCCTCAGGGCATTTATAAAGGTTCCCAGACCCTTCCAGAGCACGTCAGGACACATATAAAGGTCCCCAGACCCTTCTACTGCCCCTCAGGAGCATTCTAAAGGCCCTCAGACCCTTCTTATGCACCACAGGGCCTGTCTA
Source organism: Coccyzus lansbergi (assembly GCA_033558105.1). Taxonomy (NCBI): domain Eukaryota; kingdom Metazoa; phylum Chordata; class Aves; order Cuculiformes; family Coccyzidae; genus Coccyzus; species Coccyzus lansbergi. The sequence goes on from JAUMJK010000895.1 coordinate 719,511, forward strand.
AAGGTCCACAGACCCTTCTAGAGCCCCTGAAGACCCTTCTAAAGGCCCCCAGACCCTTCTAATGCCACACAGGGCCTTTCTAAAGGTCCCCAGACCATTCTAGAGCCCCTGAAGACCCTTCTAAAGGCCCCCAGACCCTTATAGAGCCCCTAAGGACCCTTCTAAATTCCCCCAGACCCTGCTAATTCTCCTCAGGGCTTTTATAAGGGCACCCAGACCATTCTAATGCCCCTCAGGACCCTTATAAAGACACCCAGACCCTTCTAGAGCCTCTCAGGACAGTTTTAAATTCCTCCAGACCCTTCTAGACCCCCTCAGGACCATTCTAAAGGCCCCCAGACCCTTCTAATGCCCCTCAGGACTTTTCTAAAGGCCCTCAGACCCTTCTAATGCCCCTTAGGGCATTTATAATGGTTCCCAGACCCTTCTAGAGCATGTCAGGACCCTTATAAAGGCCCCCAGACCATTCTAGAGCCCCTCAGGACACTTCTAAAGGCCCGCAGACCATTCTAATGCCCGTCAGGGCCTTATAAAGGTCCCCAGACCCTTCTACTGCCCCTCAGGAGCATTCTAAAGGTACCCAGACCCTTCTAATGCCCCACAGGGCCTTTCTAAATGTCCCCATACCCTTCTAGAGCCCCTGAAGACCCTTCTAAAGGCCGCCAGACCCTTATAGAGCCCCTCAGGACCCTTCTAAAGGCCCCCAGACCCTGCTAATTCCTTTCAGGGCTTTTATAAGGGCACCCAGACCCTTCTAATGCCCCTCAGGACCCTTATAAAGGCACCCAGAGCCTTCTAGAGCCTCTCAGGACAGTTTTAAATGCCTCCAGACCCTTCTAGACCCCCTCAGGACCATTCTAAAGGCCCTCAGACCCTTCTAATGCCCCTTAGGGCATTTATAAAGGTTCCCAGACCCTTCTAGAGCATGTCAGGACCCTTATAAAGGCCCCCAGACCATTCTAGAGCCCCTCAGGACACTTCTAAAGGCCCGCAGACCATTCTAATGCCCGTCAGGGCCTTATAAAGGTCCCCAGACCCTTCTACTGCCCCTCAGGAGCATTCTAAAGGTACCCAGACCCTTCTAATGCCCCACAGGGCCTTTCTAAAGGTCCCCATACCCTTCTAGAGCCCCTGAAGACCCTTCTAAAGGCCGCCAGACCCTTATAGAGCCCCTCAGGACCCTTCTAAAGGCCCCCAGACCCTGCTAATTCCTTTCAGTGCTTTTATAAGGGCACCCAGACCCTTCTAATGCCCCTCAGGACCCTTATAAAGGCACCCAGAGCCTTCTAGAGCCTCTCAGGACAGTTTTAAATGCCTCCAGACCCTTCTAGACCCCCTCAGGACCATTCTAAAGGCCCCCAGACCCTTCTAATGCCCATCAGGGCCTTTCTAAAGGCCCACATACCCTTCTAATGCCCCTCAGGTCATTTCTAAAGGCACCCAGACCCTTCTAATGCCACTCAGGGCTTTTCTAAAGGCCGCGAGAACCTTATAATCCCCCTGAGGTCCTTTAAAAAGGCCCCCAGACCCTTCTAGACCCCCTCAGGACGCTTCTAATAGCCCCCAGACCTTTCTAGAGCCCCTCAGGGGCTTTCTAAAGGCCTCCACACCCTTCTAATGACCCTCAAGACCCATGTAAAGGCCCCCAGACCCTTCTAGATTGCCTCAGGACCCATCTAAAAGCCCCCAGACCCTTCTAATGCATTTCAGGACCCTTATGAAGGCCACAAGACCCTTCTAATGCCCCTCAGGACCTTTCTAAAGGCCCTCAGACCCTTCTAATGCCACTCAGGGCATTTATAAAGGTTCCCAGACCCTTCTACTGCCCCTCAGGAGCATTCTAAAGGCCCCCAGACCCTTCTAATGCCCCACAGGGCCTTTCTAAAGTTCCCCAGACCCTTCTAGAGCCCTTGAAGACCCTTCTAAAGGCCCCCAGACCCTTCTAGAGCCCCTCAGGGCCTTTCTAAAGGCCTCCACACCCTTCTAATGACTCTCAAGACCCATGTAAAGGCCCCTAGACCCTTCTAGATTGCCTCAGGACCCATCTAAAAGCCCCAGACCCTTCTAATGCCTTTCAGGACCCTTATGAAGGCCACAAGAACCTTCTAATGCCCCTCAGGACCATTCTAAAGGCCCTTAGACCCTTCTAATGCCCCTCAGGGCATTTATAAAGGTTCCAGACCCTTCTAGAGCCAGTCAGGACACTTATAAAGGTCCCAGACCCTTATAGAGCCCCTCAGGAGCATTCTAAAGGCCCCCAGACCCTTCTAATGCCCCACAGGGCCTTTCTAAAGGTCCCCAGACCCTTCTAGAGCCCCTGAAGACCATTCTAAAGGCCCCCAGACCCTTATAAGAGCCCTCAGGACCCTTCTAAAGTCCACCAGACCCTGCTAATTCTCCTCAGGGCTTTTATAAGGGCACCCAGACCCTTCTAAAGCCCCTCAGGACCCTTATAAAGGCACCCAGACCCTTCTAGAGCCTCTCAGGACAGTTTTAAATGCCTCCAGACCCTTCTAGAACCCCTCAGGACCATTCTAAGGCCCCCAGACCCTTCTAATGCCCCTCAGGGCATTTCTAAAGTACCCCAGACACTTCTAGAACCTCTCAGGGCCTTTCTATATGACCCCAGACCCTTGTAATGCCACTCAGGGCCTTTCTAAAAGCCGCGAGACCCTTATAATCCCCTGAGGGCCTTTAAAAAGGCCCCCAGACCCTTCTGGACCCCCTTAGGATGCTTCTAATAGACCCCAGACCCTTCTAGAGCCCTTCAGAGCCTTTCTAAAGGCCTCCACACCCTTCTAATGACCCTCAAGACCCATGTAAAGGCCCTAGACCCTTCTAGATTGCCTCAGGACCCATCTAAAAGCCCCCAGACCCTTCTAATGCCCCTCAAACCCTTCTAAAGGCCCTCAGACCCTTCTAATGCCCCTCAAGACCCATGTAAAGGCCCCTAGACCCTTCTAGATTGCCTCAGGACCCATCTAAAAGCCCCAGACCCTTCTAATGCCTTCAGGACCCTTATGAAGGCCACAAGACCCTTCTAATGCCCCTCAGGACGTTTCTAAAGGCCCTCAGACCCTTCTAATGCCCCTCAGGGCATTTATAAAGGTTCCCAGACCCTTCTAGAGCCCGTCAGGACCCTTATAAAGGCCCCCAGACCATTCTAGAGCCCCTCAGGACACTTCTGAAGGCCCGCAGACCATTCTAATGCCCGTCAGGGCCTTTATAAAGGTCCCCAGACCCTTCTACTGCCCCTCAGGAGCATTCTAAAGGCCCCCAGACCCTTCTAATGCCCCTCAGGACCTTTCTAAAGGTCCCCAGACCCCTCTAGAGCCCCTGAAGACCCTTCTAAAGGCCCCCAGACCCTTATAGAGCCCCTCAGGACCCTTCTAAAGTCCCCCAGACCCTGCTAATTGCTCTAAGGGCTTTTATAAGGGCACCCAGACCCTTATAATGCCCCTCAGGACCCTTATAAAGGCACCCAGACCCTTCTAGAGCCTCTCAGGACAGTTTTAAATGCCTCCAGACCCTTCTAGACCCTCCTGAGGACCATTCTAAGGCCCCCAGACCCTTCTAATGCCCCTCAGGGCCTTTCTAAAGGCCCCCATACTTTTGTAATCTAAGGCATTCAAAAGGCACCCAGACCCTTCTAATGCCACTCAGGGCCTTTCTAAAGGCCGCGAGACCCTTATAATCCCCCTGAGGGCCTTTAAAAAGGCCCCCAGACCCTTCTGGACCCCCTCAGGACGCTTCTAATAGCCCCCAGACCCTTCTAGAGCTCCTCAGGGCCTTTCTAAAGGCCTCCACACCCTTCTAATTATGCTCAGGACCCATGTAAAAGCCCCCAGACCCTTCTAGATTGCCTCAGGACCCATCTAAAAGCCCCCAGACCCTTCTAATGCCTTTCAGGGCCTTTCTAAAGGCCTCCACACCCTTCTAATGACCCTCAAGACCCATGTAAAGGCCCCTAGACCCTTCTAGATTGCCTCAGGACCCATCTAAAAGCCCCCAGAGCCTTCTAAAGCCTTTCAGGACCCTTATCAAGGCCACCAGACCCTTCTAATGCCCCTCAGGACGTTTCTAAAGGCCCCCAGACCCTTCTAGAGCCCTTCAGGGCCTTTCTAAAGGCCTCCACACCCTTCTAATGATGCTCAGGACCCATGTAAAGGCCCCCAGACCCTTCTAGATTGCCTCAGGACCCATCTAAAAGCCCCCAGACCCTTCTAAAGCCTTTCAGGGCCTTTCTAAAGGCCTCCACACCCTTCTAATGACCCTCAAGACCCATGTAAAGGCCCCTAGACCCTTCTAGATTGCCTCAGGACCCATCTAAAAGCCCCCAGGCCCTTCTAATGCCTTTCAGGACCCTTATGAAGGCCACAAGACCCTTCTAATGCCCCTCAGGACGTTTCTAAAGGCCCTCAGACCCTTCTAATGCCCCTCAGGGCATTTATAAAGGTCCCCAGACCCTTCTACTGCCACTCAGGAGCATTCTGAATGCCCCCAGACCCTTCTAATGCCCCACAGGGCCTTTCTAAAGGTCCCCACACCCTTCTAGAGCCACTGAAGACCCTTCTAAAGGCCCCCAGACCATTATAGAGCCCCTCAGGACCCTTCTAAAGGACCCCAGACCCTGCTAATTCCCCTCAGGGCTTTCATAAGGGCACCCAGACCCTTCTAATGCCCCTCAGGACCCTTATAAAGGCACCCAGACCCTTCTAGAGCCTCTCAGGACAGTTTTAAATGCCTCCAGACCCTTCTAGACCCCCTCAGGGCCTTTCTAAAGGCCCCCATACCCTTCTAATGCCCCTCAGGGCATTTCTAAAGGCACCCAGACCCTTCTAATGCCACTCAGGGCCTTTCTAAAAGCCGCGAGACCCTTATAATCCCCCTGAGGGCCTTTAAAAAGGCCCCCAGACCCTTATAGACCCCCTCAGGACGCTTCTAATAGCCCCCAGACCCTTCTAGAGCCCCTCAGCGCCTTTCTAAAGGCCTCCACACCCTTCTAATGACCCTCAAGACCCATGTAAAGGCCCCTAGACCCTTCTAGATTGCCTCAGGACCGATCTAAAATCCCCCAGACCCTTCCAATGCCTTTCAGGACCCTTATTAAGGCCACAAGACCCTTCTAATGCCCCTGAGGACCTTTCTAAAGGCCCTCAGACCCTTCTAGAGCCCGTCAGGACCCTTATAAAGGTCCCCAGACCCTTCTAGAGCCCGTCAGGACCCTTATAAAGGTCCCCAGACCCTTCTACTGCCCCTCAGGAGCATTCTAAAGGCCCCCAGACCCTTCTAATGCCCCACAGGGCCTTTCTAAAGGTCCCCAGACCCTTCTAGAGCCCCTGAAGACCCTTCTAAATGCCCCCAGACCCTTATAGAGCCACTCAGGACCCTTCTAAAGTCCCCCAGACCCTGCTAATTCCCCTCAGGGCTTTTATAAGGGCACCCAGACCCTTCTAATGCCCCTCAGGACCCTTATAAAGGCACCCAGACCCTTCTAGAGACTCTCAGGACAGTTTTAAATGCCTCCAGACCCTTCTAGACCCCCTCAGGACCATTCTAAAGGCCCCCAGACCCTTCTAATGCCCCTCAGGGCCTTTCTAAAGGCTCCCATACCCTTCTAATGCCCCTCAGGTCATTTCTAAAGGCACCCAGACCCTTCTAATGCCACTCAGGGCCTTTCTAAAGGCCGCGAGACCCTTATAATCCCCCTGAGGGCCTTTAAAAAGGCCCCCAGACCTTTCTGGACCCCCTCAGGATGCTTCTAATAGCCCCCAGACCCTTCTAGAGGTCTTCAGGGCCTTTCTAAAGGCCTCCACACCCTTCTAATGACCCTCAAGACCCATGTAAAGGCCCCCAGACCCTTCTAGATTGCCTCAGGACCCATCTAAAAGCCCCCAGACCCTTCTAATGCCTTTCAGGACCCTTATGAAGGCCACAAGACCGTTCTAATGCCCCTCAGGACCTTTCTAAAGGCCCTCAGACCCTTCTAATGCCCCTCAGGGCATTTATAAAGGTTCCCAGACCCTTCTAGAGCCCGTCAGGACACTTATAAAGGCCCCAAGACCCTTCTAGAGTCCCTCAGGACACTTCTAAATCCCGCAGACCATTCTAATGCCCGTCAGGGCCTTTATAAAGGTCCCCAGACCCTTCTACTGCCCCTCAGGAGCATTCTAAAGGCCACCAGACCCTTCTAATGCCTCAAAGGGCCTTTCTAAAGGTCCCCAGACCCTTCTAGAGCCCCTGAAGACCCTTCTAAATGCCCCCAGACCCTTATAGAGCCCCTCAGGACCCTTCTAAAGGCCCCCAGACCCTGTTAATTCCTTTCAGGGCTTTTATAAGGGCACCCAGACCCTTCTAATGCCCCTCAGGACCCTTATAAAGGCACCCAGACTCTTCTAGAGCCTCTCAGGACAGTTTTAAATGCCTCCAGACCCTTCTAGACCCTCTCAGGACCAGTCTAAAGGCCCCCAGACCCTTCTAATGCCCATCAGGGCCTTTCTAAAGGCCCCCATACCTTTCTAATGCCCCTCAGGTCATTTCTAAAGGCCCCCAGACCCTTCTAGACCCCCTCAGGACGCTTCTAATAGCCCCCAGACCCTTCTAGTGCCCCTCAGGGCCTTTCTAAAGGCCTCCACACCCTTCTAATGACCCTCAAGACCCATGTAAAGGCCCCCAGACCCTTCTAGATTGCCTCAGGACCCATCTAAAAGCCCCCAGACCCTTCTAATGCCTTTCAGGGCCTTTCTAAAGGCCTCCACACCCTTCTAATGACCCTCAAGACCCATGTAAAGGCCCCTAGACCCTTCTAGATTGCCTCAGGACCCATCTAAAAGCCCCCAGACCCTTCTAATGCCTTTGAGGACCCTTATGAATTCCACAAGACCCTTCTAATGCCCCTCAGGACCTTTCTAAAGGCCCTCAGACCTTTCTATAGCCCGTCAGGACCCTTATAAAGGTCCCCAGACCCTTCTAGAGCCCGTCAGGACCCTTATAAAGGTCCCCAGACCCTTCTACTGCCCCTCAGGAGCATTCTAAAGGCCCCCAGACCCTTCTAATGCCCCACAGGGCCTTTCTAAAGGTCCCCAGACCCCTCTAGAGCCCCTGAAGACCCTTCTAAAGGCCCCCAGACCCTTATAGAGCCCCTCAGGACCCTTCTAAAGTCCCCCAGACCCTGCTAATTCCCCTCAGGGCTTTTATAAGGGCACCCAGACCCTTCTAATGCCCCTGAGGACCCTTATAAAGGCACCCAGACCCTTCTAGAGCCTCTCAGGACAGTTTTAAATTCCTCCAGACCCTTCTAGACCCCCTCAGGACCATTCTAAAGGCCCCCAGACCCTTCTAATGCCCCTCAGGGCCTTTCTAAAGTACCCCAGACACTTCTAGAACATCTCAGGGCCTTTATATATGACCCCAGACCCTTGTAATGCCACTCAGGGCCTTTCTAAAGGCCGCGAGACCCTTATAATTCCCCTTGAGGGCCTTTAAAAAGTCCCCCAGACCCTTCTCGATCCCCTCAGGACGTTTCTAATAGCCCCCAGACCCTTCTAGAGCCCCTCAGGGCCTTTCTAAAGGCCTCCACACCATTCTAATGAACCTCAAGACCCATGTAAAGGCCCCCAGACCCTTCTAGATTGCCTAAGGACCCATCTAATAGCCCCCAGACCCTTCTAATGCCTTTCAGGGCCTTTCTAAAGGCCTCCACACCCTTCTAATGACCCTCAAGACCCATGTAAAGGCCCCTAGACCCTTCTAGATTGCCTCAGGACCCATCTAAAAGCCCCCAGACCCTTCTAATGCCTTTCAGGACCCTTATGAAGGCGACAAGACCCTTCTAATGCCCCTCAGGACCTTTCTAAAGGCCCTCAGACCCTTCTAATGCCTTTCAGGGCATATATAAAGGTTCCCAGACCATTCTAGAGCCCGTCATGACAATTATAAAGGTCCCCTGACCCTTATACTGTCCCTCAGGAGCATTCTAAAGGACCCCAGACCCTTCTAATGCCCCACAGGGCCCTTCTAAAGGTACCCAGACCCTTATAGAGTCACTGAAGACCTTTCTAAAGGCCCCCAGACCCTTCTAATGCCCCACAGGGCCTTTCTAAAGGTCCCCAGACCCCTCTAGAGCCCCTGAAGACCCTTCTAAAGGCCCCCAGACCATTATAGAGCCCTTCAGGACCCTTCTAAAGTCCCCCAGACCCTGCTAATTCCCCTCAGGGCTTTCATAAGGGCACCCAGACCCTTCTAATGCCCCTCAGGACCCTTATAAAGGCACCCAGACCCTTCTAGAGCCTCTCAGGACAGTTTTAAATGCCTCCAGACCCTTCTAGACCCCCTCAGGACCATTCTAAAGGCCCCCAGACCCTTCTAATGCCCCTCAGGGCCTTTCTAAAGGCTCCCATACCCTTCTAATGCCCCTCAGGTCATTTCTAAAGGCACCCATACCCTTCTAATGCCACTCAGGGCCTTTGTAAAGGCCGCGAGACCCTTATAATCCCCCTGAGGGCCTTTAAAAAGGCCCCCAGACCCTTCTGGACCCCAACAGGACGCTTCTAATAGCCCCCTGACCCTTCTAGAGCCCCTCAGCGCCTTTCTAAAGGCCTCCACACCCTTCTAATGACCCTCAAGACCCATGTAAAGGCCCCCAGACCCTTCTAGATTGCCTGAGGACACATCTAAAAGCCCCCAGACCCTTCTAATGCCTTTCAGGATCCTTATGAAGGCCACAAGACCCTTCTAATGCCCCTCAGGACCTTTCTAAAGGCCCTCAGACCCTTCTAATGCCCCTAAGGGCATTTATAAAGGTTCCCAGACCCTTCTAGAGCCCGTCAGGACACTTATAAAGGCCCCCAGACCATTCTAGAGCCCCTCAGGACACTTCTAAAGGCCCGCAGACCATTCTAATGCCCGTCAAGGCCTTTCAAATGGTCCCCAGACCCTTCTACTGCCACTCAGGAGCATTCTAAAGGCCCCCAGACCCTTCTAATGCCCCACAGGGCCTTTCTAAAGGCCCCCAGACCCTTATAGAGCCCCTAAGGACCCTTCTAAAGGCCCCCAGACCCTGTTAATTCCTTTCAGGGCTTTTATAAGGGCACCCAGACCCTTCTAATGCCCCTCAGGACCCTTATAAAGGCACCCAGACCCTTCTAGAGCCTCTCAGGACAGTTTTAAATGCCTCCAGACCCTTCTAGACCCCCTCAGGACTATTCTAAAGACCCCCAGACCCTTCTAATGCCCATCAGGGCCTTTCTAAAGGCCCCCATACCCTTCTAATGCCCCTCAGGTCATTTCTAAAGGCCCCCAGACTCTTCTAAACCCCCTCAGGACGCTTCTAATAGCCCCCAGACCCTTCTAGTGCCCCTCAGGGCCTTTCTAAAGGCCTCCACACCCTTCTAATGACCCTCAAGACCCATGTAAAGGCCCCCAGACCCTTCTAGATTGCCTCAGGACCCATCTAAAAGCCCCCAGACCCTTCTAATGCCTTTCAGGGCCTTTCTAAAGGCCTCCACACCCTTCTAATGACCCTCAAGACCCATGTAAAGGCCCCTAGACCCTTCTAGATTGCCTCAGGACCGATCTAAAATCCCCCAGACCCTTCCAATGCCTTTCAGGACCCTTATGAAGGCCACAAGACCCTTCTAATGCCCCTCAGGACGTTTCTAAAGGCCCTCAGACCCTTCTAGAGCCTGTCAGGACCCTTATAAAGGTCCCCAGACCCTTCTAGAGCCCGTCAGGACCCTTATAAAGGTCCCCAGACCCTTCTACTGCCCCTCAGGAGCATTCTAAAGGCCCCCAGACCCTTCTAATGCCCCACAGGGCCTTTCTAAAGGTCCCCAGACCCTTCTAGAGCCCCTGAAGACCCTTCTAAATGCCCCCAGACCCTTATAGAGCCACTCAGGACCCTTCTAAAGTCCCCCAGAACCTGCTAATTCCCCTCAGGGCTTTTATAAGGGCACCCAGACCCTTCTAATGCCCCTCAGGACCCTTATAAAGGCACCCAGACCCTTCTAGAGCCTCTCAGGACAATTTTTTAAAATGCCTCCAGACCCCTCTAGACCCCCTCAGGACCATTCTAAAGGCCCTCAGACCCTTCTAATGCCCCTCAGGGCATTTATAAAGGTTCCCAGACCCTTCTAGAGCCCGTCAGGACCCTTATAAAGGCCCCCAGACCATTCTAGAGCCCCTCAGGACAATTCTAAAGGCCTGCAGACCATTCTAATGCCCGTCAGGGCCTTATAAAGGTCTCCAGACCCTTCTACTGCCCCTCAGGAGCATTCTAAAGGCCCCCAGACCCTTCTAATGCCCCTCAGGGCCTTTCTAAAGGCTCCAATACCCTTCTAATGCCCCTCAGGTCATTTCTAAAGGCACCCAGACCCTTCTAATGCCACTCAGGGCCTTTCTAAAGGCCGCGAGACCCTTATAATCCCCCTGAGGGCCTTTAAAAAGGCCCCCAGACCCTTCTGGACCCCCTCAGGACTCTTCAAATAGCCCCCAGACCCTTCTAGAGCTCCTCAGGGCCTTTCTAAAGGCCTCCACACCCTTCTAATGACCCTCAAGACCCATGTAAAGGCGCCCAGACCCTTCTAGATTGACTCAGGACCCATCTAAAAGCCCCCAGACCCTTCTAATGCCTTTCAGGACCCTTATCAAGGCCACAAGACCCTTCTAATGCCCCTCAGGACCTTTCTAAATGCCCTCAGACCCTTCTAATGCCCCTCAGGGCATTTATAAAGGTTCCCAGACCTTTCTAGAGCCCGTCAGGACCCTTATAAAGGCCCCCAGACCATTCTAGAGCCCCTCAGGACACTTCTAAAGGCATGCAGACCATTCTAATGCCCGTCAGGGCCTTATAAAGGTCCCCAGACGCTTCTACTGCCCCTCAGGAGCATTCTAAAGGCCCCAAGACCCTTCTAATGCCCCACAAGGCCTTTCTAAAGGTCCGGAGACCCTTCTAGAGCCCCTGAAGACCATTCTAAAGGTTCCCAGACCTTTATAGAGCCCCTCAGGACCCTTCTAAAGTCCCCCAGACCCTGCTAATTCCCCTCAGGGCTTTTATAAGGGCACCCAGACCCTTCTAATGCTCCTCAGGACCCTTATAAAGGCACCCAGACCCTTCTAGAGCCTCTCAGGACAGTTTTAAATGCCTCCAGATCCTTCTAGACCCCCTCAGGACCATTCTAAAAGCCCCCAGACCCTTCTAATTCCCCTCAGGGCCTTTCTAAAGGCACCCAGACCTTTCTAATGCCACTCAGGGCCTTTCTAAAGGCCGCGAGACCCTTATAATCCCCCTGAGGGCCTTTAAAAAGGCCCCCAGACCCTTCTGGACCCCCTCAGGACGCTTCTAAAAGCCCCCAGACCCTTCTAGAGCCCCTGAAGACCCTTCTAAAGGCCCCCAGACCCTTATAGAGCCCCTCAGGACCCTTCTAAAGGCCCCCAGACCCTGCTAATTCCCCTCAGGGCTTTTATAAGGGCACCCAGACCCTTCTAATGCCCCTCGGGACCCTTATAAAGGCACCCAGACCCTTCTAGAGCCTCTCAGGACAGTTTTAAATGCCTCCAGACCCTTCTAGACCACCTCAGGACCATTCTAAAGGCCCCCAGACCCTTCTAATGCCCCTCAGGACCCTTCTAAAGGCCCCCAGACCCTTCTAATGCCCCTCAGGGCCTTTCTAAAGGCCCCCATACCCTTCTAATGCCCCTCAGGTCATTTCTAAAGGCTCCCAGACCCTTCTAATGCTTTTCAGGGCCTTTCTAAAGGCCTCCACACCCTTCTAATGACACTCAAGACCCATGTAAAGGCCCCTAGACCCTTCTAGGTTGCCTCAGGACCCATCTAAATGCTCCCAGACCCTTCTAATGCCTTTCAGGACCCTTATGAAGGCAACAAGACCCTTCTAATGCCCCTCAGGACCTTTCTAAAGGCCCTCAGACCCTTCTAGAGCCCGTCAGGACCCTTATAAAGGTCCCCAGACCCTTCTAGAGCCCGTCAGGACCCGTATAAAGGTCCCCAGACCCTTCTAGAGCCCGTAAGGACCCTTATAAAGGTCCCCAGACCCTTCTACTGCCCCTCAGGAGCATTCTAAAGGCCCCCAGACCCTTCTAATGCCCCACAGGGCCTTTCTAAAGGTCCCCAGACCCTTCTAGAGCCCCTGAAGACCCTTCTAAAGGCCCCAAGACCCTTATAGAGCCCCTCAGGACCCTTCTAAAGTCCCCCAGACCCTGCTAATTCCCCTCAGGGCTTTTATAAGGGCACCCAGACCCTTCTAAAGCTCCTCAGGACCCTTATAAAGGCACCCAGACCCTTCTAGAGCCTCTCAGGACAGTTTTAAATGCCTCCAGACCCTTCTAGATCCCCTCAGGACCATTCTAAAGGCCCCCAGACCCTTCTAATGCCCCTCAGGGCATTTCTAAAGTACCCTAGACACTTCTAGAACCTCTCAGGGCCTTTCTATATGACCCCAGACCCTTGTAATGCCACTCAGGGCCTTTCTAAAAGCCGCGAGACCCTTATAATCCCCGTGAGGTCCTTTAAAAAGGCCCCCAGACCCTTCTGGACCCCGTCAGGACGCTTCTAATAGCCCACAGACCCTTCTAGAGCCCCTCAGCGCCTTTCTAAAGGCCTCCACACCCTTCTAATGACCCTCAAGACCCATGTAAAGGCCCCCAGACCCTTCTAGATTGCCTCAGGACCCATCTAAAAGCCCCCAGACCCTTCTAATGCCCCTCAGGACCCTTCTAAAGGCCCTCAGACCCTTCTAATGCCCCTCAAGACCCATGTAAAGGCCCCTAGACCCTTCTAGATTGCCTCAAGACCCATCTAAAAGCCCCCAGACCCTTCTAATGCCTTTCAGGACACTTATGAAGGCCACAAGACCCTTCTAATGCCCCTCAGGACCTTTCTAAAGGCCCTCAGACCCTTCTAATGCACCTCAGGGCATTTATAAAGGTTCCCAGACCCTTCTAGAGCCCGTCAGGACCCTTATAAAGGCCCCCAGACCATTCTAGAGCCCCTCAGGACACTTCTAAAGGCCCGCAGACCATTCTAATGCCCGTCAGGGCCTTTATAAAGGTCCCCAGACCCTTCTACTGCCCCTCAGGAGCATTCTAAAGGCCCCCAGACCCTTCTAATGCCTCACAGGGCCTTTCTAAAGGTCCCCAGACCCTTCTAGAGCCCCTGAAGACCCTTCTAAAGGCCCCCAGACCCTTATAGAGCCCCTCAGGACCCTTCTAAAGTCCCCCAGACCCCGCTAATTGCCCTCAGGGCTTTTATAAGGGCACCCAGACCCTTATAATGCCCTTCAGGACCCTTATAAAGGGACCCAGACCCTTCTAGAGCCTCTCAGGACAGTTTTAAATGCCTCCAGACCCTTCTAGACCCTCCTGAGGACCATTCTAAAGGCCCCCAGACCCTTCTAATGCCCCTCAGGGCCTTTCTAAAGGCCCCCATACTTTTGTAATGCCCCTCACGTCATTTCTAAAGGCACCCAGACCCTTCTAATGCCACTCAGGGCCTTTCTAAAGGCCGCGAGACCCTTATAATCCCCCTGAGGGCTTTTAAAAAGGCCCCCAGACCCTTCTGGACCCCCTCAGGACGCTTCTAATAGCGCCCAGACCCTTCTAGAGCTCCTCAGGGCCTTTCTAAAGGCCTCCACACCCTTCTAATGACCCTCAAGACCCATGTAAAGGCCCCCAGACCCTTCTAGATTGCCTCAGGACCCATCTAAAAGCCCCCAGACCCTTCTAATGCATTTCAGGGCCTTTCTAAAGGCCTCCACACCCTTCTAATGACCCTCGAGACCCATGTAAAGGCCCCTAGACCCTTCTAGCTTGCCTCAGGACCCATCTAAAAGCCCCCAGACCCTTCTAATGCCTTTCAGGACCCTTATGAAGGCCACAAGACCCTTCTAATGCCCCTCAGGACCTTTCTAAAGGCCCTCAGACCCTTCTAATGCCCCACAGGGCCTTTCTAAAGGTCCCCAGACCCTTCTAGAGCACGTCAGGACACTTATAAAGGTCCCCAGACCCTTCTACTGCCCCTCAGGAGCATTCTAAAGGCCCTCAGACCCTTCTTATGCACCACAGGGCCTTTCTAAAGGTCCACAGACCCTTCTAGAGCCCCTGAAGACCCTTCTAAAGGCCCCCAGACCCTTCTAATGCCACACAGGGCCTTTCTAAAGGTCCCCAGACCATTCTAGAGCCCCTGAAGACCCTTCTAAAGGCCCCCAGACCCTTATAGAGCCCCTAAGGACCCTTCTAAAGTCCCCCAGACCCTGCTAATTCTCCTCAGGGCTTTTATAAGGGCACCCAGACCATTCTAATGCCCCTCAGGACCCTTATAAAGACACCCAGACCCTTCTAGAGCCTCTCAGGACAGTTTTAAATGCCTCCAGACCCTTCTAGACCCCCTCAGGACCATTCTAAAGGCCCCCAGACCCTTCTAATGCCCCTCAGGACTTTTCTAAAGGCCCTCAGACCCTTCTAATGCCCCTTAGGGCATTTATAAAGGTTCCCAGACCCTTCTAGAGCATGTCAGGACCCTTATAAAGGCCCCCAGACCCATCTAGAGCCCCTCAGGACACTTCTAAAGGCCCGCAGACCATTCTAATGCCCGTCAGGGCCTTATAAAGGTCCCCAGACCCTTCTACTGCCCCTCAGGAGCATTCTAAAGGTACCCAGACCCTTCTAATGCCCCACAGGGCCTTTCTAAAGGTCCCCATACCCTTCTAGAGCCCCTGAAGACCCTTCTAAAGGCCGCCAGACCCTTATAGAGCCCCTCAGGACCCTTCTAAAGGCCCCCAGACCCTGCTAATTCATTTCAGTGCTTTTATAAGGGCACCCAGACCCTTCTAATGCCCCTCAGGACCCTTATAAAGGCACCCAGAGCCTTCTAGAGCCTCTCAGGACAGTTTTAAATGCCTCCAGACCCTTCTAGACCCCCTCAGGACCATTCTAAAGGCCCTCAGACCCTTCTAATGCCCCTTAGGGCATTTATAAAGGTTCCCAGACCCTTCTAGAGCATGTCAGGACCCTTATAAAGGCCCCCAGACCATTCTAGAGCCCCTCAGGACACTTCTAAAGGCCCGCAGACCATTCTAATGCCCGTCAGGGCCTTATAAAGGTCCCCAGACCCTTCTACTGCCCCTCAGGAGCATTCTAAAGGTACCCAGACCCTTCTAATGCCCCACAGGGCCTTTCTAAAGGTCCCCATACCCTTCTAGAGCCCCTGAAGACCCTTCTAAAGGCCGCCAGACCCTTATAGAGCCCCTCAGGACCCTTCTAAAGGCCCCCAGACCCTGCTAATTCCTTTCAGTGCTTTTATAAGGGCACCCAGACCCTTCTAATGCCCCTCAGGACCCTTATAAATGCACCCAGAGCCTTCTAGAGCCTCTCAGGACAGTTTTAAATGCCTCCCGACCCTTCTAGACCCCCTCAGGGCCATTCTAAAGGCCCCCAGACCCTTCTAATGCCCATCAGGGCCTTTCTAAAGGCCCACATACCCTTCTAATGCCCCTCAGGTCATTTCTAAAGGCACCCAGACCCTTCTAATGCCACTCAGGGCTTTTCTAAAGGCCGCGAGAACCTTATAATCCCCCTGAGGTCCTTTAAAAAGGCCCCCAGACCCTTCTAGACCCCCTCAGGACGCTTCTAATAGCCCCCAGACCCTTCTAGAGCCCCTCAGGGGCTTTCTAAAGGCCTCCACACCCTTCTAATGACCCTCAAGACCCATGTAAAGGCCCCCAGACCCTTCTAGATTGCCTCAGGACCCATCTAAAAGCCCCCAGACCCTTCTAATGCATTTCAGGACCCTTATCAAGGCCACAAGACCCTTCTAATGCCCCTCAGGACCTTTCTAAAGGCCCTCAGACTCTTCTAATGCCACTCAGGGCATTTATAAAGGTTCCCAGACCCTTCTACTGCCCCTCAGGAGCATTCTAAAGGCCCCCAGACCCTTCTAATGCCCCACAGGGCCTTTCTAAAGGTCCCCAGACCCCTCTAGAGCCCCTGAAGACCCTTCTAAAGGCCCCCAGACCCTTCTAGAGCCTTTCAGGTCCTTTCTAAAGGCCTCGACACCCTCCTAATGACCCTCAAGACCCATGTAAAGGCCCCTAGACCCTTCTAGATTGCCTCAGGACCCATCTAAAAGCCCCCAGACCCTTCTAATGCCTTTCAGGACCATTATGAAGGCCACAAGAACCTTCTAATGCCCCTCAGGACCTTTCTAAAGGCCCTTAGACCCTTCTAATGCCCCTCAGGGCATTTATAAAGGTTACCAGACCCTTCTAGAGCCCGTCAGGACACTTATAAAGTTCCCCAGACCCTTCTACTGCCCCTCAGGAGCATTCTAAAGGCCCCCAGACCCTTCTAATGCCCCACAGGGCCTTTCTAAAGGTCCCCAGACCCTTCTAGAGCCCTTGAAGACCCTTCTAAAGGACCCCAGACCCTTCTAGAGCCCCTCAGGGCCTTTCTAAAGGCCTCCACACCCTTCTAATGACTCTCAAGACCCATGTAAAGGCCCCTAGACCCTTCTAGATTGCCTCAGGACCCATCTAAAAGCCCCCACACCCTTCTAATGCCTTTCAGGACCCTTATGAAGGCCACAAGAACCTTCTAATGCCCCTCAGGACCATTCTAAAGGCCCTTAGACCCTTCTAATGCCCCTCAGGGCATTTATAAAGGTTCCCAGACCCTTCTAGAGCCAGTCAGGACACTTATAAAGGTCCCCAGACCCTTATAGAGCCCCTCAGGAGCATTCTAAAGGCCCCCAGACCCTTCTAATGCCCCACAGGGCCTTTCTAAAGGTCCCCAGACCCTTCTAGAGCCCCTGAAGACCCTTCTAAGGGCCCCCAGACCCTTATAGAGCCCCTCAGGACCCTTATAAAGGCACCCAGACCCTTCTAGAGCCTCTCAGGACAGTTTTAAATGCCTCCAGACCCTTCTAGAACCCCTCAGGACCATTCTAAAGGCCCCCAGACCCTTCTAATGCCCCTCAGGGCATTTCTAAAGTACCCCAGACACTTCTAGAACCTCTCAGGGCCTTTCTATATGACCCCAGACCCTTGTAATGCCACTCAGGGCCTTTCTAAAAGCCGCGAGACCCTTATAATCCCCCTGAGGGCCTTTAAAAAGGCCGCCAGACCCTTCTGGACCCCCTTAGGATGCTTCTAATAGACCCCAGACCATTCTAGAGCCCTTCAGAGCCTTTCTAAAGGCCTCCACACCCTTCTAATGACCCTCAAGACCCATGTAAAGGCCCCTAGACCCTTCTAGATTGCCTCAGGACCCATCTAAAAGCCCCCAGACCCTTCTAATGCCCCTCAGGACCCTTCTAAAGGCCCTCAGACCCTTCTAATGCCCCTCAAGACCCATGTAAAGGCCCCTAGACCCTTCTAGATTGCCTCAGGACCCATCTAAAAGCCCCCAGACCCTTCTAATGCCTTTCCGGACCCTTATGAAGGCCACAAGACCCTTCTAATGCCCCTCAGGACGTTTCTAAAGGCCCTCAGACCCTTCTAATGCCCCTCAGGGCATTTATAAAGGTTCCCAGACCTTTCTAGAGCCCGTCAGGACCCTTATAAAGGCCCCCAGACCATTCTAGAGCCCCTCAGGACACTTCTGAAGGCCCGCAGACCATTCTAATGCCCGTCAGGGCCTTTATAAAGGTCCCCAGACCCTTCTACTGCCCCTCAGGAGCATTCTAAAGGCCCCCAGACCCTTCTAATGCCCCTCAGGACCTTTCTAAAGGTCCCCAGACCCCTCTAGAGCCCCTGAAGACCCTTCTAAAGGCCCCCAGACCCTTATAGAGCCCCTCAGGACCCTTCTAAAGTCCCCCAGACCCTGCTAATTGCTCTAAGGGCTTTTATAAGGGCACCCAGACCCTTATAATGCCCCTCAGGACCCTTATAAAGGCACCCAGACCCTTCTAGAGCCTCTCAGGACAGTTTTAAATGCCTCCAGACCCTTCTAGACCCTCCTGAGGACCATTCTAAAGGCCCCCAGACCCTTCTAATGCCCCTCAGGGCCTTTCTAAAGGCCCCCATACTTTTGTAATGCCCCTCACGTCATTTCTAAAGGCACCCAGACCCTTCTAATGCCACTCAGGGCCTTTCTAAAGGCCGCGAGACCCTTATAATCCCCCTGAGGGCCTTTAAAAAGGCCCCCAGACCCTTCTGGACCCCCTCAGGACGCTTCTAATAGCCCCCAGACCCTTCTAGAGCTCCTCAGGGCCTTTCTAAAGGCCTCCACACCCTTCTAATGACCCTCAAGACCCATGTAAAGGCCCCCAGACCCTTCTAGATTGCCTCAGGACCCATCTAAAAGCCCCCAGACCCTTCTAATGCATTTCAGGGCCTTTCTAAAGGCCTCCACACCCTTCTAATTATGCTCAGGACCCATGTAAAAGCCCCCAGACCCTTCTAGATTGCCTCAGGACCCATCTAAAAGCCCCCAGACCCTTCTAATGCCTTTCAGGGCCTTTCTAAAGGCCTCCACACCCTTCTAATGACCCTCAAGACCCATGTAAAGGCCCCTAGACCCTTCTAGATTGCCTCAGGACCCATCTAAAAGCCCCCAGAGCCTTCTAAAGCCTTTCAGGACCCTTATCAAGGCCACCAGACCCTTCTAATGCCCCTCAGGACGTTTCTAAAGGCCCCCAGACCCTTCTAGAGCCCTTCAGGGCCTTTCTAAAGGCCTCCACACCCTTCTAATGATGCTCAGGACCCATGTAAAGGCCCCCAGACCCTTCTAGATTGCCTCAGGACCCATCTAAAAGCCCCCAGACCCTTCTAATGCCTTTCAGGGCCTTTCTAAAGGCCTCCACACCCTTCTAATGACCCTCAAGACCCATGTAAAGGCCCCTAGACCCTTCTAGATTGCCTCAGGACCCATCTAAAAGCCCCCAGGCCCTTCTAATGCCTTTCAGGACCCTTATGAAGGCCACAAGACCCTTCTAATGCCCCTCAGGACGTTTCTAAAGGCCCTCAGACCCTTCTAATGCCCCTCAGGGCATTTATAAAGGTCCCCAGACCCTTCTACTGCCACTCAGGAGCATTCTGAATGCCCCCAGACCCTTCTAATGCCCCACAGGGCCTTTCTAAAGGTCCCCACACCCTTCTAGAGCCACTGAAGACCCTTCTAAAGGCCCCCAGACCATTATAGAGCCCCTCAGGACCCTTCTAAAGGCCCCCAGACCCTGCTAATTCCCCTCAGGGCTTTCATAAGGGCACCCAGACCCTTCTAATGCCCCTCAGGACCCTTATAAAGGCACCCAGACCCTTCTAGAGCCTCTCAGGACAGTTTTAAATGCCTCCAGACCCTTCTAGACCCCCTCAGGGCCTTTCTAAAGGCCCCCATACCCTTCTAATGCCCCTCAGGGCATTTCTAAAGGCCCCCAGACCCTTCTAATGCCACTCAGGGCCTTTCTAAAAGCCGCGAGACCCTTATAATCCCCCTGAGGGCCTTTAAAAAGGCCCCCAGACCCTTATAGACCCCCTCAGGACGCTTCTAATAGCCCCCAGACCCTTCTAGAGCCCCTCAGCGCCTTTCTAAAGGCCTCCACACCCTTCTAATGACCCTCAAGACCCATGTAAAGGCCCCTAGACCCTTCTAGATTGCCTCAGGACCGATCTAAAATCCCCCAGACCCTTCCAATGCCTTTCAGGACCCTTATTAAGGCCACAAGACCCTTCTAATGCCCCTCAGGACCTTTCTAAATGCCCTCAGACCCTTCTAGAGCCTGTCAGGACCCTTATAAAGGTCCCCAGACCCTTCTAGAGCCCGTCAGGACCCTTATAAAGGTCCCCAGACCCTTCTACTGCCCCTCAGGAGCATTCTAAAGGCCCCCAGACCCTTCTAATGCCCCACAGGGCCTTTCTAAAGGTCCCCAGACCCTTCTAGAGCCCCTGAAGACCCTTCTAAATGCCCCCAGACCCTTATAGAGCCACTCAGGTCCCTTCTAAAGTCCCCCAGACCCTGCTAATTCCCCTCAGGGCTTTTATAAGGGCACCCAGACCCTTCTAATGCCCCTCAGGACCCTTATAAAGGCACCCAGACCCTTCTAGAGACTCTCAGGACAGTTTTAAATGCCTCCAGACCCTTCTAGACCCCCTCAGGACCATTCTAAAGGCCCCCAGACCCTTCTAATGCCCCTCAGGGCCTTTCTAAAGGCTCCCATACCCTTCTAATGCCCCTCAGGTCATTTCTAAAGGCACCCAGACCCTTCTAATGCCACTCAGGGCCTTTCTAAAGGCCGCGAGACCCTTATAATCCCCCTGAGGGCCTTTAAAAAGGCCCCCAGACCTTTCTGGACCCCCTCAGGATGCTTCTAATAGCCCCCAGACCCTTCTAGAGGTCTTCAGGGCCTTTCTAAAGGCCTCCACACCCTTCTAATGACCCTCAAGACCCATGTAAAGGCCCCCAGACCCTTCTAGATTGCCTCAGGACCCATCTAAAAGCCCCCAGACCCTTCTAATGCCTTTCCGGACCCTTATGAAGGCCACAAGACCGTTCTAATGCCCCTCAGGACCTTTCTAAAGGCCCTCAGACCCTTCTAATGCCCCTCAGGGCATTTATAAAGGTTCCCAGACCCTTCTAGAGCCCGTCAGGACACTTATAAAGGCCCCAAGACCCTTCTAGAGTCCCTCAGGACACTTCTAAATCCCGCAGACCATTCTAATGCCCGTCAGGGCCTTTCTAAAGGTCCCCAGACCCTTCTACTGCCCCTCAGGAGCATTCTAAAGGCCACCAGACCCTTCTAATGCCTCACAGGGCCTTTCTAAAGGTCCCCAGACCCTTCTAGAGCCCCTGAAGACCCTTCTAAATGCCCCCAGACCCTTATAGAGCCCCTCAGGACCCTTCTAAAGGCCCCCAGACCCTGTTAATTCCTTTCAGGGCTTTTATAAGGGCACCCAGACCCTTCTAATGCCCCTCAGGACCCTTATAAAGGCACCCAGACTCTTCTAGAGCCTCTCAGGACAGTTTTAAATGCCTCCAGACCCTTCTAGACCCTCTCAGGACCATTCTAAAGGCCCCCAGACCCTTCTAATGCCCATCAGGGCCTTTCTAAAGGCCCCCATACCTTTCTAATGCCCCTCAGGTCATTTCTAAAGGCCCCCAGACCCTTCTAGTGCCCCTCAGGGCCTTTCTAAAGGCATCCACACCCTTCTAATGACCCTCAAGACCCATGTAAAGGCCCCCAGACCCTTCTAGATTGCCTCAGGACCCATCTAAAAGCCCCCAGACCCTTCTAATGCCTTTCAGGGCCTTTCTAAAGGCCTCCACACCCTTCTAATGACCCTCAAGACCCATGTAAAGGCCCCTAGACCCTTCTAGATTGCCTCAGGACCCATCTAAAAGCCCCCAGACCCTTCTAATGCCTTTGAGGACTTTTATGAATGCCACAAGACCCTTCTAATGCCCCTCAGGACCTTTCTAAAGGCCCTCAGACCCTTCTATAGCCCGTCAGGACCCTTATAAAGGTCCCCAGACCCTTCTAGAGCCCGTCAGGACCCTTATAAAGGTCCCCAGACCCTTCTACTGCCCCTCAGGAGCATTCTAAAGGCCCCCAGACCCTTCTAATGCCCCACAGGGCCTTTCTAAAGGTCCCCAGACCACTCTAGAGCCCCTGAAGAACCTTCTAAAGGCCCCCAGAGCCTTATAGAGCCCCTCAGGACCCTTCTAAAGTCCCCCAGACCCTGCTAATTCCCCTCAGGGCTTTCATAAGGGCACCCAGACCCTTCTAATGCCCCTGAGGACCCTTATAAAGGCACCCAGACCCTTCTAGAGCCTCTCAGGACAGTTTTAAATTCCTCCAGACCCTTCTAGACCCCCTCAGGACCATTCTAAAGGCCCCCAGACCCTTCTAATGCCCCTCAGGGCCTTTCTAAAGTACCCCAGACACTTCTAGAACATCTCAGGGCCTTTATATATGACCCCAGACCCTTGTAATGCCACTCAGGGCCTTTCTAAGCCGCGAGACCCTTATAATTCCCCTTGAGGGCCTTTAAAAAGTCCCCCAGACCCTTCTGGATCCCCTCAGGACGTTTCTAATAGCCCCCAGACCCTTCTAGAGCCCCTCAGGGCCTTTCTAAAGGCCTCCACACCATTCTAATGAACCTCAAGACCCATGTAAAGGCACCCAGACCCTTCTAGATTGCCTAAGGACCCATCTAATAGCCCCCAGACCCTTCTAATGCCTTTCAGGGCCTTTCTAAAGGCCTCCACACCCTTCTAATGACCCTCAAGACCCATGTAAAGGCCCCTAGACCCTTCTAGATTGCCTCAGGACCCATCTAAAAGCCCCCAGACCCTTCTAATGCCTTTCAGGACCCTTATGAAGGCCACAAGACCCTTCTAATGCCCCTCAGGACCTTTCTAAAGGCCCTCAGACCCTTCTAATGCCTTTCAGGGCATTTATAAAGGTTCCCAGACCATTCTAGAGCCCGTCAGGACAATTATAAAGGTCCCCAGACCCTTATACTGTCCCTCAGGAGCATTCTAAAGGACCCCAGACCCTTCTAATGCCCCACAGGGCCTTTCTAAAGGTACCCAGACCCTTATAGAGTCCCTGAAGACCTTTCTAAAGGCCCCCAGACCCTTCTAATGCCCCACAGGGCCTTTCTAAAGGTCCCCAGACCCTTCTAGAGCCCCTGATGACCCTTCTAAAGGCCCCCAGACCCTTATAGAGTTCCTCAGGACCCTTCTAAAGTCCCCCAGACCCTGCTAATTCCCCTCAGGGCTTTCATAAGGGCACCCAGACCCTTCTAATGCCCCTCAGGACCCTTATAAAGGCACCCAGACCCTTCTAGAGCCTCTCAGGACAGTTTTAAATGCCTCCAGACCCTTCTAGACCCCCTCAGGACCATTCTAAAGGCCCCCAGACCCTTCTAATGCCCCTCAGGGCCTTTCTAAAGGCTCCCATACCCTTCTAATGCCCCTCAGGTCATTTCTAAAGGCACCCAGACCCTTCTAATGCCACTCAGGGCCTTTCTAAAGGCCGCGAGACCCTTATAATCCCCCTGAGGGCCTTTAAAAAGGCCCCCAGACCCTTCTGGACCCCCTCAGGACGCTTCTAATAGCCCCCTGACCCTTCTAGAGCTCCTCAGGGCCTTTCTAAAGGCCTCCACACCCTTCTAATGACCCTCAAGACCCATGTAAAGGCCCCCAGACCCTTCTAGATTGCCTGAGGACCCATCTAAAAGCCCCCAGACCCATCTAATGCCTTTCAGGACCCTTATGAAGGCCACAAGACCCTTCTAATGCCCCTCAGGACCTTTCTAAAGGCCCTCAGACCCTTCTAATGCCCCTAAGGGCATTTATAAAGGTTCCCAGACCCTTCTAGAGCCCGTCAGGACACTTATAAAGGCCCCCAGACCATTCTAGAGCCCCTCAGGACACTTCTAAAGGCCCGCAGACCATTCTAATGCCCGTCAGGGCCTTTCAAAAGGTCCCCAGACCCTTCTACTGCCACTCAGGAGCATTCTAAAGGCCCCCAGACCCTTCTAATGCCCCACAGGGCCTTTCTAAAGGTCCCCAGACCCTTCTAGAGCCCCTGAAGACCCTTCTAAAGGCCCCCAGACCCTTATAGAGCCCCTCAGGACCCTTCTAAAGGCCCCCAGACCCTGTTAATTCCTTTCAGGGCTTTTATAAGGGCACCCAGACCCTTCTAATGCCCCTCAGGACCCTTATAAAGGCACCCAGACCCTTCTAGAGCCTCTCAGGACAGTTTTAAATGCCTCCAGACCCTTCTAGACCCCCTCAGGACTATTCTAAAGACCCCCAGACTCTTCTAATGCCCATCAGGGACTTTCTAAAGGCCCCCATACCCTTCTAATGCCCCTCAGGTCATTTCTAAAGGCCCCCAGACTCTTCTAGACCCCCTCAGGACGCTTCTAATAGCCCCCAGACCCTTCTAGTGCCCCTCAGGGCCTTTCTAAAGGCCTCCACACCCTTCTAATGACCCTCAAGACCCATGTAAAGGCCCCCAGACCCTTCTAGATTGCCTCAGGACCCATCTAAAAGCCCCCAGACCCTTCTAATGCCTTTCAGGGCCTTTCTAAAGGCCTCCACACCCTTCTAATGACCCTCAAGACCCATGTAAAGGCCCCTAGACCCTTCTAGATTGCCTCAGGACCCATCTAAAAGCCCCCAGACCCTTCTAATGCCTTTCAGGACCCTTATGAAGGCCACAAGACCCTTCTAATGCCCCTCAGGACCTTTCTAAAGGCCCTCAGACCCTTCTAGAGCCCGTCAGGACCCTTATAAAGGTCCCCAGACCCTTCTACTGCCCCTCAGGAGAATTCTAAAGGCCCCAAGACCCTGCTAATGCCCCACAGGGCCTTTCTAAAGGACCCCAGACCTCTCTAGAACCCCTGAAGACCCTTCTAAAGGCCCCCAGACCCTTATAGAGCTCCTCAGGACCCTTCTAAAGTCCCCCAGACCCTGCTAATTCCCCTCAGGGCTTTTATAAGGGCACCCAGACCCTGCTAATGCCCCTCAGGACCCTTATAAAGGCACCCAGTCCCTTCTAGAGCCTCTCAGGACAGTTTTAAATGCCTCCAGACCCTTCTAGACCCCCTCAGGACCATTCTAAAGGCCCCCAGACCCTTCTAATGCCCCTCAGGGCCTTTCTAAAGTACCCCAGACACTTCTAGAATTTCTCAGGGCCTTTCTATATGAACCCAGGCCCTTGTAATGCCACTCAGGGCCTTTCTAAAGGCCGCGAGACCCTTATAATACCCCTGAGGGCCTTTAAAAAGGCCCCCAGACCCTTCTGGACCCCTTCAGGACTCTTCTAATAGCCCCCAGACCCTTATAGAGCTCCTTAGGGCCTTTCTAAAGGCCTCCACACCCTTCTAATGACCCTCAAGACCCATGTAAAGGCCGCCAGACCCTTCTAGATTGCCTGAGGACCCATCTAAAAGCCCCCAGACCCTTCTAATGCCTTTCAGGACCCTTATCAAGGCCACAAGACCCGTCTAATGCCCCTCAGGACCTTTCTAAAGGCCCTCAGACCATTCTAATGCCCCTCAGGGCATTTATAAAGGTTCCCAGACTCTTGTAGAGCCCATCAGGACACTGATAAAGGCCCCCAGACCATTCTAGAGCCCCTCAGGACAATTCTAAAGGCCCGCAGACCATTCTAATGCCCGTCAGGGCCTTTCTAAAGGTCCCCAGACCCTTCTACTGCCCCTCAGGAGCATTCTAAAGGCCCCCAGACCCTTCTAATGCCCCACAGGGCCTTTCTAAAGGTCCCCAGACCCTTCTAGAGCCCCTGAAGACCCTTCTAAAGGCCCCCAGACCCTTATAGAGCCCCTCAGGACCCTTCTAAAGGCCCCCAGACCCTGTTAATTCCTTTCAGGGCTTTTATAAGGGCACCCAGACCCTTCTAATTCCCCTCAGGGCCTTTCTAAAGGGACCCAGACCCTTCTAATGCCACTCAGGGCCATTCTAAAGGCCGCGAGACCCTTATAATCCCCCTGAGGGCCTTTAAAAAGGCCCCCAGACCCTTCTGGACCCCCTCAGGACGCTTCTAATAGCCCACAGACCCTTCTAGAGCCCCTCAGGGCCTTTCTAAAGGCCTCCACACCCTTCTAATGACCCTCAAGACCCATGTAAAGGCCCCCAGACCCTTCTAGATTGCCTCAGGACCCATCTAAAGGCCCCCAGACCCTTCTAATGCCTTTCAGGGCCTTTCTAAAGGCCTCCACACCCTTCTAATGACCCTCAAGACCCATTTAAAGGCCCCTAGACCCTTCTAGATTGCCTCAGGACCCATCTAAAAGCCCCCAGACCCTTCTAATGCCTTTCAGGACCCTTATGAAGGCCACAAGACCCTTCTAATGCCCCTCAGGACCTTTCTAAAGGCCCTCAGACCCTTCTAATGCCCCTGAGGGCATTTATAAAGGTTCCCAGACCCTTCTAGAGCCAGTCAGGACACTTATAAAGGTTCCCAGACCCTTATAGAGCCCCTCAGGAGCATTCTAAATGCCCCCAGACCCTTCTAATGCCCGACAGGGCCTTTCTAAAGGTCCCCAGACCCTTCTAGAGCCCCTGAAGACCCTTCTAAGTGCCCCCAGACCCTTATAGAGCCCCTCAGGACCCTTCTAAAGTCCCCCAGACCCTGCTAATTCCGCTCAGGGCTTTTATAAGGGCACCCAGACCCATCTAAAGCCCCTCAGGACCCTTATAAAGGCACCCAGACCCTTCTAGAGCCTCTCAGGACAGTTTTAAATGCCTCCAGACCCTTCTAGAACCCCTCAGGACCATTCTAAAGGCCCCCAGACCCTTCTAATGCCCCTCAGGGCATTTCTAAAGTACCCCAGACACTTCTAGAACCTCTCAGGGCCTTTCTATATGACCCCAGACCCTTGTAATGCCACTCAGGGCCTTTCTAAAAGACGCGAGACCCTTATAATCCCCCTGAGGGCATTTAAAAAGGCCCCCAGACCCTTCTGGACCCCCTCAGGACGCTTCTAATAGCCCCCAGACCTTTCTAGAGCCCCTCAGCGCCTTTCTAAAGGCCTCCACACCCTTCTAATGACCCTCAAGACCCATGTAAAGGCCCCCAGACCCTTCTAGATTGCCTCAGGACCCATCTAAAAGCCCCCAGACCCTTCTAATGCCCCTCAGGACCCTTCTAAAGGCCCTCAGACCCTTCTAGTGCCCCTCAAGGCCCATGTAAAGGCCCCTAGACCCTTCTAGATTGCCTTAGGACCCATCTAAAAGCCCCCAGACCCTTCTAATGCCCCTCAGGACCCTTATGAAGGCCACAAGACCCTTCTAATGCCCCTCAGGACCTTTCTAAAGGCCCTCAGACCTTTCTAATGCCTCACAGGACATTTATAAAGGTTCCCAGACCCTTCTAGAGCCCGTCAGGACCCTTATAAAGGCCCCCAGACCATTCTAGAGCCCCTCAGGACATTTCTAAAGGCCCGCAGACCATTCTAATGCCCGTCCAGGGCCTTTCTAAAGGTCCCCAGACCCTTCTACTGCCCCTCAGGAACATTCTAAAGGCCCCCAGACCCTTCTAATGCCCCACAGGGCCTTTATAAAGGTCCTCAGACCCTTCAAGAGCCCCTGAAGACCCTTCTAAAGGCCCCAAGACCCTTATAGAGCCCCTCAGGACCCTTCTAAAGTCCCCCAGACCCTGCTAATTCCCCTCAGGGCTTTTATAAAGGCACCCAGACCCTTCTAATGCCCCTCAGGACCCTTATAAAGGCACCCAGACCCTTCTAGAGCCTCTCAGGACAGTTTTAAATGCCTCCAGACCCTTCTAGACCCCCTCAGGACCATTCTAAAGGCCCCCAGACCCTTCTAATGCCCCTCAGGGCCTTTGTAAAGGCCCCCATACCCTTCTAATGCACCTCAGGTCATTTCTAAAGGCCCCCAGACCCTTCTAGACCCCCTCAGGACGCTTCTAATAGCCCCCAGACCCTTCTAGTGCCCCTCAGGGCCTTTCTAAAGGCCTCCACACCCTTCTAATGACCCTCAAGACCCATGTAAAGGCCCCCAGACCCTTCTAGATTGCCTCAGGACCCATCTAAAAGTCCCCAGACCCTTCTAATGCCTTTCAGGGCCTTTCTAAAGGCCTCCACACCCTTCTAATGACCCTCAAGACCCATGTAAAGGCCCCTAGACCCTTCTAGATTGCCTCAGGACCCATCTAAAAGCCCCCAGACCCTTCCAATGCCTTTCAGGACCCTTATGAAGGCCACAAGACCCTTCTAATGCCCCTCAGGACCTTTCTAAAGGCCCTCAGACCCTTCTAGAGCCCGTCAGGACCCTTATAAAGGTCCCCAGACCCTTCTTCTGCCCCTCAGGAGCATTCTAAAGGCCCCCAGACCCTTCTAATGCCCCACAGGGCCTTTCTAAAGGTCCCCAGACCCCTCTAGAACCCCTGAAGACCCTTCTAAAGGCCCCCAGACCCTTATAGAGCCCCTCAGGACCCTTCTAAAGTCCCCCAGACCCTGCTAATTCCCCTCAGGGCTTTTATAAGGGCACCCAGACCCTTCTAATGCCCCTCAGGACCCTTATAAAGGCACCCAGACCCTTCTAGAGCCTCTCAGGACAGTTTTAAATGCCTCCAGACCCTTCTAGACCCCCTCAGGACCATTCTAAAGGCCCCCAGACCCTTCTAATGCCCATCAGGGCCTTTCTAAAGTACCCCAGACACTTCTAGAATTTCTCAGGGCCTTTCTATATGAACCCAGGCCCTTGTAATGCCACTCAGGGCCTTTCTAAAGGCCGCGAGACCCTTATAATCCCCCTGAGGGCCTTTAAAAAGGCCCCCAGACCCTTCTGGACCCCCTCAGGACGCTTCTAATAGCCCCCAGACCCTTCTAGAGCTCCTTAGGGCCTTTCTAAAGGCCTCCACACCCTTCTAATGACCCTCAAGACCCATGTAAAGGCCCCCAGACCCTTCTAGATTGCCTCAGGACCCATCTAAAAGCCCCCAGACCCTTCTAATGCCTTTCAGGACCCTTATCAAGGCCACAAGACCCGTCTAATGCCCCTCAGGACCTTTCTAAAGGCACTCAGACCATTCTAATGCCCCTCAGGGCATTTATAAAGGTACCCAGACTCTTCTAGAGCCCGTCAGGACACTGATAAAGGCCCCCAGACCATTCTAGAGCCCCTCAGGACAATTCTAAAGGCCCGCAGACCATTCTAATGCCCGTCAGGGCCTTTCTAAAGGTCCCCAGACCCTTCTACTGCCCCTCAGGAGCATTCTAAAGGCCCCCAGACCCTTCTAATGCCCCACAGGGCCTTTCTAAAGGTCCCCAGACCCTTCTAGAGCCCCTGAAGATCCTTCTAAAGGCCCCCAGACCCTTATAGAGCCCCTCAGGACCCTTCTAAAGGCCCCCAGACCCTGTTAATTCCTTTCAGGGCTTTTATAAGGGCACCCAGACCCTTCTAATGCCCCTCAGGACCCTTATAAAGGCACCCAGACCCTTCTAGAGCCTCTCAGGACAGTTTTAAATGCCTCCAGATCCTTCTAGACCCCCTCAGGACCATTCTAAAGGCCCCCAGACCCTTCGAATTCCCCTCAGGGCCTTTCTAAAGGCACCCAGACCCTTCTAATGCCACTCAGGGCCTTTCTAAAGGCCGCGAGACCCTTATAATCCCCCTGAGGGCCTTTAAAAAGGCCCCCAGACCCTTATGGACCCCCTCAGGACGCTTCTAATAGCCCCCAGACCCTTCTAGAGCCCCTCAGGGCCTTTCTAAAGGCCTCCACACCCTTCTAATGACCCTCAAGACCCATGTAAAGGCCCCCAGACCCTTCTAGATTGCCTCAGGACCCATCTAAAAGCCCCCAGACCCTTCTAATGCCTTTCAGGACCCTTATGAAGGGCACAAGACCCTTCTAATGCCCCTCAGGACCTTTCTAAAGGCCCTCAGACCCTTCTAATGCCCCTCAGGGCATTTATAAAGGTTCCCAGACCATTCTAGAGCCCGTCAGGACACTTATAAAGGTCCACAGACCCTTATACTGCCCCTCAGGAGCATTCTAAAGGCCCCCAGACCCTTCTAATGCCCCACAGGGCCTTTCTAAAGGTACCCAGACCCTTATAGAGCCCCTGAAGACCTTTCTAAAGGCCCCCAGACCCTTCTAATGCCCCACAGGGCCTTTCTAAAGGCCTCCACACCTTCTAATGACCCTCAAGACCCATGTAAAGGCCCCCAGACCCTTCTAGATTGCCTAAGGACCCATCTAATAGCCCCCAGACCCTTCTAATGCCTTTCAGGGCCTTTCTAAAGGCCTCCACACCCTTCTAATGACACTCAAGACCCATGTAAAGGCCCCTAGACCCTTCTAGATTGCCTCAGGACCCATCTAAAAGCCCCCAGACCCTTCTAATGTCTTTCAGGACCCTTATGAATGCCGCAAGACCCTTCTAATGACACTCAGGACCTTTCTAAAGGGCCTCAGACCCTTCTAATGCCCCTCAGGGCATTTATAAAGGTTCCCAGACCCTTCTAGAGCCAGTCAGGACACTTATAAAGGTCCCCAGACCCTTATAGAGCCCCTCAGGAGCATTCTAAAGGTCCCCAGACCCTTCTAATGCCCGACAGGGCCTTTCTAAAGGTCCCCAGACCCTTCTAGAGCCCTTCAGGGCCTTTCTAAAGGCCTCCACACCCTTCTAATGATGCTCAGGACCCATGTAAAGGCCCCCAGACCCTTCTAGATTGCCTCAGGACCCATCTAAAAGCCCCCAGACCCTTCTAATGCCTTTCAGGGCCTTTCTAAAGGCCTCCACACCCTTCTAATGACCCTCAAGACCCATGTAAAGGCCCCTAGACCCTTCTAGATTGCCTCAGGACCCATCTAAAAGCCCCCAGGCCCTTCTAATGCCTTTCAGGACCCTTATGAAGGCCACAAGACCCTTCTAATGCCCCTCAGGACGTTTCTAAAGGCCCTCAGACCCTTCTAATGCCCCTCAGGGCATTTATAAAGGTCCCCAGACCCTTCTACTGCCACTCAGGAGCATTCTGAATGCCCCCAGACCCTTCTAATGCCCCACAGGGCCTTTCTAAAGGTCCCCACACCCTTCTAGAGCCACTGAAGACCCTTCTAAAGGCCCCCAGACCATTATAGAGCCCCTCAGGACCCTTCTAAAGGCCCCCAGACCCTGCTAATTCCCCTCAGGGCTTTCATAAGGGCACCCAGACCCTTCTAATGCCCCTCAGGACCCTTATAAAGGCACCCAGACCCTTCTAGAGCCTCTCAGGACAGTTTTAAATGCCTCCAGACCCTTCTAGACCCCCTCAGGGCCTTTCTAAAGGCCCCCATACCCTTCTAATGCCCCTCAGGGCATTTCTAAAGGCCCCCAGACCCTTCTAATGCCACTCAGGGCCTTTCTAAAAGCCGCGAGACCCTTATAATCCCCCTGAGGGCCTTTAAAAAGGCCCCCAGACCCTTATAGACCCCCTCAGGACGCTTCTAATAGCCCCCAGACCCTTCTAGAGCCCCTCAGCGCCTTTCTAAAGGCCTCCACACCCTTCTAATGACCCTCAAGACCCATGTAAAGGCCCCTAGACCCTTCTAGATTGCCTCAGGACCGATCTAAAATCCCCCAGACCCTTCCAATGCCTTTCAGGACCCTTATTAAGGCCACAAGACCCTTCTAATGCCCCTCAGGACCTTTCTAAATGCCCTCAGACCCTTCTAGAGCCTGTCAGGACACTTATAAAGGTCCCCAGACCCTTCTAGAGCCCGTCAGGACCCTTATAAAGGTCCCCAGACCCTTCTACTGCCCCTCAGGAGCATTCTAAAGGCCCCCAGACCCTTCTAATGCCCCACAGGGCCTTTCTAAAGGTCCCCAGACCCTTCTAGAGCCCCTGAAGACCCTTCTAAATGCCCCCAGACCCTTATAGAGCCACTCAGGTCCCTTCTAAAGTCCCCCAGACCCTGCTAATTCCCCTCAGGGCTTTTATAAGGGCACCCAGACCCTTCTAATGCCCCTCAGGACCCTTATAAAGGCACCCAGACCCTTCTAGAGACTCTCAGGACAGTTTTAAATGCCTCCAGACCCTTCTAGACCCCCTCAGGACCATTCTAAAGGCCCCCAGACCCTTCTAATGCCCCTCAGGGCCTTTCTAAAGGCTCCCATACCCTTCTAATGCCCCTCAGGTCATTTCTAAAGGAACCCAGACCCTTCTAATGCCACTCAGGGCCTTTCTAAAGGCCGCGAGACCCTTATAATCCCCCTGAGGGCCTTTAAAAAGGCCCCCAGACCTTTCTGGACCCCCTCAGGATGCTTCTAATAGCCCCCAGACCCTTCTAGAGGTCTTCAGGGCCTTTCTAAAGGCCTCCACACCCTTCTAATGACCCTCAAGACCCATGTAAAGGCCCCCAGACCCTTCTAGATTGCCTCAGGACCCATCTAAAAGCCCCCAGACCCTTCTAATGCCTTTCCGGACCCTTATGAAGGCCACAAGACCGTTCTAATGCCCCTCAGGACCTTTCTAAAGGCCCTCAGACCCTTCTAATGCCCCTCAGGGCATTTATAAAGGTTCCCAGACCCTTCTAGAGCCCGTCAGGACACTTATAAAGGCCCCAAGACCCTTCTAGAGTCCCTCAGGACACTTCTAAATCCCGCAGACCATTCTAATGCCCGTCAGGGCCTTTCTAAAGGTCCCCAGACCCTTCTACTGCCCCTCAGGAGCATTCTAAAGGCCACCAGACCCTTCTAATGCCTCACAGGGCCTTTCTAAAGGTCCCCAGACCCTTCTAGAGCCCCTGAAGACCCTTCTAAATGCCCCCAGACCCTTATAGAGCCCCTCAGGACCCTTCTAAAGGCCCCCAGACCCTGTTAATTCCTTTCAGGGCTTTTATAAGGGCACCCAGACCCTTCTAATGCCCCTCAGGACCCTTATAAAGGCACCCAGACTCTTCTAGAGCCTCTCAGGACAGTTTTAAATGCCTCCAGACCCTTCTAGACCCTCTCAGGACCATTCTAAAGGCCCCCAG
This sequence comes from Coccyzus lansbergi, assembly GCA_033558105.1. Lineage (NCBI taxonomy): Eukaryota > Metazoa > Chordata > Aves > Cuculiformes > Coccyzidae > Coccyzus > Coccyzus lansbergi. The sequence continues at coordinate 751,975 of JAUMJK010000895.1, forward strand.
ACCCTTCTAATGCCCATCAGGGCCTTTCTAAAGGCCCCCATACCTTTCTAATGCCCCTCAGGTCATTTCTAAAGGCCCCCAGACCCTTCTAGTGCCCCTCAGGGCCTTTCTAAAGGCATCCACACCCTTCTAATGACCCTCAAGACCCATGTAAAGGCCCCCAGACCCTTCTAGATTGCCTCAGGACCCATCTAAAAGCCCCCAGACCCTTCTAATGCCTTTCAGGGCCTTTCTAAAGGCCTCCACACCCTTCTAATGACCCTCAAGACCCATGTAAAGGCCCCTAGACCCTTCTAGATTGCCTCAGGACCCATCTAAAAGCCCCCAGACCCTTCTAATGCCTTTGAGGACTTTTATGAATGCCACAAGACCCTTCTAATGCCCCTCAGGACCTTTCTAAAGGCCCTCAGACCCTTCTATAGCCCGTCAGGACCCTTATAAAGGTCCCCAGACCCTTCTAGAGCCCGTCAGGACCCTTATAAAGGTCCCCAGACCCTTCTACTGCCCCTCAGGAGCATTCTAAAGGCCCCCAGACCCTTCTAATGCCCCACAGGGCCTTTCTAAAGGTCCCCAGACCACTCTAGAGCCCCTGAAGAACCTTCTAAAGGCCCCCAGAGCCTTATAGAGCCCCTCAGGACCCTTCTAAAGTCCCCCAGACCCTGCTAATTCCCCTCAGGGCTTTCATAAGGGCACCCAGACCCTTCTAATGCCCCTGAGGACCCTTATAAAGGCACCCAGACCCTTCTAGAGCCTCTCAGGACAGTTTTAAATTCCTCCAGACCCTTCTAGACCCCCTCAGGACCATTCTAAAGGCCCCCAGACCCTTCTAATGCCCCTCAGGGCCTTTCTAAAGTACCCCAGACACTTCTAGAACATCTCAGGGCCTTTATATATGACCCCAGACCCTTGTAATGCCACTCAGGGCCTTTCTAAAGGCCGCGAGACCCTTATAATTCCCCTTGAGGGCCTTTAAAAAGTACCCCAGACCCTTCTGGATCCCCTCAGGACGTTTCTAATAGCCCCCAGACCCTTCTAGAGCCCCTCAGGGCCTTTCTAAAGGCCTCCACACCATTCTAATGAACCTCAAGACCCATGTAAAGGCACCCAGACCCTTCTAGATTGCCTAAGGACCCATCTAATAGCCCCCAGACCCTTCTAATGCCTTTCAGGGCCTTTCTAAAGGCCTCCACACCCTTCTAATGACCCTCAAGACCCATGTAAAGGCCCCTAGACCCTTCTAGATTGCCTCAGGACCCATCTAAAAGCCCCCAGACCCTTCTAATGCCTTTCAGGACCCTTATGAAGGCCACAAGACCCTTCTAATGCCCCTCAGGACCTTTCTAAAGGCCCTCAGACCCTTCTAATGCCTTTCAGGGCATTTATAAAGGTTCCCAGACCATTCTAGAGCCCGTCAGGACAATTATAAAGGTCCCCAGACCCTTATACTGTCCCTCAGGAGCATTCTAAAGGACCCCAGACCCTTCTAATGCCCCACAGGGCCTTTCTAAAGGTACCCAGACCCTTATAGAGTCCCTGAAGACCTTTCTAAAGGCCCCCAGACCCTTCTAATGCCCCACAGGGCCTTTCTAAAGGTCCCCAGACCCTTCTAGAGCCCCTGATGACCCTTCTAAAGGCCCCCAGACCCTTATAGAGTTCCTCAGGACCCTTCTAAAGTCCCCCAGACCCTGCTAATTCCCCTCAGGGCTTTCATAAGGGCACCCAGACCCTTCTAATGCCCCTCAGGACCCTTATAAAGGCACCCAGACCCTTCTAGAGCCTCTCAGGACAGTTTTAAATGCCTCCAGACCCTTCTAGACCCCCTCAGGACCATTCTAAAGGCCCCCAGACCCTTCTAATGCCCCTCAGGGCCTTTCTAAAGGCTCCCATACCCTTCTAATGCCCCTCAGGTCATTTCTAAAGGCACCCAGACCCTTCTAATGCCACTCAGGGCCTTTCTAAAGGCCGCGAGACCCTTATAATCCCCCTGAGGGCCTTTAAAAAGGCCCCCAGACCCTTCTGGACCCCCTCAGGACGCTTCTAATAGCCCCCTGACCCTTCTAGAGCTCCTCAGGGCCTTTCTAAAGGCCTCCACACCCTTCTAATGACCCTCAAGACCCATGTAAAGGCCCCCAGACCCTTCTAGATTGCCTGAGGACCCATCTAAAAGCCCCCAGACCCATCTAATGCCTTTCAGGACCCTTATGAAGGCCACAAGACCCTTCTAATGCCCCTCAGGACCTTTCTAAAGGCCCTCAGACCCTTCTAATGCCCCTAAGGGCATTTATAAAGGTTCCCAGACCCTTCTAGAGCCCGTCAGGACACTTATAAAGGCCCCCAGACCATTCTAGAGCCCCTCAGGACACTTCTAAAGGCCCGCAGACCATTCTAATGCCCGTCAGGGCCTTTCAAAAGGTCCCCAGACCCTTCTACTGCCACTCAGGAGCATTCTAAAGGCCCCCAGACCCTTCTAATGCCCCACAGGGCCTTTCTAAAGGTCCCCAGACCCTTCTAGAGCCCCTGAAGACCCTTCTAAAGGCCCCCAGACCCTTATAGAGCCCCTCAGGACCCTTCTAAAGGCCCCCAGACCCTGTTAATTCCTTTCAGGGCTTTTATAAGGGCACCCAGACCCTTCTAATGCCCCTCAGGACCCTTATAAAGGCACCCAGACCCTTCTAGAGCCTCTCAGGACAGTTTTAAATGCCTCCAGACCCTTCTAGACCCCCTCAGGACTATTCTAAAGACCCCCAGACTCTTCTAATGCCCATCAGGGACTTTCTAAAGGCCCCCATACCCTTCTAATGCCCCTCAGGTCATTTCTAAAGGCCCCCAGACTCTTCTAGACCCCCTCAGGACGCTTCTAATAGCCCCCAGACCCTTCTAGTGCCCCTCAGGGCCTTTCTAAAGGCCTCCACACCCTTCTAATGACCCTCAAGACCCATGTAAAGGCCCCCAGACCCTTCTAGATTGCCTCAGGACCCATCTAAAAGCCCCCAGACCCTTCTAATGCCTTTCAGGGCCTTTCTAAAGGCCTCCACACCCTTCTAATGACCCTCAAGACCCATGTAAAGGCCCCTAGACCCTTCTAGATTGCCTCAGGACCCATCTAAAAGCCCCCAGACCCTTCTAATGCCTTTCAGGACCCTTATGAAGGCCACAAGACCCTTCTAATGCCCCTCAGGACCTTTCTAAAGGCCCTCAGACCCTTCTAGAGCCCGTCAGGACCCTTATAAAGGTCCCCAGACCCTTCTACTGCCCCTCAGGAGAATTCTAAAGGCCCCAAGACCCTGCTAATGCCCCACAGGGCCTTTCTAAAGGACCCCAGACCTCTCTAGAACCCCTGAAGACCCTTCTAAAGGCCCCCAGACCCTTATAGAGCTCCTCAGGACCCTTCTAAAGTCCCCCAGACCCTGCTAATTCCCCTCAGGGCTTTTATAAGGGCACCCAGACCCTGCTAATGCCCCTCAGGACCCTTATAAAGGCACCCAGTCCCTTCTAGAGCCTCTCAGGACAGTTTTAAATGCCTCCAGACCCTTCTAGACCCCCTCAGGACCATTCTAAAGGCCCCCAGACCCTTCTAATGCCCCTCAGGGCCTTTCTAAAGTACCCCAGACACTTCTAGAATTTCTCAGGGCCTTTCTATATGAACCCAGGCCCTTGTAATGCCACTCAGGGCCTTTCTAAAGGCCGCGAGACCCTTATAATACCCCTGAGGGCCTTTAAAAAGGCCCCCAGACCCTTCTGGACCCCTTCAGGACTCTTCTAATAGCCCCCAGACCCTTATAGAGCTCCTTAGGGCCTTTCTAAAGGCCTCCACACCCTTCTAATGACCCTCAAGACCCATGTAAAGGCCCCCAGACCCTTCTAGATTGCCTGAGGACCCATCTAAAAGCCCCCAGACCCTTCTAATGCCTTTCAGGACCCTTATCAAGGCCACAAGACCCGTCTAATGCCCCTCAGGACCTTTCTAAAGGCCCTCAGACCATTCTAATGCCCCTCAGGGCATTTATAAAGGTTCCCAGACTCTTGTAGAGCCCATCAGGACACTGATAAAGGCCCCCAGACCATTCTAGAGCCCCTCAGGACAATTCTAAAGGCCCGCAGACCATTCTAATGCCCGTCAGGGCCTTTCTAAAGGTCCCCAGACCCTTCTACTGCCCCTCAGGAGCATTCTAAAGGCCCCCAGACCCTTCTAATGCCCCACAGGGCCTTTCTAAAGGTCCCCAGACCCTTCTAGAGCCCCTGAAGACCCTTCTAAAGGCCCCCAGACCCTTATAGAGCCCCTCAGGACCCTTCTAAAGGCCCCCAGACCCTGTTAATTCCTTTCAGGGCTTTTATAAGGGCACCCAGACCCTTCTAATTCCCCTCAGGGCCTTTCTAAAGGGACCCAGACCCTTCTAATGCCACTCAGGGCCATTCTAAAGGCCGCGAGACCCTTATAATCCCCCTGAGGGCCTTTAAAAAGGCCCCCAGACCCTTCTGGACCCCCTCAGGACGCTTCTAATAGCCCACAGACCCTTCTAGAGCCCCTCAGGGCCTTTCTAAAGGCCTCCACACCCTTCTAATGACCCTCAAGACCCATGTAAAGGCCCCCAGACCCTTCTAGATTGCCTCAGGACCCATCTAAAGGCCCCCAGACCCTTCTAATGCCTTTCAGGGCCTTTCTAAAGGCCTCCACACCCTTCTAATGACCCTCAAGACCCATTTAAAGGCCCCTAGACCCTTCTAGATTGCCTCAGGACCCATCTAAAAGCCCCCAGACCCTTCTAATGCCTTTCAGGACCCTTATGAAGGCCACAAGACCCTTCTAATGCCCCTCAGGACCTTTCTAAAGGCCCTCAGACCCTTCTAATGCCCCTGAGGGCATTTATAAAGGTTCCCAGACCCTTCTAGAGCCAGTCAGGACACTTATAAAGGTTCCCAGACCCTTATAGAGCCCCTCAGGAGCATTCTAAATGCCCCCAGACCCTTCTAATGCCCGACAGGGCCTTTCTAAAGGTCCCCAGACCCTTCTAGAGCCCCTGAAGACCCTTCTAAGTGCCCCCAGACCCTTATAGAGCCCCTCAGGACCCTTCTAAAGTCCCCCAGACCCTGCTAATTCCGCTCAGGGCTTTTATAAGGGCACCCAGACCCATCTAAAGCCCCTCAGGACCCTTATAAAGGCACCCAGACCCTTCTAGAGCCTCTCAGGACAGTTTTAAATGCCTCCAGACCCTTCTAGAACCCCTCAGGACCATTCTAAAGGCCCCCAGACCCTTCTAATGCCCCTCAGGGCATTTCTAAAGTACCCCAGACACTTCTAGAACCTCTCAGGGCCTTTCTATATGACCCCAGACCCTTGTAATGCCACTCAGGGCCTTTCTAAAAGACGCGAGACCCTTATAATCCCCCTGAGGGCATTTAAAAAGGCCCCCAGACCCTTCTGGACCCCCTCAGGACGCTTCTAATAGCCCCCAGACCTTTCTAGAGCCCCTCAGCGCCTTTCTAAAGGCCTCCACACCCTTCTAATGACCCTCAAGACCCATGTAAAGGCCCCCAGACCCTTCTAGATTGCCTCAGGACCCATCTAAAAGCCCCCAGACCCTTCTAATGCCCCTCAGGACCCTTCTAAAGGCCCTCAGACCCTTCTAGTGCCCCTCAAGGCCCATGTAAAGGCCCCTAGACCCTTCTAGATTGCCTTAGGACCCATCTAAAAGCCCCCAGACCCTTCTAATGCCCCTCAGGACCCTTATGAAGGCCACAAGACCCTTCTAATGCCCCTCAGGACCTTTCTAAAGGCCCTCAGACCTTTCTAATGCCTCACAGGACATTTATAAAGGTTCCCAGACCCTTCTAGAGCCCGTCAGGACCCTTATAAAGGCCCCCAGACCATTCTAGAGCCCCTCAGGACATTTCTAAAGGCCCGCAGACCATTCTAATGCCCGTCCAGGGCCTTTCTAAAGGTCCCCAGACCCTTCTACTGCCCCTCAGGAACATTCTAAAGGCCCCCAGACCCTTCTAATGCCCCACAGGGCCTTTATAAAGGTCCTCAGACCCTTCAAGAGCCCCTGAAGACCCTTCTAAAGGCCCCAAGACCCTTATAGAGCCCCTCAGGACCCTTCTAAAGTCCCCCAGACCCTGCTAATTCCCCTCAGGGCTTTTATAAAGGCACCCAGACCCTTCTAATGCCCCTCAGGACCCTTATAAAGGCACCCAGACCCTTCTAGAGCCTCTCAGGACAGTTTTAAATGCCTCCAGACCCTTCTAGACCCCCTCAGGACCATTCTAAAGGCCCCCAGACCCTTCTAATGCCCCTCAGGGCCTTTGTAAAGGCCCCCATACCCTTCTAATGCACCTCAGGTCATTTCTAAAGGCCCCCAGACCCTTCTAGACCCCCTCAGGACGCTTCTAATAGCCCCCAGACCCTTCTAGTGCCCCTCAGGGCCTTTCTAAAGGCCTCCACACCCTTCTAATGACCCTCAAGACCCATGTAAAGGCCCCCAGACCCTTCTAGATTGCCTCAGGACCCATCTAAAAGTCCCCAGACCCTTCTAATGCCTTTCAGGGCCTTTCTAAAGGCCTCCACACCCTTCTAATGACCCTCAAGACCCATGTAAAGGCCCCTAGACCCTTCTAGATTGCCTCAGGACCCATCTAAAAGCCCCCAGACCCTTCCAATGCCTTTCAGGACCCTTATGAAGGCCACAAGACCCTTCTAATGCCCCTCAGGACCTTTCTAAAGGCCCTCAGACCCTTCTAGAGCCCGTCAGGACCCTTATAAAGGTCCCCAGACCCTTCTTCTGCCCCTCAGGAGCATTCTAAAGGCCCCCAGACCCTTCTAATGCCCCACAGGGCCTTTCTAAAGGTCCCCAGACCCCTCTAGAACCCCTGAAGACCCTTCTAAAGGCCCCCAGACCCTTATAGAGCCCCTCAGGACCCTTCTAAAGTCCCCCAGACCCTGCTAATTCCCCTCAGGGCTTTTATAAGGGCACCCAGACCCTTCTAATGCCCCTCAGGACCCTTATAAAGGCACCCAGACCCTTCTAGAGCCTCTCAGGACAGTTTTAAATGCCTCCAGACCCTTCTAGACCCCCTCAGGACCATTCTAAAGGCCCCCAGACCCTTCTAATGCCCATCAGGGCCTTTCTAAAGTACCCCAGACACTTCTAGAATTTCTCAGGGCCTTTCTATATGAACCCAGGCCCTTGTAATGCCACTCAGGGCCTTTCTAAAGGCCGCGAGACCCTTATAATCCCCCTGAGGGCCTTTAAAAAGGCCCCCAGACCCTTCTGGACCCCCTCAGGACGCTTCTAATAGCCCCCAGACCCTTCTAGAGCTCCTTAGGGCCTTTCTAAAGGCCTCCACACCCTTCTAATGACCCTCAAGACCCATGTAAAGGCCCCCAGACCCTTCTAGATTGCCTCAGGACCCATCTAAAAGCCCCCAGACCCTTCTAATGCCTTTCAGGACCCTTATCAAGGCCACAAGACCCGTCTAATGCCCCTCAGGACCTTTCTAAAGGCACTCAGACCATTCTAATGCCCCTCAGGGCATTTATAAAGGTACCCAGACTCTTCTAGAGCCCGTCAGGACACTGATAAAGGCCCCCAGACCATTCTAGAGCCCCTCAGGACAATTCTAAAGGCCCGCAGACCATTCTAATGCCCGTCAGGGCCTTTCTAAAGGTCCCCAGACCCTTCTACTGCCCCTCAGGAGCATTCTAAAGGCCCCCAGACCCTTCTAATGCCCCACAGGGCCTTTCTAAAGGTCCCCAGACCCTTCTAGAGCCCCTGAAGATCCTTCTAAAGGCCCCCAGACCCTTATAGAGCCCCTCAGGACCCTTCTAAAGGCCCCCAGACCCTGTTAATTCCTTTCAGGGCTTTTATAAGGGCACCCAGACCCTTCTAATGCCCCTCAGGACCCTTATAAAGGCACCCAGACCCTTCTAGAGCCTCTCAGGACAGTTTTAAATGCCTCCAGATCCTTCTAGACCCCCTCAGGACCATTCTAAAGGCCCCCAGACCCTTCGAATTCCCCTCAGGGCCTTTCTAAAGGCACCCAGACCCTTCTAATGCCACTCAGGGCCTTTCTAAAGGCCGCGAGACCCTTATAATCCCCCTGAGGGCCTTTAAAAAGGCCCCCAGACCCTTATGGACCCCCTCAGGACGCTTCTAATAGCCCCCAGACCCTTCTAGAGCCCCTCAGGGCCTTTCTAAAGGCCTCCACACCCTTCTAATGACCCTCAAGACCCATGTAAAGGCCCCCAGACCCTTCTAGATTGCCTCAGGACCCATCTAAAAGCCCCCAGACCCTTCTAATGCCTTTCAGGACCCTTATGAAGGGCACAAGACCCTTCTAATGCCCCTCAGGACCTTTCTAAAGGCCCTCAGACCCTTCTAATGCCCCTCAGGGCATTTATAAAGGTTCCCAGACCATTCTAGAGCCCGTCAGGACACTTATAAAGGTCCACAGACCCTTATACTGCCCCTCAGGAGCATTCTAAAGGCCCCCAGACCCTTCTAATGCCCCACAGGGCCTTTCTAAAGGTACCCAGACCCTTATAGAGCCCCTGAAGACCTTTCTAAAGGCCCCCAGACCCTTCTAATGCCCCACAGGGCCTTTCTAAAGGCCTCCACACCTTCTAATGACCCTCAAGACCCATGTAAAGGCCCCCAGACCCTTCTAGATTGCCTAAGGACCCATCTAATAGCCCCCAGACCCTTCTAATGCCTTTCAGGGCCTTTCTAAAGGCCTCCACACCCTTCTAATGACACTCAAGACCCATGTAAAGGCCCCTAGACCCTTCTAGATTGCCTCAGGACCCATCTAAAAGCCCCCAGACCCTTCTAATGTCTTTCAGGACCCTTATGAATGCCGCAAGACCCTTCTAATGACACTCAGGACCTTTCTAAAGGGCCTCAGACCCTTCTAATGCCCCTCAGGGCATTTATAAAGGTTCCCAGACCCTTCTAGAGCCAGTCAGGACACTTATAAAGGTCCCCAGACCCTTATAGAGCCCCTCAGGAGCATTCTAAAGGTCCCCAGACCCTTCTAATGCCCGACAGGGCCTTTCTAAAGGTCCCCAGACCCTTCTAGAGCCCCTGAAGACCCTTCTAAGGGCCCCCAGACCCTTATAGAGCCCCTCAGGACCCTTCTAAATTCCCCCAGACCCTGCTAATTCCGCTCAGGGCTTTTATAAGGGCACCCAGACCCTTCTAAAGCCCCTAAGGACCCTTATAAAGGCACCCAGACCCTTCTAGAGCCTCTCAGGACAGTTTTAAATGCCTCCAGACCCTTCTAGAACCCCTCAGGACCATTCTAAAGGCCCACAGACCCTTCTAATGCCCCACAGGGCCTTTCTAAAGGCCTCCACACCCTTCTAATGACCATCAAAACCCATGTAAAGGCCCCCAGACCCTTCTAGATTGCCTCAGGACCCATCTAAAAGCCCCCAGACCCTTCTAATGCCTTTCAGGGCCTTTCTAAAGGCCTCCACACCCTTCTAATGCCCCTCAAGGCCCAAGTAAAGGCCCCTAGACCCTTCTAGATTGCCTCAGGACCCATCTAAAAGCCCCCAGACCCTTCTAATGCCTTTCAGGACCCTTATAAAGGCCCCCAGACCATTCTAGAGCCCCTCAGGAGCATTCTAAAGGCCCCCAGACCCTTCTAATGCCCCACAGGGCCTTTCTAAAGGTCCCCAGACCCTTCTAGAGCCCCTGAAGACCCTTCTAAAGGCCCCCAGACCCTTATAGAGCCCCTCAGGACCCTTCTAAAGGCCCCCAGACCCTGTTAATTCCTTTCAGGGCTTTTATAAGGGCACCCAGACCCTTCTAATTCCCCTCAGGGCCTTTCTAAAGGGACCCAGACCCTTCTAATGCCACTCAGGGCCATTCTAAAGGCCGCGAGACCCTTATAATCCCCCTGAGGGCCTTTAAAAAGGCCCCCAGACCCTTCTGGACCCCCTCAGGACGCTTCTAATAGCCCACAGACCCTTCTAGAGCCCCTCAGGGCCTTTCTAAAGGCCTCCACACCCTTCTAATGACCCTCAAGACCCATGTAAAGGCCCCCAGACCCTTCTAGATTGCCTCAGGACCCATCTAAAGGCCCCCAGACCCTTCTAATGCCTTTCAGGGCCTTTCTAAAGGCCTCCACACCCTTCTAATGACCCTCAAGACCCATTTAAAGGCCCCTAGACCCTTCTAGATTGCCTCAGGACCCATCTAAAAGCCCCCAGACCCTTCTAATGCCTTTCAGGACCCTTATGAAGGCCACAAGACCCTTCTAATGCCCCTCAGGACCTTTCTAAAGGCCCTCAGACCCTTCTAATGCCCCTGAGGGCATTTATAAAGGTTCCCAGACCCTTCTAGAGCCAGTCAGGACACTTATAAAGGTTCCCAGACCCTTATAGAGCCCCTCAGGAGCATTCTAAATGCCCCCAGACCCTTCTAATGCCCGACAGGGCCTTTCTAAAGGTCCCCAGACCCTTCTAGAGCCCCTGAAGACCCTTCTAAGTGCCCCCAGACCCTTATAGAGCCCCTCAGGACCCTTCTAAAGTCCCCCAGACCCTGCTAATTCCGCTCAGGGCTTTTATAAGGGCACCCAGACCCATCTAAAGCCCCTCAGGACCCTTATAAAGGCACCCAGACCCTTCTAGAGCCTCTCAGGACAGTTTTAAATGCCTCCAGACCCTTCTAGAACCCCTCAGGACCATTCTAAAGGCCCCCAGACCCTTCTAATGCCCCTCAGGGCATTTCTAAAGTACCCCAGACACTTCTAGAACCTCTCAGGGCCTTTCTATATGACCCCAGACCCTTGTAATGCCACTCAGGGCCTTTCTAAAAGACGCGAGACCCTTATAATCCCCCTGAGGGCATTTAAAAAGGCCCCCAGACCCTTCTGGACCCCCTCAGGACGCTTCTAATAGCCCCCAGACCTTTCTAGAGCCCCTCAGCGCCTTTCTAAAGGCCTCCACACCCTTCTAATGACCCTCAAGACCCATGTAAAGGCCCCCAGACCCTTCTAGATTGCCTCAGGACCCATCTAAAAGCCCCCAGACCCTTCTAATGCCCCTCAGGACCCTTCTAAAGGCCCTCAGACCCTTCTAGTGCCCCTCAAGGCCCATGTAAAGGCCCCTAGACCCTTCTAGATTGCCTTAGGACCCATCTAAAAGCCCCCAGACCCTTCTAATGCCCCTCAGGACCCTTATGAAGGCCACAAGACCCTTCTAATGCCCCTCAGGACCTTTCTAAAGGCCCTCAGACCTTTCTAATGCCTCACAGGACATTTATAAAGGTTCCCAGACCCTTCTAGAGCCCGTCAGGACCCTTATAAAGGCCCCCAGACCATTCTAGAGCCCCTCAGGACATTTCTAAAGGCCCGCAGACCATTCTAATGCCCGTCCAGGGCCTTTCTAAAGGTCCCCAGACCCTTCTACTGCCCCTCAGGAACATTCTAAAGGCCCCCAGACCCTTCTAATGCCCCACAGGGCCTTTATAAAGGTCCTCAGACCCTTCAAGAGCCCCTGAAGACCCTTCTAAAGGCCCCAAGACCCTTATAGAGCCCCTCAGGACCCTTCTAAAGTCCCCCAGACCCTGCTAATTCCCCTCAGGGCTTTTATAAAGGCACCCAGACCCTTCTAATGCCCCTCAGGACCCTTATAAAGGCACCCAGACCCTTCTAGAGCCTCTCAGGACAGTTTTAAATGCCTCCAGACCCTTCTAGACCCCCTCAGGACCATTCTAAAGGCCCCCAGACCCTTCTAATGCCCCTCAGGGCCTTTGTAAAGGCCCCCATACCCTTCTAATGCACCTCAGGTCATTTCTAAAGGCCCACAGACCCTTCTAGACCCCCTCAGGACGCTTCTAATAGCCCCCAGACCCTTCTAGTGCCCCTCAGGGCCTTTCTAAAGGCCTCCACACCCTTCTAATGACCCTCAAGACCCATGTAAAGGCCCCCAGACCCTTCTAGATTGCCTCAGGACCCATCTAAAAGTCCCCAGACCCTTCTAATGCCTTTCAGGGCCTTTCTAAAGGCCTCCACACCCTTCTAATGACCCTCAAGACCCATGTAAAGGCCCCTAGACCCTTCTAGATTGCCTCAGGACCCATCTAAAAGCCCCCAGACCCTTCCAATGCCTTTCAGGACCCTTATGAAGGCCACAAGACCCTTCTAATGCCCCTCAGGACCTTTCTAAAGGCCCTCAGACCCTTCTAGAGCCCGTCAGGACCCTTATAAAGGTCCCCAGACCCTTCTACTGCCCCTCAGGAGCATTCTAAAGGCCCCCAGACCCTTCTAATGCCCCACAGGGCCTTTCTAAAGGTCCCCAGACCCCTCTAGAACCCCTGAAGACCCTTCTAAAGGCCCCCAGACCCTTATAGAGCCCCTCAGGACCCTTCTAAAGTCCCCCAGACCCTGCTAATTCCCCTCAGGGCTTTTATAAGGGCACCCAGACCCTTCTAATGCCCCTCAGGACCCTTATAAAGGCACCCAGACCCTTCTAGAGCCTCTCAGGACAGTTTTAAATGCCTCCAGACCCTTCTAGACCCCCTCAGGACCATTCTAAAGGCCCCCAGACCCTTCTAATGCCCATCAGGGCCTTTCTAAAGTACCCCAGACACTTCTAGAATTTCTCAGGGCCTTTCTATATGAACCCAGGCCCTTGTAATGCCACTCAGGGCCTTTCTAAAGGCCGCGAGACCCTTATAATCCCCCTGAGGGCCTTTAAAAAGGCCCCCAGACCCTTCTGGACCCCCTCAGGACGCTTCTAATAGCCCCCAGACCCTTCTAGAGCTCCTTAGGGCCTTTCTAAAGGCCTCCACACCCTTCTAATGACCCTCAAGACCCATGTAAAGGCCCCCAGACCCTTCTAGATTGCCTCAGGACCCATCTAAAAGCCCCCAGACCCTTCTAATGCCTTTCAGGACCCTTATCAAGGCCACAAGACCCGTCTAATGCCCCTCAGGACCTTTCTAAAGGCACTCAGACCATTCTAATGCCCCTCAGGGCATTTATAAAGGTTCCCAGACTCTTCTAGAGCCCGTCAGGACACTGATAAAGGCCCCCAGACCATTCTAGAGCCCCTCAGGACAATTCTAAAGGCCCGCAGACCATTCTAATGCCCGTCAGGGCCTTTCTAAAGGTCCCCAGACCCTTCTACTGCCCCTCAGGAGCATTCTAAAGGCCCCCAGACCCTTCTAATGCCCCACAGGGCCTTTCTAAAGGTCCCCAGACCCTTCTAGAGCCCCTGAAGATCCTTCTAAAGGCCCCCAGACCCTTATAGAGCCCCTCAGGACCCTTCTAAAGGCCCCCAGACCCTGTTAATTCCTTTCAGGGCTTTTATAAGGGCACCCAGACCCTTCTAATGCCCCTCAGGACCCTTATAAAGGCACCCAGACCCTTCTAGAGCCTCTCAGGACAGTTTTAAATGCCTCCAGATCCTTCTAGACCCCCTCAGGACCATTCTAAAGGCCCCCAGACCCTTCGAATTCCCCTCAGGGCCTTTCTAAAGGCACCCAGACCCTTCTAATGCCACTCAGGGCCTTTCTAAAGGCCGCGAGACCCTTATAATCCCCCTGAGGGCCTTTAAAAAGGCCCCCAGACCCTTATGGACCCCCTCAGGACGCTTCTAATAGCCCCCAGACCCTTCTAGAGCCCCTCAGGGCCTTTCTAAAGGCCTCCACACCCTTCTAATGACCCTCAAGACCCATGTAAAGGCCCCCAGACCCTTCTAGATTGCCTCAGGACCCATCTAAAAGCCCCCAGACCCTTCTAATGCCTTTCAGGACCCTTATGAAGGGCACAAGACCCTTCTAATGCCCCTCAGGACCTTTCTAAAGGCCCTCAGACCCTTCTAATGCCCCTCAGGGCATTTATAAAGGTTCCCAGACCATTCTAGAGCCCGTCAGGACACTTATAAAGGTCCACAGACCCTTATACTGCCCCTCAGGAGCATTCTAAAGGCCCCCAGACCCTTCTAATGCCCCACAGGGCCTTTCTAAAGGTACCCAGACCCTTATAGAGCCCCTGAAGACCTTTCTACAGGCCCCCAGACCCTTCTAATGCCCCACAGGGCCTTTCTAAAGGCCTCCACACCTTCTAATGACCCTCAAGACCCATGTAAAGGCCCCCAGACCCTTCTAGATTGCCTAAGGACCCATCTAATAGCCCCCAGACCCTTCTAATGCCTTTCAGGGCCTTTCTAAAGGCCTCCACACCCTTCTAATGACACTCAAGACCCATGTAAAGGCCCCTAGACCCTTCTAGATTGCCTCAGGACCCATCTAAAAGCCCCCAGACCCTTCTAATGTCTTTCAGGACCCTTATGAATGCCGCAAGACCCTTCTAATGACACTCAGGACCTTTCTAAAGGGCCTCAGACCCTTCTAATGCCCCTCAGGGCATTTATAAAGGTTCCCAGACCCTTCTAGAGCCAGTCAGGACACTTATAAAGGTCCCCAGACCCTTATAGAGCCCCTCAGGAGCATTCTAAAGGTCCCCAGACCCTTCTAATGCCCGACAGGGCCTTTCTAAAGGTCCCCAGACCCTTCTAGAGCCCCTGAAGACCCTTCTAAGGGCCCCCAGACCCTTATAGAGCCCCTCAGGACCCTTCTAAATTCCCCCAGACCCTGCTAATTCCGCTCAGGGCTTTTATAAGGGCACCCAGACCCTTCTAAAGCCCCTAAGGACCCTTATAAAGGCACCCAGACCCTTATAGAGCCTCTCAGGACAGTTTTAAATGCCTCCAGACCCTTCTAGAACCCCTCAGGACCATTCTAAAGGCCCCCAGACCCTTCTAATGCCCCTCAGGGCATTTCTAAAGTACCCCAGACACTTCTAGAACCTCTCAGGGCCTTTCTATATGACCCCAGACCCTTGTAATGCCACTCAGGGCCTTTCTAAAAGCCGCGAGACCCTTATAATCCCCCTGAGGGCCTTTAAAAAGGCCCTCAGACCCTTCTGGACCCCCACAGGACGCTTCTAATAGCCCCCAGACCCTTCTAGAGCTCCTAAGGGCCTTTCTAAAAGCCCCCAGACCCTTCTAATGCCTTTCAGGACCCTTATGAAGGCCACAAGACCCTTCTAATGCCCCTCAGGACCTTTCTAAAGGCCCTCAGACCCTTCTAATGCCTTTCAGGGCCTTTATAAAGGTTCCCAGACCCTTCTAGAGCCCGTCAGGACCCTTATAAAGGCCCCCAGATCATTCTAGAGCACCTCAGGATACTTCTAAATGCCCGCAGACCATTCTACTGCCTCTCAGGAGCACTCTAAATGTCCCCAGACCCTACTAATGCCCCACAGGGCCTTTCTAAATGTCCCCAGACCCTTCTATAGCCACTGAAGACCATTCTAAAGGACCCCAGACCCTTCTAATGCCACTCAGGGCCTTTCTAAAGGCAGCGAGACCCTTATAATCCCCCTGAGGGCCTTTAAAAAGGCCCCCAGACATTTCTGGACCCCCTCAGGACGCTTCTATATGCCCCCAGACCCTTCTAATGTCACTCAGGGCTTTTCTAAAGGTCGCGAGACCCTTATAATCCCCCTGAGGGCCTTTAAAAAGGCTCCCAGACCCTTCTGGACCCCCTCAGGACGCTTCTCATAGCCCCCACACCCTTCTAGAGCCCCTCAGGGCCTTTCTAAAGGCCTCCACACCCTTCTAATGACCCTCAAGACCCATGTAATGGACCCCAGACCCTTCTAGATTACCTCAGGACCCATCTAAAAGCTCCCAGACCCTTCTAATGCCTTTCAGGGCCATTCTAAAGGCCTCCATACCCTTCTAATGACCCTCAAGACCCATGTAAAGGCCCCTAGACCCTTCTAGATTGCCTCAGGACCCATCTTAAAGCCCCCAGACCCTTCTAATGCCTTTCAGGACCCTTATAAAGGCACCAAGACCCTTCTAGAGCCTCTCAGTACAGTTTTAAATGCCTCCAGACCCTTCTAGACCCCCTCAGGACCATTCTAAAGGCCCCCAGACCCTTCTAATGCCCCTCAGGGCCTTTCTAAAGTACCCCAGACACTTCTAGAACCTCTCAGGGCCTTTCTATATGACCCCAGACCCTTGTAATGCCCCTCATTGCCTTTCTAAAGGCCCCCAGACCCTTCTAGAGCCCCTCAGGACATTTCTAAAGGCACCCAGACCCTTCTAATGCCACTCAGGGCCTTTCTAAAGGCCGCGAGACCCTTATAATCCCCCTGAGGGCCTTTAAAAAGGCTCCCAGACCTTTCTGGACCCCCTCAGGACGCTTCTAATAGCCCCCAGACCCTTCTAGAACCCATCAGGGCCTTTCTAAAGGCCTCCAGACCCTTCTAATGACCCTCAAGACCCATGTAAAGGCCCCTAGACCCTTCTAGATTGCCTCAGGACCCATCTAAAAGCCCCCAGACCATTCTAATGCCTTTCAGAGCCTTTCTAAAGGCCTCCACACCCTTCTAATGACTCTCAAGACCCACGTAAAGGCCCCCAGACCCTTCTAGATTGCCTCAGGACCCAGCTAAAAGCCCCCAGACCCTTCTAATGCCTTTCAGGACCCTTATGAAGGCCACAAGACCCTTCTAATGCCCCTCAGGACCTTTCTAAAGGCCCTCAGACCCTTCTAATGCCTTTCAGGGCCTTTATAAAGGTTCCCAGACCCTTCTAGAGCCCGTCAGGACCCTTATAAAGGCCCCCAGATCATTCTAGTGCACCTCTGGACACTTCTAAATGCCCGCAGACCATTCTACTGCCTCTCAGGAGCACTCTAAATGTCCCCAGACCCTACTAATGCCCCACAGGGCCTTTCTAAAGGTCCCCAGACCCTTCTATAGCCCCTGAAGACCATTCTAAAGGACCCCAGACCCTTCTAATGCCACTCAGGGCCTTTCTAAAGGCAGCGAGACCATTATAATCCCCCTGAGGGCCTTTAAAAAGGCCCCCAGACATTTCTGGACCGCCTCAGGACGCTTCTATAAGCCCCCAGACCCTTCTAATGTCTCTCAGGGCCTTTCTAAAGGTCGCGAGACCCTTATAATCCCGCTGAGGGCCTTTAAAAAGGCCCCCAGACCCTTCTGGACCCCCTCAGGACGCTTCTAATAGCCCCCACACCCTTCTAGAGCCCCTCAGGTCCTTTCTAAAGGCCTCCACACCCTTCTAATGACCCTCAAGACCCATGTAATGGCCCCCAGACCCTTCTAGATTACCTCAGGACCCATCTAAAAGCTCCCAGACCCTTCTAATGCCTTTCAGGGCCATTCTAAAGGCCTCCATACCCTTCTAATGACCCTCAAGACCCATGTAAAGGCCCCTAGACCCTTCTAGATTGCCTCAGGACCCATCTAAAAGCCCGCAGACCCTTCTAATGCCTTTCAAGACCCTTTTAAAGGCACCCAGACCCTTCTAGAGCCTCTCAGGACAGTTTTAAATGCCTCCAGACCCTTCTAGACCCCCTCAGGACCATTCTAAAGGCCCCCAGACCCTTCTAATGCCCCTCAGGACCCTTTTAAAGGCCCCCAGACCCTTCTAATTCCCCTCAGGGCCTTTCTAAAGTACCCCAGACACTTCTAGAACCTCTCAGGGCCTTTCTATATGACCCCAGACCCTTGTAATGCCCCTCAGGGCCTTTCTAAAGGCCCCCAGACCCTTCTAATGCCCTTCAGGACATTTCTAAAGGCCCCCAGACCCTTCTAGAGCCCCTCAGGACATTTCTAAAGGCTCCCACACCCTTCTAATGCCACTCAGGGCCTTTCTAAAGGCCGCGAGACCCTTATAATCCCCCTGAGGTCCTTTAAAAAGGCTCCCAGACCCTTCTGGACCCCCTCAGGACGCTTCTAATAGCCCCCAGACCATTCTAGAGCAACTCAGGGCCTTTCTAAAGGCCTCCACACCCTTCTAATGACCCTCAAGACCCATGTAAAGGCCCCTAGACCTTCTAGATTGCCTCAGGACCCATCTAAAAGCCCCAAGACCCTTCTAATGCCTTTCAGGGCCTTTCTAAAGGCCTCCGCACCCTTCTAATGACCCTCAAGGCCCATGTAAAGGCACCTAGACCCTTCTAGATTGCCTCAGGGGCCATCTAAAAGCCCCCAGACCCTTCTAATGCCTTTCAGGACCCTTATGAAGGCCACAAGACCCTTCTAATGCCCCTCAGGAATCTTTATAAAGGCCCTCAGACCCTTCTAATGCTTTTCAGGGCCTTTATAAAGGTTCCCAGACCCTTCTAGAGACCGTCAGGACCCTTATAAATGCCCCCAGATCATTCTAGAGCCCCTCAGGACACTTCTAAAGGCCCGCAGACCATTCTACTGCCCCTCAGGAGCACTCTAAAGGCCCCCAGACCCTTCTAATGCCCCACAGGGCCTTTCTAAAGGTCCCCAGACCATTCTAGAGCCCCTGAAGACCATTCTAATGGCCCCCAGACCCTTCTAATGCCACTCAGGGCCTTTCTAAAGGCCGCGAGACCCTTATAATCCCCCTGAGGGCTTTTAAAAAGGCCCCCAGACCCTTCTGGACGCCCTCAGTACGCTTATAATAGCCCCCAGACCCTACTAATGCCACTCAGGGCATTTCTAAAGGTCGCGAGACCCTTATAATCCCTCTGAGGGCCTTTAAAAAGGCCCGCAGACCCTTCTGGACCCCCTCAGGACGCTTCTAATAGCCCCCACACCCTTCTAGAGCCCCTCAGGGCCTTTCTAAAGGCCTCCACACCCTTCTAATGACCCTCAAGACCCTTGTAATGGCCCCCAGACCCTTCTAGATTACCTCAGGACCCATCTAAAAGCTCCCAGACCCTTCTAATGCCTTTCAGGGCCTTTCTAAAGGCCTCCATACCCTTCTAATGACCCTCAAGACCCATGTAAAGGCCCCTAGACCCTTCTAGATTAGCTCAGGACCCATCTAAAAGCCCCCAGACCCTTCTAATGCCTTTAAGGACCCTTATGAAGGCCACAAAACCCTTCTAATGCCCCTCAGGACCTTTCTAAAGGCCCTCAGACCCTTCTAATGCCCCTCAGGGCATTTATAAAGGTTCCTAGACCCCTCTAGAGCCCGTCAGGACCCTTGTAAAGGCCCCCAGAACATTCTAGAGCCCCTCAGGACACTTCTAAAGGCCCGCAGACCATTCTAATGCCCGTCAGGGCCTTTATAAATGTCCCCAGACCCTTCTAATGCCCCTCACGGCCTTTCTAAATACCCCAGACACTTCTAGAACCTCTCAGGGCCTTTCTATATGACCTCAGACCATTGTAATGCCCCTCAGGGCCTTTCTAATGGCCCCCAGACCCTTCTAATGCCCCTCAGGACATTTCTAAAGGCCCCCAGACCCTTCTAGAGCCCCTCAGGACATTTCTAAAGGCACCTAGACCCTTCTAGAGCCCCTGAAGACCCTTCTAAAGGCCCCCAGACCCTTCTAATGCCTTTCAGGACCCTTATGAAGGCCACAAGACCCTTCCAATGCCCCTCAGGACCTTTCTAAAGGCCATCAGACCCTTCTAAAGCCTTTCAGGGCCATTATAAAGGTTCGAGACCCTTCTAGAGCCCGTCAGGACCCTTATAAAGGCCCCCAGACCATTCTAGAGCCCCTCAGGACATTTCTAAAGGCCCGCAGACCATTCTAATGCCCGTCCAGGGCCTTTCTAAAGGACCTCAGACCCTTCTACTGCCCCTCAGGAACATTCTAAAGGCCCCCAGACCCTTCTAATGCCCCACAGGGCCTTTATAAGGGTCCTCAGACCCTTCAAGAGCCCCTGAAGACCCTTCTAAAGGCCCCAAGACCCTTATAGAGCCCCTCAGGACCCTTCTAAAGTCCCCCAGACCCTGCTAATTCCCCTCAGGGCTTTTATAAAGGCACCCAGACCCTTCTAATGCCCCTCAGGACCCTTATAAAGGCACCCAGACCCTTCTAGAGCCTCTCAGGACAGTTTTAAATGCCTCCAGACCCTTCTAGACCCCCTCAGGACCATTCTAAAGGCCCCCAGACCCTTCTAATGCCCCTCAGGGCCTTTGTAAAGGCCCCCATACCCTTCTAATGCACCTCAGGTCATTTCTAATAGCCCCCAGACCCTTCTAGTGCCCCTCAGGGCCTTTCTAAAGGCCTCCACACCCTTCTAATGACCCTCAAGACCCATGTAAAGGCCCCCAGACCCTTCTAGATTGCCTCAGGACCCATCTAAAAGCCCCCAGACCCTTCTAATGCCCCTCAGGACCCTTCTAAAGGCCCTCAGACCCTTCTAATGCCCCTCAAGGCCCATGTAAAGGCCCCTAGAACCTTCTAGATTGCCTCAGGACCAATCTAAAAGCCCCCAGACCCTTCTAATGCCCCTCAGGACCCTTATGAAGGCCACAAGACCCTTCTAATGCCCCTCAGGACGTTTCTAAAGTCCCCCAGACCCTGCTAATTCCCCTCAGGGCTTTTATAAAGGCACCCAGACCCTTCTAATGCCCCTCAGGACCCTTATAAAGGCACCCAGACCCTTCTAGAGCCTCTCAGGACAGTTTTAAATGCCTCCAGACCCTTCTAGACCCCCTCAGGACCATTCTAAAGGCCCCCAGACCCTTCTAATGCCCCTAAGGGCCTTTCTAAAGGCTCCCATACCCTTCTAATGCCCCTCAGGACATTTCTAAAGGCACCCAGACCCTTCTAATGCCACTCAGGGCCTTTCTAAAGGCCGCGAGACCCTTATAATCCACCTGAGGGCCTTTAAAAAGGCCCTCAGACCCTTCTGGACCCCCTCAGGACGCTTCTAATAGCCCCCAGACCCTTCTAGAGCTCCTAAGGGCCTTTCTAAAGGCCTCCACACCCTTCTAATGATCCTCAAGACCCATGTAAAGGCCCCCAGACCCTTCTAGATTGCCTGAGGACCCATCTAAAAGCCCCCAGACCCTTCTAATGCCTTTCAGGACCCTTATCAAGGCCACAAGACCCTTCTAATGCCCCTCAGGACCTTTCTAAAGGCCCTCAGACCCTTCTAATGCCCCTGAGGGCATTTATAAAGGTTCCCAGACCCTTCTAGAGCCTGTCAGGACACTTATAAAGGCCCCCAGACCATTCTAGAGCCCCTCAGGACACTTCTAAATCCCGCAGACCATTCTAATGCCTGTCAGGGCCTTTATAAATGTCCCCAGACCCTTCTACTGCCCCTCAGGAGCATTCTAAAGGCCCCCAGACCCTTCTAATGCCCCACAGGGCCTTTCTAAAGGTCCCCAGACCCTTATAGAGCCCCTCAGGACCCTTCTAAAGTCCCCCAGACCCAGCTAATTCCCCTCAGGTCTTTTATAAGGGCACCCAGACCCTTCTAATGCCCCTCAGGACCCTTATAAAGGCACCCAGACCCTTCTAGAGCCTCTCAGGACAGTTTTAAATGCCTCCAGACCCTTCTAGACCACCTCAGGACCATTCTAAAGGCCCCCAGACCCTTCTAATGCCCATCAGGGCCTTTCTAAAGGCCCCCATACCCTTCTAATGCCCCTCAGGTCATTTCTAAAGGCCCCCAGACCCTTCTAGACCCCCTCAGGACGCTTCTAATAGCCCCCAGACCCTTCTAGTGCCCCTCAGGGCCTTTCTAAAGGCCTCAACACCCTTCTAATGACCCTCAAGACCCATGTAAAGGCCCCCAGACCCTTCTAGATTGCCTCAGGACCAATCTAAAAGTCCCCAGACCCTTCTAATGCCTTTCAGGGCCTTTCTAAAGGCCTCCACACCCTTCTAATGACCCTCAAGACCCATGTAAAGGCCCCTAGACCCTTCTAGATTGCCTCAGGACCCATCTAAAAGCCCCCAGACCCTTCCAATGCCTTTCAGGACCCTTATGAATGCCACAAGACCCTTCTAATGCCCCTCAGGACCTTTCTAAAGGCCCTCAGACCCTTCTAGAGCCTCTCAGGACAGTTTTAAATGCCTCCAGACCCTTCTAGACCCCCTCAGGACCATTCTAAAGGCCCCCAGACCCTTCTAATGCCCCTCAGGGCCTTTCTAAAGTACCCCAGACACTTCTAGAACCTCTCAGGGCCTTTCTATATGACCCCAGACCCATGTAATGCCACTCAGGGCCTTTCTAAAGGCCGCGAGACCCTTATAATCCCCCTGAGGGCCTTTAAAAAGGCCCCCAGACCCTTCTGGACCCCCTCAGGACGCTTCTAATAGCTCCCAGACCCTTCTAGAGGCCCTCAGGGCCTTTCTAAAGGCCTCCACACCCTTCTAATGACCCTCAAGACCCATGTAAAGGCCCCCAGACCCTTCTAGATTGCCTAAGGACCCATCTAAAAGCCCCAGACCCTTCTAATGCCTTTCAGGGCCTTTCTAAAGGCCTCCACACCCTTCTAATGACCCTCAAGACCCATGTAAAGGCCCCTAGACCCTTCTAGATTGCCTCAGGACCCATCTAAAAGCCCCAGACCCTTCTAATGCCTTTCAGGACCCTTCGGAAGGCCACAAGACCCTTCTAATGACCCTCAGGACCTTTATAAAGGCCCTCAGACCCTTCAAATGCCCCTCAGGGCATTTATAAAGGTCCCCAGACCCTTATAGAGCCCCTCAGGAGCATTCTAAAGGTCCCCAGACCCTTCTAATGCCCGACAGGCATTTCTAAAGGTCCCCAGACCCTTCTAGAGCCCCTGAAGACCCTTCTAAGGGCCCCCAGACCCTTATAGAGCCCCTCAGGACCCTTCTAAAGTCCCCCAGACCCTGCTAATTCCCCTCAGGGCTTTTATAAGGGCACCCAGACCCTTCTAAAGCCCCTCACGACCCTTATATAGGCACCCAGACCCTTATAGAGCCTCTCAGGACAGTTTTAAATGCCTCCAGACCCTTCTAGAACCCCTCAGGACCATTCTAAAGGCCCCCAGACCCTTCTAATGCCCCTCAGGGCATTTCTAAAGTACCCCAGACACTTCTAGAACTTCTCAGGGCCTTTCTATATGACCCCAGACCCTTGTAATGCCACTCAGGGCCTTTCTAAAGGCCGCGAGACCCTTATAATCCCCCTGAGCGCTTTTAAAAAGGCCCCCAGACCCTTCTGGACCCCCTCAGGACGCTTCTAATAGCACCCAGACCCTTCTAGAGCCCCTCAGGGCCTTTCTAAAGGCCTCCACACCCTTCTAATTACCCTCAAGACCCACGTAACGGCCCCCAGACCCTTCTAGATTGCCTCAGGACCCAGCTAAAAGCCCCCAGACCCTTCTAATGCCTTTCAGGACCCTTATGAAGGGCACAAGACCCTTCTAATGCCCCTCAGGACCTTTCTAAAGGCCCTCAGACCCTTCTAATGCCTTTCAGGGCCTTTATAAAGGTTCCCAGACCCTTCTAGAGCCCGTCAGGACCCTTATAAAGGCCCCCAGATCATTCTAGAGCACCTCAGGATACTTCTAAAGGCCCGCAGACCATTCTACTGCCTCTCAGGAGCACTCTAAATGTCCCCAGACCCTACTAATGCCCCACAGGGCCTTTCTAAATGTCCCCAGACCCTTCTATAGCCACTGAAGACCATTCTAAAGGACCCCAGACCCTTCTAATGCCACTCAGGGCCTTTCTAAAGGCAGCGAGACCCTTATAATCCCCCTGAGGGCCTTTAAAAAGGCCCCCAGACATTTCTGGACCCCCTCAGGACGCTTCTATATGCCCCCAGACCCATCTAATGTCACTCAGGGCTTTTCTAAAGGTCGCGAGACCCTTATAATCCCCCTGAGGGCCTTTAAAAAGGCTCCCAGACCCTTCTGGACCCCCTCAGGACGCTTCTAATAGCCCCCACACCCTTCTAGAGCCCCTCAGGGCCTTTCTAAAGGCCTCCACACCCTTCTAATGACCCTCAAGACCCATGTAATGGCCCCCAGACCCTTCTAGATTACCTCAGGACCCATCTAAAAGCTCCCAGACCCTTCTAATGCCTTTCAGGGCCATTCTAAAGGCCTCCATACCCTTCTAATGACCCTCAAGACCCATGTAAAGGCCCCTAGACCCTTCTAGATTGCCTCAGGACCCATCTTAAAGCCCCCAGACCCTTCTAATGCCTTTCAGGACCCTTATAAAGGCACCAAGACCCTTCTAGAGCCTCTCAGTACAGTTTTAAATGCCTCCAGACCCTTCTAGACCCCCTCAGGACCATTCTAAAGGCCCCCAGACCCTTCTAATGCCCCTCAGGGCCTTTCTAAAGTACCCCAGACACTTCTAGAACCTCTCAGGGCCTTTCTATATGACCCCAGACCCTTGTAATGCCCCTCATTGCCTTTCTAAAGGCCCCCAGACCCTTCTAGAGCCCCTCAGGACATTTCTAAAGGCACCCAGACCCTTCTAATGCCACTCAGGGCCTTTCTAAAGGCCGCGAGACCCTTATAATCCCCCTGAGGGCCTTTAAAAAGGTTCCCAGACCTTTCTGGACCCCCTCAGGACGCTTCTAATAGCCCCCAGACCCTTCTAGAACCCATCAGGGCCTTTCTAAAGGCCTCCAGACCCTTCTAATGACCCTCAAGACCCATGTAAAGGCCCCTAGACCCTTCTAGATTGCCTCAGGACCCATCTAAAAGCCCCCAGACCATTCTAATGCCTTTCAGAGCCTTTCTAAAGGCCTCCACACCCTTCTAATGACCCTCAAGACCCACGTAAAGGCCCCCAGACCCTTCTAGATTGCCTCAGGACCCAGCTAAAAGCCCCCAGACCCTTCTAATGCCTTTCAGGACCCTTATGAAGGCCACAAGACCCTTCTAATGCCCCTCAGGACCTTTCTAAAGGCCCTCAGACCCTTCTAATGCCTTTCAGGGCCTTTATAATGGTTCCCAGACCCTTCTAGAGCCCGTCAGGACCCTTATAAAGGCCCCCAGATCATTCTAGTGCACCTCTGGACACTTCTAAATGCCCGCAGACCATTCTACTGCCTCTCAGGAGCACTCTAAATGTCCCCAGACCCTACTAATGCCCCACAGGGCCTTTCTAAAGGTCCCCAGACCCTTCTAATGCCACTCAGGGCCTTTCTAAAGGCAGCGAGACCATTATAATCCCCCTGAGGGCCTTTAAAAAGGCCCCCAGACATTTCTGGACCGCCTCAGGACGCTTCTATAAGCCCCCAGACCCTTCTAATGTCACTCAGGGCCTTTCTAAAGGTCGCGAGACCCTTATAATCCCGCTGAGGGCCTTTAAAAAGGCCCCCAGACCCTTCTGGACCCCCTCAGGACGCTTCTAATAGCCCCCACACCCTTCTAGAGCCCCTCAGGTCCTTTCTAAAGGCCTCCACACCCTTCTAATGACCCTCAAGACCCATGTAATGGCCCCCAGACCCTTCTAGATTACCTCAGGACCCATCTAAAAGCTCCCAGACCCTTCTAATGCCTTTCAGGGCCATTCTAAAGGCCTCCATACCCTTCTATTGACCCTCAAGACCCATGTAAAGGCCCCTAGACCCTTCTAGATTGCCTCAGGACCCATCTAAAAGCCCGCAGACCCTTCTAATGCCTTTCAAGACCCTTTTAAAGGCACCCAGACCCTTCTAGAGCCTCTCAGGACAGTTTTAAATGCCTCCAGACCCTTCTAGACCCCCTCAGGACCATTCTAAAGGCCCCCAGAACCTTCTAATGCCTCTCAGGACCCTTCTAAAGGCCCCCAGACCCTTCTAATGCCCCTCAGGGCCTTTCTAAAGTACCCCAGACACTTCTAGAACCTCTCAGGGCCTTTCTATATGACCCCAGACCCTTGTAATGCTCCTCAGGGCCTTTCTAAAGGCCCCCAGACCCTTCTAATGCCCTTCAGGACATTTCTAAAGGCCCCCAGACCCTTCTAGAGCCCCTCAGGACATTTCTAAAGGCACCCACACCCTTCTAATGCCACTCAGGGCCTTTCTAAAGGCCGCGAGACCCTTATAATCCCCCTGAGGTCCTTTAAAAAGGCTCCCAGACCCTTCTGGACCCCCTCAGGACGCTTCTAATAGCCTCCAGACCATTCTAGAGCAACTCAGGGCCTTTCTAAAGGCCTCCACACCCTTCTAATGACCCTCAAGACCCATGTAAAGGCCCCTAGACCTTCTAGATTGCCTCAGGACCCATCTAAAAGCCCCCAGACCCTTCTAATGCCTTTCAGGGCCTTTCTAAAGGCCTCCACACCCTTCTAATGACCCTCAAGGCCCATGTAAAGGCACCTAGACCCTTCTAGATTGCCTCAGGAGCCATCTAAAAGCCCCCAGACCCTTCTAATGCCTTTCAGGACCCTTATGAAGGCCACAAGACCCTTCTAATGCCCCTCAGGAATCTTTATAAAGGCCCTCAGACCCTTCTAATGCTTTTCAGGGCCTTTATAAAGGTTCCCAGACCCTTCTAGAGACCGTCAGGACCCTTATAAATGCCCCCAGATCATTCTAGAGCCCCTCAGGACACTTCTAAAGGCCCGCAGACCATTCTACTGCCCCTCAGGAGCACTCTAAAGGCCCCCAGACCCTTCTAATGCCCCACAGGGCCTTTCTAAAGGTCCCCAGACCATTCTAGAGCCCCTGAAGACCATTCTAATGGCCCCCAGACCCTTCTAATGCCACTCAGGGCCTTTCTAAAGGCCGCGAGACCCTTATAATCCCCCTGAGGGCTTTTAAAAAGGCCCCCAGACCCTTCTGGACGCCCTCAGTACGCTTATAATAGCCCCCAGACCCTACTAATGCCACTGAGGGCATTTCTAAAGGTCGCGAGACCCTTATAATCCCTCTGAGGTCCTTTAAAAAGGCCCGCAGACCCTTCTGGACCCCCTCAGGACGCTTCTAATAGCCCCCACACCCTTCTAGAGCCCCTCAGGGCCTTTCTAAAGGCCTCCACACCCTTCTAATGACCCTCAAGACCCATGTAATGGCCCCCAGACCCTTCTAGATTACCTCAGGACCCATCTAAAAGCTCCCAGACCCTTCTAATGCCTTTCAGGGCCTTTCTAAAGGCCTCCATACCCTTCTAATGACCCTCAAGACCCATGTAAAGGCCCCTAGACCCTTCTAGATTAGCTCAGGACCCATCTAAAAGCCCCCAGACCCTTCTAATGCCTTTAAGGACCCTTATGAAGGCCACAAAACCCTTCTAATGCCCCTCAGGACCTTTCTAAAGGCCCTCAGACCCTTCTAATGCCCCTCAGGGCATTTATAAAGGTTCCTAGACCCCTCTAGAGCCCGTCAGGACCCTTATAAAGGCCCCCAGAACATTCTAGAGCCCCTCAGGACACTTCTAAAGGCCCGCAGACCATTCTAATGCCCGTCAGGGCCTTTATAAATGTCCCCAGACCCTTCTAATGCCCCTCACGGCCTTTCTAAATACCCCAGACACTTCTAGAACCTCTCAGGGCCTTTCTATATGACCTCAGACCATTGTAATGCCCCTCAGGGCCTTTCTAATGGCACCCAGACCCTTCTAATGCCCCTCAGGACATTTCTAAAGGCCCCCAGACCCTTCTAGAGCCCCTCAGGACATTTCTAAAGGCACCTAGACCCTTCTAGAGCCCCTGAAGACCCTTCTAAAGGCCCCCAGACCCTTCTAATGCCTTTCAGGACCCTTATGAAAGCCACAAGACCCTTCTAATGCCCCTCAGGACCTTTCTAAAGGCCATCAGACCCTTCTAAAGCCTTTCAGGGCCATTATAAAGGTTCGAGACCCTTCTAGAGCCCGTCAGGACCCTTATAAAGGCCCCGACATCATACTAGAGTCCCTCAGGACACTTCTAAAGGCCCGCAGACCATTCTACTGCCTCTCAGGAGCACTCTAAATGTCCCCAGACCCAACTAATGCCCCACAGGGCCTTTCTAAAGGTCCCCAGACCCTTCTATAGCCCCTGAAGACCCTTCTAAAGGCCCCCAGACCCTTCTAATGCCACTCAGGGCCTTTCTAAAGGCCGCGAGACCCTTATAATCCCCCTGAGGGCCTTTAAAAAGGCCCCCAGACCCTTCTGGACCCCCTCAGGACGCTTCTAATAGCCCCCAGACCCTTCTAGAGGCCCTCAGGGCCTTTCTAAAGGCCTCCACACCCTTCTAATGACCCTCAAGACCCATGTAAAGGCACCCAGACCCTTCTAGATTGCCTCAGGACCCATCTAATAGCCCCCAGACCCGTCTAATGCCTTTCAGGGCCTTTCTAAAGGCCTCCACACCCTTCTAATGACCCTCAAGACCCATGTAAAGGCCCCTAGACCCTTCTAGATTGCCTCAGGACCCATCTAAAATCCCCCAGACCCTTCTAATACCTTTCAGGACCCTTATAAAGGCACCCAGACCCTTCTAGAGCCTCTCAGGACAGTTTTAAATGCCTCCCGACCCTTCTAGACCCCCTCAGGACCATTCTAAATTCCCCCAGACCATTCTAATGCCCCTCAGGACCCTTATAAAGGCCCCCAGTCCCTTGTAATGCCCCACAGGGCTTTTCTAAAGTACCCCAGACACTTCTAGAACCTCTCAGGGCCTTTCTATATGACCCCAGACCCTTGTAATGCCCCTTAGGGCCTTTCTAAAGGCCCCCATACTGTTCTAATGCCCCTCAGGACATTTCTAAAGGCACCCAGATCATTCTAATGCAACTCAGGGCCTTTCTAAAGGCAGCGAGACCCTTATATTCCCCCTGAGGGCCTTTAAAAAGGCCCCCAGACCCTTCTGGACCCCCTCAGGACGCTTCTAGTTGCCCCCAGACCCTTCTAGACACCCTCAGGGCCTATCTAAAGGCCTCCACACCCTTCTAATGACCCTCAAGACCCATGTAAAGGCCCCCAGACCCTTCTAGATTGCCTCAGGACCAATCTAAAAGCCCCCAGACCCTTCTAATGCCTTTCAGGGCCTTTATAAAGGCCTCCACACCCTTCTAATGACCCTCAAGACCCATGTAAAGGCCCCTAGACCCTTCTAGATTGCCTCAGGACCCATCTAAAAGCCCCCAGACCCTTCTAATGCCTTTCAGGGCCTTTCTAAATGCCTCCAGACCCTTCTAATGCCACTCAGGACCTTTCTAAAGGCCCTCAGACCCTTCTAATGCCTTTCAGGGCCTTTATAAAGGTTCCCAGAACCTTCTAGAGCCTGTCAGGACCCTTATAAATGCCCCCAGATCATTCTTGAGCCCCTCAGGACAATTCTAAAGGCCCGCAGACCATTCTACTGCCCCTCAGGAGCACTCTAAAGGCCCCCAGACCATTCTAATGCCCCACAGGGCCTTTCTAAAGGTCCCCAGACCATTCTAGAGCACTTGAAGACCCTTATAAAGGCCCTCAGACCCTTCTAATGCCCCACAGGGCCTTTCTAAAAGTCCCCAGACCCTTCTAGAGCCCCTGAAGACCCTTCTAAAGGTTCCAGACCCTTCTAATTCCCCTGAGGGCCTTTCTAAATTACCCCAGACACTTCTAGAACCTCTCAGAGCCTTTCAATACGACCCCAGACCCTTGTAATGCCACTCAGTTCCTTTTTAAAGGCCGCGAGACCCTTATAATCCCCCTGAGGGCCTTTAAAAAGGCCCCCAGACCCTTCTGTACCTCCTCAGGACGCTTCTAATATCCCCCAGACCCTTCTAGAGCCCCTCAGGGCCTTTCTAAAGGCCTCCACACCCTTCTAATGACCCTCAAGACCCATGTAAAGGCCCATAGACCCTTCTAGATTGCCTCAGGACCCATCTAAAAGCCCCCAGACCCTTCCAATGCCTTTCAGGACCCTTATGAAGGCCACAAGACCCTTCTAATGCCCCTCAGGACCTTTCTAAAGGCCCTCAGACCCTTCTAGAGCCCGTCAGGACCCTTATAAAGGTCCCCAGACCCTTCTACTGCCCCTCAGGAGTATTCTAAAGGCCCCCAGACCCTTCTAATGCCCCACAGGGCCTTTCTAAAGGTCCCCAGACCCCTCTAGAACCCCTGAAGACCCTTCTAAAGGCCCCCAGACCCTTATAGAGCCCCTCAGGACCCTTCTAAAGTCCCCCAGACCCTGCTAATTCCCCTCAGGGCTTTTATAAGGGCACCCAGACCCTTCTAATGCCCCTCAGGACCCTTATAAAGGCACCCAGACCCTTCTAGAGCCTCTCAGGACAGTTTTAAATGCCTCCAGACCCTTCTAGACCCCCTCAGGACCATTCTAAAGACCCCCAGACCCTTCTAATGCCCCTCAGGGCCTTTCTAAAGTACCCCAGACACTTCTAGAACCTCTCAGGGCCTTTCTATATGACCCCAGACCCATGTAATGCCACTCAGGGCCTTTCTAAAGGCCGCGAGACCCTTATAATCCCCCTGAGGGCCTTTAAAAAGGCTCCCAGACCCTTCTGGACCCCCTCAGGACGCTTCTAATAGCCCCCACACCCTTCTAGAGCCCCTCAGGGCCTTTCTAAAGGCCTCCACACCCTTCTAATGACCCTCAAGACCCATGTAATGGCCCCCAGACCCTTCTAGATTACCTCAGGACCCATCTAAAAGCTCCCAGACCCTTCTAATGCCTTTCAGGGCCATTCTAAAGGCCTCCATACCCTTCTAATGACCCTCAAGACCCATGTAAAGGCCCCTAGACCCTTCTAGATTGCCTCAGGACCCATCTTAAAGCCCCCAGACCCTTCTAATGCCTTTCAGGACCCTTATAAAGGCACCAAGACCCTTCTAGAGCCTCTCAGTACAGTTTTAAATGCCTCCAGACCCTTCTAGAGCCCCTCAGGACCATTCTAAAGGCCCCCAGACCCTTCTAATGCCCCTCAGGGCCTTTGTAAAGTACCCCAGACACTTCTAGAACCTCTCAGGGCCTTTCTATATGACCCCAGACCCTTGTAATGCCCCTCATTGCCTTTCTAAAGGCCCCCAGACCCTTCTAGAGCCCCTCAGGACATTTCTAAAGGCACCCAGACCCTTCTAATGCCACTCAGGGCCTTTCTAAAGGCCGCGAGACCCTTATAATCCCCCTGAGGGCCTTTAAAAAGGCTCCCAGACCTTTCTGGACCCCCTCAGGACGCTTCTAATAGCCCCCAGACACTTCTAGAACCCATCAGGGCCTTTCTAAAGGCCTCCAGACCCTTCTAATGACCCTCAAGACCCATGTAAAGGCCCCTAGACCCTTCTAGATTGCCTCAGGACCCATCTAAAAGCCCCCAGACCATTCTAATGCCTTTCAGAGCCTTTCTAAAGGCCTCCACACCCTTCTAATGACCCTCAAGACCCACGTAAAGGCCCCCAGACCCTTCTGGATTGCCTCAGGACCCAGCTAAAAGCCCCCAGACCCTTCTAATGCCTTTCAGGACCCTTATGAAGGCCACAAGACCCTTCTAATGCCCCTCAGGACCTTTCTAAAGGCCCTCAGACCCTTCTAATGCCTTTCAGGGCCTTTATAAAGGTTCCCAGACCCTTCTAGAGCCTGTCAGGACCCTTATAAAGGCCCCCAGATCATTCTAGTGCACCTCTGGACACTTCTAAATGCCCGCAGACCATTCTACTGCCTCTCAGGAGCACTCTAAATGTCCCCAGACCCTACTAATGCCCCACAGGGCCTTTCTAAAGGTCCCCAGACCCTTCTATAGCCCCTGAAGACCATTCTAAAGGACCCCAGACCCTTCTAATGCCACTCAGGGCCTTTCTAAAGGCAGCGAGACCATTATAATCCCCCTGAGGGCCTTTAAAAAGGCCCCCA
This sequence comes from Coccyzus lansbergi, assembly GCA_033558105.1. Classification (NCBI taxonomy): domain Eukaryota; kingdom Metazoa; phylum Chordata; class Aves; order Cuculiformes; family Coccyzidae; genus Coccyzus; species Coccyzus lansbergi. Next base: position 783,496 of record JAUMJK010000895.1, read on the forward strand.
GACCCTTCTGGACCCCCTCAGGACGCTTCTAATAGCCCCCAGACCCTTCTAGAGGCCCTCAGGGCCTTTCTAAAGGCCTCCACACCCTTCTAATGACCCTCAAGACCCATGTAAAGGCCCCCAGACCCTTCTAGATTGCCTAAGGACCCATCTAAAAGCCCCAGACCCTTCTAATGCCTTTCAGGGCCTTTCTAAAGGCCTCCACACCCTTCTAATGACCCTCAAGACACATGTAAAGGCCCCTAGACCCTTCTAGATTGCCTCAGGACCCATCTAAAAGCCCCAGACCCTTCTAATGCCTTTCAGGACCCTTAGGAAGGCCACAAGACCCTTCTAATGACCCTCAGGACCTTTATAAAGGACCTCAGACCCTTCAAATGCCCCTCAGGGCATTTATAAAGGTTCCCAGACCCTTCTAGAGCCCCTCAGGAGCATTCTAAAGGTCCCCAGACCCTTCTAATCCCCGACAGGGCCTTTCTAAAGGTCCCCAGACCCTTCTAGAGCCCCTGAAGACCCTTCTAAGGGCCCCCAGACCCTTATAGAGCCCCTCAGGACCCTTCTAAAGTCCCCCAGACCCTGCTAATTCCACTCAGGGCTTTTATAAGGGCACCCAGACCCTTCTAAAGCCCCTCACGACCCTTATATAGGCACCCAGACCCTTCTAGAGCCTCTCAGGACAGTTTTAAATGCCTCCAGACCCTTCTAGAACCCCTCAGGACCATTCTAAAGGCCCCCAGACCCTTCTAATGCCCCTCAGGGCATTTCTAAAGTACCCCAGACACTTCTAGAACTTCTCAGGGCCTTTCTATATGACCCCAGACCCTTGTAAAGCCACTCAGGGCCTTTCTAAAGGCCGCGAGACCCTTATAATCCCCCTGAGGGCCTTTAAAAAGGCCCCAAGACCCTTCTGGACCCCCTCAGGACGCTTCTAATAGCCCCCAGACCCTTCTAGAGCCCCTCAGGGCCTTTCTAAAGGCCTCCACACCCTTCTAATTACCCTCAAGACCCACGTAACGGCCCCCAGACCCTTCTAGATTGCCTCAGGACCCAGCTAAAAGCCCCCAGACCCTTCTAATGCCTTTCAGGACCCTTATGAAGGGCACAAGACCCTTCTAATGCCCCTCAGGACCTTTCTAAAGGCCCTCAGACCCTTCTAATGCCTTTCAGGGCCTTTATAAAGGTTCCCAGACCCTTCTAGAGCCCGTCAGGACCCTTATAAAGGCCCCCAGATCATTCTAGAGCACCTCAGGATACTTCTAAAGGCCCGCAGACCATTCTACTGCCTCTCAGGAGCACTCTAAATGTCCCCAGACCCTACTAATGCCCCACAGGGCCTTTCTAAATGTCCCCAGACCCTTCTATAGCCACTGAAGACCATTCTAAAGGACCCCAGACCCTTCTAATGCCACTCAGGGCCTTTCTAAAGGCAGCGAGACCCTTATAATCCCCCTGAGGGCCTTTAAAAAGGCCCCCAGACATTTCTGGACCCCCTCAGGACGCTTCTATATGCCCCCAGACCCTTCTAATGTCACTCAGAGCTTTTCTAAAGGTCGCGAGACCCTTATAATCCCCCTGAGGGCCTTTAAAAAGGCTCCCAGACCCTTCTGGACCCCCTCAGGACGCTTCTAATAGCCCCCACACCCTTCTAGAGCCCCTCAGGGCCTTTCTAAAGGCCTCCACACCCTTCTAATGACCCTCAAGACCCATGTAATGGCCCCCAGACCCTTCTAGATTACCTCAGGACCCATCTAAAAGCTCCCAGACCCTTCTAATGCCTTTCAGGGCCATTCTAAAGGCCTCCATACCCTTCTAATGACCCTCAAGACCCATGTAAAGGCCCCTAGACCCTTCTAGATTGCCTCAGGACCCATCTTAAAGCCCCCAGACCCTTCTAATGCCTTTCAGGACCCTTATAAAGGCACCAAGACCCTTCTAGAGCCTCTCAGTACAGTTTTAAATGCCTCCAGACCCTTCTAGACCCCCTCAGGACCATTCTAAAGGCCCCCAGACCCTTCTAATGCCCCTCAGGGCCTTTCTAAAGTACCCCAGACACTTCTAGAACCTCTCAGGGCCTTTCTATATGACCCCAGACCCTTGTAATGCCCCTCATTGCCTTTCTAAAGGCCCCCAGACCCTTCTAGAGCCCCTCAGGACATTTCTAAAGGACCCCAGACCCTTCTAATGCCACTCAGGGCCTTTCTAAAGGCAGCGAGACCCTTATAATCCCCCTGAGGGCCTTTAAAAAGGCCCCCAGACATTTCTGGACCCCCTCAGGACGCTTCTATATGCCCCCAGACCCTTCTAATGTCACTCAGCGCTTTTCTAAAGGTCGCGAGACCCTTATAATCCCCCTGAGGGCCTTTAAAAAGGCTCCCAGACCCTTCTGGACCCCCTCAGGACGCTTCTAATAGCCCCCACACCCTTCTAGAGCCCCTCAGGGCCTTTCTAAAGGCTTCCACACCCTTCTAATGACCCTCAAGACCCATGTAATGGCCCCCAGACCCTTCTAGATTACCTCAGGACCCATCTAAAAGCTCCCAGACCCTTCTAATGCCTTTCAGGGCCATTCTAAAGGCCTCCATACCCTTCTAATGACCCTCAAGACCCATGTAAAGGCCCCTAGACCCTTCTAGATTGCCTCAGGACCCATCTTAAAGCCCCCAGACCCTTCTAATGCCTTTCAGGACCCTTATAAAGGCACCAAGACCCTTCTAGAGCCTCTCAGTACAGTTTTAAATGCCTCCAGACCCTTCTAGACCCCCTCAGGACCATTCTAAAGGCCCCCAGACCCTTCTAATGCCCCTCAGGGCCTTTCTAAAGTACCCCAGACACTTCTAGAACCTCTCAGGGCCTTTCTATATGACCCCAGACCCTTGTAATGCCCCTCATTGCCTTTCTAAAGGCCCCCAGACCCTTCTAGAGCCCCTCAGGACATTTCTAAAGGCACCCAGACCCTTCTAATGCCACTCAGGGCCTTTCTAAAGGCCGCGAGACCCTTATAATCCCCCTGAGGGCCTTTATAAAGGCTCCCAGACCTTTCTGGACCCCCTCAGGACGCTTCTAATAGCCCCCAGACCCTTCTAGAACCCATCAGGGCCTTTCTAAAGGCCTCCAGACCCTTCTAATGACCCTCAAGACCCATGTAAAGGCCCCTAGACCCTTCTAGATTGCCTCAGGACCCATCTAAAAGCCCCCAGACCATTCTAATGCCTTTCAGAGCCTTTCTAAAGGCCTCCACACCCTTCTAATGACCCTCAAGACCCACGAAAAGGCCCCCAGACCCTTCTAGATTGCCTCAGGACCCAGCTAAAAGCCCCCAGACCCTTCTAATGCCTTTCAGGACCCTTATGAAGGCCACAAGACCCTTCTAATGCCCCTCAGGACCTTTCTAAAGGCCCTCAGACCCTTCTAATGCCTTTCAGGGCCTTTATAAAGGTTCCCAGACCCTTCTAGAGCCCGTCAGGACCCTTATAAAGGCCCCCAGATCATTCTAGTGCACCTCTGGACACTTCTAAATGCCCGCAGACCATTCTACTGCCTCTCAGGAGCACTCTAAATGTCCCCAGACCCTACTAATGCCCCACAGGGCCTTTCTAAAGGTCCCCAGACCCTTCTATAGCCCCTGAAGACCATTCTAAAGGACCCCAGACCCTTCTAATGCCACTCAGGGCATTTCTAAAGGCAGCGAGACCATTATAATCCCCCTGAGGGCCTTTAAAAAGGCCCCCAGACATTTCTGGACCGCCTCAGGACGCTTCTATAAGCCCCCAGACCCTTCTAATGTCACTCAGGGCCTTTCTAAAGGTCGCGAGACCCTTATAATTCCGCTGAGGGCCTTTAAAAAGGCCCCCAGACCCTTCTGGACCCCCTCAGGACGCTTCTAATAGCCCCCACACCCTTCTAGAGCCCCTCAGGGCCTTTCTAAAGGCCTCCACACCCTTCTAATGACCCTCAAGACCCATGTAATGGCCCCCAGACCCTTCTAGATTACCTCAGGACCCATCTAAAAGCTCCCAGACCCTTCTAATGCCTTTCAGGGCCTTTCTAAAGGCCTCCATACCCTTCTAATGACCCTCAAGACCCATGTAAAGGACCCTAGACCCTTCTAGATTGCCTCAGGACCCATCTAAAAGCCCGCAGACCCTTCTAATGCCTTTCAAGACCCTTTTAAAGGCACCCAGACCCTTCTAGAGCCTCTCAGGACAGTTTTAAATGCCTCCAGACCTTTCTAGACCCCCTCAGGACCATTCTAAAGGCCCCCAGACCCTTCTAATGCCCCTCAGGACCCTTCTAAAGGCCCCCAGACCCTTCTAATGCCCCTCAGGGCCTTTCTAAAGTACCCCAGACACTTCTAGAACCTCTCAGGGCCTTTCTATATGACCCCAGACCCTTGTAATGCCCCTCAGGGCCTTTCTAAAGGCCCCCAGGCCCTTCTAATGCCCTTCAGGACATTTCTAAAGGCCCCCAGACCCTTCTAGAGCCCCTCAGGACATTTCTAAAGGCACCCACACCCTTCTAATGCCACTCAGGGCCTTTCTAAAGGCCGCGAGACCCTTATAATCCCCCTGAGGGCCTTTAAAAAGGCTCCCAGACCCTTCTGGACCCCCTCAGGACGCTTCTAATAGCCCCCAGACCATTCTAGAGCAACTCAGGGCCTTTCTAAAGGCCTCCACACCCTTCTAATGACCCTCAAGACCCATGTAAAGGCCCCTAGACCTTCAAGATTGCCTCAGGACCCATCTAAAAGCCCCCAGACCCTTCTAATGCCTTTCAGGGCATTTCTAAAGGCCTCCACACCCTTCTAATGACCCTCAAGGCCCATGTAAAGGCACCTAGACCCTTCTAGATTGCCTCAGGAGCCATCTAAAAACCCCAAACCCTTCTAATGCCTTTCAGGACCCTTATGAAGGCCACAAGACCCTTCTAATGCCCCTCAGGAATCTTTCTAAAGGCCCTCAGACCCTTCTAATGCTTTTCAGGGCCTTTGTAAAGGTTCCCAGACCCTTCTAGAGACCGTCAGGACCCTTATAAATGCCCCCAGATCATTCTAGAGCCCCTCAGGACACTTCTAAAGGCCCGCAGACCATTCTACTGCCCCTCAGGAGCACTCTAAAGGCCCCCAGACCCTTCTAATGCCCCACAGGGCCTTTCTAAAGGTCCCCAGACCATTCTAGAGCCCCTGAAGACCATTCTAATGGCCCCCAGACCCTTCTAATGCCACTCAGGGCCTTTCTAAAGGCCGCGAGACCCTTATAATCCCCCTGAGGGCTTTTAAAAAGGCCCCCAGACCCTTCTGGATGCCCTCAGTACGCTTATAATAGCCCCCAGACCCTACTAATGCCACTCAGGGCATTTCTAAAGGTCGCGAGACCCTTATAATCCCTCTGAGGGCCTTTAAAAAGGCCCGCAGACCCTTCTGGACCCCCTCAGGACGCTTCTAATAGCCCCCACACCCTTCTAGAGCCCCTCAGGGCCTTTCTAAAGGCCTCCACACCCTTCTAATGACCCTCAAGACCCATGTAATGGCCCCCAGACCCTTCTAGATTACCTCAGGACCCATCTAAAAGCTCCCAGACCCTTCTAATGCCTTTCAGGGCCTTTCTAAAGGCCTCCATACCCTTCTAATGACCCTCAAGACCCATGTAAAGGCCCCTAGACCCTTCTAGATTAGCTCAGGACCCATCTAAAAGCCCCCAGACCCTTCTAATGCCTTTAAGGACCCTTATGAAGGCCACAAAACCCTTCTAATGCCCCTCAGGACCTTTCTAAAGGCCCTCAGACCCTTCTAATGCCCCTCAGGGCATTTATAAAGGTTCCTAGACCCCTCTAGAGCCCGTCAGGACCCTTATAAAGGCCCCCAGAACATTCTAGAGCCCCTCAGGACACTTCTAAAGGCCCGCAGACCATTCTAATGCCCGTCAGGGCCTTTATAAATATCCCCAGACCCTTCTAATGCCCCTCACGGCCTTTCTAAATACCCCAGACACTTCTAGAACCTCTCAGGGCCTTTCTATATGACCTCAGACCATTGTAATGCCCCTCAGGGCCTTTCTAATGGCCCCCAGACCCTTCTAATGCCCCTCAGGACATTTCTAAAGGCACCCAGACCCTTCTAGAGCCCCTCAGGACATTTCTAAAGGCACCTAGACCCTTCTAGAGCCCCTGAAGACCCTTCTAAAGGCCCCCAGACCCTTCTAATGCCTTTCAGGACCCTTATGAAGGCCACAAGACCCTTCTAATGCCCCTCAGGACCTTTCTAAAGGCCATCAGACCGTTCTAAAGCCTTTCAGGGTCATTATAAAGGTTCGAGACCCTTCTAGAGCCCGTCAGGACCCTTATAAAGGCCCCGAGATCATACTAGAGCCCCTCAGGACACTTCTAAAGGCCCGCAGACCATTCTACTGCCTCTAAGGAGCACTCTAAATGTCTCCAGACCCAACTAATGCCCCACAGGGCCTTTCTAAAGGTCCCCAGACCCTTCTATAGCCCCTGAAGACCCTTCTAAAGGCCCCCAGACCCTTCTAATGCCACTCAGGGCCTTTCTAAAGGCCGCGAGACCCTTATAATCCCCCTGAGGGCCTTTAAAAAGGCCCCCAGACCCTTCTGGACCCCCTCAGGACGCTTCTAATAGCCCCCAGACCCTTCTAGAGGCCCTCAGGGCCTTTCTAAAGGCCTCCACACCCTTCTAATGACCCTCAAGACCCATGTAAAGGCCCCCAGACCCTTCTAGATTGCCTCAGGACCCATCTAATAGCCCCCAGACCCTTCTAATGCCTTTCAGGGCCTTTCTAAAGGCCTCCACACCCTTCTAATGACCCTCAAGACACATGTAAAGGCCCCTAGACCCTTCTAGATTGCCTCAGGACCCATCTAAAATCCCCCAGACCCTTCTAATACCTTTCAGGACCCTTATAAAGGCACCCAGACCCTTCTAGAGCCTCTCAGGACAGTTTTAAATGCCTCCCGACCCTTCTAGACCCCCTCAGGACCATTCTAAATTCCCCCAGACCATTCTAATGCCCCTCAGGACCCTTCTAAAGGCCCCCAGTCCCTTGTAATGCCCCACAGGGCTTTTCTAAAGTACCCCAGACACTTCTAGAACCTCTCAGGGCCTTTCTATATGACCCCAGACCCTTGTAATGCCCCTTAGGGCCTTTCTAAAGACCCCCATACTGTTCTAATGCCCCTCAGGACATTTCTAAAGGCACCCAGATCCTTCTAATGCAACTCAGGGCCTTTCTAAAGGCAGCGAGACCCTTATATTCCCCCTGAGGGCCTTTAAAAAGGCCCCCAGACCCTTCTGGACCCCCTCAGGACGCTTCTAGTTGCCCCCAGACCCTTCTAGACACCCTCAGGGCCTATCTAAAGGCCTCCACACCCTTCTAATGACCCTCAAGACCCATGTAAAGGCCCCCAGACCCTTCTAGATTGCCTCAGGACCAATCTAAAAGCCCCCAGACCCTTCTAATGCCTTTCAGGGCCTTTATAAAGGCCTCCACACCCTTCTAATGACCCTCAAGACCCATGTAAAGGCCCCTAGACCCTTCTAGATTGCCTCAGGACCCATCTAAACCCCCCAGACCCTTCTAATGCCTTTCAGGGCCTTTCTAAATGCCTCCAGACCCTTCTAATGCCACTCAGGACCTTTCTAAAGGCCCTCAGACCCTTCTAATGCCTTTCAGGGCCTTTATAAAGGTTCCCAGAACCTTCTAGAGCCTGTCAGGACCCTTATAAACGCCCCCAGATCATTCTTGAGCCCCTCAGGACAATTCTAAAGGCCCGCAGACCATTCTACTGCCCCTCAGGAGCACTCTAAAGGCCCCCAGACCATTCTAATGCCCCACAGGGCCTTTCTAAAAGTCCCCAGACCATTCTAGAGCCCCTGAAGACCTTTCTAAAGGTTCCAGACCCTTCTAATTCCCCTGAGGGCCTTTCTAAATTACCCCAGAAACTTCTAGAACCTCTCAGAGCCTTTCTATATGAACCCAGACCCCTGTAATGCCACTTAGTGCCTTTCTAAAGGCCGCGAGACCCTTATAATCCCCCTGACGGCCTTTAAAAAGGCCCCCAGACCCTTCTGGACCCCCTCAGGACGCTTCTAATAGCCCCCACACCCTTCTAGAGCCCATCAGGGCCTTTCTAAAGGCCTCCACACCCTTCTAATGACCCTCAAAACCCATGTAAAGGCCCCCAGACCCTTCTAGATTGCCTCAGGACCCATCTAAAAGCCCCCAGAGCCTTCTAATGCCTTTCAGGACCCTTATGAAGGCCACAAGACCCTTCTAATGCCCCTCAGGACCTTTCTAAAGGCCCTCAGACCCTTCTAATGCCCCTCAGGGCATTTATAATGGTTCCCAGACCCTTCTAGAGCACGTCAGGACCCTTATAAAGGCACCCAGGCCATTCTAGAGCCCCTCAGGACACTTCTAAAGGCCCGCAGACCATTCTAATGCCTGTCAGGGCCTTTATATATGTCCCCAGACCGTTCTACTGCCCCTCAGGAGCATTCTAAGGGCCCCCAGACCCTTCTAATGCCTTTCAGGGCCTTTCTAAGGGTCCCCAGACCCTTCTAGAGCACCTGAAGACCCTTATAGAGGCCCCCAGACCCTTATAGAGGCCCTCAGGACCCTTCTAAAGTCCCCCAGACCCTGCTAATTCCCCTCAGGGCTTTTATAAGGGCACCCAGACCCTTCTAATGCACCTCAGGACCTTTACAAAGGCACCCAGACCATTCTAGAGCCTCTCAGGACAGTTTTAAATGTCTCCAGACCCTTCTAGACCCCCTCAGGACCCTTCTAAATGCCCCCAGACCCTTCTAATGCCCCTCAGGACCCTTCTAAAGGCCCCCAGACCCTTCCAATGCCCCTCAGGGCCTTTCTAAATTACCCCAGACACTTCTAGAACCTCTCAGAGCCTTTCAATACGACCCCAGACCCTTGTAATGCCACTCAGTTCCTTTTTAAAGGCCGCGAGACCCTTATAATCCCCCTGAGGGCCTTTAAAAAGGCCCCCAGACCCTTCTGTACCTCCTCAGGACGCTTCTAATATCCCCCAGACCCTTCTAGAGCCCCTCAGGGCCTTTCTAAAGGCCTCCACACCCTTCTAATGACCCTCAAGACCCATGTAAAGGCCCCTAGACCCTTCTAGATTGCCTCAGGACCTATCTAAATGCCCCCAGACACTTCTAATGCCTTTCAGGACCCTTATGAAGGCCACAAGACCCTTCTAATGCCCCTCAGGACCTTTCTAAAGGGCCTCAGACCCTTCTAATGCCCCTCAGGTCTTTTATAAAGGTTCCCAGACCCTTCTAGAGCCCGTCAGGACCCTTATAAATGCCCCCAGACCATTCTAGAGCCGCTCAGGACACGTCTAAAGGCCCGCAGACCATTCTAATGCCCGTCAGGGCCTTTATAAATGTCCCCAGACCCTTCTACTGCCCCTCAGGAGCATTCTAAAGGCCACCAGACCCTTCTAATGCCCCACAGGGCCTTTAAAAAGGTCCCCAGAGCATTCAAGAGCCCCTGAAGACCCTTTTAAAGGCTCCCAGACCCTTTTAGAGCTCCTCAGGACCCTTCTAAAGTCCCCCAGACCCTGCTAATTCCCCTCAGGGCTTTTATAAGGGCACCCAGACCCTTCTAATGCCCCTCAGGACCCTTATAAAGGCACCCAGACCCTTCTAGAGCTTCTCTGGACAGTTTTAAATGCCTCCAGACCCTTGTAGACCCCCTCATGACCATTCTAAAGGCCCCCAGACCCTTCTAATGCCCCTCAGGACCATTCTAAAGGCCCCCAGACCCTTCTAATGCCCCTCAGGGCCTTTCTAAAGTACCCCAGACACTTCTAGAACCTCTCAGGGCCTTTCTATATGACCCCAGACCATTGTAATGCCCCTCAGGGCCTTTATAAAGGCCCCCATACCCTTCTAATGCCCCTCAGGACATTTCTAAAGGCCCCCAGACCCTTCTAATGCCACTCAGGGCCTTTGTAAGGGCCGCGAGACCCTTATAATCCCCCTGAGGGCCTTTAAAAAGGCTCCCAGACCCTTCTGGACCCCATCAGGACGCTTCTAATAGACCCCACACCCTTCTAGAGCCCCTCAGGGCCTTTCTAAAGGCCTCCACACCCTTCTAATGACCCTTAAGACCCATGTAAAGGCCCCTAGACCCTTCTAGATTGCCTCAGGACCAATCTAAAAGCCCCCAGACCCTTCTAATGCCTTTCAGGACCCTTATGAAGGCCACAAGACCATTCTAATGCCCCTCAGGACCTTTCTAAAGGCCCTCAGACCCTTCTAATGCCCCTCAGGGCATTATATAAAGGTTCCCAGACCCTTCTAGAGCCCGTCAGGACCCTTAAAAAGGCCCCCAGACCATTCTAGAGCCCCTCAGGACACTTCTAAAGGCCCGCAGACCATTCTAATGCCCGTCAGGGCCTTTATAAAGGTCCCCAGACCATTCTACTGCCCCTCAGGAGCATTCTAAAGGCCCCCAGACCCTTCTAATGCCCCACAGGGCCTTTAAAAAGGTCCCCAGACCATTCTAGAGCCCCTGAAGACCCTTTTAAAGGCTCCCAGACCATTCTAGAGCCCCTCAGGACACTTGTAAAGGCCCGCAGACCGTGCTAATTCCCCTCAGGTCTTTTATAAGGGCACCCAGACCCTTCTAATTCCCCTCATTACCCTTATAAAGACACCCAGACCCTTCTAGAGTCTCTCAGGACCCTTCTAAAGGCCCCCAGACCCTTATAGAGCCCCTCAGGACCATTCTAAAGTCCCCCAGACCCTGCTAATTCCCCTCAGGGCTTTTATAAGGACACCCAGACCCTTCTAATGCCCCTCAGGACCCTTATAAAGGCACCCAGACCCTTCTAGAGCCTCTCAGGACAGTTTTAAATGCCTCCAGACCCTTCTAGACCCCCTCAGGACCATTCTAAATGCCCCCAGACCCTTCTAAAGCACCACAGGACCCATCTAAAGGCCCGCAGACCCTTCTAATGCCCCTCAGGGCCTTTCTAAAGTACCCCAGACACTTCTAGAACCTCTCAAGGCCTTTCTATATCACCCCAGACCCTTGTAATGCCCCTCAGGGCCTTTCTAAATACCCCCAGACCCTTCTAATGCCCCTCAGGACATTTCTAAAGGCCCCCAGACCCTTCTAGAGCCCCTCAGGACATTTCTAAAGGCCCCCAGAACCTTCTAATGCCACTCAGGGCCTTTCTAAGGGCCGCGAGACCCTTATGACCCTCCTGAGGGCCTTTAAAAAGGCCCCCAGACCCTTCTGGACCCTTTCAGGACGCTTCTAATAGCCCCCAGACCCTTCTAGAGCCCCTCAGGGCTTTTCTAATGGCTTCAACACCCTTCTAATGACCCTCAAGACCCATGTAAAGGCCCCTAGACCCTTCTAGATTGCCTCAGGACCCATCTAAAAGACCCCAGGCCCTTCTAATGCGTTTCAGGGCCCTTATGAAGGCAACAAGACCCTTCTAATGCCCCTCAGGACCATTCTAAAGGCCCTCATACCCTTCTAATGCCTCTCAGAGCCTTTATAAAGGTTCCCAGACCCTTCTAGAGCCCGTCAGGACCCTTATAAAGGCCCCCAGATCATTCTAGAGCCCCTCAGGACACTTCTAAAGGCCTGCAGACCATTCTACTGCCCTCAGGAGCATTCTAAAGGCCCCCAGACCCTTCTAATGCTCTACAGGGCCTTTCTAAAGGTCCCCAGACCCTTCTAGAGCCCCTGAAAACCCTTCTAAAGGACCCCAGACCCTTATGGAGCCCCTCAGGACCCTTCTAAAGTCCCCCAGACCCTGCTAATTCCCCTCAGGGCTTTTATAAGGGCACCCAGACCCTTCTAATGCCACTCAGGGCCTTTCTAAAGGCCGCCAGACCCTTCTAATGCCCCTCAGGACCTTTCTAAATTCCCCCAGACACTTCTAGAACCTCTCAGAGCCTTTCTATATGACCCCAGACCAATGTAATGCCACTCAGGGCCTTTCTAAAAGCCACGAGACCCTTATAATCCCCCTGAGGGCCTTTAAAAAGGCCCTCAGACCCTTCTGGACCCCCTCAGGACTCTTCTAATAGCCCCCAGACCATTCGAGAGTCCCTCAGGACAATTCTAAAGGCACCCAGACCCTTCTAATGCCACTCAGGGCCTTTCTAAAGGCCGCGAGACCCTTATAATCACCCTGAGGGCCTTTTAAAAGGCCCCCAGACCATTCTAGAGCCCCTCAGGGCCTTTCTAAAGGCCTCCACACCCGTTCTAATGACCCTCAAGACCCATGTAAAGGCCCCCAGACCCTTCAGGATTTCATCAGGACCCATCTAAAAGCCCCCACACCCTTCTAATGCCTTTCAGGGCCCTTATGAAGGCCACAAGACCCTTCTAATGCCCCTCAGGACCTTTCTAAAGGCCCTCAGACCCTTCTAATGCCTCACAGGGCCTTTCTAAAGGTCCCCAGACCCTTCTAGAGCCCCTGAAGACCCTTATAAAGGCCTCCGGACCCTTATAGAGCCCCTCAGGACCCTTCTAAAGTCCCCCAGACGCTGCTAATTCCCCTCGGTGCTTTTATAAGGGCACCCAGACCCTTCTAATGCCCCTCAGGACCCTTATAAAGGCACCCAGACCCTTCTAGAGCCTCTCAGGACAGTTTTAAATGCCTCCAGACCCTTCTAGACCCCCTCAGGACATTTCTAAAGCACCCCAGACCCTTCTAATGCCCCTCAGGACCCTTCTAAATGCCCCCAGACCCTTCTAATGCCCCTCAGGGCCTTTCTAATGTACCCCAGACACTTCTAGAACCTCTCAGGACCTTTCTATATGACCCCAAACCCTTGTAATGCCCCTCAGGGCCTATCTAAAGGCCCCCATACCCTTCTAATGCCCCTCAGGACATTTCTAAAGGCCCCCAGACCCTTCTAGAGCCCCTCAGGACATTTCTAAAGGCACCCAGACCCTTCTAATGCCACTCAGGGGCTTTCAAAAGGCCGCGAGACCCTTGTAATCCCCCTGAGGGCCTTTAAAAAGGCCCCCAGACCCTTCTGGACCCCCTCAGGACGCTTCTAATAGCACCCAGACCCTTCTAGAGCCCCTCAGGGCCTTTCTAAAGGCCTCCACACCCTTCTAATGACCCTCAAGACCCATGTAAAGGCCCCCAGACCCTTCTAGATTGCCTCCGGACCCATCTAAAAGCCCCCAGAACCTTCTAATGCCTTTCAGGACCATTAGGAAGGCCACAAGACCCTTCTAATGCCCCTCAGGACCTTTCTAAAGGCCCTCAGACCCTTCTAATGCCCCTCAGGGCATTTATAAAGGTTCCCAGACCCTTCTAGAGCCCGTCAGGACCCTTATAAAGGCGCCCAGACCATTCTAGAGCCCCTCAGGACACGTCTAAATGCCCGCAGACCATTCTAATGCCCGTCAGGGCCCTTATAAAGATCCCCAGACCCTTCTACTGCCCCTCAGGAGCATTCTAAAGGTTCCCAGACCCTTCTAATGCCCCTCAAGGCAATTCTAAAGTACCCCAAACACTTCTATAACCTCTCAGGGCCTTTCTATATGACCCCAGACCCTTCTAATGCCTCTGAGCGCCTTTCTAAAGGCCACGAGAACCTTATAATCCTCCTGAGGGCCTTTAAAACGGCCCCCAGACCCTTCTAATGACTTTCAGGGCCTTTCTAAAGGCCTCTACAACCTTCTAATGACCCTCAAGACCCATGTAAAGGCCCCTAGACCCTTCTAGGACGCTTGTAATAGCCCTCAGACTCTTATAATGCCCCTCAGGGCATTTATAAAGGTTCCCAGACCCTTCTAGAGCCCGTCAGGACCCTTATAAAGGCCCCCAGACCGTTCTAGAGACCGTCAGGACACTTCTAAAGGCCCGCAGACCATTCTAATGCACGTCAGGGCCTTTATAAAGGTCCCCAGACCATTCTACTACCCCTCAGGAGCATTCTAAAGGCCCCCACACCATTCTAATGCCCCACAGGGCCTTTCTAAAGGTCCCCAGACTTTTCTAGAGCCCCTGAAGACCTTTCTAAAGACCCTCGGACCCTTATAGATCTCCTAAGGACCCTTCTAAAGTCCCCCAGACCCTGCTAATTCCCCTCAGGGCTTTTATAAGGGCACCCAGACGCTTCTAATGCCCCTCAGGACCCTTATAAAGGCACCCAGACCCTTCTAGAGCCTCTCAGGGACAGTTTTAAATGCCTCCAGACCACTCTAGACCCCCTCAGGACCGTTCTAAAGGCACCCAGACCTTTCTAATGCCCCTCAGGACCCTTCTAAAGGCCCCAAGACCCTTCTAATGCCCCTCAGGGCCTTTCTAATGTACCCCAGACACTTCTAGAACCTCTCAGGGCCTTTCTATATGACCCGAGACCCTTATAATGCCCCTCAGGGCCTTTCTAAAGGCCCCCATACCCTTCTAATGCCCCTCAGGACATTTCTAAAGGACCCCACACCCTTCTAGAGCCCCTCAGGACAATTCTAAAGGCACCCAGACCCTTCTAATGACCCTCAGGGCATTTATAAAGGTTCCCAGACCCTTCTAGGGCCAGTCAGGACCCTTATAAAGGCCCCCAGGCCATTCTAGAGCCCCTCAGGACATTTCTAAAGGCCCGCAGACCATTCTAATGCCCGTCAGGGCCTTTATAAATGTCCCCAGACCCTTCTACTGCCCCTCAGGAGCATTCTAAAGGCCTCCAGACCCTTCTAATGCCCCACAGGGCCTTTCTAAAGGTCCTCAGACCCTTATAGAGCCCCTGAAGACCCTTCTAAAGGCCCCCAGACCCTTATAGAGCTCCTCAGGACCCTTCTAAAGTCCCCCAGACCCTACTAATTCTCCTCAGGGCTTTTATAAGGGCACCCAGACCCTTCTAATGCCCCTCAGGACCCTTATAAAGGCACCCAGACCCTTCTAGAGCCTCTCAGGACAGTTTTAAATGCCTCCAGAACCTTCTAGACCCCCTCAGGACCATTCTATAGGCCCCCAGACCATTCTAATGCCCCTCAGAACCATTCAAAAGGACCCCAGAGCCTTCTATATGCACCTCAGGGCGTTTTTAAAGTACCCCAGACATTTCTAGAACCTCTCAGGGCCTTTCTATATGTCCCCAGACCCTTGTAATGACCCTCAGGGCCTTTCTAAAGGCCCCCATACCCTTCTAATGCCCCTCAGAATATTTCTAAAGGCCCCCAGACCCTTCTAGAGCCCCTCAGGACATTTCTAAAGGCACCCAGACCCTTCTAATGCCACTCAGGGCCTTTCTAAAGGCATCCACACCCTTCTAATGACCCTCAAGACCCATGTAAAGGCCCCCAGACCCTTCTTGATTGCCTCAGGACCTATCTAAAAGCCCCCAGACCCTTCTAATGCCTTTCAGGGCCTTTATAAAGGTTCCAGACCCTTCTAGAACCCGTCAGGACCCTTATAAAGGCCCCCAGATCATTCTAGAGCCCCTCAGGACACTTCTAAAGGCCCGCAGACCATTCTACTGCCCCTCAGGAGCACTCTAAAGGCCC
The DNA here is from genome assembly GCA_033558105.1 of Coccyzus lansbergi. NCBI lineage: Eukaryota > Metazoa > Chordata > Aves > Cuculiformes > Coccyzidae > Coccyzus > Coccyzus lansbergi. The sequence continues at coordinate 799,017 of JAUMJK010000895.1, forward strand.
CCAGACCCTTCTAATGCCCCACAGGGCCTTTCTAAAGGTCCCCAGACCCTTCTAGAGCCCCTGAAGACCCTTCTAAAGGCCCCCAGACCCTTATAGAGGCCCTCAGGACCCTTCTAAAGTCCCCCAGACCCTGCTAATTCCCCTCAGGGCTTTTATAAGGGCACCCAGACCCTTCTAATGCCCCTCAGGACCCTTACAAAGGCACCCAGACCCTTCTAGAGCCTCTCAGGACAGTTTTAAATGCCTCCAGACCCTTCTAGACCCCCTCAGGACCCTTCTAAAGGCCCCCAGACCCTTCTAATGCCCCTCAGGACCCTTCTAAAGGCCCCATGACCCTTCTAATGCCTCTCAGGGTCTTTCTAAATTACCCCAGACACGTCTAGAACCTCTCAGAGCCTTTCTATATGACCCCAGACCCTTCTAATGCCACTCAGGGACTTTCTAAAGGCCGCGAGACCCTTATAATCCCCCTGAGGGCCTTTAAAAAGGCCCCCAGACCCTTCTGGACCCCCTCAGGACGCTTCTAATAGCCCCCAGACCCTTCTAGAGCCCCTCAGGGCCTTTCTAAAGGCCTCCACACCCTTCTAATGACACTCAAGACCCATGTAAAGGCCCCTAGACCCTTCTAGATTGCCTCAGGACCCATCTAAAAGCCCGCAGACCCTTCTAATGCCTTTCAGGACCCTTATGAAGGCCACAAGACCCTTCTAATGCCCCTCAGGACCTTTCAAAAGGCCCTCAGACCCTTCTAATGCCCCTCAGGGCTTTTACAAAGGTTCCCAGAACCTTCTAGAGCACGTCACGACCCTTATAAATGCCCCCAGACAATTCTAGAGCCCCTCAGGACACTTCTAATCGCCCGCAGACCATTCTAATGCCCGTCAGGGCCTTTATAAATGTCCCCAGACACTTCTACTGCCTCTCAGGAGCATTCTAAAGGCCCCCAGACCCTTCTAGACCCCCTCAGGACCATTCTAAAGCCCCCCAGACCCTTCTAATGCCCCAGAGGGCCTTTCTAAAGTACCCCAGACAATTCTAGAACCTCTCAGGGCCTTTCTATATGACCCCAGACCCTTGTAATGCCCCTCAGGGCCTTTCTAAAGGCCCCCATACTGTTCTAGTGCCCCTCAGGACATTTCTAAAGGCACCCAGATCCTTCTAATGCAACTCAGGGCCTTTCTAAAGGCAGCGAGACCCTTATATTCCCCCTGAGGGCCTTTAAAAAGGCACCCAGACCCTTCTGGACCCCCTCAGGACGATTCTAGTTGCCCCCAGACCCTTCTAGAGCCCCTCAGGGCCTTTCTAAAGGCCTCCACACCCTTCTAATGACCCTCAAGACCCATGTAAAGATCCCTAGACCCTTCTAGATTGCCTCAGGAACCATCTAAAAGACCACAGACCATTCTAATGCGTTTCAGGGCCCTTATGAAGGCCACAAGACCCTTTTAATGCCACTCAGGACCATTCTAAAGGCCCTCAGACCCTTCTAATGCCTCTCAGGGCCTTTATAAAGGTTCCCAGACCCTTCTAGAGCCCATCAGGACCCTTCTAAAGGCCCCCAGATCATTCTAGAGCCCCTCAGGACACTTCTAAAGGCCCGCAGACCATTCTACTGCCCCTCAGGATCATTCTTAAGGCCCCCAGACCCTACTAATGCCCCACAGGGCCTTTCTAAAGGTCCCCAGACCCTTCTAGAGCCCCTGAAGACCATTCTAAAGGCCTCCAGACCCTTCTAATGCCCATCAGGGCCTTTCTAAAGGCCCCCAGACCCTTCTAATGCCCCTCAGGGCCTTTCTAAATTACCCCAGACACTTCCAGAACCTCTCAGAGCCTTTCTATATGACCCCAGACCCCTGTAATGCCACTCAGGGCCTTTCTAAAGGCCGCGAGACCCTTATCATCCCCCTGAGGGCCTTTAAAAAGGCCCCCAGACCCTTCTGGACCCCCTCAGGACTCTTCTAATACCCCCAGACCCTTCTAGATCCCCTCAGCGCCTTTCTAAAGGCCTCCACACCCTTCTAATGACCCTCAAGACCCATGTAAAGGCCCCCAGACCCTTCTAGATTGCCTCCGGACCCATCTAAAAGCCCCCAGACCATTCTAATGCCTTTCAGGACCCTTATGAAGGCCACAAGACCCTTCTAATGCCCCTCAGGACCTTTCTAAAGGCCCTCAGACCTTTCTAATGCCTCACAGGGCCTTTCTAAATGTCCCCAGACCCTTCTAGAGCCCCTGAAGACCCTTAGAAAGGCCTCCGGACCCTTATAGAGCCCCTCAGGACCCTTCTAAAGTCCCCCAGACCCTGCTAATTCCCCTCAGGGCTTTTATAAGGGCACCCAGACCCTTCTAATGCCCCTCAGGACCCTTATAAAGGCACCCAGACATTTCTAGAGCCTCTCAGGACAGTTTTAAATGCCTCCAAACCCTTCTAGACACCCTCAGGACAATTCTAAAGCACCCCAGACCCTTCTAATGCCCCTCAGGACCCTTCTAAAGGCCCCCAGACCCTTCTAATGCCCCTCAGGGCCTTTCTAAAGTACCCCAGACACTTCTAGAACCTCTCAGGACCTTTCTATATGACCCCAAACCCTTGTAATGCCCCTCAGGGCCTTTCTAAAGGCCCCCATACCCTTCTAATGCCCCTCAGGACATTTCTAAAGGCCCCCAGACCCTTCTAGATCCCCTCAGGAAATTTCTAAAGGCACCCAGAACCTTCTAATGCCACTCAGGGCCTTTCTAAAAGCCGCGAGACCCTTATAATCCTCCTGAGGGCCTTTAAAAAGGCCCCCAGACCCTTCTGGACCCCCTCAGGACGCTTCTAATAGCCCCCAGACCCTTCTAGAGCCCCTCAGGGCCTTTCTAAAGGCCCTCAGACCCTTCTAATGCCCCTCAGGGCATTTATAAAGGTTCCCAGACCCTTCTAGAGCCCGTCAGGACCCTTATAAAGGCCCCCAGACCATCCTAGAGCCCCTCAGGACACTTTAAAGGCCCGCTGACCATTCTAATGCCCGTCAGGGCCTTTATAAAGGTCCCCAGACCCTTCTAATGCCCCTCAGGAGCATTCTAAAGGCTACCAGACCCTTCAAATGCCCCTCAAGGCCATTCTAAAGTACCCCAGACACTTCTAGAATCTCTCAGGGCCTTTCTATATGACCCCAGACCCTTCTAATGCCTCTGAGGGCCTTTCTAAAGGTCACGAGACCCTTATAATCCTCCTGAGGGCCTTTAAAAAGGCACCCAGACCCTTCTCTACCCCCTCAGGACGCTTCTAATAGCCCCCAGACCCTTCTAATGACCCTCAGGGCCTTTCTAAAGGCCTCCACACCCTTGTAATGACCCTCAAGACCCATATAAAGGCCCCCAGAACCTTCTAGATTGCCTCAGGACCCATCTAAAAGCCCCCAGACCCTTCTAATGCCTTTCAGGGCCTTTCTAAATGCCTCCACAACCTTCTAATGACCCTCAAGACCCATGTAAACGCCCCTAGACCCTTCTACGACGCCTGTAATAGCACTCAGACTCTTATAATTCCCCTCAGGGCATTTATAATGGTTCCCAGACCCTTCTAGAGCCCGTCAGGACACTTCTAAAGGCCCGCAGACCATTCTAATGCACGTCAGGGCCTTTATAAAGGTCCCCAGACCCTTCTACTGCCCCTCAGGAGCATTCTAAAGGCCCCCAGACCATTCTAATACACCACAGGGCCTTTCTAAAGGTCCCCAGACCCTTCTAGAGCCCCTGAACACCTTTCAAAAGAACCTCGGACCCTTATAGAGCTCCTAAGGACCCTTCTAAAGTCCCCCAGACCCTGCTAATTCCCCTCAGGGCTTTTATAAGGGCACCCAGACGCTTCTAATGCCCCTCAGGACCCTTATAAAAGCACCCAGACCCTTCTAGAGCCTCTCAGGACAGTTTTAAAAGCCTCCAGACCCCTCTAGACCCCCTCAGGACTGTTCTAAAGGCCCCCAGACCTTTCTAATGCCCCTCAAGACCCTTCTAAAGGCCCCCAGACCCTTCTAATGCCTCTCAGGGCCTTTCTAAAGGCCCCCATACCCTTCTAATGCCCCTCAGAACATTTCTAAAGGCCCCCAGACCCTTCTAGAGCCCCTCAGGACATTTCTAAAGGCACCCAGACCCTTCTAATGCCACTCAGGGCCTTTCTAAAGGCATCCACACCCTTCTAATGACCCTCAAGACCCATGTAAAGGCCCCCAGACCCTTCTAATGCCTTTCAGGACCCTTATGAAGGCCACAAGACCCTTCTAATGCACCTTAGGACCCTTAAAAAGGCCCCCAGACCATTCTAGAGCCCCTCAGGACACTTCTAAAGGCCCGCAGACCATTCTAATGCCCGTCAGGACCTTTCTAAAGGCACCCAGACCATTCTACTGCCCCTCAGGAGCATTCTAAAGGCCCCCAGACCCTTCTAATGCCCCACAGGGCCTTTCTAAAGGTCCCCAGACCTTTCTAGAGCCCCTCAAGACCCTTCTAAAGGCCCCCAGACGCTTATACAGCCCCTCAGGACCCTTCTAAAGTCCCCCAGACACTGCTAATTCCCCTCAGGACCCTTATAAAGGCACCCAGACCTTTCTAGAGCCTCTCAGGACCTTTAGAAAGGCCCTGTGGGGAATTAGATGGGTCTGGGGGCCTTTAGAAGTGTCCTGAGGGGCTCTAGAATGGTCTGGGGGCCTTTATAAGGGTCCTGACGGGCTCTAGAAGGGTCTGGCAACCTTTATAAATGCCCTGAGGTGCATTAGAAGGGTCTGAGGGCCTTTAGAAAGGTCCTGAGGGGCATTAGAAGGGTCTTGTTGCCTTCATAAGGGTCCTGAAAGGCATTAGAAGGGTCTGGGGGCTTTTAGATGGGTCCTGAGGCAATCTAGAAGGGTCTGGCGGCCTTTACATGGGTCTTGAGGGTCTTTAAAAGGGTGTGGAGGCCTTTAGAAAGGACCTGAGGGGCTCTAGAAGGGTCTGGGGTACTTTAGAAGCGTCCTGAGGGGCTGTAGAAGGGTCTGGGGGCCTTTTTAAGGGTCCTGACGGGCTCTAGAAGGGTCTGGGGGGCCTTTTTAAGAGATCTCAGGGGCATTAGAATGGTCTGGGGGCCTTTAGAATGGACCTGAGGGGTTCTAGAAGGGTCTGGAATCCGTTAGAATGACGTTGAGGGGCTCTAGAAGGGTCTGCGGGCCTTTAGAATGGCCCTGAAGGGCTCTAAAAGAGTCTGGGGGCCTTTAGAATGGTCCTGAGGGGCTCTAGAAGGGTCTGGGGACCTTTTTAAATGCCCTGAGGGGCATTAGAAAGGTCTGGGGGCCTTCAGAAAGGCCCTGAGGGGCATTACAAGGGTCTGGGGGCCTTTAGAAAGGCCCTGATAGGTTCTAGAAGGGTCTGGGGGCCTTTAGAATGGTCCTGAGGGTGTCTAGAAGGGTCTGGAGGCATTTAAAACTGTCCTGAGTGGCTCTAGAAGGGTCTGGGTTCCTTTAAAAGGGTCCTGAGGGGAATTAGCAGGGTCTGGGGGACTTTAGAAGGGTCCTGAGGGGCTCTATAAGGGTCTGGGGGCCTTTAGAAGGGTCTTCAGGGTCTCTAGAAGGGTCTGGGGACCTTTAGAATGGACCTGTGGGGCATTAGAAGGGTCTGGGGGCCTTTAGAATGCTCCTGGGGTGCATTAGAAGGGTCTTGTGGCCTTCATAAGGGTCTTGAAAGGCATTTGAAGGGTCTGGGGTCTTTTAGATGGTTCCTGAGGAAATCTAGAAGGGTCTGGGGGCCTTTACATGGGTGTTGAGGGTCATTAGAAGGGTGTGGAGGTCTTTAGAAAGGCCCTGAGGGTCTCTAGAAGGGTCTTGGGGCTACTAGAAGTGTCCTTAGGGAGTCCAGAAGGGTCTGGGGGCCTTTATAAAGGGCTCAGGGGAATTATAAGGGTCTCTCCGCCTTTAGAAAGGCCCTGAGTGGCATTACAAGGGTCTGGGGTCATATAGAAAGGCCCTGAGAGGTTCTAGAAGTGTCTGTGGTACTTTAGAAAGGCCCTGAGGAGCATTAGAAGGGTCTGGGGGCCTTTAGAAGGGTTCTGAGGGGCATTTCAATGGTCTCGGGGCCTTTAGAAAGGCCCTGAGGTGCATTAGAAAAGTCTGGGGCCTTTTAGAAGGGTCTTGAGGGGATCTAGAAGGGTCTGGGGGCATTTAGAATAGTCCTGAGGGGGTCTAGAAGGGTCTGGGAGCCTTTAGAAAGGCCCTGAGAGGCTCTAGAAGGGTCAGGGAGCCGTTAGAAGGATGTTGAGTGGATCTTGAAGGGTCTGCAGGTCTTTAGAATGGCCCTGAGGGGCTCTAAAAGAGTCTGAGGGCCTTTTGAATGGTCCTCAGGGGTTCTAGAAGGGTCTGGGGACCTTTAGAATTGCCCTGAGGGGCATTAGAAGGGTCTGGGGGCCTTTAGAAAGGCCCTGAGAGGCATTAGAATGGTCTGGGGGCCTTTAGAATGGTCCTGAGGGGGTCTAGAATGGTCTGGAGGCATTTAAAACTGTCCTGAGAGACTCTAGAAGGGTCTGGGGGCATTTATAAGGGTCCTGAGGGGCATTAGAAGGGTCTGGGTGCCCTTATAAAAGCCCTGAGGGGAATTAGTAGGGTCTGGGGGACTTTAGAAGGGTCCTGAGGGGCTCTATAAGGGTCTGGGGGCCTTTAGAAGGGTCTTCAGGGGCTCTAGAAGGGTCTGGGGACCTTTAGAAAGGCCCTGTGGGGCATTAGAAGGGTCTGGAGGCCTTTAGAATGCTCCTGAGGGGCTCTAGAATGGTCTGGGGTCCTTTATAAGGGTCCTGACGGGCTCTATAAAGGTCTGGGAACCTTTATAAATGCCCTGAGGGGCATTAGAAGGGTCTGAGGGCTTTTAGAAACGTCCTGAGGGGCATTAGAAGGGTCTTGTGGCCTTCATAAGGGTCCTGAAAGGCATTAGAAGGGTCTGGGGGCTTTTAGATGGGTCCTGAGGCAATCTAGAAGGGTCTGGGGGCCTTTACATGGGTCTTGAGGGTCATTAGAAGGGTGTGGAGGCCTTTAGAAAGGCCCTGAGGGGCTCTAGAAGGGTCTGGGGTACTTAGAAGCGTCCTGAGGTACTGTAGAAGGGTCTGGGGGCCTTTACATGGGTCCTGATGGGTTCTAGAAAGATCTGAGGGCCTCTAGAAATGTCCTGAGTGGCTCTAGAAGGGTCTGGGGGCCATTTTAAGGGCTCTGAGGGGCATTTGAATGGTGTGGCGGCCTTTAGAAAGGCCCTGAGGTGGATTAGAAGGGTCTGGGGGCCTTTAGAATCGTCCTGACGGGTTCTAGAAGGGTCTGGAATTCGTTAGAATGACGTTGAGGGGCTCTAGAAGGGTCTGTGGGCCTTTAGAATGGCCCTGAGGGGCTCTAAAAGAGTCTGGGGGCCTTTAGAATGGTCCTGAGGGGCTCTAGAAGGGTCTGGGGACCTTTGTAAATGCCCTGAGGGGCATTAGAAGGGTCTGGGGACCTTTAGAAAGGCCCTGAAAGACATTAGAAGGGTCTGGGGGGATTTAGAAAGGACTTGATAGGTTCTAGAAGGGTCTGGGAAACTTTAGAATGGTCCTCAGGGGGTCTAGAAGGGTCTGCAGGCATTTAAAACTGTCCTGAGTGGCTCTAGAAGGGTCTGGGTGCCTTTATAAGGGTCCTGAGGGGCATTAGAAGGGTCTTGTGGCACTTATAAAAGCCCTGAACGGAATTAGCAGGGTCTGGGGGACTTTAGAAGGGTCCTGAGGGGCTCTATAAGGGTCTGGGGGCATTTAGAAGGGTCTTCAGGGGCTCTAGAAGGGTCTGGGGACCTTTAGAAAGGCCCTGTGGGGCATTAGAAGGGTCTGCGGGCCTTTGGAATGGCCCTGAGGGGCTCTAAAAGAGTCTGGGGGCCTTTAGAATGCTCCTGAGGGGCAGTAGAATGGTCTGGGGACCTTTATAAAGGCCCTGACGGGCATTAGAATGGTCGGCGGGCCTTTAGAAGTGTCCTGAGGGGTTCTAGAATGGTCTGGGGGCCTTTATAAGGGTCCTGACTGGCTCTAGAATGGTCTGGGAACCTTTATAAATGCCTTGAGGGGCATTAGAAGGGTCTGAGGGCATTTAGAATGGTCCTGAGGGGCATTAGAAGGGTCTTGTGCCCTTCATATGGGTCTTGAAAGGCATTTGAAGGGTCTGGGGTCTTTTAGATGGGTCCTGAGGCAATCTAGAAGGGTCTGGGGGCCTTTACATGGGTCTTGAGGGTCATTAGAAGGGTGTGGAGGTCTTTAGAAAGGCCCTGAGGGGCTCTAGAAGGGTCTGGGAGCTATTAGAAGTGTCCTGAGGGGGTCCAGAAGGGTCTGGGGTCGTTTATAAAGGCCCTCAGGGGGATTATAAGGGTCTCACGGCCTTTAGAAAGGCCCTGAGTGGCATTACAAGGGTCTGGGGTCATATAGAAAGGCCCTGAGAGGTTCTAGAAGTGTCTGTGGTACTTCAGAAAGGCCCTGAGGAGCATTAGAAGGGTCTGGGGCCTTTAGAAAGGCCCTGAGGTGCATTAGAAAGGTCTGGGGCCTTTTAGAAGGGTCTTGAGGGGATCTAGAAGGGTCTGGGGTCATTTAGAATCGTCCTGAGGGGGTCTAGAAGGGTCTGGGGGCCTTTAGAAAGGCCCAGAGGGGCTCTAGATGGGTCAGGGAGCCGTTGGAAGGATGTTGAGGGGCTCTTGAAGGGTCTGCGGGCCTTTAGAATGGCCCTGAGGGGCTCTAAAAGAGTCTGGGGTCCTTTTGAATGGTCCTGAGGGGCTCTAGAAGGGTCTGGGGACTTTTAGAAATGCTCTGAGGGGCATTAGAAGGGTCTGGGGGCCTTTAGAAAGGCCCTGAGGGGCATTAGAAAGGTCTGGGGGCCTTTAGAATGGTCCTGAGGGGGTCTAGATGGGTCTGGAGGCATTTAAAACTGTCCTGAGAGACTCTAGAAGGGTCTGGGGGCCTTTATAAGGGTCCTGAGGGGCATTAGAAGGGTCTGGGTGCCCTTATAAAAGCCCTGAGGGGAATTAGCAGGGTCTGGGGGACTTTAGAAGGGTCCTGAGGGCCTCTATAAGGGTCTGGGGGCCTTTATAAGGGTCTTCAGGGGCTCTAGAAGTGTCTGGGGACCTTTAGAAAGGCCCTGTGGGGCATTAGAAGGGTCTGGGGGCCTTTAGAATGCTCCTGAGGGGAAGTAGAATGGTCTGGGGACCTTTAGAAAGGCCCTGACGGGCATTAGAATGGTCGGCGGGCCTTTAGAAGTGTCCTGAGGGGCTCTAGAATGGTCTGGGGGCCTTTATAAGGGTCCTGACGGGCTCTAGAAGGGTCTGGGAACCTTTATAAATGCCCTGAGGGGCATTAGAAGGGTCTGAGGGCCTTTAGAAAGGTCCTGAGGGGCATTAGAAGGGTCTTGTGGCCTTCCTAAGGGTCCTGAAAGGCATTAGAAGGTTCTGGGGGCTTTTAGATGGGTCCTGAGGCAATCTAGAAGGGTCTGGGGGCCTTTACATGGGTCTTGAGGGTCATTAGAAGGGTGTGGAGGCCTTTAGAAAGGCCCTGAGGGGCTCTAGAAGGGTCGGGGAGCCGTTAGAAGGATGTTGAGGGGCTCTTGAAGGTTCTGCGGGCCTTTAGTATGGTCCTGAGGGGCTCTAAAAGAGTCTGGGGGCCTTTAGAATGGTCCTGAGTGGCTCTAGAAGGGTCTGGGGACCTTTCGAAATGCCCTTAGGGGCATTAGAACGGTCTGGGGTGCTTTAGAATGGTCCTGAGGGGGTCTAGAAGGGTCTGGAGGCATTTAAAACTGCCCTGAGAGGCTCTAGATGGGTCTGGGGGCCTTTACAATGCTCCTGAGGGGCAGTAGAAGGGTCTGGGAACCTTTAGAAAGGCCCTGACGGGCATTAGAATGGTCTGCGGGCCTTTAGAAGTGTCCTGAGGGGCTCTAGAATGGTCTGGGGGGCTATATAAGGGTCCTGACGGGCTCTAGAAAGGTCTGGGAACCTTTATAAATGCCCTGAGGGGCATTAGAATGGTCTGAGGGCTTTTAGAAACGTCCTGAGGGGCATTAGAAGGGTCTTGTGGCCTTCATAAGGGTCCTGAAAGGCATTAGAATGGTCTGGGGTGTTTTAGATGGGTCCTGAGGAAATCTAGAAGGGTCTGGGAGCCTTTAGAATGGTCCTGAGGGGGTCTAGAAAGGTCTGGAGGCATTTAAAACTGTCCTGAGAGACTCTAGAAGGGTCTGGGGCCATTATAAGTGTCCTGAGGGGCATTAGAAGGGTCTGGGTGTCCTTATAAAAGCCCTGAGGGGAATTAGCAGGGTTTGGTGGATTTTAGAAGGGTCCTAAGGGGCTCTATAAGGGTCTGGGGACATTTAGAAAGGCCCTGTCGGGCATTAGAAGGGTCTGGGGGCATTTAGAATGCTCCTGAGGGGCAGTAGAAGGGTCTGGGGACCTTTATAAAGGCCCTGACGGGCATTAGAATGGTCTACAAGCCTTTAGAATTGTCCTGAGGGGCTCTAGAATGGTCTGGGGACCTTTATAAATGCCCTGAGGGGCATTAGAAGGGTCTGAGTGCCTTTAGAAAGGTCCGGAGTGGCATTAGAAGGGTCTTGTGGTTTTCATATGGGTCTTTAAAGGCATTTGAATGGTCTGGGGGCTTTTAGATGGGTCCTGAGGCAATCTAGAAGGGTCTGGGGGCCTTTACATGGGTCTTGAGGGTCATTAGAAGGCTGTGGAGGTCTTTAGAAAGGCCCTGAGGCGCTCTAGAAGGATCTGTGGGCTATTAGAAATGCCCTGAGGGGGTCCAGAAGGGTCTGGGGGCCTTTATAAAGGCCCTCAAGGGGATTATAAGGGTCTCGCGGCCTTTAGAAAGCCCTGAGTGGCATTACAAGGGTCTGGGGTCATATAGAAAGGCCCTGAGAGGTTCTAGAAGTGTCTGTGGTACTTTAGAAAGGCCCTGAGGAGCATTAGAAGGGTCTGGGGGCCTTTAGAAGGGTTCTGAGGAGCATTTGAATGGTCTGGGGGCCTTTAGAAAGGCCCTGAGGTGCATTAGAAAGGTCTGGGGCCTTTTAGAAGGGTCTTGAGGGGATCTAGAAGGGTCTGGGGGCCTTTAGAATCGTCCTGAGTGGGTCTAGAACGGTCCGGGGGCCTTTAGAAAGGCCCTGAGGGGCTCTAGAAGGGTCAGGGAGCCGTTAGAAGGATGTTGAGGGGCTCTTGAAGGTTCTGCGGGCCTTTAGAAAGGTTCTGAGTGGCTCTAAAAGAGTCTGGGGGCCTTTAGAATGGTCCTGAGGGGCACTAGAACGGTCTGGGGACCTTTCGAAATGCCCTGAGGGGCATTAGAAGGGTCTGAGGGCCTTTAGAAAGGTCCTGAGGGGCATTAGAAGGGTCTTGTGGCCTTCATAAGGGTCCTGAAAGGCATTAGAAGGGTCTGGGGTCTTTTAGATGGGTCCTGAGGCAATCTAGAAGGGTCTGGGGGCTTTTACATGGGTCTTGAGGGTCATTAGATGAGTGTGGAGGCCTTTAGAAAGGCCCTGAGGGGCTCTAGAAGGGTCTGGGGAACTTTAGAAGCGTCCTGAGGGGCTGTAGAAGGGTCTGGGGGCCTTTACATGGGTCCTGATGGGTTCTAGAAAGATTTGAGGGCCTCTAGAAATGTCCTGAGTGGCTCTAGAAGGGTCTGGGGGCCTTTTTAAGGGCTCTGATGGGTATTTGAATGGTCTGGGGGCCTTTAGAAAGGCCCTGAGGTGGATTAGAAGGGTCTGAGGGCCTTTAGAATCGTCCTGAGGGGTTCTAGAAGGGTCTGGAAGCCGTTAGAATGACGTTTAGGGGCTCTAGAAGGGTCTGCGGGCTTTTAGAATGGCCCTTAGGGGCTCTAAAAGAGTCTCGGGGCCTTTAGAATGGTCCTGAGGGGCTCTAGAAGGGTCTGGGGATCTTTTTAAATGCCCTGAGGGGCATTGGAAGGGTCTGGGGGCCTTTAGAATGGTCCTGAGTGTGTCTAGAAGGGTCTGGAGGCATTTAAAACTGTTCTGAGTGGCTCTAGAAGGGTCTGGGTGCATTTATATGGGTCCTGAGGGGCATTAGAAGGGTCTGAGTGTCCTTATAAAAGCCCTGAGGGGAATTAGCAGGGTCTGGGGGACTTTAGAAGGGTCCTGAGGGGCTCTATAAGTGTCTGAGGGCCTTTAGAAGGGTCTTCAGGGGCTCTAGAAGGGTCTGGGGACCTTTAGAAAGGCCCTGTGATGCATTAGAATGGTCTGCGGGCCTTTAGAAGTGTCCTGAGTGGCTCTAGAATTGTCTGGGCACATTTATAAGGGACCTGATGGGCTCTAGAATTGTCTGGGAACCTTTATAAATGCCCTGAGTGGCATTAGAAGGGTCTGAGGGCCTTTAGAAAGGTCCTGAAGGGCATTAGAAGGGTCTTGTGGCCTTCATAAGGGTCCTGAAAGGCATTAGAAGGGTCTGGGGGCTTTTAGATGGGACCTGAGGCAATCTAGAAGGGTCTGGGGGCCTTTACATGGGTCTTGAGGGTCATTAGAAGGGTGTGGAGGCCTTTAGAAAGGCCCTGAGAAGCTCTAGAAGGGTCTGGGGGCTATTAGAATTGTCCTGAGTGGCTGTAGCAGGGTCTGGGGGCCTTTACATGGGTCCTGATGGGTTCTAGAAAGATCTGAGGGCCTCTAGAAATGTCCTGAGTGGCTCTAGAAGGGTCTGGGGTCCTTTTTAAGGGCTCTGAGGGGAATTTGAATGGTCTGGGGGCCTTTAGAAAGGCCCTGAGGTGGATTAGAAGGGTCTGAGGGCCTTTAGAATCGTCCTGAGGGGTTCTAGAAGGGTCTGGAAGCCGTTAGAATGACGTTGAGGGGATCTAGAATGGTCTGCGGGCCTTTAGAATGGTCCTGAGGGGCTCTAAAAGAGTCTGGGGGCCTTTAGAATGGTCCTGAGGGGCTCTAGAAGGGTCTGGGGACCTTTTTAAATGCCCTGAGGGGCATTAGAAGGCTCTGGGGGCCTTTAGAAAGGCCCTGAGGGGCATTAGAATGGTCTGGGTGGATTTAGAAAGGTCCTGATAGGTTCTAGACTGGTCTGGGGGCCTTTAGAATGGTCCAGAGCGTGTCTAGAAGGGTCTGGAGGCATTTAAAACTGTCCTGAGAGGCTCTAGAAGGGTCTGGGGACCTTTAGAAATGCTCTGAGGGGCATTAGAAGGGTCTGGGGGCCTTTAGAAAGGCCCTGAGGGGCATTAGAAAGGTCTGGGGGCCTTTAGAATGGTCCTGAGGGGGTCTAGATGGGTCTGGAGGCATTTAAAACTGTCCTGAGAGACTCTAGAAGGGTCTGGGGGCCTTTATAAGGGTCCTGAGGGGCATTAGAAGGGTCTGGGTGCCCTTATAAAAGCCCTGAGGGGAATTAGCAGGGTCTGGGGGACTTTAGTAGGGTCCTGAGGGCCTCTATAAGGGTCTGGGGGCCTTTATAAGGGTCTTCAGGGGCTCTAGAAGTGTCTGGGGACCTTTAGAAAGGCCCTGTGGGGCATTAGAAGGGTCTGAGGGCCTTTAGAATGCTCCTGAGGGGAAGTAGAATGGTCTGGGGACCTTTAGAAAGGCCCTGACGGGCATTAGAATGGTCGGCGGGCCTTTAGAAGTGTCCTGAGGGGCTCTAGAATGGTCTGGGGGCCTTTATAAGGGTCCTGACGGGCTCTAGAAGGGTCTGGGAACCTTTATATATGCCCTGAGGGGCATTAGAAGGGTCTGAGGGCCTTTACAAAGGTCCTGAGGGGCATTAGAAGGGTCTTGTGGCCTTCCTAAGGGTCCTGAAAGGCATTAGAAGGTTCTGGGGGCTTTTAGATGGGTCCTGAGGCAATCTAGAAGGGTCTGGGGGCCTTTCCATGGGTCTTGAGGGTCATTGGAAGGGTGTGGAGGCCTTTAGAAAGGCCCTGAGGGGCTCTAGAAGGGTCGGGGAGCCGTTAGAAGGATGTTGAGGGGCTCTTGATGGTTCTGCGGGCCTTTAGTATGGTCCTGAGGGGCTCTAAAAGAGTCTGGGGGCGTTTAGAATGGTCCTGAGTGGCTCTAGAAGGGTCTGGGGACCTTTCGAAATGCCCTTAGGGGCATTAGAACGGTCTGGGGGGCTTTAGAATGGTCCTGAGGGGGTCTAGAAGGGTCTGGAGGCATTTAAAACTGCCCTGAGAGGCTCTAGATGGGTCTGGGTGCCTTTACAATGCTCCTGAGGGGCAGTAGAAGGGTCTGAGAACCTTTAGAAAGGCCCTGACTGGCATTAGAATGGTCTGCGGGCCTTTAGAAGTGTCCTGAGGGGCTCTAGAATGGTCTGGGGGGCTTTATAAGGGTCCTGACGGGCTCTAGAAAGGTCTGGGAACCTTTATAAATGCCCTGAGGGGCATTAGAATGATCTGAGGGCTTTTAGAAACGTCCTGAGGGGCATTAGAAGGGTCTTGTGGCCTTCATAAGGGTCCTGAAAGGCATTAGAATGGTCTGGGGGGTTTTAGATGGGTCCTGAGGAAATCTAGAAGGGTCTGGGAGCCTTTAGAATGGTCCTGAGGGGGTCTAGAAGGGTCTGGAGGCATTTAAAACTGTCCTGAGAGACTCTAGAAGGGTCTGGGGCCATTATAAGGGTCCTGAGGGGCATTAGAAGGGTCTGGGTGTCCTTATAAAAGCCCTGAGGGGAATTAGCAGGGTTTGGTGGATTTTAGAAGGGTCCTAAGGGGCTCTATAAGGGTCTGGGGACCTTTAGAAAGGCCCTGTCGGGCATTAGAAGGGTCTGGGGGCATTTAGAATGCTCCTGAGGGGCAGTAGAAGGGTCTGGGGACCTTTATAAAGGCCCTGACGGGCATTAGAATGGTCTACAAGCCTTTAGAATTGTCCTGAGGGGCTCTAGAATGGTCTGGGGACCTTTATAAATGCCCTGAGGGGCATTAGAAGGGTCTGAGTGCCTTTAGAAAGGTCCAGAGTGGCATTAGAAGGGTCTTGTGGTTTTCATATGGGTCTTTAAAGGCATTTGAATGGTCTGGGGGCTTTTAGATGGGTCCTGAGGCAATCTAGAAGGGTCTGGGGGCCTTTACATGGGTCTTGAGGGTCATTAGAAGGCTGTGGAGGTCTTTAGAAAGGCCCTGAGGGGCTCTAGAAGGATCTGGGGGCTATTAGAAATGCCCTGAGGGGGTCCAGAAGGGTCTGGGGGCCTTTATAAAGGCCCTCAGGGGGATTATAAGGGTCTCGCGGCCTTTAGAAAGCCCTGAGTGGCATTACAAGGGTCTGGGGTCATATAGAAAGGCCCTGAGAGGTTCTAGAAGTGTCTGTGGTACTTTAGAAAGGCCCTGAGGAGCATTAGAAGGGTCTGGGGGCCTTTAGAAGGGTTCTGAGGAGCATTTGAATGGTCTGGGGGCCTTTAGAAAGGCCCTGAGGTGCATTAGAAAGGTCTGGGGCCTTTTAGAAGGGTCTTGAGGGGATCTAGAAGGGTCTGGGGGCCTTTAGAATCGTCCTGAGTGGGTCTAGAACGGTCCGGGGGCCTTTAGAAAGGCCCTGAGGGGCTCTAGAAGGGTCAGGGAGCCGTTAGAAGGATGTTGAGGGGCTCTTGAAGGTTCTGCGGGCCTTTAGAAAGGTTCTGAGTGGCTCTAAAAGAGTCTGGGGGCCTTTAGAATGGTCCTGAGGGGCACTAGAACGGTCTGGGGACCTTTCGAAATGCCCTGAGGGGCATTAGAAGGGTCTGAGGGCCTTTAGAAAGGTCCTGAGGGGCATTAGAAGGGTCTTGTGGCCTTCATAAGGGTCCTGAAAGGCATTAGAAGGGTCTGGGGTCTTTTAGATGGGTCCTGAGGCAATCTAGAAGGGTCTGGGGGCTTTTACATTGGTCTTGAGGGTCATTAGATGAGTGTGGAGGCCTTTAGAAAGGCCCTGAGGGGCTCTAGAAGGGTCTGGGGAACTTTAGAAGCGTCCTGAGGGGCTGTAGAAGGGTCTGGGGGCCTTTACATGGGTCCTGATGGGTTCTAGAAAGATTTGAGGGCCTCTAGAAATGTCCTGAGTGGCTCTAGAAGGGTCTGGGGGCCTTTTTAAGGGCTCTGATGGGTATTTGAATGGTCTGGGGGCCTTTTGAAAGGCCCTGAGGTGGATTAGAAGGGTCTGAGGGCCTTTAGAATCGTCCTGAGGGGTTCTAGAAGGGTCTGGAAGCCGTTAGAATGACGTTTAGGGGCTCTAGAAGGGTCTGCGGGCTTTTAGAATGGCCCTTAGGGGCTCTAAAAGAGTCTCGGGGCCTTTAGAATGGTCCTGAGGGGCTCTAGAAGGGTCTGGGGATCTTTTTAAATGCCCTGAGGGGCATTGGAAGGGTCTGGGGGCCTTTAGAATGGTCCTGAGGGGGTCTAGAAGGGTCTGGAGGCATTTAAAACTGTCCTGAGTGGCTCTAGAAGGGTCTGGGTGCATTTATATGGGTCCTGAGGGGCATTAGAAGGGTCTGAGTGTCCTTATAAAAGCCCTGAGGGGAATTAGCAGGGTCTGGGGGACTTTAGAAGGGTCCTGAGGGGCTCTATAAGTGTCTGAGGGCCTTTAGAAGGGTCTTCAGGGGCTCTAGAAGGGTCTGGGGAGCTTTAGAAAGGCCCTGTGATGCATTAGAATGGTCTGCGGGCCTTTAGAAGTGTCCTGAGTGGCTCTAGAATTGTCTGGGCACATTTATAAGGGACCTGATGGGCTCTAGAATTTTCTGGGAACATTTATAAATGCCCTGAGTGGCATTAGAAGGGTCTGAGGGCCTTTAGAAAGGTCCTGAGGGGCATTAAAAGGGTCTTGTGGCCTTCATAAGGGTCCTGAAAGGCATTAGAAGGGTCTGGGGGCTTTTAGATGGGACCTGAGGCAATCTAGAAGGGTCTGGGGGCCTTTACATGGGTCTTGAGGGTCATTAGAAGGGTGTGGAGGCCTTTAGAAAGGCCCTGAGAAGCTCTAGAAGGGTCTGGGGGCTATTAGAATTGTCCTGAGTGGCTGTAGCAGGGTCTGGGGGCCTTTACATGGGTCCTGATGGGTTCTAGAAAGATTTGAGGGCCTCTAGAAATGTCCTGAGTGGCTCTAGAAGGGTCTGGGGTCCTTTTTAAGGGCTCTGAGGGGAATTTGAATGGTCTGGGGGCCTTTAGAAAGGCCCTGAGGTGGATTAGAAGGGTCTGAGGGCCTTTAGAATCGTCCTGAGGGGTTCTAGAAGGGTCTGGAAGCCGTTAGAATGACGTTGAGGGGATCTAGAATGGTCTGCGGGCCTTTAGAATGGTCCTGAGAGGCTCTAAAAGAGTCTGGGGGCCTTTAGAATGGTCCTGAGGGGCTCTAGAAGGGTCTGGGGACCTTTTTAATTGCCCTGAGGAGCATTAGAATGGTCTGGAGGCATTTAGAAAGGCCCTGAGTGGCATTAAAAGGGTCTGGGTGGATTTAGAAAGGTCCTGATAGGTTCTAGACTGGTCTGGGGGCCTTTAGAATGGTCCAGAGCGTGTCTAGAAGGGTCTGGAGGCATTTAAAACTGTCCTGAGAGGCTCTAGAAGGGTCTGGGGAACTTTAGAAATGCTCTGAGGGGCATTAGAAGGGTCTGGGGGCCTTTAGAAAGGCCCTGAGGGGCATTAGAAGGGTCTGGGGGCCTTTAGATTGGTCCTGAAGGGGTCTAGATGGGTCTGGAGGCATTTAAAACTGTCCTGAGAGACTCTAGAAGGGTCTGGGTGCCTTTATAAGGGTCCTGAGGGGCATTAGAAGGGTCTGGGTGCCCTTATAAAAGCCCTGAGGGAAATTAGCAGGGTCTGGGGGCCTTTAGAAGGGTCTTCAGGGGCTCTAGAAGGGTCTGGGGACATTTAGAAAGGCCCTGTGGGACATTAGAAGGGTCTGGGGGCCTTTAGAATGCTCCTGAGGGGCAGTAGAAGGGTCTGGGGACCTTTATAAAGGCCCTGACAGGCATTAGAATGGTCAGCAGGCCTTTAGAATTGTCCTGAGGGGCTCTAGAATGGTCTGGGGGCCTTTATAAGGGTCCTGACAGGCTCTAGAAGGGTCTGGGAACCTTTATAAATGCCCTGAGGGGCATTAGAAGGGTCTGAGGGCCTTTAGAAAGGTCCTGAGGTGCATTAGAAGGGTCTTGTGGCCTTCATAAGGGTCCTGAAAGGCATTAGAAGGGTCTGGGAGCTTTTAGATGGGTTCTGAGGCAATCTAGAAGGGTCTGGGGGCCTTTACATGGGTCTTGAGGATCATTAGAAGGGTGTGGAGGCCTTTAGAAAGGCCCTGAGGGGCTCTAGAAGGGTCAGGGAGCCGTTAGAAGGATGTTGAGGGGCTCTTGAATGTTCTGCGGGCCTTTAGGATGGCCCTGAGGTGCTCTAAAAGAGTCTGGGGGCCTTTAGAATGGTCCTGAGGGGCTCTAGAAAGGTCTGGGGACCTTTCGAAATGCCCTTAGGGGCAGTAGAACGGTCTGGGGGGCTTTAGAATGGTCCTGAGGGGGTCTAGAAGGGTCTGGAGACATTAAAAACTGACCTGAGAGGCTCTAGATGGGTCTGGGGGCTTTACAATGCTCCTGAGGGGCAGTAGAAGGGTCTGGGAACCTTTATAAAGGCCCTGACGGGCATTAGAATGGTCTGCGGGCCTTTAGAAGTGTCCTGAGGGGCTCTAGAATGGTCTGGGGGCCTTTATAAGGGTCCTGACGGGCTCTAGAAAGGTCTGGGAACCTTTATAAATGCCATGAGGGGCATTAGAAGGGTCTGAGGGCTTTTAGAAACGTCCTGAGGGGCATTAGAAGGGTCTTGTCTCCATTATAAGGGTCCTGAAAGGCATTAGAAGGGTCTGGGGGCTTTTAGATGGGTCCTGAGGCAATCTAGAAGGGTCTGGGGGCCTTTACATGGGTCTTGAGGGTCATTAGAAGTGCGTGGAGGCCTTTAGAAAGGCCCTGAGGGGCTCTAGAAGGGTCAGGGAGCCGTTAGAAGGATGTTTGAGGGGCTCTTGAAGGTTTTGCGGGCCTTTAGAATGGCCCTGAGGGGCTCTAAAATAGTCTGGGGTCCTTTAGAATGGTCCTGAGGGGCTCTAGAAGGGTCTGGGAACCTTTCGAATTGCCCTTTGGGGCATTAGAAGGGTCTGGGGGGCTTTAGAATGGTCCTGAGGCGGTCTAGAAGGGTTTGGAGGCATTTAAAACTGCCCTGAGAGGCTCTAGACGGGTCTGGGGGCCTTTAGAATGCTCCTGAGGGGCAGTAGAAGGGTCTGGGAACCTTTATAAAGGCCCGAGAGCATTAGAATGGTCTGCGGGCCTTTAGAAGTGTCCTGAGGGGCTCTAGAATGGTCTGGGGGGCTTTATAAGGGTCCTGACGTGCTCTAGAAAGGTCTGGGAAACTTTATAAATGCCCTGAGGGGCATTAGAAGGGTCTGAGGGCCTTTAGAAAGGTCCTGAGGGGCATTAGAAGGGTCTTGTGTCCTTCATAAGGGTCCTGAAAGGCATTAGAAGGGTCTGGGGGATTTTAGATGGGTCCTGAGGCAATCTAGAAGGGTCTGGGGGCCTTTACATGGGTCTTGAGGGTCATTAGAAGAGTGTGGAGGCCTTTAGAAAGGCCCTGAGTGGCTCTAGAAGGGTCTGGGAACTTTAGAAGCGTCCTGAGGGGCTGTAGAAGGGTCTGGGGGCCTTTACATTGGTCCTGATGGGTTCTAGAAAGATTTGAGGGCCTCTAGAAATGTCCTGAGTGGCTCTAGAAGGGTCTGGGGGCATTTTTAAGGGCTCTGAGGGGCATTTGAATGGTCTGGGGGCCTTTAGAAAGGCCCTGAGGTGGATTAGAAGGGTCTGAGGGCCTTTAGAATCATCCTGAGGGGTTCTAGAAGGGTCTGGAAGCAGTTAGAATGACGTTGAGGGGCTCTAGAAGGGTCTGCGGGCCTTTAGAATGGCCCTGAGGGGCTCTAAAAGAGTCTGGGGGCCTTTAGAATGGTCCTGAGGGGCTCTAGAAGGGTCTGGGGACCTTTTTATATGCCCTTAGGGGCATTAGAAGGGTCTGGGGGCCTTTAGAAAGGCCCTGAGGGGAATTAGAAGGGTCTGGGTGGATTTAGAAAGGCCCTGATAGGTTCTAGAAGTGTCTGGGGGCCTTTAGAATGGTCCTGAGGGGGTCTAGAAGGGTCTGGAGACATTTAAAACAGTCCTGAGAGGCTCTAGAAAGGTCTGGGTGCCTTTATAAGGGTCCTGAGGGGCATTAGAAGGGTCTGGGTGTCCTTATAAAAGCCCTGAGGGGAATTAGCAGGGTCTGGGGGACTTTAGAAGGGTCCTGAGGGGCTCTATAAGGGTCTGGGGGCCTTTAGAATGGTCTTCAGGGGCTCTAGAAGGGTCTGGGGACCTTTAGAAAGGCCCTGTGGGGCATTAGAATGGTTTGCGGGCCTTTAGAAGTGTCCTGAGGTGCTCTAGAATGGTCTGGGGACCTTTATAAGGGTCCTGACAGGCTCTAGAAGGGTCTGGGAACCTTTATAAATGCCCTGAGGGGCATTAGAAGGGTCTGAGGGCCTTTAGAAAGGTCCTGAGGGGCATTAGAATGGTCTTGTGGCCTTCATAAGGGTCTTGAAAGGCATTTGAAGGGTCTGGGGTCTTTTGAATAGGTCCTAAGGCAATCTAGAAGGGTCTGGGGGCCTTTACATGGGTCTTGAGTGTCATTAGAAGGGTGTGGAGGCCTTTAGAAAGGCCCTGAGGGGCTCTAGAAGGGTCTGGGGGCTATTAGAAGTGTCCTGAGGCGGTCCAGAAGGGTCTGGGGGCCTTTATAAAGGCCCTCAGGGGGATTATAAGGGTCTCGCGGCCTTTAGAAAGGCCCTGAGTGGCATTACAAGGGTCTGGGGTCATATAGAAAGGCCCTGAGAGGTTCTAGAAGTGTCTGTGGTACTTTAGAAAGGCCCTGAGGAGCATTAGAAGGGTCTGGGGGCCTTTCGAAGGGTTCTGAGGGGCATTTGAATGGTCTGGGGGCCTTTAGAAAGGTCCTGAGGTGCATTAGAAAGGTCTGGGGCCTTTTAGAACGGTCTTGAGGGGATCTAGAAGGGTCTGGGGGCCTTTAGAATCGTCCTGAGTGGGTCTAGAAGGGTCTGGGGGCCTTTAGAAAGGCCCTGAGGGGCTCTAGAAGGGTCTGGGGGCCTTTAGAATGCTCCTGAGTGGCAGTAGAAGGGTCTGGGAACCTTTATAAAGGCCCGACGGGCATTAGAATGGTCTGCGGGCTTTTAGAAGTGTCCTGAGGGGCTCTAGAATGGTCTGGGGGGCTTTATAAGTGTCCTGACGTGCTCTAGAAAGGTCTGGAAACCTTTATAAATGCCCTGAGGGGCATTAGAAGGGTCTGAGGGCCTTTAGAAAGGTCCTGAGGGGCATTAGAAGGGTCTTGTGGCCTTCATAAGGGTCCTGAAAGGCATTAGAAGGGTCTGGGGGCTTTTAGATGGGTCCTGAGGAAATCTAGAATGGTCTGGGGGCCTTTACATGGGTCTTGAGGGTCATTAGAAGAGTGTGGAGGCCTTTAGAAAGGCCCTGAGGGGCTCTAGAAGGGTCTGGAAACTTTAGAAGCGTCCTGAGGGGCTGTAGAAGGGTCTGGGGGCCTTTACATGGGTCCTGATGGGTTCTAGAAAGATTTGATGGACTCTAGAAATGTCCTGAGTGGCTCTAGAAGGGTCTGGGGGCCTTTTTAAGGGCTCTGAGGGGCATTTGAATGGTCTAGGGGCATGTAGAAAGGCCCTGAGGTGGATTAGAAGGGTCTGAGGGCCTTTAGAATGGTCCTGAGGGGTTCTAGAAGGGTTTGGAGGCCGTTAGAATGACGTTGACGGGCTCTAGAAGGGTCTGCGGGCCTTTAGAATGGCCCTGAGGGGCTCTAAAAGAGTCTGGGGGCCTTTAGAATGGTCCTGAAGGGCTCTAGAAGGGTCTGGGGATCTTTTTAAATGCCCTGAGGGGCATTAGAATGGTCTGGGGGCCTTTAGAAAGGCCCTGAGGGGCATTAGAAGTGTCTGGGGGGATTTAGAAAGGCCATGATAGGTTCTAGAAGGGTCTGGGGGCCTTTAGAATGGTCCAGAGCGTGTCTAGAAGGGTCTGGAGGCATTTAAAACTGTCCTGAGTGGCTCTAGAAGGGTCTGGGTGCCTTTATAAGGGTCCTGAGGGGCATTAGAATGGTCTGGGTGTCCTTATAAAAGCCCTGAGAGGAATTAGCAGGGTCTGGGGGACTTTAGAAGGGTCCTGAGGGGCTCTATAAGGGTCTGCGGGCCTTTAGAAGGGTCTTCAGGGGCTCTAGAAGGGTCTGGGGACCTTTAGAAAGGCCCTGTGGGGCATTAGAATGGTCTGCGGGCCTTTAGAAGTGTCCTGAGGGGCTCTAGAATGGTCTGGGGACCTTTATAAGGGTCCTGACGGGCTCTAGAAGGGTCTGGGAACATTTATAAATGCCCTGAGGGGCATTAGAAGGGTCTGAGGGCCTTTAGAAAGGTCCTGAGGGGCATTAGAGTGGTCTTGTGGCCTTCATAAGGATCCTGAAAGGCATTAGAAGGGTCTGGGGGCTTTTAGATGGGTCCTGAGGCAATCTAGAATGGTCTGGGGGCCTTTACATGGGTCTTGAGTGTCATTAGAAGGGTGTGGAGGCCTTTAGAAAGGCCCTGAGGAGCTCTAGAAGGGTCTGGGGGCTATTAGAAGTGTCCTGAGGGGCTGTAGAAGGGTCTGGGGGCATTTACATGGGTCCTGATGGGTTCTAGAAAGATCTGAGGGCCTCTAGAAATGTCCTGAGTGGCTCTAGAAGGGTCTGGGTGCCTTTTTAAGGGCTCTGAGGGGCATTTGAAAGTTCTGGGGGCCTTTAGAAAGGCCCTGAGGTGGATTAGAAGGGTCTGAGGGCCTTTAGAATCGTCCTGAGGGGTTCTAGAATGGTCTGGAAGCCGTTATAATGACGTTGAGGGGCTCTAGAAGGGTCTGCGGGCCTTTAGAATGGCCCTGAGGGGCTCTAAAAGAGTCTGGGGGCCTTTAGAATGGTCCTGAGGGGCTCTAGAAGGGTCTGGGGACCTTTTTAAATGCCCTGAGGGGAATTAGATGGGTCTGGGGGCCTTTAGAAAGGCCCTGAGGGGCATTAAAAGAGTCTGGGTGGATTTAGAAAGGCCCTGAGGGGCATTAAAAGAGTCTGGGTGGATTTAGAAAGGCCCTGATAGGTTCTAGAAGGGTCGGGGGCCTTTAGAATGGTCCTGAGGGTGTCTAGAAGGGTCTGGAGGAATTTAAAGCTGTCCTGAGAGGCTCTAGAAAGGTCTGGGTGCCTTTATATGGGTCCTGAGGGGCATTAGAAGGGTCTGAGTGTCCTTATAAAAGCCCTGAGGGGAATTAGCAGGGTCTGGGGGACTTTAGAAGGGTCCTGAGGGGCTCTATAAGGGTCTGGGGGCCTTTAGAAAGGCCCTGTGGGGCATTAGAAGTGTCTGCGGGCCTTTAGAAGTGTCCTGAGGGGCTCTAGAATGGTCTGGGGACATTTATAAGGGTCCTGACAGGCTCTAGAAGGGTCTGGGAACCTTTATAAATGCCCTGAGGGGCATTAGAAGGGTCTTGTGGCCTTCATAAGGGTCTTGAAAGGCATTTGAAGGGTCTGGGGTCTTTTGAATAGGTACTAAGGCAATCTAGAAGGGTCTGGGGGCCTTTACATGGGTCTTGAGGGTTATTAGAAGGGTGTGGAGGCCTTTAGAAAGGCCCTGAGAAGCTCTAGAAGGGTCTGGGGGCTATTAGAATTGTCCTGAGTGGCTGTAGCAGGGTCTGGGGGCCTTTACATGGGTCCTGATGGGTTCTAGAAAGATCTGAGGGCCTCTAGAAATGTCCTGAGTGGCTCTAGAAGGGTCTGGGGTCCTTTTTAAGGGCTCTGAGGGGAATTTGAATGGTCTGGGGGCCTTTAGAAAGGCCCTGAGGTGGATTAGAAGGGTCTGAGGGCCTTTAGAATCGTCCTGAGGGGTTCTAGAAGGGTCTGGAAGCCGTTAGAATGACGTTGAGGGGATCTAGAATGGTCTGCGGGCCTTTAGAATGGTCCTGATGGGCTCTAAAAGAGTCTGGGGGCCTTTAGAATGGTCCTGAGGGGCTCTAGAAGGGTCTGGGGACCTTTTTAATTGCCCTGAGGGGCATTAGAATGGTCTGGGGGCATTTAGAAAGGCCCTGAGTGGCATTAAAAGGGTCTGGGTGGATTTAGAAAGGTCCTGATAGGTTCTAGACTGGTCTGGAGGCCTTTAGAATGGTCCAGAGCGTGTCTAGAAGGGTCTGGAGGCATTTAAAACTGTCCTGAGAGGCTCTAGAATGGTCTGGGGAACTTTAGAAATGCTCTGAGGGGCATTAGAAGGGTCTGGGGGCCTTTAGAAAGGCCCTGAGGGGCATTAGAAGGGTCTGGGGGCCTTTAGATTGGTCCTGAAGGGGTCTAGATGGGTCTGGAGGCATTTAAAACTGTCCTGAGAGACTCTAGAAGGGTCTGGGTGCCTTTATAAGGGTCCTGAGGGGCATTAGAAGGGTCTGGGTGCCCTTATAAAAGCCCTGAGGGAAATTAGCAGGGTCTGGGGGCCTTTAGAAGGGTCTTCAGGGGCTCTAGAAGGGTCTGGGGACATTTAGAAAGGCCCTGTGGGACATTAGAAGGGTCTGGGGGCCTTTAGAATGCTCCTGAGGGGCAGTAGAAGGGTCTGGGGACCTTTATAAAGGCCCTGACAGGCATTAGAATGGTCAGCAGGCCTTTAGAATTGTCCTGAGGGGCTCTAGAATGGTCTGGGGGCCTTTATAAGGGTCCTGACAGGCTCTAGAAGGGTCTGGGAACCTTTATAAATGCCCTGAGGGGCATTAGAAGGGTCTGAGGGCCTTTAGAAAGGTCCTGAGGTGCATTAGAAGGGTCTTGTGGCCTTCATAAGGGTCCTGAAAGGCATTAGAAGGCTCTGGGAGCTTTTAGATGGGTCCTGAGGCAATCTAGAAGGGTCTGGGGGCCTTTACATGGGTCTTGAGGATCATTAGAAGGGTGTGGAGGCCTTTAGAAAGGCCCTGAAAGGCATTAGAAGGGTCTGGGGGCCTTTAGAATGGTCCTGAGGGTGTCTAGAAGGGTCTGGAGGCATTTAAAGCTGTCCTGAGAGGCTCTAGAAAGGTCTGGGTGCCTTTATATGGGTCCTGAGGGGCATTAGAAGGGTCTGAGTGTCCTTATAAAAGCCCTGAGGGGAATTAGCAGGGTCTGGGGGACTTTAGAAGGGTCCTGAGGGGCTCTATAAGTGTCTGAGGGCCTTTAGAAGGGTCTTCAGGGGCTCTAGAAGGGTCTGGGGACCTTTAGAAAGGCCCTGTGATGCATTAGAATGGTCTGCGGGCCTTTAGA
Source organism: Coccyzus lansbergi (assembly GCA_033558105.1). Lineage (NCBI taxonomy): Eukaryota > Metazoa > Chordata > Aves > Cuculiformes > Coccyzidae > Coccyzus > Coccyzus lansbergi. The sequence goes on from JAUMJK010000895.1 coordinate 824,242, forward strand.
AGTGTCCTGAGTGGCTCTAGAATTGTCTGGGCACATTTATAAGGGACCTGATGGGCTCTAGAATTTTCTGGGAACATTTATAAATGCCCTGAGTGGCATTAGAAGGGTCTGAGGGCCTTTAGAAAGGTCCTGAGGGGCATTAAAAGGGTCTTGTGGCCTTCATAAGGGTCCTGAAAGGCATTAGAAGGGTCTGGGGGCTTTTAGATGGGACCTGAGGCAATCTAGAAGGGTCTGGGGGCCTTTACATGGGTCTTGAGGGTCATTAGAAGGGTGTGGAGGCCTTTAGAAAGGCCCTGAGAAGCTCTAGAAGGGTCTGGGGGCTATTAGAATTGTCCTGAGTGGCTGTAGCAGGGTCTGGGGGCCTTTACATGGGTCCTGATGGGTTCTAGAAAGATTTGAGGGCCTCTAGAAATGTCCTGAGTGGCTCTAGAAGGGTCTGGGGTCCTTTTTAAGGGCTCTGAGGGGAATTTGAATGGTCTGGGGGCCTTTAGAAAGGCCCTGAGGTGGATTAGAAGGGTCTGAGGGCCTTTAGAATCGTCCTGAGGGGTTCTAGAAGGGTCTGGAAGCCGTTAGAATGACGTTGAGGGGATCTAGAATGGTCTGCGGGCCTTTAGAATGGTCCTGAGGGGCTCTAAAAGAGTCTGGGGGCCTTTAGAATGGTCCTGAGGGGCTCTAGAAGGGTCTGGGGACCTTTTTAATTGCCCTGAGGAGCATTAGAATGGTCTGGGGGCATTTAGAAAGGCCCTGAGTGGCATTAAAAGGGTCTGGGTGGATTTAGAAAGGTCCTGATAGGTTCTAGACTGGTCTGGGGGCCTTTAGAATGGTCCAGAGCGTGTCTAGAAGGGTCTGGAGGCATTTAAAACTGTCCTGAGAGGCTCTAGAATGGTCTGGGGAACTTTAGAAATGCTCTGAGGGGCATTAGAAGGGTCTGGGGGCCTTTAGAAAGGCCCTGAGGGGCATTAGAAGGGTCTGGGGGCCTTTAGATTGGTCCTGAAGGGGTCTAGATGGGTCTGGAGGCATTTAAAACTGTCCTGAGAGACTCTAGAAGGGTCTGGGTGCCTTTATAAGGGTCCTGAGGGGCATTAGAAGGGTCTGGGTGCCCTTATAAAAGCCCTGAGGGAAATTAGCAGGGTCTGGGGGCCTTTAGAAGGGTCTTCAGGGGCTCTAGAAGGGTCTGGGGACATTTAGAAAGGCCCTGTGGGACATTAGAAGGGTCTGGGGGCCTTTAGAATGCTCCTGAGGGGCAGTAGAAGGGTCTGGGGACCTTTATAAAGGCCCTGACAGGCATTAGAATGGTCAGCAGGCCTTTAGAATTGTCCTGAGGGGCTCTAGAATGGTCTGGGGGCCTTTATAAGGGTCCTGACAGGCTCTAGAAGGGTCTGGGAACCTTTATAAATGCCCTGAGGGGCATTAGAAGGGTCTGAGGGCCTTTAGAAAGGTCCTGAGGTGCATTAGAAGGGTCTTGTGGCCTTCATAAGGGTCCTGAAAGGCATTAGAAGGGTCTGGGAGCTTTTAGATGGGTTCTGAGGCAATCTAGAAGGGTCTGGGGGCCTTTACATGGGTCTTGAGGATCATTAGAAGGGTGTGGAGGCCTTTAGAAAGGCCCTGAGGGGCTCTAGAAGAGTCGGGGAGCCGTTAGAAGGATGTTGAGGGGCTCTTGAATGTTCTGCGGGCCTTTAGGATGGCCCTGAGGTGCTCTAAAAGAGTCTGGGGGCCTTTAGAATGGTCCTGAGGGGCTCTAGAAAGGTCTGGGGACCTTTCGAAATGCCCTTAGGGGCAGTAGAACGGTCTGGGGGGCTTTAGAATGGTCCTGAGGGGGTCTAGAAGGGTCTGGAGACATTAAAAACTGACCTGAGAGGCTCTAGATGGGTCTGGGGGCTTTACAATGCTCCTGAGGGGCAGTAGAAGGGTCTGGGAACCTTTATAAAGGCCCTGACGGGCATTAGAATGGTCTGCGGGCCTTTAGAAGTGTCCTGAGGGGCTCTAGAATGGTCTGGGGGCCTTTATAAGGGTCCTGACGGGCTCTAGAAAGGTCTGGGAACCTTTATAAATGCCCTGAGGGGCATTAGAAGGGTCTGAGGGCTTTTAGAAACGTCCTGAGGGGCATTAGAAGGGTCTTGTCTCCATTATAAGGGTCCTGAAAGGCATTAGAAGGGTCTGGGGGCTTTTAGATGGGTCCTGAGGCAATCTAGAAGGGTCTGGGGGCCTTTACATGGGTCTTGAGGGTCATTAGAAGTGCGTGGAGGCCTTTAGAAAGGCCCTGAGGGGCTCTAGAAGGGTCAGGGAGCCGTTAGAAGGATGTTTGAGGGGCTCTTGAAGGTTTTGCGGGCCTTTAGAATGGCCCTGAGGGGCTCTAAAAGAGTCTGGGGTCCTTTAGAATGGTCCTGAGGGGCTCTAGAAGGGTCTGGGAACCTTTCGAATTGCCCTTTGGGGCATTAGAAGGGTCTGGGGGGCTTTAGAATGGTCCTGAGGCGGTCTAGAAGGGTTTGGAGGCATTTAAAACTGCCCTGAGAGGCTCTAGACGGGTCTGGGGGCCTTTAGAATGCTCCTGAGGGGCAGTAGAAGGGTCTGGGAACCTTTATAAAGGCCCGAGAGCATTAGAATGGTCTGCGGGCCTTTAGAAGTGTCCTGAGGGGCTCTAGAATGGTCTGGGGGGCTTTATAAGGGTCCTGACGTGCTCTAGAAAGGTCTGGGAAACTTTATAAATGCCCTGAGGGGCATTAGAAGGGTCTGAGGGCCTTTAGAAAGGTCCTGAGGGGCATTAGAAGGGTCTTGTGTCCTTCATAAGGGTCCTGAAAGGCATTAGAAGGGTCTGGGGGCTTTTAGATGGGTCCTGAGGCAATCTAGAAGGGTCTGGGGGCCTTTACATGGGTCTTGAGGGTCATTAGAAGAGTGTGGAGGCCTTTAGAAAGGCCCTGAGTGGCTCTAGAAGGGTCTGGGAACTTTAGAAGCGTCCTGAGGGGCTGTAGAAGGGTCTGGGGGCCTTTACATTGGTCCTGATGGGTTCTAGAAAGATTTGAGGGCCTCTAGAAATGTCCTGAGTGGCTCTAGAAGGGTCTGGGGGCATTTTTAAGGGCTCTGAGGGGCATTTGAATGGTCTGGGGGCCTTTAGAAAGGCCCTGAGGTGGATTAGAAGGGTCTGAGGGCCTTTAGAATCATCCTGAGGGGTTCTAGAAGGGTCTGGAAGCAGTTAGAATGACGTTGAGGGGCTCTAGAAGGGTCTGCGGGCCTTTAGAATGGCCCTGAGGGGCTCTAAAAGAGTCTGGGGGCCTTTAGAATGGTCCTGAGGGGCTCTAGAAGGGTCTGGGGACCTTTTTATATGCCCTTAGGGGCATTAGAAGGGTCTGGGGGCCTTTAGAAAGGCCCTGAGGGGAATTAGAAGGGTCTGGGTGGATTTAGAAAGGCCCTGATAGGTTCTAGAAGTGTCTGGGGGCCTTTAGAATGGTCCTGAGGGGGTCTAGAAGGGTCTGGAGACATTTAAAACAGTCCTGAGAGGCTCTAGAAAGGTCTGGGTGCCTTTATAAGGGTCCTGAGGGGCATTAGAAGGGTCTGGGTGTCCTTATAAAAGCCCTGAGGGGAATTAGCAGGGTCTGGGGGACTTTAGAAGGGTCCTGAGGGGCTCTATAAGGGTCTGGGGGCCTTTAGAATGGTCTTCAGGGGCTCTAGAAGGGTCTGGGGACCTTTAGAAAGGCCCTGTGGGGCATTAGAATGGTTTGCGGGCCTTTAGAAGTGTCCTGAGGTGCTCTAGAATGGTCTGGGGACCTTTATAAGGGTCCTGACAGGCTCTAGAAGGGTCTGGGAACCTTTATAAATGCCCTGAGGGGCATTAGAAGGGTCTGAGGGCCTTTAGAAAGGTCCTGAGGGGCATTAGAATGGTCTTGTGGCCTTCATAAGGGTCTTGAAAGGCATTTGAAGGGTCTGGAGTCTTTTGAATAGGTCCTAAGGCAATCTAGAAGGGTCTGGGGGCCTTTACATGGGTCTTGAGTGTCATTAGAAGGGTGTGGAGGCCTTTAGAAAGGCCCTGAGGGGCTCTAGAAGGGTCTGGGGGCTATTAGAAGTGTCCTGAGGCGGTCCAGAAGGGTCTGGGGGCCTTTATAAAGGCCCTCAGGGGGATTATAAGGGTCTCGCGGCCTTTAGAAAGGCCCTGAGTGGCATTACAAGGGTCTGGGGTCATATAGAAAGGCCCTGAGAGGTTCTAGAAGTGTCTGTGGTACTTTAGAAAGGCCCTGAGGAGCATTAGAAGGGTCTGGGGGCCTTTCGAAGGGTTCTGAGGGGCATTTGAATGGTCTGGGGGCCTTTAGAAAGGTCCTGAGGTGCATTAGAAAGGTCTGGGGCCTTTTAGAACGGTCTTGAGGGGATCTAGAAGGGTCTGGGGGCCTTTAGAATCGTCCTGAGTGGGTCTAGAAGGGTCTGGGGGCCTTTAGAAAGGCCCTGAGGGGCTCTAGAAGGGTCTGGGGGCCTTTAGAATGCTCCTGAGTGGCAGTAGAAGGGTCTGGGAACCTTTATAAAGGCCCGACGGGCATTAGAATGGTCTGCGGGCTTTTAGAAGTGTCCTGAGGGGCTCTAGAATGGTCTGGGGGGCTTTATAAGTGTCCTGACGTGCTCTAGAAAGGTCTGGAAACCTTTATAAATGCCCTGAGGGGCATTAGAAGGGTCTGAGGGCCTTTAGAAAGGTCCTGAGGGGCATTAGAAGGGTCTTGTGGCCTTCATAAGGGTCCTGAAAGGCATTAGAAGGGTCTGGGGGCTTTTAGATGGGTCCTGAGGCAATCTAGAATGGTCTGGGGGCCTTTACATGGGTCTTGAGGGTCATTAGAAGAGTGTGGAGGCCTTTAGAAAGGCCCTGAGGGGCTCTAGAAGGGTCTGGAAACTTTAGAAGCGTCCTGAGGGGCTGTAGAAGGGTCTGGGGGCCTTTACATGGGTCCTGATGGGTTCTAGAAAGATTTGATGGACTCTAGAAATGTCCTGAGTGGCTCTAGAAGGGTCTGGGGGCCTTTTTAAGGGCTCTGAGGGGCATTTGAATGGTCTAGGGGCATGTAGAAAGGCCCTGAGGTGGATTAGAAGGGTCTGAGGGCCTTTAGAATGGTCCTGAGGGGTTCTAGAAGGGTTTGGAGGCCGTTAGAATGACGTTGACGGGCTCTAGAAGGGTCTGCGGGCCTTTAGAATGGCCCTGAGGGGCTCTAAAAGAGTCTGGGGGCCTTTAGAATGGTCCTGAAGGGCTCTAGAAGGGTCTGGGGATCTTTTTAAATGCCCTGAGGGGCATTAGAATGGTCTGGGGGCCTTTAGAAAGGCCCTGAGGGGCATTAGAAGTGTCTGGGGGGATTTAGAAAGGCCATGATAGGTTCTAGACTGGTCTGGGGGCCTTTAGAATGGTCCAGAGCGTGTCTAGAAGGGTCTGGAGGCATTTAAAACTGTCCTGAGTGGCTCTAGAAGGGTCTGGGTGCCTTTATAAGGGTCCTGAGGGGCATTAGAATGGTCTGGGTGTCCTTATAAAAGCCCTGAGAGGAATTAGCAGGGTCTGGGGGACTTTAGAAGGGTCCTGAGGGGCTCTATAAGGGTCTGCGGGCCTTTAGAAGGGTCTTCAGGGGCTCTAGAAGGGTCTGGGGACCTTTAGAAAGGCCCTGTGGGGCATTAGAATGGTCTGCGGGCCTTTAGAAGTGTCCTGAGGGGCTCTAGAATGGTCTGGGGACCTTTATAAGGGTCCTGACGGGCTCTAGAAGGGTCTGGGAACATTTATAAATGCCCTGAGGGGCATTAGAAGGGTCTGAGGGCCTTTAGAAAGGTCCTGAGGGGCATTAGAGTGGTCTTGTGGCCTTCATAAGGATCCTGAAAGGCATTAGAAGGGTCTGGGGGCTTTTAGATGGGTCCTGAGGCAATCTAGAATGGTCTGGGGGCCTTTACATGGGTCTTGAGTGTCATTAGAAGGGTGTGGAGGCCTTTAGAAAGGCCCTGAGGAGCTCTAGAAGGGTCTGGGGGCTATTAGAAGTGTCCTGAGGGGCTGTAGAAGGGTCTGGGGGCATTTACATGGGTCCTGATGGGTTCTAGAAAGATCTGAGGGCCTCTAGAAATGTCCTGAGTGGCTCTAGAAGGGTCTGGGTGCCTTTTTAAGGGCTCTGAGGGGCATTTGAAAGTTCTGGGGGCCTTTAGAAAGGCCCTGAGGTGGATTAGAAGGGTCTGAGGGCCTTTAGAATCGTCCTGAGGGGTTCTAGAATGGTCTGGAAGCCGTTATAATGACGTTGAGGGGCTCTAGAAGGGTCTGCGGGCCTTTAGAATGGCCCTGAGGGGCTCTAAAAGAGTCTGGGGGCCTTTAGAATGGTCCTGAGGGGCTCTAGAAGGGTCTGGGGACCTTTTTAAATGCCCTGAGGGGAATTAGATGGGTCTGGGGGCCTTTAGAAAGGCCCTGAGGGGCATTAAAAGAGTCTGGGTGGATTTAGAAAGGCCCTGAGGGGCATTAAAAGAGTCTGGGTGGATTTAGAAAGGCCCTGATAGGTTCTAGAAGGGTCGGGGGCCTTTAGAATGGTCCTGAGGGTGTCTAGAAGGGTCTGGAGGAATTTAAAGCTGTCCTGAGAGGCTCTAGAAAGGTCTGGGTGCCTTTATATGGGTCCTGAGGGGCATTAGAAGGGTCTGAGTGTCCTTATAAAAGCCCTGAGGGGAATTAGCAGGGTCTGGGGGACTTTAGAAGGGTCCTGAGGGGCTCTATAAGGGTCTGGGGGCCTTTAGAAAGGCCCTGTGGGGCATTAGAAGTGTCTGCGGGCCTTTAGAAGTGTCCTGAGGGGCTCTAGAATGGTCTGGGGACATTTATAAGGGTCCTGACAGGCTCTAGAAGGGTCTGGGAACCTTTATAAATGCCCTGAGGGGCATTAGAAGGGTCTTGTGGCCTTCATAAGGGTCTTGAAAGGCATTTGAAGGGTCTGGGGTCTTTTGAATAGGTACTAAGGCAATCTAGAAGGGTCTGGGGGCCTTTACATGGGTCTTGAGGGTTATTAGAAGGGTGTGGAGGCCTTTAGAAAGGCCCTGAGAAGCTCTAGAAGGGTCTGGGGGCTATTAGAATTGTCCTGAGTGGCTGTAGCAGGGTCTGGGGGCCTTTACATGGGTCCTGATGGGTTCTAGAAAGATCTGAGGGCCTCTATAAATGTCCTGAGTGGCTCTAGAAGGGTCTGGGGTCCTTTTTAAGGGCTCTGAGGGGAATTTGAATGGTCTGGGGGCCTTTAGAAAGGCCCTGAGGTGGATTAGAAGGGTCTGAGGGCCTTTAGAATCGTCCTGAGGGGTTCTAGAATGGTCTGGAAGCCGTTAGAATGACGTTGAGGGGATCTAGAATGGTCTGCGGGCCTTTAGAATGGTCCTGATGGGCTCTAAAAGAGTCTGGGGGCCTTTAGAATGGTCCTGAGGGGCTCTAGAAGGGTCTGGGGACCTTTTTAATTGCCCTGAGGGGCATTAGAATGGTCTGGGGGCATTTAGAAAGGCCCTGAGTGGCATTAAAAGGGTCTGGGTGGATTTAGAAAGGTCCTGATAGGTTCTAGACTGGTCTGGGGGCCTTTAGAATGGTCCAGAGCGTGTCTAGAAGGGTCTGGAGGCATTTAAAACTGTCCTGAGAGGCTCTAGAATGGTCTGGGGAACTTTAGAAATGCTCTGAGGGGCATTAGAAGGGTCTGGGGGCCTTTAGAAAGGCCCTGAGGGGCATTAGAAGGGTCTGGGGGCCTTTAGATTGGTCCTGAAGGGGTCTAGATGGGTCTGGAGGCATTTAAAACTGTCCTGAGAGACTCTAGAAGGGTCTGGGTGCCTTTATAAGGGTCCTGAGGGGCATTAGAAGGGTCTGGGTGCCCTTATAAAAGCCCTGAGGGAAATTAGCAGGGTCTGGGGGCCTTTAGAAGGGTCTTCAGGGGCTCTAGAAGGGTCTGGGGACATTTAGAAAGGCCCTGTGGGACATTAGAAGGGTCTGGGGGCCTTTAGAATGCTCCTGAGGGGCAGTAGAAGGGTCTGGGGACCTTTATAAAGGCCCTGACAGGCATTAGAATGGTCAGCAGGCCTTTAGAATTGTCCTGAGGGGCTCTAGAATGGTCTGGGGGCCTTTATAAGGGTCCTGACAGGCTCTAGAAGGGTCTGGGAACCTTTATAAATGCCCTGAGGGGCATTAGAAGGGTCTGAGGGCCTTTAGAAAGGTCCTGAGGTGCATTAGAAGGGTCTTGTGGCCTTCATAAGGGTCCTGAAAGGCATTAGAAGGCTCTGGGAGCTTTTAGATGGGTCCTGAGGCAATCTAGAAGGGTCTGGGGGCCTTTACATGGGTCTTGAGGATCATTAGAAGGGTGTGGAGGCCTTTAGAAAGGCCCTGAAAGGCATTAGAAGGGTCTGGGGGCCTTTAGAATGGTCCTGAGGGTGTCTAGAAGGGTCTGGAGGCATTTAAAGCTGTCCTGAGAGGCTCTAGAAAGGTCTGGGTGCCTTTATATGGGTCCTGAGGGGCATTAGAAGGGTCTGAGTGTCCTTATAAAAGCCCTGAGGGGAATTAGCAGGGTCTGGGGGACTTTAGAAGGGTCCTGAGGGGCTCTATAAGGGTCTGGGGGCCTTTAGAAAGGCCCTGTGGGGCATTAGAAGTGTCTGCGGGCCTTTAGAAGTGTCCTGAGGGGCTCTAGAATGGTCTGGGGACATTTATAAGGGTCCTGACAGGCTCTAGAAGGGTCTGGGAACCTTTATAAATGCCCTGAGGGGCATTAGAAGGGTCTTGTGGCCTTCATAAGGGTCTTGAAAGGCATTTGAAGGGTCTGGGGTCTTTTGAATAGGTACTAAGGCAATCTAGAAGGGTCTGGGGGCCTTTACATGGGTCTTGAGGGTCATTAGAAGGGTGTGGAGGCCTTTAGAAAGGCCCTGAGGGGCTCTAGAAGGGTCTGGCGGCTATTAGAAGCGTCCTGAGGGGGTCCAGAAGGGTCTGGGGGCCTTTTAAAGGCCCTCAGGGGGATTATAAGGGTCTCGCGGCCTTTAGAAAGGCCCTGAGTGGCATTACAGGGGTCTGGGTTGATATAGAAAGGTCCTGAGAGGTTCTAGAAGTGTCTGGGGTACTTTAGAAAGGCCCTGAGGGGCATTAGAAGGGTCTGGGGGCCTATAGAATGGTCCTGAGGGGTTCTAGAAGGGTCTGGAGGCATTTAAAACTGCCCTGAGAGTCTCTAGAAGGGTCTGGGGGCCTTTATAAGGGTCCTGACTGGCTCTAGAAGGGTCTGGGAACCTTTATAAATGCCCTGAGGGGCATTAGAATGGTCTGCGGGCCTTTAGAAAGGCCCTGAGGGGCTCTAAAAGAGTCTGGGGGCCTTTAGAATGGCCCTGAGGGGGTCTAGAAGGGTCTGGAGGCATTTAAAACTGCCCTGAGAGGCTCTAGAAGGGTCTGGGGGCCTTTAGAATTCTCCTGAGGGGCAGTAGAAGGGTCTGGGAACCTTTATAAAGGCCCTAACGGGCATTAGAATGGTCTGCGGGCCTTTAGAAGTGTCTAGAGGGGCTCTAGAATGGTCTGGTGGCCTTTATAAGGGTCCTGACGGGCTCTAGAAGGGTCTGGGAACCTTTCTAAATGCCCTGAGGGGCATTAGAAGGGTCTGAGGGCCTTTAGAATAGTCCTGAGGGGCATTATAACGGTCTTGTCTCCTTTATAAGTGTCCTGAAAGGCATTAGAAGGGTCTGGGGGCTTTTAGATGGGTCCTGAGGCAATCTAGAAGGGTCTGGGGGCCTTTACATGGGTCTTGAGGGTCATTAGAAGGGTGTGGAGGCCATGAGAAAGGACCTGATCGGATCTAGAATGGTCAGGGAGCCGTTAGAAGGATGTTGAGGGTCTCTTGAAGGTTCTGCGGGCCTTTAGAATGGCCCTGAGGGGCTCTAAAAGAGTCTGAGGGCCTTTAGAATGGTCCTGAGGGGCTCTAGAAGGGTCTGGGGTACTTTCAAATGCCCTTAGGGGCATTATTAGGGTCTGGGGGGCTTTAGAATGGTCCTGAGGGGGTCTAGAAGGGTCTGGAGGCATTTAAAACTGTCCTGAGAGGCTCTAGACAGGTCTGGGGGCCTTTAGAATACTCCTGAGGGGCAGTAGAAGGGTCTGGGAACCTTTATAAATGCCCTGAGGGGCATTAGAAGGGTCTGAGGGCCTTTAGAAAGGTCCTGAGGGGCATTAGAAGGGTCTTGTGGCCTTCATAAGGGTCCTGAAAGGCATTAGAAGGGTCTGGGGGCTTTTAGATGGGTCCTGAGGCAATCTAGAAGGGTCTGGGGGCCTTTACATGGGTCTTGAGGGTCATTCGAAGGGTGTGGAGACCTTTAGAAAGGCCCTGAGGGGCTCTAGAAGGGTCTGGGGTACTTTAGAAGCGTCCTGAGGGGCTGTAGAAGGGTCTGGGGGCCTTTTCATGGGTCCTGATGGGTTCTAGAAAGATCTGAGGGCCTCTAGAAATGTCCTGAGTGGCTCTAGAAGGGTCTGGGGGCCTTTTTATGGGCTCTGAGGGGCATTTGAATGGTCTGGGGGCCTTTAGAAAGGTCCTGAGGTGGATTAGAAGGGTCTGGGGGCCTTTAGAATCGTCCTGAGGGGTTCTAGAAGGGTCTGGAAGCCGTTAGAATGACGTTGAGGGGCTCTAGAAGGGTCTGCGGGCCTTTAGAATGGCCCTGAGGGGATCTAAAAGAGTCTGGGGGCCTTTAGAATGGTCCTGAGGGGCTCTAGAAGGGTCTCAGGACCATTTAAATGCCCTGAGGGGCATTAGAATGGTCTGGGGGCCTTTAGAAAGGACCTGAGGGGCATTAGAAGGGTCTGGGGGCCTTTCGAAGGGTTCTGAGGGGCATTTGAATGGTCTGGGGGCCTTTAGAAAGGCCCTTAGGTGCATTAGAAAGGTCTGGGGCCTTTTAGAAGGGTCTTTAGGGGATCCAGAAGGGTCTGGGGGCCTTTAGAATCGTCCTGAGGGGGTCTAGAAGGGTCTGGGGGCCTTTAGAAAGGCCCTGAGGTGATCTAGAAGGGTCAGGGAGCCGTTAGAAGGATGTTGAGGGTCTCTTGAAAGGTCTGCGGGCCTTTAGAATGGCCCTGAGGGGCTCTAAAAGAGTCTGGGGGCCTTTATAATGGTCCTGAGGGTCTCTAGAAGGGTCTGGGGACCTTTCGAAATGCCCTGAGGGGCATTAGAAGGGTCTGGGGGGCTTTAGAATGGTCCTGAGGGGGTCTAGAAGGGTCTGGAGGCATTTAAAACTGCCCTGAGAGGCTCTAGAAGGGTCTGGGGGCCTTTAGAATTCTCCTGAGGGACAGTAGAAGGGTCTGGGAAGCTTTATAAAGGCCCTAACGGGCATTAGAATGGTCTGCGGGCCTTTAGAAGTGTCCAGAGGGGCTCTAGAATGGTCTGGTGGCCTTTATAAGGGTCCTGACGGGCTCTAGAAGGGTCTGGGAACCTTTCTAAATGCCCTTAGGGGCATTAGAAGGGTCTGAGGGCCTTTAGAATAGTCCTGAAGGGCATTAGAAGGGTCTTGTGGCCTTCATAAGGGTCCTGAAAGGCATTAGAAGGGTCTGGGGGCTTTTAGATGGGTCCTGAGGCAATCTAGAAGGGTCTGGGGGCCTTTACATGGGTCTTGACGGACTTTAGAAGGGTGTGGAGGCCATTTGAAAGGCCCTGAGGGGCTCTAGAATGGTCAGGGAGCCGTTAGAAGGATGTTGAGGGTCTCTTGAAGGTTCTGCGGGCCTTTAGAATGGCCCTGAGGGGCTCTAAAAGAGTCTGAGGGCCTTTAGAATGGTCCTGAGGGGCTCTAGAAGGGTCTGGGGTACTTTCAAATGCTCTTAGGGGCATTATTAGGTTCTGGGGGGCTTTAGAATGGTCCAGAGGGGGTCTAGAAGGGTCTGGAGGCATTTAAAACTGTCCTGAGAGGCTCTAGACAGGTCTGGGGGCCTTTAGAATACTCCTGAGGGGCAGTAGAAGGGTCTGGGAACCTTTATAAATGCCCTGAGGGGCATTAGAAGGGTCTGAGGGCCTTTAGAAAGGTCCTGAGGGGCATTAGAAGGGTCTTGTGGCCTTCATAAGGGTCCTGAAAGGCATTAGAAGGGTCTGGGGGCTTTTAGATGGGTCCTGAGGCAATCTAGAAGGGTCTGGGGGCCTTTACATGGGTCTTGAGGGTCATTCGAAGGGTGTGGAGACCTTTAGAAAGGCCCTGAGGGGCTCTAGAAGGGTCTGGGGTACTTTAGAAGCGTCCTGAGGGGCTGTAGAAGGGTCTGGGGGCCTTTTCATGGGTCCTGATGGGTTCTAGAAAGATCTGAGGGCCTCTAGAAATGTCCTGAGTGGCTCTAGAAGGGTCTGAGGGCCTTTTTATGGGCTCTGAGGGGCATTTGAATGGTCTGGGGGCCTTTAGAAAGGTCCTGAGGTGGATTAGAAGGGTCTGGGGGCCTTTAGAATCGTCCTGAGGGGTTCTTGAAGGGTCTGGAAGCCTTTAGAATGACGTTGAGGGGCTCTAGATGGGTCTGCGGGCCTTTAGAATGGCCCTGAGGGGATCTAAAAGAGTCTGGGGGCCTTTAGAATGGTCCTGAGGGGCTCTAGAAGGGTCTCAGGACCATTTAAATGCCCTGAGGGGCATTAGAATGGTCTGGGGGCCTTTAGAAAGGACCTGAGGGGCATTAGAAGGGTCTGGGGGCCTTTCGAAGGGTTCTGAGGGGCATTTGAATGGTCTGGGGGCCTTTAGAAAGGCCCTGAGGTGCATTAGAAAGGTCTGGGGCCTTTTAGAAGGGTCTTTAGGGGATCTAGAAGGGTCTGGGGGCCTTTAGAATCGTCCTGAGGGGGTCTAGAAGGGTCTGGGGTACTTTAGAAGCGTCCTGAGGGGCTGTAGAAGGGTCTGGGGGCCTTTACATGGGTCCTGATGGGTTCTAGAAAGATCTGAGGGCCTCTAGAAATGTCCTGAGTGGCTCTAGAATGGTCTGGGGGCCTTTTTAAAGGCTCTGAGGGGCATTTGAATGGTCTGGGGGCCTTTAGAAAGGTCCTGAGGTGGATTAGAAGGGTCTTGGGGCATTTAGAATCGTCCTGAGGGGATCTAGAAGGGTCTGGAAGCCGTTAGAATGACGTTGAGGGGCTCTAGGAGGGTCTGAGGGCCTTTAGAATGGCCCTGAGGGGCTCTAAAAGAGTCTGGGGGCCTTTAGAATGGTCCTGAGGGGCTCTAGAAGGGTCTCGGGACCATTTAAATGCCCTGAGGGGCATTAGAATGGTCTGGGGGCCTTTAGAAAGGACCTGAGGGGCATTAGAAGGGTCTGGGGGGATTTAGAAAGGCCCTGATAGGTTCTAGAAGGGTCTGGGGACCTTTAGAATCGTCCTGAGGGGTCTAGAATGGTCTGGAGGCATTTAAAACTGTCCTGAGAGACTCTAGAAGGGTCTGGGTGCCTTTATAAGGGTCCTGAGGGGCATTAGAAGGGTCTGGGTGCCCTTATAAAAGCCCTGAGGGGATTTAGCAGGGTCTGGGGGACTTTAGAAGGGTCCTGAGTGGCTCTATAAGGGTCTGGGGTCTTTTAGAAGGGTGTTCAGGGGCTCTAGAAGGGTCTGGGGACCTTTAGAAAGGCCCTGTGGGGCATTAAAGGGTCTGGGGGCCTTTAGAATGCTCCTGAGGGGCAGTAGAAGGGTCTGGGGACATTTATAAAGGCCCTGACGGGCATTAGAATGGTCTGCGGGCCTTCAGAAGTGTCCTGAGGGGCTCTAGAATGGTCTGGGGGCCTTTAGAAAGGTCCTGACGGGCTGTAGAAGGTCTGGGAACCTTTATAAATGCCCTGAGGAGCATTAGAAGGGTCTGAGGGCCTTTAGAAAGGTCCTGAGGGGCATTAGAAGGGTCTTGTCTCCTTTATAAGGGTCCTAAAATGCATTAGAAGCGTCTGGGGGCTTTTATATGGGTCCTGAGGCAATCTAGAAGGGTCTGGGGGCCTTTACATGGGTCTTGAGGGTCATTAGAAGGGTGTGGAGGCCTTTAGAAAGGCCTTGAGGGGCTCTAGAAGGGTCTGGGGGCTATTAGAAGCGTCCTGAGGGGGTCCAGAAGGGTCTGGGGGCCTTTTTAAAGGCCCTCAGGGGGATTATAAGGGTGTCGGGGCCTTTAGAATGGCCCTGAGGGGCATTGGAAGGGTCTGGGTGCCTTTAGAAATGTCCTGAGGGGCTCTAGAAGGGTCTGGGGGCCTTTAGAAATGTCCTGAGGGGCATTGGAAGGGTCTGGGGGCCTTTAGAAAGGCCCTGAGGGGCATTAGAAGGGTCAGGGTGCCTTTAGGAATGTCCTGAGGGGCTCTAGAAGGGTCTGGGGGCCTTTAGAAATGTCCTGAGGGGCTCTAGAAGGGTCTGGGGGCCTTTAGAAAGGCCCTGAGTGGCATTACAAGGGTCTGGGGTCATATAGAAAGGCCCTGAGAGTTTCTAGAAGTGTCTGGGGTACTTTAGAAAGGCCCTGAGGGGCATTAGAAGGGTCTGGGGGCTTTTAAAAGGGTCCTGAGTGGCATTAGAAGGGTCTGGGGACCTTTAGAATGGACCTGAGTGGTTCTAGAAGGGTCTGGAAGCCGTTAGAATGACGTTGAGGGACTCTAGAACAGTCTGTGGGCCTTTAGAATGGCCCTGAAGGGCTCTAAAAGAGTCTGGGGGCCTTTAGAAGTGTCCTGAGGGGCTCTAGAAGGGTCAGGGGACCTTTTTTAATGCCCTGAGGGGCATTAGAAGGGTCTGGGGGCCTTTAGAAAGGCCCTGAGGGGCATTAGAAGGGTCTGGGGGGATTTAGAAAGGCCCTGATAAGTTCTAGAAGGGTCTGGGGGCCTTTAGATTGGTCCTGAGGGTGTCTAGAAGAGTCTGGAGGCATTTAAAACTGTCCTGAGTGGCTCTAGAATGGTCTGGGTGCCTTTATAAGGGTCCTGAGGGGCATTAGAAGGGTCTTGGTGTCCTTATAAAAGCCCTGAGGGGAATTAGCAGGGTCTGGGGGACTTCAGAAGGGTCCTGAGGGGCTCCATAAGGGTCTGGGGGCCTTTATAAGGGTCTTCAGGGGCTCTAGAAGGGTCTGGGGACCTTTAGAAAGGCCCTGTGGGTCATTAGAAGGGTCTGGGGGCCTTTAGAATGCACCTGAGGGGCAGTAGAAGGGTCTGGGGACCTTTATAAAGGCCCTGACGGGCATTAGAATGGTCTGCGGGCCTTTAGAAGTGTCCTGAGGGGCTCTAGAATGGTCTGGGGACCTTTATAAGGGACCTGACGGGCTCCAGAAGGGTCTGGGTACCTTTATAAATGCCCTGAGGGGCATTAGAAGGGTCTGAGGGCCTTTAGAAAGGTCCTGAGGGGCATTAGAAGGGTCTTGTGTCCTTCATAAGGGTCTTGAAAGGCATTTGAAGGGTCTGGGGTCTTTTAGATGGGTCCTGAGGTAATGTAGAATGGTCTGGGGGCCTTTACATGGGTCTTGAGGGTCATTAGAAGGGTGTGGAGGTCTTTAGAAAGGCCCTGAGGAGCTCTAGACGGGTCTGGGGGCTATTAGAATTGTCCTGAGGGGGTCCAGAAGGGTCTGGGGGCCTTTATAAAGGCCCTCAGTGGGATTATAAGGGTCTCGCGGCCTTTAGAAAGGCCCTGAGTGGCATTACAAGGGTCTGGGGTCATATAGAAAGGCCCTGAGAGGTTCTAGAAGTGTCTGTGGTACTTTAGAACAGCCCTGAGGAGCATTAGAAGGGTCTGGGTGCCTTTCGAAGGATTCTGAGGGGCATTTGAATGGTCTGGGGGCCTTTAGAAAGGCCCTGAGGTGCATTAGAAAGGTCTGGGGCCTTTTAGACAGGTCTTGAGGGGATCTAGAATGGTCTGGGCCCTTTAGAATCATCCTGAGGGGGTCTAGAAGGGTCTGGGGGCCTTTAGAAAGGCCCAGAGGGGCTCTAGAAGGGTCAGGGAGCCGTAAGAAGGATGTTGAGGGTCTCTTGAAGGGTCTGCGGGCCTTTAGAATGGCCCTGAGGGGCTCTAAAAAAGTCTGGGGGTTTTAGAATGGTCCTGAGGGGCTCAAGAATGGTCAGGGAGCCTTTAGAAGGATGTTGAGGGGCTCTCGAAGGGTCTGTGGGCCCTTAGAATGGCCCTGAGGGGCTCTAAAAGAGTCTGGGGGCCTTTAGAATGGCCCTGAGGGGGTCTAGAAGGGTCAGGGAGCCGTTAGAAGGATGTTGAGGGGCTCTCGAAGGGTCTGGGGGGCTTTAGAATGGCCCTGAGGGGCTCTAAAAGAGTCTGGGGGCCTTTAGAATGGTCCTGAGGTGGTCTAGAAGGGTCTGGGGACCTTTAGAAATGCCCTGAGGGGCATTAGAAGGGTCTGGGGGCCTTTAGAATGGTCCTGAGGGGGTCTAGAAGGGTCTGGGAGGCATTTAAAACTGTCCTGAGAGACTCTAGAAGGGTCTGCTTGCCATTATAAGGGTCCTGAGGGGCATTAGAAGGGTCTGGGTGCCCTTATAAAAGCCCTGAGGGGAATTAGCAGGGTCTGGGGGACTTTAGAAGGGTCCTGAGGGGCTCTAGAAGGGTCTGGGGACCTTTAGAAAGGCCCTGTGGGGCATTAGAAGGGTCTGGGGGCCTTTAGAAAGGTCCTGAGGGGCATTAGAAGGGTCTGGGGGCCTTTAGAATTGTCCTGAGGGGGTCTAGAAGGGTCTGGAGGCATTTAAAACTGCCCTGAGAGGCTGTAGACGGGTCTGGGGGCCTTTAGAATGCTCCTGAGGGGCAGTAGAAGGGTCTGGGGACCTTTAGAAAGGCCCTGACGGGCATTAGAATGGTCTGCGGGCCTTTAGAAGTGTCCTGAGGGGCTCTAGAATGGTCTGGGGGCCTTTATAAGGGTCCTGACGGGCTCTAGAAGGGTCTGGGAACCTTTATAAATGCCCTGAGGGGCATTAGAAGGGTGTGGAGGCCTTTAGAAAGGCCCTGAGGTGCATTAGAATGGTCTTGGTTCCTTTATAAGGGTCCTAAAAGGCATTAGAAGGGTCTGGGGTCTTTTTGATGGGTCCTGATGCAATCTAGAAGGGTCTGGGGGCCTTTACATGGGTCTTGAGGGTCATTAGAAGGGTGTGGAGGCCTTTAGAAAGGCCCTGAGGAGCTCTAGAAGGGTCTGGGGGCTATTAGAAGCGTCCTGAGGTGGTCGAGAAGGGTCTGAGGGCCTTTTTAAAGGCCCTCAGGGGGATTATAAGGGTCTCGCGGCCTTTAGAAAGGCCCTGAGTGGCATTAGAAGGGTCTGGGTGCCTTTAGAAATGTCCTGAGGGGCTCTAGAAGGGTCTGGGTGCCTTTAGAAATGTCCTGAGGTGCATTAGAAGGGTATGGGGTCCTTTAGAAAGGCCCTGAGTGGCATTAGAAGGGTCTGGGGGCCTTTAGAAGGGTCATGAGGGGCATTAGAAGGGTCTGGGGGCCTTTAGAATGGTCCTGAGGGGGTCTAGAAGGGTCTGGAGGCACGTAAAACTGTCCTGAGAGACTCTAGAAGGTCTGGGTTCCTTTATAAGGGTCCTGAGGGGCATTAGAAGGGTCTGGGTGCCCTTATAAAAGCCCTGAGGGGAATTAGCAGGGTCTGGGGGACTTTAGAAGGGTCCTGAGGGGCTCTATAAGGGTCTGGGGGCCTTTAGAAAGGTCTTCAGGAGCTCTAGAAGGGTCTGGGGGCGTTTAGAAAGGCCCTGTGGGGCATTCAATGGTCTGGGGGCCTTTGGAATGCTCCTGAGGGGCAGTAGAAGGGTCTGGGGACCTTTATAAAGGCCCTGATGGGCATTAGAATGGTCTGCGGGCCTTTAGAAGTGTCCTGAGGGGCTCTAGAATGGTCTGGGGGCCTTTATAAGGGTCCTGACGGGCTCTAGAAGGGTCTGGGAACCTTTAGAACGGTTCTGAGGGGCATTAGAAAGGTCTTGTGGCCTTCATAATGGTCCTGAAAGGCATTAGAAGGGTCTGGGGGCTTTTAGATGGGTCCTCAGGCAATCTAGAAGGGCCTAGGGGCCTTTACATGGGTCTTGAGGGTCATTAGAAGGGTGTGGAGGCCTTTAGAAAGGCCCTGAGGGGCTATAGAAGGGTCTGGGGGCCTTTAGAATCGTCCTGAGGTTCTCTAGAAGGGTCTGGGGGCATCTAGAAGTGTCCTGAGGGGCTCTAGAAAGATCTGGGGTCCTTTCGAAATGTCCTGAGGTGCTCTAAAAGTGTCTCGGGGCCTTACGAAGGGTCCTGAGGGGCATTAGATGGGTCTGGGGGCCTGTAGAAATTCCCTGAGGGGCATTAGAAAGGTCTGGGGCCTTTTAGAAGGGTCTTGAGGGGATCTAGAAGGGTCTGGAAGCGTTTACAAGTGTCCTGAGGGGCTGTAGAAGGGTCTGGGGGCATTTAGAAAGGCCCTGAGGGGCTCTAGAAGGGTCAGGGAGCCGTTAGAAAGATGTTGAGGGGCTCTTGAAGGGTCTGCGGGCGTTTAGAATGGCCCTGAGGGGCTCTAAAATAGTCTGGGGGCCTTTAGATTGGTACTGAGGGGCTCTAGAAGGGTCTGGGTACCTTTAGAAATGCCCTGAGGGGCATTAGAAGGGTCTGGGGGCCTTTAGACAGGCCCTGAGGTGGATTAGAAGGGTCTGGGGGCCTTTAGAATGGTCCTGAGGGGGTCTAGACGGGTCTGGAGGCATTTAAAACTGTCCTGAGAGGCTCTAGAAGGGTCTGGGGGCCTTTAGAATGCTCCTGAGGGGCAGTAGAAGGGTCTGGGGGACTTTAGAAATGCCCTGAGGGGCATTAGAAAGGTCTGGGGCCTTTTAGAAGGGTCTTGAGGGGATCTAGAAGGGTCTGGGGGCCTTTACAAGTGTCCTGAGGGGTTCTAGAAGGGTCTGGGGGCATTTAGAAAGGCCCTGAGGGGCTCTAGAAGGGTCAGGGAGCCGTTAGAAGGATGTTGAGGGGCTCTTGAAGGGTCTGCGGGCCTTTTGAATGGCCCTGAGGGGCTCTAAAATAGTCTGGGGGCCTTTAGATTGGTACTGAGGGGCTCTAGAAGGGTCTGGGGACCTTTAGAAATGCCCTGAGGGACATTAGAAGGGTCTGGGGGCCTTTAGAAAGGCCCTGAGGGGCATTAGAAGGGTCTGGGGGGCTTTAGAATGGTCCTGAGGGGATCTAGAAGGGTCTGGAGGCATTTAAAACTGTCCTGAGAGGCTCTAGAAGGGTCTGGGGACCTTTAGAAAGGCCCTGTGGGGCATTAGAATGGTCTGGGGGCCTTTAGAATGCTCCTGAGGGGCAGTAGAAGGGTCTGGGGACCTTTATAAAGGCCCTGACGGGCATTAGAATGGTCTGCGGGCCTTTAGAAGTGTCCTGAGGGGCTCTAGAATGGTCTGGGGGCCTTTATAAGGGTCCTGACGGGCTCTAGAAGGGTCTGGGAACCTTTATAAAAGCCCTGAGGGACATTAGAAGGGTTTGAGGGCTTTTAGAAAGGTCCTGAGGGGCATTAGAAGGGTCTTGTGGCATTCATAAGGGTCCTGAAAGGCATTAGAAGGGTCTGGGAGCTTTTAGAAGGGTCCTGATGCAATCTAGAAGGGTCTACGGGCCTTTACATGGGTCTTGAGGGTCATTAGAAGGGTGTGGAGGCCTTTAGAAAGGCCCTGAGGGCCTCTAGAAGGATCTGGGGGCTATTAGAAGCGTCCTGAGGGGGTCCAGAAGGGTCTGGGGGCCTTTTTAAAGGCCTTCAGGGGGATTATAAGGGTCTCGCGGCCTTTAGAAAGGCCCTGAGTGGCATTAGAAGGGTCTGGGTGCCTTTAGAAATGTCCTGAAGGGCTCTAGAAGGGTCTGGGGGCCTTTAGAAATGTCCTGAGGGGCATTAGAAGGGTATGGAGGCCTTTAGAAAGGACCTGAGGGGCATTAGAATGGTCTGGGGTCATATAGAAAGGCCCAGATGGTTCTAGAAGTGTCTGGGGTACTTTAGAAAGGCCCTGAGGGGCATTAGAGTGGTCTGGAGGCCTTTAGAAGGGTCCTGAGGGGCATTAGAAGGGTCTGTGGGCCTTTAGAATGGTCCTGTGGGGGTCTAGAAGGGTCTGGAGGCATTTAAAACTGTCCTGAGAGGCTCTAGAAGGGTCTGGGTGCCTTTATAAGGGTCCTGAGGGGCATTAGAAGGGTCTTGTGGCCCTTATAAAAGCCCTGAGGGGAATTAGCAGGGTCTGGGGGAGTTTAGAAGGGTCCTGAGGGGCTCTGTAAGGGTCTGGGTGCCTTTATAAGGGCCTTCAGGGGCTCTAGAAGGGTCTGGGGGCCTTTAGAAAGGCCCTGAGTGGCATTAGAAGGGTCTGGGGGACTTTAGAATGGTCCTGAGGGGCATTATAAGGGTCTGGGGGCCTTTAGAATTGTCCTGAGGGGGTCTAGAAGGGTCTGGAGGCATTTAAAACTGCCCTGAGAGGCTGTAGACGGGTCTGGGGTCCTTTAGAATGCTCCTGAGGGGCAGTAGAAGGGTCTGGGGACCTTTAGAAAGGCCCTGACGGGCATTAGAATGGTCTGCGGGCCTTTAGAAGTGTCCTGAGGGGCTCTAGAATGGTCTGGGGGCCTTTATAAGGGTCCTGACGGGCTCTAGAAGGGTCTGGGAACCTTTATAAATGCCCTGAGGGGCATTAGAAGGGTCTGAGGGCCTTTAGAAAGGTCCTGAGGGGCATTAGAAGGGTCTTGTGTCCTTCATAAGGGTCCTGAAAGGCATTAGAAGGGTCTGGGGGCTTTTAGATGGGTCCTGAGGCAATGTAGAAGGGTCTGGGGGCCTTTACATGGGTCTTGAGGGTCATTAGAAGGGTGTGGAGGCCTTTAGAAAGGCCCTGAGGGGCTCTAGAAGGTTTTGGGGGCTATTAGAAGCGTCCTCAGGGGGTCCAGAAGGGTCTGGGGGCCTTTTTATAGGCCCTCAGGGGGATTATAAGGGTCTTGCGGCCTTTAGAAAGGCCCTGAGTGGCATTAGAAGGGTCTGAGTGCCTTTAGAAATGTCCTGAAGGGCTCTAGAATGGTCTGGGGGCCTTTAGAAATGTCCTGAGGGGCATTAGAAGGGTCTGGGGGCCTTTAGAAAGGCCCTGAGGGGCATTACAAGGGTCTGGGGTCATATAGAAAGGCCCTGAGAGGTTCTAGAAGTGTCTGGGGTACTTTAGAAAGGCCCTGAGGGGCATTAGAAGGGTCTGGGGGCATTTAGAAGGGTCCTGAGAGGCATTAGAAGGGTCTGTTGGCCTTTAGAATGGTCCTGAGGGGGTCTAGAAGGGTCTGGAGGCATTTAAAACTGTCCTGAGAGGCTCTCGAAGGGTCTGGGTGCCTTTATAAGGGTCCTGAGGGGCATTAGAAGGGTCTACGTGCCCTTATAAAAGCCCTGAGGGGAATTAGTGGGGTCTGGGGGACTTTAGAAGGGTCCTGAGGGGCTCTAGAAGGATCTGGGGGCCTTTAGAAGGGTCTTCAGGGGCTCTAGAAGGGCCTGGGGACCTTTCGAAAGGCCCTGTGTGTCATTAGAATGGTCTGGGGGCCTTTAGAATGCTCCTGAGGGGCAGTAGAAGTGTCTGGGGACCTTTTGAAAGGCCCTGACGGGCATTAGAATGGTCTGCGGGCCTTTAGAAGTGTCCTGATGGGCTCTAGAATGGTCTGGGAACCTTTATAAATGCCCTGAGGGGCATTAGAAGGGTCTGAGGGCCTTTAGAAAGGTCCTGAGGGGCATTAGAAGGGTCTTGTGGCCTTCATAAGGGTCCTGAAAGGCATTAGAAGGGTCTGGGGGCTTTTAGATGGGTCCTGAAACAATCTAGAAGGGTCTAGGGGCCTTTACATGGGTCTTGAGGGTCATTAGAAGGGTGTGGAGGCCTTTAGAAAGGCCCTGACAGGCATTACAATGGTCTGGGGGCTTTTAGATGGGTCCTGAGGCAATCTAGAAGGGTCTGGGGGCCTTTACATGGGTCTTGAGGGTCATTAGAAGGGTGTGGAGTCCTTTAGAAAGGCCCTGAGGGGCTCTAGAATGTTCTAGGGGCTATTAGAAGCGTCCTGAGGGGGTCCAGAAGGGTCTGGGGGCCTTTTTAAAGGCCCTCAGGGGGATTATAAGGGTCTTGCGGCCTTTAGAAAGGCCCTGAATGGCATTAGAAGGGTCTGGGTGCCTTTAGAAATGTCCTGAGGGGCTCTAGAAGGGTCAGGGAGCCGTTAGAAGGATGTTGAGGGGCTCTTGAATGGTCTGCGGGCCTTTAGAAGTGTCCTGAGGGGCTCTAGAATGGTCTCGGGGCCTTTATAAGGGTCCTGACGGGCTCTAGAAGGGTCTGGGAACCTTTATAAATGCCCTGAGGGGCATTAGAAGGGTCTGAGGGCCTTTAAAAAGGTCCTGAAGGGCATTAGAAGGGTCTTGTGGCCTTCATAAGGGTCCTGAAAGGCATTAGAAGGGTCTGGGGGCTTTTAGATGGGTCCTGAGGCAATCTAGAAGGATGTGGGGGCCTTTACATGGGTCTTGAGGGTCATTAGAAGGGTGTGGATGCCTTTAGAAAGGCCCTGAGGGGCTCTAGAAGGGTCTGGGGGCTATTAGAATTGTCCTGAGGGCGTCCAGAAGGGTCTGGGGACCTTTTTAAAGCCCCTCAGGGGGATTATAAGGGTCTCGCGGCCTTTATAAAGGCCCTGAGTGGCATTAGAAGGGTCTTGGTGCCTTTAGAAATGACCTGAAGGGCATTAGAAGGGTATGGGGGCATTTAGAAAGGCCCTGTGGGGCATTAGAAGGGTCTGGGGGCCTTTAGAATGGTCCTGAGGGGGTCTAGAAGGGTCTGGAGGCATTTAAAACTGTCCTGAGAGGCTCTAGAAGGGTCTGGGTGCCTTTATAAGGGTCCTGAGGGGCATTAGAAGGGTCTGGGTGCCCTTATAAAAGCCCTGAGGGGAATTAGCAGGGTCTGGGGGCCTTTAGAAGGGTCCTGAGGGGCTCTATAAGGGTCTGGGGGCCTTTAGAAGGGTTTTCAGGGGCTCTAGAGGGGTCTGGGGACCTTTAGAAAGGCCCTGTCGGGCATTAGAAGGGTCTGAGGTCCTTTAGAATGCTCCTGAGGGGCAGTAGAAGGGTCTGGGGACCTTTATAAGTGTCCTGACGGGCTCTAGAAGGGTCTGGGAACCTTTATAAATGCCCTGAGGGGCATTAGAAGGGTCTGAGGGCCTTTAGAAAGGTCCTGAGGGGGATTAGAAGGGTCTTGTGGCCTTCATAATGGTCCTGGAAGGCATTAGAAGGGTCTGGGGGCTTTTAGATGGGTCCTGAGGCAATCTAGAAGGGTCTAGGGGCCTTTACATGGGTCTTGAGGGTCATTAGAAGGGTGTGGAGGCCTTTAGAAAGGCCCTGAAAGGCATTAGAAGGGTCTGGGGGCCTTTACATGGGTCTTGAGTGTCATTAGAAGGGTGTGGAGGCCTTTAGAAAGGCCCTGAGGGGCTCTAGAAGGGTCTGGGGGCTATTAGAAGCGTCCTGAGGGGGTCCAGAAGGGACTGGGGGCCTTTTTAAAGGCCCTCAGGGGGATTATAAGGGTCTCGCGGCCTTTAGAAAGGCCCTGAGTGGCATTAGAATGGTCTGGGTGCCTTTTAAAAAGACCTGAGGGGCATTAGAAGGGTATGGGGGCCTTTAGAAAGGCCCTGAGGGGCATTAGAGGGGTCTGGGGGCCTTTAGAAGGGTCCTGAGCGGCATTAGAAGGGTCTGGAGGCATTTAAAATTGTCCTTAGAGGCTCTAGAAGGGTCTGGGTGCCTTTATAAGGGTCCTGAGGGGCATTAGAAGGGTCTGGGTGCCCTTATAAAAGCCCTGAAATGAATTAGCAGGGTCTGGGTCCTTAGAAAGGTCCTGAGGGGCTCTGTAAGTGTCTGGGGGCCTTTAGAAGGGTCTTCAGGGGCTCTAGAAGGGTCTGGGGACCTTTAGAAAGGCCCTGTGGGGCATTAGAAGGGTCTGGGGGCCTTTAGAATGCTCCTGAGGGGCAGTAGAAGGGTCTGGGGACGTTTATAAAGGCCCTGACGGGCATTAGAATGGTCTGCGGGATTTAGAAGTGTCCTGAGAGGCTCTAGAATGTTCTGGGGGCCTTTATAAGGGTCCTGACGGGCTCTAGAAGGGTCTGGGAACCTTTATAAATGCCCTGAGGGGCATTAGAAGGGTCTTGTGGCCTTGATAAGGGTCCTGAAAGGCATTAGAAGGCTCTGGGGGCTTTTAGATGGGTCCTGAGGCAATCTAGAAGGGTCTAGGGGCCTTTACATGGGTCTTGAGGGTCATTAGAAGGGTGTGGAGGCCTTTAGAAAGGCCCTGTCGGGCTCTAGAAGGGTCTGGGGGCTATTAGAAGCGTCCTGAGTGGGTCCAGAAGGGTCTGGGGGCCTTTTTAAAGGCCCTCAGGGGGATTATAAGGGTCTCGCGGCCTTTAGAAAGGCCCTGAGTGGCATTACAAGGGCCTGGGGTCATATAGAAAGGCCCTGAGGGGCATTAGAAGGGTCTGGGGCCTTTAGAATGGTCCTGATTGGGTCTAGAAGGGTCTGGAGGCATTTAGAATGCTCCTGAGGGGCAGTAGAAGGGTCTGGGGACCTTTATAAGTGTCCTGACGGGCTCTAGAAGGGTCTGGGATCCTTTATAAATGCCCTGAGGGGCATTAGAAGGGTCTGAGGGCCTTTAGAAAGGTCCTGAGGGTCATTAGAAGGGTCTTGTGGCCTTCATAAGGGTCCTGAAAGTCATTAGAAGGGTCTGGGGGCTTTTAGATGGGTCCTGAGGCAATCTAGAAGGGTCTAGGGGCCTTTACATGGGTCTTGAGGGGCATTAGAAGGGTCTGAGGGCCTTTAGAAGGGTCCTGAGGTGCATTAGAAGGGTCTGGGGGCCTTTACATGGGTCTTGAGGGTCATTAGAAGGGTGTGGAGGCCTTTAGAAAGGCGCTGAGGGGCTCTAGAAGGGTCTGGGGTCCTTTAGAAGGGTCTTCAAGGGCTCTAGAAGGGTCTGGGGACCTTTAGAAAGGCCCTGTGGGGCATTAGAAGGGTCTGGGGGCCTTTAGAATGCTCCTGAGGGGCAGTAGAAGGGTCTGGGGACCTTTATAAGTGTCCTGACGGGCTCTAGAAGGGTCTGGGAACCTTTATAAATGCCCTGAGGGGCATTAGAAGGGTCTAAGTGCCTTTAGAAAGGTCCTGAGGGGCATTAGAAGGTTCTTGTGGCCTTCATAATGGTCCTGAAAGGCATTAGAAGGGTCTGGGGGCTTTTAGATGGGTCCTGAGGCAATCTAGAAGGGTCTGGGGGCCTTTCCATGGGTCTTGAGGGTCATTAGAAGGGTGTGGAGGCCTTTAGAAAGGCCCTGAGTGGCTCTAGAAGGGTCTGGGGGCTATTAGAAGCGTCCTGAGGGGGTCTAGAAGGGTCTGGGGGCCTTTTTGAAGGCCCTCAGGGGGATTATAAGGGTCTCGCGGCCTTTAGAAAGGCCCTGAGTGGCATTAGAAGGGTTTGGGTGCCTTTAGAAATGACCTGAGGGGCATTAGAAGGGTATGGGGGCCTTTAGAAAGGCCCTGATGGGCATTAGAAGGGTCTGGGGGCCTTTAGAATGGTCCTGAGGGGGTCTAGAAGGGTCTGGAGGCATTTAAAACTGTCCTGAGAGGCTCTAGAAGGGTCTGGGTGCCTTTATAAGGGTCCTGAGGGGCATTAGAAGGGTCTGGGTGCCCTTATAAAAGCACTGAAAGAAATTAGCAGGGTCTGGGGGCCTTGAGAAGGGTCCTGAGGGGCTCTATAAGGGTCTGGGGGCCTTTAGAAGGGTCTTCAGGGGCTCTAGAAGGGTCTTGGGACCTTTAGAAAGGCCCTGTGGGGCATTAGAAGGGTCTGGGGGCCTTTAGAATGCTCCTGAGGGGCAGTAGAAGGGTCTGGGGACCTTTATAATGCCCTGACGGGCATTAGAATGGTCTGCGGGCCTTTAGAAGTGTCCTGAGGGGCTCTAGAATGGTCTGGGGGCCTTTATAAGGGTCCTGACATGCTCTAGAACGGTCTGGGAACCTTTATATATGCCCTAAGGGGCATTAGAAGGGTCTGAGTGCCTTTAGAATAATCCTGAGGGGCTCTAGAAGGGTCTGGGGACCTTTAGAAAGGCCCTGTGGGGCATTAGAAGGGTCTGGGGGCCTTAAGAATGCTCCTGAGGGGCAGTAGAAGGGTCTGGGGGCTTTTAGATGCGTCCTGAGGCAATCTAGAAGGGTCTAAGGGCCTTTACATGGGTCTTGAGGGTCATTAGAAGGGTGTGGATGCCTTTAGAAAGGCGCTGAGGGGCTCTAGAAGGGTCTGGGGGCTATTAGATGCGTCCTGAGGGGGTCCAGAAGGGTCTGGGTCCTTTTTAAAGGCCCTCAGGGGGATTATAAGGGTCTCGCGGCTTTTAGAAAGGCCCTGAAAAGCATTACATGGGTCTGGGGTCATATAGAAAGGCCCTCAGAGGTTCTAGAAGTGTCTGGGGTAATTTAGAAATGCCCTGAGGGGCATTAGAAGGGTCTGGGGGCCTTTAGAATGGTCCTGAGGGGGTCTAGAAGGGTCTGGAGGCATTTAAAGCTGTCCTGAGAGGCTCTAGAAGGGTCTGGGTGCCTTTATAAGGGTCCTGAGGAGCTTTAGAAGGGTCTGGGTGCCCTTATAAAAGCCCTGAGGGGAATTAGCAGGGTCTGGGGGACTTTAGAAGGGTCCTGAGGGGCTCTATAATGGTCTTGGGGCCTTTAGAAGGGTCTTCAGGGGCTCTAGAAGGGTCTGGGGACCTTTAGAAAGGCCCTGTGGGGCATTACAAGGGTCTGGGGGCCTTTAGAATGCTCCTGAGGGGCAGTAGAAGGGTCTGGGGACCTTTATAAGTGTCCTGACGTGCTCTAGAAGGGTCTGGGAACCTTTATAAATGCCCTGAGGGGCATTAGAAGGGTCTGAGGGCCTTTAGAAAGGTCCTGAGGGGCTCTAGAAGGTTCTTGTTGCCTTCATAAGGGTCCTGAAAGGCATTAGAAGGGTCTGGGGGCTTTTAGATGGGTCCTGAGGCAATCTAGAAGGGTCTAAGGGCCTTTACATGGGTCTTGAGGGTCATTAGAAGGTTGAGGAGGCCTTTAGAAAGGTCCTGAGGGGCTCTAGAAGGGTCTGGGGGCTTTTAGAAGGGTCTTCAGGGGCTCTAGAAGGGTCTGGGGACCTTTAGAAAGGCCCTGTGGGGCATTAGAAGGGTCTGGGGGCCTTTAGAATGCTCCTGAGGGGCAGTAGAAGGGTCTGGGGACCTTTATAAATGACCTGAGTGGCATTAGAAGGGTCTGAGGGCCCTTAGAAACGTCCTGAGGTGCATTAGAAGGGTCTTGTGGCCTTCATAAGGGTCCTGAAAGGCGTTAGAAGGGTCTGGGGGCTTTTAGATTGCTCCTGAGGCAATCTAGAAGGGTCTAGGGGCCTTTACATGGGTCTTGAGGGTCATTAGAAGGGTGTGGAGGCCTTTAGAAAGGCCCTGAAAGGCATTAGAAAGGTCTGGGGGCCTTTACATGGGTCTTGAGGGTCATTAGAAGGGTGTGGAGGCCATTAGAAAAGCCCTGAGGGGCTCTAGAAGGGTCTGGGGGCTATTAGAAGCGTCCTGAGGGGCTCTAGAAGGGTCTGGGGGCCTTTTTAAAGGCCCTCAGGGGGATTATAAGGGTCTCGCGGCCTTTAGAAAGGCCCTGAGTGGCATTAGAAGGATCTGGGTGCCTTTAGAAATGACCTGAGGCGCATTAGAAGGGTATGGGGGCCTTTAGAAAGGCCCTGATGGGCATTAGAAGGGTCTGGGGGCCTTTAGAATGGTCCTGAGGGGGTCTAGAAGGGTCTGGAGGCATTTAAAACTGTCCTGAGAGGCTCTAGAAGGGTCTGGGTGCCTTTATAAGGGTCCAGAGGGGCATTATAAGGGTCTGGGTGCCCTTATAAAAGCCCTGAGGGGAATTAGCAGGGTCTGGGGTACTTTAGAAGGGTCCTGAGGGGCTCTATATGGGTCTGGGGGCCTTTAGAAGGGTCTTGAGGGGCTCTAGAAGGGTCTGGGGACCTTTAGAAAGGCCCTGACGGGCATTAGAAGGGTCTGAGGGCCTTTAGAATGCTCCTGAGGGGCAGTAGAAGGGTCTGGGGACCTTTATAAGTGTCCTGACGGGATCTAGAAGGGTCTGGGAACCTTTATAAATGCCCTGAGGGGCATTAGAATGGTCTGAGGGCCTTTAGAAAGGTCCTGAGGGGCATTAGAAGGGTCTTGTGGCCTTGATAAGGGTCCTGAAAGGCATTAGAAGGGTCTGGGGGCTTTTAGATGGGTCCTGAGGCAATCTAGAAGGGTCTAGGGGCCTTTACATGGGTCTTGATGGTCATTAGAAGGGTGTGGAGGCCTTTAGAAAGGCCCTGAAAAGCATTAGAAGGGTCTGGGGGCTTTCAGATGGGTCCTGAGGCAATCTAGAAGGGTCTGGGGGCCTTTACATGGGTCTTGAGGGTCATTAGAAGGGTGTGGAGGCCTTTAGAAAGGCCCTGAGGGGCTCTAGAAGGGTCTGGGGGCTATTAGAATCGTCCTGAGAGGGTCCAGAAGGGTCTGGGGGACATTTTAAAGGCCGTCAAGGGGAATTATAAGGGTCTCGTGGCCTTTAGAAAGGCCCTGAGTGGCATTACAAGGGCCTGGGGTCATATAGATAGGCCCTGAGAGGTTCTAGAAGTGTCTGGGGTACTTTAGAAAGGCCCTGAGGGGCATTAGAAGGGTCTGGGGGCCTTTAGAATGGTCCTGAGGGGGTCTAGAAGGGTCTGGAGGCATTTAAAACTGTCCTGAGAGGCTCTAGAAGGGTCTGGGTGCCTTTATAAGGGTCCTGAGGGGCATTAGAAGGGTCTGGGTGCCCTTATAAAAGGCCTGAGGGGAATTAGCAGGGTCTGGGGGATTTTAGAAGGGTCCTGAGGGGCTCTATAAGGGTCTGGGTGCCTTTAGAAGGGTCTTCACGGGCTCTAGAGGGGTCTGGGGACCTTTAGAAAGGCCCTGTGGGGCATTAGAAGGGTCTGGGGGCCTTTAGAATGCTCCTGAGGGGCAGTAGAATGGTCTGGGGACCTTTATAAGGGTCCTGACGGGCTCTAGAAGGGTCTGGGGACCTTTATAAGGGTCCTGACGGACTCTAGAAGGGTCTGAGGGCCTTTAGAAAGGTCCTGAGGGGCATTAGAAGGGTCTTGTGGCTTTCATAAGGGTCCTGAAAGGCATTAGAAGGGTCTGGGAGCTTTTAGATGGGTCCTGAGGCAACCTAGAAGGGTCTAGGGGCCTTTACATGGGTCTTGAGTGTCATTAGAAGGGTGTGGAGGCCTTTAGAAAGGCCCTGAAAAGCATTAGAAGGGTCTGGGAGCCTTTAGAAATGACCTGAGGGGCATTAGAAGGGTATGGGGGCCTTTAGAAAGGCCCTGAGGGGCATTAGAAGGGTCTGGGGGCCTTTAGAAGGGTCCTGAGGGGCATTAGAAGGGTCTGGGGGCCTTTAGAATGGTCCTGAGGGGGTCTAGAAGGGTCTGGAGGCATTTAAAACTGTCCTGAGAGGCTCTAGAAGGGTCTGGGTGCCTTTATAAGGGTCCTGAGGGGCATTAGAAGGGTCTGGGTGCCCTTATAAAAGCCCTAAGGGGAACTAGCAGGGTCTGCGGGACTTTAGAAGGGTCCTGAGGGGCTCTATAAGGGTCTGGGTGCCTTTAGAAGGGTCTTCAGGGGCTCTAGAAGGGTCTGGGGACCTTTAGAAAGGCCCTGTGGGGCATTAGAAGGGTCTGGGGGCCTTTACAATGCTCCTGAGGGGCAGTAGAAGGGTCTGGGTACGTTTATAAAGGCCCTGACGGGCATTAGAATGGTCTGCGAGATTTAGAAGTGTCCTGAGAGGCTCTAGAATGTTCTGGGGGCCTTTATAAGGGTCCTGACGGGCTCTAGAAGGGTCTGGGAACCTTTATAAATGCCCTTAAAGGCATTAGAAGGGTCTGAGGGCCTTTAGAAAGGTCCTGAGGGGCATTAGAAGGGTCTTGTGGCCTTGATAAGGGTCCTGAAAGGCATTAGATGGCTCTGGGGGCTTTTAGATGGGTCCTGAGGCAATCTAGAATGGTCTAGGGGCCTTTACATGGGTCTTGAGGGTCATTAGAAGGGTGTGGAGGCCTTTAGAAAGGCCCTAAAAGGCATTAGAAGGGTCTGGGTTCTTTTAGATGGGTCCTGAGGCAATCTAGAAGGGTCTGGGGGCCTTTAAATGGGTCTTGAGGGTCATTAGAATGGTGTGGAGGCCTTTAGAAAGGCCCTGAAGGGCTCTATAAGGGTCTTGGGGCCTTTAGAAGGGACTTCAGGGGCTCTAGAAGGGTCTGGGGACCTTTAGAAAGGCCCTGTGGGGCATTAGAAGGGTCTGGGGGCCTTTAGAATGCTCCTGAGGGGCAGTAGAAGGGTCTTGTGGCCTTGATAAGGGTCCTGAAAGGCATTAGAAGGGTCTGGGGGCTTTTAGATGGGTCCTGAGGCAATCTAGAAGGGTCTAGGGGCCTTTACATGCGTCTTGAGGGTCATTAGAAGGGTGTGGAGGCCTTTAGAAAGGCCCTGAGGGGCTCTAGAAGGGTCTGGGGGCTATTAGAAGCGTCCTGA
The DNA here is from genome assembly GCA_033558105.1 of Coccyzus lansbergi. NCBI lineage: Eukaryota > Metazoa > Chordata > Aves > Cuculiformes > Coccyzidae > Coccyzus > Coccyzus lansbergi. The sequence continues at coordinate 854,649 of JAUMJK010000895.1, forward strand.
GTGGGTCCGGAAGGGTCTGGGGGCCTTTTTAAAGGCCCTCAGGGGGATTATAAGGGTCTCGCGGCCTTTAAAAAGGCCCTGAGTGGCATTTCAAGGGCCTGGGGTCATATAGAAAGGCCCTGAGGGGCATTAGAAGGGTCTGGGGGCCTTTAGAATGGTCCTGAGGGGGTCTAGAAGGGTCTGGAGGCATTTAAAACTGTCCTGAGAGGCTCTAGAAGGGTCTGGGTGCCTTTATAAGGGTCCTTACGGGCATTAGAAGGGTGTGGGTGCCCTTATAAAAGCCCTGATGGGAATTAGCAGGGTCTGGGGGACTTTAGAAGGGTCCTGAGGGGCTCTATAAGGGTCTGGGGGCCTTTAGAAGGGTCTTCAGGGGCTCTAGAAGGTTCTGGGGACCATTAGAAAGGCCCTGTGGGGCATTAGAAGGGTCTGGAGGCCTTTAGAATACTCCTGAGGGGCAGTAGAAGGGTCTGGGGACCTTTATAAGTGTCCTGACGGGCTCTAGAAGGGTCTGGGAACCTTTATAAATGCCCTGAGGGGCATTAGAAGGGTCTGAGGGCCTTTAGAAAGGTCCTGAGGGGCATTAGAAGGGTCTTGTGGCCTTGATAAGGGTCCTGAAAGGCATTAGAAGGGTCTGGGGGCTTTTAGATGGGTCCTGAGGCAATCTAGAAGGGTCTAGGGGCCTTTACATGGGTCTTGAGGGTCATTAGAAGGGTGTGGAGGCCATTAGAAAAGCCCTGAGGGGCTCTAGAAGGGTCTGGGGGCTATTAGAAGCGTCCTGAGGGGCTCTAGAAGGGTCTGGGGGCCTTTTTAAAGGCCCTCAGGGGGATTATAAGGGTCTCGCGGCCTTTAGAAAGGCCCTGAGTGGCATTAGAAGGATCTGGGTGCCTTTAGAAATGACCTGAGGGGCATTAGAAGGGTATGGGGGCCTTTAGAAAGGCCCTGTGGGGCATTAGAAGGGTCTGGGGGCCTGTAGAATGGTCCTGAGGGGGTCTAGAAGGGTCTGGAGGCATTTAAAACTGTCCTGAGAGGCTCTAGAAGGGTCTGGGTGCCTTTATAAGGGTCCAGAGGGGCATTATAAGGGTCTGGGTGCCCTTATAAAAGCCCTGAGGGGAATTAGCAGGGTCTGGGGGACTTTAGAAGGGTCCTGAGGGGCTCTATAAGGGTCTGGGGGCCTTTAGAAGGGTCTTCAGGGGCTCTAGAAGGGTCTGGGGACCTTTAGAAAGGCCCTGACGGGCATTAGAAGGGTCTGAGGGCCTTTAGAATGCTCCTGAGGGGCAGTAGAAGGGTCTGGGGACCTTTATAAGTGTCCTGACGGGATCTAGAAGGGTCTGGGAACCTTTATAAATGCCCTGAGGGGCATTAGAATGGTCTGAGGGCCTTTAGAAAGGTCCTGAGGGGCATTAGAAGGGTCTTGTGGCCTTGATAAGGGTCCTGAAAGGCATTAGAAGGGTCTGGGGGCTTTTAGATGGGTCCTGATGCAATCTAGAAGGGTCTAGGGGCCTTTACATGGGTCTTGATGGTCATTAGAAGGGTGTGGAGGCCTTTAGAAAGGCCCTGAAAGGCTTTAGAAGGGTCTGGGGGCTTTTAGATGGGTCCTGAGGCAATCTAGATGGGTCTAGGGGCCTTTACATGGGTCTTGAGGGTCATTAGAAGGGTGTGGAGGCCTTTAGAAAGGCCCTGAGGGGCTCTAGAAGGGTCTGGGGGCTATTAGAATCGTCCTGAGAGGGTCCAGAAGGGTCTGGGGGACATTTTAAAGGCCGTCAAGGGGAATTATAAGGGTCTCGTGGCCTTTAGAAAGGCCCTGAGTGGCATTACAAGGGCCTGGGGTCATATAGATAGGCCCTGAGAGGTTCTAGAAGTGTCTGGGGTACTTTAGAAAGGCCCTGAGGGGCATTAGAAGGGTCTGGGGGCCTTTAGAATGGTCCTGAGGGGGTCTAGAAGGGTCTGGAGGCATTTAAAACTGTCCTGAGAGGCTCTAGAAGGGTCTGGGTGCCTATATAAGGGTCCTGAGGGGCATTAGAAGGGTCTGGGTGCCCTTATAAAAGGCCTGAGGGGAATTAGCAGGGTCTGGGGGACTTTAGAAGGGTCCTGAGGGGCTCTATAAGGGTCTGGGGGCCTTTAGAAGGGTCTTCAGGGGCTCTAGAGGGGTCTGGAGACCTTTAGAAAGGCCCTGTGGGGCATTAGAAGGGTCTGGGGGCCTTTAGAATGCTCCTGAGGGGCAGTAGAATGGTCTGGGGACCTTTATAAGGGTCCTGACGGGCTCTAGAAGGGTCTGGGGACCTTTATAAGGGTCCTGACGGGCTCTAGAAGGGTCTGAGGGCCTTTAGAAAGGTCCTGAGGGGCATTAGAAGGGTCTTGTGGCGTTCATAAGGGTCCTGAAAGGCATTAGAAGGGTCTGGGAGCTTTTAGATGGGTCCTGAGGCAACCTAGAAGGGTCTAGGGGCCTTTACATGGGTCTTGAGTGTCATTAGAAGGGTGTGGAGGCCTTTAGAAAGGCCCTGAAAAGCATTAGTAGGGTCTGGGAGCCTTTAGAAATGACCTGAGGGGCATTAGAAGGGTATGGGTGCCTTTAGAAAGGCCCTGAGGGGCATTAGAAGGGTCTGGGGGCCTTTAGAAGGGTCCTGAGGGGCATTAGAAGGGTCTGGGGGCCTTTAGAATGGTCCTGAGGGGGTCTAGAAGGGTCTGGAGGCATTTAAAACTGTCCTGAGAGGCTCTAGAAGGGTCTGGGTGCCTTTATAAGGGTCCTGAGGGGTATTAGAAGGGTCTGGGTGCCCTTATAAAAGCCCTAAGGGGAATTAGCAGGGTCTGCGGGCCTTTAGAAGGGTCCTGAGGGGCTCTATAAGGGTCTGGCTGCCTTTAGAAGGGTCTTCAGGGGCTCTAGAAGGGTCTGGGGACCTTTAGAAAGGCCCTGTGGGGCATTAGAAGGGTCTGGGGGCCTTTAGAATGCTCCTGAGGGGCAGTAGAAGGGTCTGGGGACGTTTATAAAGGCCCTGACGGGCATTAGAATGGTCTGCGAGATTTAGAAGTGTCCTGAGAGGCTCTAGAATGTTCTGGGGGCCTTTATAAGGGTCCTGACGTGCTCTAGAAGGGTCTGGGAACCTTTATAAATGCCCTTAAAGGCATTAGAAGGGTCTGAGGGCCTTTAGAAAGGTCCTGAGGGGCATTAGAAGGGTGTGGGGGCCTTGATAAGGGTCCTGAAAGGCATTAGAAGGCTCTGGGGGCTTTTAGATGGGTCCTGAGGCAATCTAGAATGGTCTAGGGGCCTTTACATGGGTCTTGAGGGTCATTAGAAGGGTGTGGAGGCCTTTAGAAAGGCCCTGAAAGGCTCTATAAGGGTCTTGGGGCCTTTAGAAGGGACTTCAGGGGCTCTAGAAGGGTCTGGGGACCTTTAGAAAGGCCCTGTGGGGCATTAGAAGGGTCTGGGGGCCTTTAGAATGCTCCTGAGGGGCAGTAGAAGGGTCTTCTGGCCTTGATAAGGGTCCTGAAAGGCATTAGAAGGGTCTGGGGGCTTTTAGATGGGTCCTGAGGCAATCTAGAAGGGTCTAGGGGCCTTTACATGCGTCTTGAGGGTCATTAGAAGGGTGTGGAGGCCTTTAGAAAGGCCCTGAGGGGCTCTAGAAGGGTCTGGGGGCTATTAGAAGCGTCCTGAGTGGGTCCAGAAGCGTCTGGGGGCCTTTTTAAAGGCCCTCAGGGGGATTATAAGGGTCTCGCGGCCTTTAAAAAGGTCCTGAGTGGCATTTCAAGGGCCTGGGGTCATATAGAAAGGCCCTGAGGGGCATTAGAAGGGTCTGGGGGCCTTTAGAATGGTCCTGAGGGGGTCTAGAACGGTCTGGAGGCATTTAAAACTGTCCTGAGAGGCTCTAGAAGGGTCTGGGTGCCTTTATAAGGGTCCTTACGGGCATTAGAAGGGTCTGGGTGCCCTTATAAAAGCCCTGAGGAGTATTAGCAGGGTCTGGGGGACATTAGAAGGGTACTTAGGGGCTCTATAAGGGTCTGGGGGCCTTTAGAAGGGTCTTGAGGGGCTCTAGAAGGGTCTGGGGACCTTTAGAAAGGCCCTGTGTGGCATTAGAAGGGTCTGTGGGCCTTTACATGGGTCTTCAGGGGCTCTAGAAGGGTCTGGGGACCTTTAGAAAGGACCTGTGGGGCATTAGAAGGGTCTGAGGGCCTTTAGAATGCTCCTGAGGTGCAGTAGAAGGGTCTGGGGACCTTTATAAGTGTCCTGACGGGCTCTAGAAGGGTCTGGGAACCTTTATAAATGCCCTGAGGGGCATTAGAATGGTCTGAGGGCGTTTAGAAAGGTCCTGAGGGGCATTAGAAGGGTCTTGTGGCCTTCATAAGGGTCCTGGAAGGCATTAGAAGGGTCTGGGGGCTTTTAGATGGGTCCTGAGGCAATCTAGAAGGGTCTAGGGGCCTTTACATGGGTCTTGAGGGTCATTAGAAGGGTGTGGAGGCCTTTAGAAAGGCTCTGAAAGGAATTAGAAGGGTCTGGGGGCTTTTAGATGGGTCCTGAGGCAATCTAGAAGGGTCTGGGGGCCTTTACATGGGTCCTGAGCATCATTAGAAGGGTGTGGAGGCCTTTAGAAAGGCCCTGAGGGGCTCTAGAAGGGTCTGGGGGCCTTTAGAAGGGTCTTCAGGGGCTCTAGAAGGGTCTGGGGACCTTTAGAAAGGCCCTGTGGGGCATTAGAAGGGTCTGGGGGCCTTTAGAATGCTCCTGAGGGGCAGTAGAAGGGTCTGGGGACCTTTAGAAAGGCCCTGTGGGGCATTAGAAGGGTCTGGGGGCCTTTAGAATGCTCCTGAGGGGCAGTAGAAGGGTCTGGGAACCTTTATAAACGCCCTGAGCGGCATTAGAATGGTCTGCGGGCCTTTAGAAGTGTTCTGAGGGGCTCTAGAATGGTCTGGGGGCCTTTATAAGGGTCCTGACAGGCTCTAGAAGGGTCTGGGAACCTTTACAAATGACCTGAGGGGCATTAGAAGGGTCTGAGGGCCTTTAGAAAGCTCCTGAGGGGCATTAGAAGGGTCTTGTGGCCTTCATAAGGGTCCTTATAAAAGCCCTGATGGGAATTAGCAGGGTCTGGGGGACTTTAGAAGGGTCCTGAGGGGCTCTATAAGGGTCTGGGGGCCTTTAGAAGGGTCTTCAGGGGCTCTAGAAGGGTCTGGGGACCATTAGAAAGGCCCTGTGGGGCATTAGAAGGGTCTGGAGGCCTTTAGAACACTCCTGAGGGGCAGTAGAAGGGTCTGGGGACCTTTATAAGTGTCCTGACGGGCTCTAGAAGGGTCTGGGAACCTTTATAAATGCCCTGAGGGGCATTAGAAGGGTCTGAGGGCCTTTAGAAAGGTCCTGAGGGGCATTAGAAGGGTCTTGTGGCCTTGATAAGGGTCCTGAAAGGCATTAGAAGGGTCTGGGGGCTTTTAGATGGGTTCTGAGGCAATCTAGAAGGGTCTAGGGGCCTTTACATGGGTCTTGAGGGTCATTAGAAGGGTGTGGAGGCCTTTAGAAAGGCCCTGAAAGGCATTAGAAGGGTCTGGGGGCTTTTAGATGGGTCCTGAGGCAATCTAGAAGGGTCTGGGGGCCTTTACATGGGTCTTGAGGGTCATTAGAAGGGTGTGGAGGCCTTTAGAAAGGCCCTGAGGGGCTCTAGAAGGGTCTGGGGGCTATTAGAAGCGTCCTGAGGGGGTCTAGAAGGGTCTGGGGGCCTTTTTAAAGGCCCTCAGGGGGATTATAAGGGTCTCGCGGCCTTTAGAAAGGCCCTGAGTGGCATTAGAAGGGTTTGGGTGCCTTTAGAAATGACCTGAGGGGCTCTAGAAGGGTATGGGGGCCTTTAGAAAGGCCCTGATGGGCATTAGAAGGGTCTGGGGGCCTTTAGAATGGTCCTGAGGGGGTCTAGAAGGGTCTGGAGGCATTTAAAACTGTCCTGAGAGGCTCTAGAAGGGTCTGGGTGCCTTTATAAGGGTCCTGAGGGGCATTAGAAGGGTCTGGGTGCCCTTATAAAAGCACTGAAAGGAATTAGCAGGGTCTGGGGGCCTTTAGAAGGGTCCTGAGGGGCTCTATAAGGGTCTGGGGGCCTTTAGAAGGGTCTTCAGGGGCTCTAGAAGGGTCTGGGGACCTTTAGATAGGCCCTGTGGGGCATTAGAAGGGTCTGGGGGCCTTTAGAATGCTCCTGAGGGGCAGTAGAAGGGTCTGGGGACCTTTATAATGCCCTGACGGGCATTAGAATGGTCTGCGGGCCTTTAGAAGTGTCCTGAAAGGCTCTAGAATGGTCTGGGGGCCTTTATAAGGGTCCTGACATGCTCTAGAACGGTCTCGGAGCCTTTATATATGCCCTAAGGGGCATTAGAAGGGTCTGAGGGCCTTTAGAAAAGTCCTGAGGGGCTCTATAAGGGTCTGGGGACCTTTAGAAAGGCCCTGTGGGGCATTAGAAGGCTCTGGGGGCCTTTAGAATGCTCCTGAGGGGCAGTAGAAGGGTCTGGGGGCTTTTAGATGGGTCCTGAGGCAATCTAGAAGGGTCTAAGGGCCTTTACATGGGTCTTGAGGGTCATTAGAAGGGTGTGGATGCCTTTAGAAAGGCGCTGAGGGGCTCTAGAAGGGTCTGGGGGCTATTAGAAGCGTCCTGAGGGGGTCCAGAAGGGTCTGGGGGCCTTTTTAAAGGCCCTCAGGGGGATTATAAGGGTCTCGCGGCTTTTAGAAAGGCCCTGAGTGGCATTACAAGGGTCTGGGGTCATATAGAAAGGCCCTCAGAGGTTCTAGAAGTGTCTGGGGTACTTTAGAAATGCCCTGAGGGGCATTAGAAGGGTCTGGGGGCCTTTAGAATGGTCCTGAGGGGTTCTAGAAGGGTCTGGAGGCATTTAAAACTGTCCTGAGGGGCTTTAGAAGGGTCTGGGTGCCCTTATAAAAGCCCTGAGGGGAATTAGCAGGGTCTGGGGGACTTTATAAGGGTCCTGAGGGGCTCTATAATGGTCTTGGGGCCTTTAGAAGGGTCTTCAGTGGCTCTAGAAGGGTCTGGGGACCTTTAGAAAGGCCCTGTGGGGCATTAGAAGGGTCTGGGGGCCTTTAGAATGCTCCTGAGGGGCAGTAGAACGGTCTGGGGACCTTTATAAATGCCCTGAGTGGCATTAGAAGGGTCTGAGGGCCTTTAGAAACGTCCTGAGGGGCATTAGATGGGTCTTGTGGCCTTCATAAGGGTCCTGAAAGGCATTAGAAGGGTCTGGGGTCTTTTAGATTGGACCTGAGGCAATCTAGAAGGGTCTAGGGGCCTTTACATGGGTCTTGAGGGTCATTAGAAAGGTGTGGAGGCCTTTAGAAAGGCCCTGAAAGGCATTAGAAGGGTCTGGGGACATTTACATGGGTCTTGAGGGTCATTAGAAGGGTGTGGAGGCCATTAGAAAAGCCCTGAGGGGCTCTAGAAGGGTCTGGGGGCTATTAGAAGCGTCCTGAGGGGCTCTAGAAGGGCCTGGGGGCCTTTTTAAAGGCCCTCAGGGGGATTATAAGGGTCTCGCGGCCTTTAGAAAGGCCCTGAGTGGCATTAGAAGGGTTTGGGTGCCTTTAGAAATGACCTGAGGGGCATTAGAAGGGTATGGGGGCCTTTAGAAAGGCCCAGATGGGCATTAGAAGGGTCTGGGGGCCTGTAGAATGGTCCTGAGGGGGTCTAGAAGGGTCTGGAGGCATTTAAAACTGTCCTGAGAGGCTCTAGAAGGGTCTGGGTGCCTTTATAAGGGTCCTGAGGGGCATTAGAAGGGTCTGGGTGCCCTTATAAAAGCCCTGAGGGGAATTAGCAGGGTCTGGGGGACTTTAGAAGGGTCCTGAGGGGCTCTATAAGGGTCTGGGGGCCTTTAGAAGGGTCTTGACGGGCTCTAGAAGGGTATGGGGACCTTTTGAAAGGCCCTGTGGGGCATTAGAAGGGTCTGGGGGCCTTTAGAAGGGTCTTCAGGGGCTCTAGAAGGGTCTGGGGACCTTTAGAAAGGCCCTGACGGGCATTAGAAGGGTCTGAGGGCCTTTAGAATGCTCCTGAGGGGCAGTAGAAGGGTCTGGGGACCTTTATAAGTGTCCTGACGGGATCTAGAAGGGTCTGGGAACCTTTATAAATGCCCTGAGGGGCATTAGAATGGTCTGAGGGCCTTTAGAAAGGTCCTGAGGGGCATTAGAAGGGTCTTGTGGCCTTCATAAGGGTCCTGAAAGGCATTAGAAGGGTCTGGGGGCTTTTAGATGGGTCCTGAGGCAATCTAGAAAGGTCTAGGGGCCTTTACATGGGTCTTGATGGTCATTAGAAGGGTGTGGAGGCCTTTAGAAAGGCCCTGAAAGGCATTAGAAGGGTCTGGGGGCTTTTAGATGGGTCCTGAGGCAATCTAGAAGGGTCTGGGGGCCTTTACATGGGTCTTGAGGGTCATTAGAAGGGTGTGGAGGCCTTTAGAAAGGCCCTGAGGGGCTCTAGAAGGGTCTGGGGGCTATTAGAATCGTCCTGAGAGGGTCCAGGAGGGTCTGGGGGACATTTTAAAGGCAGTCAAGGGGAATTATAAGGGTCTCGTGGCCTTTAGAAAGGCCCTGAGTGGCATTACAAGGGCCTGGGGTCATATAGATAGGCCCTGAGAGGTTCTAGAAGTGTCTGGGGTACTTTAGAAAGGCCCTGAGGGGCATTAGAAGGGTCTGGGGGCCTTTAGAATGGTCCTGAGGGGGTCTAGAAGGGTCTGGAGGCATTTAAAACTGTCCTGAGAGGCTCTAGAAGGGTCTGGGTGCCTTTATAAGGGTCCTGAGGGGCATTAGAAGGGTCTGGGTGCCCTTATAAAAGGCCTGAGGGGAATTAGCAGGGTCTGGGGGACTTTAGAAGGGTCCTGAGGGGCTCTATAAGGGTCTGGGGGCCTTTAGAAGGGTCTTCAGGGGCTCTAGAGGGGTCTGGGGACCTTTAGAAAGGCCCTGTGGGGCATTAGAAGGGTCTGGGGGCCTTTAGAATGCTCCTGAGGGGCAGTAGAATGGTCTGGGGACCTTTATAAGGGTCCTGACGGGCTCTAGAAGGGTCTGGGGACCTTTATAAGGGTCCTGACGGGCTCTAGAAGGGTCTGAGGGCCTTTAGAAAGGTCCTGAGGGGCATTAGAAGGGTCTTGTGGCGTTCATAAGGGTCCTGAAAGGCATTAGAAGGGTCTGGGAGCTTTTAGATGGGTCCTGAGGAAACCTAGAAGGGTCTAGGGGCCTTTACATGGGTCTTGAGTGTCATTAGAAGGGTGTGGAGGCCTTTAGAAAGGCCCTGAAAAGCATTAGAAGGGTCTGGGAGCCTTTAGAAATGACCTGAGGGGCATTAGAAGGGTATGGGGGCCTTTAGAAAGGCCCTGAGGGGCATTAGAAGGGTCTGGGGGCCTTTAGAAGGGTCCTGAGGGGCATTAGAAGGGTCTGGGGGCCTTTAGAAGGGTCCTGAGGGGGTCTAGAAGGGTCTGGAGGCATTTAAAACTGTCCTGAGAGGCTTTAGAAGGGTCTGGGTGCCTTTATAAGGGTCCTGAGGGGCATTAGAACGGTCTGGGTGCCATTATAAAAGCACTGAAAGGAATTAGCAGGGTCTTGGGACCTTTAGAAGGGTCCTGAGGGGCTCTATAAGGGTCTGGGGGCCTTTAGAAGGGTCTTGAGGGGCTCTAGAAGGGTCTGGGGACCTTTAGAAAGGCCCTGTGTGGCATTAGAAGGGTCTGGGGGCCTTTAGAAGGGTCTTCAGGGGCTCTAGAAGGGTCTGGGGGCCTTTATAAGGGTCCTGACATGCTCTAGAAGAGTCTGGGAACCTTTATAAATGCCCTAAGGGGCATTAGAAGGGTCTGAGGGCCTTTAGAAAAGTCCTGAGGGGCATTAGAAGGGTCTGGGGGCCTTTAGAATGGTCCTGAGGGGGTCTAGAAGGGTCTGGAGGCATTTAAAACTGTCCTGAGAGTCTCTAGAAGGGTCTGGGTGCCTTTATAAGGGTCCTGAGGGGCATTAGAAGGGTCTGGGTGCCCTTATAAAAGCCCTGAGGAGAATTAGCAGGGTCTGGGGGCCTTTAGAAGGGTCCTTAGGGGCTCTATAATGGTCTGGGGGCCTTTAGAAGGGTCTTGAGGGGCTCTAGAAGGGTCTGGGGACCTTTAGAAAGGCCCTGTGGGGCATTAGAAGGGTCTGAGGGCCTTTATAATGCTCCTTAGGGGCAGTAGAAGGGTCTGGGGACCTTTATAAGTGTCCTGACGTGCTCTAGAAGGGTCTGGGAACCTTTATAAATGCCCTGAGGTGCATTAGAAGGGTCTGAGGGCCTTTAGAAAGGTCCTGAGGGGCATTAGAAGGGTCTTGTGGCCTTCATAAGGGTCCTGAAAGGCATTAGAAGGGTCTGGGGGCTTTTAGATGGGTCCTGAGGCAATCTAGAAGGGTCTAGGGGCCTTTACATGGGTCTTGAGGGTCATTAGAAGGGTGTGGAGGCCTTTAGAAAGGCCCTGAAAGGCATTAGAAGGGTCTGGGGGCTTTTTGATGGGTCCTCAGGCAATCTAGAAGGGTCTGGGGGCCTTTACATGGCTCTTGAGGGTCATTAGAAGGGTGTGGAGGCCTTTAGAAAGGACCTGAGGGGCTCTAGAAGGGTCTGGGGGCTATTAGAAGCGTCCTGAGGGGGTCCAGAATGGTCTGGGGGCCTTTAGAAATGACCTGAGGGGCATTAGAAGGGTATGGGGGCCTTTAGAAAGGCCCTGAGGCGCATTAGAAGGGTCTGGGGGCCTTTAGAATGGTCCTGAGGGGGTCTAGAAGGGTCTGGAGGCATTTAAAACTGTCCTGAGAGGCTCTAGAAGGGTCTGGGTGCCTTTATAAGGGTCCTGAGGGGCATTAGAAGGGTCTGGGTGCCCTTATGAAAGCCCTGAGAGGAATTAGCAGGGTCTGGGGGCCTTTAGAAGGGTCCTGAGGGGCTCTATAAGGGTCTCGGGGCCTGTAGAAGGGTCTTAAGGGGCTCTAGAAGGGTCTGGGGACCTTTAGAAAGGCCCTGTGGGGCATTAGAAGGGTCTGGGGGCCTTTAGAATGCTCCTGAGGGGCAGTAGAAGGGTCTGGGGACCTTTATAAATGCCCTGAGGGGCATTAGAAGGGTCTGAGGGCCTTTAGAAAGGTCCTGAGGGGCATTAGAAGGGTCTTGTGGCATTCATAAGGGTCCTGAAAGGCATTAGAAGGGTCTGGGGGCTTTTAGATGGGTCCTGAGGCAATCTAGAAGGGTCTAGGGGCCTTTACATGGGTCTTGAGGGTCATTAGAAGGGTGTGGAGGCCTTTAGAAAGGCGCTGAGGGGCTCTAGAAGGGTCTGGGGGCTATTAGAAGCGTCCTGAGGGGGTCCAGAAGGGTCTGGGGGCCTTTTTAAAGGCCCTCAGGGGTATTATAAGGGTCTCGCGGCTTTTAGAAAGGCCCTGAGTGGCATTACAAGTGTCTGGGGTCATATAGAAAGGCCCTCCGAGGTTCTAGAAGTGTCTGGGGTACTTTAGAAATGCCCTGAGGGGCATTAGAAGGGTCTGGGGGCCTTTAGAATGGTCCTGAGGGGTTCTAGAAGGGTCTGGAGGCATTTAAAACTGTCCTGAGAGGCTCTAGAAGGGTCTGGGTGCCTTTATAAGGGTCCTGAGGAGCTTTAGAAGGGTCTGGGTGCCCTTATAAAAGACCTGAGGGGAATTAGCAGGGTCTGGGGGACTTTAGAAGGGTCCTGAGGGGCTCTATAAGGGTCTGGGGGCCTTTAGAAGGGTCTTGAGGGGCTCTAGAAGGGTCTGGGGACCTTTAGAAAGGCCCTGTGGGGCATTAGAAGGGTCTGGGGGCCTTTAGAATGCTCCTGAGGGGCAGTAGAAGGTTCTGAGGACATTTATAAAGGCCCTGACGGGCATTAGAATGGTCTGTGGGCCTTTAGAAGTGTCCTGAGGGGCTCTAGAATGGTCTGGGGGCCTTTATAAGGGTCCTGACGGGCTCTAGAAGGGTCTGGGAACCTTTATAAATGCCCTGAGGGGCACTAGAAGGGTCTGAGGGCCTTTAGAAAGGTCCTGAGGGGCATTAGAAGGGTCTTGTGGCCTTCATAATGGTCCTGAAATGCATTAGAAGGGTCTGGGGGCTTTTAGATGGGTCCTGAGGCAATCTAGAAGGGTCTGGGGGCCTTTACATGGGTCTTGAGGGTCATTAGAAGGGTGTGGAGGCCTTTAGAAAGGCCCTGAAATGCATTAGAAGCGTCTGGGGGCTATTAGAAGCATCCTGAGGGGGTCCCGGAGGGTCTGGGGGCCTTTTTAAAGGCCCTCAGGGGGATTATAAGGGTCTCGCGGCCTTTAGAAAGGCCCTGAGTGGCATTAGAAGGGTCTGGGTGCCTTTAGAAATGTCCTGAGCGGGTCTAGAAGGGTCTGGGGGCCTTTAGAAAGGTCCTGAGGGGCATAAGAAGGGTCTGGAGGCCTTTAGAATGCTCCTGAGGGGCAGTAGAAGGGTCTGGGGACCTTTATAAGTGTCCTGACGGGCTCTAGAATGGTCTGGGAACCATTATAAATGCCCTGAGGGGCATTAGAAGGGTCTGAGGGCCTTTAGAAAGGTCCTGAGGGGGTCTAGAAGGGTCTGGAGGCATTTAAAACTGTCCTGAGAGGCTCTAGAAGGGTCTGGGTGCCTTTATAAGGGTCCTGAGGGGCATTAGAAGGGTCTGGGTGCCCTTATGAAAGCCCTGAGAGGAATTAGCAGGGTCTGGGGGCCTTTAGAAGGGTCCTGAGGGGCTCTATAAGGGTCTCGGGGCCTGTAGAAGGGTCTTAAGGGGCTCTAGAAGGGTCTGGGGACCTTTAGAAAGGCCCTGTGGGGCATTAGAAGGGTCTGGGGGCCTTTAGAATGCTCCTGAGGGGCAGTAGAAGGGTCTGGGGACCTTTATAAATGCCCTGAGGGGCATTAGAAGGGTCTGAGGGCCTTTAGAAAGGTCCTGAGGGGCATTAGAAGGGTCTTGTGGCATTCATAAGGGTCCTGAAAGGCATTAGAAGGGTCTGGGGGCTTTTAGATGGGTCCTCAGGCAATCTAGAAGGGTCTAGGGGCCTTTACATGGGTCTTGAGGGTCATTAGAAGGGTGTGGAGGCCTTTAGAAAGGCGCTGAGGGGCTCTAGAAGGGTCTGGGGGCTATTAGAAGCGTCCTGAGGGGGTCCAGAAGGGTCTGGGGGCCTTTTTAAAGGCCCTCAGGGGGATTATAAGGGTCTCGCGGCTTTTAGAAAGGCCCTGAGTGGCATTACAAGTGTCTGGGGTCATATAGAAAGGCCCTCCGAGGTTCTAGAAGTGTCTGGGGTACTTTAGAAATGCCCTGAGGGTCATTAGAAGGGTCTGGGGGCCTTTAGAATGGTCCTGAGGGGTTCTAGAAGGGTCTGGAGGCATTTAAAACTGTCCTGAGAGGCTCTAGAAGGGTCTGGGTGCCTTTATAAGGGTCCTGAGGAGCTTTAGAAGGGTCTGGGTGCCCTTATAAAAGACCTGAGGGGAATTAGCAGGGTCTGGGGGACTTTAGAAGGGTCCTGAGGGGCTCTATAAGGGTCTGGGGGCCTTTAGAAGGGTCTTGAGGGGCTCTAGAAGGGTCTGGGGACCTTTAGAAAGGCCCTGTGGGGCATTAGAAGGGTCTGGGGGCCTTTAGAATGCTCCTGAGGGGCAGTAGAAGGGTCTGGGGGCCTTTAGAAAGGCCCTCAGGGGGATTATAAGGGTCTCGCGGCCTTTAGAAAGGCCCTGAGTGGCATTAGAAGGGTCTGGGTGCCTTTAGAAACGTCCTGAGGGGCTCTAGAAGGGTCTGGGGGCCTTTAGAAGGGTCTTCATGGGCTCTAGAAGGGTCTGGGGACCTTGAGAAAGGCCCTGTGGGGTATTAGAAGGGTCTGGGGGCCTTTAGAATGCTCCTGAGGGGCAGTAGAATGGTCTGGGGGCCTTTAGAAAGGCCCTGACGGGCATTAGAATGGTCTGCGGGCCTTTAGAATTGTCCTGAGGTGCTCTAGAATGGTCTGGGGCCTTTATAAGGGTATTGACAGGCTCTAGAAGGGTCTGGGAACCTTTATAAATGCCCTGAGGGGCACTAGAAGGGTCTGTGGGCCTTTAGAAAGGTCCTGAGGGGCATTAGAAGGGTCTTGTGGCCTTCATAAGGGTCCTTAAATGCATTAGAAGGGTCTGGAGGCTTTTAGATGGGTCCTGAGGCAATCTAGAAGGGTCTGGGTGCCTTTACATGGGTCTTGAGGGTCATTAGAAGGTTGTGGAGGCCTTTAGAAAGGCCCTGAGGGGCTCTAAAAGGGTCTGGGGGCTATTAGAAGCGTCCTGAGGGGGTCCAGAAGGGTCTGGGTGCCTTTTTAAAGGACCTCAGGGGGATTATAAGGGTCTCGCGGCCTTTAGAAAGGCCCTGACAGGCAATAGAAGGGTCTCGGGTCATATAGAAAGGCCCTGATAGTTTCTAGAAGTGTCTGGCGTACTTTAGAAAGGCCTTGAGGGGCATTACAAGGGTCTGGGGGCCTTTAGAAGGGTCTTCAGGTGCTCTAGAAGGGTCTGGGGACCTTTAGAAAGGCCCTGAGGGGCTCTAGAAGGGTCTGGGGGCTATTAGAAGCGTCCTGAGGTGTTCCAGAAGGATCTGGAGGCCTTTTTAAAGCCCCTCAGGGGGATTATAAGGGTCTCGCGGCATTTAGAAAGGCCCTGAGTGGCATTAGAAGGGTCTGGGTGCCTTTAGAAATGTCCTGAGGGGCTCTAGAAGTGTCTGGGGGCCTTTAGAAATGTCCTGAGGGGCATTAGAAGGGTATGGGGGCCTTTAGAAAAGCCCTAAGGGGCATTACAAGGGTCTGGGGTCATATAGAAAGGCCCTGAGAGGTTCTAGAAGTGTCTGGGGTACTTTAGAAAGGCCCTGAGGGGCATTAGAAGGGTCTGGGGGCCTTTAGAAGGGCCCTGAGGGGCATTAGAAGGGTCTGAGGGCTTTTAGAAAGGTCCTGAGGGGCATTAGAAGGGTCTGAGGGCTTTTAGAAAGGTCCTGAGGGGCATTAGAAGGGTCTTGTGGCCTTCATAAGGGTCCTGAAAAGCATTAGAATGGTCTGGGGACTTTTAGATGGGTCCTGAGGCAATCTAGAAGGGTCTAGAGGCCTTTACATGGGTCTTGAGGGTCATTAGAATGGTGTGGAGGACTTTAGAAAGGCCCTTAGGGGCTCTAGAAGGGTCTGGGGGCTTTTAGATGGGTCCTGAGGCAATCTAGAAGGGTCTGGGGGCCTTTACATGGGTCTTGAGGGTCATTAGAAGGGTGTGGAGGCCTTTAGAAAGGCCCTTAGGGGCTCTAGAAGGGTCTGGGGGCTTTTAGATGGGTCCTGAGGCAATCTAGAAGGGTCTGGGGGCCTTTACATGGGTCTTGAGGGTCATTAGAAGGGTGTGGAGGCCTTTAGAAAGGCCCTGAGGGGCTCTAGAAGGGTCTGGGGGCTATTAGAAGCGTCCTGAGGGGGTCCAGAATGGTCTGGGGGCCTTTTTAAAGGCCTTCAGGGGGATTATAAGGGTCTCGCGGCCTTTAGAAAGGCCCTGAGTGGCATTAGAAGGGTCTGGGTGCCTTTAGAAATGTCCTGAGGGGCTCTAGAAGGTTCTGGGGGCCCTTAGAAATGTCCTGAGGGGCATTAGAAGGGTCTGGGTGCCCTTATAAAAGCCCTGAGGGGAATTAGCAGGGTCTGGGGGACTTTAGAAGGGTCCTGAGGGGCTCTATAAGGGTCTGGGGCCTTTAGAAGGGTCTTCAGGGGCTCTAGAAGGGTCTGGGGACCTTTAGAAAGGCCCTGTGGGGCATTAGAAGGGTCTGGGGGCCTTTAGAATGCTCCTGAGTGGCAGTAGAAGGGTCTGGAGACCTTTATAAAGGCCCTGACGGGCATTAGAACGGTCTGCGGGCCTTTAGAAGTGTCCTGAGGTGCTCTAGAATGGTCTGGGGGCCTTTATAAGGGTCCTGACAGGCTCTAGAAGGGTCTGGGAACCTTTATAAATGCCCTGAGGTGCACTAGAAGGGTCTGAGGGCCTTTAGAAAGGTCCTGAGGGGCATTAGAAGGGTCTTGTGGCCTTCATAAGGGTCCTGAAAGGCATTAGAACGGTCTGGGGGCCTTTACATGGGTCTTGAGGGTCATTAGAAGGGTGTGGAGGCATTTAGAAAGGGTCCTGAAAGGCATTAGAAGGGTCTGGGGGCTTTTAGATGGGTCCTGAGGCAATCTAGAAGGGTCTGGGGGCCTTTACATGGGTCTTGAGGGTCATTAGAAGGGTGTGGAGGCCTTTAGAAAGACCCTGAGGGGCTCTAGAAGGGTCTGGGGGCTATTAGAAGCGTCCTGAGGGGGTCCAGAAGGGTCTGGGGGCCTTTTTAAAGGTCCTCAGGGGGATTATAAGGGTCTCGCGGCCTTTAGAAAGGCCCTGAGTGGCATTAGAAGGGTCTGGGGTCATATAGAAAGGCCCTGAGAGGTTCTAGAAGTGTCTGGGGTACTTTGGAAAGGCCCTGAGGGGCATTAGAAGGGTCTGGGGGCCTTTAGAAGGGTCTTCAGGGGCTCTAGAATGGTCTGGGGACCTTTAGAAAGGCCCTGTGGGGCATTAGAAGGGTCTGGGGGCCTTTAGAATGCTCCTGAGTGGCAGTAGAAGGGTCTGGGGACCTTTAGAAAGGCCCTGACGGGCATTAGAATGGTCTGCGGGCCTTTAGAAGTGTCCTGAAAGGCTCTAGAATGGTCTGGGGGCCTTTATAAGGGTCCTGATGGGCTCTAGAAGGGTCTGGGGACCTTTATAAATGACCTGAGGGGCATTAGAAGGGTCTGAGGGCCTTTAGAAAGGTCCTGAGGGGCATTAGAAGGGTCTTGTGGCCTTCATAAGGGTCCTGAAAGGCATTAGAAGGGTCTGGGGGCTTTTAGATGGGTCCTGAGGCAATCTAGAAGGGTCTAGGGGCCTTTACATGGGTCTTGAGGGTCATTAGAAGGGTGTGGAGGCCTTTAGAAAGGACCTGAGGGGCTCTAGAAGGGTCTGGGGGCTATTAGAAGCGTCCTGAGGGGGTCCAGAATGGTCTGGGGGCCTTTAGAAATGACCTGAGGGGCATTAGAAGGGTATGGGGGCTTTTTGATGGGTCCTCAGGCAATCTAGAAGGGTCTGGGGGCCTTTATATGGGTCTTGAGGGTCATTAGAAGGGTGTGGAGGCCTTTAGAAAGGACCTGAGGGGCTCTAGAAGGGTCTGGGGGCTATTAGAAGCGTCCTGAGGGGGTCCAGAATGGTCTGGGGGCCTTTAGAAATGACCTGAGGGGCATTAGAAGGGTATGGGGGCCTTTAGAAAGGCCCTGAGGCGCATTAGAAGGGTCTGGGGGCCTTTAGAATGGTCCTGAGGGGGTCTAGAAGGGTCTGGAGGCATTTAAAACTGTCCTGAGAGGCTCTAGAAGGGTCTGGGTGCCTTTATAAGGGTCCTGAGGGGCATTAGAAGGGTCTGGGTGCCCTTATGAAAGCCCTGAGAGGAATTAGCAGGGTCTGGGGGCCTTTAGAAGGGTCCTGAGGGGCTCTATAAGGGTCTCGGGGCCTGTAGAAGGGTCTTAAGGGGCTCTAGAAGGGTCTGGGGACCTTTAGAAAGGCCCTGTGGGGCATTAGAAGGGTCTGGGGGCCTTTAGAATGCTCCTGAGGGGCAGTAGAAGGGTCTGGGGACCTTTATAAATGCCCTGAGGGGCATTAGAAGGGTCTGAGGGCCTTTAGAAAGGTCCTGAGGGGCATTAGAAGGGTCTTGTGGCATTCATAAGGGTCCTGAAAGGCATTAGAAGGGTCTGGGGGCTTTTAGATGGGTCCTGAGGCAATCTAGAAGGGTCTAGGGGCCTTTACATGGGTCTTGAGGGTCATTAGAAGGGTGTGGAGGCCTTTAGAAAGGCGCTGAGGGGCTCTAGAAGGGTCTGGGGGCTATTAGAAGCGTCCTGAGGGGGTCCAGAAGGGTCTGGGGGCCTTTTTAAAGGCCCTCAGGGGTATTATAAGGGTCTCGCGGCTTTTAGAAAGGCCCTGAGTGGCATTACAAGTGTCTGGGGTCATATAGAAAGGCCCTCCGAGGTTCTAGAAGTGTCTGGGGTACTTTAGAAATGCCCTGAGGGGCATTAGAAGGGTCTGGGGGCCTTTAGAATGGTCCTGAGGGGTTCTAGAAGGGTCTGGAGGCATTTAAAACTGTCCTGAGAGGCTCTAGAAGGGTCTGGGTGCCTTTATAAGGGTCCTGAGGAGCTTTAGAAGGGTCTGGGTGCCCTTATAAAAGACCTGAGGGGAATTAGCAGGGTCTGGGGGACTTTAGAAGGGTCCTGAGGGGCTCTATAAGGGTCTGGGGGCCTTTAGAAGGGTCTTGAGGGGCTCTAGAAGGGTCTGGGGACCTTTAGAAAGGCCCTGTGGGGCATTAGAAGGGTCTGGGGGCCTTTAGAATGCTCCTGAGGGGCAGTAGAAGGTTCTGAGGACATTTATAAAGGCCCTGACGGGCATTAGAATGGTCTGTGGGCCTTTAGAAGTGTCCTGAGGGGCTCTAGAATGGTCTGGGGGCCTTTATAAGGGTCCTGACGGGCTCTAGAAGGGTCTGGGAACCTTTATAAATGCCCTGAGGGGCATTAGAAGGGTCTGAGGGCCTTTAGAAAGGTCTTGTGGCCTTCATAATGGTCCTGAAATGCATTAGAAGGGTCTGGGGGCTTTTAGATGGGTCCTGAGGCAATCTAGAAGGGTCTGGGGGCCTTTACATGGGTCTTGAGGGTCATTAGAAGGGTGTGGAGGCCTTTAGAAAGGCCCTGAAATGCATTAGAAGGGTCTGGGGGCTATTAGAAGCATCCTGAGGGGGTCCCGGAGGGTCTGGGGGCCTTTTTAAAGGCCCTCAGGGGGATTATAAGGGTCTCGCGGCCTTTAGAAAGGCCCTGAGTGGCATTAGAAGGGTCTGGGTGCCTTTAGAAATGTCCTGAGCGGGTCTAGAAGGGTCTGGGGGCCTTTAGAAAGGTCCTGAGGGGCATAAGAAGGGTCTGGAGGCCTTTAGAATGCTCCTGAGGGGCAGTAGAAGGGTCTGGGGACCTTTATAAGTGTCCTGACGGGCTCTAGAATGGTCTGGGAACCATTATAAATGCCCTGAGGGGCATTAGAAGGGTCTGAGGGCCTTTAGAAAGGTCCTGAGGGGGTCTAGAAGGGTCTGGAGGCATTTAAAACTGTCCTGAGAGGCTCTAGAAGGGTCTGGGTGCCTTTATAAGGGTCCTGAGGGGCATTAGAAGGGTCTGGGTGCCCTTATGAAAGCCCTGAGAGGAATTAGCAGGGTCTGGGGGCCTTTAGAAGGGTCCTGAGGGGCTCTATAAGGGTCTCGGGGCCTGTAGAAGGGTCTTAAGGGGCTCTAGAAGGGTCTGGGGACCTTTAGAAAGGCCCTGTGGGGCATTAGAAGGGTCTGGGGGCCTTTAGAATGCTCCTGAGGGGCAGTAGAAGGGTCTGGGGACCTTTATAAATGCCCTGAGGGGCATTAGAAGGGTCTGAGGGCCTTTAGAAAGGTCCTGAGGGGCATTAGAAGGGTCTTGTGGCATTCATAAGGGTCCTGAAAGGCATTAGAAGGGTCTGGGGGCTTTTAGATGGGTCCTCAGGCAATCTAGAAGGGTCTGGGGGCCTTTACATGGGTCTTGAGGGTCATTAGAAGGGTGTGGAGGCCTTTAGAAAGGCGCTGAGGGGCTCTAGAAGGGTCTGGGGGCTATTAGAAGCGTCCTGAGGGGGTCCAGAAGGGTCTGGGGGCCTTTTTAAAGGCCCTCAGGGGGATTATAAGGGTCTCGCGGCTTTTAGAAAGGCCCTGAGTGGCATTACAAGTGTCTGGGGTCATATAGAAAGGCCCTCCGAGGTTCTAGAAGTGTCTGGGGTACTTTAGAAATGCCCTGAGGGGCATTAGAAGGGTCTGGGGGCCTTTAGAATGGTCCTGAGGGGTTCTAGAAGGGTCTGGAGGCATTTAAAACTGTCCTGAGAGGCTCTAGAAGGGTCTGGGTGCCTTTATAAGGGTCCTGAGGAGCTTTAGAAGGGTCTGGGTGCCCTTATAAAAGACCTGAGGGGAATTAGCAGGGTCTGGGGGACTTTAGAAGGGTCCTGAGGGGCTCTATAAGGGTCTGGGGGCTTTTAGAAGGGTCTTGAGGGGCTCTAGAAGGGTCTGGGGACCTTTAGAAAGGCCCTGTGGGGCATTAGAAGGGTCTGGGGGCCTTTAGAATGCTCCTGAGGGGCAGTAGAAGGGTCTGGGGGCCTTTAGAAAGGCCCTCAGGGGGATTATAAGGGTCTCGCGGCCTTTAGAAAGGCCCTGAGTAGCATTAGAAGGGTCTGGGTGCCTTTAGAAACGTCCTGAGGGGCTCTAGAAGGGTCTGGGGGCCTTTAGAAGGGTCTTCAGGGGCTCTAGAAGGGTCTGGGGACCTTGAGAAAGGCCCTGTGGGGTATTAGAAGGGTCTGGGGGCCTTTAGAATGCTCCTGAGGGGCAGTAGAAGGGTCTGGGGGCCTTTAGAAAGGCCCTGACGGGCATTAGAATGGTCTGCGGGCCTTTAGAATTGTCCTGAGGTGCTCTAGAATGGTCTGGGGCCTTTATAAGGGTATTGACAGGCTCTAGAAGGGTCTGGGAACCTTTATAAATGCCCTGAGGGGCACTAGAAGGGTCTGTGGGCCTTTAGAAAGGTCCTGAGGGGCATTAGAAGGGTTTTGTGGCCTTCATTAGGGTCCTTAAATGCATTAGAAGGGTCTGGAGGCTTTTAGATGGGTCCTGAGGCAATCTAGAAGGGTCTGGGTGCCTTTACATGGGTCTTGAGGGTCATTAGAAGGTTGTGGAGGCCTTTAGAAAGGCCCTGAGGGGCTCTAAAAGGGTCTGGGGGCTATTAGAAGCGTCCTGAGGGGGTCCAGAAGGGTCTGGGTGCCTTTTTAAAGGACCTCAGGGGGATTATAAGGGTCTCGCGGCCTTTAGAAAGGCCCTGACAGGCAATAGAAGGGTCTCGGGTCATATAGAAAGGCCCTGATAGTTTCTAGAAGTGTCTGGCGTACTTTAGAAAGGCCTTGAGGGGCATTACAAGGGTCTGGGGGCCTTTAGAAGGGTCTTCAGGTGCTCTAGAAGGGTCTGGGGACCTTTAGAAAGGCCCTGAGGGGCTCTAGAAGGGTCTGGGGGCTATTAGAAGCGTCCTGAGGTGTTCCAGAAGGATCTGGAGGCCTTTTTAAAGCCCCTCAGGGAGATTATAAGGGTCTCGCGGCATTTAGAAAGGCCCTGAGTGGCATTAGAAGGGTCTGGGTGCCTTTAGAAATGTCCTGAGGGGCTCTAGAAGTGTCTGGGGGCCTTTAGAAATGTCCTGAGGGGCATTAGAAGGGTATGGGGGCCTTTAGAAAAGCCCTAAGGGGCATTACAAGGGTCTGGGGTCATATAGAAAGGCCCTGAGAGGTTCTAGAAGTGTCTGGGGTACTTTAGAAAGGCCCTGAGGGGCATTAGAAGGGTCTGGGGGCCTTTAGAAGGGCCCTGAGGGGCATTAGAAGGGTCTGAGGGCTTTTAGAAAGGTCCTGAAGGGCATTAGAAGGGTCTGAGGGCTTTTAGAAAGGTCCTGAGGGGCATTAGAAGGGTCTTGTGGCCTTCATAAGGGTCCTGAAAAGCATTAGAATGGTCTGGGGACTTTTAGATGGGTCCTGAGGCAATCTAGAAGGGTCTAGAGGCCTTTACATGGGTCTTGAGGGTCATTAGAATGGTGTGGAGGACTTTAGAAAGGCCCTTAGGGGCTCTAGAAGGGTCTGGGGGCTTTTAGATGGGTCCTGAGGCAATCTAGAAGGGTCTGGGGGCCTTTACATGGGTCTTGAGGGTCATTAGAAGGGTGTGGAGGCCTTTAGAAAGGCCCTTAGGGGCTCTAGAAGGGTCTGGGGGCTTTTAGATGGGTCCTGAGGCAATCTAGAAGGGTCTGGGGGCCTTTACATGGGTCTTGAGGGTCATTAGAAGGGTGTGGAGGCCTTTAGAAAGACCCTGAGGGGCTCTAGAAGGGTCTGGGGGCTATTAGAAGCGTCCTGAGGGGGTCCAGAAGGGTCTGGGGGCCTTTTTAAAGGTCCTCAGGGGGATTATAAGGGTCTCGCGGCCTTTAGAAAGGCCCTGAGTGGCATTAGAAGGGTCTGGGGTCATATAGAAAGGCCCTGAGAGGTTCTAGAAGTGTCTGGGGTACTTTGGAAAGGCCCTGAGGGGCATTAGAAGGGTCTGGGGGCCTTTAGAAGGGTCTTCAGGGGCTCTAGAATGGTCTGGGGACCTTTAGAAAGGCCCTGTGGGGCATTAGAAGGGTCTGGGGGCCTTTAGAATGCTCCTGAGTGGCAGTAGAAGGGTCTGGGGACCTTTAGAAAGGCCCTGACGGGCATTAGAATGGTCTGCGGGCCTTTAGAAGTGTCCTGAAAGGCTCTAGAATGGTCTGGGGGCCTTTATAAGGGTCCTGATGGGCTCTAGAAGGGTCTGGGGACCTTTATAAATGACCTGAGGGGCATTAGAAGGGTCTGAGGGCCTTTAGAAAGGTCCTGAGGGGCATTAGAAGGGTCTTGTGGCCTTCATAAGGGTCCTGAAAGGCATTAGAAGGGTCTGGGGGCTTTTGGATGGGTCCTGAGGCAATCTAGAAGGGTCTGGGGGCCTTTACATGTGTTTTGAGGGTCATTAGAAGGGTGTGGAGGCATTTAGAAAGGCCCTGAAAGGCATTAGAAAGGTCTGGGGGCTTTTAGATGGGTCCTGAGGCAATCTAGAAGGGTCTGGGGGCATTTACATGTGTCTTGAGGGTCATTAGAAGGGTGTGGAGGCATTTAGAAAGGCCCTGAAAGGCATTAGAAGGGTCTGGGGGCTTTTAGATGGGTCCTGAGGCAATCTAGAAGGGTCTGGGGGCCTTTACATGGGTCTTGAGGGTCATTAGAAGGGTGTGGAGGCCTTTAGAAAGGCCCTGAGGGGCTCTAGAAGGGTCTGGGGGCTATTAGAGGCGTCCTGAGGGTGTCCAGAAGGGTCTGGGGGCCTTTTTAAAGGCCCTCAGGGGGATTATAAGGGTCTCGCGGCCTTTAGAAAGGCCCTGAGTGGCATTAGAAGGGTTTGGGTGCCTTTAGTAATGTCCTGAGGGGCTCTAGAAGGGTCTGGGGGCCTTTAGAAATGTCCTGAGGGGCATTAGAAGGGTCCGGGGGCCTTTAGAATGCTCCTGAGGGGCAGTAGAAGCGTCTTGGGACCTTTATAAAAGCCCTGACGGGCATTAGAATGGTCTGCGGGCCTTTAGAAGTGTCCTGAGGTGCTCTAGAAAGGTCTGGGGGCCTTTATAAGGGTCCTGACAGGCTCTAGAAGGGTCTGGGAACCTTTATAAATGCCCTGAGGGGCACTAAAATGGTCTGAGGGCCTTTAGAAAGGTCCTGAGGGGCATTAGAAGGGTCTTGTGTCCTTCATAAGGGTCCTGAAAGGCATTAGAAGGGTCTGCGGGCTTTTAGATGTGTCCTGAGGCAATCTAGAAGGGTCTAGGGGCCTTTACATGGGTCTTGCGGGTCACTAGAAGGTTGTGGAGGCCTTTAGAAAGGCCCTGAAATGCATTAGAAGGGTTTGGGGGCTTTTAGATGGGTCCTGAGGCAATCTAGAAGGGTCTAGGGGCCTTTACATGGGTCTTGAGGGTCATTAGAAGGTTGTGGAGGCCTTTAGAAAGGCCCTGAAAGGCATTAGAAGGGTCTGGGGGCTTTTAGATGGGTCCTGAGGCAACCTAGAAGGGTCTGGGGGCCTTTACATGGGTCTTGAGGGTCATTAGAAGGGTGTGGAGGCCTTTAGAAAGGCCCTGAGGGGCTCTAGAAGGGTCTGGGGGCTATTAGAAGCATCCTGAGGGGGTCCAGAAGGGCCTGGGGGCCTTTTTAAAGGCCCTCAGGGGGATTATAAGGGTCTCGCGGCCTTTAGAAAGGCCCTTAGTGGCATTACAAGGGTCTGGGTGCCTTTAGAAATGTCCTGAGGGGCTCTAGAAGTGTCTGGGGGGCTTTAGAAATGTCCTGAGGAGCATTAGAAGGGTCTGGGTGCCCTTATAAAAGCCCTGAGGGGAATTAGCAGGGTCTGGGGTACTTTAGAAAGGCCCTGAGGGGCATTAGAAGGGTCTGGGGGCCTTTAAAAGGGTCTTCAGGGGCTCTAGAATGGTCTGGGGACCTTTAGAAAGGCCCTGTGGGGCATTAGAAGGGTCTGGGGGCCTTTAGAATGCTCCTGAGTGGCAGTAGAAGGGTCTGGGGACCTTTTGAAAGGCCCTGACGGGCATTAGAATGGTCTCCAGGCCTTTAGAAGTGTCCTGAGGGGCTCTAGAATGGTCTGGGGGCCTTTATAAGGGTCCTGACGGGCTCTACAAGGGTCTGGGAACCTTTTTAAATGCCCTGAGGGGCATTAGAAGGGTCTGAGGGCCTTTAGAAAGGTCTTGAGGGGCATTAGAAGGGTCTTGTTACATTCATAAGGGTCCTGAAATTCATTAGAAGGGTCTGGGGGCTTTTAGATGGGTCCTGAGGCAATCTAGAAGGGTCTGGGGGCCTTTACATGGGTCTTGAGGGTCATTAGAAGGATGTGGAGGCCTATAGAAAGGCCCTGAAAGGCTCTAGAAGGGTCTGGGGGCTATTAGAATCGTCCTGAAAGGGTCCAGAAGGGTCTGGGGGCCTTTTTAAAGGCCCTCAGGGGGATTATAAGGGTCTCGCGGCCTTTAGAAAGGCCCTGAGTGACATTAGAAGGGTCTGGGTGCCTTTAGAAATGTCCTGAGGGGCTCTAGAAGGGTCTGGGGGCCTTTAGAAATGTCCTGAGGGGCATTAGAAGGGTATGGGGGACTTTAGAAAAGCCCTGAGGGGCATTACAAGGGTCTGGGGTCATATAGAAAGGCCCTGAGAGGTTCTAGAAGTGTCTGGGGTACTTTAGAAAGGCCCTGAGGGGCATTAGAAGGGTCTGGGGGCCTTTATAAGGGTCCTGACGGGCTCTAGAAGGGTCTGGGAACCTTTATAAATGCCCTGAGGGGCATTAGAAGGGTCTGAGGGCCTTTAGAAAGGTCCTGAGGGGCATTAGAAGGGTCTTGTGGCCTTCATAAGGGTCCTGAAAGGCATTGGAAGGGTCTGGGGGCTTTTAGATGGGTCCTGAGGCAATCTAGAAGGGTCTAGGGGCCTTTACATGGGTCTTGAGGGTCATTAGAAGGTTGTGGAGGCCTTTAGAAAGGCCCTGAAAGGCATTAGAAGGGTCTGGGGGCTTTTAGATGGGTCCTGAGGCAATCTAGAAGGGTCTGGGGGCCTTTACATGGGTCTTGAGGGTCATTAGAAGGGTGTGGAGGCCTTTAGAAAGGCCCTGAGGGGCTCTAGAAGGGTCTGGGGGCTATTAGAAGCGTCCTGAGGGGGTCCAGAAGGGTCTGGGGGCCTTTTTAAAGGCCCTCAGGGGGATTATAAGGGTCTCTCGGCCTTTAGAATGGCCCTGAGTGGCATTAGAAGGGTCTGGGTGCCTTTAGAAATGTCCTGAGAGGCTCTAGAAGGGTCTGGGGGCCTTTAGAAATGTCCTGAGGGGCATTAGAAGGGTATGGGGGACTTTGGAAAAGCCCTGATGGGCATTACAAGGGTCTGGGGTCATATTGAAAGGCCCTGAGAGGTTCTAGAAATGTCTGGGGTACTTTAGAAAGGCCCTGAGGGGCATTATAAGGGTCTAGGGGCCTTTAGAAGGGTCCTTAGGGGCATTATTAGGGTCTGAGTGCCTTTAGATAGGTCCTGAGGGGCATTAGAAGGGTCTTGTGTTCTTCATAAGGGTCCTGAAAGGCATTAGAAGGGTCTGGGGGCTTTTAGATGGGTCCTGAGGCAATCTGGAAGGGTCTAGAGGCCTTTACATTGGTCTTGAGGGTCATTAGAAGGGTGTGGAGGC
Organism: Coccyzus lansbergi; assembly: GCA_033558105.1. Classification (NCBI taxonomy): domain Eukaryota; kingdom Metazoa; phylum Chordata; class Aves; order Cuculiformes; family Coccyzidae; genus Coccyzus; species Coccyzus lansbergi. Next base: position 880,410 of record JAUMJK010000895.1, read on the forward strand.
CTTTAGAAAGGCTCTGAAAGGCATTAGAAGGGTCTGGGGGCTTTTAGATGGGTCCTGAGGCAATCTAGAAGGGTCTGGGGGCCTTTACATGGGTCTTGAGGGTCATTAGAAGGGTGTGGAGGCCTTTAGAAAGGCCCTGAGGGGCTCTAGAAGGGTCTGGGGGCTATTAGAAGCGTCCTGAGGGGGTCCAGAAGGGTCTGGGGGCCTTTTTAAAGGCCCTCAGGGGGATTATAAGGGTCTCGCGGCCCTTAGAAAGGCCCTGAGTGGCATTAGAAGGGTCTGGGTGCCTTTAGAAATGTCCTGAGGGGCTCTAGAATGTTCTGGGGGCCTTTAGAAATGTCCTGAGGGGCATTAGAAGGGTCTGGGTGCACTTATAAAAGCCCTGAGGGGAATTAGCAGGGTCTGGGGGACTTTAGATTGGTCCTGAGGGGCTCTATAAGGGTCTGGGGGCCTTTAGAAGGGTCTTGAGGGGCTCTAGAAGGGTCTGGGGACCTTTAGAAAGGCCCTGTGGGGCATTAGAAGGGTCTGGGGGCCTTTAGAATGCTCCTGAGGGGCAGTAGAAGGGTCTGGGGACCTTTAGAAAGGCCCTGACAGGCATTAGAATGGTCTGCAGGCCTTTAGAAGTGTTCTGAGGTGCTCTAGAGGGGTCTGGGGGCCTTTATAAGGGTCCTGACAGGCTCTAGAAGGGTCTGGGAACCTTTATAAATGCCCTGAGGGGCACTAGAAGGGTCTGAGGGCCTTTAGAAAGGTCCTGCGGGGCATTAGAAGGGTCTTGTGGCCTTTATAAGGGTCCTGAAAGACAGATACAGGCTGGAACTGCCCTGCCTGGCGCACGCTAGCTTGGGGCTGAAAATTAAACCCTTCTCCAAATCTGTAACGAGGCAAACTCTCCCCGCGCAACCTTCTACCCTACGCTAAATCTCCTCCTTGCTGCTCTCGACATTCTGCCCTCTTCCCGGCAAAAACCACAGCCCTCTTAACTTCCTGAGGACCGAGGACCCAAAGCCATCCCAGGCAAAAAACCTCTAACTGCATCAAGTAACTGGAAAAATCCTGCACTGTCACATTGTCCTGGACTATAATACACACACACAAAAAAAAAAAAAAAAAAGAGACAGCAAACAGAGTGCTAAGTCAGCATCACACTGCTCACTGCCGACATCTTGTACTAAACCCGCTGCAAAACTGTCAGGGCACCTGCCAAACCAAAGGTTCCGTACATAATCGAGATAACAAATGCTACTACTTTACTCTTCGAGACATACTTAGTTTCCTCCTCGCCGCCAGCCCCTTAAGAGTGAGCCCAACTACCTCACAGGCACGCCAAAATGCCACACGGTCCGCTTACCTCTTCTCTCCGCCGCTCCCGTTACAGGAACATAGTAGTGCCGATAGCCGGGACAAAAGACAGATGAGCTGTGCGGATCAAAATTCTAGGAATTTTACTAGACTTTAGTTACAGCAGTAAACAAAAAGAACTTGAAAAATTACAACCTTTACCGGTTCTCAAAAAGAATCGACACAGAAGACCTAAAAAATCAGAACACTTACCAGACAGTAATGGACACTGGAAGGACAAAGGCAAGCAGCCGATGAAAAGTTCACAACGGTGGGAACTGACTCCTTTAAGACCTAAACTGGAAAGTCTATGAACATAAAAATCCACACAATGGATAACAGGAACGAGGTTCCGACCGCTGTGAGCGATAATAGAGCAAATCTCCCCGGTAAGTTTGGAAAAATCCCAAGCTCTTCTAAACGAGGGAGGCTCGTGTGCCCACAGACCGGATGAGGAATGATCGCTCAGCTGTTAACTGTTACGAGGCAAAACGATGACCGTCCTCTTCCCTGAGAAATACAGTGGAAGACAAGGACGGAATCCTGCGCTGCAGATAGGCAGCAAATCCATACTTTCAAGTAGCAAAGTATCCGATATTCAGACAGATGAAGACGGGATGGGTGCAAATAAGTCACTCGAACAATGCAATAAGTAGAAGGGATGAGGGAGCAGAGATCTCAGTCCCAGAGAGTACATTTTTAAGGCGACCGAAACTTCTCGAGATCAAATTCCTCCGATATGCAAACTGGCAATTGCCACACGAGAGTCCAAATAATCCATACCTCGTGTCTGAATCTGTGTCTCAATCGCATCGTTACCTCCTACTGGCTGCAGAGAGACTGGAACGACAGAAACCTGAATGACGCTTGCATCTGACCGCCAAACCGATCCGAGAAAGTCTGATGAAGCTATCTTCCTTTCCCAGTTCTAAACCATTAAAGTCCTTCCGCACCCCTGAAAAATCAGACAAAGAACTCTGGTTTTTCCTAACAGAACCTGCACTATATTTTAATCCCTTGACCCTTATGAGCTGATATTCCTCGAGAGCTGTACTTCTCAGCCTTTCCCAGGGTTCCCCTGGTCCCTTGCATCATCTACCGACCCACGGAATCGACTTACTCCTCTAGGCAAGTGTACTAAAATCTAAATTGTTATGTCCCGTAAGGAGCCAACTACAAACTGCAGAGATTCTAGGATAAAAACATCGACCCCACAGAATGAGGAACACCCAGAACTGACCCCATAACCAGAAATGCTAAACAAAGACAAAGCACTGTAAAAGAAAAAAAAAATAAGCTTACCTTTCCAGCACACCCTCATCGGCCGCAAGAAGGTAAAGCGGCGGCAGAGCTCTGACCTCGAGGGAAGCCAGAGGCCGAATGAACTCTGTGGGCAAGGCCTGGGGCTTATATACACCCTGGGCCTTCATGCACATCACCTGTGAAGGGGGTGGGGTGAACTATCTCAAAGGTATAAATAGGAAATGGGGAGCACCTGTGTTTTACTGACTATACCTTACATTTTTGCTAAGAACTATGCCGTTATTATGCCCAAAAGCATTCTTATCAGAAATAACAGTATGCAAGCTTTCATTGCGATGCCGCTTCTCGTGACGGTAAGGTGACTAGATAGCAAAGATCTTAGAGCTAGACTTTTCGGTTCCTTTCATTTACTGTACTGCAATACAATTTTTATTTTCTGGCATCCCTATAACCATACTCTTTTATTTTTCTGTGTTGTTTTCTCTTTCTCCCCACCCCGCCCCGCTTCCCCCCAGTCTTTAGTATCTGTCTTGTGTCCATAGTTCTTTTTTCCTTTTTCATCTTTTTTCCCAGCCTGCGGGTTTGTTTTTTTTTTTTTTCATTTTCCCCACAATGTTACTAGCCCAGTCCCTGACTCTCTGCAATGACCAAAGAATTCCAAACCTCTTGCCTGCTTTTGCTCACGCTGCCTCGACTGCAAAGCACAGCCAAGCCAAGCTAGTCTACAACCAAACTCAAACATTAAGCTCTGCTTCCTCAGCATTCAACCCCCTCGGCTACTGCTCCGATGGCTTCTCCCACGCTGTTTTGGTTATCCCCCTCCATGGCTCCAGAGACTAGCAGAAACTACCCTCCTCACCCACCACGCCTAGGGCTGCTATCCCCAAGCCACCTCCCGCTTATTGACTCTGTCCCCTCAACTTAGCTTGCAGAGGGTCACCGCTGAAGCTCTCCTTGGCCAAAGCTGCTTAAGTCAGGTCTGCTTATGGAAATAATCGTGCAGTCACCGGCTCCCTCTTCAGCATCTACAAGAAAAAAAAGAAACAGAAAAGTACAGCATCAAAATATGAGACGGCTGCAGGCTTTAGGAGCTCAATTCAAGAAAAGCAGTGCCCTAGCTAACAAATTTTTATCCCCCATATGCTGCCAGCAACAAACTGGAGATACTGTAGGATGAATGCATCACCATCCCCCACCCCCCTGCCCAGAATGAAGAATAGCAACAAGTTGCCTCACAGACAAAGTGCTATTAAAAACCAAAAAAAAAACCCCTTACCATTCCAGCCCTCATCCGACACAAGGAGTTAAAACACCAGCAGAGCTCCAATCTCAAGGGAAACCAGAGGCTGAATGACCTCCCCAGGCAAGGCCTGGGGCTTATATACACCCTGGGCCTTCACAAGCATCACCTGTGAATGGGGTGGGGCGAACTCTCTCAAAGGTATAAATATGGTCTGGGGAGCAGCTGCATTTGATTGACTCTCCTTTACATTCTCGGCAAGAGCCCTGCTGTTACTATGCCTGAAAGCATCCTTATGAGAAATAATAGTATGTGTGCTTTCCCTGCTCTGCTGCTTGTTGCGACAGTGATGGGAGGAGATAGCAAACTTTTTAAAGGTGGACTTTTTGGTTCCTTTCATTTATTGTGCTGCTGCTACAATTTTTGTCTCCTGGGATCCCTATAACCCTGCCCTTTTATTTCTCTGTGCTCTTTTCTCTCCTTTTCCCAGTCTTCAGCATCTGTTCTCTGCCCACGCTTTTTTTTTTTTCTTTTCCATCTTTGTCCTATTCTGTATTTCTCATTCTTTCCCCCTACAATTTCACTGGTTTGATCCTTGCAGTTTGTTCTTTCTCTGCACCTGAAAATGCTTTGCTTTTCTTTCTCTCTTTTTTTCTCTCTTTCCATCTCTCTTTTTCTTTCTCTATCCCTTTGTATTGCTCACTGTTGCTGTTCCAGCTTCTACATTCACTCTGTATCTTGACGCTCCCCTTTACTCCTCTTACTGTTTCTGAATCTTTGTGCTAGTCCCTGCCCTTTTCTATAATCCTCTGCCTGTCTGTAAGGCTCCTTGTGCCTTTCAAACTAGTCAGCTCTTTTTTACGTATACATGTAGCTTTATAACACTCTTAGGCTGAAATGTTCCTCTAAGCTTCTGCTCAGAGAACTGCTGTGGAAAAAGTCTGTGTGTTGATATCTTCAAGATGTCTGAAGTAGTAGAGCTTTAGGGCATTTTCTTCCCCTCTCCTCCTACCTGGCCCAGCGCTCTGTAACTCAGAGGCACGGGGCCCGAGCTGACTTGCTTTTTGTATGTGCCTGGGATTCACGGCCCCTGAAACTGGAGCCTGACTAATGATGTCACGGCAGTGGTCATATCGAGTTAGTTCTGTGAGAGGAAGGGCCGCAACTCAGCCGATAGAAGCACAGGCTGTCTCTGTCCTTGATGGAAATGTAGGAGTTTCAGAGCCTTTCCTCTTATGTCTGGAGTCTGCTGTTATAGTTAGCTTCTCTGTGACCGTTTTATTGTTCTTCTCAGCCTGGACATTATCACAGAATCATAGAACAACCAGGTTGGAAGGGACCCATCGGATCTTCTAGTCCAACCCTTCCTATCAAATGCTAAACCGAGTACCTCAAGACCTCATCCACCTGTGCCTTAAACACCTCCAGGGAAAGCAAGTCAATCCCCTCCCTGGGCAGCCTCTGACGCTGCCCAATGACCCCCTGTGTGAAAAACTTCCTCCTAATCTCCAGCCTAAATGTCCCCTGGTGGAGCTTGAGGTCATTCCCTCTTGTCCTGTCCCCTGTCCCTTGGGAGAAGAGCCCAGCTCCCTCCTCTCTGCATCCTCCCTTCAGGTAGTTGCAGAGAACAATGAGGTCTCCTCTCAGCCTCCTCTTCTCCAGGCTAAACAACCCCAGCTCTCTCAGCTGCTCCTCATAGGGCCTGTCCTCCAGTTCCTTCACCGGCTTCGTGGCTCTTCTCTTGACTCGCTCCAGAACCTCAACATCCTTGCTGAGAGGTCCAGAACTGAACGCAGGATTCAAGGAGCGGCCTCACCAGTGCTGAGTACAGAGGGAGAATCACCTCCTTGGACCTGCTGGTCATACCATTTCTGACACAAGCCAGGATGCCATTGGCCTTCTGGGCACACAGCTGGCTCATGGTCAGTCAGCTGTCGACTGACACCCCCAGGTCCCTCTCCTCCTGGCAGTTTTCCAGCCAGGCTTCTCCCAGTCTGTAGCTCTGCGTAGGGTGATGACTAGCCTGATGACTACACAAAAGATGGGGCTGCATGCAATGTTAAGGTTGTTGGGAGAAGGGCAAGAATAGGACCAATAACAAAAAGTTGAAAATGCCCTTTAGAGTTTGCTGCTTCATTGGCTGCTGAGAAATAGCTCAGTCTCTGCGATTTTGCTACTGTATGAGAGAGATCAATGCTCAATTCTATCTAAATGGTGCATGAGAATGTGATTATGTAACACGTAGAATCATAGAAGCAGGACCTGGTGTTTGGCCTTGTTAAACCTCATACAATTGGACTCCAGGGAGGTTGTTCTCCCTCTGTACTCAGCAATGGTGAGACCGATTCTTGAATCCTGTGTTCGCTTCTGGGCCCCTCACCACAAGAAGGATGTTGAGGCTCCGGAGAAAGTTCAGAGAAGAGCAACAAAGCTAGTAAAGGGGCGGGAGAAAAGGCCTTATAAGGAACAGCTGAGAGAGCTGGGGGTGTTGATCCTGGAGGAGAGGAAGCTGAGGGGAGACCTCATTGCTCTCTACAATTAACTGAAAGTAAGTTGTGGAGAGGAGGGAGCTGGCCCCTTCTCCCAAGTGACTGGGGACAGGACGAGAGGGAGTGGCCTCAAGCTCCACCAGGGGAGATTTAGGCTGGAGATTAGGAAAACTTTTTCATGGAAAGGGTCATTGGGCAGTGTCAGAGGCTGCCCAGGGAGGGGGTTGATTCATCTTCCCTGGAGGTGTTTAAGGCACAGATGGACAAGGTGCCGAGGGGCAATGTTTACTGTTTGACAGGAACAGTTGGACTCGATGATCCAGTGGGTCTCTTCCAACCTGGTTGTTCTATGATTCCATAGATTCCCTGAGGGGCTCTAGAAGGGTGTGGGGGCTATTAGAAGCATCCTGAGGGGGTCCAGAATGGTCTGGGGGCCTTTTTAAAGGCCCTCAGGGGGATTATAAGGGTCTTGCGGCCTTTAGAAAGGCCCTGAGTGGCATTACATGGGTCTGGAGTCATATAGAAAGGCTCTGAGAGGTTCTAGAAGTGTCTGGGGTAATTTAGAGAGGCCCTGAGGGGCATTAGAAGGGTCTGGGGGCCTTCTGAAGGGTCCTAAGGGGCATTAGAAGTGTCTGGGGGCCTTTAGAATGGTCCTGAGGGGGTCTAGAAGGGTCTGGAGGCATTTAAAACTGTCCTGAGAGGCTCTAGAAGGGTCTGGGTGCCTTTATAAGGGTCCTGAGGGGCATTAGAAGGGTCTTGTGGCCCTTATAAAAGCCCTGAGGAAAATTAGCAGGGTCTGGGGGAGTTTAGAAGGGTCCTGAGGGGCTCTATAAGGGTCTGGGGGCCTTTAGAAGGGTCTTCAGGGGCTCTAGAAGGGTCTGGGTGCCCTTATAAAAGCCTTGAGGGGAATTAGTAGGGTCTGGGGGACTTTAGAAGGGTCCTGAGGGGCTCTATAAGGGTCTGGGGGCCTTTAGAAGGGTCTTCAGGGGCTCTAGAAGGGTCTGGGGACCTTTAGAAAGGCCCTGTAGGGCATTAGAAGGGTCTGGGGGCCTTTAGAATGCTCCTGAGGGGCAGTAGAAGGGTCTGGGGACATTTTTAAAGGCCCTGACGGGCATTAGAATGGTCTGCGGGCCTTTAGAAGTGTCCTGAGGGGCTCTAGAATGGTCTGGGGGTCTTTATAGGGGTCCTGAGGTGTTCTAGAAGGGTCTAGGAACCTTTATAAATTCCCTGAGGGGCATTAGAAGGGTCTGAGGGTCTTTAGAAAGGTCCTGAGGGGCATTAGAAGGGTCTTGTGGCCTTCATAAGGGTCCTGAAAGGCATTAGAAGGGTCTGGGGGCTTTTAGATGGGTCCTGAGGCAATCTAGAAGGGTCTAGGGGCCTTTACATGGGTCTTGAGGGTCATTAGAAGGGTGTGGAGGCCTTTAGAAAAGCCCTGAAAGGTATTAGAAGGGTCTGGGGGCTTTTAGATGGGTCCTGAGGCAATCTAGAAGGGTCTGGGGGCCTTTACATGGGTCTTGAGGGTCATTAGAAGGGTGTGGAGGCCTTTAGAAAGGCCCTGAGGGGCTCTAGAAGGGTCTGGGGGCCATTAGAAGCGTCCTGAGTGGGTCCAGAAGGGTCTGGGGGCCTTTTTAAAGGCCCTCAGGGGGATTAAAAGGGTCTCGCGACCTTTAGAAAGCCCTGAGTGGCATTAGAAGGGTCTGGGGGCTATTAGAAGCGTGCTAAGGGGGTCCAGAAGGGTCTGGGGGCCTTTTTAAAGGCCCTCAGGGGGATTATAAGGGTCTCGCGGCCTTTAGAAAGGCCCTGAGTGGCATTAGAAGGGTCTGGGAGCCTTTAGAAGGGTCTTCAGGGGCTCTAGAAGGGTCTGGGGACATTTAGAGTGCTCGTGATGGGCATTAGAAGGGTCTGGGGGTCTTTAGAATGGTCCTGAGTGGTTCTAGAAGGGTCTGGAGGCATTTAAAACAGTCCTGAGAGGCTCTAGAAGGGTCTGGGTGCCTTTATAAGGGTCCTGAGGGGAATTAGAAGGGTCTGGGTGACCTTATAAAAGCCCTGAGGGGAATTAGCAGGGTCTGGGGTACTTTAGAAGGGTCCAGAGCGGCTCCATAAGGGTCTGGGGGCCTTTAGAAGGGTCTTCAGGGGCTCTAGAAGGGTCTGGGGACCTTTAGAAAGGCCCTGTGGGGCATTAAAGGGTCTGGTGTCCTTTAGAAGGGTCTTCAGGGGCTCTAGAAGGGTCTGGGGACCCTTAGAAAGGCCCTGACGGGCATTAGAATGGTCTGCGGGCCTTTAGAAGTGTCCTGAGGGGCTCTAGAATGGTCTGGGGGCCTTTATAAGGGTCCTGACGGGCACTAGAAGGGTCTGGGAACCTTTATAAATGCCCTGAGGGGCATTAGAAAGGTCTGAGGGCATTTAGAAAGGTCCTGAGGGGCATTAGAAGGGTCTTGTGGCCTTCATAAGGGTCCTGAAAGGCATTAGAAGCGTCTGGGGGCTTTTAGATGGGTCCTGAGGCAATCTAGAAGGGTCTGGGGGCCTTTACATGGGTCTTGAGGGTCATTAGAAAGGTGTGGAGGCCTTTATAAGGGTCCTGAGGGGCATTAGAAGGGTCTGGGGGCCTTTAGATTGGTCCTGAGGGGGTCTAGAAGGGTCTGGAGGCATTTAAATCTGTCCTGAGAGGCTCTAGAAGGGTCTGGGTGCCTTTGTAAGGGTCCTGAAAGGCATTAGAAGGGTCTGGGTGCCCTTATAAAACCCTGAGGGGAATTAGCAGGGTCTGGGGGACTTTAGATGCGTCCTGAGGGGCTCTAGAATGGTCTGGGGGCCTTTATAAGGGTCCTGACGGGCACTAGAAGGGTCTGGGAACCTTTATAAATGCCCTGAGGGGCATTAGAAAGGTCTGAGGGCATTTAGAAAGGCCCTGAGGGGCATTAGAAGGGTCTGGGGGCCTTTAGAATGCTCCTGAGGGGCAGTAGAAGGGTCTGGAAACCTTTATAAAGGCCCTGACGGGCATTAGAATGGTCTGCATGCCTTTAGAATTGTCTTGAGGGGCTCTAGAATGGTCTGGGGGCCTTTATAAGGGTCCTGACGGGCTCTAGAAGGGTCTGGGAACCTTTATAAATGCCCTGATGGGCATTAGAAGGGTCTTAGGGCATTTAGAAAGGCCCTGAGGGGAACTAGAAGGGTCTTGCGGCCTTCATAAGGGTCCTGAAAGGCATTAGAAGGGCCTGGGGCTTTTAGATGGGTCCTGAGGCAATCTAGAAGGGTCTGGGGGCCTTTACATGGGTCTTGAGGGTCATTAGAAGGGTGTGGAGGCCTTTAGAAAGGCCCTGAGGGGCTCTAGAAGGGTCTGGGGGCTATTAGAAGCGTCCTGAGGTGGTCCAGATGGGTCGGGGGGCCTTTTTAAAGGCCCTCAGGGGGATTATAAGGGTCTCGCGGCCTTTAGAAAGGCCCTGAGTAGCATTACAATGGTCTGGGGTCATATAGAAAGGCCCTGAGAGGTTCGAGAAGTGTCTGGGGTAATTTAGAAAGGCCCTGAGGGGCATTAGAAGGGTCTTGTGGCCTTTAGAAGTGTCCTGAGGGGCATTAGAAGGGTCTGGGGGCCTTTAAAAGAGTCCTGAGTGGCATTTTAATAGTCTGAGGGCCTTTAGAAAGGTCCTGAGGGGCATTAGAAGGGTCTTGTGGCCTTCATAAGGGTCCTGAAAGGCATTAGAAGGGTCTGGAGGCTTTTAGATGGGTCCTGAGGCAATCTAGAAGGGTCTGGGGGCCTTTACATGGGTCTTGAGGATCATTAGAAGGGTGTGGAGGCCTTTAGAAAGGCCCTGAGGGGCTCTAGAAGGGTGTGGGGGCTATTAGAAGCGTCCTGAGGGGGTCCAGAATGGTCTGGGGGCCTCTTTAAAGGCCCTCAGGGGGATTATAAGGGTCTCGCGTCCTTTAGAAAGGCCCTGAGAGGCATTACAAGGGTCTGGTGTCATATAGAAAGGCTCTGAGAGGTTCTAGAAGTGTCTGGGGCAATTTAGAAAGGCCCTGAGGGGCATTAGAAGGGTCTGGGGGCCTTTTGAAGGGTCCTAAGGGGCATTACAAGGGTCTGGGGTCATATAGAAAGGCCCTGAGTAGTTCTAGAAGTGTCTGGGGTACTTTAGAAAGGCCCTGAGGGGCATTAGAATGGTCTGGGGGCCTTTAGAAGGGTCCTGAGGGGCATTAGAAGGGTGTGGGGGCCTTTAGAATGGTCCTGAGGGGGTCTAGACGGGTCTGGAAGCATTTGAAACTGTCCTGAGAGGCTCTAGAAGGGTCTGGGTGCCTTTATAAGGGTCCTGAGGGGCATTAGAACGGTCTGGATGCCCTTATAAAAGCCCTGAGGGGAATTAGCATGGTCTGGGGGCTTTAGAAGTGTCCTGAGAAGCTCTATAAGGGTCTAGGGGCCTTTAGAAGGGTCTTCACGGGCTCTAGAAGGGTCTGTGGACCTTTAGAAAGGACCTGTGGGGCATTAGAAGGGTCTGGGGGCCTTTAGAATGCTCCTGAGGGGCAGTAGAATGGTCTGGGGACCTTAGAAAGGCCCTTACGGGCATTAGAAGGGTCTTCGGGCCTTTAAAAAGATCCTGAGGGGCAGTAGAAGGGTCTGGGGACCTTTAGAAAGGCCCTGATGGGCATTAGAAGGGTCTGCAGGCCTTTAGAAAGGTCCTGAGGGGCATTAGAAGGGTCTTGTGGCCTTCATAAGGCTCCTGAAAGGCATTAGAATTTTCTGGGGGCTTTTAGATGGGTCCTGAGGCAATCTAGAAGGGTCTAGGGGCCTTTACTTGGGTTTTGAGGGTCATTAGAAGGGTGTGGAGACCTTTAGAAAGGCCCTGAAAGGCATTAGAAGGGTCTGGGGGCTTTTAGATTGGTCCTGAGGCAATCTAGAAGGGTCTGGGGGCCTTTACATGGGTCTTGAGGGTCATTAGAAGGGTGTGGAGGACTTTAGAAAGGCCCTGAGGAGCTCTAGAAAGGTCTGGGGGCTATTAGAAGCGTCCTGAGGGGCATTAGAAGGTTCTGGTGTAGTTTAGAAGGGTCCTGAGGGGCTCTATAAGGGTCTGGGTGCCTTTAGAAGGGTCTTCAGGGCCTCTAGAAGGGTCTGGGGACCTTTAGAAAGGCCCTGTGTGGCATTAGAAGGGTCTGGTGGCCTTTAGAATGCTCCTGAGGGGCAGTAGAAGGGTCTGGGGACCTTTAGAAAGGCCCTGAATGGCATTAGATTGGTCTGCGGGCCTTTAGAAGTGTCCTGAGGGTCTCTAGAATGGTCTGGGGGCCTTTATAAGTGTCCTGAGGGGCTCTAGAAGGGTCTGGGAACCTTTATAAAAGCCCCGAGGGGCATTAGAAGGGTCTGAAAGCCTTTAGAAAGGTCTTGAGGTGCATTAGAAGGGTCTTGTGCCCTTCATAAAGGTCCTGAAAGGCTTTAGAAGGGTCTGGGGGCTTTTAGATGGGTCCTGAGGCAATCTAGAAGGGTCTTGGGGCCTTTACATGGGTCTTGAGGGTCATTAGAAGGGTGTGGAGACCTTTAGAAAGGCCCTGAAAGGCATTAGAAATGTCTGGGATATTTTAGAAAGGCCCTGAGGGGCATTAGAAGGGTCTGGGGGCCTTTAGAAGGGTCCTGAGGGGCATTAAAAGGGTCTGGGGGCCTTTAGAAGGGTTCTGAGGGTCATTTGAATGGTCTGGGAGCCTTTAGAAAGGCCCTGAGGTGCATTAGAAGGGTCTGGGGGCCTTTAAAAGAGTCCTGAGGCTCATTTGAATTGTCTGGGGGCCTTTAAAAAGGCCCTGAGGTGGATTAGAAGGGTCTGGGGGCCTTTAGAATCGTCCTGAGGCGCTCTAGAAAGATCTGGGTTCCTTTAGAAATGTCCTGAGGTGCTCTAAAATGTCTCAGGGCATTTAGAAGGGTCCTGAGGGGCATTAGATGGGTCTGGGGTCCTTTAGAAATGCCCTGAGGGGCATTAGAAAGGTCTGGGGCCTTTTAGGAGGGTCTTGAGGGGATCTAGAAGGGTCTGGGGGCCTTTAGAAATGTCCTGAGGGGCTCTAGAAGGGTCTGGGGGCCTTTGGAAAGGCCCTGAGGGGCTCTAGAAGGGTCAGGGAGCCGTTAGAAGGATGTTGAGGGGCTCTTGAAGGGTCTGGGAACCTTTATAAATGCCCTGAGGGGCATTAGAAGGGTCTGAGGGCCTTTAGAAAGCACCTGAGGGGCATTAGAAGGGTCTTGTGGCCTTCATAAGGGTCCTGAAAGGCATTAGAAGTGTCTGGGGGCTTTTATATGGGTCCTGAGGCAATTTAGAAGGGTCTAGGGGCCTTTACATGGGTCTTGAGGGTCATTAGATGGGTGTGGAGGCCTTTAGAAAGGCCCTGAGGGCCTCTAGAAGGGTCTGGGGGCTAATAGAAGCGTCCTGAGGTGGTCCAGAAGGGTCTGGGGGCCTCTTTAAAGGCCCTCAGGGGGATTATAAGGGTCTCGCGGCCTTTAGAAAGGCACTGAGTGGCATTACAAGGGTCTGGGGTCATATAGAAAGGCCCTGAGAGGTTCTAGAAGTGTCTGGGTTACTTTAGAACGGCCCTGAGGGGCATTAGAAGGGTCTGGGGGCCTTTAGAAGGGTTCTGAGGGGCATTTGAATGGTCTGGGGTCCTTTAGAAAGGCCCTGAGGTGCATTAGAATGGTCTGGGGGCCTTTAAAAGGGTCCTGAGGGGCATTTGAATGGTCTGGGGGCCTTTAGAAAGGCCCTGAGGTGGATTAGAAGGGTCTGGGGGCCTTTAAAATAGTCCTGAGGGGCTCTAGAAGGGTCTGGGGGCTTTTAGAAATGTCAGAGGGGCTCTAGATGGGTCTGGGGGCCGTTACAAAAGTCCTGAGGGGTCTAGAAGAGTCTGGGAGCCTTTAGAAAGGATCTGAGGGGCTCTAGAATGGTCTGGGGGCCTCAAAATGGCTGGAATCTTCGTCAAAATGGCCGTCGCCCGATTCAAAAATGGCTGCCGCCTGAACTCAAAATGGCGGGAGTCGGCTTCAAAATGGCCTCCGCCCGATTCAAATATGGCGGCTGCCCTACCTCAAAATGGCGGGAGTTGGCTTCAAAATGGCCGCCACCCGATTCAAAAATGGTGGCTGCCCGATCTGAAAATGGCTGGAGTTGGCTTCAAAATGTTGGATGCCGGATTTAAACATGGTGGCTGTCTGAGTTGAAAATTTCTTCTTTTAGTTTCTTTTTTGTTTTTTTGTGTGTGTGTTTTGATTGAGTGCTTTCTCTTTTAGGCATTGTTTTTGAGAGGTTTTTTTGAGGAGTGTTATCTGGGGGCTTGGCTATGTAATTAATTTGTTTTGTCGCTGGGTGGGTGCTTAATTGCTTGATGGGTGAATGTTTGGGGTGGGTGCTTAATTGCTAACGGGTGAATGTTTGGGGTGGGTGCTCGGGGAGGGTGGGTGCGCCCCATTCTAATGCCCCTCAGAACCCTTCAAAAGGCCCTCAGACCATTCTAATGCCCCTCAGGGCATTTATAAAGGTTCCCAGACCCTTCTAGAGCCCGTCAGGACCATTCTAAAGGCCGACAGACCCTTCTAGAACCCCTCAAGACGATTCAAAGGGACCCCAGACTTTTCCAGAGCCCCTCAGGACCCTTCTTAAGGACCCCAGACCCATCTAATGCCCTTCAGGACCCTTCTAACGACCCCAACACTCTTCTAGAGCCCCTCAGGCCCATTCTAAAGGCCCCCAGACCCTTCTAGAGCCCCTCAAGTCCTTTCTAAAGGCTCCCAGATTCTTCTAGAGCCCCTCAGGACCCTTCTAATGGCACCCAGACCCATTTAGAGCCCCTCAGAACATATCTAAAAGCCCCCAGACCATTCTAGAGACCTTCAGGTCCTTTCTAAAGGACCCCAAACCCTTCTAGAGCCCCTCAAGACACTTCTAAAGGCCCCCAGACTCTTCTAGAGCCCCTCAGGACCCTTCTAAAGGACACCAGACCCTTGTAATGCAACTCAGGGTCTTTCTAAAGGACCCCAGACCCTTCTAATGCCCCTCAAGACCTTCTAAAGGCCCCCAAACTCATCTAATGACCCTCAGGGCCTTTATAAAGGACCTCAGACCACACTAGAGCCCTTCAGGACCTATCTAAAGGCCCCCAGACTCTTCTAGGACCCCTAACGGCCATTCTAAAGGCCCCCAGACCCATCTAGAGACCCTCAAGACCCTTCTAAAGACCCCCAGACCCTTCTAATGCCCCTCAGGACCCTTCTAAAGGCCCCCAGACCCTTCTAATGCCCCTCAGGACCCTTCTAAAGGCCCCCAGACATTTATAGAACCTGTCAGGACCCTTCAAAGGCCCACAGACCTTTCTAGACCTCACAGGACCTTTCTAACGGTACCCAGACCCTTGTAATGCCCCTCAGAACCCTTCTAAAGGCCCCCAGACCCTGGTAATTCCCCTCAAGACCATTCTAAAGGCCCGAAGACGCTTCTAGAGCCCCTCAGGACTCTTTTAAAGGCCCCCAGACCCTTCTAGAGCTCCTCAGGTCCTTTATAAAGGTCCCCAAACCATTCTAGAGCCCCTCAGGACCCTTCTACAGGCGCCCAGACTCTTGTAGAGCCCCTCAGGGCCTTTCTAAAGGACCCCAGACCTTTCTAGAGCCTTTCAGGGCATTTCTAAAGGCCCCAAGACCCTTCTAATGCCCCTTAGGGCCTTTCTAAAGGAGCCCAGAGCTTCTAATGCACCTTAGGACTTTTCTAAAGGCCCCCAGACCCATCTAATGCCATTCAGGGTCATTCTAAAGGCCCCCAGACCCCTCTAGAGCCGTTCACGACCTATCTAAAGGCCTCCAGACTCATCTAGATCCCCTCAAGACCTTTCTAAAGGCACCCAGACCCTTCTAGAGCCCCTCAAGACGCTTCAAATGGCCCCAAGACCCTTCCAGAGCCCCTCAGGACCCTTCTAAAGGCCCCCAGAACCTTCTAATGCCCCTCAGATACATACAAAGGCACCCAGACCCTTCTAATGCCCCTCAGGGCTTTTCTAAAGGTCGCCAGACCCATCTAATGCCCTTCAGGGCCTTTCAAATAGCACCCAGACCACACTAGAGCCCTTTAGGACCTTTCTAAAGGCCCCCAGACTCCTCTAGAGCCACTCAGATCCATTGTAAAGAACCCCAGACCCTTCTAGAGCCACACAAGACCTTTCTAAAGGCACCCAGACACTTCTGGAGCCCCTCAAGGCCATTTCAAAAGATCCCCAGACCATTCTAGAGCCACTCAGGATGATTCTAAAGGCCCCCAGACCCATCTAACGCCCCTCAAGGCCCTTCTAAAGGACCCCAGACCCTTCTAGAGCCCCTCAGGACCCTTTTAAAGGACCCCAGACGCTTCTAGAGCCCCTCTAGATTGTTCTAAAGGGCCCCAGACCCTTCTAGAGCACCTCAGGACAATTCTACAGCCGCCAGACCCTTCTAGAGCCACTCAAGACCCTTCTAAAAAACATCAGACCTTTCTAGAGCCCTTCAGGACCATTCGAAAGGCACCCAGACCCTTCTGCAGACCCTCAGGGCCTTTCTAAAGCCCTCAGACCCTTCTAATCCACCTCAGGGCATTTCTAAAGGACCCCAGACCATTCAAATGCCCCTCAGAAACCTTCTAAAGGCCCCCAGACCCTTCTAGAGCCACTCACGACATTCCTAAAGGCCCCAAGATATTTCTAGAACCCATCAGGACCCTTCGAAAGGCCCCCAGACCCTTCTACAGCCCCTCAGGATGCTTCTAAAGGCCCCAGACCCTTCTAGAGCCTGTCAGGATCTTTCTAAAGGCACCCAGACCATTCTAATGCCCCTCAGGACCTTTCTAAAGGCCCCCGGACCCTTCAAATGCCACTCAGGGACTATCTAAAGGACCCCAGACCCCTCTAATGACCCTCAAGACCCATGTAAAGGCCCCCAGACCCATCTAGATTGCCTCAGGACCCATCTAAAGCCCCCCAGACCATTCTAATGCCTTTCAGGACCATTATAAAGGCCACAAGACCCTTCTAATGCCCCTCAGGACCTTTCTAAAGGCACTCAGACCCTTCTAATGCCCCTCGAGACCCATGTAAAGACACCCAGACCCTTCCAGATTGCCTCAGAACCCATCTAAAAGCCCCCAGACCCTTCTATAGCCTTTCAGGGCCTTTCTAAAGGCCTCCACACCCTTTTAATGACCCTCAAGACCCATGTAAAGGCCCCCAGACCCTTCTAGACCCCCTCAGGACCATTCTAAAGGCCCCCAGACCCTTCTAATGCCCCTCAGGACCCTTCTAAAGGCCCCCAGAACCTTCTAATGCCCCTCAGGGCCTTTCTAAAGTACCCCAGACACTTCAAGAACCTCTCAGAGCCTTTCTATATGACCCCAGACCCTTCTAATGCCCCTCAGGGCCTTTCTAAAGGCCCCCATAACCTTCTAATGCCCCTCAGGACATTTCTAAAGGCCCCCAGACCCTTCTAGAGCCCCTCAGGACATTTCTAAAGGCACCCAGACCCTTCTAATGCCCCTCAGGACCATTCGAAAGGCCCCGAGACACTTTAAGAGCACCTCAGGACATTTCTAAACGAACCCAGATCTTTCTAGAGCCCCTCAGGACCCTTCTAGAGGCCCCCAGACCCTTCTAGAGCCCCTCAGGTCCTTTCTAAAGGCCCCCAGACCCTTCTAGAGCCCCTCAGGACATTTCTAAAGTAGCCCAGAAACTTCTAGAACATCTCAGGGCCTTTCTAAACGCCCTCAGACCATTCAAATGCCCCTCAGAGCCCTTCTAAAAGCCCCCAGACCCTTCTAATGCCCCTCAGGACCCTTCTAAAGGCCCCCAGACCCTTCTAATGCCCCTCAGGGCCTTTCTAAAGTACCCCAGAAACTTCTAGAACATCTCAGGGCCTTTCTATATGACCCCAGACCCTTGTAATGCCATTCAGTACATTTTTAAAGGACGCGAGACCCTTATAATCCCCCTAAGGGCCTTTAAAAAGGCCCCCAGACCCTTCTGGACCCCCTCAGGACGCTTCTAATAGCCCCCACACCCTTCTAGAGCCCCTCAGGTCCTTTCTAAAGGCCTCCACACCCTTCTAATGACACCCATGACCCATGTAAAGGCCCCTAGACCCTTCTAGATTGCCTCAGGACCAAACTAAAAGCCCCCAGAGCATTCTAATGCCTTTCAGGACCCTTATGAAGGCCACAAGACCCTTCTAATGCCCCTCAGGACCTTTCTAAAGGCACCCAGACCATTCTAATGCCCCTCAGGACCTTTATAAATGCCCCCGGACCCTTCTAATGCCACTCAGTGACTATCTAAAGGACCCCAGAACCCTCTAATGACCCTCAAGACCCATGTAAAGGGCCCCAGACCCATCGAGATTGCCTCAGGACCCATCTAAAGCCCCCCAGACCCTTCTAATGCCTTTCAGGACCCTTATAAAGGCCACAAGACCCTTCTAATGCCCCTGAGGACCTTTCTAAATACACTCAGACCCTTCTAATGCCCCTCAAGACCCATGTAAAGAACCCCAGACCCTTCCAGATTGCCTCAGAACCCATCTAAATACCCCCAGACCCTTCTATAGCCTTTCAGGGCCTTTCTAAAGGCCTCCACACCCTTCTAATGACCCTCAGGACCCTTCTAAAAGCCCCCAGACCCTTCTAATGCCCCTCAGGGCCTTTCCAAAGTACCCCAGACACTTCTAGAACCTCTCAGGGCCTTTCTATATGACCCCAGACCCTTGTAATGCACCTCAGGGCCTTTCTAAAGGCCCCCATACCCTTCTAATGCCCCTCAGGACATTTCTAAAGGTCCCCAGACCCTTCTAGAGCCCCTGAAGACCCTTCTAAAGGCCCCCTAACCCTTATAGAGCCCGTCAGGACCCTTCTAAACTCCCCCAGACCCTGCTAATTCCCCTCAGGGCTTTTATAAGGGCACCCAGACCCTTCTAATGCCCCTCAGGACCCTTATAAACGCACCCAGACCCTTCTAGAGCCTCTCAGGACAGTTTTAAATGCCTGCAGACCCTTCTAGACCCCCTCAGGACCATTCTAAAAGCCCACAGACCCTTCTAATGCCCCTCAGGAGCCTTCTAAAGGCCCCCAGACCCTTCTAAATCTCCTCAGGACGTTTCTAAAGTACCCCAGACACTTCTAGAACCTCTCAGGGCCTTTCTATATGACCCCAGACTCTTCTAATGCCCCTCTGGGCCTTTCTAAAGGCCCCCTGACCCTTCTAATGCGCCTCAGGACATTTCTAAAGGCCCCCAGACCCTTCTAGAGCTCCTCAGGAAATTTCTAAAGGCACCCAGACCCTTCTAATGCCACTCAGGGCGTTTCTAAAGGCCGAGAGACCCTTATAATCCCCCTGAGCGCCTTTAAAAAGGCCCTAAGACCCTTCTGGACCCCCTCAGGACGCTTATAATAGACCCCAGATCCTTCTAGAGGCCCTCAGGGCCTTTCTAAAGGCCTGCACACCCTTCTAATGACCCTCAAGACCCATGTAAAGGCCCCCAGACCCTTCTAGATTGCACTTGACCCTTCTAAAAGCACCCAGACCCTTCTAATGCCTTTCAGGACCCTTATAAAAGCCTCCACACCCTTCTAATGCCCTTCAGGACCTTTCTAAAGACCCTCAGACCATTCTAATGCCCTTCAGGGCATTTATAAAGGTTCCCAGACCCTTCTAGAGCCCGTCAGGACCCTTATACAGGCCCCCAGACCATTCCAAAGCCCCTCAGGACACATCTAAAGGCTGGCAGACCATTCTAATGCCCGTCAGGGCCTTTATAAAGGCTCCCAGACCGTTCTACTGCCCCTCAAGAGCATTCTAAAGGCCCCCAGACCATTCTAGATCCCCTCCAGACACTTCTAAAGGCCCCCAGACCCTTCTAGATCCCCTCAAGACCCTTCTAAAAGGCCCCAGACCTTTCTAATGCCCCGCAGGGCATTCCTAAAGGCCCCCAGACCCGTCTAATGCCCATCAGGACCCTTTGAAAGGCCCCGAGACACTTGTAGAGCACCTCAGGACACTTCTAAATGACCCCAGATCTTTCTAGAGCCCCTCAGGACCCTTCTAGAGGCCCCCAGACCATTCTAGAGCCACTCAGGACGATTCTAAAGGCCCCCAGACCCTTCTAATCCACCTCATAGCCTTTCTAAAGGCCCCCAGACCATACAAATGCCTCTCAGGACCCTTTTAAAGGCCTTCAGACACTTCTAATGCCCCTCAGGACCCTTCTAAAGGCCTTCAGACCCTTCTAATGTCCTTCAGGGCCTTTCTAAAGTACCCCAGACACTTCTAGAACCTCTCAGGGCCTTTCTATATGACCCCAGACCCTTGTAATGCCACTCAGGGCCTTTCTAAAAGCCGCGACACCCTTATAATCCCCCTGAGGGCCTTTAAAAATGCCCCCAGACCCTTCTGGACCCCCTCAGGACGCTTCTAATAGCCACCAGACTCTTCTAGAGCCCCTCAGGGCCTTTCTAAAGGCCTCCACACCCTTCTAATGACCCTTAAGACCCATGTAAAGGCCCCTAGACCCTTCTAGATTGCCTCAGGACCCATCTAAAAGCCCCCAGACCCTTCTAATGAATTTCAGGACCCTTATGAAGGCCACAAGACCCTTCTAATGCCCCTCAGGACCTTTCTAAAGGTCCTCAGACCCTTCTAATGCCCCTCAGGGCATTTATAAAGGTTCCCAGACCCTTCTAGAGCCCGTCAGGACCGTTATAAAGGCCCCCAGACCATTTTAGAGCCCCTCAGGACACTTCTAAAGGCCCACAGACCATTCTAATGCCCGTCAGGGCCTTTATAAAGGTCCCCAGACCCTTCTACTGCCCCTCAGGAGCATTCTAAAGGCCCCCAGACCATTCTAGAGCCTCTCAGGACAGTTTTAAATGCCTCCAGACCCTTCTAGACCCCCTCAAGACCATTATAAATCCCCCCAGACCCTTCTAATGCCCCTCAGGGCCTTTCTAAAGGTTCCCAGACCCTTCTAATGCCCCTCAGGGCATTTCTAAAGGTCCCCAGACCCTTCTAGAGCCTTTCAGGACCATTCAAAAGGCCCCCAGACTCTTTTAGAGCACCTAAGGGCCATTCTAAAGGCCCGCAGACCCTTCAAGAGCCCCTCAACATCCTTCTAACGGCTCCCTGACCATTCTAGTGCCCCTCACTGCCTTTCTAAAGGCCCCCAGACACTTCTAGAGCCCCTCAGGACACTTCTAAAGGCCCCCAGACCCTTCTAGATCCCCTCAAGACCCTTCTAAAAGGCCCCAGACGTTTCTAATGCCCCTCACGGCATTTCTAAAGGCACCCAGACCCGTCTAATGCCCATCAGGACCCTTCGAAAGGACCCGAGACAATTTTAGATCACCTCAGGACATTTCGAAAGGACCCCGGATCTTTCTATAGCCCGTCAGGACCCTTCTAGAGGCTCCCAGACCCTTCTAGAGCCCTTCAGGACGATTCTAAAGGCCCCCAGACCATTCTAGTCCACCTCAGGGTATTTTTAAAGGCCCCCAGACCATTCAAATGCCCATCAAGACCCTTTTAAAGGCCTTCAGACCCTTGTAATGCCCCTCAGGGCCTTTCTAAATGCCCCCAGACCCTTCTAATGCCCCTCAGGGCCTTTCTAAAGTACCCCAGACACTTCTAGAACCTCTCAGGGCCTTTCTATATGACCCCAGACACTTGTAATGCCCCTCAGGGCCATTCTAAAGGCCCCCATACCCTTCTAATGCCCCTCAGGACATTTCTAAAGGCACCCAGACACTTCTAGAATCTCTCAGGGCCTTTCTATATGACCCCAGACCCTTGTAATGCCACTCAGGGCCTTTCTAAAGGTTTCGAGACCCATATAATCAACCTGAGGGCCTTTAAAAAGGCCCCCAGACTCTTTTAGAGCACCTAAGGGCCATTCTAAAGGCCCGCAGACCCTTCAAGAGCCCCTCAACATCCTTCTAACGGCTCCCTGACCATTCTAGTGCCCCTCACTGCCTTTCTAAAGGCCCCCAGACACTTCTAGAGCCCCTCAGGACACTTCTAAAGGCCCCCAGACCCTTCTAGATCCCCTCAAGACCCTTCTAAAAGGCCCCAGACGTTTCTAATGCCCCTCACGGCATTTCTAAAGGCACCCAGACCCGTCTAATGCCCATCAGGACCCTTCGAAAGGACCCGAGACAATTTTAGATCACCTCAGGACATTTCGAAAGGACCCCGGATCTTTCTATAGCCCGTCAGGACCCTTCTAGAGGCTCCCAGACCCTTCTAGAGCCCTTCAGGACGATTCTAAAGGCCCCCAGACCATTCTAGTCCACCTCAGGGTATTTTTAAAGGCCCCCAGACCATTCAAATGCCCATCAAGACCCTTTTAAAGGCCTTCAGACCCTTTTAATGCCCCTCAGGGCCTTTCTAAATGCCCCCAGACCCTTCTAATGCCCCTCAGGGCCTTTCTAAAGGCACCCAGACACTTCTAGAATCTCTCAGGGCCTTTCTATATGACCCCAGACCCTTGTAATGCCACTCAGGGCCTTTCTAAAGGTTTCGAGACCCATATAATCAACCTGAGGGCCTTTAAAAAGGCCCCCAGACCCTTCTGGACCCCCTCAGGACTCTTCTAATAACCCCAGACCATTCTATAGCCCCTCAGAGCCTTTCTAAAGGCCTCCACACCCTTCTAATGACCCTCAAGACCCATGTAAAGGCCCCTAGACCCTTCTAGATTGCCTCAGGACCCATCTAAATGCCCCCAGACCCTTCTAATGCCTTTCAGGATGCTTATGAAGGCCACGAGACCCTTCTACTGCCCCTCAGGGCATTTTGAAAGGTTCCGAGACCCTTCTAGAGCCCCTCAGAACACTTCTAAAGGTCCGCAGACCATTCTAATGCTCGTCAGGGCCTTTATAAAGGTCCCCAGACCCTTCTACTGCCCCTCAGGAGCATTCTAAAGGCCCCCAGACCCTTCTAATGCCTCACAGGGCCTTTCTAAAGGCCCCCAGACCCTTCTAGAGCTCCTGAAGACCCTTCTAAAGGCCCCCAGACCCTTGTAGATCCCCTCAGGCCCCTTCTAAAGTCCCCCAGACCCTGCTAATTCCCCTCAGGGCTTTTATAAGGGCACCCAGACCCTTCTAATGCCCCTCAGGACCCTTCTAAAGGCCCCCAGACCCTTCTAATGCCCCTCAGGGCCTTTCTAAAGTACCCCAGACACTTCTAGAACCTCTCAGGGCCTTTCTATATGACCCCAGACCCTTGTAATGCCCCTCAGGGCCTTTCTAAAGGCCCCCATACCCTTCTAATACCCCTCAGGACATTTCTAAAGGCCCCCAGACCCTTCTAGAGCCCCTCAGGACATTTCTAAAGGCACCCAGACCATTCTAATGCCACTCAGGGCCTTTCTAAAGGCCGCGAGACCCTTATAATCCTCCTGAGGGCCTTTAAAAAGCCCCCAGACCTTTCTGGACCCACTCAGGACGCTTCTAATAGCCCCCAGACCCTTCTAGAGCCCCTCAGGGCCTTTCTAAAGGCCTCCACACCCTTCTAATAAACCACAAGACCCATGTAAAGGCCCCCAGACCCTTCTAGATTGCCTCAGGACCCATCTAAAAGCCCCCAGACCCTTCTAATGCCTTTCAGGGCCTTTCTAAAGGCCTCCACACCCTTCTAATGACCCTCAAGACCCATGTAAAGGCATCTAGACCCTTCTAGATTGCCTCAGGACCCATCTAAAAGCCCCCAGACCCTTCTAATGCCTTTCAGGACCCTTATGAAGGCCACAAGACCCTTGTAATGCCCCTCAGGACCTTTCTAAAGGCACTCAGACTATTCAAATGCCCCTCAGGACTTTTTAATAGGCCCCCAGACCCTTCTAGAGCCCGTCAAGACCCTTATAAATGCCCCCAGATCATTCTAGAGCCCCTCAGGACACTTCTAAAGTCCCGCAGACCATTCTAATGATCGTCAGGGCCTTTATAAAGGTCTCAAGACCATTCTACGGCCCCTCAGGAGCATTCTAAAGGCCCCCACACCCTTCTAATGCCCCACAGGGCCTTTCTAAAGGTTCCCAGAGCCTTCTAGAGCCCCTGAAGACCCTTCTTAAGGCCCCCAGACCCTTCTAATGCCACTCAGAGCCTTTCTAAAGGCCGCGAGTAGCTTATAATCTCCCTGAGGGCCTTTAAAAAGGCCCCCAGACCCTTCTGGACCCCCTCAGGACGCTTCTAATAGCCCCCAGACCCTTCTAGAGCCCCTCAGGGCCTTTCTAAAGGCCTCCACACCATTCTAATGAACATCAAGACCCATGTAAAGGCCCGCAGACCCTTCTAGATTGCCTCAGGACCCATCTAAAAGCCCATAGAGCCTTCTAATGACTTTCAGGGCCCTCATGAAGGCCATAAGACCCTTCTAATGCCCCTCAGGACCTTTCTAAATGCCCTCAGACTATTCAAATGCCACTAAGGACTCTATTAAAGGCCCCCAGACCCTTCTAATGCACCTCAGGACACTTCTAAAGGCCCCCAGACCCTTCTAATGCCCCTCAGGGCCTTTCTAAATTACCCCAGACATTTCTAGAACCTTTCAGAGCCTTTCTATATGACCCCAGACCCTTGTAATGCCACTCAGGGCCTTTCTAAAGGCTGCGAGACTCTGATCATCTCCCTGAGGGCCTTTCTAAAGGCCCCCAGACCCTTCTGGACCACCTCAGGACGCCTCTTATAGCCCCCAGACCCTTCTAGAGCCCATCAGGGCCTTTCTAAAGGCCTCCACACCCCTCTAATGACCCTCAAGACCCATGGAAAGGCCCCTAGACCCTTCTAGATTGCCTCAGGACCCATCTAAAAGCCCCCAGACCCTTCTAATGCCTTTCAGGACCCTTATGAATGCCACAAGACCCTTCTAATGCCCCTCAGGACCTTTCTAAAGGCCCTCAGACCCTTCTAATGCCCCTCAGGGTTTTTATAAAGGTTCCCAGACCCTTCTAGAGCCCGTCAGGACCCTTATAAAGGCCCCCAGACCATTCTAGAGCACCTCAGGACACTTCTAAAGGCCCGCAGACCATTCTAATGCCCGTCAGGGCCTTTAAGAAGGTCCCCAGACCCTTCTACTGCACCTCAGGAGCATTCTAAAGGACCCCAGACCCTTCCACAGGGCCTTTCTAAACGTCCCCACACCCTTATACAGCCCCTGAAGACCATTCTGAAGGCCCCCAGACCCTTCTAATGCCCCTCAGGGCCTTTCGAAAGTACCCCAGACACTTCTAGAATCTCTCAGAGCCTTCTATATGACCCCAGACCCTTCTAGACCTCCTCAGGACCATTCTAAAGGTCGCGAGACCCTTTCTAATGCCCCTCAGGGGATTTTCTAAAGGCCTCCAGACCCTTCTAGAGCCCCTCAGGACATTTCTAAAGGCACCCAGACCCTTCTAATGCCACTCAGGGCCTTTCAAAAGCCGCGAGACCCTTATAATCCCCCTGAGGGCCTTTTAAAAAGTCCCCCAGACCCTTCTGGACCCCCTCAGGACGCTTCTAATAGCTCCCACACCCTTATAGAGTCCCTCAGGGGCCTTTCTAAAGGCCTCCACACCCTTCTAATGACCCTCAAGACCCATGTAAAGGCTCCTAGACCCTTCTAGATTGCCTCAGGACCCATCTAAAAGCCCCCAGACCCTTCTAATGCCTTTCAGGATCCTTATGAATGCCACAAGACCCTTCTAATGCCCTTCAGGACCATTCTAAAGGCCTTCAGACCCTTCTAATGCCTTTCAGGGCCTTTATAAAGGTTCCCCAAGACCCTTCTAGAGTCCGTCAGGACCCCTTATAAAGGCCCGCAGACCATTCTACTGCCCCTCAGGAGCATTCTAAAGGCCCCCAGACCCTTCTAATGCCCACAGGGCCTTTCTAAAGGTCCCCAGACCCTTCTAGAGCCCCTGAAGACCCTTCTAAAGGCCCCCAGACCCTTCTAATGCCCCACAGGGCCATTCGAATGTACCACAGACACTTCTAGAACATCTCAGGGCCTTTCTATATGACCCCAGACCCTTCTAATGCCACTCAGGGCCTTTCTAAAGGTCGCGAGACCCTTATAATCCCCCTGAGGGCCTTTATAAAGGCCCCCAGACCATTCTGGACCCCCCTCAGGACGCTTCTAATAGCCACCAGACCCTTCTAGAGACCCTCAGGGCCTTTCTAAAGGCCTCCACACCCTTCTAATGACACTCAAGACCCATGTAAAGGCCCCCAGACCCTTCTAGATTGCCTCAGGACCCATCTAAAAGCCCCCAGACCCTTCTAAAGCCTTTCAGGACCTTTATGAAGGCCACAAGACCCCTTCTAATGCCCCTCAGGACCTTTCTAAAGGCCCTCAGACCCTTCTAATGCCCCTCAGGGCATTTATAAAGGTTCCCAGACCCTTCTAGATCCCGTCAGGACCCTTATAAAGGCCCCCCAGACCATTTTAGAGCCCCTCAGGACACTTCTAAAGGCCCGCAGACCATTATAATGCCTGTCAGGGCCTTAATAAAGGTCCCCAGACCCTTCTACTGCCCCTCAGGAGCATTCTAAAGGCCCCCAGACCCTTCTAATGCCCCACAGGGCCTTTCTAAAAATCCCCAGACCCTTCTAGAGCCCCTGAAGACCCTTCTAAAGGCCCCCAGACCCTTCTAATGCCACTCAGGGCCTTTCTAAAGGCCGCGAGACCCTTATAATCCTCCTGAGGGCCTTTAAATAGACCATTCTAATGCCTCACAGGGCCTTTCTAAAGGTCCCCAGACCCTTCTAGAGCCCCTGAAGACCTTCTAAAGGACCCCAGACCCTTCTAATGCCACACAGGGCCTTTCTAAAGGTCCCCAGACCCTTCTAGAGCCCCTGAAGGCCCTTATAAAGGCCCCCAGACCCTTATAGAGCCCCTCAGGACCCTTCTAAACTCCCCCAGACCCTGCTAATTCCCCTCAGGGCTTTTATAAGGGCCACAAGACCCTTCTAATGCCCCTCAGGACCATTATAAAGGCACCCAGACCCTTCTAGAGCCTCTCAGGACAGTTTTAAATGCCTCCAGACCCTTCTAGACCCCCACAGGACCATTCTAAAGGCCCACAGACCTTTCTAATGCCCCTCAGGACCCTTCTAAAGGCCTCCAGACCACTCTAATGCCCCTCAGGGCCTTTCTAAAGTACCCCAGACACTTCTAGAACCATCTGGGCCTTTCTATATGACCCCAGACCATTCTAATGCCCCTCAGGTCCTTTCTAAAGGCCTCCATACCCTTCTAATGCCCCTCAGGACATTTCTAAAGGCCCCCAGACCCTTCTAGAGCCCTTCAGGACATTTCTAAAGGAACCCAGACCCTTCTAATGCCACTCAGAGCCTTTCTAAAGGCCGCGAGACCCTTATAATCCCTCTGAGGGCCTTTAAAAAGGCCCCCAGACCCTTCTGGACCCCCTCAGGACGCTTCTAATAGCCCCCAGCTCCTTCTAGAGGCCCTCAGGGCCTTTCTAAAGGCCTCCACACCCTTCTAATGACCCTCAAGACCCATGTAAAGGCCCGTAGACCCTTCTAGATTGCATCAGGACCCTTCTAAAAGCTCCCAGACCCTTCTAATGCCTTTCAGGACCCTTATGAATGCCACAAGACCCTTCTAATGCCCCTGAGGACCTTTCTAAAGGCCCTCAGACCCTTCTAATGTCCCTCAGGCCATTTATAAAGGTTCCCAGACCCTTCTAGAGCCCGTCAGGACCCTTATAAAGGCCCCCAGACCATTCTAGAGCCCCTCAGGACACTA
Organism: Coccyzus lansbergi; assembly: GCA_033558105.1. NCBI lineage: Eukaryota > Metazoa > Chordata > Aves > Cuculiformes > Coccyzidae > Coccyzus > Coccyzus lansbergi. Next base: position 907,482 of record JAUMJK010000895.1, read on the forward strand.
CTAAAGGCCCGCAGAGCATTCTAATGCCCCACAGGGCCTTTCTAAAGGTCCCCAGACCCTTCTAGAGCCTCTCAGGACAGATTTAAATGCCTCCAGACCCTTCTAGATCCCCTCAGGTCCATTCTAAAGCCCCCCAGACCCTTCTAATGCCCCTCAGGGCTTTTCTAAAGGCCCCCAGACCCTTCTAATGCCCCTCAAAGCATTTCTAAAGGTCCCCAGACCCTTCTAGAGCCCCTCAGTACCAATCTAAAGGCCCCCAGACTATTTTAGAGCCCCTCAGGGCCATTCAAAAAGGGACGCAGACCCTTCAAGAGCCCCTCAACATCCTTCTAACGGCTCCCTGACCCTTCTAGAGCCCCTCAGGGCCTTTCTAAATGCCCCCAGACCCTTCTAGAACCCCTCAGGACACTTGTAAAGGCCCCCAGACCCTTCTAGATCCCCTCAAGACCCTTCTAAAAGGCCCCAGACCTTTCTAATGCCCCTCAGGGCATTTCTAAAGTCCCCCAGACCCTTCTACTGCCCCTCAGGAGCATTCTAAAGGCCCCCAGACCCTTCTAGAGCCTCTCAGGACAGTTTTAAATGCCTCCAGACCCGTCTAGACCCCCTCAGGACCATTCTAAAGGCACCCAGACCTTTCTAATCCACCTCAGGGCCTGTCTAAAGGCCCCCAGACCCTTCTAATACCCCTCAGGGCATTTCTAAAGGTACCCAGACCCTTCTAGAGCCCCTCAGTACCAATCTAAAGGTCCCCAGACTCTTTTAGAGCCCCTCAGGGCCATTCTAAACGCCCGCAGACCCTTCAAGAGCCCCTCAACATCTTTCTAACGGCTCCCTGACCCTTCTAGAGCCCCTCAGGGCCTTTCTAAATGCCCCCAGACCCTTCTAGAGCCCCTCAGGACACTTGTAAACGCCCCCAGACCCTTCTAGATCCCCTCAAGACCCTTCTAAAAGGCCCCAGACCTTACTAATGCCCCTCAGGGAATTTCTAAAGGCCCCCAGACCCATCTAATGCCCCTCAGGACCCTTCGTAAGGCCCCGAGACACTTTTAGAGCACCTCAGGACATTTCGAAAGGACCCCAGATCTTTCTAGAACCCCTCAGGACACTTCTAGATGCCCCCAGACCCTTCTAGAGCCCCTCAGGACGATTCTAAAGGCCCCCAGACCCTTCTAGAGCCCCTCAGGGCCTTTCTAAAGGCCTCCACACCCTTCTAATGACCCTCAAGACCCATGTAAAGGCCCCTAGACCATTCTAGATTGCCTGAGGACCCATCTAAAAGCCCCCAGACCCTTCTAATGCCTTTCAGGACCATTATGAAGGCCACAAGACCTTTCTAATGCCCCTCAGAACCGTTCTAAAGGTTCCCAGACCCTTCTAGAGCCCGTCAGGACCCTTATAAAGGCCCCCAGACCATTCTAGAGCCCCTCAGGACACTTCTAAAGGCCCGCAGACCATTCTAATGACCGTCAGGGCCTTTATAAAGGTCCCCAGACCCTTCTACTGCCCCTCAGGAGCATTCTAAAGGCCCCCAGACCCTTTAATACCCCACAGGGCCTTTCTAAACGCCCCCAGACCCTTCTAGAGCTCCTGAAGACCTTTCTAAAGGCCCCCAGACCCTTATAGAGCCCCTCAGGACCCTTCTAAAGTCCCCCAGACCCTGCTAATTGCCCTTAGGGCTTTTATAAGGGCACCCAGACCCTTCTAATGCCCCTTAGGACCCTTATAAAGGAACCCAGACCTTCTAGAGTCCCTCAGGACACTTTTACGTGCCTCCAGACCCTTCTAGACCCCCTCAGGACCATTCTAAAGGCCCCCAGACTCTTCTAATGCCCCTCATGACCCTTCTAAAGGCCCCCAGACCCTTCTAATGCCACTCAGGGCCTTTCTAAAGGACCCCATACCCTTCTAATGCACCTCAGGACATTTCTAAAGGCACCCAGACCCTTCTAGAGCCCCTCAGGACATTTCTAAAGGCACCCAGACCCTTCTAATGCCACTCAGGGCCTTTCTAAAGGCCGCGAGACCCTTATAATCCCCCTGAGGGCCTTTAAAAAGGCCCTCAGACCCTTCTCGACCACCTCAGGACGCTTCTAATAGCCCCCAGACCCTTCTAGAGCCCCTCAGGGCCTTTCTAAAGGCCTCCACACCCTTCTAATGACCCTCAAGACCCATGTAAAGGCCCCCAGACCCTTCTAGATTGCCTCAGGACCCATCAAAAAGACCCCAGACCCTTCTAATGCCTTTTAGGACCCTTATAAAGGAACCAAGACCATTCTAATGCCCCTCAGGGCCTTTCTAAAGGCCTCCACACCCTTCTAATGCCCCTCAGGGCATTTATAAAGGTTCCCAGACCCTTCTAGAGCCCGTCAGGACCCTTATAAAGGCCCCCAGACCACTCTAGAGCCCCTCAGGACACTTCTAAAGGCCCGCAGACCATTCTAATGCTCGTCAGGGCCTTTCTAAAGGTCCCCAGACCCTTCTACTGCCCCTCAGGAGCATTCTAAAGGCCCCCAGACCCGTCTACAGCCTCTCAGGGCAGTTTTAAATGCCTCCAGACCCTTCTAGACCCCCTCAGGACAATTCTAAAGGCCCCCAGACCCTTCTAATGCCCCTCAGGACCATTCTAAAGCCCCCCAGACCATTCTAATGCCCCTCAGGGCCTTTCTAAAGGCCCCCAGACCCTTCTAGAGCCCCTGAAGGCCCTTATAAAGGCCCCCAGACCCTTATAGAGCCCCTCAGGACCCTTCTAAACTCCCCCAGACCCTGCTAATTCCCCTCAGGGCTTTTATAAGGGCCACAAGACCCTTCTAATGCCCCTCAGGACCCTTATAAAGGCACCCAGACCCTTCTAGAGCCTCTCAGGACAGTTTTAAATGCCTCCAGACCCTTCTAGACCCCCACAGGACCATTCTAAAGGCCCACAGACCCTTCTAATGCTCCTCAGGACCCTTCTAAAGGCCTCCAGACCACTCTAATGCCCCTCAGGGCCTTTCTAAAGTACCCCAGACACTTCTAGAACCATCTGGGCCTTTCTATATGACCCCAGACCATTCTAATGCCCCTCAGGTCCTTTTCTAAAGGCCTCCATACCCTTCTAATGCCCCTCAGGACATTTCTAAAGGCCCCCAGAACCTTCTAGAGCCCTTCAGGACATTTCTAAAGGCACCCAGACCCTTCTAATGCCACTCAGGGCCTTTCTAAAGGCCGCGAGACCCTTATAATCCCCCTGAGGGCCTTTAAAAAGGCCCCCAGACCCTTCTGGAAACACTCAGGACGCTTCTAATAGCCCCCAGATCCTTCTAGAGGCCCTCAGGGCCTTTCTAAAGGCCTCCACACCCTTCTAATGACCCTCAAGACCCATGTAAAGGCCCCTAGACCCTTCTAGATTGCATCAGGACCCTTCTAAAAGCTCCCAGACCCTTCTAATGCCTTTCAGGACCCTTATGAATGCCACAAGACCCTTCTAATGCCCCTCAGGACCTTTCTAAAGGTCCCCAGACCCTTCTACTGCCCCTCAGGAGCATTCTAAAGGCCCCCAGACCATTCTAATGCCCCACAGGGCCTTTCTAAAGGTCCCCAGACCCTTCTAGAGCCTCTCAGGACAGTTTTAAATGCCTCCAGACCCTTCTAGATCCCCTCAGGTCCATTCTAAAGCCCCCCAGACCCTTCTAATGCCCCTCAGGGCTTTTCTAAAGGCCCCCAGACCCTTCTAATGCCCCTCAGGACCTTTCTAAATGCCCTCAGACTATTCAAATGCCACTAAGGACTCTATTAAAGGCCCCCAGACCCTTCTAATGCACCTCAGGACACTTCTAAAGGCCCCCAGACCCTTCTAATGCCCCTCAGGGCCTTTCTAAATTACCCCAGACATTTCTAGAACCTTTCAGAGCCTTTCTATATGACCCCAGACCCTTGTAATGCCACTCAGGGCCTTTCTAAAGGCTGCGAGACCCTGATCATCTCCCTGAGGGCCTTTCTAAAGGCCCCCAGACCCTTCTGGACCACCTCAGGACGCCTCTTATAGCCCCCAGACCCTTCTAGAGCCCATCAGGGCCTTTCTAAAGGCCTCCACACCCCTCTAATGACCCTCAAGACCCATGGAAAGGCCGCTAGACCCTTCTAGATTGCCTCAGGACCCATCTAAAAGCCCCCAGACCCTTCTAATGCCTTTCAGGACCCTTATGAATGCCACAAGACCCTTCTAATGCCCCTCAGGGTTTTTATAAAGGTTCCCAGACCCTTCCAGAGCCCGTCAGGACCCTTATAAAGGCCCCCAGACCATTCTAGAGCACCTCAGGACACTTCTAAAGGCCCGCAGACCATTCTAATGCCCGTCAGGGCCTTTAAGAAGGTCCCCAGACCCTTCTACTGCACCTCAGGAGCATTCTAAAGGACCCCAGACCCTTCTAATGCCCCACAGGGCCTTTCTAAACGTCCCCACACCCTTATACAGCCCCTGAAGACCATTCTGAAGGCCCCCAGACCCTTCTAATGCCCCTCAGGGCCTTTCGAAAGTACCCCAGACACTTCTAGAATCTCTCAGAGCCTTTCTATATGACCCCAGACCCTTCTAGACCTCCTCAGGACCATTCTAAAGGTCGCGAGACCCTTCTAATGCCCCTCAGGGGATTTCTAAAGGCCTCCAGACCCTTCTAGAGCCCCTCAGGACATTTCTAAAGGCACCCAGACCCTTCTAATGCCACTCAGGGCCTTTCAAAAGGCCGCGAGACCCTTATAATCCCCCTGAGGGCCTTTAAAAAGTCCCCCAGACCCTTCTGGACCCCCTCAGGACGCTTCTAATAGCTCCCACACCCTTATAGAGCCCCTCAGGGCCTTTCTAAAGGCCTCCACACCCTTCTAATGACCCTCAAGACCCATGTAAAGGCTCCTAGACCCTTCTAGATTGCCTCAGGACCCATCTAAAAGCCCCCAGACCCTTCTAATGCCTTTCAGGATCCTTATGAATGCCACAAGACCCTTCTAATGCCCTTCAGGACCATTCTAAAGGCCTTCAGACCCTTCTAATGCCTTTCAGGGCCTTTATAAAGGTTCCCAGACCCTTCTAGAGTCCGTCAGGACCCTTATAAAGGCCCGCAGACCATTCTACTGCCCCTCAGGAGCATTCTAAAGGCCCCCAGACCCTTCTAATGCCCACAGGGCCTTTCTAAAGGTCCCCAGACCCTTCTAGAGCCCCTGAAGACCCTTCTAAAGGCCCCCAGACCCTTCTAATGCCCCACAGGGCCTTTCGAATGTACCACAGACACTTCTAGAACATCTCAGGGCCTTTCTATATGACCCCAGACCCTTCTAATGCCACTCAGGGCCTTTCTAAAGGTCGCGAGACCCTTATAATCCCCCTGAGGGCCTTTATAAAGGCCCCCAGACCATTCTGGACCCCCTCAGGACGCTTCTAATAGCCACCAGACCCTTCTAGAGACCCTCAGGGCCTTTCTAAAGGCCTCCACACCCTTCTAATGACACTCAAGACCCATGTAAAGGCCCCCAGACCCTTCTAGATTGCCTCAGGACCCATCTAAAAGCCCCCAGACCCTTCTAAAGCCTTTCAGGACCTTTATGAAGGCCACAAGACCCTTCTAATGCCCCTCAGGACCTTTCTAAAGGCCCTCAGACCCTTCTAATGCCCCTCAGGGCATTTATAAAGGTTCCCAGACCCTTCTAGATCCCGTCAGGACCCTTATAAAGGCCCCCAGACCATTTTAGAGCCCCTCAGGACACTTCTAAAGGCCCGCAGACCATTATAATGCCTGTCAGGGCCTTAATAAAGGTCCCCAGACCCTTCTACTGCCCCTCAGGAGCATTCTAAAGGCCCCCAGACCCTTCTAATGCCCCACAGGGCCTTTCTAAAAATCCCCAGACCCTTCTAGAGCCCCTGAAGACCCTTCTAAAGGCCCCCAGACCCTTCTAATGCCACTCAGGGCCTTTCTAAAGGCCGCGAGACCCTTATAATCCTCCTGAGGGCCTTTAAAAAGACCATTCTAATGCCTCACAGGGCCTTTCTAAAGGTCCCCAGACCCTTCTAGAGCCCCTGAAGACCTTCTAAAGGACCCCAGACCCTTCTAATGCCACACAGGGCCTTTCTAAAGGTCCCCAGACCCTTCTAGAGCCCCTGAAGGCCCTTATAAAGGCCCCCAGACCCTTATAGAGCCCCTCAGGACCCTTCTAAACTCCCCCAGACCCTGCTAATTCCCCTCAGGGCTTTTATAAGGGCCACAAGACCCTTCTAATGCCCCTCAGGACCATTATAAAGGCACCCAGACCCTTCTAGAGCCTCTCAGGACAGTTTTAAATGCCTCCAGACCCTTCTAGACCCCCACAGGACCATTCTAATGGCCCACAGACCCTTCTAATGCCACTCAGGACCCTTCTAAAGGCCTCCAGACCACTCTAATGCCCCTCAGGGCCTTTCTAAAGTACCCCAGACACTTCTAGAACCATCTGGGCCTTTCTATATGACCCCAGACCATTCTAATGCCCCTCAGGTCCTTTCTAAAGGCCTCCATACCCTTCTAATGCCCCTCAGGACATTTCTAAAGGCCCCCAGACCCTTCTAGAGCCCTTCAGGACATTTCTAAAGGAACCCAGACCCTTCTAATGCCACTCAGAGCCTTTCTAAAGGCCGCGAGACCCTTATAATCCCTCTGAGGGCCTTTAAAAAGGCCCCCAGACCCTTCTGGACCCCCTCAGGACGCTTCTAATAGCCCCCAGCTCCTTCTAGAGGCCCTCAGGGCCTTTCTAAAGGCCTCCACACCCTTCTAATGACCCTCAAGACCCATGTAAAGGCCCCTAGACCCTTCTAGATTGCATCAGGACCCTTCTAAAAGCTCCCAGACCCTTCTAATGCCTTTCAGGACCCTTATGAATGCCACAAGACCCTTCTAATGCCCCTCAGGACCTTTCTAAAGGCCCTCAGACCCTTCTAATGTCCCTCAGGGCATTTATAAAGGTTCCCAGACCCTTCTAGAGCCCGTCAGGACCCTTATAAAGGCCCCCAGACCATTCTAGAGCCCCTCAGGACACTACTAAAGGCCCGCAGAGCATTCTAATGCCCCACAGGGCCTTTCTAAAGGTCCCCAGACCCTTCTAGAGCCTCTCAGGACAGTTTTAAATGCCTCCAGACCCTTCTAGATCCCCTCAGGTCCATTCTAAAGCCCCCCAGACCCTTCTAATGCCCCTCAGGGCTTTTCTAAAGGCCCCCAGACCCTTCTAATGCCCCTCAAAGCATTTCTAAAGGTCCCCAGACCCTTCTAGAGCCCCTCAGTACCAATCTAAAGGCCCCCAGACTATTTTAGAGCCCCTCAGGGCCATTCAAAAAGGGCCGCAGACCCTTCAAGAGCCCCTCAACATCCTTCTAACGGCTCCCTGACCCTTCTAGAGCCCCTCAGGGCCTTTCTAAATGCCCCCAGACCCTTCTAGAACCCCTCAGGACACTTGTAAAGGCCCCCAGACCCTTCTAGATCCCCTCAAGACCCTTCTAAAAGGCCCCAGACCTTTCTAATGCCCCTCAGGGCATTTCTAAAGTCCCCCAGACCCTTCTACTGCCCCTCAGGAGCATTCTAAAGGCCCCCAGACCCTTCTAGAGCCTCTCAGGACAGTTTTAAATGCCTCCAGACCCGTCTAGACCCCCTCAGGACCATTCTAAAGGCACCCAGACCCTTCTAATCCACCTCAGGGCCTGTCTAAAGGCCCCCAGACCCTTCTAATACCCCTCAGGGCATTTCTAAAGGTACCCAGACCCTTCTAGAGCCCCTCAGTACCAATCTAAAGGTCCCCAGACTCTTTTAGAGCCCCTCAGGGCCATTCTAAACGCCCGCAGACCCTTCAAGAGCCCCTCAACATCTTTCTAACGGCTCCCTGACCCTTCTAGAGCCCCTCAGGGCCTTTCTAAATGCCCCCAGACCCTTCTAGAGCCCCTCAGGACACTTGTAAACGCCCCCAGACCCTTCTAGATCCCCTCAAGACCCTTCTAAAAGGCCCCAGACCTTACTAATGCCCCTCAGGGAATTTCTAAAGGCCCCCAGACCCATCTAATGCCCCTCAGGACCCTTCGTAAGGCCCCGAGACACTTTTAGAGCACCTCAGGACATTTCGAAAGGACCCCAGATCTTTCTAGAACCCCTCAGGACACTTCTAGATGCCCCCAGACCCTTCTAGAGCCCCTCAGGACGATTCTAAAGGCCCCCAGACCCTTCTAGAGCCCCTCAGGGCCTTTCTAAAGGCCTCCACACCCTTCTAATGACCCTCAAGACCCATGTAAAGGCCCCTAGACCCTTCTAGATTGGCTCACGACCCATCTAAATGCCCCCAGACCCTTCTAATGCCTTTCAGGATGCTTATGAAGGCCACGAGACCCTTCTACTGCCCCTCAGGGCATTTTGAAAGGTTCCGAGACCCTTCTAGAGCCCCTCAGAACACTTCTAAAGGTCCGCAGACCATTCTAATGCTCGTCAGGGCCTTTATAAAGGTCCCCAGACCCTTCTACTGCCCCTCAGGAGCATTCTAAAGGCCCCCAGACCCTTCTAATGCCTCACAGGGCCTTTCTAAAGGCCCCCAGACCCTTCTAGAGCTCCTGAAGACCCTTCTAAAGGCCCCCAGACCCTTGTAGATCCCCTCAGGCCCCTTCTAAAGTCCCCCAGACCCTGCTAATTCCCCTCAGGGCTTTTATAAGGGCACCCAGACCCTTCTAATGCCCCTCAGGACCCTTCTAAAGGCCCCCAGACCCTTCTAATGCCCCTCAGGGCCTTTCTAAAGTACCCCAGACACTTCTAGAACCTCTCAGGGCCTTTCTATATGACCCCAGACCCTTGTAATGCCCCTCAGGGCCTTTCTAAAGGCCCCCATACCCTTCTAATACCCCTCAGGACATTTCTAAAGGCCCCCAGACCCTTCTAGAGCCCCTCAGGACATTTCTAAAGGCACCCAGACCATTCTAATGCCACTCAGGGCCTTTCTAAAGGCCGCGAGACCCTTATAATCCTCCTGAGGGCCTTTAAAAAGCCCCCAGACCTTTCTGGACCCACTCAGGACGCTTCTAATAGCCCCCAGACCCTTCTAGAGCCCCTCAGGGCCTTTCTAAAGGCCTCCACACCCTTCTAATAAACCACAAGACCCATGTAAAGGCCCCCAGACCCTTCTAGATTGCCTCAGGACCCATCTAAAAGCCCCCAGACCCTTCTAATGCCTTTCAGGGCCTTTCTAAAGGCCTCCACACCCTTCTAATGACCCTCAAGACCCATGTAAAGGCATCTAGACCCTTCTAGATTGCCTCAGGACCCATCTAAAAGCCCCCAGACCCTTCTAATGCCTTTCAGGACCCTTATGAAGGCCACAAGACCCTTGTAATGCCCCTCAGGACCTTTCTAAAGGCACTCAGACTATTCAAATGCCCCTCAGGACTTTTTAATAGGCCCCCAGACCCTTCTAGAGCCCGTCAAGACCCTTATAAATGCCCCCAGATCATTCTAGAGCCCCTCAGGACACTTCTAAAGTCCCGCAGACCATTCTAATGATCGTCAGGGCCTTTATAAAGGTCTCAAGACCATTCTACGGCCCCTCAGGAGCATTCTAAAGGCCCCCACACCCTTCTAATGCCCCACAGGGCCTTTCTAAAGGTTCCCAGAGCCTTCTAGAGCCCCTGAAGACCCTTCTTAAGGCCCCCAGACCATTCTAATGCCACTCAGAGCCTTTCTAAAGGCCGCGAGTAGCTTATAATCTCCCTGAGGGCCTTTAAAAAGGCCCCCAGACCCTTCTGGACCCCCTCAGGACGCTTCTAATAGCCCCCAGACCCTTCTAGAGCCCCTCAGGGCCTTTCTAAAGGCCTCCACACCATTCTAATGAACATCAAGACCCATGTAAAGGCCCGCAGACCCTTCTAGATTGCCTCAGGACCCATCTAAAAGCCCATAGAGCCTTCTAATGACTTTCAGGGCCCTCATGAAGGCCATAAGACCCTTCTAATGCCCCTCAGGACCTTTCTAAATGCCCTCAGACTATTCAAATGCCACTAAGGACTCTATTAAAGGCCCCCAGACCCTTCTAATGCACCTCAGGACACTTCTAAAGGCCCCCAGACCCTTCTAATGCCCCTCAGGGCCTTTCTAAATTACCCCAGACATTTCTAGAACCTTTCAGAGCCTTTCTATATGACCCCAGACCCTTGTAATGCCACTCAGGGCCTTTCTAAAGGCTGCGAGACCCTGATCATCTCCCTGAGGGCCTTTCTAAAGGCCCCCAGACCCTTCTGGACCACCTCAGGACGCCTCTTATAGCCCCCAGACCCTTCTAGAGCCCATCAGGGCCTTTCTAAAGGCCTCCACACCCCTCTAATGACCCTCAAGACCCATGGAAAGGCCCCTAGACCCTTCTAGATTGCCTCAGGACCCATCTAAAAGCCCCCAGACCCTTCTAATGCCTTTCAGGACCCTTATGAATGCCACAAGACCCTTCTAATGCCCCTCAGGACCTTTCTAAAGGCCCTCAGACCCTTCTAATGCCCCTCAGGGTTTTTATAAAGGTTCCCAGACCCTTCTAGAGCCCGTCAGGACCCTTATAAAGGCCCCCAGACCATTCTAGAGCACCTCAGGACACTTCTAAAGGCCCGCAGACCATTCTAATGCCCGTCAGGGCCTTTAAGAAGGTCCCCAGACCCTTCTACTGCACCTCAGGAGCATTCTAAAGGACCCCAGACCCTTCTAATGCCCCACAGGGCCTTTCTAAACGTCCCCACACCCTTATACAGCCCCTGAAGACCATTCTGAAGGCCCCCAGACCCTTCTAATGCCCCTCAGGGCCTTTCGAAAGTACCCCAGACACTTCTAGAATCTCTCAGAGCCTTTCTATATGACCCCAGACCCTTCTAGACCTCCTCAGGACCATTCTAAAGGTCGCGAGACCCTTCTAATGCCCCTCAGGGGATTTCTAAAGGCCTCCAGACCCTTCTAGAGCCCCTCAGGACATTTCTAAAGGCACCCAGACCCTTCTAATGCCTCTCAGGGCCTTTCAAAAGGCCGCGAGACCCTTATAATCCCCCTGAGGGCCTTTAAAAAGTCCCCCAGACCCTTCTGGACCCCCTCAGGACGCTTCTAATAGCTCCCACACCCTTATAGAGCCCCTCAGGGCCTTTCTAAAGGCCTCCACACCCTTCTAATGACCCTCAAGACCCATGTAAAGGCTCCTAGACCCTTCTAGATTGCCTCAGGACCCATCTAAAAGCCCCCAGACCCTTCTAATGCCTTTCAGGATCCTTATGAATGCCACAAGACCCTTCTAATGCCCTTCAGGACCATTCTAAAGGCCTTCAGACCCTTCTAATGCCTTTCAGGGCCTTTATAAAGGTTCCCAGACCCTTCTAGAGTCCGTCAGGACCCTTATAAAGGCCCGCAGACCATTCTACTGCCCCTCAGGAGCATTCTAAAGGCCCCCAGACCCTTCTAATGCCCACAGGGCCTTTCTAAAGGTCCCCAGACCCTTCTAGAGCCCCTGAAGACCCTTCTAAAGGCCCCCAGACCCTTCTAATGCCCCACAGGGCCTTTCGAATGTACCACAGACACTTCTAGAACATCTCAGGGCCTTTCTATATGACCCCAGACCCTTCTAATGCCACTCAGGGCCTTTCTAAAGGTCGCGAGACCCTTATAATCCCCCTGAGGGCCTTTATAAAGGCCCCCAGACCATTCTGGACCCCCTCAGGACGCTTCTAATAGCCACCAGACCCTTCTAGAGACCCTCAGGGCCTTTCTAAAGGCCTCCACACCCTTCTAATGACACTCAAGACCCATGTAAAGGCCCCCAGACCCTTCTAGATTGCCTCAGGACCCATCTAAAAGCCCCCAGACCCTTCTAAAGCCTTTCAGGACCTTTATGAAGGCCACAAGACCCTTCTAATGCCCCTCAGGACCTTTCTAAAGGCCCTCAGACCCTTCTAATGCCCCTCAGGGCATTTATAAAGGTTCCCAGACCCTTCTAGATCCCGTCAGGACCCTTATAAAGGCCCCCAGACCATTTTAGAGCCCCTCAGGACACTTCTAAAGGCCCGCAGACCATTATAATGCCTGTCAGGGCCTTAATAAAGGTCCCCAGACCCTTCTACTGCCCCTCAGGAGCATTCTAAAGGCCCCCAGACCCTTCTAATGCCACACAGGGCCTTTCTAAAAATCCCCAGACCCTTCTAGAGCCCCTGAAGACCCTTCTAAAGGCCCCCAGACCCTTCTAATGCCACTCAGGGCCTTTCTAAAGGCCGCGAGACCCTTATAATCCTCCTGAGGGCCTTTAAAAAGACCATTCTAATGCCTCACAGGGCCTTTCTAAAGGTCCCCAGACCCTTCTAGAGCCCCTGAAGACCTTCTAAAGGACCCCAGACCCTTCTAATGCCACACAGGGCCTTTCTAAAGGTCCCCAGACCCTTCTAGAGCCCCTGAAGGCCCTTATAAAGGCCCCCAGACCCTTATAGAGCCCCTCAGGACCCTTCTAAACTCCCCCAGACCCTGCTAATTCCCCTCAGGGCTTTTATAAGGGCCACAAGACCCTTCTAATGCCCCTCAGGACCATTATAAAGGCACCCAGACCCTTCTAGAGCCTCTCAGGACAGTTTTAAATGCCTCCAGACCCTTATAGAGCCCCACAGGACCATTCTAAAGGCCCACAGACCCTTCTAATGCCACTCAGGACCCTTCTAAAGGCCTCCAGACCACTCTAATGCCCCTCAGGGCCTTTCTAAAGTACCCCAGACACTTCTAGAACCATCTGGGCCTTTCTATATGACCCCAGACCATTCTAATGCCCCTCAGGTCCTTTCTAAAGGCCTCCATACCCTTCTAATGCCCCTCAGGACATTTCTAAAGGCCCCCAGACCCTTCTAGAGCCCTTCAGGACATTTCTAAAGGAACCCAGACCCTTCTAATGCCACTCAGAGCCTTTCTAAAGGCCGCGAGACCCTTATAATCCCTCTGAGGGCCTTTAAAAAGGCCCCCAGACCCTTCTGGACCCCCTCAGGACGCTTCTAATAGCCCCCAGCTCCTTCTAGAGGCCCTCAGGGCCTTTCTAAAGGCCTCCACACCCTTCTAATGACCCTCAAGACCCATGTAAAGGCCCCTAGACCCTTCTAGATTGCATCAGGACCCTTCTAAAAGCTCCCAGACCCTTCTAATGCCTTTCAGGACCCTTATGAATGCCACAAGACCCTTCTAATGCCCCTCAGGACCTTTCTAAAGGCCCTCAGACCCTTCTAATGTCCCTCAGGGCATTTATAAAGGTTCCCAGACCCTTCTAGAGCCCGTCAGGACCCTTATAAAGGCCCCCAGACCATTCTAGAGCCCCTCAGGACACTACTAAAGGCCCGCAGAGCATTCTAATGCCCCACAGGGCCTTTCTAAAGGTCCCCAGACCCTTCTAGAGCCTCTCAGGACAGTTTTAAATGCCTCCAGACCCTTCTAGATCCCCTCAGGTCCATTCTAAAGCCCCCCAGACCCTTCTAATGCCCCTCAGGGCTTTTCTAAAGGCCCCCAGACCCTTCTAATGCCCCTCAAAGCATTTCTAAAGGTCCCCAGACCCTTCTAGAGCCCCTCAGTACCAATCTAAAGGCCCCCAGACTATTTTAGAGCCCCTCAGGGCCATTCAAAAAGGGCCGCAGACCCTTCAAGAGCCCCTCAACATCCTTCTAACGGCTCCCTGACCCTTCTAGAGCCCCTCAGGGCCTTTCTAAATGCCCCCAGACCCTTCTAGAACCCCTCAGGACACTTGTAAAGGCCCCCAGACCCTTCTAGATCCCCTCAAGACCCTTCTAAAAGGCCCCAGACCTTTCTAATGCCCCTCAGGGCATTTCTAAAGTCCCCCAGACCCTTCTACTGCCCCTCAGGAGCATTCTAAAGGCCCCCAGACCCTTCTAGAGCCTCTCAGGACAGTTTTAAATGCCTCCAGACCCGTCTAGACCCCCTCAGGACCATTCTAAAGGCACCCAGACCCTTCTAATCCACCTCAGGGCCTGTCTAAAGGCCCCCAGACCCTTCTAATACCCCTCAGGGCATTTCTAAAGGTACCCAGACCCTTCTAGAGCCCCTCAGTACCAATCTAAAGGTCCCCAGACTCTTTTAGAGCCCCTCAGGGCCATTCTAAACGCCCGCAGACCCTTCAAGAGCCCCTCAACATCTTTCTAACGGCTCCCTGACCCTTCTAGAGCCCCTCAGGGCCTTTCTAAATGCCCCCAGACCCTTCTAGAGCCCCTCAGGACACTTGTAAACGCCCCCAGACCCTTCTAGATCCCCTCAAGACCCTTCTAAAAGGCCCCAGACCTTACTAATGCCCCTCAGGGAATTTCTAAAGGCCCCCAGACCCATCTAATGCCCCTCAGGACCCTTCGTAAGGCCCCGAGACACTTTTAGAGCACCTCAGGACATTTCGAAAGGACCCCAGATCTTTCTAGAACCCCTCAGGACACTTCTAGATGCCCCCAGACCCTTCTAGAGCCCCTCAGGACGATTCTAAAGGCCCCCAGACCCTTCTAGAGCCCCTCAGGGCCTTTCTAAAGGCCTCCACACCCTTCTAATGACCCTCAAGACCCATGTAAAGGCCCCTAGACCCTTCTAGATTGGCTCACGACCCATCTAAATGCCCCCAGACCCTTCTAATGCCTTTCAGGATGCTTATGAAGGCCACGAGACCCTTCTACTGCCCCTCAGGGCATTTTGAAAGGTTCCGAGACCCTTCTAGAGCCCCTCAGAACACTTCTAAAGGTCCGCAGACCATTCTAATGCTCGTCAGGGCCTTTATAAAGGTCCCCAGACCCTTCTACTGCCCCTCAGGAGCATTCTAAAGGCCCCCAGACCCTTCTAATGCCTCACAGGGCCTTTCTAAAGGCCCCCAGACCCTTCTAGAGCTCCTGAAGACCCTTCTAAAGGCCCCCAGACCCTTGTAGATCCCCTCAGGCCCCTTCTAAAGTCCCCCAGACCCTGCTAATTCCCCTCAGGGCTTTTATAAGGGCACCCAGACCCTTCTAATGCCCCTCAGGACCCTTCTAAAGGCCCCCAGACCCTTCTAATGCCCCTCAGGGCCTTTCTAAAGTACCCCAGACACTTCTAGAACCTCTCAGGGCCTTTCTATATGACCCCAGACCCTTGTAATGCCCCTCAGGGCCTTTCTAAAGGCCCCCATACCCTTCTAATACCCCTCAGGACATTTCTAAAGGCCCCCAGACCCTTCTAGAGCCCCTCAGGACATTTCTAAAGGCACCCAGACCATTCTAATGCCACTCAGGGCCTTTCTAAAGGCCGCGAGACCCTTATAATCCTCCTGAGGGCCTTTAAAAAGCCCCCAGACCTTTCTGGACCCACTCAGGACGCTTCTAATAGCCCCCAGACCCTTCTAGAGCCCCTCAGGGCCTTTCTAAAGGCCTCCACACCCTTCTAATAAACCACAAGACCCATGTAAAGGCCCCCAGACCCTTCTAGATTGCCTCAGGACCCATCTAAAAGCCCCCAGACCCTTCTAATGCCTTTCAGGGCCTTTCTAAAGGCCTCCACACCCTTCTAATGACCCTCAAGACCCATGTAAAGGCATCTAGACCCTTCTAGATTGCCTCAGGACCCATCTAAAAGCCCCCAGACCCTTCTAATGCCTTTCAGGACCCTTATGAAGGCCACAAGACCCTTGTAATGCCCCTCAGGACCTTTCTAAAGGCACTCAGACTATTCAAATGCCCCTCAGGACTTTTTAATAGGCCCCCAGACCCTTCTAGAGCCCGTCAAGACCCTTATAAATGCCCCCAGATCATTCTAGAGCCCCTCAGGACACTTCTAAAGTCCCGCAGACCATTCTAATGATCGTCAGGGCCTTTATAAAGGTCTCAAGACCATTCTACGGCCCCTCAGGAGCATTCTAAAGGCCCCCACACCCTTCTAATGCCCCACAGGGCCTTTCTAAAGGTTCCCAGAGCCTTCTAGAGCCCCTGAAGACCCTTCTTAAGGCCCCCAGACCATTCTAATGCCACTCAGAGCCTTTCTAAAGGCCGCGAGTAGCTTATAATCTCCCTGAGGGCCTTTAAAAAGGCCCCCAGACCCTTCTGGACCCCCTCAGGACGCTTCTAATAGCCCCCAGACCCTTCTAGAGCCCCTCAGGGCCTTTCTAAAGGCCTCCACACCATTCTAATGAACATCAAGACCCATGTAAAGGCCCGCAGACCCTTCTAGATTGCCTCAGGACCCATCTAAAAGCCCATAGAGCCTTCTAATGACTTTCAGGGCCCTCATGAAGGCCATAAGACCCTTCTAATGCCCCTCAGGACCTTTCTAAATGCCCTCAGACTATTCAAATGCCACTAAGGACTCTATTAAAGGCCCCCAGACCCTTCTAATGCACCTCAGGACACTTCTAAAGGCCCCCAGACCCTTCTAATGCCCCTCAGGGCCTTTCTAAATTACCCCAGACATTTCTAGAACCTTTCAGAGCCTTTCTATATGACCCCAGACCCTTGTAATGCCACTCAGGGCCTTTCTAAAGGCTGCGAGACCCTGATCATCTCCCTGAGGGCCTTTCTAAAGGCCCCCAGACCCTTCTGGACCACCTCAGGACGCCTCTTATAGCCCCCAGACCCTTCTAGAGCCCATCAGGGCCTTTCTAAAGGCCTCCACACCCCTCTAATGACCCTCAAGACCCATGGAAAGGCCCCTAGACCCTTCTAGATTGCCTCAGGACCCATCTAAAAGCCCCCAGACCCTTCTAATGCCTTTCAGGACCCTTATGAATGCCACAAGACCCTTCTAATGCCCCTCAGGACCTTTCTAAAGGCCCTCAGACCCTTCTAATGCCCCTCAGGGTTTTTATAAAGGTTCCCAGACCCTTCTAGAGCCCGTCAGGACCCTTATAAAGGCCCCCAGACCATTCTAGAGCACCTCAGGACACTTCTAAAGGCCCGCAGACCATTCTAATGCCCGTCAGGGCCTTTAAGAAGGTCCCCAGACCCTTCTACTGCACCTCAGGAGCATTCTAAAGGACCCCAGACCCTTCTAATGCCCCACAGGGCCTTTCTAAACGTCCCCACACCCTTATACAGCCCCTGAAGACCATTCTGAAGGCCCCCAGACCCTTCTAATGCCCCTCAGGGCCTTTCGAAAGTACCCCAGACACTTCTAGAATCTCTCAGAGCCTTTCTATATGACCCCAGACCCTTCTAGACCTCCTCAGGACCATTCTAAAGGTCGCGAGACCCTTCTAATGCCCCTCAGGGGATTTCTAAAGGCCTCCAGACCCTTCTAGAGCCCCTCAGGACATTTCTAAAGGCACCCAGACCCTTCTAATGCCTCTCAGGGCCTTTCAAAAGGCCGCGAGACCCTTATAATCCCCCTGAGGGCCTTTAAAAAGTCCCCCAGACCCTTCTGGACCCCCTCAGGACGCTTCTAATAGCTCCCACACCCTTATAGAGCCCCTCAGGGCCTTTCTAAAGGCCTCCACACCCTTCTAATGACCCTCAAGACCCATGTAAAGGCTCCTAGACCCTTCTAGATTGCCTCAGGACCCATCTAAAAGCCCCCAGACCCTTCTAATGCCTTTCAGGATCCTTATGAATGCCACAAGACCCTTCTAATGCCCTTCAGGACCATTCTAAAGGCCTTCAGACCCTTCTAATGCCTTTCAGGGCCTTTATAAAGGTTCCCAGACCCTTCTAGAGTCCGTCAGGACCCTTATAAAGGCCCGCAGACCATTCTACTGCCCCTCAGGAGCATTCTAAAGGCCCCCAGACCCTTCTAATGCCCACAGGGCCTTTCTAAAGGTCCCCAGACCCTTCTAGAGCCCCTGAAGACCCTTCTAAAGGCCCCCAGACCCTTCTAATGCCCCACAGGGCCTTTCGAATGTACCACAGACACTTCTAGAACATCTCAGGGCCTTTCTATATGACCCCAGACCCTTCTAATGCCACTCAGGGCCTTTCTAAAGGTCGCGAGACCCTTATAATCCCCCTGAGGGCCTTTATAAAGGCCCCCAGACCATTCTGGACCCCCTCAGGACGCTTCTAATAGCCACCAGACCCTTCTAGAGACCCTCAGGGCCTTTCTAAAGGCCTCCACACCCTTCTAATGACACTCAAGACCCATGTAAAGGCCCCCAGACCCTTCTAGATTGCCTCAGGACCCATCTAAAAGCCCCCAGACCCTTCTAAAGCCTTTCAGGACCTTTATGAAGGCCACAAGACCCTTCTAATGCCCCTCAGGACCTTTCTAAAGGCCCTCAGACCCTTCTAATGCCCCTCAGGGCATTTATAAAGGTTCCCAGACCCTTCTAGATCCCGTCAGGACCCTTATAAAGGCCCCCAGACCATTTTAGAGCCCCTCAGGACACTTCTAAAGGCCCGCAGACCATTATAATGCCTGTCAGGGCCTTAATAAAGGTCCCCAGACCCTTCTACTGCCCCTCA
Organism: Coccyzus lansbergi; assembly: GCA_033558105.1. Classification (NCBI taxonomy): domain Eukaryota; kingdom Metazoa; phylum Chordata; class Aves; order Cuculiformes; family Coccyzidae; genus Coccyzus; species Coccyzus lansbergi. The sequence continues at coordinate 925,900 of JAUMJK010000895.1, forward strand.
GGAGCATTCTAAAGGCCCCCAGACCCTTCTAATGCCACACAGGGCCTTTCTAAAAATCCCCAGACCCTTCTAGAGCCCCTGAAGACCCTTCTAAAGGCCCCCAGACCCTTCTAATGCCACTCAGGGCCTTTCTAAAGGCCGCGAGACCCTTATAATCCTCCTGAGGGCCTTTAAAAAGACCATTCTAATGCCTCACAGGGCCTTTCTAAAGGTCCCCAGACCCTTCTAGAGCCCCTGAAGACCTTCTAAAGGACCCCAGACCCTTCTAATGCCACACAGGGCCTTTCTAAAGGTCCCCAGACCCTTCTAGAGCCCCTGAAGGCCCTTATAAAGGCCCCCAGACCCTTATAGAGCCCCTCAGGACCCTTCTAAACTCCCCCAGACCCTGCTAATTCCCCTCAGGGCTTTTATAAGGGCCACAAGACCCTTCTAATGCCCCTCAGGACCATTATAAAGGCACCCAGACCCTTCTAGAGCCTCTCAGGACAGTTTTAAATGCCTCCAGACCCTTATAGAGCCCCACAGGACCATTCTAAAGGCCCACAGACCCTTCTAATGCCACTCAGGACCCTTCTAAAGGCCTCCAGACCACTCTAATGCCCCTCAGGGCCTTTCTAAAGTACCCCAGACATTTCTAGAACCATCTGGGCCTTTCTATATGACCCCAGACCATTCTAATGCCCCTCAGGTCCTTTCTAAAGGCCTCCATACCCTTCTAATGCCCCTCAGGACATTTCTAAAGGCCCCCAGACCCTTCTAGAGCCCTTCAGGACATTTCTAAAGGAACACAGACCCTTCTAATGCCACTCAGAGCCTTTCTAAAGGCCGCGAGACCCTTATAATCCCTCTGAGGGCCTTTAAAAAGGCCCCCAGACCCTTCTGGACCCCCTCAGGACGCTTCTAATAGCCCCCAGCTCCTTCTAGAGGCCCTCAGGGCCTTTCTAAAGGCCTCCACACCCTTCTAATGACCCTCAAGACCCATGTAAAGGCCCGTAGACCCTTCTAGATTGCATCAGGACCCTTCTAAAAGCTCCCAGACCCTTCTAATGCCTTTCAGGACCCTTATGAATGCCACAAGACCCTTCTAATGCCCCTCAGGACCTTTCTAAAGGCCCTCAGACCCTTCTAATGTCCCTCAGGGCATTTATAAAGGTTCCCAGACCCTTCTAGAGCCCGTCAGGACCCTTATAAAGGCCCCCAGACCATTCTAGAGCCCCTCAGGACACTACTAAAGGCCCGCAGACCATTCTAATGCCCCACAGGGCCTTTCTAAAGGTCCCCAGACCCTTCTAGAGCCTCTCAGGACAGTTTTAAATGCCTCCAGACCCTTCTAGATCCCCTCAGGTCCATTCTAAAGCCCCCCAGACCCTTCTAATGCCCCTCAGGGCTTTTCTAAAGGCCCCCAGACCCTTCTAATGCCCCTCAAAGCATTTCTAAAGGTCCCCAGACCCTTCTAGAGCCCCTCAGTACCAATCTAAAGGCCCCCAGACTATTTTAGAGCCCCTCAGGGCCATTCAAAAAGGGCCGCAGACCCTTCAAGAGCCCCTCAACATCCTTCTAACGGCTCCCTGACCCTTCTAGAGCCCCTCAGGGCCTTTCTAAATGCCCCCAGACCCTTCTAGAACCCCTCAGGACACTTGTAAAGGCCCCCAGACCCTTCTAGATCCCCTCAAGACCCTTCTAAAAGGCCCCAGACCTTTCTAATGCCTCTCAGGGCATTTCTAAAGTCCCCCAGACCCTTCTACTGCCCCTCAGGAGCATTCTAAAGGCCCCCAGACCCTTCTAGAGCCTCTCAGGACAGTTTTAAATGCCTCCAGACCCGTCTAGACCCCCTCAGGACCATTCTAAAGGCCCCCAGACCCTTCTAATCCACCTCAGGGCCTGTCTAAAGGCCCCCAGACCCTTCTAATACCCCTCAGGGCATTTCTAAAGGTACCCAGACCCTTCTAGAGCCCCTCAGTACCAATCTAAAGGTCCCCAGACTCTTTTAGAGCCCCTCAGGGCCATTCTAAACGCCCGCAGACCCTTCAAGAGCCCCTCAACATCTTTCTAACGGCTCCCTGACCCTTCTAGAGCCCCTCAGGGCCTTTCTAAATGCCCCCAGACCCTTCTAGAGCCCCTCAGGACACTTGTAAACGCCCCCAGACCCTTCTAGATCCCCTCAAGACCCTTCTAAAAGGCCCCAGACCTTACTAATGCCCCTCAGGGAATTTCTAAAGGCCGCCAGACCCATCTAATGCCCCTCAGGACCATTCGTAAGGCCCCGAGACATTTTTAGAGCACCTCAGGACATTTCGAAAGGACCCCAGATCTTTCTAGAACCCCTCAGGACACTTCTAGATGCCCCCAGACCCTTCTAGAGCCCCTCAGGACGATTCTAAAGGCCCCCAGACCCTTCTAGAGCCCCTCAGGGCCTTTCTAAAGGCCTCCACACCCTTCTAATGACCCTCAAGACCCATGTAAAGGCCCCTAGACCATTCTAGATTGCCTGAGGACCCATCTAAAAGCCCCCAGACCCTTCTAATGCCTTTCAGGACCATTATGAAGGCCACAAGACCTTTCTAATGCCCCTCAGAACCGTTCTAAAGGTTCCCAGACCCTTCTAGAGCCCGTCAGGACCCTTATAAAGGCCCCCAGACCATTCTAGAGCCCCTCAGGACACTTCTAAAGGCCCGCAGACCATTCTAATGACCGTCAGGGCCTTTATAAAGGTCCCCAGACCCTTCTACTGCCCCTCAGGAGCATTCTAAAGGCCCCCAGACCCTTTAATACCCCACAGGGCCTTTCTAAACGCCCCCAGACCCTTCTAGAGCTCCTGAAGACCTTTCTAAAGGCCCCCAGACCCTTATAGAGCCCCTCAGGACCCTTCTAAAGTCCCCCAGACCCTGCTAATTGCCCTTAGGGCTTTTATAAGGGCACCCAGACCCTTCTAATGCCCCTTAGGACCCTTATAAAGGAACCCAGACCTTCTAGAGTCCCTCAGGACACTTTTACGTGCCTCCAGACCCTTCTAGACCCCCTCAGGACCATTCTAAAGGCCCCCAGACTCTTCTAATGCCCCTCATGACCCTTCTAAAGGCCCCCAGACCCTTCTAATGCCACTCAGGGCCTTTCTAAAGGACCCCATACCCTTCTAATGCACCTCAGGACATTTCTAAAGGCACCCAGACCCTTCTAGAGCCCCTCAGGACATTTCTAAAGGCACCCAGACCCTTCTAATGCCACTCAGGGCCTTTCTAAAGGCCGCGAGACCCTTATAATCCCCCTGAGGGCCTTTAAAAAGGCCCTCAGACCCTTCTCGACCACCTCAGGACGCTTCTAATAGCCCCCAGACCCTTCTAGAGCCCCTCAGGGCCTTTCTAAAGGCCTCCACACCCTTCTAATGACCCTCAAGACCCATGTAAAGGCCCCCAGACCCTTCTAGATTGCCTCAGGACCCATCAAAAAGACCCCAGACCCTTCTAATGCCTTTTAGGACCCTTATAAAGGAACCAAGACCATTCTAATGCCCCTCAGGGCCTTTCTAAAGGCCTCCACACCCTTCTAATGCCCCTCAGGGCATTTATAAAGGTTCCCAGACCCTTCTAGAGCCCGTCAGGACCCTTATAAAGGCCCCCAGACCACTCTAGAGCCCCTCAGGACACTTCTAAAGGCCCGCAGACCATTCTAATGCCCGTCAGGGCCTTTCTAAAGGTCCCCAGACCCTTCTACTGCCCCTCAGGAGCATTCTAAAGGCCCCCAGACCCGTCTACAGCCTCTCAGGGCAGTTTTAAATGCCTCCAGACCCTTCTAGACCCCCTCAGGACAATTCTAAAGGCCCCCAGACCCTTCTAATGCCCCTCAGGACCATTCTAAAGCCCCCCAGACCATTCTAATGCCCCTCAGGGCCTTTCTAAAGGCCCCCAGACCCTTCTAGAGCCCCTGAAGGCCCTTATAAAGGCCCCCAGACCCTTATAGAGCCCCTCAGGACCCTTCTAAACTCCCCCAGACCCTGCTAATTCCCCTCAGGGCTTTTATAAGGGCCACAAGACCCTTCTAATGCCCCTCAGGACCCTTATAAAGGCACCCAGACCCTTCTAGAGCCTCTCAGGACAGTTTTAAATGCCTCCAGACCCTTCTAGACCCCCACAGGACCATTCTAAAGGCCCACAGACCCTTCTAATGCCCCTCAGGACCCTTCTAAAGGCCTCCAGACCACTCTAATGCCCCTCAGGGCCTTTCTAAAGTACCCCAGACACTTCTAGAACCATCTGGGCCTTTCTATATGACCCCAGACCATTCTAATGCCCCTCAGGTCCTTTCTAAAGGCCTCCATACCCTTCTAATGCCCCTCAGGACATTTCTAAAGGCCCCCAGACCCTTCTAGAGCCCTTCAGGACATTTCTAAAGGCACCCAGACCCTTCTAATGCCACTCAGGGCCTTTCTAAAGGTCGCGAGACCCTTATAATCCCCCTGAGGGCCTTTAAAAAGGCCCCCAGACCCTTCTGGACCCCCTCAGGACGCTTCTAATAGCCCCCAGATCCTTCTAGAGGCCCTCAGGGCCTTTCTAAAGGCCTCCACACCCTTCTAATGACCCTCAAGACCCATGTAAAGGCCCCTAGACCCTTCTAGATTGCATCAGGACCCTTCTAAAAGCTCCCAGACCCTTCTAATGCCTTTCAGGACCCTTATGAATGCCACAAGACCCTTCTAATGCCCCTCAGGACCTTTCTAAAGGCCCTCAGACCCTTCTAATGTCCCTCAGGGCATTTATAAAGGCCCCCAGACCATTCTAGAGCCCCTCAGGACACTTCTAAAGGCCCGCAGACCATTCTAATGCCCGTCAGGGCCTTTCTAAAGGTCCCCAGACCCTTCTAGAGCCTCTCAGGACAGTTTTAAATGCCTCCAGACCCTTCTAGATCCCCTCAGGACCATTCTAAAGCCCCCCAGACCCTTCTAATGCCCCTCAGGGCCTTTCTAAAGGCCCCCAGACCCTTCTAATGCCCCTCAGGGCATTTCTAAAGGTCCCCAGACCCTTCTAGAGCCCCTCAGTACCAATCTAAAGGCCCCCAGACTATTTTAGAGCCCTTCAGGGCCATTCAAAAGGCCCGCAGACCCTTCAAGAGCCCCTCAACATCCTTCTAACGGCTCCCTGACCCTTCTAGAGCCCCTCAGGGCCTTTCTAAATGCCCCCAGACCCTTCTAGAACCCCTCAGGACACTTGTAAAGGCCCCCAGACCCTTCTAGATCCCCTCAAGACCCTTCTAAAAGGCCCCAGACCTTTCTAATGCCCCTCAGGGCATTTCTAAAGTCCCCCAGACCCTTCTACTGCCCCTCAGGAGCATTCTAAAGGCCCCCAGACCATTCTAGAGCCTCTCAGGACAGTTTTAAATGCCTCCAGACCCGTCTAGACCCCCTCAGGACCATTCTAAAGGCCCCCAGACCCTTCTAATCCACCTCAGGGCCTGTCTAAAGGCCCCCAGACCCTTCTAATGCCCCTCAGGGCATTTCTAAAGGTACCCAGACCCTTCTAGAGCCCCTCAGTACCAATCTAAAGGCCCCCAGACTCTTTTAGAGCCCCTCAGGGCCATTCTAAACGCCCGCAGACCCTTCAAGAGCCCCTCAACATCTTTCTAACGGCTCCCTGACCCTTCTAGAGCCCCTCAGGGCCTTTCTAAATGCCCCCAGACCCTTCTAGAGCCCCTCAGGACACTTGTAAACGCCCCCAGACCCTTCTAGATCCCCTCAAGACCCTTCTAAAAGGCCCCAGACCTTTCTAATGCCCCTCAGGGAATTTCTAAAGGCCCCCAGACCCATCTAATGCCCCTCAGGACCCTTCGTAAGGCCCCGAGACAATTTAGAGCACCTCAGGACATTTCGAAAGGACCCCAGATCTTTCTAGAGCCCCTCAGGACACTTCTAGATTCCCCCAGACCCTTCTAGAGCCCCTCAGGACGATTCTAAAGGCCCCCAGACCCTTCTAGAGCCCCTCAGGGCCTTTCTAAAGGCCTCCACACCCTTCTAATGACCCTCAAGACCCATGTAAAGGCCCCTAGACCCTTCTAGATTGCCTGAGGACCCATCTAAAAGCCCCCAGACCCTTCTAATGCCTTTCAGGACCATTATGAAGGCCACAAGACCTTTCTAATGCCCCTCAGAACCGTTCTAAAGGTTCTCAGACCCTTCTAGAGCCCGTCAGGACCCTTATAAAGGCCCCCAGACCATTCTAGAGCCCCTCAGGACACTTCTAAAGGCCCGCAGACCATTCTAATGCCCGTCAGGGCCTTTATAAAGGTCCCCAGACCCTTCTACTGCCCCTCAGGAGCATTCTAAAGGCCCCCAGACCCTTTAATACCCCACAGGGCCTTTCTAAACGCCCCCAGACCCTTCTAGAGCTCCTGAAGACCTTTCTAAAGGCCCCCAGACCCTTATAGAGCCCCTCAGGACCCTTCTAAAGTCCCCCAGACCCTGCTAATTCCCCTCAGGGCTTTTATAAGGGCACCCAGACCCTTCTAATGCCCCTCAGGACCCTTATAAAGGAACCCAGACCTTCTAGAGTCCCTCAGGACACTTTTACGTGCCTCCAGACCCTTCTAGAACCCCTCAGGACCATTCTAAAGGCCCCCAGACTCTTCTAATGCCCCTCATGACCCTTCTAAAGGCCCCCAGACCCTTCTAATGCCACTCAGGGCCTTTCTAAAGGACCCCATACCCTTCTAATGCACCTCAGGACATTTCTAAAGGCACCCAGACCCTTCTAGAGCCCCTCAGGACATTTCTAAAGGCACCCAGACCCTTCTAATGCCACTCAGGGCCTTTCTAAAGGCCGCGAGACCCTTATAATCCCCCTGAGGGCCTTTAAAAAGGCCCTCAGACCATTCTCGACCACCTCAGGACGCTTCTAATATCCCCCAGACCCTTCTAGAGCCCCTCAGGGCCTTTCTAAAGGCCTCCACACCCTTCTAATGACCCTCAAGACCCATGTAAAGGCCCCCAGACCCTTCTAGATTGCCTCAGGACCCATCAAAAAGACCCCAGACTTTTCTAATGCCTTTTAGGACCCTTATAAAGGAACCAAGACCATTCTAATGCCCCTCAGGGCCTTTCTAAAGGCCTCCACACCCTTCTAATGCCCCTCAGGGCATTTATAAAGGTTCCCAGACCCTTCTAGAGCCCGTCAGGACCCTTATAAAGGCCCCCAGACCACTCTAGAGCCCCTCAGGACACTTCTAAAGGCCCGCAGACCATTCTAATGCCCGTCAGGGCCTTTCTAAAGGTCCCCAGACCCTTCTACTGCCCCTCAGGAGCATTCTAAAGGCCCCCAGACCCGTCTACAGCCTCTCAGGGCAGTTTTAAATGCCTCCAGACCCTTCTAGACCCCCTCAGGACAATTCTAAAGGCCCCCAGACCCTTCTAATGCCCCTCAGGACCATTCTAAAGCCCCCCAGACCATTCTAATGCCCCTCAGGGCCTTTCTAAAGGCCCCCAGACCCTTCTAGAGCCCCTGAAGGCCCTTATAAAGGCCCCCAGACCCTTATAGAGCCCCTCAGGACCCTTCTAAACTCCCCCAGACCCTGCTAATTCCCCTCAGGGCTTTTATAAGGGCCACAAGACCCTTCTAATGCCCCTCAGGACCCTTATAAAGGCACCCAGACCCTTCTAGAGCCTCTCAGGACAGTTTTAAATGCCTCCAGACCCTTCTAGACCCCCACAGGACCATTCTAAAGGCCCACAGACCCTTCTAATGCCCCTCAGGACCCTTCTAAAGGCCTCCAGACCACTCTAATGCCCCTCAGGGCCTTTCTAAAGTACCCCAGACACTTCTAGAACCATCTGGGCCTTTCTATATGACCCCAGACCATTCTAATGCCCCTCAGGTCCTTTCTAAAGGCCTCCATACCCTTCTAATGCCCCTCAGGACATTTCTAAAGGCCCCCAGACCCTTCTAGAGCCCTTCAGGACATTTCTAAAGGCACCCAGACCCTTCTAATGCCACTCAGGGCCTTTCTAAAGGTCGCGAGACCCTTATAATCCCCCTGAGGGCCTTTAAAAAGGCCCCCAGACCCTTCTGGACCCCCTCAGGACGCTTCTAATAGCCCCCAGATCCTTCTAGAGGCCCTCAGGGCCTTTCTAAAGGCCTCCACACCCTTCTAATGACCCTCAAGACCCATGTAAAGGCCCCTAGACCCTTCTAGATTGCATCAGGACCCTTCTAAAAGCTCCCAGACCCTTCTAATGCCTTTCAGGACCCTTATGAATGCCACAAGACCCTTCTAATGCCCCTCAGGACCTTTCTAAAGGTCCCCAGACCCTTCTACTGCCCCTCAGGAGCATTCTAAAGGCCCCCAGACCATTCTAATGCCCCACAGGGCCTTTCTAAAGGTCCCCAGACCCTTCTAGAGCCTCTCAGGACAGTTTTAAATGCCTCCAGACCCTTCTAGATCCCCTCAGGACCATTCTAAAGCCCCCCAGACCCTTCTAATGCCCCTCAGGGCCTTTCTAAAGGCCCCCAGACCCTTCTAATGCCCCTCAGGGCATTTCTAAAGGTCCCCAGACCCTTCTAGAGCCCCTCAGTACCAATCTAAAGGCCCCCAGACTATTTTAGAGCCCTTCAGGGCCATTCAAAAGGCCCGCAGACCCTTCAAGAGCCCCTCAACATCCTTCTAACGGCTCCCTGACCCTTCTAGAGCCCCTCAGGGCCTTTCTAAATGCCCCCAGACCCTTCTAGAACCCCTCAGGACACTTGTAAAGGCCCCCAGACCCTTCTAGATCCCCTCAAGACCCTTCTAAAAGGCCCCAGACCTTTCTAATGCCCCTCAGGGCATTTCTAAAGTCCCCCAGACCCTTCTACTGCCCCTCAGGAGCATTCTAAAGGCCCCCAGACCATTCTAGAGCCTCTCAGGACAGTTTTAAATGCCTCCAGACCCGTCTAGACCCCCTCAGGACCATTCTAAAGGCCCCCAGACCCTTCTAATCCACCTCAGGGCCTGTCTAAAGGCCCCCAGACCCTTCTAATGCCCCTCAGGGCATTTCTAAAGGTACCCAGACCCTTCTAGAGCCCCTCAGTACCAATCTAAAGGCCCCCAGACTCTTTTAGAGCCCCTCAGGGCCATTCTAAACGCCCGCAGACCCTTCAAGAGCCCCTCAACATCTTTCTAACGGCTCCCTGACCCTTCTAGAGCCCCTCAGGGCCTTTCTAAATGCCCCCAGACCCTTCTAGAGCCCCTCAGGACACTTGTAAACGCCCCCAGACCCTTCTAGATCCCCTCAAGACCCTTCTAAAAGGCCCCAGACCTTTCTAATGCCCCTCAGGGAATTTCTAAAGGCCCCCAGACCCATCTAATGCCCCTCAGGACCCTTCGTAAGGCCCCGAGACAATTTAGAGCACCTCAGGACATTTCGAAAGGACCCCAGATCTTTCTAGAGCCCCTCAGGACACTTCTAGATTCCCCCAGACCCTTCTAGAGCCCCTCAGGACGATTCTAAAGGCCCCCAGACCCTTCTAGAGCCCCTCAGGGCCTTTCTAAAGGCCTCCACACCCTTCTAATGACCCTCAAGACCCATGTAAAGGCCCCTAGACCCTTCTAGATTGCCTGAGGACCCATCTAAAAGCCCCCAGACCCTTCTAATGCCTTTCAGGACCATTATGAAGGCCACAAGACCTTTCTAATGCCCCTCAGAACCGTTCTAAAGGTTCTCAGACCCTTCTAGAGCCCGTCAGGACCCTTATAAAGGCCCCCAGACCATTCTAGAGCCCCTCAGGACACTTCTAAAGGCCCGCAGACCATTCTAATGCCCGTCAGGGCCTTTATAAAGGTCCCCAGACCCTTCTACTGCCCCTCAGGAGCATTCTAAAGGCCCCCAGACCCTTTAATACCCCACAGGGCCTTTCTAAACGCCCCCAGACCCTTCTAGAGCTCCTGAAGACCTTTCTAAAGGCCCCCAGACCCTTATAGAGCCCCTCAGGACCCTTCTAAAGTCCCCCAGACCCTGCTAATTCCCCTCAGGGCTTTTATAAGGGCACCCAGACCCTTCTAATGCCCCTCAGGACCCTTATAAAGGAACCCAGACCTTCTAGAGTCCCTCAGGACACTTTTACGTGCCTCCAGACCCTTCTAGACCCCCTCAGGACCATTCTAAAGGCCCCCAGACTCTTCTAATGCCCCTCATGACCCTTCTAAAGGCCCCCAGACCCTTCTAATGCCACTCAGGGCCTTTCTAAAGGACCCCATACCCTTCTAATGCACCTCAGGACATTTCTAAAGGCACCCAGACCCTTCTAGAGCCCCTCAGGACATTTCTAAAGGCACCCAGACCCTTCTAATGCCACTCAGGGCCTTTCTAAAGGCCGCGAGACCCTTATAATCCCCCTGAGGGCCTTTAAAAAGGCCCTCAGACCCTTCTCGACCACCTCAGGACGCTTCTAATAGCCCTCAGACCCTTCTAGAGCCCCTCAGGGCCTTTCTAAAGGCCTCCACACCCTTCTAATGACCCTCAAGACCCATGTAAAGGCCCCCAGACCCTGCTAATTCCCCTCAGGGCTTTTATAAGGGCCACAAGACCCTTCTAATGCCCCTCAGGACCCTTATAAAGGCACCCAGACCCTTCTAGAGCCTCTCAGGACAGTTTTAAATGCCTCCAGACCCTTCTAGACCCCCACAGGACCATTCTAAAGGCCCACAGACCCTTCTAATGCCCCTCAGGACCCTTCTAAAGGCCTCCAGACCACTCTAATGCCCCTCAGGGCCTTTCTAAAGTACCCCAGACACTTCTAGAACCATCTGGGCCTTTCTATATGACCCCAGACCATTCTAATGCCCCTCAGGTCCTTTCTAAAGGCCTCCATACCCTTCTAATGCCCCTCAGGACATTTCTAAAGGCCCCCAGACCCTTCTAGAGCCCTTCAGGACATTTCTAAAGGCACCCAGACCCTTCTAATGCCACTCAGGGCCTTTCTAAAGGTCGCGAGACCCTTATAATCCCCCTGAGGGCCTTTAAAAAGGCCCCCAGACCCTTCTGGACCCCCTCAGGACGCTTCTAATAGCCCCCAGATCCTTCTAGAGGCCCTCAGGGCCTTTCTAAAGGCCTCCACACCCTTCTAATGACCCTCAAGACCCATGTAAAGGCCCCTAGACCCTTCTAGATTGCATCAGGACCCTTCTAAAAGCTCCCAGACCCTTCTAATGCCTTTCAGGACCCTTATGAATGCCACAAGACCCTTCTAATGCCCCTCAGGACCTTTCTAAAGGTCCCCAGACCCTTCTACTGCCCCTCAGGAGCATTCTAAAGGCCCCCAGACCATTCTAATGCCCCACAGGGCCTTTCTAAAGGTCCCCAGACCCTTCTAGAGCCTCTCAGGACAGTTTTAAATGCCTCCAGACCCTTCTAGATCCCCTCAGGACCATTCTAAAGCCCCCCAGACCCTTCTAATGCCCCTCAGGGCCTTTCTAAAGGCCCCCAGACCCTTCTAATGCCCCTCAGGGCATTTCTAAAGGTCCCCAGACCCTTCTAGAGCCCCTCAGTACCAATCTAAAGGCCCCCAGACTATTTTAGAGCCCTTCAGGGCCATTCAAAAGGCCCGCAGACCCTTCAAGAGCCCCTCAACATCCTTCTAACGGCTCCCTGACCCTTCTAGAGCCCCTCAGGGCCTTTCTAAATGCCCCCAGACCCTTCTAGAACCCCTCAGGACACTTGTAAAGGCCCCCAGACCCTTCTAGATCCCCTCAAGACCCTTCTAAAAGGCCCCAGACCTTTCTAATGCCCCTCAGGGCATTTCTAAAGTCCCCCAGACCCTTCTACTGCCCCTCAGGAGCATTCTAAAGGCCCCCAGACCATTCTAGAGCCTCTCAGGACAGTTTTAAATGCCTCCAGACCCGTCTAGACCCCCTCAGGACCATTCTAAAGGCCCCCAGACCCTTCTAATCCACCTCAGGGCCTGTCTAAAGGCCCCCAGACCCTTCTAATGCCCCTCAGGGCATTTCTAAAGGTACCCAGACCCTTCTAGAGCCCCTCAGTACCAATCTAAAGGCCCCCAGACTCTTTTAGAGCCCCTCAGGGCCATTCTAAACGCCCGCAGACCCTTCAAGAGCCCCTCAACATCTTTCTAACGGCTCCCTGACCCTTCTAGAGCCCCTCAGGGCCTTTCTAAATGCCCCCAGACCCTTCTAGAGCCCCTCAGGACACTTGTAAACGCCCCCAGACCCTTCTAGATCCCCTCAAGACCCTTCTAAAAGGCCCCAGACCTTTCTAATGCCCCTCAGGGAATTTCTAAAGGCCCCCAGACCCATCTAATGCCCCTCAGGACCCTTCGTAAGGCCCCGAGACAATTTAGAGCACCTCAGGACATTTCGAAAGGACCCCAGATCTTTCTAGAGCCCCTCAGGACACTTCTAGATTCCCCCAGACCCTTCTAGAGCCCCTCAGGACGATTCTAAAGGCCCCCAGACCCTTCTAGAGCCCCTCAGGGCCTTTCTAAAGGCCTCCACACCCTTCTAATGACCCTCAAGACCCATGTAAAGGCCCCTAGACCCTTCTAGATTGCCTGAGGACCCATCTAAAAGCCCCCAGACCCTTCTAATGCCTTTCAGGACCATTATGAAGGCCACAAGACCTTTCTAATGCCCCTCAGAACCGTTCTAAAGGTTCTCAGACCCTTCTAGAGCCCGTCAGGACCCTTATAAAGGCCCCCAGACCATTCTAGAGCCCCTCAGGACACTTCTAAAGGCCCGCAGACCATTCTAATGCCCGTCAGGGCCTTTATAAAGGTCCCCAGACCCTTCTACTGCCCCTCAGGAGCATTCTAAAGGCCCCCAGACCCTTTAATACCCCACAGGGCCTTTCTAAACGCCCCCAGACCCTTCTAGAGCTCCTGAAGACCTTTCTAAAGGCCCCCAGACCCTTATAGAGCCCCTCAGGACCCTTCTAAAGTCCCCCAGACCCTGCTAATTCCCCTCAGGGCTTTTATAAGGGCACCCAGACCCTTCTAATGCCCCTCAGGACCCTTATAAAGGAACCCAGACCTTCTAGAGTCCCTCAGGACACTTTTACGTGCCTCCAGACCCTTCTAGACCCCCTCAGGACCATTCTAAAGGCCCCCAGACTCTTCTAATGCCCCTCATGACCCTTCTAAAGGCCCCCAGACCCTTCTAATGCCACTCAGGGCCTTTCTAAAGGACCCCATACCCTTCTAATGCACCTCAGGACATTTCTAAAGGCACCCAGACCCTTCTAGAGCCCCTCAGGACATTTCTAAAGGCACCCAGACCCTTCTAATGCCACTCAGGGCCTTTCTAAAGGCCGCGAGACCCTTATAATCCCCCTGAGGGCCTTTAAAAAGGCCCTCAGACCCTTCTCGACCACCTCAGGACGCTTCTAATAGCCCCCAGACCCTTCTAGAGCCCCTCAGGGCCTTTCTAAAGGCCTCCACACCCTTCTAATGACCCTCAAGACCCATGTAAAGGCCCCCAGACCCTTCTAGATTGCCTCAGGACCCATCAAAAAGACCCCAGACCCTTCTAATGCCTTTTAGGACCCTTATAAAGGAACCAAGACCATTCTAATGCCCCTCAGGGCCTTTCTAAAGGCCTCCACACCCTTCTAATGCCCCTCAGGGCATTTATAAAGGTTCCCAGACCCTTCTAGAGCCCGTCAGGACCCTTATAAAGGCCCCCAGACCACTCTAGAGCCCCTCAGGACACTTCTAAAGGCCCGCAGACCATTCTAATGCCCGTCAGGGCCTTTCTAAAGGTCCCCAGACCCTTCTACTGCCCCTCAGGAGCATTCTAAAGGCCCCCAGACCCGTCTACAGCCTCTCAGGGCAGTTTTAAATGCCTCCAGACCCTTCTAGACCCCCTCAGGACAATTCTAAAGGCCCCCAGACCCTTCTAATGCCCCTCAGGACCATTCTAAAGCCCCCCAGACCATTCTAATGCCCCTCAGGGCCTTTCTAAAGGCCCCCAGACCCTTCTAGAGCCCCTGAAGGCCCTTATAAAGGCCCCCAGACCCTTATAGAGCCCCTCAGGACCCTTCTAAACTCCCCCAGACCCTGCTAATTCCCCTCAGGGCTTTTATAAGGGCCACAAGACCCTTCTAATGCCCCTCAGGACCCTTATAAAGGCACCCAGACCCTTCTAGAGCCTCTCAGGACAGTTTTAAATGCCTCCAGACCCTTCTAGACCCCCACAGGACCATTCTAAAGGCCCACAGACCCTTCTAATGCCCCTCAGGACCCTTCTAAAGGCCTCCAGACCACTCTAATGCCCCTCAGGGCCTTTCTAAAGTACCCCAGACACTTCTAGAACCATCTGGGCCTTTCTATATGACCCCAGACCATTCTAATGCCCCTCAGGTCCTTTCTAAAGGCCTCCATACCCTTCTAATGCCCCTCAGGACATTTCTAAAGGCCCCCAGACCCTTCTAGAGCCCTTCAGGACATTTCTAAAGGCACCCAGACCCTTCTAATGCCACTCAGGGCCTTTCTAAAGGTCGCGAGACCCTTATAATCCCCCTGAGGGCCTTTAAAAAGGCCCCCAGACCCTTCTGGACCCCCTCAGGACGCTTCTAATAGCCCCCAGATCCTTCTAGAGGCCCTCAGGGCCTTTCTAAAGGCCTCCACACCCTTCTAATGACCCTCAAGACCCATGTAAAGGCCCCTAGACCCTTCTAGATTGCATCAGGACCCTTCTAAAAGCTCCCAGACCCTTCTAATGCCTTTCAGGACCCTTATGAATGCCACAAGACCCTTCTAATGCCCCTCAGGACCTTTCTAAAGGCCCTCAGACCCTTCTAATGTCCCTCAGGGCATTTATAAAGGCCCCCAGACCATTCTAGAGCCCCTCAGGACACTTCTAAAGGCCCGCAGACCATTCTAATGCCCGTCAGGGCCTTTATAAAGGTCCCCAGACCCTTCTACTGCCCCTCAGGAGCATTCTAAAGGCCCCCAGACCATTCTAATGCCCCACAGGGCCTTTCTAAAGGTCCCCAGACCCTTCTAGAGCCTCTCAGGACAGTTTTAAATTCCTCCAGACCCTTCTAGATCCCCTCAGGACCATTCTAAAGCCCCCCAGACCCTTCTAATGCCCCTCAGGGCCTTTCTAAAGGCCCCCAGACCCTTCTAATGCCCCTCAGGGCATTTCTAAAGGTCCCCAGACCCTTCTAGAGCCCCTCAGTACCAATCTAAAGGCCCCCAGACTATTTTAGAGCCCTTCAGGGCCATTCAAAAGGCCCGCAGACCCTTCAAGAGCCCCTCAACATCCTTCTAACGGCTCCCTGACCCTTCTAGAGCCCCTCAGGGCCTTTCTAAATGCCCCCAGACCCTTCTAGAACCCCTCAGGACACTTGTAAAGGCCCCCAGACCCTTCTAGATCCCCTCAAGACCCTTCTAAAAGGCCCCAGACCTTTCTAATGCCCCTCAGGGCATTTCTAAAGTCCCCCAGACCCTTCTACTGCCCCTCAGGAGCATTCTAAAGGCCCCCAGACCCTTCTAGAGCCTCTCAGGACAGTTTTAAATGCCTCCAGACCCGTATAGACCCCCTCAGGACCATTCTAAAGGCCCCCAGACCCTTCTAATCCACCTCAGGGCCTGTCTAAAGGCCCCCAGACCCTTCTAATGCCCCTCAGGGCATTTCTAAAGGTACCCAGACCCTTCTAGAGCCCCTCAGTACCAATCTAAAGGCCCCCAGACTCTTTTAGAGCCCCTCAGGGTCATTCTAAACGCCCGCAGACCCTTCAAGAGCCCCTCAACATCTTTCTAACGGCTCCCTGACCCTTCTAGAGCCCCTCAGGGCCTTTCTAAAGGCCCCCAGACCCTTCTAGAGCCCCTCAGGACACTTGTAAACGCCCCCAGACCCTTCTAGATCCCCTCAAGACCCTTCTAAAAGGCCCCAGACCTTTCTAATGCCCCTCAGGGAAATTCTAAAGGCCCCCAGACCCATCTAATGCCCCTCAGGACCCTTCGTAAGGCCCCGAGACACTTTTAGAGCACCTCAGGACATTTCGAAAGGACCCCAGATCTTTCTAGAGCCCCTCAGGACACTTCTAGATGCCCCCAGACCCTTCTAGAGCCCCTCAGGACGATTCTAAAGGCCCCCAGACCCTTCTAGAGCCCCTCAGGGCCTTTCAAAAGGCCTCCACACCCTTCTAATGACCCTCAAGACCCATGTAAAGGCCCCTAGACCCTTCTAGATTGCCTGAGGACCCATCTAAAAGCCCCCAGACCCTTCTAATGCCTTTCAGGACCATTATGAAGGCCACAAGACCTTTCTAATGCCCCTCAGAACCGTTCTAAAGGTTCCCAGACCCTTCTAGAGCCCGTCAGGACCCTTATAAAGGCCCCCAGACCATTCTAGAGCCCCTCAGGACACTTCTAAAGGCCCGCAGACCATTCTAATGCCCGTCAGGGCCTTTATAAAGGTCCCCAGACCCTTCTACTGCCCCTCAGGAGCATTCTAAAGGCCCCCAGACCCTTTAATACCCCACAGGGCCTTTCTAAACGCCCCCAGACCCTTCTAGAGCTCCTGAAGACCTTTCTAAAGGCCCCCAGACCCTTATAGAGCCCCTCAGGACCCTTCTAAAGTCCCCCAGACCCTGCTAATTCCCCTCAGGGCTTTTATAAGGGCACCCAGACCCTTCTAATGCCCCTCAGGACCCTTATAAAGGAACCCAGACCTTCTAGAGTCCCTCAGGACACTTTTACGTGCCTCCAGACCCTTCTAGACCCCCTCAGGACCATTCTAAAGGCCCCCAGACTCTTCTAATGCCCCTCATGACCCTTCTAAAGGCCCCCAGACCCTTCTAATGCCACTCAGGGCCTTTCTAAAGGACCCCATACCCTTCTAATGCACCTCAGGACATTTCTAAAGGCACCCAGACCCTTCTAGAGCCCCTCAGGACATTTCTAAAGGCACCCAGTCCCTTCTAATGCCACTCAGGGCCTTTCCAAAGGCCGCGAGACCCTTATAATCCCCCTGAGGGCCTTTAAAAAGGCCCCCAGACCCTTCTGGACCCCCTCAGGACGCTTCTAATAGCCACCAGACCCTTCTAGAGACCCTCAGGGCCTTTCTAAAGGCCTCCACACCCTTCTAATGACACTCAAGACCCATGTAAAGGCCCCCAGACCCTTCTAGATTGCCTCAGGACCCATCTAAAAGCCCCCAGACCCTTCTAAAGCCTTTCAGGACCTTTATGAAGGCCACAAGACCCTTCTAATGCCCCTCAGGACCTTTCTAAAGGCCCTCAGACCCTTCTAATGCCCCTCAGGTCATTTATAAAGGTTCCCAGACCCTTCTAGATCCCGTCAGGACCCTTATAAAGGCCCCCAGACCATTCTAGAGCCCCTCAGGACACTTCTAAAGGCCCGCAGACCATTCTAATGCCTGTCAGGGCCTTAATAAAGGTCCCCAGACCCTTCTACTGCCCCTCAGGAGCATTCTAAAGGCCCCCAGACCCTTCTAATGCCCCACAGGGCCTTTCTAAAAATCCCCAGACCCTTCTAGAGCCCCTGAAGACCCTTCTAAAGGCCCCCAGACCCTTCTAATGCCACTCAGGGCCTTTCTAAAGGCCGCGAGACCCTTATAATCCTCCTGAGGGCCTTTAAAAAGACCATTCTAATGCCTCACAGGGCCTTTCTAAAGGTCCCCAGACCATTCTAGAGCCCCTGAAGACCTTCTAAAGGACCCCAGACCATTCTAATGCCACACAGGGCCTTTCTAAAGGTCCCCTGACCCTTCTAGAGCCCCTGAAGGCCCTTATAAAGGCCCCCAGACCCTTATAGAGCCCCTCAGGACCCTTCTAAACTCCCCCAGACCCTGCTAATTCCCCTCAGGGCTTTTATAAGGGCCACAAGACCCTTCTAATGCCCCTCAGGACCCTTATAAAGGCACCCAGACCCTTCTAGAGCCTCTCAGGACAGTTTTAAATGCCTCCAGACCCTTCTAGACCCCCACAGGACCATTCTAAAGGCCCACAGACCCTTTTAATGCCCCTCAGGACCCTTCTAAAGGCCTCCAGACCACTCTAATGCCCCTCAGGGCCTTTTTAAAGTACCCCAGACACTTCTAGAACCATCTGGGCCTTTCTATATGACCCCAGACCATTCTAATGCCCCTCAGGTCCTTTCTAAAGGCCTCCATACCCTTCTAATGCCCCTCAGGACATTTCTAAAGGCCCCCAGACCCTTCTAGAGCCCTTCAGGACATTTCTAAAGGAACCCAGACCCTTCTAATGCCACTCAGGGCCTTTCTAAAGGCCGCGAGACCCTTATAATCCCTCTGAGGGCCTTTAAAAAGGCCCCCAGACCCTTCTGGACCCCCTCAGGACGCTTCTAATAGCCCCCAGCTCCTTCTAGAGGCCCTCAGGGCCTTTCTAAAGGCCTCCACACCCTTCTAATGACCCTCAAGACCCATGTAAAGGCCCGTAGACCCTTCTAGATTGCATCAGGACCCTTCTAAAAGCTCCCAGACCCTTCTAATGCCTTTCAGGACCCTTATGAATGCCACAAGACCCTTCTAATGCCCCTCAGGACCTTTCTAAAGGCCCTCAGACCCTTCTAATGTCCCTCAGGGCATTTATAAAGGTTCCCAGACCCTTCTAGAGCCCGTCAGGACCCTTATAAAGGCCCCCAGACCATTCTAGAGCCCCTCAGGACACTACTAAAGGCCCGCAGACCATTCTAATGCCCCACAGGGCCTTTCTAAAGGTCCCCAGACCCTTCTAGAGCCTCTCAGGACAGTTTTAAATGCCTCCAGACCCTTCTAGATCCCCTCAGGACCATTCTAAAGCCCCCCAGACCCTTCTAATGCCCCTCAGGGCCTTTCTAAAGGCCCCCAGACCCTTCTAATGCCCCTCAGGGCATTTCTAAAGGTCCCCAGACCCTTCTAGAGCCCCTCAGTACAAATCTGAAGGCCCCCAGACTATTTTAGAGCCCCTCAGGGCCATTCAAAAGGCCCGCAGACCCTTCAAGAGCCCCTCAACATCCTTCTAACGGCTCCCTGACCCTTCTAGAGCCCCTCAGGGCCTTTCTAAATGCCCCCAGACCCTTCTAGAACCCCTCAGGACACTTGTAAAGGCCCCCAGACCCTTCTAGATCCCCTCAAGACCCTTCTAAAAGGCCCCAGACCTTTCTAATGCCCCTCAGGGCATTTCTAAAGTCCCCCAGACCCTTCTACTGCCCCTCAGGAGCATTCTAAAGGCCCCCAGACCCTTCTAGAGCCTCTCAGGACAGTTTTAAATGCCTCCAGACCCGTCTAGACCCCCTCAGGACCATTCTAAAGGCCCCCAGACCCTTCTAATCCACCTCAGGGCCTGTCTAAAGGCCCCCAGACCCTTCTAATGCCCCTCAGGGCATTTCTAAAGGTACCCAGACCCTTCTAGAGCCCCTCAGTACCAATCTAAAGGCCCCCAGACTCTTTTAGAGCCCCTCAGGGCCATTCTAAACGCCCGCAGACCCTTCAAGAGCCCCTCAACATCTTTCTAACGGCTCCCTGACCCTTCTAGAGCCCCTCAGGGCCTTTCTAAATGCCCCCAGACCCTTCTAGAGCCCCTCAGGACACTTGTAAACGCCCCCAGACCCTTCTAGATCCCCTCAAGACCCTTCTAAAAGGCCCCAGACCTTTCTAATGCCCCTCAGGGAAATTCTAAAGGCCCCCAGACCCATCTAATGCCCCTCAGGACCCTTCGTAAGGCCCCGAGACACTTTTAGAGCACCTCAGGACATTTCGAAAGGACCCCAGATCTTTCTAGAGCCCCTCAGGACACTTCTAGATGCCCCCAGACCCTTCTAGAGCCCCTCAGGACGATTCTAAAGGCCCCCAGACCCTTCTAGAGCCCCTCAGGGCCTTTCTAAAGGCCTCCACACCCTTCTAATGACCCTCAAGACCCATGTAAAGGCCCCTAGACCCTTCTAGATTGCCTGAGGACCCATCTAAAAGCCCCCAGACCCTTCTAATGCCTTTCAGGACCATTATGAAGGCCACAAGACCTTTCTAATGCCCCTCAGAACCGTTCGAAAGGTTCCCAGACCCTTCTAGAGCCCGTCAGGACCCTTATAAAGGCCCCCAGACCATTCTAGAGCCCCTCAGGACACTTCTGAAGGCCCGCAGACCATTCTAATGCCCGTCAGGGCCTTTATAAAGGTCCCCAGACCCTTCTACTGCCCCTCAGGAGCATTCTAAAGGCCCCCAGACCCTTTAATACCCCACAGGGCCTTTCTAAACGCCCCCAGACCCTTCTAGAGCTCCTGAAGACCTTTCTAAAGGCCCCCAGACCCTTATAGAGCCCCTCAGGACCCTTCTAAAGTCCCCCAGACCCTGCTAATTCCCCTCAGGGCTTTTATAAGGGCACCCAGACCCTTCTAATGCCCCTCAGGACCCTTATAAAGGAACCCAGACCTTCTAGAGTCCCTCAGGACACTTTTACGTGCCTCCAGACCCTTCTAGACCCCCTCAGGACCATTCTAAAGGCCCCCAGACTCTTCTAATGCCCCTCATGACCCTTCTAAAGGCCCCCAGACCCTTCTAATGCCACTCAGGGCCTTTCTAAAGGACCCCATACCCTTCTAATGCACCTCAGGACATTTCTAAAGGCACCCAGACCCTTCTAGAGCCCCTCAGGACATTTCTAAAGGCACCCAGACCCTTCTAATGCCACTCAGGGCCTTTCTAAAGGCCGCGAGACCCTTATAATCCCCCTGAGGGCCTTTAAAAAGGCCCTCAGACCCTTCTCGACCACCTCAGGACGCTTCTAATAGCCCCCAGACCCTTCTAGAGCCCCTCAGGGCCTTTCTAAAGGCCTCCACACCCTTCTAATGACCCTCAAGACCCATGTAAAAGCCCCCAGACCCTTCTAGATTAGCTCAGGACCCATCAAAAAGACCCCAGACCCTTCTAATGCCTTTTAGGACCCTTATAAAGGAACCAAGACCATTCAAATGCCCCTCAGGGCCTTTCTAAAGGCCTCCACACCCTTCTAATGCCCCTCAGGGCATTTATAAAGGTTCCCAGACCCTTCTAGAGCCCGTCAGGACCCTTATAAAGGCCCCCAGACCATTCCAGAGCCCCTCAGGACACTTCTAAAGGCCCGCAGACCATTCTAATGCCCGTCAGGGCCTTTCTAAAGGTCCCCAGACCCTTCTACTGCCCCTCAGGAGCATTCTAAAGGCCCCCAGACCCGTCTACAGCCTCTCAGGGCAGTTTTAAATGCCTCCAGACCCTTCTAGACCCCCTCAGGACAATTCTAAAGGCCCCCAGACCCTTCTAATGCCCCTCAGGACCATTCTAAAGCCCCCCAGACCATTCTAATGCCCCTCAGGGCCTTTCTAAAGGCCCCCAGACCCTTCTAGAGCCCCTGAAGGCCCTTATAAATGCCCCCAGACCCTTATAGAACCCCTCAGGACCCTTCTAAACTCCCCCAGACCCTGCTAATTCCCCTCAGGGCTTTTATAAGGGCCACAAGACCCTTCTAATGCCCCTCAGGACCCTTATAAAGGCACCCAGACCCTTCTAGAGCCTCTCAGGACAGTTTTAAATGCCTCCAGACCCTTCTAGACCCCCACAGGACCATTCTAAAGGCCCACAGACCCTTCTAATGCCCCTCAGGACCCTTCTAAAGGCCTCCAGACCACTCTAATGCCCCTCAGGGCCTTTCTAAAGTACCCCAGACACTTCTAGAACCATCTAGGCCTTTCTATATGACCCCAGACCATTCTAATGCCCCTCAGGTCCTTTCTAAAGGCCTCCATACCCTTCTAATGCCCCTCAGGACATTTCAAAAGGCCCCCAGACCCTTCTAGAGCCCTTCAGGACATTTCTAAAGGCACCCAGACCCTTCTAATGCCACTCAGGGCCTTTCTAAAGGTCGCGAGACCCTTATAATCCCCCTGAGGGCCTTTAAAAAGGCCCCCAGACCCTTCTGGACCCCCTCAGGACGCTTCTAATAGCCCCCAGACCCTTCTAGAGCCCGTCAGGACCCTTATAAAGGCCCCCAGACCATTCTAGAGCCCCTCAGGACACTTCTGAAGGCCCGCAGACCATTCTAATGCCCGTCAGGGCCTTTATAAAGGTCCCCAGACCCTTCTACTGCCCCTCAGGAGCATTCTAAAGGCCGCCAGACCCTTTAATACCCCACAGGGCCTTTCTAAACGCACCCAGACCCTTCTAGAGCTCCTGAAGACCTTTCTAAAGGCCACCAGACCCTTATAGAGCCCCTCAGGACCCTTCTAAAGTCCCCCAGACCCTGCTAATTCCCCTCAGGGCTTTTATAAGGGCACCCAGACCCTTCTAATGCCCCTCAGGACCCTTATAAAGGAACCCAGACCTTCTAGAGTCCCTCAGGACACTTTTACGTGCCTCCAGACCCTTCTAGACCCCCTCAGGACCATTCTAAAGGCCCCCAGACTCTTCTAATGCCCCTCATGACCCTTCTAAAGGCCCCCAGACCCTTCTAATGCCACTCAGGGCCTTTCTAAAGGACCCCATACCCTTCTAATGCACCTCAGGACATTTCTAAAGGCACCCAGACCCTTCTAGAGCCCCTCAGGACATTTCTAAAGGCACCCAGACCCTTCTAATGCCACTCAGGGCCTTTCTAAAGGCCGCGAGACCCTTATAATCCCCCTGAGGGCCTTTAAAAAGGCCCCCAGACCCTTCTGGACCCCCTCAGGACGCTTCTAATAGCCCCCAGATCCTTCTAGAGGCCCTCAGGGCCTTTCTAAAGGCCTCCACACCCTTCTAATGACCCTCAAGACCCATGTAAAGGCCCCTAGACCCTTCTAGATTGCATCAGGACCCTTCTAAAAGCTCCCAGACCCTTCTAATGCCTTTCAGGACCCTTATGAAGGCCACAAGACCCTTCTAATGCCCCTCAGGACCTTTCTAAAGGTCCCCAGACCCTTCTACTGCCCCTCAGGAGCATTCTAAAGGCCCCCAGACCATTCTAATGCCCCACAGGGCCTTTCTAAAGGTCCCCAGACCCTTCTAGAGCCTCTCAGGACAGTTTTAAATGCCTCCAGACCCTTCTAGATCCCCTCAGGACCATTCTAAAGCCCCCCAGACCCTTCTAATGCCCCTCAGGGCCTTTCTAAAGGCCCCCAGACCCTTCTAATGCCCCTCAGGGCATTTCTAAAGGTCCCCAGACCCTTCTAGAGCCCCTCAGTACAAATCTGAAGGCCCCCAGACTATTTTAGAGCCCCTCAGGGCCATTCAAAAGGCCCGCAGACCCTTCAAGAGCCCCTCAACATCCTTCTAACGGCTCCCTGACCCTTCTAGAGCCCCTCAGGGCCTTTCTAAATGCCCCCAGACCCTTCTAGAACCCCTCAGGACACTTGTAAAGGCCCCCAGACCCTTCTAGATCCCCTCAAGACCCTTCTAAAAGGCCCCAGACCTTTCTAATGCCCCTCAGGGCATTTCTAAAGTCCCCCAGACCCTTCTACTGCCCCTCAGGAGCATTCTAAAGGCCCCCAGACCCTTCTAGAGCCTCTCAGGACAGTTTTAAATGCCTCCAGACCCGTCTAGACCCCCTCAGGACCATTCTAAAGGCCCCCAGACCCTTCTAATCCACCTCAGGGCCTGTCTAAAGGCCCCCAGACCCTTCTAATGCCCCTCAGGGCATTTCTAAAGGTACCCAGACCCTTCTAGAGCCCCTCAGTACCAATCTAAAGGCCCCCAGACTCTTTTAGAGCCCCTCAGGGCCATTCTAAACGCCCGCAGACCCTTCAAGAGCCCCTCAACATCTTTCTAACGGCTCCCTGACCCTTCTAGAGCCCCTCAGGGCCTTTCTAAATGCCCCCAGACCCTTCTAGAGCCCCTCAGGACACTTGTAAACGCCCCCAGACCCTTCTAGATCCCCTCAAGACCCTTCTAAAAGGCCCCAGACCTTTCTAATGCCCCTCAGGGAAATTCTAAAGGCCCCCAGACCCATCTAATGCCCCTCAGGACCCTTCGTAAGGCCCCGAGACACTTTTAGAGCACCTCAGGACATTTCGAAAGGACCCCAGATCTTTCTAGAGCCCCTCAGGACACTTCTAGATGCCCCCAGACCCTTCTAGAGCCCCTCAGGACGATTCTAAAGGCCCCCAGACCCTTCTAGAGCCCCTCAGGGCCTTTCTAAAGGCCTCCACACCCTTCTAATGACCCTCAAGACCCATGTAAAGGCCCCTAGACCCTTCTAGATTGCCTGAGGACCCATCTAAAAGCCCCCAGACCCTTCTAATGCCTTTCAGGACCATTATGAAGGCCACAAGACCTTTCTAATGCCCCTCAGAACCGTTCGAAAGGTTCCCAGACCCTTCTAGAGCCCGTCAGGACCCTTATAAAGGCCCCCAGACCATTCTAGAGCCCCTCAGGACACTTCTGAAGGCCCGCAGACCATTCTAATGCCCGTCAGGGCCTTTCTAAAGGTCCCCAGACCCTTCTACTGCCCCTCAGGAGCATTCTAAAGGCCCCCAGACCCTTTAATACCCCACAGGGCCTTTCTAAACGCCCCCAGACCCTTCTAGAGCTCCTGAAGACCTTTCTAAAGGCCCCCAGACCCTTATAGAGCCCCTCAGGACCCTTCTAAAGTCCCCCAGACCCTGCTAATTCCCCTCAGGGCTTTTATAAGGGCACCCAGACCCTTCTAATGCCCCTCAGGACCCTTATAAAGGAACCCAGACCTTCTAGAGTCCCTCAGGACACTTTTACGTGCCTCCAGACCCTTCTAGACCCCCTCAGGACCATTCTAAAGGCCCCCAGACTCTTCTAATGCCCCTCATGACCCTTCTAAAGGCCCCCAGACCCTTCTAATGCCACTCAGGGCCTTTCTAAAGGACCCCATACCCTTCTAATGCACCTCAGGACATTTCTAAAGGCACCCAGACCCTTCTAGAGCCCCTCAGGACATTTCTAAAGGCACCCAGACCCTTCTAATGCCACTCAGGGCCTTTCTAAAGGCCGCGAGACCCTTATAATCCCCCTGAGGGCCTTTAAAAAGGCCCTCAGACCCTTCTCGACCACCTCAGGACGCTTCTAATAGCCCCCAGACCCTTCTAGAGCCCCTCAGGGCCTTTCTAAAGGCCTCCACACCCTTCTAATGACCCTCAAGACCCATGTAAAGGCCCCCAGACCCTTCTAGATTAGCTCAGGACCCATCAAAAAGACCCCAGACCCTTCTAATGCCTTTTAGGACCATTATAAAGGAACCAAGACCATTCTAATGCCCCTCAGGGCCTTTCTAAAGGCCTCCACACCCTTCTAATGCCCCTCAGGCCATTTATAAAGGTTCCCAGACCCTTCTAGAGCCCGTCAGGACCCTTATAAAGGCCCCCAGACCATTCCAGAGCCCCTCAGGACACTTCTAAAGGCCCGCAGACCATTCTAATGCCCGTCAGGGCCTTTCTAAAGGTCCCCAGACCCTTCTACTGCCCCTCAGGAGCATTCTAAAGGCCCCCAGACCCGTCTACAGCCTCTCAGGGCAGATTTAAATGCCTCCAGACCCTTCTAGACCCCCTCAGGACAATTCTAAAGGCCCCCAGACCCTTCTAATGCCCCTCAGGACCATTCTAAAGCCCCCCAGACCATTCTAATGCCCCTCAGGGCCTTTCTAAAGGCCCCCAGACCCTTCTAGAGCCCCTGAAGGCCCTTATAAAGGCCCCCAGACCCTTATAGAGCCCCTCAGGACCCTTCTAAAGTCCCCCAGACCCTGCTAATTCCCCTCAGGGCTTTTATAAGGGCCACAAGACCCTTCTAATGCCCCTCAGGACCCTTATAAAGGCACCCAGACCCTTCTAGAGCCTCTCAGGACAGTTTTAAATGCCTCCAGACCCTTCTAGACCCCCACAGGACCATTCTAAAGGCCCACAGACCCTTCTAATGCCCCTCAGGACCCTTCTAAAGGCCTCCAGACCACTCTAATGCCCCTCAGGGCCTTTCTAAAGTACGCCAGACACTTCTAGAACCATCTGGGCCTTTCTATATGACCCCAGACCATTCTAATGCCCCTCAGGTCCTTTCTAAAGGCCTCCATACCCTTCTAATGCCCCTCAGGACATTTCTAAAGGCCCCCAGACCCTTCTAGAGCCCTTCAGGACATTTCTAAAGGCACCCAGACCCTTCTAATGCCACTCAGGGCCTTTCTAAAGGTCGCGAGACCCTTATAATCCCCCTGAGGGCCTTTAAAAAGGCCCCCAGACCCTTCTGGACCCCCTCAGGACGCTTCTAATAGCCCCCAGATCCTTCTAGAGGCCCTCAGGGCCTTTCTAAAGGCCTCCACACCCTTCTAATGACCCTCAAGACCCATGTAAAGGCCCCTAGACCCTTCTAGATTGCATCAGGACCCTTCTAAAAGCTCCCAGACCCTTCTAATGCCTTTCAGGACCCTTATGAATGCCACAAGACCCTTCTAATGCCCCTCAGGACCTTTCTAAAGGTCCCCAGACCCTTCTACTGCCCCTCAGGAGCATTCTAAAGGCCCCCAGACCATTCTAATGCCCCACAGGGCCTTTCTAAACGTCCCCAGACCCTTCTAGAGCCTCTCAGGACAGTTTTAAATGCCTCCAGACCCTTCTAGATCCCCTCAGGACCATTCTAAAGCCCCCCAGACCCTTCTAATGCCTCTCAGGGCCTTTCTAAAGGCCCCCAGACCCTTCTAATGCCCCTCAGGGCATTTCTAAAGGTCCCCAGACCCTTCTAGAGCCCCTCAGTACAAATCTGAAGGCCCCCAGACTATTTTAGAGCCCCTCAGGGCCATTCAAAAGGCCCGCAGACCCTTCAAGAGCCCCTCAACATCCTTCTAACGGCTCCCTGACCCTTCTAGAGCCCCTCAGGGCCTTTCTAAATGCCCCCAGACCCTTCTAGAACCCCTCAGGACACTTGTAAAGGCCCCCAGACCCTTCTAGATCCCCTCAAGACCCTTCTAAAAGGCCCCAGACCTTTCTAATGCCCCTCAGGGCATTTCTAAAGTCCCCCAGACCCTTCTACTGCCCCTCAGGAGCATTCTAAAGGCCCCCAGACCCTTCTAGAGCCTCTCAGGACAGTTTTAAATGCCTCCAGACCCGTCTAGACCCCCTCAGGACCATTCTAAAGGCCCCCAGACCCTTCTAATCCACCTCAGGGCCTGTCTAAAGGCCCCCAGACCCTTCTAATGCCCCTCAGGGCATTTCTAAAGGTACCCAGACCCTTCTAGAGCCCCTCAGTACCAATCTAAAGGCCCCCAGACTCTTTTAGAGCCCCTCAGGGCCATTCTAAACGCCCGCAGACCCTTCAAGAGCCCCTCAACATCTTTCTAACGGCTCCCTGACCCTTCTAGAGCCCCTCAGGGCCTTTCTAAATGCCCCCAGACCCTTCTAGAGCCCCTCAGGACACTTGTAAACGCCCCCAGACCCTTCTAGATCCCCTCAAGACCCTTCTAAAAGGCCCCAGACCTTTCTAATGCCCCTCAGGGAAATTCTAAAGGCCCCCAGACCCATCTAATGCCCCTCAGGACCCTTCGTAAGGCCCCGAGACACTTTTAGAGCACCTCAGGACATTTCGAAAGGACCCCAGATCTTTCTAGAGCCCCTCAGGACACTTCTAGATGCCCCCAGACCCTTCTAGAGCCCCTCAGGACGATTCTAAAGGCCCCCAGACCCTTCTAGAGCCCCTCAGGGCCTTTCTAAAGGCCTCCACACCCTTCTAATGACCCTCAAGACCCATGTAAAGGCCCCTAGACCCTTCTAGATTGCCTGAGGACCCATCTAAAAGCCCCCAGACCCTTCTAATGCCTTTCAGGACCATTATGAAGGCCACAAGACCTTTCTAATGCCCCTCAGAACCGTTCGAAAGGTTCCCAGACCCTTCTAGAGCCCGTCAGGACCCTTATAAAGGCCCCCAGACCATTCTAGAGCCCCTCAGGACACTTCTGAAGGCCCGCAGACCATTCTAATGCCCGTCAGGGCCTTTATAAAGGTCCCCAGACCCTTCTACTGCCCCTCAGGAGCATTCTAAAGGCCCCCAGACCCTTTAATACCCCACAGGGCCTTTCTAAACGCCCCCAGACCCTTCTAGAACTCCTGAAGACCTTTCTAAAGGCCCCCAGACCCTTATAGAGCCCCTCAGGACCCTTCTAAAGTCCCCCAGACCCTGCTAATTCCCCTCAGGGCTTTTATAAGGGCACCCAGACCCTTCTAATGCCCCTCAGGACCCTTATAAAGGAACCCAGACCTTCTAGAGTCCCTCAGGACACTTTTACGTGCCTCCAGACCCTTCTAGACCCCCTCAGGACCATTCTAAAGGCCCCCAGACTCTTCTAATGCCCCTCATGACCCTTCTAAAGGCCCCCAGACCCTTCTAATGCCACTCAGGGCCTTTCTAAAGGACCCCATACCCTTCTAATGCACCTCAGGACATTTCTAAAGGCACCCAGACCCTTCTAGAGCCCCTCAGGACATTTCTAAAGGCACCCAGACCCTTCTAATGCCACTCAGGGCCTTTCTAAAGGCCGCGAGACCCTTATAATCCCCCTGAGGGCCTTTAAAAAGGCCCTCAGACCCTTCTCGACCACCTCAGGACGCTTCTAATAGCCCCCAGACCCTTCTAGAGCCCCTCAGGGCCTTTCTAAAGGCCTCCACACCCTTCTAATGACCCTCAAGACCCATGTAAAGGCCCCCAGACCCTTCTAGATTAGCTCAGGACCCATCAAAAAGACCCCAGACCCTTCTAATGCCTTTTAGGACCCTTATAAAGGAACCAAGACCATTCAAATGCCCCTCAGGGCCTTTCTAAAGGCCTCCACACCCTTCTAATGCCCCTCAGGGCATTTATAAAGGTTCCCAGACCCTTCTAGAGCCCGTCAGGACCCTTATAAAGGCCCCCAGACCATTCCAGAGCCCCTCAGGACACTTCTAAAGGCCCGCAGACCATTCTAATGCCCGTCAGGGCCTTTCTAAAGGTCCCCAGACCCTTCTACTGCCCCTCAGGAGCATTCTAAAGGCCCCCAGACCCGTCTACAGCCTCTCAGGGCAGTTTTAAATGCCTCCAGACCCTTCTAGACCCCCTCAGGACAATTCTAAAGGCCCCCAGACCCTTCTAATGCCCCTCAGGACCATTCTAAAGCCCCCCAGACCATTCTAATGCCCCTCAGGGCCTTTCTAAAGGCCCCCAGACCCTTCTAGAGCCCCTGAAGGCCCTTATAAATGCCCCCAGACCCTTATAGAGCCCCTCAGGACCCTTCTAAACTCCCCCAGACCCTGCTAATTCCCCTCAGGGCTTTTATAAGGGCCACAAGACCCTTCTAATGCCCGTCAGGACCCTTATAAAGGCACCCAGACCCTTCTAGAGCCTCTCAGGACAGTTTTAAATGCCTCCAGACCCTTCTAGACCCCCACAGGACCATTCTAAAGGCCCACAGACCCTTCTAATGCCCCTCAGGACCCTTCTAAAGGCCTCCAGACCACTCTAATGCCCCTCAGGGCCTTTCTAAAGTACCCCAGACACTTCTAGAACCATCTAGGCCTTTCTATATGACCCCAGACCATTCTAATGCCCCTCAGGTCCTTTCTAAAGGCCTCCATACCCTTCTAATGCCCCTCAGGACATTTCTAAAGGCCCCCAGACCCTTCTAGAGCCCTTCAGGACATTTCTAAAGGCACCCAGACCCTTCTAATGCCACTCAGGGCCTTTCTAAAGGTCGCGAGACCCTTATAATCCCCCTGAGGGCCTTTAAAAAGGCCCCCAGACCCTTCTGGACCCCCTCAGGACGCTTCTAATAGCCCCCAGACCCTTCTAGAGCCCGTCAGGACCCTTATAAAGGCCCCCAGACCATTCTAGAGCCCCTCAGGACACTTCTGAAGGCCCGCAGACCATTCTAATGCCCGTCAGGGCCTTTATAAAGGTCCCCAGACCCTTCTACTGCCCCTCAGGAGCATTCTAAAGGCCGCCAGACCCTTTAATACCCCACAGGGCCTTTCTAAACGCACCCAGACCCTTCTAGAGCTCCTGAAGACCTTTCTAAAGGCCCCCAGACCCTTATAGAGCCCCTCAGGACCCTTCTAAAGTCCCCCAGACCCTGCTAATTCCCCTCAGGGCTTTTATAAGGGCACCCAGACCCTTCTAATGCCCCTCAGGACCCTTATAAAGGAACCCAGACCTTCTAGAGTCCCTCAGGACACTTTTACGTGCCTCCAGACCCTTCTAGACCCCCTCAGGACCATTCTAAAGGCCCCCAGACTCTTCTAATGCCCCTCATGACCCTTCTAAAGGCCCCCAGACCCTTCTAATGCCACTCAGGGCCTTTCTAAAGGACCCCATACCCTTCTAATGCACCTCAGGACATTTCTAAAGGCACCCAGACCCTTCTAGAGCCCCTCAGGACATTTCTAAAGGCACCCAGACCCTTCTAATGCCACTCAGGGCCTTTCTAAAGGCCGCGAGACCCTTATAATCCCCCTGAGGGCCTTTAAAAAGGCCCCCAGACCCTTCTGGACCCCCTCAGGACGCTTCTAATAGCCCCCAGATCCTTCTAGAGGCCCTCAGGGCCTTTCTAAAGGCCTCCACACCCTTCTAATGACCCTCAAGACCCATGTAAAGGCCCCTAGACCCTTCTAGATTGCATCAGGACCCTTCTAAAAGCTCCCAGACCCTTCTAATGCCTTTCAGGACCCTTATGAAGGCCACAAGACCCTTCTAATGCCCCTCAGGACCTTTCTAAAGGTCCCCAGACCCTTCTACTGCCCCTCAGGAGCATTCTAAAGGCCCCCAGACCATTCTAATGCCCCACAGGGCCTTTCTAAAGGTCCCCAGACCCTTCTAGAGCCTCTCAGGACAGTTTTAAATGCCTCCAGACCCTTCTAGATCCCCTCAGGACCATTCTAAAGCCCCCCAGACCCTTCTAATGCCCCTCAGGGCCTTTCTAAAGGCCCCCAGACCCTTCTAATGCCCCTCAGGGCATTTCTAAAGGTCCCCAGACCCTTCTAGAGCCCCTCAGTACAAATCTGAAGGCCCCCAGACTATTTTAGAGCCCCTCAGGGCCATTCAAAAGGCCCGCAGACCCTTCAAGAGCCCCTCAACATCCTTCTAACGGCTCCCTGACCCTTCTAGAGCCCCTCAGGGCCTTTCTAAATGCCCCCAGACCCTTCTAGAACCCCTCAGGACACTTGTAAAGGCCCCCAGACCCTTCTAGATCCCCTCAAGACCCTTCTAAAAGGCCCCAGACCTTTCTAATGCCCCTCAGGGCATTTCTAAAGTCCCCCAGACCCTTCTACTGCCCCTCAGGAGCATTCTAAAGGCCCCCAGACCCTTCTAGAGCCTCTCAGGACAGTTTTAAATGCCTCCAGACCCGTCTAGACCCCCTCAGGACCATTCTAAAGGCCCCCAGACCCTTCTAATCCACCTCAGGGCCTGTCTAAAGGCCCCCAGACCCTTCTAATGCCCCTCAGGGCATTTCTAAAGGTACCCAGACCCTTCTAGAGCCCCTCAGTACCAATCTAAAGGCCCCCAGACTCTTTTAGAGCCCCTCAGGGCCATTCTAAACGCCCGCAGACCCTTCAAGAGCCCCTCAACATCTTTCTAACGGCTCCCTGACCCTTCTAGAGCCCCTCAGGGCCTTTCTAAATGCCCCCAGACCCTTCTAGAGCCCCTCAGGACACTTGTAAACGCCCCCAGACCCTTCTAGATCCCCTCAAGACCCTTCTAAAAGGCCCCAGACCTTTCTAATGCCCCTCAGGGAAATTCTAAAGGCCCCCAGACCCATCTAATGCCCCTCAGGACCCTTCGTAAGGCCCCGAGACACTTTTAGAGCACCTCAGGACATTTCGAAAGGACCCCAGATCTTTCTAGAGCCCCTCAGGACACTTCTAGATGCCCCCAGACCCTTCTAGAGCCCCTCAGGACG
Organism: Coccyzus lansbergi; assembly: GCA_033558105.1. NCBI lineage: Eukaryota > Metazoa > Chordata > Aves > Cuculiformes > Coccyzidae > Coccyzus > Coccyzus lansbergi. The sequence continues at coordinate 957,713 of JAUMJK010000895.1, forward strand.
ATTCTAAAGGCCCCCAGACCCTTCTAGAGCCCCTCAGGGCCTTTCTAAAGGCCTCCACACCCTTCTAATGACCCTCAAGACCCATGTAAAGGCCCCTAGACCCTTCTAGATTGCCTGAGGACCCATCTAAAAGCCCCCAGACCCTTCTAATGTCTTTCAGGACCATTATGAAGGCCACAAGACCTTTCTAATGCCCCTCAGAACCGTTCGAAAGGTTCCCAGACCCTTCTAGAGCCCGTCAGGACCCTTATAAAGGCCCCCAGACCATTCTAGAGCCCCTCAGGACACTTCTGAAGGCCCGCAGACCATTCTAATGCCCGTCAGGGCCTTTCTAAAGGTCCCCAGACCCTTCTACTGCCCCTCAGGAGCATTCTAAAGGCCCCCAGACCCTTTAATACCCCACAGGGCCTTTCTAAACGCCCCCAGACCCTTCTAGAGCTCCTGAAGACCTTTCTAAAGCCCCCAGACCCTTATAGAGCCCCTCAGGACCCTTCTAAAGTCCCCCAGACCCTGCTAATTCCCCTCAGGGCTTTTATAAGGGCACCCAGACCCTTCTAATGCCCCTCAGGACCCTTATAAAGGAACCCAGACCTTCTAGAGTCCCTCAGGACACTTTTACGTGCCTCCAGACCCTTCTAGACCCCCTCAGGACCATTCTAAAGGCCCCCAGACTCTTCTAATGCCCCTCATGACCCTTCTAAAGGCCCCCAGACCCTTCTAATGCCACTCAGGGCCTTTCTAAAGGACCCCATACCCTTCTAATGCACCTCAGGACATTTCTAAAGGCACCCAGACCCTTCTAGAGCCCCTCAGGACATTTCTAAAGGCACCCAGACCCTTCTAATGCCACTCAGGGCCTTTCTAAAGGCCGCGAGACCCTTATAATCCCCCTGAGGGCCTTTAAAAAGGCCCTCAGACCATTCTCGACCACCTCAGGACGCTTCTAATAGCCCCCAGACCCTTCTAGAGCCCCTCAGGGCCTTTCTAAAGGCCTCCACACCCTTCTAATGACCCTCAAGACCCATGTAAAGGCCCCTAGACCCTTCTAGATTGCCTCAGGACCCATCAAAAAGACCCCAGACCCTTCTAATGCCTTTTAGGACCCTTATAAAGGAACCAAGACCATTCAAATGCCCCTCAGGGCCTTTCTAAAGGCCTCCACACCATTCTAATGCCCCTCAGGGCATTTATAAAGGTTCCCAGACCCTTCTAGAGCCCGTCAGGACCCTTATAAAGGCCCCCAGACCATTCCAGAGCCCCTCAGGACACTTCTAAAGGCCCGCAGACCATTCTAATGCCTGTCAGGGCCTTTCTAAAGGCCCCCAGACCCTTCTAATGCCACTCAGGGCCTTTCTAAAGGACCCCATACCCTTCTAATGCACCTCAGGACATTTCTAAAGGCACCCAGACCCTTCTAGAGCCCCTCAGGACATTTCTAAAGGCACCCAGACCCTTCTAATGCCACTCAGGGCCTTTCTAAAGGCCGCGAGACCCTTATAATCCCCCTGAGGGCCTTTAAAAAGGCCCTCAGACCCTTCTCGACCACCTCAGGACGCTTCTAATAGCCCCCAGACCCTTCTAGAGCCCCTCAGGGCCTTTCTAAAGGCCTCCACACCCTTCTAATGACCCTCAAGACCCATGTAAAGGCCCCCAGACCCTTCTAGATTAGCTCAGGACCCATCAAAAAGACCCCAGACCCTTCTAATGCCTTTTAGGACCATTATAAAGGAACCAAGACCATTCTAATGCCCCTCAGGGCCTTTCTAAAGGCCTCCACACCCTTCTAATGCCCCTCAGGCCATTTATAAAGGTTCCCAGACCCTTCTAGAGCCCGTCAGGACCCTTATAAAGGCCCCCAGACCATTCCAGAGCCACTCAGGACACTTCTAAAGGCCCGCAGACCATTCTAATGCCCGTCAGGGCCTTTCTAAAGGTCCCCAGACCCTTCTACTGCCCCTCAGGAGCATTCTAAAGGCCCCCAGACCCGTCTACAGCCTCTCAGGGCAGATTTAAATGCCTCCAGACCCTTCTAGACCCCCTCAGGACAATTCTAAAGGCCCCCAGACCCTTCTAATGCCCCTCAGGACCATTCTAAAGCCCCCCAGACCATTCTAATGCCCCTCAGGGCCTTTCTAAAGGCCCCCAGACCCTTCTAGAGCCCCTGAAGGCCCTTATAAAGGCCCCCAGACCCTTATAGAGCCCCTCAGGACCCTTCTAAAGTCCCCCAGACCCTGCTAATTCCCCTCAGGGCTTTTATAAGGGCCACAAGACCCTTCTAATGCCCCTCAGGACCCTTATAAAGGCACCCAGACCCTTCTAGAGCCTCTCAGGACAGTTTTAAATGCCTCCAGACCCTTCTAGACCCCCACAGGACCATTCTAAAGGCCCACAGACCCTTCTAATGCCCCTCAGGACCCTTCTAAAGGCCTCCAGACCACTCTAATGCCCCTCAGGGCCTTTCAAAAGTACCCCAGACACTTCTAGAACCATCTGGGCCTTTCTATATGACCCCAGACCATTCTAATGCCCCTCAGGTCCTTTCTAAAGGCCTCCATACCCTTCTAATGCCCCTCAGGACATTTCTAAAGGCCCCCAGACCCTTCTAGAGCCCTTCAGGACATTTCTAAAGGCACCCAGACCCTTCTAATGCCACTCAGGGCCTTTCTAAAGGTCGCGAGACCCTTATAATCCCCCTGAGGGCCTTTAAAAAGGCCCCCAGACCCTTCTGGACCCCCTCAGGACGCTTCTAATAGCCCCCAGATCCTTCTAGAGGCCCTCAGGGCCTTTCTAAAGGCCTCCACACCCTTCTAATGACCCTCAAGACCCATGTAAAGGCCCCTAGACCCTTCTAGATTGCATCAGGACCCTTCTAAAAGCTCCCAGACCCTTCTAATGCCTTTCAGGACCCTTATGAATGCCACAAGACCCTTCTAATGCCCCTCAGGACCTTTCTAAAGGTCCCCAGACCCTTCTACTGCCCCTCAGGAGCATTCTAAAGGCCCCCAGACCATTCTAATGCCCCACAGGGCCTTTCTAAACGTCCCCAGACCCTTCTAGAGCCTCTCAGGACAGTTTTAAATGCCTCCAGACCCTTCTAGATCCCCTCAGGACCATTCTAAAGCCCCCCAGACCCTTCTAATGCCTCTCAGGGCCTTTCTAAAGGCCCCCAGACCCTTCTAATGCCCCTCAGGGCATTTCTAAAGGTCCCCAGACCCTTCTAGAGCCCCTCAGTACAAATCTGAAGGCCCCCAGACTATTTTAGAGCCCCTCAGGGCCATTCAAAAGGCCCGCAGACCCTTCAAGAGCCCCTCAACATCCTTCTAACGGCTCCCTGACCCTTCTAGAGCCCCTCAGGGCCTTTCTAAATGCCCCCAGACCCTTCTAGAACCCCTCAGGACACTTGTAAAGGCCCCCAGACCCTTCTAGATCCCCTCAAGACCCTTCTAAAAGGCCCCAGACCTTTCTAATGCCCCTCAGGGCATTTCTAAAGTCCCCCAGACCCTTCTACTGCCCCTCAGGAGCATTCTAAAGGCCCCCAGACCCTTCTAGAGCCTCTCAGGACAGTTTTAAATGCCTCCAGACCCGTCTAGACCCCCTCAGGACCATTCTAAAGGCCCCCAGACCCTTCTAATCCACCTCAGGGCCTGTCTAAAGGCCCCCAGACCCTTCTAATGCCCCTCAGGGCATTTCTAAAGGTACCCAGACCCTTCTAGAGCCCCTCAGTACCAATCTAAAGGCCCCCAGACTCTTTTAGAGCCCCTCAGGGCCATTCTAAACGCCCGCAGACCCTTCAAGAGCCCCTCAACATCTTTCTAACGGCTCCCTGACCCTTCTAGAGCCCCTCAGGGCCTTTCTAAATGCCCCCAGACCCTTCTAGAGCCCCTCAGGACACTTGTAAACGCCCCCAGACCCTTCTAGATCCCCTCAAGACCCTTCTAAAAGGCCCCAGACCTTTCTAATGCCCCTCAGGGAAATTCTAAAGGCCCCCAGACCCATCTAATGCCCTTCAGGACCCTTCGTAAGGCCCCGAGACACTTTTAGAGCACCTCAGGACATTTCGAAAGGACCCCAGATCTTTCTAGAGCCCCTCAGGACACTTCTAGATGCCCCCAGACCCTTCTAGAGCCCCTCAGGACGATTCTAAAGGCCCCCAGACCCTTCTAGAGCCCCTCAGGGCCTTTCTAAAGGCCTCCACACCCTTCTAATGACCCTCAAGACCCATGTAAAGGCCCCTAGACCCTTCTAGATTGCCTGAGGACCCATCTAAAAGCCCCCAGACCCTTCTAATGCCTTTCAGGACCATTATGAAGGCCACAAGACCTTTCTAATGCCCCTCAGAACCGTTCGAAAGGTTCCCAGACCCTTCTAGAGCCCGTCAGGACCCTTATAAAGGCCCCCAGACCATTCTAGAGCCCCTCAGGACACTTCTGAAGGCCCGCAGACCATTCTAATGCCCGTCAGGGCCTTTCTAAAGGTCCCCAGACCCTTCTACTGCCCCTCAGGAGCATTCTAAAGGCCCCCAGACCCTTTAATACCCCACAGGGCCTTTCTAAACGCCCCCAGACCCTTCTAGAACTCCTGAAGACCTTTCTAAAGGCCCCCAGACCCTTATAGAGCCCCTCAGGACCCTTCTAAAGTCCCCCAGACCCTGCTAATTCCCCTCAGGGCTTTTATAAGGGCACCCAGACCCTTCTAATGCCCCTCAGGACCCTTATAAAGGAACCCAGACCTTCTAGAGTCCCTCAGGACACTTTTACGTGCCTCCAGACCCTTCTAGACCCCCTCAGGACCATTCTAAAGGCCCCCAGACTCTTCTAATGCCCCTCATGACCCTTCTAAAGGCCCCCAGACCCTTCTAATGCCACTCAGGGCCTTTCTAAAGGACCCCATACCCTTCTAATGCACCTCAGGACATTTCTAAAGGCACCCAGACCCTTCTAGAGCCCCTCAGGACATTTCTAAAGGCACCCAGACCCTTCTAATGCCACTCAGGGCCTTTCTAAAGGCCGCGAGACCCTTATAATCCCCCTGAGGGCCTTTAAAAAGGCCCTCAGACCATTCTCGACCACCTCAGGACGCTTCTAATAGCCCCCAGACCCTTCTAGAGCCCCTCAGGGCCTTTCTAAAGGCCTCCACACCCTTCTAATGACCCTCAAGACCCATGTAAAGGCCCCCAGACCCTTCTAGATTGCCTCAGGACCCATCAAAAAGACCCCAGACCCTTCTAATGCCTTTTAGGACCCTTATAAAGGAACCAAGACCATTCAAATGCCCCTCAGGGCCTTTCTAAAGGCCTCCACACCCTTCTAATGCCCCTCAGGGCATTTATAAAGGTTCCCAGACCCTTCTAGAGCCCGTCAGGACCCTTATAAAGGCCCCCAGACCATTCCAGAGCCCCTCAGGACACTTCTAAAGGCCCGCAGACCATTCTAATGCCCGTCAGGGCCTTTCTAAAGGTCCCCAGACCCTTCTACTGCCCCTCAGGAGCATTCTAAAGGCCCCCAGACCCGTCTACAGCCTCTCAGGGCAGTTTTAAATGCCTCCAGACCCTTCTAGACCCCCTCAGGACAATTCTAAAGGCCCCCAGACCATTCTAATGCCCCTCAGGACCATTCTAAAGGCCCCCAGACCCTTCAAATGCCCCTCAGGGCATTTCTAAAGGTCCCCATACCCTTCTAGAGCCCCTGAAGGCCCTTATAAAGGCCCCCAGACCCTTATAGAGCCCCTCAGGACCCTTCTAAACTCCCCCAGACCCTGCTAATTCCCTTCAGGGCTTTTATAAGGGCCACAAGACCCTTCTAATGCCCCTCAGGACCCTTATAAAGGCACCCAGACCCTTCTAGAGCATCTCAGGACAGTTTTAAATGCCTCCAGACCCTTCTAGACCCCCACAGGACCATTCTAAAGGCCCACAGACCCTTCTAATGCCCCTCAGGACCCTTCTAAAGGCCTCCAGACCACTCTAATGCCCCTAAGGGCCTTTCTAACATACCCCAGACACTTCTAGAACCATCTGGGCCTTTCTATATGACCCCAGACCATTCTAATGCCCCTCAGGTCCTTTCTAAAGGCCTCCATACCCTTCTAATGCCCCTCAGGACATTTCTAAAGGCCCCCAGACCCTTCTAGAGCCCTTCAGGACACTTCTAAAGGCACCCAGACCCTTCTAATGCCACTCAGGGCCTTTCTAAAGGCCGCGAGACCCTTATAATCCCACTGAGGGCCTTTAAAAAGGCCCCCAGACCCTTCTGGACCCACTCAGGACGCTTCTAATAGCCCCCAGATCCTTCTAGAGGCCCTCAGGGCCTTTCTAAAGGCCTCCACACCCTTCTAATGACCCTCAAGACCCATGTAAAGGCCCGTAGACCCTTCTAGATTGCATCAGGACCCATCTAAAAGCTCCCAGACCCTTCTAATGCCTTTCAGGACCCTTATGAATGCCACAAGACCCTTCTAATGCCCCTCAGGACCTTTCTAAAGGCCCTCAGCCCCTTCTAATGTCCCTCAGGGCATTTATAAAGTTTCCCAGACCCTTCTAGAGCCCATCAGGACCCTTATAAAGGCCCCCAGACCATTCTAGAGCCCCTCAGGACACTTCTAAAGGCCCGCAGACCATTCTAATGCCCGTCAGGGCCTTTATAAAGGTCCCCAGACCCTTCTACTGCCCCTCAGGAGCATTCTAAAGGCCCCCAGACCATTCTAATGCCCCACAGGGCCTTTCTAAAGGTCCCCAGACCCTTCTAGAGCCTCTCAGGACAGTTTTAAATGCCTCCAGACCCTTCTAGATCCCCTCAGGACCATTCTAAAGCCCCCCAGACCCTTCTAATGCCCCTCAGGGCCTTTCTAAAGGACCCCAGACCCTTCTAATGCCCCTCAGGGCATTTCTAAAGGTCCCCAGACCCTTCTAGAGCCCCTCAGTACCAATCTGAAGGCCCCCAGACTATTTTAGAGCCCCTCAGGGCCATTCAAAAGGCCCGCAGACCCTTCAAGAGCCCCTCAACATCCTTCTAACGGCTCCCTGACCCTTCTAGAGCCCCTCAGGGCCTTTCTAAATGCCCCCAGACCCTTCTAGAACCCCTCAGGACACTTGTAAACGCCCCCAGACCCTTCTAGATCCCCTCAAGACCCTTCTAAAAGGCCCCAGACCTTTCTAATGCCCCTCAGGGAAATTCTAAAGGCCCCCAGACCCATCTAATGCCCCTCAGGACCCTTCGTAAGGCCCCGAGACACTTTTAGAGCACCTCAGGACATTTCGAAAGGACCCCAGATCTTTCTAGAGCCCCTCAGGACACTTCTAGATGCCCCCAGACCCTTCTAGAGCCCCTCAGGACGATTCTAAAGGCCCCCAGACCCTTCTAGAGCCCCTCAGGGCCTTTCTAAAGGCCTCCACACCCTTCTAATGACCCTCAAGACCCATGTAAAGGCCCCTAGACCCTTCTAGATTGCCTGAGGACCCATCTAAAAGCCCCCAGACCCTTCTAATGCCTTTCAGGACCATTATGAAGGCCACAAGACCTTTCTAATGCCCCTCAGAACCGTTCGAAAGGTTCCCAGACCCTTCTAGAGCCCGTCAGGACCCTTATAAAGGCCCCCAGACCATTCTAGAGCCCCTCAGGACACTTCTGAAGGCCCGCAGACCATTCTAATGCCCGTCAGGGCCTTTATAAAGGTCCCCAGACCCTTCTACTGCCCCTCAGGAGCATTCTAAAGGCCCCCAGACCCTTTAATACCCCACAGGGCCTTTCTAAACGCCCCCAGACCCTTCTAGAGCTCCTGAAGACCTTTCTAAAGGCCCCCAGACCCTTATAGAGCCCCTCAGGACCCTTCTAAAGTCCCCCAGACCCTGCTAATTCCCCTCAGGGCTTTTATAAGGGCACCCAGACCCTTCTAATGCCCCTCAGGACCCTTATAAAGGAACCCAGACCTTCTAGAGTCCCTCAGGACACTTTTACGTGCCTCCAGACCCTTCTAGACCCCCTCAGGACCATTCTAAAGGCCCCCAGACTCTTCTAATGCCCCTCAGGGCCTTTCTAAAGTATCCCAGACCCTTCTAATGCCACTCAGGGCCTTTCTAAAGGACCCCATACCCTTCTAATGCACCTCAGGACATTTCTAAAGGCACCCAGACCCTTCTAGAGCCCCTCAGGACATTTCTAAAGGCACCCAGACCCTTCTAATGCCACTCAGGGCCTTTCTAAAGGCCGCGAGACCCTTATAATCCCCCTGAGGGCCTTTAAAAAGGCCCTCAGACCCTTCTCGACCACCTCAGGACGCTTCTAATAGCCCCCAGACCCTTCTAGAGCCCCTCAGGGCCTTTCTAAAGGCCTCCACACCCTTCTAATGACCCTCAAGACCCATGTAAAGGCCCCCAGACCCTTCTAGATTGCCTCAGGACCCATCAAAAAGACCCCAGACCCTTCTAATGCCTTTTAGGACCCTTATAAAGGAACCAAGACCATTCTAATGCCCCTCAGGGCATTTATAAAGGTTCCCAGACCCTTCTAGAGCCCGTCAGGACCCTTATAAAGGCCCCCAGACCATTCCAGAGCCCCTCAGGACACTTCTAAAGGCCCGCAGACCATTCTAATGCCCGTCAGGGCCTTTCTAAAGGTCCCCAGACCCTTCTACTGCCCCTCAGGAGCATTCTAAAGGCCCCCAGACCCGTCTACAGCCTCTCAGGGCAGTTTTAAATGCCTCCAGACCCTTCTAGACCCCCTCAGGACAATTCTAAAGGCCCCCAGACCCTTCTAATGCCCCTCAGGACCATTCTAAAGGCCCCCTGACCCTTCAAATGCCCCTCAGGGCATTTCTAAAGGTCCCCATACCCTTCTAGAGCCCCTGAAGGCCCTTATAAAGGCCCCCAGACCCTTATAGAGCCCCTCAGGACCCTTCTAAACTCCCCCAGACCCTGCTAATTCCCTTCAGGGCTTTTATAAGGGCCACAAGACCCTTCTAATGCCCCTCAGGACCCTTATAAAGGCACCCAGACCCTTCTAGAGCATCTCAGGACAGTTTTAAATGCCTCCAGACCCTTCTAGACCCCCAGAGGACCATTCTAAAGGACCACAGACCCTTCTAATGCCCCTCAGGACCCTTCTAAAGGCCTCCAGACCACTCTAATGCCCCTAAGGGCCTTTCTAAAGTACCCCAGACACTTCTAGAACCATCTGGGCCTTTCTATATGACCCCAGACCATTCTAATGCCCCTCAGGTCCTTTCTAAAGGCCTCCATACCCTTCTAATGCCCCTCAGGACATTTCTAAAGGCCCCCAGACCCTTCTAGAGCCCTTCAGGACACTTCTAAAGGCACCCAGACCCTTCTAATGCCACTCAGGGCCTTTCTAAAGGCCGTGAGACCCTTATAATCCCCCTGAGGGCCTTTAAAAAGGCCCCCAGACCCTTCTGGACCCCCTCAGGACGCTTCTAATAGCCCCCAGATCCTTCTAGAGGCCCTCAGGGCCTTTCTAAAGGCCTCCACACCCTTCTAATGACCCTCAAGACCCATGTAAAGGCCCGTAGACCCTTCTAGATTGCATCAGGACCCATCTAAAAGCTCCCAGACCCTTCTAATGCCTTTCAGGACCCTTATGAATGCCACAAGACCCTTCTAATGCCCCTCAGGACCTTTCTAAAGGCCCTCAGCCCCTTCTAATGTCCCTCAGGGCATTTATAAAGGTTCCCAGACCCTTCTAGAGCCCGTCAGGACCCTTATAAAGGCCCCCAGACCATTCTAGAGCCCCTCAGGACACTTCTAAAGGCCCGCAGACCATTCTAATGCCCGTCAGGGCCTTTCTAAAGGTCCCCAGACCCTTATACTGCCCCTCAGGAGCATTCTAAAGGCCCCCAGACCATTCTAATGCCCCACAGGGCCTTTCTAAAGGTCCCCAGACCCTTCTAGAGCCTATCAGGACAGTTTTAAATGCCTCCAGACCCTTCTACATCCCCTCAGGACCATTCTAAAGCCCCCCAGACCCTTCTAATGCCCCTCAGGGCCTTTCTAAAGGCCCCCAGACCCTTCTAATGCCCCTCAGGGCATTTCTAAAGGTCCCCAGACCCTTCTAGAGCCCCTCAGTACCAATCTGAAGGCCCCCAGACTATTTTAGAGCCCCTCAGGGCCATTCAAAAGGCCCGCAGACCCTTCAAGAGCCCCTCAACATCCTTCTAACGGCTCCCTGACCCTTCTAGAGCCCCTCAGGGCCTTTCTAAATGCCCCCAGACCCTTCTAGAACCCCTCAGGACACTTGTAAAGGCCCCCAGACCCTTCTAGATCCCCTCAAGACCCTTCTAAAAGGCCCCAGACCTTTCTAATGCCCCTCAGTGCATTTCTAAAGTCCCCCAGACCCTTCTACTGCCCCTCAGGAGCATTCTAAAGGCCCCCAGACCCTTCTAGAGCCTCTCAGGACAGTTTTAAATGCCTCCAGACCCGTCTAGACCCCCTCAGGACCATTCTAAAGGCCTCCAGACCCTTCTAATCCACCTCAGGGCCTGTCTAAAGGCCCCCAGACCCTTCTAATGCCCCTCAGGGCATTTCTAAAGGTACCCAGACCCTTCTAGAGCCCCTCAGTACCAATCTAAAGGCCCCCAGACTCTTTTAGAGCCCCTCAGGGCCATTCTAAACGCCCGCAGACCCTTCAAGAGCCCCTCAACATCTTTCTAACGGCTCCCTGACCCTTCTAGAGCCCCTCAGGGCCTTTCTAAATGTCCCCAGACCCTTCTAGAGCCCCTCAGGACACTTGTAAACGCCCCCAGACCCTTCTAGATCCCCTCAAGACCCTTCTAAAAGGCCCCAGACCTTTCTAATGCCCCTCAGGGAATTTCTAAAGGCCCCCAGACCCATCTAATGCCCCTCAGGACCCTTCGTAAGGCCCCGAGACACTTTTAGAGCACCTCAGGACATTTCGAAAGGACCCCAGATGTTTCTAGAGCCTGTCAGGACACTTCTAGATGCCCCCAGACCCTTCTAGAGCCCCTCAGGACTATTCTAAAGGCCCCCAGACCCTTCTAGATTGCCTGAGGACCCATCTAAAAGCCCCCAGACCCTTCTAATGCCTTTCAGGACCATTATGAAGGCCACAAGACCTTTCTAATGCCCCTCAGAACCGTTCTAAAGGTTCCCAGACCCTTCTAGAGCCCGTCAGGACCCTTATAAAGGCCCCCAGACCATTCTAGAGCCCCTCAGGACACTTCTAAAGGCCCGCAGACCATTGTAATGCCCGTCAGGGCCTTTATAAAGGTCCCCAGACCCTTCTACTGCCCCTCAGGATAATTCTAAAGGCCCCCAGACCCTTTAATGCCCCACAGGGCCTTTCTAAACGCCCCCAGACCCTTCTAGAGCTCCTGAAGACCTTTCTAAAGGCCCCCAGACCCTTATAGAGCCCCTCAGGACCCTTCTAAAGTCCCCCAGACCCTGCTAATTCCCCTCAGGGCTTTTATAACGGCACCCAGACCCTTCTAATGCCCCTCAGGACCCTTATAAAGGAACCCAGACCTTCTAGAGTCTCTCAGGACAGTTTTACGTGCCTCCAGACCCTTCTAGACCCCCTCAGGACCATTCTAAAGGCCCCCAGACTCTTCTAGAACCCCTCATGACCCTTCTAAAGGCCCCCAGACCCTTCTAATGCCACTCAGGGCCTTTCTAAAGGACCCCATACCCTTCTAATGCACCTCAGGACATTTCTAAAGGCACCCAGACCCTTCTAGAGCCCCTCAGGACATTTCTAAAGGCACCCAGACCCTTCTAATGCCACTCAGGGCCTTTCTAAAGGCCGCGAGACCCTTATAATCCCCCTGAGGGCCTTTAAAAAGGCCCTCAGACCCTTCTCGACCACCTCAGGACGCTTCTAATAGCCCCCAGACCCTTCTAGAGCCCCTCAGGGCCTTTCTAAAGGCCTCCACACCCTTCTAATGACCCTCAAGACCCATGTAAAGGCCCCCAGACCCTTCTAGATTGCCTCAGGACCCATCAAAAAGACCCCAGACCCTTCTAATGCCTTTTAGGACCCTTATAAAGGAACCAAGACCATTCTAATGCCCCTCAGGGCCTTTCTAAAGGCCTCCACACCCTTCTAATGCCCCTCAGGGCATTTATAAAGGTTCCCAGACCCTTCTAGAGCCCGTCAGGACCCTTATAAAGGCCCCCAGACCATTCTAGAGCCCCTCAGGACACTTCTAAAGGCCCGCAGACCATTCTAATGCCCGTCAGGGCCTTTCTAAAGGTCCCCAGACCCTTCTACTGCCCCTCAGGAGCATTCTAAAGGCCCCCAGACCCGTCTACAGCCTCTCAGGGCAGTTTTAAATGCCTCCAGACCATTCTAGACCCCCTCAGGACAATTCTAAAGGCCCCCAGACCCTTCTAATGCCCCTCAGGACCATTCTAAAGGCCCCCAGACCCTTCAAATGCCCCTCAGGGCATTTCTAAAGGTCCCCAGACCCTTCTAGAGCCCCTGAAGGCCCTTATAAAGGCCCCCAGACCCTTATAGAGCCCCTCAGAACCCTTCTAAACTCCCCCGGACCCTGCTAATTCCCTTCAGGTCTTTTATAAGGGCCACAAGACCCTTCTAATGCCCCTCAGGACATTTCTAAAGGCCCCCAGACCCTTCTAGAGCCCTTCAGGACATTTCTAAAGGCACCCAGACCCTTCTAATGCCACTCAGGGCCTTTCTAAAGGCCGCGAGACCCTTATAATCCCCCTGAGGGCCTTTAAAAAGGCCCCCAGACCCTTCTGGACCCCCTCAGGACGCTTCTAATAGCCCCCAGATCCTTCTAGAGGCCCTCAGGGCCTTTCTAAAGGCCTCCACACCCTTCTAATGACCCTCAAGACCCATGTAAAGGCCCGTAGACCCTTCTAGATTGCATCAGGACCCTTCTAAAAGCTCCCAGACCCTTCTAATGCCTTTCAGGACCCTTATGAATGCCACAAGACCCTTCTAATGCCCCTCAGGACCTTTCTAAAGGCCCTCAGACCCTTCTAATGTCCCTCAGGGCATTTATAAAGGTTCCCAGACCCTTCTAGAGCCCGTCAGGACCCTTATAAAGGCCCCCAGACCATTCTAGAGCCCCTCAGGACACTTCTAAAGGCCCGCAGACCATTCTAATGCCCGTCAGGGCCTTTATAAAGGTCCCCAGACCCTTCTACTGCCCCTCAGGAGCATTCTAAAGGCCCCCAGACCATTCTAATGCCCCACAGGGCCTTTCTAAAGGTCCACAGACCCTTCTAGAGCCTCTCAGGACAGATTTAAATGCCTCCAGACCCTTCTAGATCCTCTCAGGACCATTCTAAAGCACCCCAGACCCTTCTAATGCCCCTCAGGGCCTTTCTAAAGGCCCCCAGACCCTTCTAATGCACCTCAGGGCATTTCTAAAGGTCCCCAGACCCTTCTAGAGCCCCTCAGTACCAATCTAAAGGCCCCCAGACTATTTTAGAGCCCCTCAGGGCCATTCAAAAGTCCCGCAGACCCTTCAAGAGCCCCTCAACATCCTTCTAACGGCTCCCTGACCCTTCTAGAGCCCCTCAGGGCCTTTCTAAATGCCCCCAGACCCTTCTAGAACCCCTCAGGACACTTGTAAAGGCCCCCAGACCCTTCTAGATCCCCTCAAGACCCTTCTAAAAGGCCCCAGACCTTTCTAATGCAGCTCAGGGCCTTTCTAAAGGCCCCCAGACCATTCAAATGCCCCTCAGAACCCTTCTAAAGGCCCCCAGACCCTTCTAAAGCTCCTCAGGGCCTTTCTAAAGTACCACAGACACTTCTAGAACGTCTCAGGGCCTTTCTATATGACCCCAGACCCTTGTAATGCCACTCAGGGCCTTTCTAAAGGCCGCGAGACCCTTATAATACTTCTGAGGGCCTTTAAAAAGGCCCCCAGACCCTTCTGGACCCCCTCAGGACAATTCTAATAGCCCCCAGACCCTTCTAGACACCCTCAGGACCATTCTAAAGGCCCCCAGACCCTTCTAGAACCTATCAGGGCCTTTTTAAATCCCCCCAGACCCTTCTAATGCCCCTCAGGTCCTTTCTAAAGGCCCCCAGACCATTCTAATGCCCCTCAGGGCATTTAAATGGACCTGAGACCCTACTAGAGCCCCTCAGGACCATTCTAAAGGCCCCCAGACTCTTTTAGATCCCCTCAGGGCCATTCTAAAGGCACGCAGACCCTTCTAGAGCCCCTCAACGTCATTCTAACGGCTTCCAGACCCTTCTAGAACACCTCAGGACGATTCTAAAGGCCCCCAGACCCTTCTAATCCACCTCAGGACCTTTCTAAAGGCCCCCAGACCATTCAAATGCCCCTCAGAGCCCTTTAAAAAGGCCCCCAGACCCTTCTAGAGCCACTCAGGACATTTCTAGAGGCCCTCAGATCTTTCTAGAACCCATCAGGACCCATGTAAAGGCCGCCAGACCCTTCTACAGCCCCTCAGGACGCTTCTAAAGTACCCCAGACCCTTCTAGAGCCCCTCAGGTCCTTTCTAAAGGTCTCCACACCCTTCGAATGACCCTCAAGACCCATGGAAAGGCCCCCAGACCCTTCTAGATTGCCTCAGGACCCATCTAAAAGCCCCCAGACCCTTCTAATGCCTTTCAGGACCCTTATGAAGGCCACAAGACCCTTCTAATGCCCCTCAGGACCTTTCTAAAGGCCCTCAGACCCTTCTAATGCCCCTCAGGGCATTTATAAAGGTTCCCAGACCCTTCTAGAGCCCGTCAGGACCCTTATAAAGGCCCCCAGACCATTCTAGAGCCCCTCAGGACACTTCTAAAGGCCCACAGACTATTCTAATGCCCGTCAGAGCCTTTATAAAGGTCCCCAGACCCTTCTACTGCCCCTCTTGAGCATTCTAAAGGCCCCCAGACCTGTCTAGAGCCTCTCAGGACAGTTTTAAATGCCTCCAGACCCTTCTAGACCCCCTCAGGACCATTCTAAAGACCCCCAGACCCTAATAATGCCCCTAAGGGCATTTGAAAGTACCCCAGACCCTTCTAGAGCCCCTCAGGACCATTCTAAAGGCCCTCAGACTCTTTTAGAGCACCTCAGGGCAATTCTAAAGGCCCGCAGAACATTCAAGAGACCCTCAACATCCTTCTAACGGCTCCCTGACCATTCTAGAGCCGATCAGGTCCTTTCTAATGGCCTCCACACCCTTCTAATGACCCTCAAGACCCATGTAAAGGCCCCCAGACTCTTCTAGATTGCCTCAGGACCCATCTAAAAGCCCCCAGACCCTTCTAATGCCTTTCAGGACCCTTATAAAGGAGACAAGACCGTTATAATGCCCCTCAGGACTATTCTAAAGGCCCTCAGACCCTTCTAATGCCCCTCAGGGCATTTAGACAGGTTCCCAGACCCTTCTAGAGTCCGTCAGGACCCTTATAAAGGCCACCAGACCATTCTAGAGCCCCTCTAGACACTTCTAAAGGCCCTCAGACCATTCTAATGCCCGTTAGGGCCTTTATAAAGGTTCCCAGACCCTTCTACTGCCCCTCAGGAGAATTCTAAAGGCCCCCAGACCCTTCTAGAGCCTCTCAGGGCAGTTTTAAATGCCTCCAGACCGTTCTAGACCCCCTCAGGACCATTCTAAAGCCCCCCAGACCCTTCTAATGCCCCTCAGGGCATTTCGAAAGGTCCCCAGACCCTTCTAGAGCCCCTCAGGACCATTCTAAAGGCCCCCAGACTCTTTTAGAGCCCCTCAGAGCCATTCTAAAGTCCCGCAGACCCTTCAAGAGACCCTCAACATCCTTCTAACGGCTCCCTGACCCTTCTAGATCCCCTCAGGGTCTTTCTAAAGGCCCCCAGACCCTTCTAGACCCCCTCAAGACCCTTCTAAAAGGCCCCAGACCTTTCTAATGCACCTCAGGGCCTTTCTAAAGGCCCCAAGACCATTCAAATGCCCCTCAGAACCCTTCTAAAGGCCCCTAGACCCATCTAATGCTCCTCAGGGCCTTTCTAAAGTACCACAGACACTTCTAGAACCTCTCAGGTCCTTTCTATAGGTCCTTTCTAAAGGCCGCAAGACCCTTATAAACCCCCTGAGGGCCTTTAAAAAGGCCCCCAGACCCTTCTGGACCCCCTCAGGACACTTCTAATAGCCCCCAGACCCTTCTAGAGCCCCTCAGGGCCATTCTAAAGACCTCCACACCCTTCTAATGACCCTCAAGACCCATGTAAAGGCCCCCAGACCCTTCTAGATTGCCTTAGGACCTATTCAAAAGACCCCAGACCCTTCAAATGCCTTTCAAGACCCTTATGAAGGCCACAAGACCCTTCTAATGCCCCTCAGGACCTTTCTAAAGGCACTCAGACGCTTCTAATGCCCCTCAGGGCATTTATAAAGGTTCCCAGACCCTTCTAGAGCCTGTCAGGACCCTTATAAATGTCCCCAGACCATTCTAGAGCCCCTCAGGACACTTCTAAAGGCCCGCAGACACTTCTAATGCCCCACAGGGCCTTTCCAAAGGCCCCCAGACCCTTATAGAGCCCCTCAGGACCCTTCTAAAGGCCCCCAGACCCTGCTAATTCCCCTCAGGGCTTTTATAAGGACACCCAGACCCTTCTAATGCCCCTCAGGACCCTTATAAAGGCACCCAGACCCTTCTAGAGCCTCTCAGGACAGTTTTAAATGCCTCCAGACCCTTCTAGACACCCTCAGGACCATTCTAAAGGCCCACAGACCCTTCTAGAACCTATCAGGGCCTTTCTAAATCCACCCAGACTCTTCTAATGCCCCTCAGGGCCTTTCTAAAGGCCCCCAGACCCATCTAATGCCCCTCAGGGCATTTAAAAAGGTCCCCAGACCCTTCTAGAGCCCCTCAGGACCAATCTAAAGGCCCCCAGACTCTTTTAGAGCCCCTCAGGGCCATTCTAAAGGCCCGCAGACCCTTCTAGAGCCCCTCAACGTCATTCTAACGGCTTCGAGACCATTCTAGAACCCCTCAGGACGATTCTAAAGGCCCTCAGACCCTTCTAATCCACCTCAGGGCCTTTCTAAAGGCCCCCAGAACTTTCAAATGCCCCTCAGAGCCCTTAAAAAGGCACCCAGACCCTTTTATAGCCACTCAGGACATTTCTAGAGGCCCTCAGATCTTTCTAGAACCCATCAGGACCCATGTAAATGCCCCCAGACCCTTCTACAGCCCCTCAGGACACTTCTAATAGCCCCCAGACCCTTCTAGAGCTCCTCAGGGCCTTTCTAAAGGCCTCCACACCCTTCTAATGACCCTCAAGACCCATGTAAAGGCCCCCAGACCCTTCTAGATTGCCTCAGGACCCATCTAAAAGCCCCCAGACCCTTCTAATGCCTTTCAGGATCCTTATGAAGGCCACAAGACCATTCTAATGCCCCTCAGGACCTTTCTAAAGGCCCTCAGACCCTTCTACTGCCCCTCAGGGCATTTATAAATGTTCCCAGACCCTTCTAGAGCCCGTCAGGACCCTTATAAAGGTCCCCAGACCATTCTAGAGCCCCTCAGGACACTTCTAAAGGCCCGCAGACCATTCTAATGCCCCACAGGGCCTTTCTAAAGGTCCCCAGACCCTTCTAGAGCCCCTGAAGACCCTTCTAAAGGCCCGCAGACCCTTATAGAGCCCCTCAGGACCCTTCTAAAGTCCCCCAGACCCTGCTAATTCCCCTCAGGGCTTTTATAAGGACACCCAGACCCTTCTAATGCCCCTCAGGACCCTTATAAAGGCACCCAGACCCTTCTAGAGCCACTCAGGACAGTTTTAAATGCCTCCAGACCCTTCTAGACACCCTCAGGACCATTCTAAAGGCCCTCAGACCCTTCTAGAACCTATCATGGCCTTTCTAAATCCCCCCAGACCCTTCTAATGCCCCTCAGGGCCTTTCTAAAGGCCCCCAGACCATTCTAATGCCCCTCAGGGCATTTAAAAAGATCCCCAGACCCTTCTAGAGCCCCTCAGGACCATTCTAAAGGCTCCCAGACCCTTCTAATCCACCTCAGGGCCTTTCTAAAGGCCCCCAGACCATTCAAATGCCCCTCAGACCCCTTAAAAAGGCCCCCAGACCCTTCTAGAGCCACTCAGGACATTTCTAGAGGCCCTCAAATCTTTCTAGAACCCATCAGGACCCATGTAAAGGCCCCCAGACCCTTCTACAGCCCCTCAGGACGCTTCTAAAGTTTCCAGACCCTTCTAGAGCCCCTCAGGGCCTTTCTAAAGACCTCCACACCCTTCTAATGACCCTCAAGACCCATGTAAAGGCCCCCAGACCCTTCTAGATTGCCTCAGGACCCATCTAAAAGCCCCCAGACCCTTCTAATGCCTTTCAGGACCCTTATGAAGGACACAAGACCCTTCTAATGCCCTCTCAGGACTTTTCTAAAGGCCCTCAGACCCTTCTAATGCCCCTCAGGCAATTTATAAAGGTTCCCAGACTTTTCTAGAGCACGTCAGGACCCTTATAAAGCCCCCCAGACCATTCTAGAGCCCCTCAGCACACTTCTAAAGGCCCGCAGACCATTCTAATGCCCGTCGGGCCTTTATAAAGGTTCCCAGACCCTTCTACTGCCCCTCAGGAGCATTCTAAAGGCCCCCAGACCCGTCTAGAGCCTCTCAGGGCAGTTTTAAATGCCTCCAGACCCTTCTAGACCCACTCAGGACCATTCTAAAGCCCCCCAGACCCTTCTAATGCCCCAAAGGGCAATTCGAAAGGTTCCCAGACCCTTCTAGAGCACCTCAGGACCATTCTAAAGGACCCCAGACTCTTTTAGAGCCCCTCAGGGCCATTCTAAAGGCCCGCAAAACCTTCAAGAGCCCCTCAAACATCCTTCTAACGGCTCCCTGACCCTTCTAGAGCCCCTCAGGGCCTTTCTAAAGGCCTCCACGCCCTTCTAATGACCCTCAAGACCCATGTAAAGGCCCCCAGACCCTTCTAGATTGCCTCAGGACCCATCTAAAAGCCCCCAGACCCTTCTAATGCCTTTCAGGACCCTTATAATGGAGACAAGACCCTTCTAATGCCCCTCAGGACTATTCTAAAGGCCCTCAGACCCTTCTAATGCCCCTCAGGGCATTTAGAAATGTTCCCAGACCCTTCTAGAGCCCGTCAGGACCCTTATAAAAGCCCCCAGACCATTCTAGAGCCCCTCTGGACACTTCTAAAAGCCCGCAGACCATTCTAATGCCCGTCAGGGCCTTTATAAAGGTCCCCAGACCCTTCTACTGCCCCTCAGGAGCATTCTAAAGGCCCCCAGACCCTTCTAATGCCTTTCAGGGCATTTCGAAAGGTCCCCAGACCATTCTAGTGCCCCTCAGGACCATTCTAAAGGCCCCCAGGCTTTTTTAGAGCCCCTCAGAACCTTTCTAAAGGCACGCAGAACCTTCACGAGCCCCTCAACATCCTTCTAACAGCTCCCTGACCCTCCTGGAGCCCCTCAGGGCCTTTCTAAAGGCCCCCAGACCCTTCTAGACCCCCTCAGGACGATTCTAAAGGCCCCCAGACCCTTCTAGATCCCCTCTAGACCCTTCTAAAAGGCCACAGACCTTTCTAATGCACCTCAGGGCCTTTCTAAAGGCCCCCAGACCATTCAAATGCCCCTCAGAACCCTTCGAAAGGCCCCCAGACCCTTCTAATGCTCCTCAGGGCCTTTCTAAAATACCACAGACACTTCTAGAACCTCTCAGGGCCTTTCTATATGACCCCAGACCCTTGTAATGCCACTCAGGGCCTTTCTAAATCCGCGAGACCCTTATAATCCCCCTTAGGGCCTTTATAAAGTCCCCCAGACCCTTCTGGACCCCCTCAGGACACTTCTAATAGCCCCCAGACCCTTCCAGAGCCCCTCAGGGCCTTTCTAAAGACCTCCACACCCTTCTAATGACCCTCAAGACCCATGTAAAGGCCCCCAGACCCTTCTAGATTGCCTTAGGACCTATTCAAAAGACCCCAGACCCTTCAAATGCCTTTCAAGACCCTTATGAAGGCCACAAGACCATTCTAATGCCCCTCAGGACCTTTCTAAAGGCCCTCAGACCCTTCTAATGCCCCTCAGGGCATTTATAAAGGTTCCCAGACCCTTCTAGAGCCTGTCAGGACCCTTATAAAGGTTCCCAGACCATTCTAGAGCACCTCAGGACACTTCTAAAGGCCCGCAGACCATTCTAATGCCCGTTAGGGCATTTATAAAGGTCCCCAGACCGTTCTAGAGCCCCTCAGGACAATTCTAAAGGCTCGCAGACTATTCTAATGCCCGTCAGGGCCTTCATAAAGGTCCCCAGACCCTTCTACTGCCCCTAAGGAGCATTCTAAAGGCCCCCAGACCCTTCTAATGCCCCACAGGGCCTTTCTAAAGGTCCCCAGACCCTTCTAGAGCCCCTGAAGACCCTTCTAAAGGCCCCCAGACCCTTATAGAGCCCCTCAGGACCCTTCTAAAGTCCACCAAGCCCTGCTAATTCCCCTCAGGGCTTTTATAAGGACACCCAAACCCTTCTAATGCCCCTCAGGACCCTTATAATGGCCCCATACCCTTCTAGAGTCTCTCAGGACAGTTTTAAATGCCTCCAGACCCTTCTAGACACCCTCAGGACCATTCTAAAGGCTCCCAGACCCTTCTAGATTGCCTCAGGACCCATCTAAAAGCCCCCAGACCCTTCTAATGCCTTTCAGGACCCTTATGATGGCCACAAGACCCTTCTAATGCCCCTCAGGACGTTTCTAAAAGCCCTCAGACCCTTCTAATGCCCCTCAGGGCATTTATAAAGGTTCCCAGACCTTTTTAGAGCCCGTCAGGACCCTTATAAAGGCCCCCAGACCATTCTAGAGCCCCTCAGGACACTTCCAAAGGCCCGCAGACCATTCTAATGCCCGTCAGGGCCTTTATAAATGTTCCCAGACCCTTCTACTGCCCCTCAGGAGCATTGTAAAGCCCCCAGACCCATCTAGAGCCTCTCAGGGCAGTTTTAAATGCCTCCAGACCCTTCTAGCCCCCTCAGGACCATTCTAAAGTCCCCCAGACTGTTCTACTGCCCCTAAGGGCATTTCGAAAGGTCCCCAGACCCTTCTAGAGCCCCTCAGGACCATTCTAAAGGCCCCCAGACTCTTTTAGAGCCCCTCAGGGCCATTCTAAAGGCCCGCAGACCATTCTAGATCCCCTCAACGTCATTCTAACGGCTTCCAGACCCTTCTAGAACCACTCAGGACGATTCTAAAGGCCCTCAGACCCTTCTAATACACCTCAGGGCCTTTCTAAAGGCCCCCAGACCATTCAAATGCCCCTCAGAGCCCTTAAAAAGGACCACAGACCCTTCTAGAGCCACTCAGGACATTTCTAGAGGCCCTCAAATCTTTCTAGAACCCATCAGGACCCATGTAAAGGCCCCCAGACCCTGCTACAGCCACTCAGGAGAATTCTAATAGCCCCCAGACCCTTCTAGAGCTTCTCAGGGCCTTTCTAAAGGCCTCCACACCCTTCTAATGACCCTCAAGACCCATGTAAAGGCCCCCAGACCCTTCTAGATTGCCTCAGGTCCCATCTAAAAGCACCCAGACCCTTCTAATGCCTTTCAGGACCCTTATGAAGGCCACAAGACCCTTTTAATGCCCCTCAGGACCTTTCTAAAGGCCCTCAGACCCTTCTAATGCCCCTCAGGGCATTTATAAATGTTCCCAGACAATTCTAGAGCCCATCAGGTCCCTTATAAAGGTGCCCAGACAATTCTAGAGCCACTCAGGACACTTCTAAAGGCCCGCAGGCCATTCTAATGCATCACAGGGCCTTTCTAAAGGTCCCCAGACACTTCTAGAGCCCCTGAAGACCCTTCTAAAGGCCCTCAGACACTTATAGAGCCCCTCAGGACCCTTCTAAATTCCCCCAGACCCTGCTAATTCCTCTCAGGTCTTTTATAAGGACACTCAGACCCTTCTAATGCCCCTCAGGACCCATATAAATGCACCCAGACCATTCTAGAGCCACTCAGGACAGATTTAAATGCCTCCAGACCCTTCTAGACATCCTCAGGACCATTCTAAAGGCCCCCAGACCCTTGTAGAACCTATCAGGGCCTTTCTAAATCCACCCAGACCCTTCTAATGCCTCTCAGGGCCTTTCTAAAGGCCCCCAGACCCTTCCAATGCCCCTCAGGGCATTTAAAAAGATCCCCAGACCCTTCTAGAGCCCCTCAGGACCATTCTAAAGGCCCCGAGACTCTTTTAGAGCCCCTAAGGGCCATTCTAAAAGCCCGCAGACCCTTCTAGAGCACCTAAACGTCATTCTAACGGCTTCCAGACTCTTCTAGAACCCCTCAGGACAATTCTAAAGGCCCTCAGACCCTTCTAATCCACCTCAGGGCCTTTCTAAAGGCCCCCAGACCATTCAAATACCCATCAGAGCACTTAAAAAGGCCCCCAGACCCTTCTAGAGCCACTCAGGACATTTCTAGAGGCCCTCAAATCTTTCTAGAACCCATCAGGACCCATGTAAAGGCCCCCAGACCCTTCTACAGCCCCTCAGGACGCTTCTAAAGTTCCCCAGAGCCTTCTAGAGCCCCTCAGGGCCTTTCTAAAGGCCTCCACACCCTTCTAATGACCCTCAAGACCCATGTAAAAGCCCCCAGACCCTTCTAGATTGCCTCAGGACCCATCTAAAAGCCCCCAGACCCTTCTAATGCCTTTCAGGACCCTTATGAAGGCCACAAGACCCTTCTAATGCCCCTCAGGACCTTTCTAAAGGCCCTCAGACCCTTCTAATGCCCCTCAGGGCATTTAGAAAGGTTCCCAGACCCTTCTAGAGCCCGTCAGGACCCTTATAAAGGCCCCCAGACCATTCTAGAGCCCCTCTGGACACTTCTAAAGGCCCGCAGACCATTATAATGCCCGTCAGGGCCTTTATAAAGGTTCCCAGACCCTTCTACTGCCCCTCAGGATAATTCTGAAGGCCCCCAGACCATTCTAGAGCCTCTCAGGGCAATTTTAAATGCCTCCAGACCCTTCTAGACCCTCTCAGGACCATTCTAAAGCCCCCCAGACCATTCTAATGCCCCTCAGGGCATTTCGAAAGGTCCCCAGACCGTTCTAGTGCCCCTCAGGACCATTCTAAAGGCCCCCAGACTCTTTTAGAGCCACTCAGAACCTTTCTAAAGGCCCGCAGAACCTTCAAGAGCCCCTCAACATCCTTCTAACGGCTCCCTGACCCTTCTAGAGCCCCTCAGGGCCTTTCTAAAGGCCCCCAGACCCTTCTAGACCCCCTCAGGACGATTCTAAAGGCCCCCAGACCCTTCTAGATCCCCTCAAGACCCTTCTAAAAGGCCCCAGACCTTTCTAATGCACCTCAGGGCCTTTCTAAAGGCCCCCAGACCATTCAAATGCCCCTCAGAACCCTTCTAAAGGCCCCAAGACCCTTCTAGTGCTCCTCAGGGCTTTTCTAAAGTACCACAGACACTTCTAGAACCTCTCAGGGCCTTTCTATATGACCCCAGACCCTTGTAATGCCACTCAGGGCTTTCTAAAGGCCGCGAGACCCTTATAATCCCCCTGAGGGCCTTTATAAAGGCCCCCAGACCCTTCTGGACGCCCTCAGGGCATTTCTAATAGCCCCCAGACCCTTCTAGAGCCCCTCAGGGCCTTTCTAAAGACCTCCACAGCCTTCTAATGACCCTCAAGACCCATGTAAAGGCCCCCAGACCCTTCTAGATTGCCTCAGGACCCATCTAAAAGCCCCCAGACCATTCAAATGCCTTTAAAGACCCATATGAAAACCACAAGACCCTTCTAATGCCACTCTGGACCTTTCTAAAGGCACTCAGACCCTTCTAATGCCCCTCAGGGCATTTATAAAGGTCCCCAGACCATTCTAGAGCCCCTGAGGACACTTCTAAAGGCTTGTAGACCATTCTAATGCCCGTCAGGGCCTTTATAAAGGTCCCCAGACCCTTCTACTGCCCCTCAGGAGCATTCTAAAGGCCCCCAGACCCTTCTAATGCCCCACAGGGCCTTTCTAAAGGTCCCCAGACCCTTCTAGAGACCCTCAGGACCCTTCTAAAGGCCACCAGACCCTTCTAGAGCCCCTTAGGACCCTTCTAAAATCCACCAAACCCTGCTAATTCCCCTCAGGGCTTTTATAAGGACACCCAGACCCTTCTAATGCGCCTCAGGACCCTTATAATGGCCCCAGACCCTTCTAGAGTCTCTCAGGACAGTTTTAAATGCCTCCAGACCCTTCTAGACCCCCTCAGGACCATTCTAAAGGCTCCCAGACCCTTCTAGATTTCCTCAGGACCCATCTAAAACCCCCCAGACCATTCTAATGCATTTCAGGACCCTTATGAAGGCCACAAGACCCTTCTAATGCCCCTCAGGACGTTTCTAAAAGCCCTCAGACCATTCTAATGCCCCTCAGGGCATTTATAAAGGTTCCCAGACCTTTCTAGAGCCCGTCAGGACCCTTATAAAGCCCCCCAGACCATTCTAGAGCCCCTCAGCACACTTCTAAAGGCACGCAGACCATTCTAATGCCCGTCAGGGCCTTTCTAAAGGTTCCCAGACCCTTCTACTGCCCCTCAGGAGCATTGTAAAGGCCCCCAGACCCATCTAGAGCCTCTCAGGGCAGTTTTAAATGCCTCCAGACCCTTCTAGACCCCATCAGGACCATTCTAAAGCCCCCCAGACCGTTCTAATGCTCCTAAGGTCATTTCGAAAGGTCCCCAGACCCTTCTAGAGCCACTCAGGACCATTCTAAAGGCCACCAGACTCTTTTAGAGCCCCTCAGGGCCATACTAAAGGCCCGCAGAACCTTCAAGAGCCCCTCAACATCCTTCTAACTGCTCCCCGACCCTTCTAGAGCCCCTTCAGGGCCTTTCTAAAGGCCTCCACACCCTTCTAATGACCCTCAAGACCCATGTAAAGGCCCCCAGACCCTTCTAGATTGCCTCAGGACCCATCTAAAAGCCCCCAGACCCTTCTAATGCCTTTCAGGACCCTTATGAATGCCACAAGACCCTTCTAATGCCCCTCAGGACCTTTCTAAAGGCCCTCAGCCCCTTCTAATGTCCCTCAGGGCATTTATAAAGGTTCCCAGACCCTTCTAGAGCCTGTCAGGACCCTTATAAAGGCCCCCAGACCATTCTAGAGCCCCTCAGGACACTTCTAAAGGCCCGCCGACCATTCTAATGCCCGTCAGGGCCTTTATAAAGGTCCCCAGACCATTCTACTGCCCCTCAGGAGCATTCTAAAGGCCCCCAGACCCTTCTAATGCCCCACAGGGCCTTTCTAAAGATCCCCAGACACTTCTAGAGCCCCTGAAGACCCTTATAAAGGCCCCCAGACCCTTATAGAGGCCCTCAGGACCCTTCTAAAGTCCCCCAGACCCTGCTAATTCCCCTCAGGGCTTTTATAAGGGCACCCAGACCCTTCTAATGCCCCTCAGGACCCTTATAAAGGCCCCCAGACCCTTCTAGAGTCTCTCAGGACAGTTTTAAATGCCTCCAGACCCATCTAGACCCCCTCAGGACCATTCTAAAGGCCCCCAGACCCTTCTAATGCCCCTCAGAGCATTTCTAAAGGTCCCCAGACCTTTCTAGAGCCCCTCAGGACCATTCAAAAGGACCCCAGACTCTTTTAGAGCCCCTCAGGGCCATTCTAAAGGGCCGCAGACCCTTCAAGAGCCCCTCAACATCCTTCCAATGGCTCCCTGACCCTTCTAGAGCCCCTCTGGGCCTTTCTAAAGGCCCCCAGACCCTTCTAGACCCCCTCAGGACGATTCTAAATGCCCCCAGACCCTTCTAGATCCCCTCAAGACCCTTCTAAAAGGACCCAGACCTTTCTAATGCACCTCAGGGCCTTTCTAAAGGCCCCCAGACCCTTCTAATGCTCTTCAGGGCCTTTCTGAAGTACCACAGACACTTCTAGAACCTCTCAGGGCCTTTCTATATGACCCCAGACCCTTGTAATGCCACTCAGGGCCTTTCTAAAGGCCGTGAGACCATTATAATCCCCCTGAGGGCCTTTATAAACGACCCCAGACCCTTCTGGACCCCCTCAGGACACTTCTAATAGCTCCCAGACCCTTCTAGAGCCCCTCAGGGCCTTTCTAAAGACCTCCACACCCTTCTAATGACCCTCAAGACCCATGTAAAGGCCCCCAGACCCTTCTAGATTGCCTCAGGACCCATCTAAAAGACCCCAGACCCTTCAAATGCATTTCAAGACCCTTATGAAGGGCACAAGACCCTTCTAATGCCCCTCAGGACCATTCTAAATGCCCTCAGACCCTTCTAATGCCCCTCAGGGCATTTATAAAGGTTCCCAGACCCTTCTAGAGCCAGTCAGGACCCTTATAAAGGCCCCCAGACCATTCTAGAACCCCTCAGGACACTTCTAAAGGCCCGCAGACCATTCTAATGCCCGTCAGGTCCTTTATAAAGGTCCCCAGACCATTCTACTGCCCCTAAGGAGCATTCTAAAGGCCCCAGACCCTTCTAATGCCCCACAGGGCCTTTCTAAAGGTCCCCAGACCCTTCTAGAGCCCCTGAAGACCCTTCTAAAGGCCCCCAGACTCTTATAGAGCCCCTCAGGACCCTTCTAAAGTCCCCCAGACCCTGCTAATTCCGCTCAGGGCTTTTATAAGGACACCCAGACCCTTCTAATGCCCCTCAGGACCCTTATAAAGGCACCCAGACCCTTCTAGAGCCACTCAGGACAGTTTTAAATGCCTGCAGACCCTTCTAGACCCCCTGAGGACCATTCTAAAGTTTCCCAGACCCTTCTAGAACCTATCAAGGCCTTTCTAAATCCCCCCAGACCCTTCTAATGCCTTTCAGGGCCTTTCTAAAGGCCCCCAGACCCTTCTAATGCCCCTCAGGGCATTTACAAAGGTCCCCAGACCCTTCTAGAGCCCCTCAGGACCATTCTAAAGGCCCCCAGACTCTTTTAGAGCCCCTGAGGGCCATTCTAAAGGCCCACAGACCCTTCTAGAGCCCCTCAACGTCATTCGAACGAATTCCAGACCCTTCTAGAACCCGTCAGGACGATTCTAAAGGCCCCCAGACCCTTCTAATCCACCTCAGGGCCTTTCTAAAGGCCCCCAGACCATTCAAATGCCCCTCAGAGCCTTTGAAATGGCCCCCAGACCATTCTAGAGCCACTCAGGACATTTCTAGAGGCCCTCAGATCTTTCTAGAACCCATCAGGACCCATGTAAAGGCCCCCAGACCCTTCTACAGTACCTCAGGACGCTTCTAAGTACCCCAGACCCTTCTAGAGACCCTCAGGTCCTTTCTAAAGGCCTCCACACCCTTCTAATGACCCTCAAGACCCATGTAAAGGCCCCCAGACCCTTCTAGATTGCCTCAGGACCCATCAAAAAGACCCCAGACCCTTCTAATGCCTTTTAGGACCCTTATAAAGGAACCAAGACCATTCTAATGCCCCTCAGGGCCTTTCTAAAGGCCTCCACACCCTTCTAATGCCCCTCAGGGCATTTATAAAGGTTCCCAGACCCTTCTAGAGCCCGTCAGGACCCTTATAAAGGCCCCCAGACCACTCTAGAGCCCCTCAGGACACTTCTAAAGGCCCGCAGACCATTCTAATGCCCGTCAGGGCCTTTCTAAAGGTCCCCAGACCCTTCTACTGCCCCTCAGGAGCATTCTAAAGGCCCCCAGACCCGTCTACAGCCTCTCAGGGCAGTTTTAAATGACTCCAGACCCTTCTAGACCCCCTCAGGACAATTCTAAAGGCCCCCAGACCCTTCTAATGCCCCTCAGGACCATTCTAAAGCCCCCCAGACCATTCTAATGCCCCTCAGGGCCTTTCTAAAGGCCCCCAGACCCTTCTAGAGCCCCTGAAGGCCCTTATAAAGGCCCCCAGACCCTACTAATTCCCCTCAGGGCTTTTATAAGGGCACCCAGACCCTTCTAGAGCCTCTCAGGACAGTTTCAAATGCCCCCAGACCCTTCTAGAGTCTCTCAGGACAGTTTTAAATGCCTCCAGACCCATCTAGACCCCCTCAGGACCATTCTAAAGGCCCCCAGACCATTCTAATGCCTCTCAGGGCCTTTCTAAAGGCCCCCAGACCCTTCTAATGCCCCTCAGGGCATTTCTAAAGGTCCCCAGACCCTTCTAGAACCCCTGAGGACCATTCAAAAGGCCCTCAGACTCTTTTAGAGCCCCTCAGGGCCATTCTAAAGACCTGCAGACCCTTCAAGATCCCCTCAACATCCTTCTAACGGCTCCCTGACCCTTCTAGAGCCTCTCAGGGCCTTTCTAAAGGCTCCCAGACCCTTCTAGACACCCTCAGGACTATTCTAAACGCCCCCAGACCATTCTAGATCCCCTCAAGACCCTTCTAAAAGGCCCCAGACTTTTCTAATGCACCTCAGGGCCTTTCTAAAGGCCCCGAGACCATTCAAATGCCCCTCAGAACCCTTCTAAAGGCCTCCAGACCCTTCTAATTCTCCTCAGGGCCTTTCTAAAGTACTACAGACACTTTTAGAACCTCTCAGGGCTTTTCTGTATGACCCCAGACCCTTGTAATGCCACTCAGGGCCTTTCTAAAGGCGGAGAGACCCTTCTAATTCCCCTGAGCCCTTTATAAAGGCCCCCAGACCCTTCTGGACTCCCTAAGGACAGTTCTAATAGCCCCTAGACCCTTCCAGAGAGCCTCAGGGCCTTTCTAAAGACCTCCACACCCTTCTAATGACCCTCAAGACCCATGTAAAGGCCCCCAGACCCTTCTAGATTGCCTCAGGAACCATCTAAAAGACCCCAGACCCTTCAAATGCCTTTCAAGACCCTTATGAAGGCCACAAGACCCTTCTAATGCCCCACAGGTCCATTCTAAAGGTCCCCAGACCCTT
Source organism: Coccyzus lansbergi (assembly GCA_033558105.1). NCBI lineage: Eukaryota > Metazoa > Chordata > Aves > Cuculiformes > Coccyzidae > Coccyzus > Coccyzus lansbergi. The sequence continues at coordinate 986,510 of JAUMJK010000895.1, forward strand.
CTAGAGACCCTGAAGACCCTTCTAAAGGCCCCCAGACCCTTATAGAGCCCCTCAGGACCCTTTTAAAGTCCTCCAGACCCTGCTAATTCCCCTCAGGACCCTTTTAAAGGAACCCAGACCCTTCTAGAGCCACTCTGGACAGTTTTAAATGCCTCCAGACCCTTCTAGACACCCTCAGGACCATTCTAAAGGCCCCCAGACCCTTCTAGAACCTATTAGGGCCTTTCTAAAGGCCCCCAGACCCTTCTAATGCCCTTCAGGGCATTTAAAAAGGTCCCCAGACCATTCTAGAGCCCCTCAGGACCATTCTAAAGGCCCCCAGACTCTTTTAGAGCCCTTCAGGGCCATTCTAAAGGCCCGCAGACCCTTCAAATGCCCCTCAACGTCATTCTAACGGCTTCCAGACCCTTCTAGAACCCCTCAGGTCCATTCTAAAGGCCCCCAGACCATTCTAATGCCCCTGAGAGCTCTTAAAAAGGCCCCCAGACCCTTCTAGAGCCCGTCAGGACCCTTAAAAAGGCCCCCAGACCCTTCTGGACCCCCTCAGGACGCTTCTAAAGTACCCCAGACCCTTCTAGAGCCCCTCAGGTCCTTTCTAAAGGCCTCCACACCCTTTTAATGACCCTCAAGACCCATGTAAAGGCCCCCAGACCCTTCTAGATTGCCTCAGGACCCATCTAAAAGCCCCCAGACCCTTCTAATGTATTTCAGGACCCTTATGAAGGCAACAAGACCCTTCTAATGCACCTTAGGACCTTTCTAAAGGCCCTCAGACCCTTCTAATGCCCCTCAGGGCATATATAAAGGTTCCCAGACCCTTCTAGAGCCCGTCAGGACCCTTATAAAGGCCCCCAGACCATTCTAGAGCCCCTCAGGACACTTCTAAAGTCCCCCAGACCCTTCTAATTCCCCACAGGGCCTTTCTAAAGGTCCTGAGAGGCTCTAGAAAGGTCTGGGTGCCTTTATAAGGGTCCTGAGGGGAATTAGATGGGTCTGGGTGCCCTTATAAAAGCCCTGAGGGGAATTAGCAGGGTCTGGGGGACTTTAGAAGGGTCCTGAGGGACTGTATAAGCGTCTGGGGGCCTTTAGAAGGGTCTTGAGGGGCTCTAGAAGGGTCTGGGGACATTTAGAAAGGCCCTGTGGGGCATTAGAATGGTCTGGGGGCCTTTAGAATGCTCCTGAGGGGCAGTAGAATGGTCTGGGGGCCTTTAGAAAGGTCCTGACGGGCATTAGAATGGTCTGCGGGCCTTTAGAAGTGTCCTGAGGGGCTCTAGAATGGTCTGGGGGCCTTTTTAAGGGTCCTGACGGGCTCTAGAAGGGTCTGGGAACCTTTATAAAAGCCCTGAAGGGCATTAGAAGGGTCTGAGGGCCTTTAGAAAGGTCCTGAGGGGCATTAGAAGGGTCTTGTGGCCTTCATAAGGGTCCTGAAAGGCATTAGAAGGGTCTGGGGGCTTTTAGATGGGTCCTGAGGCAATCTAGAAGGGTCTGGGGGCCTTTACATGGGTCTTGAGGGTCATTAGAAGGGTGTGGAGGCCTTTAGAAAGGCCCTGAGGGGCTCTAGAAGGGTCTGGGGGCTATTAGAAGCGTCCTGAGGGGGTCCAGAAGGGTCTGGGGGCCTTTTTAAAGGCCCTCAGGGGGATTATAAGGGTCTCGCGGCCTTTAGAAAGGCCCTGAGTGGTATTAGAAGGGTCTGGGTGCCTTTAGAAATGTCCTGAGGGGCTCTTTAAGGGTCTGGGGTCCTTTAGAAAGGCCCTGAGGGGCATTACAAGGGTCTGGGGTCATATAGAAAGGCCGTGAGAGGTTCTAGAAGTGTCTGGGGTACTTTATAAAGGCCCTGAGGGGCATTAGAATGGTCTGCGGTCCTTTAGAAGGGTCCTGAGGGGCATTAGAGGGGTCTTGTGGCCTTCATAAGGGTCCTGAAAGGCATTAGAAGGGTCTGGGGGCCTTTACATAGGTCTTGAGGGTCATTAGAAGGGTGTGGATGCCTTTAGAAAGGCCCTGAGGGGCTCTAGAAGGGTCTGGGGACCTTTAGAAATGTTCTGAGGGGCATTAGAAGGGTATGGGGGCCTTTAGAAAGGCCCTGAGGGGCATTAGAAGGGTCTGGGGGCCTTTAGAAGGGTCCTGAGGGGCATTAGAAAGGTCTGGGGGCCTTTAGAACAGTCCTGAGGGGGTCTAGAGTGGTCTGGAGGCTTTTTAAACTGTCCTGAGAGGCTCTAGAAGGGTCTGGGTGCTTTTATAAGGGTCCTGAGGGGCATTAGAAGCGTCTGGGTGCCCTTATAAAAGCCCTGAGGGGAATTACCAGGGTCTGGGGGACTTTAGAAGGGTCCTTAGGAGCTCTATAAGGGTCCGAGGGTCTTTAGAAAGGTCTTCAGGGGCTCTGGAAGGGTCTGGGGACCTTTAGAAAGGCCCTGTGGGGCATTAGAATGGTCTGGGGGCCTTTAGAATGCTCCTGAGGTGCAGTAGAAGGGTCTGGGGACCTTTATAAAGGCCCTGACGTGCATTAGAATGGTCTGCGGGCCTTTAGAAGTGTCCTGACGGTCTCTAGAATGGTCTGGGGGCCTTTATAAGAGTCCTGACGGGCTCTAGAAGGGTCTTGGAACCATTATAAATGCCCTGAGGGGAATTATAAGAGTCTGAGGGCTATTACAGGCGTCGTAGAAGGGTCTAGGGGCCTTTACATGGGTCTTGAGGGTCATTAGAAGGTTGTGGAGGCCTTTAGAAAGTCCCTGAAAGGCATTAGAAGGGTCTGGGGGCTTTTAGATGGGTCCTGAGGCAATCTAGAAGGGTCTGGGGGCCTTTACATGGGTCTTGAGGGTCATTAGAAGGGTGTGGAGGCCTTTAGAAAGGACCTGAGGGTCATTAGGAGGGTCTGGGGGCTATTAGAAGGGTCCTGAGGGGGTCCAGAAGGGTCTGGGGGCCTTTTTAAAGGCCCTCAGGGGGATTATAAGGGTCTCGCGGCCTTTAGAAAGGCCGTGAGTGGCATTAGAAGGATCTAGGTGCCTTTAGAAATGTACTGAGGGGCTCTAGAAGGGTCTGGGGGCCTTTAGAAAGGCCCTGTGGGGCATTAGTAGGGTCTGGGTGCCTTAAGAATGATCCTGAGGGGCAGGAGAATGGTCTGCGGTCCTTTAGAAATGTCCTGAGGGGCTCTAGAATGATCTGGGGGCCTTTAGAAGGGTCCTGACGGGCTCTTGAAGGGTCTGGGAACCTTTATAAAGGCCCTGAGAGGCATTAGAATGGTCTGAGGGCCTTTAGAATGGTCCTGAGTGGCATTAGAAGGGTCTTGTGGCCTTCATAAGGGCCCTGAAACGCATTAGAATGGTCTGTGGTCTTTTAGATGGTTCCTGAGGCAATCTAGAAGGGTCTAGGGATCTTTACATGGGTCTTGAGGGTCATTAGAAGGGTGTGGAGGCCTTTAGAAAGGCCCTGAAAGGCATTAGAAGGGTCTGGGGGCTTTTAGATGGGTCCTGAGGCAATCTATAAGGGTCTAGGGGCCTTTACATGGGTCTTGAGGGTCATTAGAAGGGTGTTGAAGCCATTAGAAAGGCCCTTAGGGGCTCTAGAAGGGTCTGGGGGCTATTAGAAGCGTCCTGAGGGGGTCCAGAAGGGTCTGGGGGCCTTTTTAAAGGCCCTCAGGAGGGTGATAATGGTCTCGCGGCCCTTAGAAAGGCCCTGAGTGGCATTAGAAAGGTCTGGGGGCCTTTAGAAATGTCCTCAGGGGCTCTCGAAGGGTCTGGGGGCCTTTAGAAATGTCGTGAGGGGCATTAGAAGGGTCTGGGGGCATTTAGAAAGGCCCTGAGGGGCATTACAAGGGTCTGGGGTCATATAGAAAGGCCCTGAGAGGTTCTAGAAGTGTCTGGGGTACTTTAGAAAGGCCCTGAGGGGCATTAGAAGGGTCTGCGGGCCTTTAGAAGGGTCCTGAGGGGCATTAGAAGGGTCTGGGGGCCTTTAGAATGGTCCTGAGGGGGTCTAGAAGGGTCTGGAGGCATTTAAAACTGTCCTGAGAGGCTCTAGAAGGGTCTGGGTGTCTTTATAAGGGTAATGAGGGGTATTAGAAGGGTCTGGGTGCCCTTATAAAAGACCTGAGGGGAATTAGCAGGGTCTGCGGGCCTTTAGAAGTGTCCTGTGGGGCTCTAGAATGGTCTGGGAGCATTTAAAAGGGTCTTCAGGGGCAGTAGAAGGGTCCGGGGACCTTTAGAAAGGCCCTGTGGGGCATTAGAAGGGTCTGGGGGCCTTTAGAATGCTCCTGAGGGGCAGTAGAAGGGTCTGGAGACATTTATAAAGGCCCTGACGGGCATTAGAATGGTCTGCGGGCCTTTAGACGTGTCCTGAGGTGCTATAGAATGGTCTGGGGGCATTTATAAGGGTCCTGACGGGCTCTAGAAGGGTCTGGGAACCATTATAAAAGCCCTGAGGGGCATTAGAAGGGTCTGAGGGCCTTTAGAAAGGACCTGAGGGGCATTAGAAGGGTCTTGCGGCCTTCATAAGGGTCCTGAAAGGCATTAGAAGGGTCTGGGGACTTTTAGATGGGTCCAGAGGCAATCTAGAAGGGTCTGGGGGCCTTTACATGGGTCTTGAGGGCCATTAGAAGGGTGTGGAGGCCTTTAGAAAGGCCCTGAGGGGCTCTAGAAGGGTGTGGGGTCTATTAGAAGCGTCCTGAGGGGGTCCAGAAGGGTCTGGGGGCCTTTTTAAAGGCCCTCAGTGGGATTATAAGGGTCTCGCGGCCTTTAAAAAGGAACTGAGTGGCATTACAAGGGTCTGGGGTCGTATAGAAAGGCTCTGAGACGTTCTAGAAGTGTCTGGGGTACTTTAGAAAGGCCCTAAAGGGCATTAGAAGGGTCTGGGGGCCTTTAGAATGGTCCTGAGAGGCATTAGAAGGGTCTGGGAGCCTTTAGAATGGTCATGAGGGGGTCTACAAGGGTCTGGAGGCATTTAAAACTGTCCAGAGAAGCTCTTGAAGGGTCTGGGTGCCTTTATAAGGGTCCTGAGGGGCATTAGAAGGGTCTGGGTGCCCTTATAAAAGCCCTGAGGGGAATTAGCAGGGTCTGGGGGACTTTAGAAGGGTCCTGAGGAGCTCTATAAGGGTCTGGGAGCCTTTAAAAGGGTCTTCAGGGGCTCTTGAAGGCTCTGGGGACCTTTTTAAAGGCCCTGTGTGGCATTAGAAGGGTCTGGTGGCCTTCAGAATGCTCCTGAGGGGCAGTAGAAGGGTCTGGGGACATTTATAAAGGCCCTGACGGGCATTAGAATGGTCTGCAGGCCTTTAGACGTGTCCTGAGGGGCTCTAGAATGGTCTGGGGGCATTTATAAGGGTCCTGACGGGCTCTAGAAGGGTCTGGGAACCTTTATAAAAGACCTGAGGGGCATTAGAAGGGTCTGAGGCCCTTTAGAAAGGTCCTGAGGGGCATTAGAAGGGTCTTGTGGCCTTCATAAGGGTCCTGAAAGGCATTAGAAGGGTCTGGGGGCTTTTAGATGGGTCCTGAGGCAATCTGGAAGGGTCTGGGGGCCTTTACATGGGTCTTGAGGGCCATTAGAAGGGTGTGGAGGCCTTTAGAAAGGCCCTGAGGGGCTCTAGAAGGGTGTGGGGTCTATTAGAAGTGTCCTGAGGGGGTACAGAAGGGACTGGGGGCCTTTTTAAAGGCCCTCAGGGGGATTATAAGGGTCTCGCGGCCTTTAAAAAGGAACTGAGTGGCATTACAAGGGTCCGGGGTCGTATAGAAAGGCTCTGAGACGTTCTAGAAGTGTCTGGGATAATTTAGAAAGGCCCTGAGGGGCATTAGAAGGGTCTGGGGGCCTTTATAAGGGTCCTGAGGGGCATTAGAAGGGTCTGCGGGCCTTTAGAAGGGTCCTGAGGGGGTCTAGAAAGGTCTGGAGGCATTTAAAACTGTCCTGAGAGTCTCTAGAATGGTCTGGGTGCCTTTGTAAGGGTCCTGAGAGGCATTAGAACGATCTGGGTGCCCTTATAATAGCCCTGAGGAGAATTAGCAGAGTCTGGGGGACTTTAGAAGGGTCCTGAGGGCCTCTATAAGGGTCTGGGGGCCTTTAGAAGGGTCTTCAGGGGCTCTAGAAGGGTCTAGGGACCTTTAAAAAGGCCCTGTGGGGCATTAGAAGGGTCTGGGGGCCCTTAGAATGCTCCTGAGGGACAGTAGAAGGGTCTGGAGTCATTTATAAAGGCCCTGACGGGCATTAGAATGGTCTGCCGGCCTTTAGAAGTGTCCTGAGGGGCTCTAGAATGGTCTGGGGGCCTTTATAAGGGTCCTGACGTGCTCTAGAAGGGTCTGGGAACCTTTATAAATGCCCTGAGGGGCATTAGAAGGGTCTTGTGTCCTTCATAAGGGTCCTGAAAGGCATTAGAAGGGTCTGGGGGCTTTTAGATGGGTCCTGAGGCAATCTAGAAGGGTCTGGGGGCCTTTACATGGGTCTTGAGGGTCATTAGAAGGGTGTGGAGGCCTTTAGAAAGGCCCTGAGGGGCTCTAGAAGGGTCTGGGGGCTATTAGAAGCGTCCTGAGGGGGTCCAGAAGGGTCTGGGTGCCTTTTTAAAGGCCCTCAGGGGGATTATAAAAGTCTCGCGGCCATTAGAAAGGCCCTGAGTGGCATTAGAAGGGTCAGGGGACCTTTGGAAGGGTCTTCAGGAGCTCTAGAAGGGTCTGGGGACCTTTAGAAAGGCCCTGTGGGGCATTAGAAGGGTCTGGGGGCCTTTAGAATGCTCCTGAGGGGCAGAAGAAGGGTCTGGGTATTTTTAGAAAGGCCCTGTGGGGCATTAGAAGGGTCTGAGGGCCTTTATAAGGGTCTTCAGGGGCTCTAGAATGGTCTGCGGACCTTTAGAAAGGCCCTGTGGGGCATTAGGAGGGTCTGGGGGCCTTTAGAGTGCTCCTGAGGGGCAGTAGAATGGTCTGCGGGCCGTTAGAATTGTCCTGAGGGGCTCAAGAATGATCTGGGGGCCTTTATAAGGGTCCTGACGGGCTCTAGAAGGGTCTGGGAACCTTTAAAAAGGCCCTGAAAGGCATTAGAAGGGTCTGAGGGCCTTTAGAAAGGTCCTGAGGGGCATTAGAAGGGTCTTGTGGCCTTCATAAGGGTCCTGAAAGGCATTAGAAGGCTCTGGGGGCTTTTAGATGGGTCCTGAGGCAATCTAGAAGGGTCTGGGGGCCTTTACATGGGTCTTGAGGGTCATTAGATGTGTGTGGAGGCCTTTAGAAAGGCCCTGAGGGGCTCTAGAAGGGTCTGGGGGCAACTAGAAGCGTCCTGAGGGGGTCCAGAAGGGTCTGGGTGCCTTTTTAAAGGCCCTCAGGGGGAATATAAGGGTCTCGCTGCCTTTAGAAAGGCCCTGAGTTGCATTAGAAGGATCTAGGTGCCTTTAGAAATGTACTGAGGGGCACTAGAACAGTATGGGGGCCTTTAGAAAGGCCCTGAGGGGCATTACAAGGGTCTGGGGTCATATAGAAAGGCCCTGAGAGGTTCTAGAAATGTCTGGGGTACTTTAGAAAGGCCCTGTGGGGCATTAGAAGGGTCTGGGGGCCTTTAGAATGGTCCTGAGGGTGTCTAGAAGGGTTTGGGGGCCTTTAGAATGCTCCTGAGAGGCAGTAGAAGTGTCTGGCGACATTTATAAAGGCCCTGACGGGCATTAGAATGGTCTGCGGGCGATTAGAAGTGTCCTGAGGGGCTCTAGAATTGTCTGGGGGCATTTATAAGTGTCGTGCCGTGCTCTAGAAGGTTCTGGGAACCTTTATAAAAGCCCTGAGGGGCATTAGAAGGGTCTGAGGGCCTTTTGAAAGGTCCTGAGGGGCATTAGAAGGGTCGTGTGGCCTTCATAAGGGTCCTGAAAGGCATTAGAAGGGTCTGGGGGCTTTTAGATGTGTCCTGAGGCAATCTAGAAGGGTCTAGGGGCCTTTACATGGGTCTTGAGTGTCATTAGAAGGGTGTGGAGGCCTTTTGAAAGGCCCTGAGGGGCTCTAGAAGGGTCTGGGGGCTATTAGAAGCATCCTGAGGGGGTCCTGAAGGGTCTGGGGGCCTTTTTAAAGGCCCTCAGGGGGATTATAAGGGTCTCGCGGCCTTTAGAAAGTCCCTGAGTGGCATTACAAGGGTCTGGGGTCATATAGAAAGGCTCTGAGAGGTTCTAGACGTGTCTGGGGTAATTTAGAAAGGCCCTGAGAGGCATTAGAAGGGTCAGGGTGCCTTTAGAAGGGTCCTGAGGGGCATTAGAATGGTCTGTGGGCCTTTAGAAGGGTCCTGAGGGGATCTAGAAGGGTCTGGAGGCATTTAAAACTGTCCTGAGAGGCTCTAGAAGGGTCTGGGTGCCTTTGTAAGGGTCCTGAGGGGCATTAGAAGGGTCTGGGTGCCCTTATAAAAGCCCTGAGGGGAATTAGCAGGGTCTGGGGGACTTTAGAAGGGTCCTTAGGGCCTCTATAAGGCTCTGGGGGCCTTTAGAAGGGTCTTCAGGGGCTCTAGAAGGGTCTGGGGACCTTTAGAAAGGCCCTGTGGGGCATTAGAAGGGTCTGGGGGCCTTTAGAGTGCTCCTGAGGGGCAGTAGAATGGTCTGCGGGCCTTTAGAAGTGTCCTGAGGGGCTCTAGAATGATCTGGGGGCCTTTATAAGGGTCCTGACGGGCTCTAGAAGGGTCTGGAACCTTTATAAAGGCCCTGAAAGGCATTAGAAGGGTATGAGGGCCTTTAGAAAGGTCCTGAGGTGCATTAGAAGGGTCTTGTGGCATTCATAAGGGTCTTGAAAGGCATTAGAAGGGTCTGGGGGCTTTTAGATAGGTCCTGAGGCAATCTAGAAGGGTCCGGGGGCCTTTACATGGGTCTTGAGGGTCATTAGAAGGGTGTGGATGCCTTTAGAAAGGTCCTGAGTGGCATTAGAAGGGTCTGGGTGCCTTTAGAAATGTCCTGAGGGGCTCTACAAGGGTCTGGGGGCCTTTAGAAATGTTCTGAGGGGCATTAGAAGGGTATGGGGGCCTTTAGAAAGGCCCTGAGGGTCATTACAAGGGTCTGGGGTCATATAGAAAGGCCCTGAGAGGTTCTAGAAATGTCTGGGGTACTTTAGAAACGCCCTGAGGTGCATATAGAAGGCTCTGGGGTCCTTTAGAATGGTCCTGAGGGGCATTAGAATGGCCTGGGGGCCTATAGAATGGTCCTGAGGGGGGTCAAGAAGGGTCTGGATGCATTTAAAACTGTCCTGAGAGGCTCTAGAAGGGTCTGGGTGCCTTTATAAGGGTCCTGAGGGGCATTAGAAGGGTCTGGGTGCCCTTATAAAAGCCCTGAGGAGAATTAGTAGGGTCTGGGGGACTTTAGAAGGGTCCTGAGGAGCTCTATAAGGGTCTGGGGGCCTTTAGAAGGGTCTTCAGGGGCTCTATAAGGGTCTGGGGACCTTTAGAAAGGCCCTGTGGGGCATTAGAAGGGTCTGGAGGCCTTTAGAATGCTCCTGAGGGGCAGTAGAAGGGTCTGGGGACATTTATAAAGGCCCTGACGGGCATTAGAATGGTCTGCGGGCCTTTAGAAGTGTCCTGAGGGGCTCTAGAATGGCCTGGGGGCCTTTATAAGGGTCCTGACTGGCCCTAGAAGGGTCTGGGAACCTTTATAAATGCCCTGAGGGTCATTAGAAGGGTCTGGGTGCCTTTAGAATTGTCCTGAGGGGCTCTAGAAGGGTCTGGGGTCCTTTAGAATTGTCCTGAGGGGCATTAGAAGGGTATGGGGGCCTTTAGAAAGGACCTGAGGGGCATTATAAGGGTCTCGGGTCATATAGAAAGGCCCTGAGAGGTTCTAGAAGTGTCTGGGGTACTTTAGAAAGGCCCTGAGGGGCATTAGAAGGGTCTGGGGGCCTTTAGAAGGGTCCTGAGGGGCATTAGAAAGGTCTGGGGGCCTTTAGAACGGTCCTGAGGGGGTCTAGAGTGGTCTGCAGGCATTTAAAACTGTCCTGAGAGGCTCGAGAAGGGTCTGGGTGCCTTTATAAGGGTCCTGAGGGGCATTAGAAGGGTCTTGTGTCCTTCATAATGGTCTTGAAAGGCATTAGAAGGGTCTGGGGGCTTTTAGATAGGTCCTGAGGCAATCTAGAAGGGTCTGGGGGCCTTTACATGGGTCTTGAGGGTCATTAGAAGGGTGTGGATGCCTTTAGAAAGGTCCTGAGTGGCATTAGAAGGGTCTGGGTGCCTTTAGAAATGTCCTGAGGGGCTCTACAATGGTCTGGGGGCCTTTAGAAATGTTCTGAGGGGCATTAGAAGGGTATGGGGGCCTTTAGAAAGGCCCTGAGGGTCATTACAAGGGTCTGGGGTCATATAGAAAGGCCCTGAGAGGTTCTAGAAATGTCTGGGGTACTTTAGAAACGTCCTGAGGTGCATATAGAAGGCTCTGGGGTCCTTTAGAATGGTCCTGAGGGGCATTAGAATGGTCTGGGGGCCTTTAGAATGGTCCTGAGGGGGGTCAAGAAGGGTCTGGATGCATTTAAAACTGTCCTGAGAGGCTCTAGAAGGGTCTGGGTGCCTTTATAAGGGTCCTGAGGGGCATTAGAAGGGTCTGGGTGCCCTTATAAAAGCCCTGAGGAGAATTAGTAAGGTCTGGGGGACTTTAGAAGGGTCCTGAGGAGCTCTATAAGGGTCTGGGGGCCTTTAGAAGGGTCTTCAGGGGCTCTATAAGGGTCTGGGGACCTTTAGAAAGGCCCTGTGGGGCATTAGAAGGGTCTGGAGCCCTTTAGAATGCTCCTGAGGGTCAGTAGAAGGGTCTGGGGACATTTATAAAGGCCCTGACGGGCATTAGAATGGTCTGCGGGCCTTTAGAAGTGTCCTGAGGGGCTCTAGAATGGCCTGGGGGCCTTTATAAGGGTCCTGACTGGCCTAGAAGGGTCTGGGAACCTTTATAAATGCCCTGAGGGTCATTAGAAGGGTCTGGGTGCCTTTAGAATTGTCCTGAGGGGCTCTAGAAGGGTCTGGGGTCCTTTAGAAATGTCCTGAGGGGCATTAGAAAGGTATGGGGGCCTTTAGAAAGGACCTGAGGGGCATTATAAGGGTCTCGGGTCATATAGAAAGGCAATGAGAGGTTCTAGAAGTGTCTGGGGTACTTTAGAAAGGCCCTGAGGGGCATTAGAAGGGTCTGGGGGCCTTTAGAAGGGTCCTGAGGGGCATTAGAAAGGTCTGGGGGCCTTTAGAACGGTCCTGAGGGGGTCTAGAGTGGTCTGGAGGCATTTAAAACTGTCCTGAGAGGCTCTAGAAGGGTCTGGGTGCCTTTATAAGGGTCCTGAGGAGCATTAGAAGCGTCTGGGTGCCCTTATAAAAGCCCTGAGGGGAATTAGCAGGGTCTGGGGGACTTTAGAAGGGTCCTTAGGAGCTCTATAATGGTCCGAGGGTCTTTAGAAAGGTCTTCAGGGGCTCTAGAAGGGTCTGGGGACCTTTAGAAAGGCCCTGTGGGGCATTAGAATGGTCTGGGGGCCTTTAGAATGCTCCTGAGGGGCAGTAGAAGGGTCTGGGGACCTTTATAAAGGCCCTGACGTGCATTAGAATGGTCTGCGGGCCTTTAGAAGTGTCCTGACGGTCTCTAGAATGGTCTGGGGACCTTTATAAGGGTCCTGACGGGCTCTAGAAGGGTCTTGGAACCTTTATAAATGCCCTGAGGGGCATTATAAGAGTCTGAGGGCTATTACAAGCGTCCTAGAAGGGTCTAGGGGCCTTTACATGTGTATTGAGGGTCATTAGAATGTTGTGGAGGCCTTTAGAAAGGCCCTGAAAGGCATTAGAAGGGTCTGGGTGCTTTTAGATTGGTCCTGAGGCAATCTAGAAGGGTCTGGGGCCTTTACATGGGTCTTGAGGGTCATTAGAAGGGTGTGGAGGCCTTTAGAAAGGCCCTGAAAGGCATTAGAAGGGTCTGGGGGCTATTAGAAGCGTCCTGAGGGGGTCCAGAAGGGTCTGGGGGCCGTTTTAAAGGCCCTCAGGAGGATTATAAAGTTCTCGTGGCCTTTAGAAAGGCGCTCAGAGGCATTAGAAGGGTCTGGGGTCATATAGAAAGGCCCTGAGAGGTTATAGAAGTGTCAGGGGTACTTTAGAATGGCCTTGAGGGGCATTAGAAGGGTCTGGGAGCCTTTAGAATGCTCCTGAGGGGCATTAGAAGGGTCTGGGGATCTTTATAAAGGCCCTGACGGGCATTAGAATGGTCTGCGGGCCTTTAGACGTGTCCTGAGGGGCTCTAGAATGGTCTGGGCGCCTTTATAAGGGTCCTGACGGGCTCTAGAAGGGTCTGGTAACCTTTATAAATGCCCTGAGGGGCATTAGAAGGGTCTGAGGGCCTTTAGAAAGGTCCTGAGGGGCATTAGAAGGGTCTTGTGGCCTTCATAAGGGTCCTGAAAGGCATTAGAAGGGTCTGGGGGCTTTTAGATGGGTCCTGAGGCAATCTAGAAGGGTCTGGGGGCCTTTACATGGGTCTTGAGGGTCATTAGAAGGGTGTGGAGGCCTTTAGAAAGGCCCTGAGGGGCTCTAGAAGGGTCTGGGTGCTATTAGAAGCGTCCTGAGGGGGTCCAGAAGGGTATGGGGGCCTTTAGAAAGGCCCTGAGTGGCATTAGAAGGGTCTGGGTGCCCTTATAAAGCCCTGAGGGGAATTAGCAGGGTCTGGGGGCCTTTAGAAGGGTCTTCAGGGGCTCTAGAAGGGTCTGGGGACCTTTAGAAAGGCCCTGTGGAGCATTAGAAGGGTCTGGGGGCCTTTAGAATGCTCCTTAGGGGCAGTAGAATGGTCTGCAGGCCTTTAGAAGTGTCCTGAGGGGCTCTAAAATGATCTGGGGGCCTTTATAAGGGTCCTGACGGGCTCTAGAAGGGTCTGGGAACCTTTATAAAGGCCCTCAGAGGCATTAGAAGGGTCTGAGTGCCTTTAAAATGGTCCTGAGTGGCATTAGAAGGGTCTTGTTGCCTTCATAAGGGCCCTGAAACGCATTAGAAGGGTCTGGGGTCTTTTAGATGGGTCCTGAGGCAATCTAGAAGGGTCAAGGGGACTTTACATGGGTCTTGAGGGTCATTAGAAGGGTGTTGAAGCCATTAGAAAAGTCCTGAGGGGCTCTAGAAGGGTCTGGGGGCTATTAGAAGCGTCCTGAAAGGGTCCAGAAGGGTCTGGGGTCCTTTTTAAAGGCCCTCAGGAGGGTCATAAGGGTCTCGCGGCCCTTAGAAAGGCCCTGAGTGGCATTAGAAGGTTCTGGGGGCCTTTAGAAATGTCCTGAGGGGCTCTAGAAGGGTCTGGGGTCCTTTAGAAATGTCCTGAGGGGCATTAGAAGGGTCTGGGGGTATTTAGAAAGGCCCTGAGGGGCATTACAAGGGTCTGGGGTCATATAGAAAGGCCCTGAGAGGTTCTAGAAGTGTCTGGGGTACTTTAGAAAGGCCCTGAGGTGCATTAGAAGGGTCTGGGGGCATTTAGAAGGGTCCTGAGGGGCATTAGAAGGGTCTGGGGTGCTTTAGAAATGTCCTGATTGGGTCTAGAAGGGTCTGGAGGCATTTAAAACTGTCCTGAGAGGCTCTAGAAGGGTCTGGGTGCCTTTATAAGGGTCCTGAGGGGCATTAGAAGGGTCTGGGTGCCCTTATAAAAGCCCTGAGGGGAATTAGCAGCGTCTGGGGGACTTTAGAAGGGTCCTGAGGGGCTCTATAAGGGTCCGGAGGCCTTTATAAGGGTCTTCAGGGGCTCTAGATGGGTCTGGGGACCTTTAGAAAGGCCCTGTGAGGCATTAGAAGGGTCTGAGGGCCTTTAGAAAGGCCCTGAGGGGCATTAGAAGGGTCTGGGGGCCTTTAGATGGGTCCTGAGGGGCATTAGAAGGGTCTGGGGGCGTTTAGAATTGTCCTGAGGGGGAATAGAAGGGTCTGGAGGCATTTAAAACTGTCCTGAGAGGCTCTAGAAGGGTCTGGGTGCCTTTATAAGGGTCCTGAGGGGCATTAGAAGGGTCTGGGTGTCCTTATAAAAGCCCTGAGCGGAATTAGCAGGGTCTGGGGGACTTTAGAATGGTCCTGAGGGTCTCTATAAGGGTCTGGGGGCCTTTAGAAAGGCCCTGAAAGGCATTAGAAGTGTCTGAGGGATTTTAGATGGGTCCTGAGGCAATCTAGAAGGGTCTGGGGGCATTTACATGGGTCCTGAGGGTCATTAGAAGGGTGTGGAGGTCTTTAGAAAGGCCCTGAGGGGCTCTAGAAGGGTGTGGGGTCTATTAGAAGCGTCCTGAGGAGGTACAGAAGGGTCTGGGGGCCATTTTAAAGGCCCTATGTGGGATTATAAGGGTCTCGCGACCTTTAAAAAGGAACTGAGTGGCATTACAAGGGTCTGGGTTCGTATTGAAAGGCTCTGAGAGGTTCTAGAAGTGTCTGGGGTAATTTAGAAAGGCCCTGAGGGGCATTAGAAGGGTCTGGGGGCCTTTAGAAGGGTCCTGAGGGGCATTAGAAGGGTCTGGGACCATTTAGAAGGGACCTGAGGGGGTCTAGAAGGGTCTGGAGGCATTTAAAACTGTCCTGAGAGGCTCTAGAATGGTCTGGGTGCCTTTGTAAGGGTCCTGAGGGGCATTAGATGGGTCTGGGTGCCCTTATAAAAGCCCTGAGGGGAATTAGCAGGGTCTGGGGGAATTTAGAAGGGTCCTGAGGGCATCTATAAGGGTCTGGGGGCCTTTATAAGGGTCTTCAGGTGCTCTAGAAGGGTCTGGGGACCTTTAGAAAGGACCTGTGGGGCATTAGAAGGGTCTGGGGACCCTTAGAATGCTCCTGAGGGGCAGTAGAAGGGTCTGGGGACATTTATAAAGGCCCTGACGGGCATTAGAATGGTCTGCGGGCCTTTAGAAGTGTCCTGAGGGGCTCTAGAATGGCCTGGGTGCCTTTTTAAGGGTCCTGACGTGCTCTAGAAGGGTCTGGGAACCTTTATAAATGCCCTGAGGGGCATTAGAAGGGTCTGAGGGCCTTTATAAAGCTCCTGAGGGGCATTAGAAGGGTCTTGTTGCCTTCATAAGGGTCCTGAAAGGCATTAGAAGGCTCTGGGGGCTTTTAGATGGGTCCTGAGGCAATCTAGAAGGGTCTGGGGGCCTTTACATGGGTCTTGAGGGTCATTAGAAGGGTGTGGAGGCCTTTAGAAAGGCCCTGAAAGCATTAGAAGTGTCTGGGGGCTTTTAGATGGGTCCTGAGGGGGTCCAGAAGGGTCTGGGGGCCTTTTTAAAGGCCGTCAGGGGGATTATAAGGGTCTCGCGGCCTTTAGAAAGGCCCTGAGTGGCATTACAGGGGTCTGGGTTCATATAGAAAGGCTCTGAGAGGTTCTAGAAGTGTCTGGGGTAATTTAGAAAGGCCCTCAGGGGAATTAGAAGGGTCTGGAACCTTTAGAAGGGTCTTCAGGGGCTCTAGAAGGGTCTGGGGACTTTTAGAAAGGCCCTGTGGGGCATTAGAAGGGTCTGAGGGCCTTTATAAGGGTCTTCAAGGGCTCTAGAATGGTCTGGGGACCTTTAGAAAGGCCCTGTGGGGCATTAGAAGGGTTTGGGGGCCTTTAGAGTGCTCCTGAGGGGCAGTAGAATGGTCAGCGGGCGTTTAGAATTGTCCTGAGGGGCTCAAGAATGATCTGGGGGCATTTATAAGGGTCCTGACGGGCTCTAGAAGGTTCTGGGAACCTTTATAAAGGCCCTGAAAGGCATTAGAAGGGTTTGAGGGCATTTAGAAAGGTCCTGAGTGGTATTAGAAGGGTCTGGAGGCATTTAGAAAGGCCCTGAAAGGCATTAGAAGGGTCTGGGGGCTTTTAGATGGGTCCTGAGGCAATCTAGAAGGGTCTAGGGGCCTTTACATGGGTCTTGAGGGTCATTAGAAGGGTGTGGAGGCCTCTAGATAGGCCCTGAGGGTGTCTAGAAGGGTCTGGGGGCAACTAGAAGCGTCCTGAGGGGGTCCAGAAGGGTCTGGGGGCCTTTTTAAAGGCCCTCCGGGGGAATATAAGGGTCTCGCTGCATTTAGAAAGGCCCTGAGTTGCATTAGAAGGATCTGGGTGCCTTTAGAAATGTCCTGAGGGGCATTAGAACAGTATGGGTGCCTTTAGAAAGGCCCTGAGGGGCATTACAAGGGTCTGGGGTCATATAGAAAGGCCCTGAGAGGTTCTAGAATTGTCTGGGGTACTTTAGAAAAGCCCTGTGGGGCATTACAAGGGACTGGGGGCTTTTAGAATGGTCCTGAGGGGCATTAGAATGGTCTGGGGGAATTTAGAATGGTCCTGAGGGGGTCTAGAAGGGTCTGGAGGCATTTAAAACTGTCCTGAGAGGCTCTAGAACGGTCTGGGTGCCTTTATAACGGTCCTGAAAGGTATTAGAAGGGTCTGGGGGATTTTAGATGGGTCCTGAGGCAATCTAGAAGGGTCTAGGGGCCTTTACATGGGTCTTGAGGGTCATTAGAAGGGTGTGGAGGCCTTTAGAAAGGCCCTGAAAGGCATTAGAAGGGTCTGGGAGCTTTTAGATGGGTCCTGAGGCAATCTACAAGGGTCTGGGGGCCTTTACATGGGTCTTGAGTGTCATTAGAAGGGTGTGGAGGCCTTTAGAAAAGCCCTGAGGGGCTCTAGAAGGGTGTGGGGGCTATTAGAAGCGTCCTGAGGGGGTCCAGAAGGGTCTGGGGGCCTTTTTAAAGGCCCTCAGTGGGATTATAAGGGTCTCGCGGCCTTTAGAAAGGCCCTGAGTGGCATTAGAAGGGTCTGGGGGCCTTTAGAAGGGTCTTCAGGGGCTATAGAAGGGTCTGGGGACCTTTAGAAAGGCCCTGTGGGGCATTAGTAGGGTCTGGGGCCATTTAGAGTGCTCCTGGGAGGCAGTAGAATGGTCTGCGGGCCTTTAGAAGTGTCCTGAGGGGCTCTAGTATGATCTCGGGGCCTTTATAAGGGTCCTGACGGGCTCTAGAAGGGTCTGGGAACATTTATAAAGGCCCTGAAAGGCATTAGAAGGGTTTGAGGTCCTTTAGAAGGGTCCTGAGGTGCATTAGAAGGGTCTGGGGGCTTTTAGATGGGTCCTGAGGCAATCTAGAAGGGTCTGAGGGCCTTTACATGGGTCTTGAGGGCCATTAGAAGGGTGTGGAGGCCTTTAGAAAGGCCCTGAGGGGCTCTAGAAGGGTGTGGGGGCTATTAGAAGCGTCCTGAGGGGGTCCAGAAGGGTCTGGGGGCCTTTTTAAAGGCCCTCAGAGGGATTATAAGGGTCTCGCGACCTTTAGAAATGCCCTGAGTGTCATTAGTAGGGTCTGGGGGCTATTATAAGCGTTCTGATGGCGTCCAGAAGGGTCTGGGGGCCTTTTTAAAAGCCCTCAGGGGGATTATAAGGTTCTCGCGGCCTTTAGAAAGGCCCTGAGTGGCATTAGAAGGGTCTGGGTGCCTTTAGAAATGTCCTGAGGGGCTCTAGAAGGGTCTGGGGACCTTTAGAAATGTCCTGAGGGGCATTAGAAGGGTCTGGGGGCCTTTAGAAATGCCCTGAGGGGCATTACAAGTGTCTGGGGTCATATAGAAAGGCCCTGAGAGGTTCTAGAAATGTCTGGGGTACTACAGAAAGGCCCTGAGGGGCATTAGAAGGGTCTGGGGGCCTTTAGAAGGGTCCTGAGGGGCATTAGAAGGGTCTGGGGGCCTTTAGAATGGTCCTGAGGGGGTCTAGAAGGGTCTGGAGGCATTTAAAACTGTCCTGAGAGGCTCTAGAAGGGTCTGGGTGCCTTTAAAAGGGTCCTGAAAGGCATTAGAAGGGTCTGCGGGCTTTTAGATGGGTCCTGAGGCAATCTAGAAGGGTCTAGGGGCCTTTACGTGGGTCTTGAGGGTCATTAGAAGGGTATGGAGGCCTTTAGAATGGCCCTGAAAGGCATTAGAAGGGTCTGGGAGCTTTTAGATGGGTCCTGAGGTAATCTAGAAGGGTCTGGGGGCCATTACATGGGTCTTGAGGGTCATTAGAAGGGTGTGGAGGTCTTTAGAAAGGCCCTGAGGGGCTCTAGAAGGGTGTGGGGGCTATTAGAAGCGTCCTGAGGGGGTCCAGAAGGGTCTGGGGGCCTTTTTAAAGGCCCTCAGCTGGATTATAAGGGTCTAGCGACCTTTAGAAAGGCCCTGAGTGACATTAGAAGGGTCTGGGGGCTTATAGAAGCGTCCTGAGGCGGTCCAGAAATGTCTGGGGGCCTTTTTAAAGGCCCTCAGGGGGATTATAATGGTCTCGCTGCCTTTAGAAAGGCCCTGAGTGGCATTAGAAGGGTCAGGGGTCCTTTAGAATGGTCTTCAGGGGCTCTAGAAGGGTCTGGGGACCTTTAGAAAGGCCCTGTGGGTCATTAGTAGGGTCTGGGGACATTTAGAGTGCTCCTGAGAGGCAGTAGAATGGTCTGCGGTCCTTTAGAAGTGTCCTGAGGTGCTCTAGAATGATCTGGGGGCCTTTATAAGGGTCCTGACGGGCTCTAGAAGGGTCTGGGAACCTTTATAAAGGCCCTGAAAGGCATTAGAAGGGTCTGAGGGCCTTTAGAAAGGTCCTGAGGGGCATTAGAAGGGTCTTGTGGCCTTCATAAGGGTCCTGAAAGGCATTAGAAGGGTCTGGGGGCTTTTAGCTGGGTCCTGAGGCAATCTAGAAGGGTCTGGGGGCCTTTACGTGGGTCTTGAGGGTCATTAGAAGGGTGTGGAGGCCTTTAGAAAGGCCCTGAAAGGCATTAGAAGGGTCTGGGGGCTTTTAGATGGGTCCTGAGGCAATCTAGAAGGGTCTAGGGGCCTTTACATGGGTCTTGAGGGTCATTAGAAGGGTCTGGAGGCCTTTAGAAAGGCCCTGATGGGCTCTAGAAGGGTCTGGGGGTTATTAGAAGCGTCCTGAGGGGGTCCAGAAAGGTCTGGGAGCCTTTTTAAAGGCCCTCAGGGGGATTATAACGGTCTCGCGGCCTTTAGAAAGGCCCTGAGTGGCATTAGAAGGGTCTGGGTGCCTTTAGAAATGTCCTGAGGGGCTCTAGAAGGGTCTGGGGGCCTTTAGAAATGTCCTGAGGGGCATTAGAAGGGTCTGGGGGCCTTTAGAAAGGCTCTGAGGGGCATTACAAGGGTCTGGGGTCATATAGAAAGGCCCTGAGAGGTTCTAGAAGTGTCTGGGGTACTTTAGAAAGGCACTGAGGGGCATTAGAAGGGTCTGGGGGCATTTAGAATGGTCCTGAGGGGGTCTAGAAGGGTCTGGAGGCATTTAAAACTGTACTGAGAGGCTCTAGAATGGTCTTGGTGCCTTTATAAGGGTCCTGAAAGGCATTAGAAGGGTCTGGGGGCTTTACGATGGGTCCTGAGGCAATCTAGAAGTGTCTAGGGGCCTTTACATGGGTCTTGAGGGTCATTAGAAGGGTATGGAGGCCTTTAGAATGGCCCTGAAAGGCATTAGAAGGGTCTGGGAGCTTTTAGATGGGTCCTGAGGTAATCTAGAAGGGTCTGGGGGCCATTACATGGGTCTTGAGGGTCATTAGAAGGGTGTGGAGGCCTTTAGAAAGGCCCTGAGGGGCTCTAGAAGGGTGTGGGGGCTATTAGAAGCGTCCTGAGGGGGTCCAGAAGGGTCTGGGAGCCTTTTTAAAGGCCCTCAGGGGGATTATAAGGGTCTCGCTGCCTTTAGAAAGGCCCTGAGTGGCATTAGAAGGGTCTGGGGTCCTTTAGAATGGACTTCAGTGGCTATAGAAGGGTCTGGGGACCTTTAGAAAGGCCCTGTGGGGCATTAGTAGGGTCTTGGGACATTTAGAGTGCTCCTGAGAGGCAGTAGAATGGTCTGCGGGCCTTTAGAAGTGTCCTGAGGTGCTCTAGAATGATCTGGGGGCCTTTATAAGGGTCCTGACGGGCTCTAGAATGGTCTGGGAACCTTTATAAAGGCCCTGAAAGGCATTAGAAGGGTCTGAGGGCCTTTAGAAAGGTCCTGAGGGGCATTAGAAGGGTCTTGTGGCCTTCATAAGGGTCCTGAAATGCATTAGAAGGGTCTGGGGGCTTTTAGATTGGTCCTGAGGCAATCTAGAAGGGTCTGGGGGCCTTTACGTGGGACTTGAGGGTCATTAGAAGGGTGTGGAGGCCTTTAGAAAGGCCCTGAGGGGCTCTAGAAGGGTCTGGGTGCTATTAGAAGCGTCCTGAGGGGGTCCAGAAGGGTCTGGGGGCATTTTTAAAGGCCCTCAGGGGGATTATAAGGGTCTCGCGGCCTTTAGAATGGCCCTGAGTGGCATTAGAAGGGTCTGGGTGCCTATAGAAATGTCCTGAGGGGCTCTAGAAGGGTCTGGGTGCCTTTAGAAATGTCCTGAGGGGCAATAGAAGGGTATGGGTGCCTTTAGAAAGGCCCTGAGTGGCATTACAAGGGTCTAGGGTCATATAGAAAGGCTCTGAGAGGTTCTAGAAGTGTCTGGGGTAATTTAGAAAGGCCCTGAGGGGCATTAGAAGGGTCTGGGGGCCTTTAGAAGGTTCCTGAGGTGGTCTAGAAGGGTCTGGAGGCATTTAAAACTGTCCTGAGAGGCTCTAGAATGGTCCGGGGGCCTTTGTAAGGGTCCTGAGGGGCATTAGAATGGTCTTGTGGCCCTTATAAAAGCCCTGAGGGGAATTAGCAGGGTCTGGAGGACTTTAGAGGGGTCCTGAGGGCCTCTATAAGGGTCTGGGGGCCTTTTGAAGGGTCTTCAGGGGCTCTAGAAGGGTCTGGGGACCTTTAGAAAGGCCCTGTGGGGCATTAGAAGGGTCTGGGGGCATTTAGAATGCTCCTGAAGGCATTAGAAGGGTCTGGGAGCCTTTAGAATTGTCCTGAGGGGGTCTAGAAGGGTCTGGAGGCTTTTAAAACTGTCCTGTGAAGCTCTAGAATGGTCTGGGGGCCTTTATAAGAGTCCAGAGGGGCATTAGAAGGGTCTGGGTGCCCTTATAAAAGACCTGAGGGGAATTAGCAGGGTCTGGGGGACTTTAGAAGGATCCTGAGGAGCTCTATAAGGGTCTGGGGGCCTTTAGAAGGGTCTTCAGGGGCTCTAGAAGGGTCTGGGGACTTTTAGAAAGGCCCTGTGGGGCATTAGAAGGGTCTGGGGACCTTTAGAATGCTCCTGAGGGGCATTTGAATGGTCTGATGACATTTATAAAGGCCCTGACGGGCATTAGAATGGTCTGCGGGCCTTTAGAAGTGTCCTGAGGTGCTCTAGAATGGTCTGGGGGCCTTTATAAGGGTCCTGACGGGCTCTAGAAAGGTCTGGGAACCTTTATAAATGCCCTGAGGGGCATTAGAAGGGTCTGAGGGCCTTTAGAAAGGTCCTGAGGGGCATTAGAAGGGTCTTGTGGCCTTCATAAGGGTCCTGAAAGGCATTAGAAGGGTCTGGGGGCTTTTAGCTGGGTCCTGAGGCAATCTAGAAGGGTCTAGGGGCCTTTACATGGGTCTTGAGGGTCATTAGATGGGTGTGGAGGCCTTTAGAAAGGCCCTGAAAGGCAATAGAAGGGTCTGGGGGCTTTTAGATGGGTCCTGAGGCAATCTAGAAGGGTCTGGGGGCCTTTACATGGGTCTTGAGGGTCATTAGAAGGGTGTGGAGGCCTTTAGAAAGGCCCTGAGGAGCATTAGAAGGGTGTGGGGGCTATTAGAAGCGTCCTGAGGGGGTCCAGAAGGATCTGGGGGCCTTTTTAAAGGTCCTCAGGGGGATTATACGGGTCTCGCGACCTTTAGAAAGGCCCTGAGTGGCATTAGAAGGGTCTGGGGGCCTTTAAAAGGGCCTTCAGGGGCTCCAGAATGGTCTGGGGACCTTTAGAAAGGCCCTGAGGTGCATTAGAAGGGTCTGGGGACCTTTAGAAAGGCCGTGAGTGGCATTACAAGGGTCTGGGGTCATATAGAAAGGCTCTGAGAGGTTCTAGAAGTGTCTGAGGTAATTTAGAAAGGCCCTGAGGGGCATTAGAAGGGTCTAGCGGCCTTTAGAAGGGTCCTGAGGGGCATTAGAAGGGTCTGGGGGCTTTTAGAATGGTCCTGAGAGGGTCTAGAAGGGTCTGGAGGCACTTAAAACTGTCCTGAGAGGCTCTAGAAGGGTCTGGGTGCATTTATAAGGGTCCTGAGGGGCATTAGAAAGGTCTGGGTGCCCTTATAAAAGCCCTGAGGGGAACTAGCAGGGTCTGGGTGACTTTAGAATGGTCCTGAGGGGCTCTATAAGCGTCTGAGGGCCTTTAGAAACGTCCTGAGGGGCATTAGAAGGGTCTTGCGGCCTTCATAAGGGTCCTGAAAGGCATTAGAATGCTCTGGTGGCTTTTAGATGGGTCCTGAGGCAATCTAGAAGGGTCTAGGGGCCTTTGCTTGGGTCTTGAGGGTAATTAGAATGGTGTGGAGGCCTTTAGAAAGGCCCTGAAAGGCATTAGAAGGGTCTGGGAGCTTTTAGATGGGTCCTGAGGCAATCTAGAAGGGTCTGGGGGCCTTTACATGGGTCTTGAGGGTCATTAGAAGGGTGTGGAGGCCTTTAGAAAGGCCCTGAGGGGCTCTAGAAGGGTGTGGGGGCCATTAGAAGCGTCCTGAGGGGCTCCAGAAGGGTCTGGGGGCCTTTTTAAAGGCCCTCAGGTGGATTATAAGGGTCTCGCGACCTTTAGAAAGGCCCTGAGTGGAATTAGATGGGTCTGGGGGCTTTTAGAAGCGTCCTGAGGGGGTCCAGAAATGTCTGGGGGCCTTTTTAAAGGCCCTCAGGGGGGATTATAAGGGTCTCGCGGCCTTTAGAAAGGCTCTGAGTGGCATAAGAAGGGTCTGGGGGCCTTTAGAAGGGTCTTCAGGGGCTCTAGTAAGGTCTGGGGACCTTTAGAAAGGCCCTGTGGGGCATTAGAAGGGTCTGGGGACATTTAGAATGTTCCTCAGAGGCAGTAGAATGGTCTGCGGGCCTTTAGAAGTGTCCTGAGGGGCTCTAGAATGATCTGGAGGCCTTTATAAGGGTCCTGAAAGGCATTAGAAGGGTCTGGGGGCTTTTAGATGGGTCCTGAGGCAATCTAGAAGGGTCTAGGGGCCTTTACATGGGTCTTGAGGGTCATTAGAAGGGTGTGGAGGCCTTTAGAAAGGCCCTGAGGGGCTCCAGAAGGGTCTGGGGGCTATTAGAAGCGTCCTGAGGGGGTTCAGAAAGGTCTGGGGGCCTTTTTAAAGGCCCTCAGGGGGATTATAAGGGTCTCGCGGCCTTTAGAAAGGCCCTGAGTGGCATTACAAGGGTCTGGTGTCATATAGAAAGGCTCTGAGAGGTTCTAGAAGTGTCTGGGGTAATTTAGAAAGGCCCTGAGGGGCATTAGAAGGGTCTGGGGGCCTTTAGAATTGTCCTCAGGTGCATTAGAAGGGTCTGGGGGCCTTTAAAATACTCCTGAGGGGCATTTGAATAGTCTGAGGGCCTTTAGAAGGTCCTGAGGGGTATTAGAAGGGTCTTGTGGCCTTCATAAGGGTCCTGAAAGGCATTAGAAGGGTCTGGGGGCTTTTAGATGGGTCCTGAGGCAATCTAGAAGGGTCTGGGTGCATTTACATGGGTCTTGAGGGTCATTAGAAGGGTGTGGAGGCCTTTAGAAAGGCCCTGAGGGGCTCCAGAAGGGTGTTGGTGCTATTAGAAGCGTCCTGAGGGGGTCCAGAATGGTCTGGGGGCCTTTTTAAAGGCCCTCAGGGGGATTATACTCGTCTCGCTTCATTTAGAAAGGCCCTGAGTGGCATTAGAAGGGTCTGGGGGCCTTTAGAAGGGTCTTCAGGGGTTCTAGAAGGGTCTGGGCGCCTTGAGAAAGGCCCTGTGGGGCATTAGAAAGGTCTGGGGGCCTTTAGAAGGGTCTTCAGGGGCTCTAGAAGGGTCTGGGGACCTTTAGAAAGGACCTATGGGGCATTAGAAGGTTCTGGGGGCCTTTAGAATGCTCCTTAGGGGCAGTAGAATGGTCTGCGGGCCTTTAGAAGTGTCCTGAGGGGCTCTAGAATGATCTGGGAGCCTTTATAAGGGTCCTGACGGGCTCTAGAATGGTCTGGGAACCTTTATAAAGGCCCTGAAATGCATTAGAAGGGTCTGAGGGCCTTTAGAAAGGTCCTGAGGGGCATTAGAAGGGTCTTGTGGCCTTCATAAGGGTCCTGAAAGGCATTAGAAGGGTCTGGGGGCTTTTAGCTGGGTCCTGAGGCAATCTAGAAGGGTCTGGGGGCCTTTACGAGGGTCTTGAGGGCCATTAGAAGGGTGTGGAGGCCTTTAGAAAGGCCCTGAAAGGTATTTGAAGGGTCTGGGGGCTTTTAGATGGGTCCTGAGGCAATCTAGAAGGGTCTGAGGGCCTTTACATGGGTCTTGAGAGCCATTAGAAGGGAGTGGAGGCCTTTAGAAAGGCCCTGAGGGGCTCTAGAAGGGTGTGGGTGCTATTAGAAGCGTCCTGAGGGGGTCCAGAAGAGTCTGGGGTCCTTTTTAAAGGCCCTCAGGGGGATTATAAGGGTCTCGCAACCTTTAGAAACGCCCTGAGTGGCATTAGAAGGGACTGGGGGCCTTTAGAAGGGTCTTAAGGGCTCTAGAAGGGTCTGGGGACCTTTAGAAAGGCCCTGTGGGGCATTAGAATGGTCTGGGGGCCTTTAGAAGGGTCCTGAGGGGCATTAGAAGGGTCTGGGATCCTTTAGAATGGTCCTGAGGGGGTCTAGAAGGGTCTGCAGGCATTTAAAACTGTCCTGAGAAGCTCTATAAGGGTCTGGGTGCCTTTGTAAGGGTCCAGAGGGGCATTAGAAGGGTCTGGGTGCCCTTATAAAAGACCTGAGGGGAATTAGCAGGGTCTGGGGGACTTTAGAAGGGTCCTGAGGGGCTCTATAAGGGTCTGGGGGTCTTTAGAAGGGTCTTCAGGGGCTCTAGAAGGGTCTGGGTACTTTTAGAAAGGCCCTGTGGGGCATTAGAAGGGTCTGGGGACCTTTAGAATGCTCCTGAGGGGCATTTGAATGGTCTGGGGACATTTATAAAGGCCCTGACGGGCATTAGAATGGTCTGCAGGCCTTTAGAAGTGTCCTGAGGGGGTCTAGAATGGTCTGGGGGCCTTTATAAGGGTCCTGACGGGCTCTAGAAAGGTCTGGGAACCTTTATAAAAGCCCTGAAGGGCATTAGAAGGGTCTGAGGGCCTTTAGAAAGGTCCTGAGGGGCATTAGAAGGGTCTTGTGGCATTCATAAGGGTCCTGAAAGGCATTAGAAGGGTCTGGGGGATTTTAGATGGGTCCTGAGGCAATCTAGAAGGGTCTAGGGGCCTTTACATGGGTCTTGAGGGTCATTAGATGGGTGTGGAGGCCTTTAGAAAGGCCCTGAAAGGCATTAGAATGGTCTGGGGGCTTTTAGCTGGGTCCTGAGGCAATCTAGAAGGGTCTAGGGGCCCTTACATGGGTCTTGAGGGTCATTAGAATGGTGTGGAGGCCTTTAGAAAGGCCCTGAGGGGCATTAGAATGGTGTGGGGGCTATTAGAAGCGTCCTGAGGGGGTCTAGAAGGGTCTGGGGGCCTTTTTAAAGGCCTTCAGGGGGAATAAAAGGGTCTCGCTACGTTTAGAAAGGCCCTGAGTGGCATTAGAAGGGTCTGGGGGCCTTTAGAAGGGCCTTCAGGGGCTCTAGAATGGTCTGGGGACCTTTAGAAAGGCCCTGAGGTGCATTAGAAGGGTCTGGGGACCTTTAGAAAGGCCGTGAGTGGCATTACAAGGGTCTGGGGTCATATAGAAAGGATCTGAGAGGTTCTAGTAGTGTCTGAGGTAATTTAGAAAGGCCCTGAGGGGCATTAGAAGGGTCTAGGGGCCTTTAGAAGGGTCCTGAGGGGCATTAGAAGGGTCTGGGGGCCTTTAGAATGGTCCTGAGTGGGTCTAGAATTGTCTGGAGGCATTTAAAACTGTCCTGAGTGGCTCTAGAAGGGTCTGGGTGCCTTTATAAGGGTCCTGAGGGGCATTAGAAGGGTCTGGGTGCCCTTATAAAAGCCCTGAGGTGATATAGCAGGGTCTGGGGGACTTTAGAATGGTCCTGAGGGGCTCTATAACGGTCTGAGGGCCTTTAGAAACGTCCTGAGGGGCATTAGAAGGGTCTTGCGGCCTTCATAAGGGTCCTGAAAGGCATTAGAATGCTCTGGGGGCTTTTAGATGGGTCCTGAGGCAATCTAGAAGGGTCTAGGGGCCTTTGCTTGGGTCTTGAGGGTCATTAGAAGGGTGTGGAGGCCTTTAGAAAGGCCCTGAAAGGCATTAGAAGGGTCTGGGGGCCTTTAGAATGCTCCTTAGGGGCAGTAGAATGGTCTGCGGGCCTTTAGAAGTGTCCTGAGGGGGTCTAGAATGATCTGGGGGCCTTTATAAGTGTCCTGGCTGGCTCTAGAACGGTCTGGGAACCTTTATAAAGGCCCCGAAAGGCATTAGAAGGGTCTGAGGGCCTTTAGAAAGGTCCTGAGGGGCATTAGAAGGGTCTTGTGGCCTTCATAAGGGTCCTGAAAGGCATTAGAAGGGTCTGGGGCATTTAGATGGGTCCTGAGGCAATCTAGAAGGGTCTGGGGGCATTTACATGGGTCTTGAGGGTCATTGGAAGGGTGTGGAGGCCTTTAGAAAGGTCCTGAAAGGCATTAGATGGGTCTGGGGGATTTTAGATGGGTCCTGAGGCAATCTAGAAGGGTCTAGGGGCCTTTACATGGGTCTTGAGGGTCATTAGAACGGTGTGGAGTCCTTTAGAAAGGCCCGGAGGGGCTCTAGAAGGGTCTGGGGGCTATTAGAAGCGTCCTGAGGAGGTCCAGAAGGGTCTGGGAGCCTTTTTAAAGGCCCTCAGGGGGATTATAAGGGTCTCGCGGCCTTTAGAAAGGCCCTGAGTGGCATTAGAAGGGTCTGGGTGCCTTTAGAAATGTCCTGAGGGGCTCTAGAAGGGTCTGGGGGCCTTTAGAAATGTCCTGAGGGGCATTAGAAGGGTCTGGGGGCCGTTAGAAAGGCCCTGAGGGGCATTACAATGGTCTGGGGTCATATAGAAAGGCCCTGAGAGGTTCTAGAAGTGTCTGGGGTACTTTAGAAAGGCCCTGAGGGGCATTAGAAGGGTCTGCGGGCCTTTAGAAGGGTCCTGAGGGGCATTAGAAGGGTCTGGGGGCATTTAGAATGGTCCTGAGGGGGTCTAGAAGGGTCTGGAGGCATTTAAAACTTTCCTGAGAGGATATAGAAGGGTCTGGGTGCCTTTATAAAGGTCCTGAAAGGCATTAGAAGGGTCTGGGGGCTTTTAGAAGGGTCCTGAGGCAATCTAGAAGGGTCTAGGGGCCTTTACATGGGTCTTGAGGGTCATTACAAGGGTGTGGAGGCCTTTAGAAAGGCCCTGAAAGTCATTAGAAGGGTCTGGGAGCTTTTAGATGGGTCCTGAGGCAATCTAGAAGGGTCTGGGGGCCTTTACATGGGTCTTGAGGGTCATTAGAAGGGTGTGGAGGCCTTTAGAAAGGCCCTGATGGGCTCTAGAAGGGTGTGGGGGCTATTAGAAGCGTCCTGAGGGGGTCCAGAAAGGTCTGGGGGCATTTTTAAAGGCCCTCTGGGGGATTATAAGGGTCTCGCGGCCTTTAGAAAGGCCCTGAGTGGCATTACAAGGGTCTGGGTTCATATAGAAAGGCTCTGAGAGGTTCTAGAAGTGTCTGGGGTAATTTAGAAAGGCCCTGAGGGGCATTAGAAGGGTCTGGGGACCTTTAGAAGTGTCCTGAGGTGCATTAGAAGGGTCTGGGGGCCTTTAAAAGACTCCTGAGGGGCATTTGAAGAGTCTGAGGGCCTTTAGAAGGTCCTGAGGGGCATTAGAAGGGTCTGCGGGCCTTTAGAAGGGTCCTGAGGGGCATTAGAAGGGTCTGGGGGCATTTAGAAGCGTCCTGAGGGGGTCCAGAAATGTCTGGGGGCCTTTTTAAAGGCCCTCGGGGGGATTATAAGGGTCTCACGGCCTTTAGAAAGGCCCTGAGTGGCATTAGAAGGGTCTGGGTGCCTATAGAAATGTCCTGAGGGGCTCTAGAAGGGTCAGGGTGCCTTTAGAAATGTCCTGAGGGGCTCTAGAAGGGTCTGGGGGCCTTTAGAAATGTCCTGAGGGGCAATAGAAGGGTATGGGTTCCTTTAGAAAGGACCTGAGTGGCATTAAAAGGGTCTGGGTTCATATAGAAAGGCTCTGAGAGGTTCTAGAAGTGTCTGGGGTAATTTAGAAAGGCCCTGAGGGGCATTAGAAGGGTCTGGGGGCCTTTAGAATGGTCCTGAGGGGAATTAGAAGGGTCTGGGGGCCTTTAGAATGGTCCTGATGGGGTCTAGAAGGGTCTGGATGCATTTAAAACTGTCCTGAGAGGCTCTAGAAGGGTCTGATTGCCTTTGTAAGGGTCCTGAGGGGCATTAGAAGGGTCTGGGTGCCCTTATAAAAGCCCTGAGGGGAATTAGCAGGGTCTGGGGGACTTTAGAAGGGTCTTCAGGGTCTCTAGAAGGGTCTGGGGACCTTTAGAAAGGCCCTGTGGGGCATTAGAAGGGTCTGGGAGCCTTTAGAATGCTCCTGAGGGGCAGTAGAAGGGTCTGGGGACATTTATAAAGGACCTGACGGGCATTAGAATGGTCTGCGGGCCTTTAGAAGTGTCCTGAGGGGCTCTAGAATGGTCTGGGGGCCTTTATAAGGGTCCTGACATGCTCTAGAGGGGTCTAGGAACATTTATAAATGCCCTGAGGGGCATTAGAAGGGTCTGAGGGCCTTTAGAAAGGTCCTGAGGGGCATTAGAAGGGTCTTGTGGCCTTCATAAGGGTCTTGAAAGGCATTAGAAGGGTCTGGGGGCTTTTAGATGGCTCTGAGGCAATCTAGAAGGCTCTAGGGGCCTCTACATGGGTCTTGAGGGTCATTAGAAGGGTGTGGAGGCCTTTAGAAAGGCCCTGAAAGGCATTAGAAGGGTCTGGGGGATTTTAGATGGGTCCTGAGGCAATCTAGAAGGGTCTACGGGCCTTTACATGGGTCTTGAGGGTCATTAGAAGGGTGTGGATGCCTTTAGAAAGGCCCTGAAAGGCATTAGAAGGGTCTGGTGGCTTTTAGATGGGTCCTGAGGCAATCTAGAAGGGTCTGGGGGCCTTTACATGGGTCTTGAGGGTCATTAGAAGGGTGTGGAGGCCTTTAGAAAGGCCCTGAGGGGCTCTAGAAGGGTGTGGGGGCCATTAGAAGCGTCCTGAGGGGGTCCAGAAGGGTCTGGGGGCCTTTTTAAAGGCCCTCAGGGGGATTATAAGGGTCTCGCGACCTTTAGAAAGGTTCTGAGTGGCATTAGAAGGGTCTGGGGTCTATTATAAGCGTCCTGAGGGGGTCCAGAAGGGTCTGGGGGCCTTTTTAAAGGCCCTAAGGGGGATTATAAGGGTCTCGCGGCCTTTAGAAAGGCCCTGAGTGGCATTAGAATGGTCTGGGAGCCTTTAGAAGGGTCTTCAGAGGTTCTGGAAGGGTCTGGGGACCTTTAGAAAGGCCCTGTGGGGCATTAGAAGGGTCTGTGGACATTTAGAGTGCTCCTGAGAGGCAGTATAATGGTCTGGTGGTCTTTAGAATGGTCCTGAGTGGGTCTAGACGGGTCTGGAGGCATTTAGAACTGTCCTGAGAGGCTCTAAAACGGTCTGGGTGCCTTTATAAGGGTCCTCAGGGGCATTAGAAGGGTCTGGGTTCCCTTATAAAAGCCCTGAGTGGAATTAGCAGGGTCTGGGGGACTTTAGAAGGGTCCTGAGGGGCTCCATAAGGGTCTGGGGGCCTTTAGAAGGGTCTTCAGGGGCTCTAGAAGGGTCTGGGGACCTTTAGAAAGGCCCTGTGGGGCATTAGAAGGGTCTGGGGGCCTTTAGAATGCTCCTGAGTGGCAGTAGAAGGGTCTGGGGACATTTATAAAGGCCCTGACGGGCATTAGAATGGTCTGTGGGCCTTTAGAAATGTCCTGAGGGGCTCTAGAATGGTCTGGGGGCCTTTATAAGGGTCCTGACGGGCTCTAGAAGGGTCTGGGAACCTTTATAAAAGCCCTGATGGGCATTAGAAGGGTCTGAGGGCCTTTAGAAAGGTCCTGAGGGGCATTAGAAGGGTCTTGTGTCCTTCATAAGGGTCCTGAAATGCATTAGAAGGGTCTGGGGGCTTTTAGATGGGTCCTGTGGCAATCTAGAAAGGTCTAGGGGCCTTTACATGGGTCTTGAGGGTCATTAGAAGGGTGTGGAGGCCTTTAGAAAGGCCCTGAAAGGCATTAGAAGGGTCTGGGGGCTTTTAGATGGGTCCTGAGGCAATCTAGAAGGGTCTGGGGGCCTTTACATGGGTCTTGAGGGTCATTAGAAGGGTGTGGAGGCCTTTAGAAAGGCCCTGAGTGGCTCTAGAAGGGTGTGGGGGCCATTAGAAGCGTTCTGAGAGGGTCCAGAAGGGTCTGGGGCCTTTTTAAATGCCCTAAGGGGGATTGTAAGGGTCTCGCGGCCTTTAGAAAGAAATGCCCTGAGTGGCATTAGAATGGTCTGGGAGCTTTCAGAAGGGTCTTCAAGGGTTCTAGAAGGGTCTGGGGACCTTTAGAAAGGCCCTGTGGGGCATTAGAAGGGTCTGGGGACATTTAGAGTGCTCCTGAGATGCAGTAGAATGTTCTGGGGGTCTTTAGAATGGTCCTGAGGGGTCTAGAAGGGTCTGGAGGCATTTAAAACTGTCCTGAGAGGCTCTAGAATGGTCTGGGTGCCTTTATAAGGGTCCTGAGGGGCATTAGAAGGGTCTGGGTGCCCTTATAAAAGCCCTGAGGGGAATTAGCAGGGTCTGGGGGACTTTAGAAGGGTCCTGAGCTGCTCCATAAAGGTCTGGGTGCCTTTAGAAGGGTCTTCAGGGGCTCTAGAAGGGTCTGGGGGCCTTTAGAAAGGCCCTGTGGGGCATTAGAAGGGTCTGGGGTCCTTTAGAATGCTCCTGAGGTGTAGTAGAATGGTCTGCGGGCCTTTAGAATTGTCCTGAGGGGCTCTAGAATGATCTGGCGGCCTTTATAAGGGTCCTGACGGGCTCTAGAAGGGTCTGGGAACCTTTATAAAGGCCCTGAAAGGCATTAGAAGGGTCTGAGGGCCTTTAGAAAGGTCCTGAGGGGCATTAGAAGGGTCTTGTGGCCTTCATAAGGGTCCTGAAAGGCATTAGAAGGGTCTGCGGGCTTTTAGATGGGTCCTGAGGCAATCTAGAAGGGTCTAGGGGCCTTTCCATGGGTCTTGAGGGTCACTAGAAGGGTGTGGAGGCCTTTAGAAATGCCCTGAAAGGCATTAGAATGGCCTGGGGGCTTTTAGATGGGACCTGAGGCAGTCTAGAAGGGTCTAGGGACCTTTATATGGGTCTTGAGGGTCATTAGAAGGGTGTGGAGGCCTTTAGAAAAGCCCGGAGGGGCTCTAGATGGGTCTGGAGGCTATTAGATGCGTCCTGAGGGGGTCCAGAAGGGTCTGGGGGCCTTTTTAAAGGCCCTCAATGGGATTATAAGGGTCTCGTGGCCTTTAGAAAGGCCCTGAGTGGCATTAGAAGGGTCTGGGGGCTATTAGAAGCGTGCTGACGGGGTCCAGAAGGGTCTGGGGGCCTTTTTAAAGGCCCTCAGCGGGATTATAAGGGTCTCGCGGCCTTTAGAAAGGCCCTGAGTGGCATTAGAATGGTCTGGGAGCCTTTAGAAGGGTCTTCAAGGGCTCTAGAATGGTCTGGGGACCTTTAGAAAGGCTCTGTGGGGCATTAGAAGGGTCTGGGGACATTTAGAGTGCTCCTGAGAGGCAATAGAATGGTCTGGGGGTCTTTAGAATGGTCCTGAGGGGGTCTAGAAGGGTCTGGAGGCATTTCAAACTGTCCTGAGAGGCTCTAGAATGGTCTGGGTGCCTTTAGAATGCTCCTGAGGGGCAGTAGAAGGGTCTGGGGACATTTATAAAGGGCTTAACTGGCATTAGAATGGTCTGCGGGCCTTTAGAAGTGTCCTGAGGGGCTCTAGAATGGTCTGGGGGCCTTTATAAGGGTCCTGACGGGCTCTAGAAGGGTCTGGGAACATTTATAAAAGCCCTGAGGGGCATTAGAAGGGTCTGAGGGCCTTTAGAAAGGTCCTGAGGGGCATTAGAAGGGTCTTTTGTCCTTCATAAGGGTCCTGAAAGGCATTAGAAGGGTCTGCGGGCTTTTAGATGGGTCCTGAGGCAATCTAGAAGGGTCTAGGGGCCTTTACATTGGTCTTGAGGGTCATTAGAAGGGTGTGGAGGCTTTTAGAAAGGCCCCGAGGGGCTCTAGAAGGGTCTGGGGGCTATTAGAAGCGTCCTGAGGTGGTCCAGAATGGTCTGGGGGCCTTTTTAAAGGCACTAAGGGGGATGATAAGGGTTTCGCGGCCTTTAGAAGGGCCCTGAGTGGCATTACAAGGGTCTGGGGTCATATAGAAAGGCTCTGAGATGTTCCAGATGTGTCAGGGGTAATTTAGAAAGGCCCTGAGGGACATTAGAATGGTCTGGGGGCCTTTAGAAGTGTCCTGAAGTGCATTAGAAGGGTCTGGGGGCCTTTAAAAGAGTCCTGAGGGGCATTTGAATAGTCTGAGGGCCTTTAGAAAGGTCCTGAGGGGCATTAGAAGGGTCTTGTGGCCTTCATAAGGGTCCTGAAAGGCATTAGAAGGCTCTGGGGGCTTTTAGATGGGTCCTGAGGCAATCTAGAAGGGTCTGGGGGCCTTTACATGGGTCTTGAGGGTCATTAGAAGGGTGTGGAGGCCTTTAGAAAGGCCCTGAGTGGCTCTAGAAGGGTGTGGGTGCCATTAGAAGCGTCCTGAGGGGGTCCAGAAGGGTCTGGAGGCCTTTTTAAAGGCCCTAAGGGGGATTATAAGGGTCTCGCGACCTTTAGAAAGGTTCTGAGTGGCATTAGAAGGGTCTGGGGTCTATTATAAGCGTCCTGAGGGGGTCCAGAAGGGTCTGGGGGCCTTTTTAAAGGCCCTAAGGGGGATTATAAGGGTCTCGCGGCCTTTAGAAAGGCCCTGAGTGGCATTAGAATGGTCTGGGAGCCTTTAGAAGGGTCTTCAGAGGTTCTGGAAGGGTCTGGGGACCTTTAGAAAGGCCCTGTGGGGCATTAGAAGGGTCTGTGGACATTTAGAGTGCTCCTGAGAGGCATTATAATGGTCTGGTGGTCTTTAGAATGGTCCTGAGTGGGTCTAGACGGGTCTGGAGGCATTTAGAACTGTCCTGAGAGGCTCTAAAACGGTCTGGGTGCCTTTATAAGGGTCCTCAGGGGCATTAGAAGGGTCTGGGTTCCCTTATAAAAGCCCTGAGTGGAATTAGCAGGGTCTGGGGGACTTTAGAAGGGTCCTGAGGGGCTCCATAAGGGTCTGGGGGCCTTTAGAAGGGTCTTCAGGGGCTCTAGAAGGGTCTGGGGACCTTTAGAAAGGCCCTGTGGGGCATTAGAAGGGTCTGGGGGCCTTTAGAATGCTCCTGAGGGGCAGTAGAAGGGTCTGGGGACCTTTATAAGTGTCCTGACGTGCTCTAGAAGGGTCTGGGAACCTTTATAAATGCCCTGAGGGGCATTAGAAGGGTCTGAGGGCCTTTAGAAAGGTCCTGAGGGGCTCTAGAATGGTCTGGGGGCCTTTATAAGGGTCCTGACGGGCTGTAGAATGGTCTGGGAACATTTATAAATGCCCTGAGGGGCATTAGAAGGGTCTGAGGGCCTTTAGAAAGGTCCTGAGGGGCATTAGAAGGGTCTTGTGGCCTTCATAAGGGTCCTGGAAGGCAATAGAAGGGTCTGGGGGCTTTTAGATGGGTCCTGAGGCAATCTAGAAGGGTCTGGGGGCCTTTACATTGGTCTTGAGGGTCATTAGAAGGTTGTGGAGGCCTTTAGAAAGGCCCTGAGGGGCTCTAGAAGGGTCTGGGGGCTATTAGAATCGTCCTGAGGGGGTCCAGAAGGGTCTGGGTGCCTTTTTAAAGGCCCTCAGGGGGATTATAAGGGTCTCGCGGCCTTTAGAAAGGTTCTGAGTGGCATTAGAAGGGTCTGGGTGCGTTTAGAAATGTCCTGAGGGGCTCTAGAAGGGTCTGGGGGCCTTTAGAAATGTCCTGAGGGGCTCTAGAATGGTCTGGGGGCATTTATAAGGGTCCTGACGGGATCTAGAAGGGTCTGGGAACCTTTATAAATGCCCTGATGGGCATTAGAAGGGTCTGAGGGCATTTAGAAAGGTCCTGAGGGGAATTAGAAGGGTCTTGTGGCCTTCATAATTGTCCTGAAAGGCATTAGAAGGGTCTGGGGGCTTTTAGATGGGTCCTGAGGCAATCTAGAAGGGTCTGGGGGCCTTTACATGGGTCTTGAGGGTCATTAGAAGGGTGTGGAGGCCTTTAGAAAGGCCCCAAGGGGCTCTAGAATGGTCTGGGGGCTATTAGAAGCGTCCTGAGAGGGTCCAGAAGGGTCTGGGGGCCTTTTTAAAGGCCCTCAGGGGGATTATAAGGGTCTCGCGGACTTTAGAAAGGCCCTGAGTGGCATTAAAAGGCTCTGGCATCATATAGAAAGGCCCTGAGAGGTTCTAGAAGTGTCTGGGGTAATTTAGAAAGGCCCTGAGGGGCATTAGAAGGGTCTGGGGGCCTTTAGAAGTGTCCTGAGGGGCATTATAAGGGTCTGGGGGCCTTTAAAAGAGTCCTGAAAGGCATTAGAAGGGTCTGGGGGCTTTTAGATGGGTCCTGAGGCAATCTAGAAGGGTCTGGGGGCCTTTACATGGGTCTTGAGGGTCATTAGAAGGGTGTGGAGGCCTTTAGAAAGGCCCTGAGGGGCTCTAGAAGGGTCTGGGGGCTATTAGAAGCGTCCTGAGGGGGTCCAGAATGGTCTGGGGGCCTTTTTAAAGGCCCTCAGGGGGATTATAAGGGTCTCGCAGCCTTTAGAAAGGCCCTCAGTGGCATTACAAGGGTCTGGGTGCCTTTAGAAATGTCCTGAGGGGCTCTAGAAGGGTCTGGGTGCCTTTAGAAATGTCCTGAGGGGCATTAGAAGGGTATGGGGGCCTTTAGAAAGGCCCTGAGGGGCATTGGGAGGGTCTGGGGTCATATAGAAAGGCCCTGAGAGGTTCTAGAAGTGTCTGGGGTAATTTAGAATGGCCCTGAGGGGCAGTAGAAGGGTCTGGGGGCCTTTAGAAGGGTCCTGAGGGGCATTAGAAGGGTCTGGGGGCCTTTAGAATGGTCCTGAGGGGGTCTAGAAGGGTCTGGAGGCATTTAAAACTGTACTGAGAGGCTCTAGAAGGGTCTGGGTGCCTTTATAAGGGTCCTGAGGGGCATTAGAAGGGTCTGGGTGCCCTTGTAAAAGCCCTGAGGGGAATTAGCAGGGTCTGGGGGACTTTAGAAGGGTCCTGAGGGGCTCTACAAGGGTCTGGGGGCCTTTAGAAGGGTCTTCAGGAGCTCTAGAATGGTCTGGGGGCCTTTAGAAAGGCCCTGTGAGGCATTAGAAGGGTCTGGGGGCCTTTAGAATGCTCCTGAGGGGCAGTAGAATGGTGTGGAGACCTTTAGAAAGGCCCTTACGGGCATTAGAAGGGTCTGCGTGCCTTTAGATAGATCCTGAGGGGCAGTAGAAGGGTCTGGGGACCTTTAGAAAGGCCCTCATGGGCATTAGCAGGGTCTGCGGGCCTTTAGAAAGGTCCTGAGGGGCATTAGAAGGGTCTGGGGGCCTTCATAAGGGTCCTTAAATGCATTAGAAGGGTCTGGGGGCTTTTAGATGGGTCCTGAGGCAATCTAGAAGGGTCTAGGGGCCTTTCCATGGGTCTTGAGGGTCATTAGAAGGGTGTGGAGGCCTTTAGAAAGGCCCTGAAAGGCATTAGAAGGGTCTGGGGGCTATTAGAAGCGTCCTGAGGGGGTCCAGAAGGGTCTTGTGGCCTCTTTAAAGGCCCTCAGGGGAATTATAAGGGTCTCGCGGCTTTAGAAAGGCCCTGAGTGGCATTACAAGGGTCTGGGGTCATATAGAAAGGCCCTGAGAGGTTCTAGAAGTGTCTGGGGTACTTTAGAACGGCCCTGAGGGGCATTAGAAGGGTCTGGGGGCCTTTAGAAGGGTTCTGAGGGGCATTTGAATGGTCTGGGGGCCTTTAGAAAGGCCCTGAGATGCATTAGAATGGTCTGGGGGCCTTTAAAAGGGTCCTTAGGGGCATTTGAATGGTCTGGGGGCCTTTAGAAAGGCCCTGAGGTGGATTAGAAGGGTCTGGGGGCCTTTAAAAGGGTCCTGAGGGGCTCTAGAAGGGTCTGGGGGCTTTTAGAAATATTCAGAGGGGCTCTAGATGGGTCTGGGGGCCGTTACAAAGGTCCTGAGGAGTCTAGAAGAGTCTGGGAGCCTTTAGAAAGGATCTGAGGGGCTCTAGAATGGTCTGGGGGCCTCAAAATGGCTGGAATCTGCGTCAAAATGGCCGTCGCCCGATTCAACAATGGCTGCCGCCTGAACTCAAAATGGCGGGATTCGGCTTCAAAATGGCCTCCGCCCGATTCAAAAATGGCGGCTGCCCGACCTCAAAATGGCGGGATTTGGTTTCAAAATGGCCGCCACCCGATTCAAAAATGGTGGCTGCACGGTCTGAAAATGGCTGGAGTTGGCTTCAAAATGGTGGATGCCGGATTTAAACATGGTGGCTGTCTGAGTTGAAAATTTCTTCTTTTAGTTTCTTTTTTGTTTTTTTGTGTGTGTGTTTTGATTGAGTGCTTTCTCTTTTAGGCATTGTTTTTGAGAGGTTTTTTTGAGGAGTGTTATTCTGGGGCTTGGCTATGTAATTAATTTGTTTTGTCGCTGGATGGGTGCTTAATTGCTTGATGGGTGAATGTTTGGGGTGGGTGCTTAATTGCTAACGGGTGAATGTTTGGGGTGGGTGCTCGGGGAGGGTGGGTGCGCCCCATTCTAATGCCCCTCAGAACCCTTCAAAAGGCCCTCAGACCATTCTAATGCCCCTCAGGGCATATATAAAGGTTCCCAGACCCTTCTAGAGCCCGTCAGGACCATTCTAAAGGCCGACAGACCCTTCTAGAGCCCCTCAAGACGATTCAAAGGGACCCCAGACTTTTCCAGAGCACCTCAGGACCCTTCTTAAGGACCCCAGACCCATCTAATGCCCTTCAGGACCCTTCTAACGACCCCAACACTCTTCTAGAGCCCCTCAGGCCCATTCTAAAGGCCCCCAGACCCTTCTAGAGCCCCTCAAGTCCTTTCTAAAGGCTCCCAGATTCTTCTAGAGCCCCTCAGGACCCTTCTAACGGCACCCAGACCCATCTAGAGCCCCTCAGAACATATCTAAAAGCCCCCAGACCCTTCTAGAGACCTTCAGGTCCTTTCTAAAGGACCCCAAACCCTTCTAGAGCCCCTCAAGACACTTCTAAAGGCCCCCAGACTCTTCTAGAGCCCCTCAGGACCCTTCTAAAGGACACCAGACCCTTGTAATGCAACTCAGGGTCTTTCTAAAGGACCCCAGACCCTTCTAATGCCCCTCAAGACCTTCTAAAGGCCCCATGACTCATCTAATGACCCTCAGGGCCTTTATAAAGGACCTCAGACCCCACTAGAGCCCTTCAGGACCTATCTAAAGGCCCCCAGACTCTTCTAGGACCCCTCACGGCCATTCTAAAGACCCCCAGACCCATCTAGAGACCCTCAAGACCCTTCTAAAGACCCCCAGACCCTTCTAATGACCCTCAGGACCCTTCTAAAGGCCCCCAGACATTTATAGAACCTGTCAGGACCCTTCAAAGGCCCCCAGACCTTTCTAGACCTCACAGGACCTTTCTAACGGCACCCAGACCCTTGTAATGCCCCTCAGGACCCTTCTAAAGGCCCCCAGACCCTGGTAATTCCCCTCAAGACCATTCTAAAGGCCCGAAGACGCTTCTAGAGCCCCTCAGGACTCTTTTAAAGGCCCCAAGACCCTTCTAGAGCTGCTCAGGTCCTTTATAAAGGTCCCCAAACCATTCTAGAGCCCCTCAGGACCCTTCTACAGGCGCCCAGACTCTTGTAGAGCCCCTCAGGGCCTTTCTAAAGGACCCCAGACCCTTCTAGAGCCTTTCAGGGCATTTCTAAAGGCCCCAAAACCCTTCTAATGCCCCTTAGGGCCTTTCTAAAGGCCCCCAGAGCTTCTAATGCCTCTTAGGACTTTTCTAAAGGCCCCCAGACCCATCAAATGCCATTCAGGGTCATTCTAAAGGCCCCCAGACCCCTCTAGAGCCGTTCGCGACCTATCTAAAGGCCTCCAGACTCATCTAGATCCCCTCAAGACCTTTCTAAAGGCACCCAGACCCTTCTAGAGCCCCTCAAGACGCTTCAAATGGCCCCGAGACCCTTCCAGAGCCCCTCAGGACCCTTCTAAAGGCCCCCAGAACCTTCTAATGCCCCTCAGACCCATCCAAAGGCACCCAGACCCTTCTAATGCCCCTCAGAGCTTTTCTAAAGGTCGCCAGACCCATCTAATGCCCTTCAGGGCCTTTCTAATACCCCCAGACCACTCTAGAGCCCTTTAGGACCTTTCTAAAGGCCCCCAGACTCCTCTAGAGCAACTCAGATCTATTGTAAAGACCCCCAGACCCTTCTAGAGACCCACAAGACCTTTCTAAAGGCCCCCAGACACTTCTGGAGCCCCTCAAGGCCATTTCAAAAGATCCCCAGACCATTCTAGAGCCACTCAGGGTGTTTCTAAAGGCCCCCAGACCCATCTAACGCCCCTCAAGGCCCTTCTAAAGGACCCCAGACCCTTCTAGAGCCCCTCAGGACCCTTTTAAAGGACCCCAGACGCTTCTAGAGCCCCTCTAGATTGTTCTAAAGGGCCCAAGACCCTTCTGGAGCACCTCAGGACCATTCTACAGCCGCCAGACCCTTCTAGAGCCACTCAAGACCCTTCTAAAGAACACCAGACATTTCTAGAGACCTTCAGGACTATTCGAAAGGCACCCAGACCCTTCTGCAGACCCTCAGGGCCTTTCTAAAGCCCTCAGACCCTTCGAATGCCCCTCAGGGCCTTTCTAAAGGCCCCCAGACCATTCTAATGCCCCTCAGGGCATTTCTAAAGGTCCTCAGACCATTCTAGAGCCACTCAGGACCATTCTAAAGGACCCCAGACTCTTTTAGAGCCCCTCAGGGCCATTCTAAAGGCCCGCAGACCTTTCAAGAGCCCTTCAACATCCTTCTAACAACTCCCTGACCATTCTAGAGCCCGTCAGGGTCTTTCTAAAGGCCCCCAGACCCTTCTAGAGCACCTCAGGACACTTGTAAAGGACCCCAGACCATTCTAGATCCCCTCAAGACCCTTTTTAAAGGCCCCAGACCTATCTTATGCCCCTCAGGGCATTTCTAAAGGCCCCCAGACCCGTCTAATGCCCCTGAGGACCCTTCAAAAGGCCCCGAGACAATTTTAGAGCACCTCAGGACATTTCTAAAGGACCCCAGATCTTTCTAGAGCCCCTCAGGACCCTTCTAGAGGCCCCCAGACCCTTCTAGATCCCCTCAGGACGATTCTAAAGGACCCCAGACTCTTCTAATCCACCTCAGGGCCTTTCTAAAGGCCCCCAGACAATTCAAATGCCCCTCAGAACCCTTCTAAAGGCCCCCAGACCCTTCTAGAGCCACTCACGACATTTCTAAAGGCCCCAAGATCTTTCTAGAACCCATCAGGACCCTTCGAAAGGCCCCCAGACCCTTCTACAGCCCCTCAGGATGCTTCAAAAGGCCCCAGACCATTCTAGAGCACCTCAGGATCTTTCTAAAGGCACCCAGACCATTCTAATGCCCCTCAGGACCTTTCTAATGGCGCCCGGACCCTTCTACTGCCACTCAGGGACTATCTAAAGGACCCCAGACCCCTCTAATGACCCTCAAGACCCATGTAAAGGCCCCCAGACCCATCTAGATTGCCTCAGGACCCATCTAAAACCCCCCAGACCCTTCTAATGCCTTTCAGGACCCTTATGAAGGCCACAAGACCCTTCTAATGCCCCTCAGGACCTTTCTAAAGGCCCTCAGACCCTTCTAATGCCCCTCAGGGCATTTATAAAGGCCCCCAGACCCTTCTAGAGCCCCTCAGGACGATTCTAAAGGCCCCCAGACCCTTCTAATCCAACTCAGGGCCTTTCTAAAGGACCCCAGACCCTTCTAATCCACCTCAGGGCCATTCTAAACGCCCCCAGACCATTCAAATGCCCCTCATAGCCCTTCTAAAAGCCCCCAGACCCTTCTAATGCCCCTCAGGACCCTTTTAAAGGCCCCCAGACCATTCTAATGCCCCTCAGGGCCTTTCTAAAGTACCCCAGACACTTCTAGAACATCTCAGGGCCTTTCTATATGACCCCAGACCCTTCTAATGCCACTCAGGACATTTCTAAAGGCCGCGAGACCCTTATAATCCCCCTGAGGGCCTTTAAAAAGGCCCCCAGACCATTCTGGACCTCCTCAGGACGCTTCTAATAGCCCCCAGACCCTTCTAGAGCCCCTCAGGGCCTTTAAAAAGGCCTCCACACCCATCTAATGACCCCCAAGACCCATGTAAAGGCCCCCAGACCCTTCTAGATTGCCTCAGGACCCAACTAAAAGCCCCCAGAGCTTTCTAATGCCTTTCAGGACCCTTAGGAAGGCCACAAGACCCTTCTAATGCCCCTCAGGACCTTTCTAAAGGCACCCAGACCATTCTAATGCCCCTCAGGACCATTATAAAGGCCCCCGAACCCTTCTAATGCCACTCAGGGACTATCTAAAGGACCGCAGACCCCTCTAATGACCCTCAAGACCCATGTAAAGGCCCCCAAACCCATCTAGATTGCCTAAGGACCCATCTAAAGCCCCCCAGACCCTTCTAATGCCTTTCAGGACCCTTATAAAAGCCAGAAGACCCTTCTAATGCCCCTCAGGACCTTTCTAAATACACTCAGACCCTTCTAATGCCCCTCAAGACCCATGTTAAGACCCCCAGACCCTTCTAGATTGCCTCAGAACCCATCTAAAAGCCCCCAGACCTTTCTATAGCCTTTCAGGGCCTTTCTAAAGGCCAACACACCCTTCTAATGACCCTCAAGACCCATGTAAAGGCCCCTAGACCCTTCTAGATTGCCTCAGGACCCATCTAAAAGCCCCCAGACCCTTCTAATGCCCCTCAGGACACTTCTAAAGGCCCCCAGACCCTGCTAATGCACCTCAACGCATTTCTAAAGTACCGCAGACACTTCTAGAACCTCTTAGGGCCTTTCAATATGACCCCAGACCCTTCTAATGCCCCTCAGGGCCTTTATAAAGGACCCCATACCCTTCTAATGCCCCTCAGGACATTTCTAAAGGCCCCCAGACCCTTCTAGAGCCCCTCAGGACATTTCTAAAGGCACCCAGACCCTTCTAATGCCCCTCGGGACCATTCGAAAGGCCCCGAGACACTTTTAGAGCACCTCAGGACATTTCTAAAGGACCCCAGATCTTTCTAGAGCCCCTAAGGACGATTCTAAAGGCCCCCAGACCCTTCTATTCCACCTCAGGGCTTTTCTAAAGGCCCCCAGACCCTTCTAATCCACCTCAGGGCCTTTCTAAACGCCCCCAGACCATTCAAATGCCCCTCAGAGCCCTTCTAAAAGCCCCCAGACCCTTCTAATGCCCATCAGGACACTTCTAAATGCCCCCAGACCCTTCTAGTGTCCTGATGGGCATTAGAAGGGTCTGGGGGCCTTTAGAAGGGTTCTGAGGGGCATTTGAATGGTCTGGGGGCCTTTAGAAAGGCCCTGATGTGCATTAGAATGGTCTGGGGGCTTTTAAAAGGGTCCTGAAGGGCATTTGAATGGTCTGGGGGCCTTTAGAAAGGCCCTGATGTGGATTAGAAGGGTCTGGGGGCCTTTTGAATCGTCCTGAGTGGCTCTAGAATGGTCTGGGGGCCTCTAAAATCGTCCTGAGGGGCTCTAGAAAAATCTGGGGACCTTTAGAAATGTCCTGAGTTGCTCTAAAAGTGTCTCGGGGCCTTTAGATGGGTAATGAGGGGCATTAGACAGGTCTAGGGGCCTTTAGAAATGCCCTGATGGGCATTAGAAAGGTCTGGGGCCTTTTAGAAGGGTCTTGAGGGGATCTAGAAGGGTCTGGGGGCCTTTGGAAAGGCCCTGAGGGGGTCTAGAAGGGTCTGAGGGCCTTTAGAAACGCCGTGAGGGGCTCTAGAAGGGTCAGGGAGCCGTTAGAAGGATGTTGAGGGGCTCTTGAAGGGTCTGCAGGCCTTTAGAATGGCCCTCAGGGGCTCTAAAAGAGTCTGGGGGCCTTTAGAATGGTCCTGAGGGACTCTAGAAGGGTCTGGGGACCTTTAGAAATGCCCTGAGGGGCATTAGAAGGGTCTGGGGGCCTTTAGAAAGGCCCTGAGAGGAATTAGAAGGGTCTGGGGGCCTTTAGAATGGTCCTGAGGGGGTCTAGAAGGGTCTGGAGGCATTTAAAACTGTCCTGAGAGGCTCTAGAATGGTCTGGGTGCCTTTATAAGGGTCCTGAGGGGCATTAGAAGGGTCTGGGTGCCCTTATAAAAGCCCTGAGGGGAATTAGCAGGGTCTGGGTACTTTAGAAGGGTCCTGAGGGGCTCTATAAGGGTCTGGGGGCCTTTAGAAGGGTCTTCAGGGGCTCTAGAAGGGTCTGGGGACCTTTAGAAAGGCCCTGTGGGGCATTAGAAGGGTCTGGGGGCCTTTAGAATGCTCCTGAGGGGCAGTAGAAGGGTCTGGGGACGATTATAAAGGTCCTGACGGGCATTAGAATGGTCTGCGGGCCTTTAGAAGTGTCCTGAGGGGCTCTAGAATGTTCTGGAGGCCTTTATAAGGGTCCTGAGAGGCTCTAGAAGGGTCTGGGAACCATTAGAAAGGTCCTGAGGGGCATTAGAAGGGTCTTGTGGCCTTCATAAGGGTCCTGAAAGGCATTAGAAAAGTCTGGGGGCTTTTAGATGGGTCCTGAGGGGGTCCAGAAGGGTCTGGGGGCCTTTTTAAAGGCCCTCAGGGGGATTATAAGGGTCTCGCGGCCTTTAGAAAGGCCCTGAGGGTCATTACAAGGGTCTGGGGTCATATTGAAAGGCCCTGAGAGGTTCTAGAAGTGTCTGGGGTACTTTAGAAAGGCGCTGAAAGGCATTAGAAGGGTCTGGGGGCCTTTGAAGGATCCTGAAGGGCATTAGAATGGTCTGAAGGCCTTTAAAAGGGTCCTGAGGGGCATTTGAATGGTCTGGGGGCCTTTAGTAAGGCCCTGAGGTGGATTAGAAGGGTCTGGGGGGCCTTTAGAATCGTCCTGAGGGGCTCTAGAAGTGTCTGGGTGCCTCTAGAAGGGTCCTGAGGGGCTCTAGAAAGATCTGGTGTGCTTTCGAAATGTCCTGAGGTTCTCCAAACATGTCTCGGGGCCTTTCGAAGGGTCCTGAGGGGCATTAGATGGGTCTGGTGGCCATTAGAAATGCCCTGAGGGGCATTAGAAAGGTCTGGGGCCTTTTAGAAGGGTCTTGAGGGGATCTAGAAGGGTCTGGGGGCCTTTAGAAGTATCCTGAGGGGCTCTAGAATGGTCTGGGGGCCTTTAGAAGGGCCCTGAGGGGCTCTAGAAGTGTAAGGGTGCCGTTAGAAGGATGTTGATGGGCTCTTGAAAGGTCTGCGGGCATTTAGAATGGCCCTGAGGGGCTCTAAAAGAGTCTGGGTGCCTTTAGAATGGTCCAGAGGGGCCCTAGAAGGGTCTGGAGACCTTAAGAAATGCCTTCAGGGGCATTAGAAGGGTCTGGGGGCCTTTAGAATGCTCCTGAGGGGCATTAGAAGGGTCTGGGGGGCTTTAGAATGGTCCTGACGGGGTCTAGAAGGGTCTGGGGGCATTTAAAACTGTCCTGAGAGGCTCTAGAATGGTCTGGGGGCCTTTAGAATGCTCCTGAGGGGTAGTAGAAGGGTCTGGGGACCTTTAGAAAGGCCCTGACGGGCATTAGAATGGTCTGGGGGACTTTAGAATTGTCCTGAGGGGCTCTAGAATGGTCTGGGGGCCTTTATAAGGGTCCTGACGGGCTCTAGAAGAGTCTGGGAACCTTTATAAATGCCATGAGGGGCATTAGAAGGGTCTGAGAACCTTTAGAA
Organism: Coccyzus lansbergi; assembly: GCA_033558105.1. Lineage (NCBI taxonomy): Eukaryota > Metazoa > Chordata > Aves > Cuculiformes > Coccyzidae > Coccyzus > Coccyzus lansbergi. The sequence goes on from JAUMJK010000895.1 coordinate 1,030,303, forward strand.
AGGTCCTATGGGGCATTAGAAGGGTCTTGTGGCCTTCATAAGGGTCCTGAAAGGCATTAGAAGGGTCTGGGTGCTTTTAGATGGGTCCTGAGGCAATCTAGAAGGGTCTGGGGGCCTTTACATGGGTGTTGAGGGTCATTAGGAGTGTGTGGAGGCCTTTAGAAAGGCCCTGAGGGGCTCTAGAAGGGTCTGGGGGCTATTAGAAGCGTCCTGAGTGGGTCCAGAAGGGTCTGGGGGCTTTTTGAAAGGCCCTCAGGGGGATTATAAGGGTCTCGCGTCCTTTAGAAAGGCCCTTAGTGGCATTACAAGGGTCTGGGTGCCTTTAGAAATGTCCTGAGGGGCTCTAGATGGGTCTGGGGGCCTTTAGAAATGTCCTCAGGGGCATTAGAGGCGTCTGGGGGCCTTTAGAAAGGCCCTGATAGGCATTACAAGGGTCTGGGGTCATATAGAAAGGCCCTGATAGGTTCTAGAAGTGTCTGGGATACTTTAGAAAGGCCCTGTGGGGCATTAGAAGGGTCTGGGTGCCTTTAGAAGGGTCCTGAGGGGCACTTCAATGGCCTGGAGGCCTTTAGAATGGTCCTGAGGTGGATTAGAAGGGTCTGGAGGCATTTAAAACTGTCCTGAGAAGGGTCTGGGTGCTTTTATAAGGGTCCTGAGGGGCATTAGAAGGGTCTGGGTGCCTTTATAAAAGCCCTGAGGGGAATTAGCAGGGTCTGGGGCACTTTAGAAGAGACCTGAGGGGCTCTATAAGGTTCTGGGGGCCTTTAGAAAGGTCTTCAGGAGCTCTAGAAGGGTCTCGGGACCTTTAGAAAGGCCCTGTGGGGCATTAGAAGGGTCTGGGGTCCTTTAGAATGCTCCTGAGGGGCAGTAGAAGGGTCTGGGGACCTTTATAAAGGCCCTGACGGGCATTAGAATTGTCTGCGGGCCTTTAGAAGTGTCTTGAGGGGCTCTAGAATGGTCTGGGGGCCTTTATAATGGTCCTGACGGGCTCTAGAAGGATCTGGGAACCTTTAGAAAGGTCCAGAGGGGCATTAGAAGGGTCTTGTGGCCTTCAAAAGGGTCCTGAATGACATTAGAAGGGTCTGGGGAATATTTGAAGAGTCCTGAGGGGGTCCAGAATGGTCTAGGTGGCATTTTAAAGGCCCTCAGGGGGATTATAAGGGACTCGCGGCCTTTAGAAAGGCCCTGAGTGGCATTAGAAGGGTCTGGGGTCATATAGAAAGGCCCTGAGAGGTTCTAGAAGTGTCTGGGGTACTTTAGATAGGCCCTGAGGGGCATTAGAAGGGTCTGGGTGCCTTTAGAAGGGTCCTGAGGGACATTAGAATGGTCTGAAGGCCTTTATAAGGGTCCTGAGGGGCATTTGAATGGTCTGGGGGCCTTTAGAATGGTCCTGAGGGGCTCTAGAAGGGTCTGGGGGCCTCTAGAAGGCTCCTGACGGGCTCTAGAAAGATCTGGGGTCCTTTAGAAATGTCCTGAGGTGCTCTAAAAGTGTCTCGGGGCCTTTCGAAGGGTCCTGAGGGGCATTAGAAGGGTCTGGGTGCCCTTATAAAAGCCCTCAGGGGAATTAGCAGGGTCTGGAGGACTTTAGAATGCTCCTGAGGGGCAGTAGAAGGGTCTGGGGACGTTTATAAAGGACCTGACGGGCATTAAAATGGTCTGCGGGCCTCTAGAAGTGTTCTGATTGGCTCTAAAATGGTCTGGGGGCCTTTATAAGGGTCCTGATGGGCTCTACAAGGGTCTGGGAAACTTTATAAATGCCCTGACTGGCATTACAAGGGTCTGAGTGCTTTTAGAATGGTCCTGAGGGGCATTAGAAGTGTCTGGGGGCTTTTAGATGGGTACTGAGGCAATCTAGGAGGGTCTGGGGGCCTTTACATGGGTCTTGAGGGTCATTAGAAGGGTGTGGAGGTCTTTAGAAAGGCCCTGAGGGGCTCTAGAAGGGTCTGGGGGCTATTAGAAGCGTCCTGAGGGGGTCCAGAAAGGTCTGGGGGCCTTTTTAAAGGCCCTCAGGGGCATTATAAGGGTCTCGCGGCCTTTAGAAAGGCCCTGAGTGGCATTACAAGGGTCTGGGGTCATATAGAAAGGCCCTAAGAGGTTCTAGAAGTGTCTGGAGTACTTTAGAAAGGCCCTAAGGAGTATTAGAAGTGTCTGGGTGCCTTTAGAAGGGTCCTGAGGGGCATTTGAATGGTCTGGGGGCCTTTAGAAAGGTCCTGAGGTGGATTAGAAGGGTCTGGGGTCCTTTAGAATCGTCCTGAGTGGCTCTAGAAGGGTCTGGGGGCCTTTTGAAGGGTCCTGAGGGGAATTAGAAGGGTCTGAAGGCCTTTAAGAGGGTCCTGAGGGGCATTCGAATGGTCTGGGGGCCTTTAGAAAGGTCCTGAGGTGGATTAGAAGGTTCTGGGGGCCTTTAGAATCGTCCTGATGGGCTCTAGAAGGGTCTGGGGGCCTCTAGAAGTGTCCTGAGGGGCTCTAGAAAGATCTGTGGTCCATTAGAAATGCCCTGAGGGGCATTAGAAAGGTCTGGGGCCTTTTAGAAGGGTCTTCAGGGGATCTAGAAGGGTCTGGGGGCCTTTAGAAGTGTCCTGAGGGGCTCTAGAAGGGTCTGGGGGCCTTTAGAAAGGCCCTGAGGGGCTCTAGAAGGGTCAGGGAGCCGTTAGGAGGATGTTGAGGGGCTCTTGAAGGGTCTGCGGGCCTTTAGATTGGCCCTGAGCGGCTCTAAAATAGTCTGGGGGCCTTTAGAATGGTCCTGAGGGGCCCTAGAAGGGTGTGGGGACCTTTAGAAATGCCCTGAGGGGCATTAGAAGGGTCTGGGGGCCTTTAGAAAGGCCCTGAGGGGCATTAGAAGGGTCCGGGGGGCTTTAGAATGGTCCTGAGGGGGACTAGAAGGGTCTGGAGGCATTTAAAACTGTCCTGAGAGGCTCTAGAAGGGTCTGGGGGCCTTTAGAATGCTCCTGAGGGGCAGTAGAAGGGTCTGGGGACCTTTATAAATGCCCTGAGGGTCATTAGAAGGGTCTGAGGGCCTTTAGAAAGGTCCTGAGGGGCATTAGAAGGGTCTTGTAGCCTTTAAAAGGGACATGAAAGGCATTAGAAGGGTCTGGGGTCTTTTCGATGGGTCCTGAGGCAATCTAGAAGGGTCGAGGGGCCTTTACATGGGTCTTGAGGGTCATTAGAAGGGTGTGGAGGCCTTTAGAAAGGACCTGAGGGGCTCTAGAAGGGTCTGGGGTCTATTAGAAGCGTCCTGAGGAGGACCAGAAGGGTCTGGTGGCCTATTTAAAGGCCCTCAGGAGGATTATAAGGGTCTCACGGCCTTTAGAAAGGCCCTGAGTGGCATTCCAAGGGTCTGGGGTCATATAGAAAGGCCCTGAGAAGTTCTAGAAGTGTCTGGGGTACTTTAGAAAGGCCCTGAGGGGTATTAGAAGGGTCTGGGGGCCTTTAGAAGGGTCCTGAGAAGCATTAGAAGGGTCTGAAGGCCTATAAAAGGGTCCTGAGGGGCATTTGAATGGTCTGGGGGCCTTTAGAAAGGCCCTGAGGTGGATTAGAAGGGTCTGGGGGCCTTTAGAAAGGTCCTGAGGGGCAGTAGAAGGGTCTGGGGACCTTTAGAAAGGCCCTGACGGGCCTTAGAATGGTCTGCGGGCCTTTAGAAGTGTCCTGAGGGGCTCTAGAATGCTCTGGGGGCCTTTATAAGGGTCCTGACAAGCTCTAGAAGGGTCTGGGAACCTTTATAAATGCCCTGAGGGTCATTAGAAGGGCCTGAGGGCCTTTAGAAAGATCTGGTGACATTTAGAAATGTCCTGAGGTGCTCTAAATGTGTCTCGCGGCATTTATAAGGGTCCTGAGGGGCATTAGAAGGGTCTGGGTGCCCTTATGAAAGCCCTGAGGGGAATTAGCAGGGTCTGGGGGCCTTTAGAATGCTCCTGAGGGGCAGTAGAAGAGTCTGGGGACCTTTAGAAAGGCCCTGACGGGCATTAGAATGGTCTGCGAGCCTTTAGCAGTGTCCTGAGGTGCTCTAGAATGGTCTGGGGGCCTTTATAAGGGTCCTGACGGGCTCTAGAAGGGTCTGGGAACCTTTATATATGCCCTGAGGGTCATTAGAAGGGTCTGAGGGCCTTTAGAATGGTCCTGAGGGTCATTAGAAAGGTCTTGATGCCTTTATAAGGGTCCTGAAAGGCATTAGAATTGTCTGGGGGCTTTTAGATGGGTCCTGAGGCAATCTAGAAGGGTCTGGGGGCCTTTACATGGGTCTTGAGGGTCATTAGAAGTGTGTGGAGTCATTTAGAAAGGCCCTGAGGGGCTCTAGAAGGGTCTGGGGGCTATTAGAAGTGACCTGAGGGGGTCCAGAATGGTCTGGGGGCCTTTTTAAAGGCCCTCAGGGGGATTATAAGGGTCTCGCGGCCTTTAGAAAGGCCCTGAGTGGCATTATAAGGGTCTGGGTGCCTTTAGAAATGTCCTGAGGGGCTCTAGAAGGGTCTGGGGGCCTTTAGAAATGTCCTGAGGGTCATTAGAAGGGTATGTGGGCCTTTAGAAAAGCCCTGAGTGGCATTAGAAGGGTCTGGGGTCATATAGAAAGGACCTGAGAGGTTCTAGAAGTGTCTGGGGTACTTTAGAAAGGCCCTGAGGGGCATTAGAAGGGTCTGGGGGCCTTTAGAAGGGCCCTGAGTGGCATTAGAAGGGTCTGAGGGCCTTTACAAAGGTCCTGAGGGGCATTAGAAGGGTCTTGTGGCCTTCATAAGGGTCCTGAAAGGCATTAGAAGGGTCTGGGGGCTTTTAGATGGGTCCTGAGGCAATCTAGAAGGGTCTAGAGGCCTTTACATGGGTCATTAGAAGGGTGTGGAGGCCTTTAGAAAAGCCCTGAAAGTCATTAGACGGGTCTGGGGGCTTTTAGATGGGTCCTGAGGCAATCTAGAAGGGTCTGGGGGCATTTACATGGGTCTTGAGGGTCATTAGAAGAGTGTGGAGGCCTTTAGAAAGGCCCTGAGGGGCTCCAGAAGGGTCTGGGGGCGATTAGAAGCATCCTGAGGGGGTCCAGAAGGGTCTGGGGGCCTTTTTAAAGGCCCTCAGGGGGATTATAAGGGTCTGGCGGCCTTTAGAAAGGCCCTGAGTGGCATTACAAGGGTCTGGGTGCCTTTAGAAATGTCCTCAGGGGCTCTAGAAGGTTCTGGGGGCCTTTAGAAATGTCCTGAGGGGCATTAGAAGGGTCTGGGTGCCCTTATAACAGCTCTGAGGGGAATTAACAGGGTCTGGGGGACTTTAGAAGGGTCCTGAGGGGCTCTATAAGGGTCTGGGGGCCTTTAGAAGGGTCTTCAGGGGCTCTAGAAGGGTCTGGGGACCTTTAGAAAGGCCCTGTGGGGCATTAGAAGGGTCTGGGGGCCTTTAGAATGCTCCTGAGGGGCAGTAGAAGGGTCTGGGGACCTTTATAAAGGTCCTGAGGGGTATTAGAATGGTCTGCGGGCCTTTAGAAGTGTTCTGAGGTGCTCTAGAATGGTCTGGGGGCATTTATAAGGGTCCTGACAGGCTCTAGAAGGGTCTGGGAACCTTTATAAATGCCCTGAGGGGCACTAGAAGGGTCTGAGGTCCTTTAGAAAGGTCCTGAGGGGCATTAGAAGGGTCTTGTGGCCTTCATAAGGGTCCTGAAAGGCATTAGAAGGGTCTGGGGGCTTTTAGATGGGTCATGAGACAATCTAGAAGGGTCTGGGGGCCTTTACATGGGTCTTGAGGGTCATTAGAAGGGTGTGGAGGCCTTTAGAAAGGCCCTGAAAGGCATTAGAAGGGTCTGGGGGCTTTTAGATGGGTCCTGATGCAATCTAGAAGGGTCTGGGAGCCTTTACATGGGTCTTGAGGGTCATTAGAAGGGTGTGGAGGCCTTTAGAAAGACCCTGAGGGGCTCTAGAAGGGTCTGGGGGCTACTAGAAGAGTCCTGAGGGGGTCCAGAAGGGTCTGGGGGCCTTTTTAATAGCCCTCAGGGGGATTATAAGGGTCTCGTGGCCTTTAGAAAGGCCCTGAGTGGCATTAGACGGGTCTGGGGTCATATAGAAAGGCCCTGAGAGGTTCTAGAAGTGTCTGGGGTACTTTAGAAAGGCCCTGAGGGGCATTAGAAGGGTCTGGAGGCCTTTAGAAGGGTCTTCAGGGGCTCTAGAATGCTCTGGGGAACTTTAGAAAGGCCCTGTGGGGCATTAGAATGGTCTGGGGGCCTTTAGAATGCTCCTGAGTGGCAGTAGAAGGGTCTGGGGACCTTTAGAAAGGCCCTGACGGGCATTAGAATGGTCTGCGGGCCTTTAGCAGTGTCCTGAGGGGCTCTAGAATGGTCTGGGGGCATTTATAAGGGTCCTGACGGGATCTAGAAGGGTCTGGGAACCTTTATAAATGCCCTGAGGGGCATTAGAATGGTCTGAGGGCCTTTAGAAAGGTCCTGAGGTGCATTAGAAGGGTCTTGTGGCCCTCATAATGGTCCTGAAAGGCATTAGATGGGTCTGGGGGCTTTTAGATGGGTCCTGAGGCAATCTAGAAGGGTCTGGGGGCCTTTACATGGGTCTTGAGGGTCATTAGAAGGGTGTGGAGGCCTTTAGAAAGGCCCTGAGGGGCTCTAGAAGGGTCTGGGGGCTATTAGAAGCGTCCTGAGGGGGTCCAGAAGGGTCTGGGGGCCTTTTTAAAGGCCCTCAGGGGGATTATAAGGGTCTCGCGGCCTTTAGAAAGGCCCTGAGTGGCATTATAAGGTCTGGGTGCCTTTAGGAATGTCCTGAGGGGCTCTAGAAGGGTCTGGGGGCCTTTAGAAATGTCCTGAGGGGCATTAGAAGGGTATGGGGGCCTTTAGAAAAGCCCTGTTTTGCATTACAAGGGTCTGGGGTCATATAGAAAGGCCCTGAGAGGTTCTAGAAGTGTCTGGGGTAATTTAGAAAGCCCCTGAGGGGCATTAGAAGGGTCTGGGGGCCTTTACAATGGTCCTGAGGCGCATTAGAAGGGTCTTGTGGCCTTCATAAGGGTCCTGAAAGGCATTAGAAGGGTCTGGGGGCTTTTAGATGGGTCCTGAGGCAATCTAGAAGGGTCTAGAGGCCTTTACATGGGTCTTGAGGGTCATTAGAAGGGTGTGGAGGCCTTTAGAAAGGCCCTGAAAGGTATTAGAAGGGTCTGGGGGCTTTTAGATGGGCCCTGAGGCAATCTAGAAGGGTCTGGGTGCCTTTAGAAATGTCCTCAGGGGCTCTAGAAGGTTCTGGGGGCCTTTAGAAATGTCCTGAGGGGCATTAGAAGGGTCTGGGTGCCCTTATAAAAGCCCTGAGGGGAATTAACAGGGTCTGGGGGCCTTTAGAATGGTCCTGAGGGGCTCTAGAAGGGTCTGGGGGCCTCTAGAAGGCTCCTGACGGGCTCTAGAAAGATCTGGGGTCCTTTAGAAATGTCCTGAGGTGCTCTAAAAGTGTCTCGGGGCCTTTCGAAGGGTCCTGAGGGGCATTAGAAGGGTCTGGGTGCCCTTATAAAAGCCCTCAGGGGAATTAGCAGGGTCTGGGGGACTTTAGAAAGCCCCTGAGGGGCATTAGAAGGGTCTGGTTGCCTTTACAATGGTCCTGAGGCGCATTAGAAGGGTCTTGTGGCCTTCATAAGGGTCCTGAAAGGCATTAGAAGGGTCTGGGGGCTTTGAGATGGGTCCTGAGGCAATCTAGAAGGGTCTAGAGGCCTTTACATGGGTCTTGAGGGTCATTAGAAGGGTGTGGAGGCCTTTAGAAAGGCCCTGAAAGGCATTAGAAGGGTCTGGGGGCTTTTAGATGGGTCCTGAGGCAATCTAGAAGGGTCTGGGTGCCTTTAGAAATGTACTCAGGGGCTCTAGAAGGTTCTGGGGGCCTTTAGAAATGTCCTGAGGGGCATTAGAAGGGTCTGGGTGCCCTTATAAAAGCCCTGAGGGGAATTAACAGGGTCTGGGGGACTTTAGAATGGTCCTGAGGGGTCTATAAGGGTCTGGGGGCCTTTAGAAGGGTCTTCAGGGGCTCTAGAAGGGTCTGGGGACCTTTAGAAAGGCCCTGTGGGGCATTAGAAGGGTCTGGGGGCCTTTAGAATGCTCCTGAGGGGCAGTAGAAGGGTCTGGGGACCTTTAGAAAGGTCCTGACGGGCATTAGAATGGTCTGCGGGCCTTTAGAAGTGTTCTGAGGTGCACTAGAATGGTCTGGGGGCCTTTATAAGGGTCCTGACAGGCTCTAGACGGGTCTGGGTACCTTTATAAATGCCCTGAGGGGCATTAGAAGGGTCTGAGAGCCTTTAGAAAGGTCCTGAGGGGCATTAGAAGGGTCTTGTGGCCTTCATAAGGGTCCTGAAATGCATTAGAAGGGTCTGGGGGCTTTTAGATGGGTCCTGAGGCAATCTAGAAGGGTCTGGGTGCCTTTACATGGGTCTTGAGGGTCATTAGAATGGTGTGGAGGCCTTTAGAAAGGCCCTGAACGGCATTAGAAGGGTCTGGGGGCTATTAGAAGCGTCCTGAGAGGGTCCAGAAGGGTATGGGGGCCTTTTTAAACGACCTCAGGGTGATTATAAGGGTCTCGCGGCCTTTAGAAAGGCCCTTAGTGGCATTAGAAGGGTCTGGGTGCCTTTAGAAATGTCCTGAGGGGCTCTAGAAGGGTCTGGGGGCCTTTAGAAATGTCCTGAGTGGCATTAGAAGGGTCTGGGGTCATATAGAAAGGCCCTGAGAGGTTCTAGAAGTGTCTGGGGTACTTTAGAAAGGCCCTGAGGGGCATTAGAAGGGTCTGGGGTCCTTTAGAAGGGCCCTGAGGGGCATTAGAAGGATCTGAGGGCCTTTAGAAAGGTCCTGAGGGGCATTAGAAGGGTCTTGTTGCCTTCATAATGGTCCTGAAAGGCATTAGAAGGGTCTGGGGGCTTTTAGATGGGTCCTGAGGCAATTTCAGAAGGGTCTAGAGGCCTTTACATGGGTCTTGATGGTCATTAGAAGGGTGTGGAGGCCTTTAGAAAGGACCTGAGGGGCTCTAGATTGGTCTGGGGGCTATTATAAGCGTCCTGAGGGGGTCCAGAAGGGTCTGGGGGCCTTTTTAAAGGCCCTCAGGGGGATTATAAGGGTCTCGCGGCCTTTAGAAAGTCCTTGAGTGGCATTAGAAGGCTCTGGGTGCCTTTAGAAATGTCCTGAGGGGCTCTAGAAGGGTCTGGGGGCCTTTAGAAATGTCCTGAGGGGCATTAGAAGGGTCTGGGGGCCTTTAGAATGCTCCTGAGGGGCAGTAGAACGGTCTTGGGACCTTTAGAAAGGCCCTGACGGGCATTAGAATGGTCTGCGGTCCTTTAGAAGTGTCCTGAGGTGCTCTAGAATGGTCTGGGGGCCTTTATAAGGGTCCTGAAAGGCTCTAGAAGGGTCTGGAAACCTTTATAAATGCCCTGAGAGGCACTAGATGGGTCTGAGGGCCTTTAGAAAGGTCCTGAGGGGCATTAGAAGGGTCTTGTGGCCTTCATAAAAGTCCTGAAAGGCATTAGAAGGGTCTGGGGGCTTTTAGATGGGTCCTGAGGCAATCTAGAAGGGTCTGGGGGCCTTTACATGGGTCTTGAGGGTCATTAGAAGGGTGTGGAGGCCTTTAGAAAGGCCCTGAGGGGCTCTAGAAGGGTCTGGGGGCTTTTAGAATCGTCCAGAGGCAATCTAGAAGGGTCTGGTGGCCTTTACATGGGTCTTGACGGTAATTAGAAGGGTGTGGAGGCCTTTAGAAAGGCACTGAAAGACATTAGAAAGGTCTGGGGTCTATTAGAAGCGTCCTGAGGGGGTCCAGAATGGTCTGGGGTCCTTTTAAAAGGCCCTCAGTGTGATTATAAGGGTATCGCGGCCTTTAGAAAGGCCCTGAGTGGCATTAGAAGGGTCTGCGTGCCTTTAGAAATGTCCTGAGGGGCTCTAGAAGGGTCTGGGGGCCTTTAGAAATGTCCTGAGGGGCATTAGAAGGGTATGGGGGCCTTTAGAAAAGACCTGAGGGGCATTACAAGGGTCTGGGGTCATATAGAAAGGCCCTGAGAGGTTCTAGAATTGTCTGGGGTATTTAGAAAGGCCCTGAGGGGCATTAGAAGGGTCTGGGGGCCTTTAGAAGGGCCCTGAGGGGCATTAGAAGGGTCTGAGGGCCTTTAGAAATGTCCTGAGGGGCATTAGAATGGTCTTGTGGCCTTCATAAGGGTCTTGAAAGGCATTAGAAGGGTCTGGTGGCTTTTAGATGGTCCTGAGGCAATCTAGAAGGGTCTAGAGGCCTTTACATGGGTCTTGAGGGTCATTAGAAGGGTGTGGAGGCCTTTAGAAAGGCCCTGAAAGGCATTAGACAGGTCTGGGGGCTTTTAGATGGGTCCTGAGGCAATCTAGAAGGGTCTGGGGGCCTTTACATGGGTCTTGAGGGTCATTAGAAGGGTGTGGAGGCCTTTAGAAAGGCCCTGAGGTGCTCTAGAAGGGTCTGGGGGCGATTAGAATCATCCTGAGGGGGTCCAGAAGGGTCTGGGGGCCTTTTTAAAGGCCCTCAGGGGGATTATAAGGGTCTCGCGGCCTTTAGAAAGGACCTGAGTGGCATTACAAGGGTCTGGGTGCCTTTAGAAATGTCCTCAGGTGCTCTAGAAGGTTCTGGGGGCCTTTAGAAATGTCCTGAGGGGCATTAGAAGGGTATGGGGGCCTTTATAAAAGCCCTGAGGGGCACTAGAAGGGTCTGGGGTCATATAGAAAGGTCCTGAGAGGTTCTAGAAGTGTCTGGGGTACTTTAGAAAGGCCCTGAGGGGCAGTAGAAGGGTCTGGGGACCTTTAGAAGGGCCCTGACGGGCATTAGAAGGGTCTGAGGGCCTTTAGAAAGGTCCTGAGGGGCATTAGATGGGTCTTGTGGCCTTCATAATGGTCCTGAAAGGCATTAGAAGGGTCTGGGGTCTTTTAGATGTGTCCTGAGGCAATCTAGAAGGGTCTAGAGGCCTTTACATGGGTCTTGAGGGTCATTAGAAGGGTGTGGATGCCTTTAGAAAGGCCCTGAGGCGCTCTAGGAGGGTCTTGGGGCTATTAGAAGCGTCCTGAGGTGGTCCAGAAGGGTCTGGGGGCCTTTTTAAAGGCCCTGAGAGGGATTATAAGGGTGTCGCGGCCTTTAGAAAGGCCCTGAGAGGCATTAGAAGGGTCTGGGATCATATAGATAGGCCCTGATAGGTTCTAGAAGTGTCTGGGGTACTTTAGAAAGGCCCTGTGGGGCATTAGAAGGGTCTGGGGGCCTTTAGAAGGGTCTTCAGGGGCTCTAGAAGGGTCTGGCGACCTTTAGAAAGGCCCTGTGGGGCATTAGAAGGGTCTGGGGGGACTTTAGAATGCTCCTGAGGGGCAGTAGAAGGGTCTGGGGACCTTTAGAAAGGCCCTGACGGGCATTAGAATGGTCTGCGGGCCTTTAGAAGTGTCCTGAGGCGCTCTAGAATGCTCTGGGGGCCTTTATAAGGGTCTTGACAGGCTCTAGAAGTGTCTGGGAACCTTTATAAATGCCCTGAGGGGCATTAGAAGGGTCTGAGGGCCTTTAGAAAGGTCCTGAGGGGCATTAGAAGGGTCTTGTGGCCTTCATAAGGGTCCTGAAAGGCATTAGAAGGGTCTGGGGGCTTTTAGATGGGTCCTGAGGCAATCTAGAAGGGTCTGGGGGCCTTTACATGGGTCTTGAGTGTCATTAGAAGGGTGTGGAGGCCTTTAGAAAGGCCCTGAAAGGCATTAGAATGGTCTGGAGGCTTTTAGATGGGTCCTGAGGCAATCTAGAAGGGTCTGGGGGCCTTTACATGGGTCTTGAGGGTCATTAGAAGGGTGTGGAGGCCTATAGAAAGACCCTGAGGGGCTCTAGAAGGTTCTGGGGGCTATTAGAAGCGTCCTGAGGGGGTCCAGAAGGGTCTGGGGGCCTTTTTAAAGGCCCTCAGGGGGATTTTAAGGGTCTCGCGGCCTTTAGATAGACCCTGAGTGGCATTAGAAGGGTCTGGGTTCATATAGAAAGGCCCTGAGAGGTTCTAGAAGTGTCTGGGGTACTTTAGAAAGGCCCTGAGGGGCATTAGAAGGGTCTGGGGGCCTTTAGAAGGGTCTTCAAGGGCTCTAGAAGGCTCTGGGGAACTTTAGAAAGGCCCTGTGGGGCATTAGAATGGTCTGGGGGCCTTTAGAATGCTCCTGAGTGGCAGTAGAAGGGTCTGGGGACCTTTAGAAAGGACCTGACGGGCATTAGAATGGTCTGGGGGCCTTTAGCAGTGTCCTGAGGGGCTCTAGAATGGCCTAGGGGCCTTTATAAGTGTCCTGACGGGCTCTAGAAGGGTCTGGGAACCTTTATAAATGCCCTGAGGGGCATTAGAAGGGTCTGAGGGCCTTTAGAAAGGTCCTGAGGGGCATTAGAAGGGTCTTGTGGCCTTCATAAGTGTCCTGAAAGGCATTAGAAGGGTCTGGGGGCTTTTAGATGGGTCCTGAGGCAATCTAGAAGGGTCTGGGGGCCTTTACATGGGTCTTGAGGGTCATTAGAAGGGTGTGGAGGCCTTTAGAAAGGCCCTGAGGGGCTCTAGAAGGGTCTGGGGGCTATTAGAAGCGTCCTGAGGGGGTCCAGAAGGGTCTGGGGGCCTTTTTAAAAGCCCTCAGGGGGATTATAAGGGTCTCGCGGCCTTTAGAAAGGCCCTGAGTGGCATTAGAAGGGTCTGGGTGCCTTTAGAAATGTCCTGAGGGGCTCTAGAAGGGTCTGGGGGCCTTTAGAAATGTCCTGAGGGGCATTAGAAGGGTATGGGGGACTTTAGATAAGCCCTGAGTGGCATTAGAAGGGTCTGGGGTCATATAGAAAGGCCCTGAGAGGTTCTAGAATGTCTGGGGTACTTTAGAAAGGCCCTGAGGGGCATTAGAAGGGTCTGGGGGCCTTTAGAAGGGCCCTGAGGGGCATTAGAACGGTCTGAGGGCCTTTAGAAAGGTCATGAGGGGCATTAGAAGGGTCTTGTTGCCTTCATAATGGTCCTGAAAGGCATTAGAAGGGTCTGGGGTCTTTTAGATGGGTCCTGAGGCAATTTCAGAAGGGTCTAGAGGCCTTTACATGGGTCTTGATGGTCATTAGAAGGGTGTGGAGGCCTTTAGAAAGGCCCTGAGGGGCTCTAGATTGGTCTGGGGGCTATTATAAGCGTCCTGAGGGGGTCCAGAAGGGTCTGGGGGCCTTTTTAAAGGCCCTCAGGGGGATTATAAGGGTCTCGCGGCCTTTAGAAAGTCCTTGAGTGGCATTAGAAGGCTCTGGGTGCCTTTAGAAATGTCCTGAGGGGCTCTAGAAGGGTCTGGGGGCCTTTAGAAATGTCCTGAGGGGAATTAGAAGGGTCTGGGGGCCTTTAGAATGCTCCTGAGGGGCAGTAGAAGGGTCTTGGGACCTTTAGAAAGGCCCTGACGGGCATTAGAATGGTCTGCGGTCCTTTAGAAGTGTCCTGAGGTGCTCTAGAATGGTCTGGGGGCCTTTATAAGGGTCCTGAAAGGCTCTAGAAGGGTCTGGAAACCTTTATAAATGCCCTGAGAGGCACTAGATGGGTCTGAGGGCCTTTAGAAAGGTCCTGAGGGGCATTAGAAGGGTCTTGTGGCCTTCATAATGGTCCTGAAAGGCATTAGAAGGGTCTGGGGGCTTTTAGATGGGTCCTGAGGCAATCTAGAAGGGTCTGGGGGCCTTTACATGGGTCTTGAGGGTCATTAGAAGGGTGTGGAGGCCTTTAGAAAGGCCCTGAGGGGCTCTAGAAGGGTCTGGGGGCTTTTAGAATCGTCCAGAGGCAATCTAGAAGGGTCTGGTGGCCTTTACATGGGTCTTGACGGTAATTAGAAGGGTGTGGAGGCCTTTAGAAAGGCACTGAAAGGCATTAGAAGGGTCTGGGGCCTATTAGAAGCGTCCTGAGGGGGTCCAGAAGGGTCTGGGGGCCTTTTTAAAGGCCCTCAGGGTGATTATAAGGGTATCGCGGCCTTTAGAAAGGCCCTGAGTGGCATTAGAAGGGTCTGGGTGCCTTTAGAAATGTCCTGAGGGGCTCTAGAAGGGTCTGGGGGCCTTTAGAAATGTCCTGAGGGGCATTAGAAGGGTATGGGGGCCTTTAGAAAAGCCCTGAGGGGCCTTACAAGGGTCTGGGGTCATATAGAAAGGCCCTGAGAGGTTCTAGAATTGTCTGGGGTATTTAGAAAGGCCCTGAGGGGCATTAGAAGGGTCTGGGGGCCTTTAGAAGTGCCCTGAGGGGCATTAGAATGGTCTGAGGGCCTTTAGAAATGTCCTGAGGGGCATTAGAATGGTCTTGTGGCCTTCATAAGGGTCCTGAAAGGCATTAGAAGGGTCTGGGGGCTTTTAGAAGGGTCCTGAGGCAATCTAGAAGGGTCTAGAGGCCTTTACATGGGTCTTGAGGGTCATTAGAAGGGTGTGGAGCCCTTTAGAAAGGCCCTGAAAGGCATTAGACAGGTCTGGGGGCTTTTAGATGGGTCCTGAGGCAATCTAGAAGGGTCTGGGGGCCTTTACATGGGTCTTGAGGGTCATTAGAAGGGTGTGGAGGCCTTTAGAAAGGCCCTGAGGTGCTCTAGAAGGGTCTGGGGGCGATTAGAATCATCCTGAGGGGGTCCAGAAGGGTCTGGGGGCCTTTTTAAAGGCCCTCAGGGGGATTATAAGGGTCTCGCGGCCTTTAGAAAGGACCTGAGTGGCATTACAAGGGTCTGGGTGCCTTTAGAAATGTCCTCAGGTGCTCTAGAAGGTTCTGGGGGCCTTTAGAAATGTCCTGAGGGGCATTAGAAGGGTATGGGGGCCTTTATAAAAGCCCTGAGGGGCACTAGAAGGGTCTGGGGTCATATAGAAAGGTCCTGAGAGGTTCTAGAAGTGTCTGGGGTACTTTAGAAAGGCCCTGAGGGGCAGTAGAAGGGTCTGGGGACCTTTAGAAGGGCCCTGACGGGCATTAGAAGGGTCTGAGGGCCTTTAGAAAGGTCCTGAGGGGCATTAGATGGGTCTTGTGGCCTTCATAATGGTCCTGAAAGGCATTAGAAGGGTCTGGGGTCTTTTAGATGTGTCCTGAGGCAATCTAGAAGGGTCTAGAGGCCTTTACATGGGTCTTGAGGGTCATTAGAAGGGTGTGGAGGCCTTTAGAAAGGTCCTGAAAGGCATTAGAAGGGTCTGGGGGCTTTTAGATGGGTCCTGAGGCAATCTAGAAGGGTCTGGGGGACTTTATATGGGTCTTGAGGGTCATTAGAAAGGTGTGGAGGCCTTTAGAAAGGCCCTGAGGGGCTCTAGAAGGCTCTGGGGGCTATTAGAAGCGTCCTGAGGGGTCCAGAAGCGTCTGGGGGCCTTTTTAAAGGCCCTCAGGGGGATTATAAGGGTCTCGCGGCCTTTAGAAAGGCCCTGAGTGGCATTATAAGGGTCTGTGTGCCTTTAGAAATGTCCTGAGGGGCTCTAGAAGGGTCTGGGGGCCTTTAGAAATGTCCTGAGGGGCTCTAGAAGGGTCTGGGGGCCTTTAGAAAAGCCCTGAGGGGCATTACAAGGGTCTGGGTTCATATAGAAAGGCCCTGAGAGGTTCTAGAAGTGTCTGGGGTACTTTAGAAAGGCCCTGAGGGGCATTAGAAGGGTCTGGGGGCCTTTAGAAGGCTCCTGAGGGGCATTAGAAGGGTCTGGGGGCCTTTAGAATGGTCCTGAGGGGGTCTAGAAGGGTCTGGAGGCATTTAAAACTGTCCTGAGAGGCTCTAGAAGGGTCTGGGTGCCTTTATAAGGGTCCTGAGGGGCATTAGAAGGGTCTGGGTGCCTTTATAAAAGCCCTGAGGGGAACTAGCATCGTCTGGGGGACTTTAGAAGGGTCCTGAGGGGCTCTATAATGGTCTGGGGGCCTTTAGAAGGGTCTTCAGGGGCTCTAGAAGGGTCTGGGGACCTTTAGAAAGGCCCTGTGGGGCATTAGAAGGGTCTGGGGGCCTTTAGAATGCTCCTGAGGGGCAGTAGAAGGGTCTGGGGACCTTTAGAAAGGCCCTGACGGGCATTAGAATGCTCTGCAGGCCTTTAGAAGTGTCCTGAGGGGCTCTAGAAGGGTCTGGGAACCTTTATAAATGCCCTGAGGGGCATTAGAAGGGTCTGAGGGCCTTTAGAAAGGTCCTGTGAGGCATTAGAAGGGTCTTGTGGCCTTCATAAGGGTCCTGAAAGGCATTAGAAGGGTCTGGGGGCTTTTAGATGGGTCCGGAGGCAATATAGAAGGGTCTAGGGGCCTTTACATCGGTCTTGAGGGTCATTAGAAGGGTGTGGAGGCCTTTAGAAAGGCCCTGAGGCGCTCTAGGAGGGTCTGGGGGCTATTAGAAGCGTCCTGAGGGGGTCCAGAAGGGTCTGGGGGCCTTTTTAAAGGCCCTGAGAGGGATTATAAGGGTGTCGCGGCCTTTAGAAAGGCCCTGAGAGGCATTAGAAGGGTCTGGGATCATATAGATAGGCCCTGATAGGTTCTAGAAGTGTCTGGGGTACTTTAGAAAGGCCCTGTGGGGCATTAGAAGGGTCTGGGGGCCTTTAGAAGGGTCTTCAGGGGCTCTAGAAGGGTCTGGCGACCTTTAGAAAGGCCCTGTGGGGCATTAGAAGGGTCTGGGGGGACTTTAGAATGCTCCTGAGGGGCAGTAGAAGGGTCTGGGGACCTTTAGAAAGGCCCTGACGGGCATTAGAATGGTCTGCGGGCCTTTAGAAGTGTCCTGAGGCGCTCTAGAATGCTCTGGGGGCCTTTATAAGGGTCTTGACAGGCTCTAGAAGGGTCTGGGAACCTTTATAAATGCCCTGAGGGGCATTAGAAGGGTCTGAGGGCCTTTAGAAAGGTCCTGAGGGGCATTAGAAGGGTCTTGTGGCCTTCATAAGGGTCCTGAAAGGCATTAGAAGGGTCTGGGGGCTTTTAGATGGGTCCTGAGGCAATCTAGAAGGGTCTGGGGGCCTTTACATGGGTCTTGAGTGTCATTAGAAGGGTGTGGAGGCCTTTAGAAAGGCCCTGAAAGGCATTAGAATGGTCTGGAGGCTTTTAGATGGGTCCTGAGGCAATCTAGAAGGGTCTGGGGGCCTTTACATGGGTCTTGAGGGTCATTAGAAGGGTGTGGAGGCCTTTAGAAAGACCCTGAGGGGCTCTAGAAGGTTCTGGGGGCTATTAGAAGCGTCCTGAGGGAGTCCAGAAGGGTCTGGGGGCCTTTTTAAAGGCCCTCAGGGGGATTATAAGGGTCTCGCGGCCTTTAGATAGACCCTGAGTGGCATTAGAAGGGTCTGGGTTCATATAGAAAGGCCCTGAGAGGTTCTAGAAGTGTCTGGGGTACTTTAGAAAGGCCCTGAGGGGCATTAGAAGGGTCTGGGGGCCTTTAGAAGGGTCTTCAAGGGCTCTAGAAGGCTCTGGGGAACTTTAGAAAGGCCCTGTGGGGCATTAGAATGGTCTGGGGGCCTTTAGAATGCTCCTGAGTGGCAGTAGAAGGGTCTGGGGACCTTTAGAAAGGACCTGACGGGCATTAGAATGGTCTGGGGGCCTTTAGCAGTGTCCTGAGGGGCTCTAGAATGGCCTAGGTGCCTTTATAAGTGTCCTGACGGGCTCTAGAAGGGTCTGGGAACCTTTATAAATGCCCTGAGGGGCATTAGAAGGGTCTGAGGGCCTTTAGAAAGGTCCTGAGGGGCATTAGAAGGGTCTTGTGGCCTTCATAAGGGTCCAGAAATGCATTAGAAGGGTCTGGGGGCTTTTAGATGGGTCCTGAGCCAATCTAGAAGGGTCTGGGGGCCTTTACATGGGTCTTGAGTGTCATTAGAAGGGTGTGGAGGCCTTTAGAAAGGCCATGAGGGGCTCTAGAAGGGTCTGGGGGCTATTAGAAGCGTCCTGAGGGGGTCCAGAAGGGTCTGGGGGCCTTTTTGAAAGCCCTCAGGGGGATTATAAGGGTCTCGCGTCCTTTAGAAAGGCCCTGAGTGGCATTAGAAGGGTCTGGGTGCCTTTAGAAATGTCCTGAGGGGCTCTAGAAGGGTCTGGGGGCCTTTAGAAATGTCCTGAGGGGCATTAGAAGGGTATGGGGGCCTTTAGAAAAGCCCTGTTGGACATTACAAGGGTCTGGGGTCATATAGACAGGCCCTGAGAGGTTCTAGAAGTGTCTGGGGTACTTTAGAAAGGCCCTGAAGGGCATTAGCAGGGTCTGGGGGCCTTTAGATGGGCCCTGAGGGGCATTAGAACGGTCTGAGGGCCTTTACAAAGGTCCTGAGGGGCATTAGAAGGGTCTTGTGGCCTTCATAAGGGTCCTGAAATGCATTAGAATGGTCTGGGGGCTTTTAGATGGGTCCTGAGGCAATCTAGAAGGGTCTAGAGGCAATTACATGGGTCTTCAGGGTCATTAGAAGGGTGTGGAGGCCTTTAGAAAGGCCCTGAAAGGCATTAGAAGGGTCTGGGGGCTTTTAGATGGGTCCTGAGGCAATCTAGAATGGTCTGGGGGCCTTTACATGGGTCTTGAGGGTCATTAGAAGGGTGTGGAGGCCTTTAGAAAGGCTCTGAGTTGCTCTAGTAGGGTCTGGGGGCTATTAGAAGCGTCCTGAGGGGGTCCAGAAGGGTCTGGGGTCCTTTTTAAAGGCCCTCAGGGGGATTATAAGGGTCTCGCGGCCTTTAGAAAGGCCCTGAGTGGCATTATAAGGGTCTGGGTGCCTTTAGAAATGTCCTGAGGGGCTCTAGAAGGTTCTGGGGGCCTTTAGAAATGTCCTGAGGGGCATTAGAAGGGTCTGGGTGCCCTTATAAAAGCCCTGAGGGGAATTAACAGGGTCTGGGGGAGTTTAGAAGGGTCCTGAGGGGCTCTATAAGGGTCTGGGGGCCTTTAGAAGGGTCTTCAGGGGCTCTAGAAGGGTCTGGGGACCTTTAGAAAGGCCCTGTAGGGCATTAGAAGAGTCTGGGGGCCTTTAGAATGCTCCTGAGGGGCAGTAGAAGGGTCTGGGGACCTTTATAAAGGCCCTGACGGGCATTAGAATGGTCTGGGGGACTTTAGAATTGTTCTGAGGTGCACTAGAATGGTCTGGGGGCTTTTATAAGGGTCCTGACAGGCTCTAGAAGGGTCTGGGAACTTTTATAAATGCCCTGAGGGGCACTAGAAGGGTCTGAGGGCCGTTAGAAAGGTCCTGAGGGGCATTAGAAGGGTCTTGTGGCCTTCATAAGGGTCCTGAAAGGCATTAGAAGGGTCTGGGGGCTTTAAGATGGGCCCTGAGGCAATCTAGAAGGGTCTGGGGGCCTTTACATGGGTCTTGAGGGTCATTAGAAGGGTGTGGAGGCCTTTAGAAAGGCCCTGAGGAGCTCTAGAAGGGTCTGGGGGCCTTTTTACAGGCCCTGAGGGGGATTATAAGGGTCTCGCGGCCTTTAGAAAGGCCTTGAGTGGCATTAGAAGGCTCTGGGTGCCTTTAGAAATGTCCTGAAGGGCTCTAGAAGGGTCTGGGGGCCTTTAGAAATGTCATGAGGGGCATTAGAAGGGTCTGGGGGCCTTTAGAATGCTCCTGAGGGGCAGTAGAAGGGTCTTGGGACCTTTAGAAAGGCCCTGACGGGCATTAGAATGGTCTGCGGGCCTTTAGAAGTGTCCTGAGGTGCTCTAGAATGGTCTGGGGGCCTTTATAATGGTCCTGACAGGCTCTAGAAGGGTCTGGGAACCTTTATAAATGCCCTGAGGGGCACTAGAAGGGTCTGAGGGCGTTTAGAAACGTCCTGAGGGGCATTAGAAGGGTCTTGTGGCCTTCATAAGGGTCCTGAAAGGCATTAGAAGGGTCTGGGGGCTTTTAGATGGGTCCTGTGGCAATCTAGAAGGGTCTGGGGGCATTTACATGGGTCTTGAGGGTCATTAGAAGGGTGTGGAGGCCTTTAGAAAGGCCCTGAAAGGCATTAGATGGGTCTGGGGGCTATGAGAAGCGTCCTGAGGGGGTCCAGAAGGGTCTGGGGGCCTTTTTAAAGGCCCTCAGGGGGATTATAAGGGTCTCGCGGCCCTTAGAAAGGCCCTGAGTGGCATTAGAAGGGTCTGGGTGCCTTTAGAAATGTCCTGAGGGGCTCTAGAAGGGTCTGGGGGCCTTTAGAAATGTCCTGAGGGGCATTAGAAGGGTATGGGGGCCTGTAGAAAAGCCCTGAGGGGCATTACAAGGGTCTGGGGTCATATAGAAAGGAACTGAGAGGTTCTAGAAGTGTCTGGGGTACTTTAGAAAGGCCCTGAGGGGCATTAGAAGGGTCTGGTGGCCTTTAGAAGGGCCCTGAGGGGCATTAGAAGGGTCTGTGGGCCTTTAGAAAGGTCCTGAGGGTCATTAGAATCGTCTTGTGGCCTTCATAAGGGTCCTGAAAGGCATTAGAATGGTCTGGGGGCTTTTAGATTGGTCCTGAGGCAATCTAGAAGGGTCTAGAGGCCTTTACATGGGTCTTGAGGGTCATTAGAAGGGTGTGGAGGCCTTTAGAAAGGCCCTGAAGGGCTCTAGAAGGGTCTGGGGGCCTTTACATGGGTCTTGAGGGTCATTAGAAGGGTGTGGAGGCCTTTAGAAAGGCCCTGAGCGGCTCTAGAAGGGTCTGGGGGCTATTAGAAGCGTCCTGAGGGGGTCCAGAAGGGTCTGGGGGCCTTTTTAAAGGCCCTCAGGGGGATTATAAGGGTCTCGCGGCCTTTAGAAAGGCCCTGAGTGGCATTAGAAGAGTCTGGGGTCATATAGAAAGGCCCTGAGAGGTTCTAGAAGTGTCTGGGGTACTTTAGAAAGACCCTGAGGGGCATTAGAAGGGTCTGGGGGCCTTTAGAAGGGTCTTCAGGGGCTCTAGAAGGGTCTGGGGACCTTTAGAAAGGCCCTGTGGTGCATTAGAAGGGTCTGGGGGCCTTTAGAATGCTCCTGAGTGGCAGTAGAAGGGTCTGGGGACCTTTATAAAGGCCCTGACGGGCATTAGTATGGTCTGCGGGCCTTTAGAAGTGTCCTGAGGGGCTCTAGAATGGTCTGGGGGCCTTTATAAGGGTCCTGACGGGATCTAGAAGGGTCTGGGAACCTTTATAAATGCCCTGATGGGCATTAGAAGGGTCTGAGGGCCTTTAGAAAGGTCCTGAGGGACATTAGAATGGTCTTGTGGCCTTCATAAGGGTCCTGAAAGGCATTAGAAGGGTCTGGGGGCTTTTAGATGGGTCCTGAAGCAATCTAGAAGGGTCTGGGGGCCTTTACATGGGTCTTGAGGGTCATTAGAAAGGTGTGGAGGCCTTTAGAAAGGCCCTGAGGGGCTCTAGAAGGGTCTGGGGGCTAGTAGAAGCATCCTGAGGGGGTCCAGAAGGGTCTGGGGGCCTTTTTAAAGGCCCTCAGGTGGATTATAAGGGTCTCGCGGCCTTTAGAAAGGCCCTGAGTGGCATTAGAAGGGTCTGGGTGCCTTTAGAAATGTCCTGAGGGGCTCTAGGAGGGTCTGGGGGCCTTTAGAAATGTCCTGAGGGGCATTAGAATGGTATGGGGGACTTTAGAAAAGCCCTGAGGGGCATTACAAGGGTCTGGGGTCATATAGAAAGGCCCTGAGAGGTTCTAGAAGTGTCTGGGGTACTTTAGAAAGGCCCTGAGGGGCATTAGAAGGGTCTGGGTGCCTTTAGAAGGGTCCTGAGGGGCATTAGAAGGGTCTGGGGGCATTTAGATTGGTCCTGAGGGGGTCTAGAAGGGTCTGGAGGCATTTAAAACTGTCCTGAGAGGCTCTAGAAGGGTCTGGGTGCCTTTATAAGGGTCCTGAGGGGCATTAGAAGGGTCTGGGTGCCCTTATAAAAGCCCTCAGGGGAATTAGCAGGGTCTGGGGGACTTTAGAAGGGTCCTGAGGGGCTCTATAAGGGTCTGGGGGCCTTTAGAAGGGTCTTCAGGGGCTCTAGAAGGGTCTGGGGACCTTTAGAAAGGCCCTGTGGGGCATTAGAAGGGTCTGGGGGCCTTTAGAATGCTCCTGAGGGGCAGTTGAAGGGTCTGGGGACCTTTAGAAAGGCCCTGACGGGCATTAGAATGGTCTGCGGGCCTTTAGAAGTGTCCTGAGGGGCTCTAGAATGTTCTGGGGGCCTTTATAAGGGTCCTGACGGGCTCTAGAAGGGTCTGGGAACCTTTATAAATGCCCTGAGCGGCATTAGAAGGGTCTGAGGGCCTTTAGAAAGGTCCTGAGGGGCATTAGAAGGGTCTTGTGTCCTTCATAAGGGTCCTGAAAGGCATTAGAAGGGTCTGGGGGCTTTTAGATGGGTCCTGAGGCAATCTAGAAGGGTCTAGGGGCCTTTACATGGGTCTTGAGGGTCATTAGAAGGTTGTGGAGGCCTTTAGAAAGGCCCTGAAAGGCATTAGAAGGGTCTGGGGGCTTTTAGATGGGTCCTGAGGCAATCTAGAAGGGTCTGGGGGCTTTTACATGGGTCTTGAGGGTCATTAGAAGGGTGTGGAGGCCTTTAGAAAGGCCCTGAAAGCATTAGAAGTGTCTGGGGGATATTAGAAGATCCTGAGGAGGTCCAGAAGGGTCTGGGGGCATTTTTAAAGGCCCTCAGGGGGATTATAAGGGTCTCGCGGCCTTTAGAAAGGCTCTGAGTGGCGTTACAAGGGTCTGGGTGCCTTTAGAAATGTCCTGAGGGGCTCTAGAAGGGTCTGGGGGCCTTTAGAATAGTCCTGAGGGGCATTAGAAGGGTCTGGGTGCCCTTATAAAAGCCCTGAGGGGAATTAGCAGGGTCTGGGGGACTTTAGATTGGTCCTGAGGGGCTCTAGAAGGGTCTGGGGGCCTTTAGAAGGGTCTTTAGGGGCTCTAGAAGGGTCTGGGGACCTTTAGAAAGGCCCTGTGGGGCATTAGAAGGGTCTGGGGGCCTTTAGAATGCTCCTGAGGGGCAGTAGAAGGGTCTGGGGACCTTTTATAAAGGCCCTGACGGGTATTAGAATGGTCTGCGGGCCTTTAGAAGTGTCCTGAGTGGCTCTAGAAGGGTCTGGGGGCCTTTATAAGGGTCCTGACAGGCTCTAGAAGGGTCTGGGAACCTTTATAAATGCCCTGAGGGGCACTAGAAGGGTCTGAGGGCCTTTAGAAAGGTCCTGAGGGGCATTAGAAGGGTCTTGTGGCCTTTATAAGGGTCCTGAAAGGCATTAGAAGGGTCTGGGGGCTTTTGGATGGGTCCTGAGGCAATCTAGAAGGGTCTGGGGGCCTTTACATGGGTCTTGAGGGTCATTAGAAGGGTGTGGAGGCCTTTAGAAAGGCCCTGAAAGCATTAGAAGTGTCTGGGGGCTTTTAGATGGGTCCTGAGGGGGTCCAGAAGGGTCTGGGGGCCTTTTTAAAGGCCCTCAGGGGGATTATAAGGGTCTCGCGGCCTTTAGAAAAGCCCTTAGTGGCATTAGAAAGGACTGGGTGCCTTTAGAAATGTCCTGAAAGGCTCTAGAAGGGTCTGGGGGCCTTTAGAATGCTCCTGAGGGGCAGTAGAAGGGTCTGGGGACCTTTAGAAAGGCCCTGACAGGCATTAGAAGGGTCTGCAGGCCTTTAGTAGTGTCCTGAGGGGCTCTAGAATGGTCGGGGGGCCCTTATAATGGTCCTGACGGGCTCTAGAAGGGTCTGGGAACATTTATAAATGCCCTGAGGGGCATTAGAAGGGTCTTGTGGCCTTCATAAGGGTCCTGAAAGGCATTAGAAAGGTCTGGGGGCATTTAGAAGCGTCCTGAGGCAATCTAGAAGGGTCTGGGGGCCTTTACATGGGTCTTGAGGGTCATTAGAAGGGTGTGGAGGCCTTTACAAAGGCCCTGAGTGGCTCTAGAAAGGTCAGTGGGCTATTAGAAGCGTCCTGAGGGGGTCCAGAAGGGTCTGGGGGCCTTTTTAAAGGCCATCAGGGGGATTATAAGGGTCTCGCGGCCTTTAGAAAGGCCCTGAGTGGCATTAGAAGGGTCTGGGTGCCTTTAGAAATGTCCTGAGGGGCTCTAGAAGGGTCTGGGGGCCTTTAGAAATGTCCTGAGGGGCATTAGAAGGGTCTGGGGGCCTTTAGAAATGTCCTGAGGGGCATTAGAAAGGTATGGGGGACTTTAGAAAAGCCCTGAGGGGCATTACAAGGGTCTGGGTTCATATAGAAAGGCCCTGAGAGGTTCTAGAAGTGTCTGGGGTACTTTAGAAAGGCCCTGAGGTACATTAGAAGGGTCTGGGGGCCTTTAGAAGGGCCCTGAGGGGCATTAGAAGGGTCTGAGGGCCTTTACAAAGGTCCTGAGGGGCATTAGAAGGGTCTTGTGGCCTTCATAAGGGTCCTGAAAGGCATTAGAAGGGTCTGGGGGCTTTTAGATGGGTCCTGAGGCAATCTAGAAGGGTCTAGAGGCCTTTACATGGGTCTTGAGGGTCATTAGAAGGGTGTGGAGGCCTTTAGAAAGGCCCTGAAAGGCATTAGAAGGGTCTGGGGGCTTTTAGATGGGTCCTGAGGCAATCTAGAAGTGTCTGGGTGCCTTTACATGGGTCTTGAGGGTCATTAGAAGGGTGTGGAGGCCTTTAGAAAGGCCCTGAGGGGCTCTAGAAGGGTCTGGGGGCTATTAGAAGCGTCCTGAGGGGGTCCAGAAGGGTCTGGGGGCCTTTTTAAAGGCCCTCAGTGGGATTATAAGGGTCTCGCGGCCTTTAGAAAGGCCCTGAGTGGCATTAGAAGGGTCTGGGTGCCTTTAGAAATGTCCTGAGGGGCTCTAGAAGGGTCTGGGGGCCTTTAGAAATGTCCTGAGGGGCATTAGAAGGGTATGGGGGCCTTTAGAAAAGCCCTGTTGGGCATTACAAGGGTCTGGGGTCATATAGAAAGGCCCTGAGAGGTTCTAGAAGTGTCTGGGGTACTTTAGAAAGGCCCTGAAGGGCATTAGAAGGGTCTGGGTGCCCTTATAAAAGCCCTCGGGGGAATTAACAGGGTCGGGGGGAGTTTAGAAGGGTCCTGAGGGGCTCTATAAGGGTCTTGGGGCCTTTAGAAGGGTCTTCAGGGGCTCTAGAATGGTCTGGGGACCTTTAGAAAGGCCCTGTGGGGCATTAGAAGAGAATGGGGGCCTTTAGAATGCTCCTGAGGGGCAGTAGAAGGGTCTGGGGACCTTTATAAAGGTCCTGACGGGCATTAGAATGGTCTGCGGGCCTTTAGAATTGTTCTGAGGTGCACTAGAATGGTCTGGGGGCCTTTATAAGGGTCCTGACAGGCTCTAGAAGGGTCTGGGAACCTTTATAAATGCCCTGAGGGGCACTAGAAGGGTCTGAGGGCCGTTAGAAAGGTCTTGAGGGGCATTAGAAGGGTCTTGTGGCCTTCCTAAGGGTCTTGAAAGGCATTAGAAGGGTCTGGGGGCTTTTAGATGGGTCCTGAGGCAATCTAGAAGGGTCTGGGGGCCTTTACATGGGTCTTGAGGGTCATTAGAAGGGTGTGGAGGCCTTTAGAAAGGCCCTGAAATGCATTAGAAGGGTCTGGGGGCTATTAGAAGCGTCCTGAGGGGGTCCGGAAGGGTCTGGGGGCCTTTACATGGGTCTTGAGGGTCATTAGAAGGGTGTGGAGGCCTTTAGAAAGGCCCTGAGGGGCTCTAGAAGGGTCTGGGGGCTATTAGAAGCGTCCTGAGGGGTCCAGAAGGGTCTGGGGGCCTTTTTAAAGGCCCTCATGGGGATTATAAGGGTCTCGCGGCCTTTAGAAAGGCCCTGAGTGGCATTACAAGGGTCTGGGTGCCATTAGAAATGTCCTGAGGGGCTCTAGAAGGGTCTGGGGGCCTTTAGAAAAGCCCTGAGGGCCATTACAAGGGTCTGGGGTCATATAGAAAGGCCCTGAGAGGTTCTAGAAGTGTCTGGGGTACTTTAGAAAGGCCCTGAGGGGCATTAGAAGGTTCTGGGGGCCTTTAGAAGGGTCCTGAGGGGCATTAGAAGGGTCTGGGGGCCTTTAGAAAGGCCCTGAGGGGAATTAGAAGGGTGTGGGGGCCATTAGAAGCGACCTGAGGGTGTCCAGAAGGGTCTGGGGGCCTTTTTAAAGGCCCTCAGGGGGATTATAAGGGTCTCGCGGCCTTTAGAAAGGCCCTGAGTGGCATTACAAGGGTCTGGGTGCCTTTAGAAATGTCCTGAGGGGCTCTAGAAGGGTCTGGGGATCTTTAGAAAGGCCCTGTGGGGCATTAGAAGGGTCTGGGGGCCTTTAGAATGCTCCTGAGGGGCAGTAGAAGGGTCTGGGGACCTTTAGAAAGGCCCTGACGGGCATTAGACTCGTCTGCGGGCTTTTAGAAGTGTCCTGAGGGAATCTAGAATGGTCTGGGGGCCTTTATAAGGGTCCTGACGGGCTCTTGAAGGGTCTGGGAACCTTTATAGATGCCCTGACGGGCGTTAGAAAGGTCTGAGGGCCTTTAGAAAGGTCCTGAGGGGCATTAGAAGGGTCTTGTGGCCTCCATAAGGGTCCTGAAAGGCATTAGAATGGTCTGGGGGCTTTTAGATGGGTCCTGAGGAAATCTAGAAGGGTCTGGGGGCCTTTACATGGGTCTTGAGGGTCATTAGAAGGGTGTGGAGGCCTTTAGAAAGGCCCTGAGGGGCTCTAGAAGGGTCTCGGGGCTATTAGAAGTGTCCTGAGGGGGTCCAGAAGGGTCTGGGGGCCTTTTTAAAGGCCCTCAGGGGGATTATAAGGGTCTCGGACCTTTAGAAAGGCCCTGAGTGGCATTATAAGGGTCTGGGTGCCTTTAGAAATGTCCTGAGGGGCTCTAGAAGGGTCTGGGGGCCTTTAGAAAGGCCCTGTGGGGCATTAGAAGCGTCTGGGGGCCTTTAGAATGCTCCTGAGGGGCAGTAGAAGGGTCTGGGGATCTTTATAAAGACCCTGTTATGCATTAGAATGGTCTGCAGGCCTTTAGAATTTTCCTGAGGTGCTCTAGAATGGTCTGGGGGCCTTTATAAGGGTCCTGACAGGCTCTAGAAGGGTCTGGGAACCTTTATAAATGCCCTGAGGGGGAGTAGAGGGGTCTGAGGGTCTTTAGAAAGGTCCTGAGGGGCATTAGAAGGGTCTTGTGGCCTTCATAATGGTCCTGAAAGGCATTAGAAGGGTCTGGGGGCTTTTAGATGGGTCCTGAGGCAATCTAGAAGGGTCTGGGGGCCTTTACATGGGTCTTGAGGGTCATTAGAAGGGTGTGGAGGCATTTAGAAAGGACCTGAAAGGCATTAGAAGGGTCTGGGGGCTTTTAGATAGGTCCTGAGTAAATCTAGAAGGGTCTGGGGGCCTTTACATGGGTCTTGAGGGTCATTAGAAGGGTGTGGAGGCCTTTAGAAAGGCCCTGAGGGGCTCTAGAATGGTCTGGGGGCTATTAGAAGCGTCCTGAAGGGGTCCAGAAGGGTCTGGGGGCCTTTTTAAAGGCCCTCAGGGGGATTATAAGGGTCTCGCGGCCTTTAGAAAGGCCCTGAGTGGCATTAGAAGAGTCTAGGGTCATATAGAAAGGCCCTGAGAGGTTCTAGAAGTGTCTGGGGTACTTTAGAAAGACCCTGAGGGGCATTAGAAGGGTCTGGGGGCCTTTAGAAGGGTCTTCAGGGGCTCTAGAAGGGTCTGGGGACCTTTAGAAAGGCCCTGTGGGGCATTAGAAGGGTCTGGGGGCCTTTAGAATGCTCCTGAGTGGAAGTAGAAGGGTCTGGGGACCTTTAGAAAGGCCCTGACGGGCATTAGAATGGTCTGCGGGCCTTTAGAAGTGTCCTGAGGGGCTCTAGAATGGTCTGAGGGCCTTTATAAGGGTCCTGACGGGCTCTAGAAGGGTCTGGGAACCTTTATAAATTCCCTGACGGGCATTAGAAGGGTCTGAGGGCCTTTAGAAAGGTCCTGAGGGACATTAGAAGGGTCTTGTGGCCTTCATAAGGGTCCTGAAAGGCATTAGAAGGGTCTGGGGGCTTTTAGATGGGTCCTGAAGCAATCTAGAAGGGTCTGGGGGCCTTTACATGGGTCTTGAGGGTCATTAGAAAGGTGTGGAGGCCTTTAGAAAGGCCCTGAGGGGCTCTAGAAGGGTCTGGGGGCTATTAGAAGCATCCTGAGGGGGTCCAGAAGGGTCTGGGTTCCTTTTTAAAGGCCCTCAGGGGGATTATAAGGGTCTCGCGGCCTTTAGAAAGGTCCTGAGTGGCATTAGAAGGGTCTGGGTGCCTTTAGAAATGTCCTGAGGGGCTCTAGAAGGGTCTGGGGGCCTTTAGAAATGTCCTGAGGGGCATTAGAAGGGTATGGGGGACTTTAGAAAAGCCCTGAGGGGCATTACAAGGGTCTGGGGTCATATAGAAAGGCCCTGAGAGGTTCTAGAAGTGTCTGGGGTACTTTAGAAAGGCCCTGAGGGGCATTAGAAGGGTCTGGGGGCCTTTAGAAGGGTCCTGAGGGGCATTAGAAGGGTCTGGGGGCATTTAGATTGGTCCTGAGGGGGTCTAGAAGGGTCTGGAGGCATTTAAAACTGTCCTGAGAGGCTCTAGAAGGGTCTGGGTGCCTTTATAAGGGTCCTGAGGGGCATTAGAAGGGTCTGGGTGCCCTTATAAAAGCCCTCAGGGGAATTAGCAGGGTCTGGGGGACTTTAGAAGGGTCCTGAGGGGCTCTATAAGGGTCTGGGGGCCTTTAGAAGGGTCTTCAGGGGCTCTAGAAGGGTCTGGGGACCTTTAGAAAGGCCCTGTGGGGCATTAGAAGGGTCTGGGGGCCTTTAGAATGCTCCTGAGGGGCAGTTGAAGGGTCTGGGGACCTTTAGAAAGGCCCTGACGGGCATTAGAATGGTCTGCGGGCCTTTAGAAGTGTCCTGAGGGGCTCTAGAATGGTCTGGGGGCCTTTATAAGGGTCGTGACGGGCTCTAGAAGGGTCTGGGAACCTTTATAAATGCCCTGAGGGGCATTAGAAGGGTCTGAGGGCCTTTAGAAAGGTCCTGAGGGGCATTAGAAGGGTCTTGTGTCCTTCATAAGGGTCCTGAAAGGCATTAGAAGGGTCTGGGGGCTTTTAGATGGGTCCTGAGGCAATCTAGAAGGGTCTAGCGGTCTTTACATGGGTCTTGAGGGTCATTAGAAGGTTGTGGGGGCCTTTAGAAAGGCCCTGAAAGGCATTAGAAGGGTCTGGGGGCTTTTAGATGGGTCCTGAGGCAATCTAGAAGGGTCTGGGGGCCTTTACATGGGTCTTGAGGGTCATTAGAAGGGTGTGGAGGCCTTTAGAAAGGAAATGATAGGCTCTAGAAGGGTCTGGGGGCTATTAGAAGCGTCCTGAGGGGGTCCAGAAGGGTCTGGGGGCTTTTTTAAAGGCCCTCAGGGGGATTATAAGGGTCTCGCGGCCTTTAGAAAGGCTCTGAGTGGCGTTACAAGGGTCTGGGTGCCTTTAGAAATGTCCTGAGAGGCTCTAGAAGGGTCTGGGGGCCTTTAGAATTGTCCTGAGGGGCATTAGAAGGGTCTGGGTGCCCTTATAAAAGCCCTCAGGGGAATTAGCAGGTTCTGGGGGACTTTAGATTGGTCCTGAGGGGCTCTAGAAGGGTCTGGGGGCCTTTAGAAGGGTCTTTAGGGGCTCTAGAAGGGTCTGGGGACCTTTAGAAAGGCCCTGTGGGGCATTAGAAGGGTCTGGGGGCCTTTAGAATGCTCCTGAGGGGCAGTTGAAGGGTCTGGGGACCTTTAGAAAGGCCCTGACGGGCATTAGAATGGTCTGCGGGCCTTTAAAAGTGTCCTGAGGGGCTCTAGAATGGTCTGGGGGCCTTTATAAGGGTCGTGACGGGCTCTAGAAGGGTCTGGGAACCTTTATAAATGCCCTGAGGGGCATTAGAAGGGCCTTGTGTCCTTCATAAGGGTCCTGAAAGGCATTAGAAGGGTCTGGGGGCTTTTAGATGGGTCCTGAGGCAATCTAGAAGGGTCTAGGCGCATTTACATGGTTCTTGTGGGTCATTAGAAGGGTGTGGAGGCCTTTAGAAA
This sequence comes from Coccyzus lansbergi, assembly GCA_033558105.1. Taxonomy (NCBI): domain Eukaryota; kingdom Metazoa; phylum Chordata; class Aves; order Cuculiformes; family Coccyzidae; genus Coccyzus; species Coccyzus lansbergi. The sequence continues at coordinate 1,060,024 of JAUMJK010000895.1, forward strand.
GGCCCTGAAAGGCATTAGAAGGGTCTGGGTGGTTTTAGATTAGCCCTGAGGCAATCTAGAAGGGTCTGCGGGCGTTTACATGGGCCTTGAGGGTCATTAGAAGGGTGTGGAGGCCTTTAGAAAGGCCCTGAGGGGCTCTAGAAGAGTCTGGGGGCTATTAGAAGCGTCCTGAGGGAGTCCAGAAGGGTCTGGGGGCCTTTTTAAAGGCCCTCAGGGGGATTATAAGGGTCTCGCGGCCTTTAGAAAGGCCCTGAGTGGCATTAGAAGGGTCTGGGTGCCTTTAGAAATGTCCTGAGGGCCTCTAGAAGGGTCTGGGGGCCTTCAGAAATGTCCTGAGGGGCATTAGAAGGGTATGGGGGCCTTTAGAAAGGCCCTGAGTGGCATTAGAAGGGTCTGGGGTCATATAGAAAGTCCCTGAGAGGATCTAGAAGTGTCTGGGGTACTTTAGAAAGGCCCTGAGGGACATTAGAAGGGTCACGGTGCATTTATAAGGTCCTGAGGGGCATTAGAAGGGTCTGGGGGCCTTTAGAATGGTCCTGAGGGGGTCTAGAAGGATCTGGAGGCATTTAAAACTGTCCTGAGAGGCTCTAGAAGGGTCTGGGTGCCTTTATAAGGGTCCTGAAGGGCATTAGAAGATTCTGGGTGCCCTTATAAAAGCCCTGAGAGGAATTAGCAGGGTCTGGAGGACTTTAGAAGGGTCCTGAGGGGCTCTAGAATGGTCTGGGGCCCTTTAGAAAGGCCCTGTGGGGCATTACAAGGGCCTGGGGTCATATAGAAAGGCCCTGAGAGGTTCTAGAAGTGTCTGGGGTACTTTAGAAAGGCCCTGAGGGGCATTAGAAGGGTCTGGGGGCCTTTAGAATGGTCCTGAGGGGGTCTAGAAGGGTCTGGAGGCATTTAAAACTGTCCTGAGAGGCTCTAGAAGGGTCTGGGTGCCTTTATAAGGGTCCTGAGGGGCATAAGAAGATTCTGGGTGCCCTTATAAAAGCCCTGAGAGGAATTAGCAGGGTCTGGGGGAATTTAGAAGGGTCCTGAGGGGCTCTATAAGGGTCTGGGGGCCTTTAGAAAGGTCCTGAGGGGCATTAGAAGGGTCTTGTGGCCTTCATAATGGTCCTGAAAGGCATTAGAAGGGTCTGGGCGCTTTTAGATGGGTCCTGAGGCAATCTAGAAGGGTCTAGGGGCCTTTACATGGGTCTTGAGGGGCATTAGAAGGGTCTGAGGGCCTTTAGAAAGGTCGTGAGCGGCATTAGAAGGGTCTGGGGGCTTTTAGATGGGTCCTGAGGCAATCTAGAAGGGTCTGGGGGCCTTTACATGGGTCTTGAGGGACATTAGAAGGGTGTGGATGCCTTTAGAAAGGCGCTGAGGGGCTCTAGATGGGTCTGGGGGCTATTAGAAGCGTCCTGAGGGGGTCCAGAAGGGTCTGGGCGCCTTTATAAAGGCCCTCAGGGGGATTATAAGGGTCTCGCGGCTTTTAGAAAGGCCCTGAGTGGCATTACAAGGGTCTGGGGTCATATAGAAAGGCCCTGAGAGGTTCTAGAAGTGTCTGGGGTACTTTAAAAAGGCCCTGAGGGGCATTAGAAGGGTCTGGGGGCCTTTAGAATGGTCCTGAGGGGTTCTAGAAGGGTCTGGAGGCATTTAAAACTGTCCTGAGAGGCTCTAGATGGGTCTGGGTGCCTTTATAAGGGTCCTGAGGGGCATTAGAAGGGTCTGGGTGCCCTTATGAAAGCCCTGAGGGGAATTAGCAGGGTCTGGGGGAATTTAGAATTGTCCAGAGGGGCTCTATAAGGGTCTGGGGGCCTTTAGAAGGGTCTTCAGGGGCTCTAGAGGGGTCTGGGGACCTTTAGAAAGGCCCTGTGGGGCATTAGAAGGGTCTGGGGGCCTTTAGAATGCTCCTGAGGGGCAGTAGAAGGGTCTGGGGACCTTTATAAGGGTCCTGACAGGCTCTAGAAGGGTCTGAGGGCTTTAGAAAGGTCCTGAGGGGCATTAGAAGGGTCTTGTGGCCTTCATAAGGGTCCTGAAAGGCATTAGAAGGGTCTGGGGGCTTTTAGATGGGTCCTGAGGCAATCTAGAAGGGTCTAGGTGCCTTTACATGGGTCTTGAGGGTCATTAAAAGGGTGTGGAGGCCTTTAGAAAGGCCCTGAAAGGCATTAGAACGGTCTGGGGGCTATTAGATGAGTCTTTAGGCAATCTAGAAGGGTCTGGGGGCCTTTAGAAGGGTCTTCAGGGGCTCTAGAAGGGTCTGGGGACATTTAGAAAGGCCCTGTGGGTCATTAGAAGGGTCTGGGGACCTTTATAAGGGTCCTGACTGGCTCTAGAAGGGTCTGGGGACATTTATAAGGGTCCTGACGGGCTCTAGAAGGGTCTGAGGGCCTTTAGAAAGGTCCTGAGGGGCATTAGAAGGGTCTTGTGGCCTTCATAATGGTCCTGAAATGCATTAGAACGGTCTGCGGGCTTTTAGATGGGTCCTGAGGCAATCTACAAGGGTCTGGGGCCCTTTACATGGGTCTTGAGGGTCATTAGAAGGGTGTGGAGGCCTTTAGAAAGGCCCTGAGGGGCTCTAGAAGGGTCTGGGGGCTATTAGAAGCGTCCTGAGGGGGTCCAGAAGGGTCTGGGGGCCTTTTTAAAGGACCTCAGGGGGATTATAAGGGTCTCGCGGCCTTTAGAAAGGCCCTGAGTGGCATTAGAAGGGTCTGGGTGCCTTTAGAAATGACCTGAGGGGCATTAGAAGGGTATGGGGGCCTTTAGAAATGCCCTGAGGGGCATTAGAAGGGTCTGGGGGCCTTTAGAATGGTCCTGAGGGGGTCTAGAAGTGTCTGGAGGCATTTAAAACTGTCCTGAGAGGCTCTAGAAGGGTCTGGGTGCCTTTATAAGGGTCCTGAGGGGCATTAGAAGATTCTGGGGGCCCTGAGAGGAATTAGTAGGGTCTGGGGGACTTTAGAATGGTCCTGAGGGGCTCTATAAGGGTCTCGGCGCCTTTTAGAAGGGTCTTCAGGGGCTCTAGAAGGGTCTGGGGACCTTTAGAAAGGCCCTGTGGGGCATTAGAAGGGTCTGGGGGACTTTAGAAGGGTCCTGAGGGGCTCTATAAGGGTCTGGGGGCCTTTAGAAGGGTCTTCAGGGGCTCTAGAAGGGTCTCGGGACCTTTAGAAAGGCCCTGTGGGGCATTAGAAGGATGTGGGGGCCTTTAGAATGCTCCTGAGGGGCAGTAGAAGGGTCTGGGGACCTTTATAAGGCCCTGACGGGCATTAGAATGGTCTGCAGGCCTTTAGAAGTGTCCTGAGGGGCTCTAGAATGGTCTGGGGGCCTTTATAAGGGTCCTGACGGGCTCTAGAAGGGTCTGGGAACATTTATAAATGCTCTGAAGGGCATTAGAAGGCTCTGGGGGCCTTTTGAATGGTCCTGAGGGGGTCTAGAAGGGTCTGGAGGCATTTAAGTCTGTCCTGAGAGGCTCTAGAAGGGTCTGGGTGCCTTTATAAGGGTCCTGAGGGGCATTAGAAGGGTCTGGGTGCCCTTATAAAAGCCCTGAGGGGAATTAGCAGGGTCTGGGGGACTTTAGAAGGGTCCAGAGGGGCTCTATAAGGGTCTGGAGGCCTTTAGAAGGGTCTTCAGGGACTCTAGAGGGGTCTGGGGACCTTTAGAAAGGCCCTGTGGGGCATTAAAAGGGTCTGGGGGCCTTTAGAATGCTCCTGAGTGGCAGTAGAAGGGTCTGGGGACCTTTAAAAGGGTCCTGACGGTCTCTAGAAGGGTCTGGAGACCTTTATAAGGGTCCTGACGGGCTCTAGAAGGGTCTGAAAGCCTTTAGAAAGGTTCTGAGGGGCATTAGAAGGGTCTTGTGGCCTTCATAAGGGTCCTGAAAGGCATTAGAAGGGTCTGGGGGCTTTTAGATGGGTCCTGAGGCAATCTAGAAGGGTCTAGGGGCCTTTACATGGGTCTTGAGGGTCATTAGAAGGGTGTGGAGGCCTTTAGAAAGGCCCTGAAAGGCATTAGAAGGGTCTGGGGGCTTTTAGATGGGTCCTGAGGCAATCTAGAAGGGTCTGAGGGCATTTACATGGGTCTTGAGGGTCATTAGAAGGGTGTGGAGGCCTTTAGAAAGGAAATGATAGGCTCTAGAAGGGTCTGGGGGCTATTAGAAGCCTCCTGAGGCGGTCCAGAAGGGTCTGGGGCCTTTTTAAAGGCCCTCAGGGGGATTATAAGGGTCTCGCATCTTTAGAAAGGCCCGGAGTGGCATTAGAAGGGTCTGGGTGCCTTTAGAAATGACCTGAGTGGCATTAGAAGGGTATGGGGGCCTTTAGAAAGGCCCTGAGGGGCATTAGAAGGGTCTGGGGGCCTTTAGATGGTCCTGAGGGGGTCTAGAAGGGTCTGGAGGCATTTAAAACTGTCCTGAGAGGCTCTAGAAGGGTCTGGGTGCCTTTATAAGGGTCCTGAGGGCCATTAGAAGGGTCTGGGGGTTTTTAGATGGGTCCTGAGGCAATCTAGAAGGGTATGGGGGCCTTTACATGGGTCTTGAGGGTCATTAGAAGGGTGTGGAGGCCTTTAGAAAGGCCCTGAGGGGCTCTAGAAGGGTCTGGGGTCTATTAGAAGCGTCCTGAGGGGGTCCAGAAGGGTCTGGGGGCCTTTATTTAGGCCCTCAGGAGGATTATAAGGGTCTCGCGGCTTTTAGAAAGGCCCTGAGTGGCATTACAAGGGTCTGGGGTCATATAGAAAGGCCCTGAGAGGTTCTAGAAGTGTCTGGGGTACTTTAGAAAGGCCCTGAGGGGCATTAGAAGGGTCTGGGGGCCTTTAGAATGGTCCTGAGGGGGTCTAGAAGGGTCTGGAGGCATTTAAAACTGTCCTGAGAGGCTCTAGAAGGGTCTGGGTGCCTTTATAAGGGTCCTGAGGGGCATTAGAAGGGTCTGGGAGCCCTTATAAAAGCCCTGAGAGGAATTAACAGGGTCTGGGGGACTATAGAAGGGTCCTGAGGGGCTCTATAAGTGTCTCGAGGCCTTCAGAAGGGTCTTCAGAGGCATTAGAAGGGTCTGGGTGCCCTTATAAAAGCCCTGAGGGGAATTAGCAGGGTCTGGGGGAAATTAGAAGGGTCCTGCGGGGCTCTATAAGGGTCTGGGGTCCTTTAGAAGCGTCTTCAGGGGCTCAAGAAGGGTCTGGGGACCTTTAGAAAGGCCCTGTGGAGCATTGGAAGGGTCTGGGGGCCTTTAGAATGGTCCTGAGGGGGTCTACAAGGGTCTGGAGGCATTTAAATCTGTCCTGAGAAGCTCTAGAAGGGTCTGGGTGCCTGTATAAGGGTCCTGAGGGGCATTAGAAGGGTCTGGGTGCCCTTATAAAAGCCCTGAGAGGAATTAGCAGGGTCTGGGGGACTTTAGAAGGGTCCTGAGGGGCTCTATAAGGGTCTCGGCGCCTTTAGAAGGGTCTTCAGGGGCTCTAGAAGGGTCTGGGGACCTTTAGAAAGGCCCTGTGGGGCATTAGAAGGGTCTGGGGGAATTAGAAGGGTCCTGAGGGGCTCTATAAGGGTCTGGGGTCCTTTAGAAGGGTATTCAGGGGCTCTTGAAGGGTCTGGGGACCTTTAGAAAGGCCCTGTGGGGTATTAGAAGGGTCTGGGGGCCTTCAGAAATGTCCTGAGGGGCATTAGAAGGGTATGGGGGCCTTTAGAAAGGCCCCGAGTGGCATTAGAAGGGTCTGGGGTCATATAGAAAGTCCCTGAGAGGTTCTAGAAGTGTCTGGGGTACTTTAGAAAGGCCCTGAGGGCCATTAGAAGGGTCAGGGGGCATTTATAAGTTCCTGAGGGGCATTAGAAGGGTCTGGGGGCCTTTAGAATGGTCCTGAGGGGGTCTAGAAGGATCTGGAGGCATTTAAAACTGTCCTGAGAGGCTCTAGAAGGGTGTGGGGGCCTTTAGAAAGCTCCTGAGGGGCAGTAGAAGGGTGTGGGGACCTTTATAAAGGCCCTGACAGGCATTAGAAGGGTCTACGGGCCTTTAGAAGTGTCCTGAGGGGCTCTAGAAGGGTCTGGGTGCCTTTATAAGGGTCCTGAGGGGCATTAGAAGGGTCTGGGCGCCCTTATAAAAGCCCTGAGGGGAATTAGCAGGGTCTGGGGGACTTTAGAAGGGTCCTGAGGGGCTCTATAAGGGTCTGGGGGCCTTTAGAAGGGTCTTCAGGGGCTCTAGAAGGGTCTGGGGACCTTTAGAAAGGCCCTGTAGGGCATTAGAGGGGTCTGGGGGCCTTTAGAATGCTCCTGAGGTGCAGTAGAAGGGTCTGGGGACCTTTATAAAGGCCCTGACGGGCATTAGAATGGTCTGCGGGATGCGGGATTTAGAAGTGTCCTGATGGGCTCTAGAATGGTCTGGGGGCCTTTATAAGGGTCCTGACGGGCTCTAGAAGGGTCTGGGAACCTTTATAAATGCCCTGAGGGGCATTAGAATGGTCTGAGGCCCTTTAGAAAGGTCCTGAGGGGCATTAGAAGGGTCTTGTGGCCTTCATAAGGGTCCTGAAAGGAATTAGAAGGGTCTGGGGGCTTTTAGATGGGTCCTGAGGCAATCTAGAAGGGTCTAGTGGCCTTTACATGGGTCTTGAGGGTCATTAGAAGGGTGTGGAGTCCTTTAGAAAGGCCCTGAGGGGCTCTAGAAGGGTCTGGGGGCTATTAGAAGCGTTCTGAGGGGGTCCAGAAGGGTCTGGCGACCTTTTTAAAGGCCCTCAGGGGGATGATAAGGGTCTCGCGGCCTTTAGAAAGGCCCTGAGTTGCATTACAAGGGTCTGGGTTCAAATAGAAAGGCCCTGAGAGGATCTAGAAGTGTCTGATTTTCTATAGAAAGGCCCTGAGGGGCATTAGAAGGGTCTGGGTGCCTTTATAAGGGTCCTGTGGGGCATTAGAAGATTCTGGGTGCCCTTATAAAAGCCCTGAGGGGAACTAGCAGGGTCTAGTGGACTTTAGAAGGGTCCTGAGGGGCTCTATAAGGGTCTGGGGGCCTTTAGAAGGGCCTTCAGGGGCTCTAGAAGGGTCTGGGGACCTTTAGATGGGTCCTGAGGCAATCTAGAAGGGTCTGGGGGCCTTTACATGGATCTTGAGGGTCATTAGAATGGTGTGGAGGCCTTTAGAAAGGCCCTGAAAGGCATTAGAAGGATCTGGGGGCTATTAGATGGGTCCTGAGGCAATCTAGAAGGGTCTGGGGGCCTTTAAATGGGTGTTGAGGGTCATTAGAAGGGTGTGGAGGCCTTTAGAAAGGCGCTGAGGGGCTCTAGAAGGGTCTGGGGGCTATTAGAAGCATCCTGAATGGGTCCAGAAGGGTCTGGGGGCCTTTTTAAAGGCCCTCAGGGGGATTATAAGGGTCTCGCGGCCTTTAGAAAGGCCCTGAGTGGCATTACAAGGGCCTGGGGTCATATAGAAAGGCCCTGAGAGTTTCTAGAAGTGTCTGGGGTACTTTAGAAAGGCCCTGAGGGGCATTAGAAGGGTCTGGGGGCCTTTGGAATGCTCCTGAGGGGCAGTAGAGGGGTCTGGGGACCTTTATAAAGGCCCTGACGGGCATTAGAATGGTCTCCGGGATTTAGAAGTGTCCTGAGGGGCTCTAGAATGGTCTGGGGTCCTTTATAAGGGTCCTGACGGGCTCTAGAAGTGTTTGGGAACCATTATAAATGCGCTGAGGGGCATTAGAAGGGTCTGAGGGCCTTTGGAAAGGTCCTGAGGGGCATTAGAAGGGTCTTCTGGCCTTCATAAGGGTCCTGAAAGGCATTAGAAGGGTCTGGGGGCTTTTAGATGGGTCCTGAGGCAATCTAGAAGGGTCTAGGGGCCTTTACATTGGTCTTGGGGGTCATTCGAAGGGTGTGGAGGCCTTTAGAAAGGCCCTGAGGGACTCTAGAAGGGTCTGGGGGCTATTAGAAGCATCCTGAGGGGGTCCAGAAGGGTCTGGGGGCCTTTTTAAAGGCCCTCAGGGGGATTATAAGGGTCTCGCGGCCTTTAGAAAGGCCCTGAGTGGCATTGCAAGGGCCTGGGGTCATATAGAAAGGCCCTGAGAGTTTCTAGAAGTGTCTGGGGTACTTTAGAAAGGCCCTGAGGGGCATTAGAAGGGTCTGGGGGCCTTTAGAATGGTCCTGAGGGGGTCTAGAAGGGTCTGGATGCATTTAAAACTGTCCGGAGAGGCTCTAGAAGGGTCTGGGTGCCTTTATAAGGGTCCTGTGGTGCATTAGAAGATTCTGGGTGCCCTTATAAAAGCCCTGAGGGGAACTAGCAGGGTCTGGGTGACTTTAGAAGAGTCCTGAGGGGGTCTATAAGGGTCTGGGGGCCTTTAGAAGGGTCCTGACGGGCTCTAGAAGGGTCTGGGAACCTTTATAAATGCCCTGAGGGGCATTAGAAGGGTCTGAGGGCCTTTAGAAAGGTCCTGAGGGGCATTAGAAGGGTCTGGTGGCCTTCATACGGGTCCTGAAAGGCATTAGAAGGGTCTGGGGGCTTTTAGATGGGTCCTGAGGCAATCTAGAAGGGTCTGGGGGCCTTTACATGGGTCTTGAGGGTCATTAGAAGGGTGTGGAGGCCTTTAGAAAGGCCCTGAAGGGCTCTAAAAGGGTCTGGGGGTATTAGAAGCGTCCTGAGGGGGTCCAGAATGGTTTGGGGTCCTTTTTAAAGGCCCTCAGGGGGATTATAAGGGTCTCGCGGCCTTTAGAATGGCATTGAGTGGCATTAGAATGGTCTGGGTGCCTTTAGAAATGTCCTGAGGGGCTCTAGAATGGTCTGGGGGCCTTTAGAAAAGTCCTGAGGTGCATTAGAAGGGTATGGGGGCCTTTAGAAAAGCCCTGATGGGCATTACAAGGGTCTGGGGTCATATAGAAAGGCCCTGAGAGGTTCTAGAAGTGTCTGGGATACTTTAGAAAGGCCCTGAGGGGAATTAGAAGGGTCTGGGGTCCTTTAGAAGGGCCCTGAGGGGCATTAGAAGGGTCTGAGGGCCTTTAGAAAGGTCCTGAGGGGCATTAGAAGGGTCTTGTGGCCTTCCTAAGGGTCCTGAAAGGCATTAGAAGGGTCTGTGGTCTTTTAGATGGGTCCTGAGGCAATCTAGAAGGGTCTAGGGGCCTTTACATGGGTCTTGAGGGTCATTAGAAGGGTGTGGAGGCATTTAGAAAGGCCCTGAAAGGCATTAGAAGGGTCTGGGGGCTTTTAGAATGCTCCTGAGGGGCAGTAGAAGGGTCTGGGGACCTTTAGAAAGGCCCTGACGGGCATTAGAATGGTCTGCAGGCCTTTAGAAGTGTCCTGAGTGGCTCTAGAATGGTCTGGGGTCCTTTATAAGGGTCCTGAAGGGCTCTAGAAGGGTCTGGGAACCTTTATAAATGCCCTGAGGGGCATTAGAATGGTCTGAGGGCCTTTAGAAAGGTCATGTGAGGCATTACAAGGGTCTTGTGGCATTCATAAGGGTCCTGAAAGGCATTAGAAGGGTCTGGGGGCTTTTAAATGGGTCCTGAGGCAATCTAGAAGGGTCTGGGGGCCTTTACATGGGTCTTGAGTATCATTAGAAGGGTGTGCAGGCCTTTAGAAAGGCCCTGAAAGGCATTAGAAGGGTCTGGGGGCTTTTAGATTGGTCCTGAGGCAATCTAGAAGGGTCTGGGGGCCTTTACATGGGTCTTGAGGGTCATTAGAAGGGTGTGGAGGCCTTTAGAAAGACCCTGAGGGGCTCTAGAAGGGTCTGGGGGCTATTAGAAGCGTCCTGAGGGGGTCCAGAAGGGTCTGGGTGCCTTTTTAAGGCCCTCAGGGGGATTATAAGGGTCTCGCGGCCTTTAGAAAGACCCTGAGTGGCATTAGAAGGGTCTGGGTGCCTTTAGAAATGTCCTGAGGGGCTCTAGAAGGGTCTGGGGGCCTTTAGAAATGTCCTGAGGGGCATTAGAAGGGTATGTGGGTCTTTAGAAAAGCCCTGTTGGGCATTACAAGGGTCTGGGGTCATATAGAAAGGCCCTGAGAGGTTCTAGAAGTGTCTGGGGTACTTTAGAAAGGCCCTGAAGGGCATTAGAAGGGTCTGGGGTCCTTTAGAAGGGCCCTGAGGGGCATTAGAACGGTCTGAGGGCCTTTACAAAGGTCCTGAGGGGCATTAGAAGGGTCTTGTGGCCTTCATAAGGGTCCTGAAATGCATTAGAATGGTCTGGGGGCTTTTAGATTGGTCCTGAGGCAATCTAGAAGGGTCTAGAGGCCTTTACATGGGTCTTCAGGGTCATTAGAAGGGTGTGGAGGCCTTTAGAAAGGCCCTGAAAGGCATTAGAAGGGTCTGGGGGCTTTTAGATGGGTCCTGAGGCAATCTAGAATGGTCTGGGGGCCTTTACATGGGTCTTGAGGGTCATTAGAAGGGTGTGGAGGCCTTTAAAAAGACCCTGAGGTGCTCTAGAAGGATCTGGGGGCTATTAGAAGCGTCCTGAGGGGGTCCAGAAGGGTCTGGGGGCCTTTTTAAAGGCCCTCAGGAGGATTATAAGGGTCTCGCGGCCTTTAGAAAGGCCCTGAGTGGCATTATAAGGGTCTGGGTGCCTTTAGAAATGTCCTGAGGGGCTCTAGAAGGTTCTGGGGGCCTTTAGAAATGTCCTGAGGGGCATTAGAAGGGTCTGGGTGCCCTTATAAAAGCCCTGAGGGGAATTAACAGGGTCTGGGGGACTTTAGAAGGGTCCTGAGGGGCTCTATAAGTGTCTGGGGGCCTTTAGAAGGGTCTTCAGGGGCTCTAGAAGAGTCTGGGGACCTTTAGAAAGGCCCTGTGGGGCATTAGAAGAGTCTGGGGGCCTTTAGAATGCTCCTGAGGGGCAGTAGAAGGGTCTGGGGACCTTTATAAAGGCCCTGACGGGCATTAGAATGGTCTGCGGGCCTTTAGAATTGTTCTGAGGTGCACTAGAATGGTCTGGGGGCCTTTATAAGGGTCCTGACAGGCTCTAGAAGGGTCTGGGAACCTTTATAAATGCCCTGAGGGGCACTAGAATGGTCTGAGGGCCGTTAGAAAGGTCCTGAGGGGCATTAGAAGGGTCTTGTGGCCTTCATAAGTGTCCTGAAAGGCATTAGAAGGGTCTGGGGGCTTTTAGATGGGTCCTGAGGCAATCTAGAAGGGTCTAGAGGCCTTTACATGGGTCTTCAGGGTCATTAGAAGGGTGTGGAGGCCTTTAGAAAGGCCCTGAAAGGCATTAGAAGGGTCTGGGGGCTTTTAGATGGGTCCTGAGGCAATCTAGAGGGGTCTGGGGGCCCTTACATGGGTCTTGAGGGTCATTAGAAGGGTGTGGAGGCCTTTAGAAAGGTCCTGAAAGGCATTAGAAGGGTCTGGGGGCTATTAGAAGCGTCCTGAGGGGGTCCAGAAGGGTCTGGGGGCCTTTACATGGGTCTTGAGTGTCATTAGAAGGGTGTGGAGGCCTTTAGAAAGGCCCTGAGGGGCTCTAGAAGGATCTGGGGGCCTTTTTACAGGCCCTCAGGGGGATTATAAGGGTCTCGCGGCCTTTAGAAAGGCCCTGAGTGGCATTAGAAGGGTCTGGGTGCCTTTAGAAATGTCCTGAGGGGCTCTAGAAGGGTCTGGGGGCCTTTAGAAATGTCCTGAGGGGCATTAGAAGGGTATGGGGGACTTTAGAAAAGCCCTGAGGGGCATTACAAGAGTCTGGGGTCATATAGAAAGGCCCTGAGAGGTTCTAGAAGTGTCTGGGGTACTTTAGAAAGGCCCTGAGGGGCATTAGAAGGGTATGGGAGCCTTTAGAAGGGTCCTGAGGGGCATTAGAAGGGTCTGGGGGCCTTTTTACAGGCCCTCAGGGGGATTATAAGGGTCTCGCGGCCTTTAGAAAGGCCCTGAGGGGCATTAGAATGGTCTGGGGGCCTTTAGAAGGGCCCTGAGGGGCATTAGAAGGGTCTGAGGGCCTTTAGAAAGGTCCTGAGGGTCATTAGAATCGTCTTGTGGCCTTCATAAGGGTCCTGAAAGGCATTAGAAGGGTCTGGGGGCTTTTAGATGGGTCCTGAGGCAATCTAGAAGGGTCTAGAGGCCTTTACATGGGTCTTGAGGGTCATTAGAAGGGTGTGGAGGCCTTTAAAAAGACCCTGAGGTGCTCTAGAAGGATCTGGGGGCTATTAGAAGCGTCCTGAGGGGGTCCAGAAGGGTCTGGGGGCCTTTTTAAAGGCCCTCAGGAGGATTATAAGGGTCTCGCGGCCTTTAGAAAGGCCCTGAGTGGCATTATAAGGGTCTGGGTGCCTTTAGAAATGTCCTGAGGGGCTCTAGAAGGTTCTGGGGGCCTTTAGAAATGTCCTGAGGGGCATTAGAAGGGTCTGGGTGCCCTTATAAAAGCCCTGAGGGGAATTAACAGGGTCTGGGGGACTTTAGAAGGGTCCTGAGGGGCTCTATAAGTGTCTGGGGGCCTTTAGAAGGGTCTTCAGGGGCTCTAGAAGAGTCTGGGGACCTTTAGAAAGGCCCTGTGGGGCATTAGAAGAGTCTGGGGGCCTTTAGAATGCTCCTGAGGGGCAGTAGAAGGGTCTGGGGACCTTTATAAAGGCCCTGACGGGCATTAGAATGGTCTGCGGGCCTTTAGAATTGTTCTGAGGTGCACTAGAATGGTCTGGGGGCCTTTATAAGGGTCCTGACAGGCTCTAGAAGGGTCTGGGAACCTTTATAAATGCCCTGAGGGGCACTAGAATGGTCTGAGGGCCGTTAGAAAGGTCCTGAGGGGCATTAGAAGGGTCTTGTGGCCTTCATAAGTGTCCTGAAAGGCATTAGAAGGGTCTGGGGGCTTTTAGATGGGTCCTGAGGCAATCTAGAAGGGTCTAGAGGCCTTTACATGGGTCTTCAGGGTCATTAGAAGGGTGTGGAGGCCTTTAGAAAGGCCCTGAAAGGCATTAGAAGGGTCTGGGGGCTTTTAGATGGGTCCTGAGGCAATCTAGAGGGGTCTGGGGGCCCTTACATGGGTCTTGAGGGTCATTAGAAGGGTGTGGAGGCCTTTAGAAAGGTCCTGAAAGGCATTAGAAGGGTCTGGGGGCTATTAGAAGCGTCCTGAGGGGGTCCAGAAGGGTCTGGGGGCCTTTACATGGGTCTTGAGTGTCATTAGAAGGGTGTGGAGGCCTTTAGAAAGGCCCTGAGGGGCTCTAGATGGGTCTGGGGGCCTTTTTACAGGCCCTCAGGGGGATTATAAGGGTCTCGCGGCCTTTAGAAAGGCCCTGAGTGGCATTAGAAGGGTCTGGGTGCCTTTAGAAATGTCCTGAGGGGCTCTAGAAGGGTCTGGGGGCCTTTAGAAATGTCCTGAGGGGCATTAGAAGGGTATGGGGGCCTTTAGAAAAGCCCTGAGGGGCATTACAAGAGTCTGGGGTCATATAGAAAGGCCCTGAGAGGTTCTAGAAGTGTCTGGGGTACTTTAGAAAGGCCCTGAGGGGCATTAGAAGGGTATGGGAGCCTTTAGAAGGGTCCTGAGGGGCATTAGAAGGGTCTGGGGGCCTTTTTACAGGCCCTCAGGGGGATTATAAGGGTCTCGCGGCCTTTAGAAAGGCCCTGAGGGGCATTAGAATGGTCTGGGGGCCTTTACAAGGGCCCTGAGGGGCATTAGAAGGGTCTGAGGGCCTCTAGAAAGGTCCTGAGGGTCATTTGAATCGTCTTCTGACCTTCATAAGGGTCCTGAAAGGCATTAGAAGGGTCTGGGGGCTTTTAGATGGGTCCTGAGGCAATCTAGAAGGGTCTAGAGGCCTTTACATGGGTCTTGAGGGTCATTAGAATGGTGTGGAGGCCTTTAGAAAGGCCCTGAGGGGCTCTGGAAGGGTCTGGGGGTATTAGAAGCGTCCTGAGGGGGTCCAGAATGGTCTGGGGGCCTTTTTAAAGGCCCTCAGGGGGATTATAAGGGTCTCGCGACCTTTAGAATGGCATTGAGTGGCATTAGAATGGTCTGGGTGCCTTTAGAAATGTCCTGAGGGGCTCTAGAAGGGTCTGGGGGCCTTTAGAAATGTCCTGAGGTGCATTAGAAGGGTATGGGGGCCTTTAGAAAAGCCCTGATGGGCATTACAAGGGTCTGGGGTCATATAGAAAGGCCCTGAGAGTTTCTAGAAGTGTCTGGGGTACTTTAGAAAGGCCCTGAGGGGCATTAGAAGGGTCTGGGGTCCTTTAGAAGGGCCCTGAAGGGCATTAGAAGGGTCTGAGGGCCTTTAGAAAGGTCCTGAGGGGCATTAGAAGGGTCTTGTGGCCTTCATAAGGGTCCTGAAAGGCATTAGAAGGGTCTGTGGTCTTTTAGATGGGACCTGAGGCAATCTAGAAGGGTCTAGAGGCCTTTACATGGGTCTTGAGGGTCATTAGAAGGGTGTGGAGGCATTTAGAAAGGTTCTGAAAGGCATTAGAAGGGTCTGGGGGCTTTTAGATGGGTCCTGAGGCAATCTAGAAGGGTCTGGGGGCCTTTACATGGGTCTTGAGGGTCATTAGAAGGGTGTGGAGGCCTTTAGAAAGGCCCTGAGGGGCTCTAGAAGGGTCTGGGGGCTATTAGAAGCCTCCTGAGGCGGTCCAGAAGGGTCTGGGGTCCTTTTTAAAGGCCCTCATGGGGAGTATAAGGGTCTCGCGGCCTTTAGAAAGGCCCTGAGTGGCATTATAAGGGTCTGGGTGCCTTTAGAAATGTCCTGAGGGGCTCTAGAAGGGTCTGGGGGCCTTTAGAAAAGCCCTGAGGGCCATTACAAGGGCCTGGGGTCATATAGAAAGGCCCTGAGAGGTTCTAGAAGTGTCTGGGGTACTTTAGAAAGGCCCTGAGGGGCATTAGAAGGGTATGGGAGCCTTTAGAAGGGTCCTGAGGGGCATTAGAAGGGTCTGGGGGCCTTTAGAACGGTCCTGAGGGGCATTAGAAGGGTCTGGGGGCCTTTAGAAAGGCCCTGAGGGGCATTAGAAGGGTGTGGGGGCCATTAGAAGCGACCTGAGGGGGCCCAGAAGGGTCTGGGGGCCTTTTTAAAGGCCCTCAGCAGGATTATAAGGGTCTCGCGGCCTTTAGAAAGGCCCTGAGTGGCATTACAAGGGTCTGGGTGCCTTTAGAAATGTCCTGAGGGGCTCTAGAAGGGTCTGGGGATCTTTAGAAAGGCCCTGTGGGGCATTAGAAGGGTCTGGGGGCCTTTAGAATGCTCCTGAGTGGCAGTAGAAGGGTCTGGGGACCTTTTGAAAGGCCCTGACGGGCATTAGACTCATCTGCGGGCTTTTAGAAGTGTCCTGAGGGAATCTAGAATGATCTGGGGGCCTTTATAAGGGTCGTGACAGGCTCTGGAAGGGTCTGGGAACGTTTATAGATGCCCTGACGGGCGTTAGAAGGGTCTAAGGGCCTTTAGAAAGGCCCTGAGTGGCATTAGAAGGGTCTGGGTGCCTTTAGAAATGTCCTGAGGAGCTCTAGAAGGGTCTGGGGGCCTTTAGAAATGTCCTGAGGGGCATTAGAAGGGTATGGGGGCCTTTATAAAAGCCCTGAGGGGCATTACAAGGGTCTGGGGTCATATAGAAAGGCCCTGAGAGGTTCTAGAAGTGTCTGGGGTACTTTAGAAAGGCCCTGAGGGGCATTAGAATTGTCTGGGGGCCTTTAGAAAGGCCCTGAGGGGCATTAGAAGGGTCTGAGGGCCTTTACAAAGGTCCTGAGGGTCATTAGAATCGTCTTGTGGCCTTCATAAGGGTCCTGAAAGGCATTAGAAGGGTCTGGGGGCTTTTAGATGGGTCCTGAGGCAATCTAGAAGGGTCTAGAGGCCTTTACATGGGTCTTGAGGGTCATTAGAATGGTGTGGAGGCCTTTAGAGAGGCCCTGAGGGGCTCTAGAAGGGTCTGGGGGTATTAGAAGCGTCCTGAGGGGGTCCAGAATGGTCTGGGGGCCTTTTTAAAGGCCCTCAGGGGGATTATAAGGGTCTCGCGGCCTTTAGAATGGCATTGAGTGGCATTAGAATGGTCTGGGTGCCTTTAGAAATGTCCTGAGGGGCTCTAGAAGGGTCTGGGGGCCTTTAGAAATGTCCTGAGGTGCATTAGAAGGGTATGGGGGCCTTCAGAAAAGCCCTGATGGGTATTACAAGGGTCTGGGGTCATATAGAAAGGCCCTGAGAGTTTCTAGAAGTGTCTGGGGTACTTTAGAAAGGCCCTGAGGGGCATTAGAAGGGTCTGGGGTCCTTTAGAAGGGCCCTGAGGGGCATTAGAAGGGTCTGAGGGCCTTTAGAAAGGTCCTGAGGGGCATTAGAAGGGTCTTGTGGCCTTCATAAGGGTCCTGAAAGGCATTAGAAGGGTCTGGGGGCTTTTAGATGGGACCTGAGGCAATCTAGAAGGGTCTAGAGGCCTTTACATGGGTCTTGAGGGTCATTAGAAGGGTGTGGAGGCATTTAGAAAGGCCCTGAAAGGCATTAGAAGGGTCTGGGGGCTTTTAGATGGGTCCTGAGGCAATCTAGAAGGGTCTGGGGGCCTTTACATGGGTCTTGAGGGTCATTAGAAGGGTGTGGAGGCCTTTAGAAAGGCCCTGAGGGGCTCTAGAAGGGTCTGGGGGCTATTAGAAGCATCCTGAGGGGGTCCAGAAGGGTCTGGGGTCCTTTTTAAAGGCCCTCACGGGGAGTATAAGGGTCTCGCGGCCTTTAGAATGGCCCTGAGTGGCATTATAAGGGTCTGGGTGCCTTTAGAAATGTCCTGAGGGGCTCTAGAAGGGTCTGGGGGCCTTTAGAAAAGCCCTGAGGGCCATTACAAGGGTCTGGGGTCATATAGAAAGGCCCTGAGAGGTTCTAGAAGGGTATGGGGGCCTTTAGAAGGGTCCTAAGGGGCATTAGAAGGGTCTGGGGGCCTTTAGAAGGGTCCTGAGGGGCATTAGAAGGGTCTGGGGGCCTTTAGAAGGGTCCTGAGGGGCATTAGAAGGGTCTGGGGGCCTTTAGAAAGGCCCTGAGGGGCATTAGAAGGGTGTGCAGGCCATTAGAAGCGACCTGAGGGGGCCCAGAAGGGTCTGGGGGCCTTTTTAAAGGCCCTCAGCAGGATTATAAGGGTCTCGCGGCCTTTAGAAAGGCCCTGAGTGGCATTACAAGGGTCTGGGTGCCTTTAGAAATGTCCTGAGGGGCTCTAGAAGGGTCTGGGGATCTTTAGAAAGGCCCTGTGGGGAATTAGAAGGGTCTGGGGGCCTTTAGAATGCTCCTGAGTGGCAGTAGAAGGGTCTGGGGACCTTTAGAAAGGCCCTGACGGGCATTAGACTCATCTGCGGGCTTTTAGAAGTGTCCTGAGGGAATCTAGAATGATCTGGGGGCCTTTATAAGGGTCGTGACGGGCTCTAGAAGGGTCTGGGAACCTTTATAGATGCCCTGACGGGCGTTAGAAGGGTCTAAGGGCCTTTAGAAAGGTCCTGAGGGGCATTAGAAGGGTCTTGTGGCCTTCATAAGGGTCCTGAAAGGCATTAGAAGGGTCTGGGGGCTTTTAGATGGGTCCTGAGGCAATCTAGAAGGGTCTGGGGGCCTTTACATAGGTCTTGAGGGTCATTAGAAGGGTGTGGAGGCCTTTAGAAAGGCCCTGAGGGGCTCTAGAAGGGTCTGGGGGCTATTAGAAGCGTCCTGAGGGGGTCCAGAAGGGTCTGGGGACCTTTTTAAAGGCCCTCAGGGGCATTATAAGGGTCTCGGACCTTTAGAAAGGCCCTGAGTGGCATTATTAGGGTCTGGGTGCCTTTAGAAATGTCCTGAGGGGCTCTAGAAGGGTCTGGGGGCCTTTAGAAAGGCCCTGTGGGGCATTAGAAGGGTCTGGGGGCCTTTAGAATGCTCCTGAGGGGCAGTAGAAGGGTCTGGGGATCTTTATAAAGACCCTGTTATGCATTAGAATGGTCTGCAGGCCTTTAGAATTGTCCTGAGGTGCTCTAGAATGGTCTGGGTGCCTTTATAAGGGTCCTGACAGGCTCTAGAAGGGTCTGGGAACCTTTATAAATGCCCTGAGGGGGAGTAGAGGGGTCTGAGGGTCTTTAGAAAGGTCCTGAGGGGCATTAGAAGGGTCTTGTGGCCTTCATAAGGGTCCTGAAAGGCATTAGAAGGGTCTGGGGGCTTTTAGATGGGTCCTGAGGCAATCTAGAAGGGTCTGGGGGCCTTTACATGGGTCTTGAGGGTCATTAGAAGGGTGTGGAGGCCTTTAGAAAGGCCCTGAAAGGCATTAGAAGGGTCTGGGGGCTTTTAGATGGGTCCTGAGGCAATCTAGAAGGGTCTGGGGGCCTTTACATGGGTCTTGAGGGTCATTAGAAGGGTGTGGAGGCCTTTAGAAAGGCCCTGAGCGGCTCTAGAAGGGTCTGGGGGCTATTAGAAACGTCCTGAGGGGGTCCAGAAGGGTCTGGGGGCCTTTTTAAAGGCCCTCAGGGGGATTATAAGGGTCTCGCGGCCTTTAGAAAGGCCCTGAGTGGCATTAGAAGAGTCTGGGGTCATATAGAAAGGCCCTGAGAGGTTCTAGAAGTGTCTGGGGTACTTTAGAAAGACCCTGAGGGGCATTAGAAGGGTCTGGGGGCCTTTAGAAGGGTCTTCAGGGGCTCTAGAAGGGTCTGGGGACCTTTAGAAAGGCCCTGTGGTGCATTAGAAGGGTCTGGGGGCCTTTAGAATGCTCCTGAGTGGCAGTAGAAGGGTCTGGGGACCTTTATAAAGGCCCTGACGGGCATTAGTATGGTCTGCGGGCCTTTAGAAGTGTCCTGAGGGGCTCTAGAATGGTCTGGGGGCCTTTATAAGGGTCCTGACGGGATCTAGAAGGGTCTGGGAACCTTTATAAATGCCCTGAGGGGCATTAGAAGGGTCTGAGGGCCTTTAGAAAGGTCCTGAGGGACATTAGAATGGTCTTGTGGCCTTCATAAGGGTCCTGAAAGGCATTAGAAGGGTCTGGGGGCTTTTAGATGGGTCCTGAAGCAATCTAGAAGGGTCTGGGGGCCTTTACATGGGTCTTGAGGGTCATTAGAAAGGTGTGGAGGCCTTTAGAAAGGCCCTGAGGGGCTCTAGAAGGGTCTGGGGGCTAGTAGAAGCATCCTGAGGGGGTCCAGAAGGGTCTGGGGGCCTTTTTAAAGGCCCTCAGGTGGATTATAAGGGTCTCGCGGCCTTTAGAAAGGCCCTGAGTGGCATTAGAAGGGTCTGGGTGCCTTTAGAAATGTCCTGAGGGGCTCTAGGAGGGTCTGGGGGCCTTTAGAAATGTCCTGAGGGGCATTAGAATGGTATGGGGGACTTTAGAAAAGCCCTGAGGGGCATTACAAGGGTCTGGGGTCATATAGAAAGGCCCTGAGAGGTTCTAGAAGTGTCTGGGGTACTTTAGAAAGGCCCTGAGGGGCATTAGAAGGGTCTGGGTTCCTTTAGAAGGGTCCTGAGGGCATTAGAAGGGTCTGGGGGCCTTTAGATTGGTCCTGAGGGGGTCTAGAAGGGTCTGGATGCATTTAAAACTGTCCTGAGAGGCTCTAGAAGGGTCTGGGTGCCTTTATAAGGGTCCTGAGGGGCATTAGAAGGGTCTGGGTGCCCTTATAAAAGCCCTGAGGGGAATTAGCAGGGTCTGGGGGACTTTAGAAGGGTCCTGAGGGGCTCTATAAGGGTCTGGGGGCCTTTAGAAGGGTCTTCAGGGGCTCTAGAAGGGTCTGGGGACCTTTAGAAAGGCCCTGTGGGGCATTAGAAGGGTCTGGGGGCCTTTAGAATGCTCCTGAGGGGCAGTTGAAGGGTCTGGGGACCTTTAGAAAGGCCCTGACGGGCATTAGAATGGTCTGCGGGCCTTTAGAAGTGTCCTGAGGGGCTCTAGAATGGTCTGGGGGCCTTTATAAGGGTCGTGACTGGCTCTAGAAGGGTCTGGGAACCTTTATAAATGCCCTGAGGGGCATTAGAAGGGTCTGAGGGCCTTTAGAAAGGTCCTGAGGGGCATTAGAATGGTCTTGTGTCCTTCATAAGGGTCCTGAAAGGCATTAGAAGGGTCTGGGGGCTTTTAGATGGGTCCTGAGGCAATCTAGAAGGGTCTAGGGGCCTTTACATGGGTCTTGAGGGTCATTAGAAGGTTGTGGAGGCCTTTAGAAAGGCCCTGAAAGGCATTAGAATGGTCTGGGGGCTTTTAGATGGGTCCTGAGGCAATCTAGAAGGGTCTGGGGGCTTTTACATGGGTCTTGAGGGTCATTAGAAGGGTGTGGAGGCCTTTAGAAAGGCCCTGAAAGCATTAGAAGTGTCTGGGGGATATTAGAAGATCCTGAGGAGGTCCAGAAGGGTCTGGGGGCATTTTTAAAGGCCCTCAGGGGGATTATAAGGGTCTCGCGGCCTTTAGAAAGGCTCTGAGTGGCGTTACAAGGGTCTGGGTGCCTTTAGAAATGTCCTGAGGGGCTCTAGAAGGGTCTGGGGGCCTTTAGAATAGTCCTGAGGGGCATTAGAAGGGTCTGGGTGCCCTTATAAAAGCCCTGAGGGGAATTAGCAGGGTCTGGGGGACTTTAGATTGGTCCTGAGGGGCTCTAGAAGGGTCTGGGGGCCTTTAGAAGGGTCTTTAGGGGCTCTAGAAGGGTCTGGGGACCTTTAGAAAGGCCCTGTGGGGCATTAGAAGGGTCTGGGGGCCTTTAGAATGCTCCTGAGGGGCAGTAGAAGGGTCTGGGGACCTTTTATAAAGGCCCTGACGGGTATTAGAATGGTCTGCGGGCCTTTAGAAGTGTCCTGAGTGGCTCTAGAAGGGTCTGGGGGCCTTTATAAGGGTCCTGACAGGCTCTAGAAGGGTCTGGGAACCTTTATAAATGCCCTGAGGGGCACTAGAAGGGTCTGAGGGCCTTTAGAAAGGTCCTGAGGGGCATTAGAAGGGTCTTGTGGCCTTTATAAGGGTCCTGAAAGGCATTAGAAGGGTCTGGGGGCTTTTGGATGGGTCCTGAGGCAATCTAGAAGGGTCTGGGGGCCTTTACATGGGTCTTGAGGGTCATTAGAAGGGTGTGGAGGCCTTTAGAAAGGCCCTGAAAGCATTAGAAGTGTCTGGGGGCTTTTAGATGGGTCCTGAGGGGGTCCAGAAGGGTCTGGGGGCCTTTTTAAAGGCCCTCAGGGGGATTATAAGGGTCTCGCGGCCTTTAGAAAAGCCCTTAGTGGCATTAGAAAGGACTGGGTGCCTTTAGAAATGTCCTGAAAGGCTCTAGAAGGGTCTGGGGGCCTTTAGAATGCTCCTGAGGGGCAGTAGAAGGGTCTGGGGACCTTTAGAAAGGCCCTGACAGGCATTAGAAGGGTCTGCAGGCCTTTAGAAGTGTCCTGAGGGGCTCTAGAATGGTCGGGGGGCCCTTATAATGGTCCTGACGGGCTCTAGAAGGGTCTGGGAACATTTATAAATGCCCTGAGGCGCATTAGAAGGGTCTTGTGGCCTTCATAAGGGTCCTGAAAGGCATTAGAAAGGTCTGGGGGCATTTAGAAGCGTCCTGAGGCAATCTAGAAGGGTCTGGGGGCCTTTACATGGGTCTTGAGGGTCATTAGAAGGGTGTGGAGGCCTTTACAAAGGCCCTGAGTGGCTCTAGAAAGGTCAGTGGGCTATTAGAAGCGTCCTGAGGGGGTCCAGAAGGGTCTGGGGGCCTTTTTAAAGGCCATCAGGGGGATTATAAGGGTCTCGCGGCCTTTAGAAAGGCCCTGAGTGGCATTAGAAGGGTCTGGCTGCCTTTAGAAATGTCCTGAGGGGCTCTAGAAGGGTCTGGGGGCCTTTAGAAATGTCCTGAGGGGCATTAGAAGGGTCTGGGGGCCTTTAGAAATGTCCTGAGGGGCATTAGAAAGGTATGGGGGACTTTAGAAAAGCCCTGAGGGGCATTACAAGGGTCTGGGTTCATATAGAAAGGCCCTGAGAGGTTCTAGAAGTGTCTGGGGTACTTTAGAAAGGCCCTGAGGTACATTAGAAGGGTCTGGGGGCCTTTAGAAGGGCCCTGAGGGGCATTAGAAGGGTCTGAGGGCCTTTAGAAAGGTCCTGAGGGGCATTAGAAGGGTCTTGTGGCCTTCATAAGGGTCCTGAAAGGCATTAGAAGGGTCTGGGGGCTTTTAGATGGGTCCTGAGGAAATCTAGAAGGGTCTAGAGGCCTTTACATGGGTCTTGAGGGTCATTAGAAGGGTGTGGAGGCCTTTAGAAAGGCCCTGAAAGGCATTAGAAGGGTCTGGGGGCTTTTAGATGGGTCCTGAGGCAATCTAGAAGTGTCTGGGTGCCTTTACATGGGTCTTGAGGGTCATTAGAAGGGTGTGGAGGCCTTTAGAAAGGCCCTGAGGGGCTCTAGAAGGGTCTGGGGGCTATTAGAAGCGTCCTGAGGGGGTCCAGAAGGGTCTGGGGGCCTTTTTAAAGGCCCTCAGTGGGATTATAAGGGTCTCGCGGCCTTTAGAAAGGCCCTGAGTGGCATTAGAAGGGTCTGGGTGCCTTTAGAAATGTCCTGAGGGGCTCTAGAAGGGTCTGGGGGCCTTTAGAAATGTCCTGAGGGGCATTAGAAGGGTATGGGGGCCTTTAGAAAAGCCCTGTTGGGCATTACAAGGGTCTGGGGTCATATAGAAAGGCCCTGAGAGGTTCTAGAAGTGTCTGGGGTACTTTAGAAAGGCCCTGAAGGGCATTAGAAGGGTCTGGGTGCCCTTATAAAAGCCCTCAGGGGAATTAACAGGGTCGGGGGGAGTTTAGAAGGGTCCTGAGGGGCTCTATAAGGGTCTTGGGGCCTTTAGAAGGGTCTTCAGGGGCTCTAGAAGGGTCTGGGGACCTTTAGAAAGGCCCTGTGGGGCATTAGAAGAGAATGGGGGCCTTTAGAATGCTCCTGAGGGGCAGTAGAAGGGTCTGGGGACCTTTATAAAGGTCCTGACGGGCATTAGAATGGTCTGCGGGCCTTTAGAATTGTTCTGAGGTGCACTAGAATGGTCTGGGGGCCTTTATAAGGGTCCTGACAGGCTCTAGAAGGGTCTGGGAACCTTTATAAATGCCCTGAGGGGCACTAGAAGGGTCTGAGGGCCGTTAGAAAGGTCCTGAGGGGCATTAGAAGGGTCTTGTGGCCTTCCTAAGGGTCTTGAAAGGCATTAGAAGGGTCTGGGGGCTTTTAGATGGGTCCTGAGGCAATCTAGAAGGGTCTGGGGGCCTTTACATGGGTCTTGAGGGTCATTAGAAGGGTGTGGAGGCCTTTAGAAAGGCCCTGAAATGCATTAGAAGGGTCTGGGGGCTATTAGAAGCGTCCTGAGGGGGTCCAGAAGGGTCTGGGGGCCTTTACATGGGTCTTGAGGGTCATTAGAAGGGTGTGGAGGCCTTTAGAAAGGCCCTGAGGGGCTCTAGAAGGGTCTGGGGGCTATTAGAAGCGTCCTGAGGGGGTCCAGAAGGGTCTGGGGGCCTTTTTAAAGGCCCTCAGGGGGATTATAAGGGTCTCGCGGCCTTTAGAAAGGCCCTGAGTGGCATTACAAGGGTCTGGGTGCCATTAGAAATGTCCTGAGGGGCTCTAGAAGGGTCTGGGGGCCTTTAGAAAAGCCCTGAGGGCCATTACAAGGGTCTGGGGTCATATAGAAAGGCCCTGAGAGGTTCTAGAAGTGTCTGGGGTACTTTAGAAAGGCCCTGAGGGGCATTAGAAGGGTCTGGGGGCCTTTAGAAGGGTCCTGAGGGGCATTAGAAGGGTCTGGGGGCCTTTAGAAAGGCCCTGAGGGGAATTAGAAGGGTGTGGGGGCCATTAGAAGCGACCTGAGGGTGTCCAGAAGGGTCTGGGGGCCTTTTTAAAGGCCCTCAGGGGGATTATAAGGGTCTCGCGGCCTTTAGAAAGGCCCTGAGTGGCATTACAAGGGTCAGGGTGCCTTTAGAAATGTCCTGAGGGGCTCTAGAAGGGTCTGGGGATCTTTAGAAAGGCCCTGTGGGGCATTAGAAGGGTCTGGGGGCCTTTAGAATGCTCCTGAGGGGCAGTAGAAGGGTCTGGGGACCTTTAGAAAGGCCCTGACGGGCATTAGACTCGTCTGCGGGCTTTTAGAAGTGTCCTGAGGGAATCTAGAATGGTCTGGGGGCCTTTATAAGGGTCCTGACGGGCTCTTGAAGGGTCTGGGAACCTTTATAGATGCCCTGACGGGCGTTAGAAAGGTCTGAGGGCCTTTAGAAAGGTCCTGAGGGGCATTAGAAGGGTCTTGTGGCCTTCATAAGGGTCCTGAAAGGCATTAGAATGGTCTGGGGGCTTTTAGATGGGTCCTGAGGAAATCTAGAAGGGTCTGGGGGCCTTTACATGGGTCTTGAGGGTCATTAGAAGGGTGTGGAGGCCTTTAGAAAGGCCCTGAGGGGCTCTAGAAGGGTCTCGGGGCTATTAGAAGTGTCCTGAGGGGGTCCAGAAGGGTCTGGGGGCCTTTTTAAAGGCCCTCAGGGGGATTATAAGGGTCTCGGACCTTTAGAAAGGCCCTGAGTGGCATTATAAGGGTCTGGGTGCCTTTAGAAATGTCCTGAGGGGCTCTAGAAGGGTCTGGGGGCCTTTAGAAAGGCCCTGTGGGGCATTAGAAGCGTCTGGGGGCCTTTAGAATGCTCCTGAGGGGCAGTAGAAGGGTCTGGGGATCTTTATAAAGACCCTGTTATGCATTAGAATGGTCTGCAGGCCTTTAGAATTTTCCTGAGGTGCTCTAGAATGGTCTGGGGGCCTTTATAAGGGTCCTGACAGGCTCTAGAAGGGTCTGGGAACCTTTATAAATGCCCTGAGGGGGAGTAGAGGGGTCTGAGGGTCTTTAGAAAGGTCCTGAGGGGCATTAGAAGGGTCTTGTGGCCTTCATAAGGGTCCTGAAAGGCATTAGAAGGGTCTGGGGGCTTTTAGATGGGTCCTGAGGCAATCTAGAAGGGTCTGGGGGCCTTTACATGGGTCTTGAGGGTCATTAGAAGGGTGTGGAGGCATTTAGAAAGGCCCTGAAAGGCATTAGAAGGGTCTGGGGGCTTTTAGATAGGTCCTGAGTAAATCTAGAAGGGTCTGGGGCCTTTACATGGGTCTTTAGGGTCATTAGAAGGGTGTGGAGGCCTTTAGAAAGGCCCTGAGGGGCTCTAGAAGGGTCTGGGGGCTATTAGAAGCGTCCTGAAGGGGTCCAGAAGGGTCTGGGGGCCTTTTTAAAGGCCCTCAGGGGGATTATAAGGGTCTCGCGGCCTTTAGAAAGGCCCTGAGTGGCATTAGAAGAGTCTAGGGTCATATAGAAAGGCCCTGAGAGGTTCTAGAAGTGTCTGGGGTACTTTAGAAAGACCCTGAGGGGCATTAGAAGGGTCTGGGGGCCTTTAGAAGGGTCTTCAGGGGCTCTAGAAGGGTCTGGGGACCTTTAGAAAGGCCCTGTGGGGCATTAGAAGGGTCTGGGGGCCTTTAGAATGCTCCTGAGTGGCAGTAGAAGGGTCTGGGGACCTTTAGAAAGGCCCTGACGGGCATTAGAATGGTCTGCGGGCCTTTAGAAGTGTCCTGAGGGGCTCTAGAATGGTCTGAGGGCCTTTATAAGGGTCCTGACGGGCTCTAGAAGGGTCTGGGAACCTTTATAAATTCCCTGAGGGGCATTAGAAGGGTCTGAGGGCCTTTAGAAAGGTCCTGAGGGACATTAGAAGGGTCTTGTGGCCTTC
The DNA here is from genome assembly GCA_033558105.1 of Coccyzus lansbergi. Taxonomy (NCBI): domain Eukaryota; kingdom Metazoa; phylum Chordata; class Aves; order Cuculiformes; family Coccyzidae; genus Coccyzus; species Coccyzus lansbergi. The sequence goes on from JAUMJK010000895.1 coordinate 1,085,415, forward strand.
ATAAGGGTCCTGAAAGGCATTAGAAGGGTCTGGGGGCTTTTAGATGGGTCCTGAAGCAATCTAGAAGGGTCTGGGGGCCTTTACATGGGTCTTGAGGGTCATTAGAAAGGTGTGGAGGCCTTTAGAAAGGCCCTGAGGGGCTCTAGAAGGGTCTGGGGGCTATTAGAAGCATCCTGAGGGGGTCCAGAAGGGTCTGGGTTCCTTTTTAAAGGCCCTCAGGGGGATTATAAGGGTCTCGCGGCCTTTAGAAAGGTCCTGAGTGGCATTAGAAGGGTCTGGGTGCCTTTAGAAATGTCCTGAGGGGCTCTAGAAGGGTCTGGGGGCATTTAGAAATGTCCTGAGGGGCATTAGAAGGGTATGGGGGACTTTAGAAAAGCCCTGAGGGGCATTACAAGGGTCTGGGGTCATATAGAAAGGCCCTGAGAGGTTCTAGAAGTGTCTGGGGTACTTTAGAAAGGCCCTGAGGGGCATTAGAAGGGTCTGGGGGCCTTTAGAAGGGTCCTGAGGGGCATTAGAAGGGTCTGGGGGCATTTAGATTGGTCCTGAGGGGGTCTAGAAGGGTCTGGAGGCATTTAAAACTGTCCTGAGAGGCTCTAGAAGGGTCTGGGTGCCTTTATAAGGGTCCTGAGGGGCATTAGAAGGGTCTGGGTGCCCTTATAAAAGCCCTCAGGGGAATTAGCAGGGTCTGGGGGACTTTAGAAGGGTCCTGAGGGGCTCTATAAAGGTCTGGGGGCCTTTAGAAGGGTCTTCAGGGGCTCTAGAAGGGTCTGGGGACCTTTAGAAAGGCCCTGTGGGGCATTAGAAGGGTCTGGGGGCCTTTAGAATGCTCCTGAGGGGCAGTTGAAGGGTCTGGGGACCTTTAGAAAGGCCCTGACGGGCATTAGAATGGTCTGCGGGCCTTTAGAAGTGTCCTGAGGGGCTCTAGAATGGTCTGGGGGCCTTTATAAGGGTCGTGACGGGCTCTAGAAGGGTCTGGGAACCTTTATAAATGCCCTGAGGGGCATTAGAAGGGTCTGAGGGCCTTTAGAAAGGTCCTGAGGGGCATTAGAAGGGTCTTGTGTCCTTCATAAGGGTCCTGAAAGGCATTAGAAGGGTCTGGGGGCTTTTAGATGGGTCCTGAGGCAATCTAGAAGGGTCTAGTTGTCTTTACATGGGTCTTGAGGGTCATTAGAAGGTTGTGGGGGCCTTTAGAAAGGCCCTGAAAGGCATTAGAAGGGTCTGGGGGCTTTTAGATGGGTCCTGAGGCAATCTAGAAGGGTCTGGGGGCCTTTACATGGGTCTTGAGGGTCATTAGAAGGGTGTGGAGGCCTTTAGAAAGGAAATGATAGGCTCTAGAAGGGTCTGGGGGCTATTAGAAGCGTCCTGAGGGGGTCCAGAAGGGTCTGGGGGCATTTTTAAAGGCCCTCAGGGGGATTATAAGGGTCTCGCGGCCTTTAGAAAGGCTCTGAGTGGCGTTACAAGGGTCTGGGTGCCTTTAGAAATGTCCTGAGAGGCTCTAGAAGGGTCTGGGGGCCTTTAGAATTGTCCTGAGGGGCATTAGAAGGGTCTGGGTGCCCTTATAAAAGCCCTCAGGGGAATTAGCAGGTTCTGGGGGACTTTAGATTGGTCCTGAGGGGCTCTAGAAGGGTCTGGGGGCCTTTAGAAGGGTCTTTAGGGGCTCTAGAAGTGTCTGGGGACCTTTAGAAAGGCCCTGTGGGGCATTAGAAGGGTCTGGGGGCCTTTAGAATGCTCCTGAGGGGCAGTTGAAGGGTCTGGGGACCTTTAGAAAGGCCCTGACGGGCATTAGAATGGTCTGCGGGCCTTTAAAAGTGTCCTGAGGGGCTCTAGAATGGTCTGGGGGCCTTTATAAGGGTCGTGACGGGCTCTAGAAGGGTCTGGGAACCTTTATAAATGCCCTGAGGGGCATTAGAAGGGCCTTGTGTCCTTCATAAGGGTCCTGAAAGGCATTAGAAGGGTCTGGGGGCTTTTAGATGGGTCCTGAGGCAATCTAGAAGGGTCTAGGCGCATTTACATGGTTCTTGTGGGTCATTAGAAGGGTGTGGAGGCCTTTAGAAAGGCCCTGAACGGCATTAGAAGGGTCTGGGTGGTTTTAGATTAGCCCTGAGGCAATCTAGAAGGGTCTGCGGGCGTTTACATGGGCCTTGAGGGTCATTAGAAGGGTGTGGAGGCCTTTAGAAAGGCCCTGAGGGGCTCTAGAAGAGTCTGGGGGCTATTAGAAGCGTCCTGAGGGAGTCCAGAAGGGTCTGGGGGCCTTTTTAAAGGCCCTCAGGGGGATTATAAGGGTCTCGCGGCCTTTAGAAAGGCCCTGAGTGGCATTAGAAGGGTCTGGGTGCCTTTAGAAATGTCCTGAGGGCCTCTAGAAGGGTCTGGGGGCCTTCAGAAATGTCCTGAGGGGCATTAGAAGGGTATGGGGGCCTTTAGAAAGGCCCTGAGTGGCATTAGAAGGGTCTGGGGTCATATAGAAGGTCCCTGAGAGGATCTAGAAGTGTCTGGGGTACTTTAGAAAGGCCCTGAGGGACATTAGAAGGGTCACGGTGCATTTATAAGGTCCTGAGGGGCATTAGAAGGGTCTGGGGGCCTTTAGAATGGTCCTGAGGGGGTCTAGAAGGATCTGGAGGCATTTAAAACTGTCCTGAGAGGCTCTAGAAGGGTCTGGGTGCCTTTATAAGGGTCCTGAAGGGCATTAGAAGATTCTGGGTGCCCTTATAAAAGCCCTGAGAGGAATTAGCAGGGTCTGGAGGACTTTAGAAGGGTCCTGAGGGGCTCTAGAATGGTCTGGGGCCCTTTAGAAAGGCCCTGTGGGGCATTACAAGGGCCTGGGGTCATATAGAAAGGCCCTGAGAGGTTCTAGAAGTGTCTGGGGTACTTTAGAAAGGCCCTGAGGGGCATTAGAAGGGTCTGGGGGCCTTTAGAATGGTCCTGAGGGGGTCTAGAAGGGTCTGGACGCATTTAAAACTGTCCTGAGAGGCTCTAGAAGGGTCTGGGTGCCTTTATAAGGGTCCTGAGGGGCATAAGAAGATTCTGGGTGCCCTTATAAAAGCCCTGAGAGGAATTAGCAGGGTCTGGGGGAATTTAGAAGGGTCCTGAGGGGCTCTATAAGGGTCTGGGGGCCTTTAGAAAGGTCCTGAGGGGCATTAGAAGGGTCTTGTGGCCTTCATAAGGGTCCTGAAACGCATTAGAAGGGTCTGGGCGCTTTTAGATGGGTCCTGAGGCAATCTAGAAGGGTCTAGGGGCCTTTACATGGGTCTTGAGGGGCATTAGAATGGTCTGAGGTCCTTTAGAAAGGTCGTGAGCGGCATTAGAAGGGTCTGGGGGCTTTTAGATGGGTCCTGAGGCAATCTAGAAGGGTCTGGGGGCCTTTACATGGGTCTTGAGGGACATTAGAAGGGTGTGGATGCCTTTAGAAAGGCGCTGAGGGGCTCTAGATGGGTCTGGGGGCTATTAGAAGCGTCCTGAGGGGGTCCAGAAGGGTCTGGGCGCCTTTATAAAGGCCCTCAGGGGGATTATAAGGGTCTCGCGGCTTTTAGAAAGGCCCTGAGTGGCATTACAAGGGTCTGGGGTCATATAGAAAGGCCCTGAGAGGTTCTAGAAGTGTCTGGGGTACTTTAAAAAGGCCCTGAGGGGCATTAGAAGGGTCTGGGGGCCTTTAGAATGGTCCTGAGGGGTTCTAGAAGGGTCTGGAGGCATTTAAAACTGTCCTGAGAGGCTCTAGATGGGTCTGGGTGCCTTTATAAGGGTCCTGAGGGGCATTAGAAGGGTCTGGGTGCCCTTATGAAAGCCCTGAGGGGAATTAGCAGGGTCTGGGGGAATTTAGAATTGTCCAGAGGGGCTCTATAAGGGTCAGGGGGCCTTTAGAAGGGTCTTCAGGGGCTCTAGAGGGGTCTGGGGACCTTTAGAAAGGCCCTGTGGGGCATTAGAAGGGTCTGGGGGCCTTTAGAATGCTCCTGAGGGGCAGTAGAAGGGTCTGGGGACCTTTATAAGGGTTCTGACGGTCTCTAGAAGGGTCTGGGGACCTTTATAAGGGTCCTGACAGGCTCTAGAAGGGTCTGAGGGCTTTAGAAAGGTCCTGAGGGGCATTAGAAGGGTCTTGTGGCCTTCATAAGGGTCCTGAAAGGCATTAGAAGGGTCTGGGGGCTTTTAGATGGGTCCTGAAGCAATCTAGAAGGGTCTGGGGGCCTTTATAAGGGTCGTGACGGGCTCTAGAAGGGTCTGGGAACCTTTATAAATGCCCTGAGGGGCATTAGAAGGGTCTGAGGGCCTTTAGAAAGGTCCTGAGGGGCATTAGAAGGGTCTTGTGTCCTTCATAAGGGTCCTGAAAGGCATTAGAAGGGTCTGGGGGCTTTTAGATGGGTCCTGAGGCAATCTAGAAGGGTCTAGCGGTCTTTACATGGGTCTTGAGGGTCATTAGAAGGTTGTGGGGGCCTTTAGAAAGGCCCTGAAAGGCATTAGAAGGGTCTGGGGGCTTTTAGATGGGTCCTGAGGCAATCTAGAAGGGTCTGGGGGCCTTTACATGGGTCTTGAGGGTCATTAGAAGGGTGTGGAGGCCTTTAGAAAGGAAATGATAGGCTCTAGAAGGGTCTGGGGGCTATTAGAAGCGTCCTGAGGGGGTCCAGAAGGGTCTGGGGGCATTTTTAAAGGCCCTCAGGGGGATTATAAGGGTCTCGCGGCCTTTAGAAAGGCTCTGAGTGGCGTTACAAGGGTCTGGGTGCCTTTAGAAATGTCCTGAGAGGCTCTAGAAGGGTCTGGGGGCCTTTAGAATTGTCCTGAGGGGCATTAGAAGGGTCTGGGTGCCCTTATAAAAGCCCTCAGGGGAATTAGCAGGTTCTGGGGGACTTTAGATTGGTCCTGAGGGGCTCTAGAAGGGTCTGGGGGCCTTTAGAAGGGTCTTTAGGGGCTCTAGAAGTGTCTGGGGACCTTTAGAAAGGCCCTGTGGGGCATTAGAAGGGTCTGGGGGCCTTTAGAATGCTCCTGAGGGGCAGTTGAAGGGTCTGGGGACCTTTAGAAAGGCCCTGACGGGCATTAGAATGGTCTGCGGGCCTTTAAAAGTGTCCTGAGGGGCTCTAGAATGGTCTGGGGGCCTTTATAAGGGTCGTGACGGGCTCTAGAAGGGTCTGGGAACCTTTATAAATGCCCTGAGGGGCATTAGAAGGGCCTTGTGTCCTTCATAAGGGTCCTGAAAGGCATTAGAAGGGTCTGGGGGCTTTTAGATGGGTCCTGAGGCAATCTAGAAGGGTCTAGGCGCATTTACATGGTTCTTGTGGGTCATTAGAAGGGTGTGGAGGCCTTTAGAAAGGCCCTGAACGGCATTAGAAGGGTCTGGGTGGTTTTAGATTAGCCCTGAGGCAATCTAGAAGGGTCTGCGGGCGTTTACATGGGCCTTGAGGGTCATTAGAAGGGTGTGGAGGCCTTTAGAAAGGCCCTGAGGGGCTCTAGAAGAGTCTGGGGGCTATTAGAAGCGTCCTGAGGGAGTCCAGAAGGGTCTGGGGGCCTTTTTAAAGGCCCTCAGGGGGATTATAAGGGTCTCACGGCCTTTAGAAAGGCCCTGAGTGGCATTAGAAGGGTCTGGGTGCCTTTAGAAATGTCCTGAGGGCCTCTAGAAGGGTCTGGGGGCCTTCAGAAATGTCCTGAGGGGCATTAGAAGGGTATGGGGGCCTTTAGAAAGGCCCTGAGTGGCATTAGAAGGGTCTGGGGTCATATAGAAGGTCCCTGAGAGGATCTAGAAGTGTCTGGGGTACTTTAGAAAGGCCCTGAGGGACATTAGAAGGGTCACGGTGCATTTATAAGGTCCTGAGGGGCATTAGAAGGGTCTGGGGGCCTTTAGAATGGTCCTGAGGGGGTCTAGAAGGATCTGGAGGCATTTAAAACTGTCCTGAGAGGCTCTAGAAGGGTCTGGGTGCCTTTATAAGGGTCCTGAAGGGCATTAGAAGATTCTGGGTGCCCTTATAAAAGCCCTGAGAGGAATTAGCAGGGTCTGGAGGACTTTAGAAGGGTCCTGAGGGGCTCTAGAATGGTCTGGGGCCCTTTAGAAAGGCCCTGTGGGGCATTACAAGGGCCTGGGGTCATATAGAAAGGCCCTGAGAGGTTCTAGAAGTGTCTGGGGTACTTTAGAAAGGCCCTGAGGGGCATTAGAAGGGTCTGGGGGCCTTTAGAATGGTCCTGAGGGGGTCTAGAAGGGTCTGGACGCATTTAAAACTGTCCTGAGAGGCTCTAGAAGGGTCTGGGTGCCTTTATAAGGGTCCTGAGGGGCATAAGAAGATTCTGGGTGCCCTTATAAAAGCCCTGAGAGGAATTAGCAGGGTCTGGGGGAATTTAGAAGGGTCCTGAGGGGCTCTATAAGGGTCTGGGGGCCTTTAGAAAGGTCCTGAGGGGCATTAGAAGGGTCTTGTGGCCTTCATAAGGGTCCTGAAACGCATTAGAAGGGTCTGGGCGCTTTTAGATGGGTCCTGAGGCAATCTAGAAGGGTCTAGGGGCCTTTACATGGGTCTTGAGGGGCATTAGAATGGTCTGAGGTCCTTTAGAAAGGTCGTGAGCGGCATTAGAAGGGTCTGGGGGCTTTTAGATGGGTCCTGAGGCAATCTAGAAGGGTCTGGGGGCCTTTACATGGGTCTTGAGGGACATTAGAAGGGTGTGGATGCCTTTAGAAAGGCGCTGAGGGGCTCTAGATGGGTCTGGGGGCTATTAGAAGCGTCCTGAGGGGGTCCAGAAGGGTCTGGGCGCCTTTATAAAGGCCCTCAGGGGGATTATAAGGGTCTCGCGGCTTTTAGAAAGGCCCTGAGTGGCATTACAAGGGTCTGGGGTCATATAGAAAGGCCCTGAGAGGTTCTAGAAGTGTCTGGGGTACTTTAGAAAGGCCCTGAGGGGCATTAGAAGGGTCTGGGGGCCTTTAGAATGGTCCTGAGGGGTTCTAGAAGGGTCTGGAGGCATTTAAAACTGTCCTGAGAGGCTCTAGATGGGTCTGGGTGCCTTTATAAGGGTCCTGAGGGGCATTAGAAGGGTCTGGGTGCCCTTATGAAAGCCCTGAGGGGAATTAGCAGGGTCTGGGGGAATTTAGAATTGTCCAGAGGGGCTCTATAAGGGTCTGGGGGCCTTTAGAAGGGTCTTCAGGGGCTCTAGAGGGGTCTGGGGACCTTTAGAAAGGCCCTGTGGGGCATTAGAAGGGTCTGGGGGCCTTTAGAATGCTCCTGAGGGGCAGTAGAAGGGTCTGGGGACCTTTATAAGGGTTCTGACGGTCTCTAGAAGGGTCTGGGGACCTTTATAAGGGTCCTGACAGGCTCTAGAAGGGTCTGAGGGCTTTAGAAAGGTCCTGAGGGGCATTAGAAGGGTCTTGTGGCCTTCATAAGGGTCCTGAAAGGCATTAGAAGGGTCTGGGGGCTTTTAGATGGGTCCTGAGGCAATCTAGAAGGGTCTAGGTGCCTTTACATGGGTCTTGAGGGTCATTAAAAGGGTGTGGAGGCCTTTAGAAAGGCCCTGAAAGGCATTAGAACGGTCTGGGGGCTATTAGATGAGTCTTTAGGCAATCTAGAAGGGTCTGGGGGCCTTTAGAAGGGTCTTCAGGGGCTCTAGAAGGGTCTGGGGACATTTAGAAAGGCCCTGTGGGTCATTAGAAGGGTCTGGGGACCTTTATAAGGGTCCTGACTGGCTCTAGAAGGGTCTGGGGACATTTATAAGGGTCCTGACGGGCTCTAGAAGGGTCTGAGGGCCTTTAGAAAGGTCCTTAGGGGCATTAGAAGGGTCTTGTGGCCTTCATAAGGGTCCTGAAATGCATTAGAACGGTCTGCGGGCTTTTAGATGGGTCCTGAGGCAATCTACTAGGGTCTGGGGGCCTTTACATGGGTCTTGAGGGTCATTAGAAGGGTGTGGAGGCCTTTAGAAAGGCCCTGAGGGGCTCTAGAAGGGTCTGGGGGCTATTAGAAGCGTCCTGAGGGGGTCCAGAAGGGTCTGGGGGCCTTTTTAAAGGACCTCAGGGGGATTATAAGGGTCTCGCGGCCTTTAGAAAGGCCCTGAGTGGCATTAGAAGGGTCTGGGTGCCTTTAGAAATGACCTGAGGGGCATTAGAAGGGTATGGGGGCCTTTAGAAATGCCCTGAGGGGCATTAGAAGGGTCTGGGGGCCTTTAGAATGGTCCTGAGGGGGTCTAGAAGTGTCTGGAGGCATTTAAAACTGTCCTGAGAGGCTCTAGAAGGGTCTGGGTGCCTTTATAAGGGTCCTGAGGGGCATTAGAAGATTCTGGGGGCCCTGAGAGGAATTAGTAGGGTCTGGGGGACTTTAGAATGGTCCTGAGGGGCTCTATAAGGGTCTCGGCGCCTTTTAGAAGGGTCTTCAGGGGCTCTAGAAGGGTCTGGGGACCTTTAGAAAGGCCCTGTGGGGCATTAGAAGGGTCTGGGGGACTTTAGAAGGGTCCTGAGGGGCTCTATAAGGGTCTGGGGGCCTTTAGAAGGGTCTTCAGGGGCTCTAGAAGGGTCTCGGGACCTTTAGAAAGGCCCTGTGGGGCATTAGAAGGATGTGGGGGCCTTTAGAATGCTCCTGAGGGGCAGTAGAAGGGTCTGGGGACCTTTATAAGGCCCTGACGGGCATTAGAATGGTCTGCAGGCCTTTAGAAGTGTCCTCAGGGGCTCTAGAATGGTCTGGGGGCCTTTATAATGGTCCTGACGGGCTCTAGAAGGGTCTGGGAACATTTATAAATGCTCTGAAGGGCATTAGAAGGCTCTGGGGGCCTTTAGAATGGTCCTGAGGGGGTCTAGAAGGGTCTGGAGGCATTTAAGTCTGTCCTGAGAGGCTCTAGAAGGGTCTGGGTGCCTTTATAAGGGTCCTGAGGGGCATTAGAAGGGTCTGGGTGCCCTTATAAAAGCCCTGAGGGGAATTAGCAGGGTCTGGGGGACTTTAGAAGGGTCCAGAGGGGCTCTATAAGGGTCTGGAGGCCTTTAGAAGGGTCTTCAGGGACTCTAGAGGGGTCTGGGGACCTTTAGAAAGGCCCTGTGAGGCATTAAAAGGGTCTGGGGGCCTTTAGAATGCTCCTGAGTGGCAGTAGAAGGGTCTGGGGACCTTTAAAAGGGTCCTGACGGTCTCTAGAAGGGTCTGGAGACCTTTATAAGGGTCCTGACGGGCTCTAGAAGGGTCTGAAAGCCTTTAGAAAGGTCCTGAGGGGCATTAGAAGGGTCTTGTGGCCTTCATAAGGGTCCTGAAAGGCATTAGAAGGGTCTGGGGGCTTTTAGATGGGTCCTGAGGCAATCTAGAAGGGTCTAGGGGCCTTTACATGGGTCTTGAGGGTCATTAGAAGGGTGTGGAGGCCTTTAGAAAGGCCCTGAAATGCATTAGAAGGGTCTGGGGGCTTTTAGATGGGTCCTGAGGCAATCTAGAAGGGTCTGAGGGCATTTACATGGGTCTTGAGGGTCATTAGAAGGGTGTGGAGGCCTTTAGAAAGGAAATGATAGGCTCTAGAAGGGTCTGGGGGCTATTAGAAGCCTCCTGAGGCGGTCCAGAAGGGTCTGGGGCCTTTTTAAAGGCCCTCAGGGGGATTATAAGGGTCTCGCATCTTTAGAAAGGCCCGGAGTGGCATTAGAAGTGTCTGGGTGCCTTTAGAAATGACCTGAGTGGCATTAGAAGGGTATGGGGGCCTTTAGAAAGGCCCTGAGGGGCATTAGAAGGGTCTGGGGGCCTTTAGAATGGTCCTGAGTGGGTCTAGAAGGGTCTGGAGGCATTTAAAACTGTCCTGAGAGGCTCTAGAAGGGTCTGGGTGCCTTTATAAGGGTCCTGAGGGCCATTAGAAGGGTCTGGGGGTTTTTAGATGGGTCCTGAGGCAATCTAGAAGGGTATGGGGGCCTTTACATGGGTCTTGAGGGTCATTAGAAGGGTGTGGAGGCCTTTAGAAAGGCCCTGAGGGGCTCTAGAAGGGTCTGGGGTCTATTAGAAGCGTCCTGAGGGGGTCCAGAAGGGTCTGGGGGCCTTTATTTAGGCCCTCAGGAGGATTATAAGGGTCTCGCGGCTTTTAGAAAGGCCCTGAGTGGCATTACAAGGGTCTGGGGTCATATAGAAAGGCCCTGAGAGGTTCTAGAAGTGTCTGGGGTACTTTAGAAAGGCCCTGAGGGGCATTAGAAGGGTCTGGGGGCCTTTAGAATGGTCCTGAGGGGGTCTAGAAGGGTCTGGAGGCATTTAAAACTGTCCTGAGAGGCTCTAGAAGGGTCTGGGTGCCTTTATAAGGGTCCTGAGGGGCATTAGAAGGGTCTGGGAGCCCTTATAAAAGCCCTGAGAGGAATTAACAGGGTCTGGGGGACTATAGAAGGGTCCTGAGGGGCTCTATAAGTGTCTCGAGGCCTTCAGAAGGGTCTTCAGAGGCATTAGAAGGGTCTGGGTGCCCTTATAAAAGCCCTGAGGGGAATTAGCAGGGTCTGGGGGAAATTAGAAGGGTCCTGCGGGGCTCTATAAGGGTCTGGGGTCCTTTAGAAGCGTCTTCAGGGGCTCAAGAAGGGTCTGGGGACCTTTAGAAAGGCCCTGTGGAGCATTGGAAGGGTCTGGGGGCCTTTAGAATGGTCCTGAGGGGGTCTACAAGGGTCTGGAGGCATTTAAATCTGTCCTGAGAAGATCTAGAAGGGTCTGGGTGCCTGTATAAGGGTCCTGAGGGGCATTAGAAGGGTCTGGGTGCCCTTATAAAAGCCCTGAGAGGAATTAGCAGGGTCTGGGGGACTTTAGAAGGGTCCTGAGGGGCTCTATAAGGGTCTCGGTGCCTTTAGAAGGGTCTTCAGGGGCTCTAGAAGGGTCTGGGGACCTTTAGAAAGGCCCTGTGGGGCATTAGAAGGGTCTGGGGGAATTAGAAGGGTCCTGAGGGGCTCTATAAGGGTCTGGGGTCCTTTAGAAGGGTATTCAGGGGCTCTAGAAGGGTCTGGGGACCTTTAGAAAGGCCCTGTGGGGTATTAGAAGGGTCTGGGGGCCTTCAGAAATGTCCTGAGGGGCATTAGAAGGGTATGGGGGCCTTTAGAAAGGCCCCGAGTGGCATTAGAAGGGTCTGGGGTCATATAGAAAGTCCCTGAGAGGTTCTAGAAGTGTCTGGGGTACTTTAGAAAGGCCCTGAGGGCCATTAGAAGGGTCAGGGGGCATTTATAAGTTCCTGAGGGGCATTAGAAGGGTCTGGGGGCCTTTAGAATGGTCCTGAGGGGGTCTAGAAGGATCTGGAGGCATTTAAAACTGTCCTGAGAGGCTCTAGAAGGGTCTGGGGGCCTTTAGAAAGCTCCTGAGGGGCAGTAGAAGGGTGTGGGGACCTTTATAAAGGCCCTGACAGGCATTAGAAGGGTCTACGGGCCTTTAGAAGTGTCCTGAGGGGCTCTAGAAGGGTCTGGGTGCCTTTATAAGGGTCCTGAGGGGCATTAGAAGGGTCTGGGCGCCCTTATAAAAGCCCTGAGGGGAATTAGCAGGGTCTGGGGGACTTTAGAAGGGTCCTGAGGGGCTCTATAAGGGTCTGGGGGCCTTTAGAAGGGTCTTCAGGGGCTCTAGAAGGGTCTGGGGACCTTTAGAAAGGCCCTGTAGGGCATTAGAGGGGTCTGGGGGCCTTTAGAATGCTCCTGAGGTGCAGTAGAAGGGTCTGGGGACCTTTATAAAGGCCCTGACGGGCATTAGAATGGTCTGCGGGATGCGGGATTTAGAAGTGTCCTGATGGGCTCTAGAATGGTCTGGGGGCCTTTATAAGGGTCCTGACGGGCTCTAGAAGGGTCTGGGAACCTTTATAAATGCCCTGAGGGGCATTAGAAGGGTCTGAGGGCCTTTGGAAAGGTCCTGAGGGGCATTAGAAGGGTCTTGTGGCCTTCATAAGGGTCCTGAAAGGCATTAGAAGGGTCTGGGGGCTTTTAGATGGGTCCTGAGGCAATCTAGAAGGGTCTAGGGGCCTTTTCATTGGTCTTGGGGGTCATTCGAAGGGTGTGGAGGCCTTTAGAAAGGCCCTGAGGGACTCTAGAAGGGTCTGGGGGCTATTAGAAGCATCCTGAGGGGGTCCAGAAGGGTCTGGGGGCCTTTTTAAAGGCCCTCAGGGGGATTATAAGGGTCTCGCGGCCTTTAGAAAGGCCCTGAGTGGCATTGCAAGGGACTGGGGTCATATAGAAAGGCCCTGAGAGTTTCTAGAAGTGTCTGGGGTACTTTAGAAAGGCCCTGAGGGGCATTAGAAGGGCCTGGCGCCCTTTAGAATGGTCCTGAGGGGGTCTAGAAGGGTCTGGATGCATTTAAAACTGTCCGGAGAGGCTCTAGAAGGGTCTGGGTGCCTTTATAAGGGTCCTGAGGTGCATTAGAAGATTCTGGGTGCCCTTATAAAAGCCCTGAGGGGAACTAGCAGGGTCTGGGTGACTTTAGAAGAGTCCTGAGGGGGTCTATAAGGGTCTGGGGGCCTTTAGAAGGGTCTTCAGGGGCTCTAGAAGGGTCTGGGGACATTTAGAAAGGCCCTGTGGGGCATTAGAAGAGTCTGGGGCCTTTAGAATGCTCCTGAGGGGCAGTAGAAGGGTCTGGGGACCTTTATAAAGGCCCTGACGGGCATTAGAATGGTCTGCGGGCCTTTAGAATTGTCCTGAGGGGCTCTAGAATGGTCTGGGGGCCTTTATAAGGGTCCTGACGGGCTCTAGAAGGGTCTGGGAACATTTATAAATGACCTGAGGGGCATTAGAAGGGTCTGAGGGCCTTTAGAAAGGTCCTGAGGGGTATTAGAAGGGTCTTGTGGCCTTGATAAGGGTCCTGAAAGGCTTTAGAATGGTCTGGGGGCTATTAGAAGCGTCCTGAGGGGGTCCAGAAGGGTCTGGGGGCCTTTTTAAAGGCCCTCACGGGAATTATAAGGGTCTCGCGGCCTTTAGAAAGGCCCTGAGTGGCATTAGAAGGGTCTGCGTGCCTTTAAAAATGTCCTGAGGGCCTCTAGAAGGGTCTGGGGGCCTTCAGAAATGTCCTGAGGGGCATTAGAAGGGTATGGGGGCCTTTAGAAAGGCCCTTAGTGGCATTAGAAGGGTCTGGGGGCCTTTATAAGGTCCTGAGGGGCATTAGAAGGGTCTGGGGGCTTTAAGAATTGTCCTGAGGGGGTCTAGAAGGATCTGGAGGCATTTAAAACTGTCCTGAGAGGCTCTAGAAGGGTCTGGGTGCCTTTATAAGGGTCCTGAGGGGCATTAGAAGATTCTGGGTGCCCTTATAAAAGCCCTGAGACGAATTAGCAGGGTCTGGGGGCCTTTAGAAGGGTCCTGAGGGGCATTAGAAGGGTCTTGTGGCCTTCATAAGGGTCCTGAAAGGCATTAGAAGGGTCTGGGGGCTTTTAGATGGGTCCTGAGGAAATCTCGAAGGGTCTAGGGGCCTTTACATGGGTCTTGAGGGGCATTAGAATGGTCTGAGGGCCTTTAGAAAGGTCCTCAGGGGCATTAGAAGGGTCTGGGTGCCCTTATAAAAGCCCTGAGGGGAATTAGCAGGGTCTGGGGGACTTTAGAAGGGTCCAGAGGGGCTCTAGAGGGGTCTGGGGACCTTTAGAAAGGACCTGTGGGGCATTAGAAGGGTCTGGGAGCCTTTAGAATGCTCCTGAGGGGCAGTAGAAGGGTCTGGGGACATTTATAAGGGTCCTGACGGTCTCTAGAAGGGTCTGGAGACCTTTATAATGGTCCTGAGGAGCTCTAGAAGGGTCTGAGGGCCTTTAGAAAGGTCCTGAGGTGCATTAGAAGGGTCTTGTGGCCTTCATAAGGGTCCTGAAAGGCATTAGAAGGGTCTGGGGGCTTTTAGATGGGTCCTGAGGCAATCTAGAAGGGTCTAGGGACCTTTACATGGGTCTTGAGGGTCATTAGAAGGGTGTGGAGGCCTTTAGAAAGGCCCTGAAAGGCATTAGAACGGTCTGGGGGCTATTAGATGGGTCTTTAGGCAATCTAGAAGGGTCTGGGTGCCTTTAGAAAGGTCTTCAGGGGCTCTAGAATGGTCTGGGGACCTTTAGAAAGGCCCTGTGGGGCATTAGAAGGGTCTGGGGGCCTTTAGAATGCTCCTGAGTGGCAGTAGAAGGGTCTGGGGACCTTTATAATGGTCCTGACGGGCTCTAGAAGGGTCTGGGGACCTTTATAAGGGTCCTGACGGGCTCTAGAAGGGTCTGTGGGCCTTTAGAAAGGTCCTGAGGGGCATTAGAAGGGTCTTGTGTCATTCATAAGGGTCCTGAAAAGCATTAGAAGGGTCTGGGGGCTTTTAGATGGGTCCTGAGGCAATCTAGAAGGGTCTGGCGGCCTTTACATGGGTCTTGAGGGTCATTAGAAGGGTGTGGTGTCCTTTAGAAAGGCCCTGAAAGGCATTAGAAGGGTCTGGGTGCTTTTAGATGGGTCCTGAGGCAATCTTGAAGGGTCTGGGGGCCTTTACATGGGTCTTGAGGGTCATTAGAAGGGTGTGGAGGCCTTTAGAAAGGCCCTGAGGGGCTCTAGAAGGGTCTGGGGGCCTTTTTAAAGGCCCTCAGGGAGATTATAAGGGTCTCGCGGCCTTTAGAAAGGCCTTGAGTGGCATTAGAAGGGTCTGGGTGCCTTTAGAAATGACCTGAGGGGCATTAGAAGGGTATGGGGGCCTTTAGAAAGGCCCTGATGGGCATTAGAATGGTCTGGGGGCCTTTAGAATGGACCTGAGGGGGTCTAGAAGGGTCTGGAGGCATTTAAAACTGTCCTGAGAGGCTCTAGAAGGGTCTGGGTGCCTTTATAAGGGTCCTGAAGGGCATTAGAAGGGTCTGGGTGCCCTTATAAAAGCACTGAAAGGAATTAGCAGGGTCTGGGGGCCTTTAGAAGGGTCCTGAGGGGCTCTATAAGGGTCTGGCGGCCTTTAGAAGGGTCTTCAAGGGCTCTAGAAGAGTCTGGGGACCTTTAGAAAGGCCCTGTGGGGCATTAGAAGGGTCTGGGGGCCTTTAGAATGCTCCTGAGGGGCAGTAGAAGGGTCTGGGGACATTTATAAGGCCCTGACGGGCATTAGAATGGTCTGCGGGCCTTTAGAAGTGTCCTGAGGGGCTCAAGAATGGTCTGGGGGCCTTTATAAGTGTCCTGACGGGCTCTAGAAGGGTCTGGGAACCTTTATAAATGCCCTGAGGTGCATTAGAAGGGTCTGATGGCCTTTAGAAAGGTCCTGAGGGGCATTAGAAGGGTCTTGTGGCCTTCATAAGGGTCCTGAAAGGCATTAGAAGGGTCTGGGGGCTTTTAGATGGGTCCTGAGGCAATCTAGAAGAGTCTAGGGGCCTTTACATGGGTCTTGAGGGTCATTAGAAGGGCGTGGAGGCCTTTAGAAAGGCCCTGAAAGGCATTACAAGGGTCTGGGGGCTTTTAGATGGGTCCTGAGGCAATCTAGAAGGATCTGGGGGCCTTTACATGGGTCCTGAGCATCATTAGAAGGGTGTGGAGGCCTTTAGAAAGGCCCTAAGGGGCTCTAGAAGGGTCTGGGGGCATTTAGAAGGGTCTTCAGGGGCTCTAGAAGGGTCTGGGGACCTTTAGAAAGGCCCTGTGGGGGATTAGAAGGGTCTGGGGGCCTTTAGAATGCTACTGAGGGGCAGTAGAAGGGTCTGGGGACCTTTAGAAAGGCCCTGTGGGGCATTAGAAGGGTCTGGGGGCCTTTAGAATGCTCCTGAGGGGCAGTAGAAGGGTCTGGGAACCTTTATAAATGCCCTGAAGGGCATTAGAAGGGTCTGAGGGCCTTTAGAAAGGTCCTGAGGGGCTCTAGAAGGGTCTGGGGGCTATTAGAAGCGTCCTGAGGGGGTCTAGAAGGGTCTGGGGGCCTTTAGAAAGGCCCTGTGTGGCATTAGAAGGGTCTGGGTGCCTTTAGAAATGACCTGAGGGGCATTAGAAGGGTATGGGGGCCTTTAGAAAGGCCCTGATGGGCATTAGAAGGGTCTGGGGGCCTTTAGAATGGTCCTGAGGGGGTCTAGAAGGGTCTGGAGGCATTTAAAACTGTCCTGAGAGGCTTTAGAAGTGTCTGGGTGCCTTTATAAGGGTCCTGAGGGGCATTAGAACGGTCTGGGTGCCATTATAAAAGAACTGAAAAGAATTAGCAGGGTCTTGGGGCCTTTAGAAGGGTCCTGAGGGGCTCTATAAGGGTCTGGGGGCCTTTAGAAGGGTCTTGAGGGGCTCTAGAAGGGTCTGGGGACCTTTAGAAAGGCCCTGTGTGGCATTAGAAGGGTCTGGGGGCCTTTAGAAGGGTCTTCAGGGGCTCTAGAAGGGTCTGGGGACCTTTAGAAAGGCCCTGTGGGGCATTAGAAGGGTCTGAGGGCCTTTATAATGCTCCTTAGGGGCAGTAGAAGTGTCTGGGGACCTTTATAAGTGTCCTGACGTGCTCTAGAAGGGTCTGGGAACCTTTATAAGTGCCCTGAGGTGCATTAGAAGGGTCTGAGGGCCTTTAGAAAGGTCCTGAGGGGCATTAGAAGGGTCTTGTGGCCTTCATAAGGGTCCTGAAAGGCATTAGAAGGGTCTGGGGGCTTTTAGATGGGTCCTGAGGCAATCTAGAAGGGTCTAGGGGCCTTTACATGGGTCTTGAGGGTCATTAGAAGGGTGTGGAGGCCTTTAGAAAGGCCCTGAAAGGCATTAGAAGGGTCTGGGTGCTTTTTGATGGGTCCTCAGGCAATCTAGAAGGGTCTGGGGGCCTTTACATGGGTCTTGAGGGTCATTAGAAGGGTGTGGAGGCCTTTAGAAAGGACCAGAGGGGCTCTAGAAGGGTGTGGGGGCTATTAGAAGCGTCCTGAGGGGGTCCAGAATGGTCTGGGGGCCTTTAGAAATGACCTGAGGGGCATTAGAAGGGTATGGGGGCCTTTAGAAAGGCCCTGAGGCGCATTAGAAGGGTCTGGGGGCCTTTAGAATGGTCCTGAGGGGGTCTAGAATGGTCTGGAGGCATTTAAAACTGTCCTGAGAGGCTCTAGAAGGGTCTGGGTGCCTTTATAAGGGTCCTGAGGGGCATTAGAAGGGTCTGGGTGCCCTTATAAAAGCCCTGAGGGGAATTAGCAGGGTCTGGGGGCCTTTAGAAGGGTCCTGAGGGGCTCTATAAGGGTCTGGGGGCCTGTAGAAGGGTCTTCAGGGGCTCTAGAAGGGTCTGGGGACCTTTAGAAAGGCCCTGTGGGGCATTAGAAGGGTCTGGGGGCCTTTAGAATGCTCCTGAGTGGCAGTAGAAGGGTCTGGGGACCTTTATAAATGCCCTGAGGGGCATTAGAAGGGTCTGAGGGCCTTTAGAAAGGTCCTGAGGGGCATTAGAAGGGTCTTGTGGCCTTCATAAGGGTCCTGAAAGGCATTAGAAGGGTCTGGGGGCTTTTAGATGGGTCCTGAGGCAATCTAGAAGGGTCTGGGGGCCTTTACATGGGTCTTGAGGGTCATTAGAAGGGTGTGGAGGCCTTTAGAAAGTCCCTGAAATGCATTAGAAGGGTCTGGGGGCTATTAGAAGCATCCTGAGGGGGTCCCGGAGGGTCTGGGGGCCTTTTTAAAGGCCCTCAGGGGGATTATAAGGGTCTCGCGGCCTTTAAAAAGGCCCTGAGTGGCATTAGAAGGGTCTGGGTGCCTTTAGAAATGTCCTGAGCGGGTCTAGAAGGGTCAGGGGGCCTTTAGAAAGGTCCTGAGGGGCATTAGAAGGGTCTGGGGGCCTTTAGAATGGTCCTGAGGGGGTCTAGAAGGGTCTGGAGGCATTTAAAACTGTCCTGAGAGGCTCTAGAAGGGTCTGGGTGCCTTTATAAGGGTCCTGAGGGGCATTAGAAGGGTCTGGGTGCCCTTATAAAAGCCCTGAGAGGAATTAGCAGGGTCTGGGGGACTTTAGAAGGGTCCTGAGGGGCTCTATAATGGTCTGGGGGCCTTTTGAAGGGTCTTCAGGGGCTCTAGAAGGGTCTGGGGACCTTTAGAAAGGCCCTGTGGGGCATTAGAAGGGTCTGGGGGCCTTTAGAATGCTCCTGAGGGGCAGTAGAAGGGTCTGGGGACCTATATAAGTGTCCTGACGGGCTCTAGAATGGTCTGGGAACCATTATAAATGCCCTGAGGGGCATTAGAAGGGTCTGAGGGCCTTTAGAAAGGTCCTGAGGGGCATTAGAAGGGTCTTGTGGCATTGATAAGGGTCCTGAAAGGCATTAGAAGGGTCTGGGGGCTTTTAGATGGGTCCTGAGGCAACCTAGAAGGGTCTAGGGGCCTTTACATAGGTCTTGAGGGTCATTAGAAGGGTGTGGAGGCCTTTAGAAAGGCCCTGAGGGGCTCTAAAAGGGTCTGGGGGCTATTAGAAGCGTCCTGAAAGAGTCCAGAAGGGTCTGGGGGCCTTTTTAAAGGCCCTCAGTGGGATTATAAGGGTCTCGCGGCCTTTAGAAAGGCCCTGAGTGGCATTAGAAGGGTCTGGGTGCCTTTAGAAACGTCCTGAGGTGCTCTAGATGGGTCTGGGGGCCTTTAGAAGGGTCTTCAGGGGTTCTAGAATGGTCTGGGGACCTTTAGAAAGGTCCTGTGTGGTATTAGAAGGGTCTGGGGGCCTTTAGAATGCTCCTGAGGGGCAGTAGAAGGGTCTGGGGGCCTTTAGAAAGGCCCTGACGGGCATTAGAATGGTCTGCGGGCCTTTAGAAGTGTCCTGAGGTGCTCTAGAATGGTCTGGGGGCCTTTATAAGGGTATTGACAGGCTCTAGAAGGGTCTGGGAACCATTATAAATGCCCTGAGGGGCATTAGAAGGGTCTGTGGGCCTTTAGAAAGGTCCTGAGGGGCATTAGAAGGGTCTTGTGGCCTTCATAAGGGTCCTGAAAGGCATTAGAATGGTCTGGGGGCTTTTAGATGGGTCCTGAGGCAATCTAGAAGGGTCTGGGTGCCTTTACATGGGTCTTGAGGGTCATTAGAAGGTTGTGGAGGCCTTTA
This sequence comes from Coccyzus lansbergi, assembly GCA_033558105.1. Taxonomy (NCBI): domain Eukaryota; kingdom Metazoa; phylum Chordata; class Aves; order Cuculiformes; family Coccyzidae; genus Coccyzus; species Coccyzus lansbergi. The sequence continues at coordinate 1,104,218 of JAUMJK010000895.1, forward strand.
GAAAGGCCCTGAGGGGCTCTAAAAGGGTCTGGGGGCTATTAGAAGCCTCCTGAGGGGGTCCAGAAGGGTCTGGGTGCCTTTTTAAAGGACCTCAGGGGGATTATAAGAGTCTCGCGGCCTTTAGAATGACCCTGACAGGCATTAGAAGGGTCTCGGGTCATATAGAAAGGCCCTGATAGTTTCCAGAAGTGTCTGGCGTACTTTAGAAAGGCCTTGAGGGGCATTACAAGGGTCTGGGGGCCTTTAGAAGGGTCTTCAGGTGCTCTAGAAGGGTCTGGGGACCTTTAGAAAGGCCCTGAGGGGCTCTAGAAGGGTCTGGGGGCTATTAGAAGCGTCCTGAGGGGTTCCAGAAGGGTCTGGAGGCCTTTTTAAAGGCCCTCAGGGGGATTATAAGGGTCTCGCGGCCTTTAGAAAGGCCCTGAGTGGCGTTAGAAGGGTCTGGGTGCCTTTAGAAATGTCCTGAGGGGCTCTAGAAGGGTCTGGGGGCCTTTAGAAATGTCCTGAGGGGCATTAGAAGGGTCTGGGGTCATATAGAAAGGCCCTGAGAGGTTCTAGAAGTGTCTGGGGTATTTTGGAAAGGCCCTGAGGGGCATTAGAAGGGTCTGGGGGCCTTTAGAAGGGCCCTGAGGGGCATTAGAAGGGTCTGAGGGCTTTTAGAAAGGTCCAGAGGGGCATTATAAGGGTCTTGTGGCCTTCATAATGGTCCTGAAAAGCATTAGAAGGGTCTGGGGGCTTTTAGATGGGTCCTGAGGCAATCTAGAAGGGTCTAGAGGCCTTTACATTGGTCTTGAGGGTCATTAGAATGGTGTGGAGGCCTTTAGAAAGGCCCTGAAAGGCATTAGAAGGGTCTGGGGGCTTTTAGATTGGTCCTGAGGCAATCTAGAAGGGTCTGGGGGCCTTTACATGGGTCTTGAGGGTCATTAGAAGGGTGTGGAGGCCTTTAGAAAGGCCCTTAGGGGCTCTAGAAGGGTCTGGGGGCTTTTAGATGGGTCCTGAGGCAATCTAGAAGGGTCTGGGGGCCTTTACATGGGTCTTGAGGGTCATTAGAAGGGTGTGGAGGCCTTTAGAAAGGCCCTGAGGGGCTCTAGAAGGGTCTGGGGGCTATTAGAAGCGTCCTGAGGGGGTCCAGAAGGGTCTGGGGGCCTTTTTAAAGGCCCTCAGGGGGATTATAAGGGTCTCGCGGCCTTTAGAAAGGCCCTGAGTGGCATTAGAAGGGTCTGGGTGCCTTTAGAAATGTCCTGAGGGGCTCTAGAAGGTTCTGGGGGCCTTTAGAAATGTCCTGAGGGGCATTAGAATGGTCTGGGTGCCCTTATAAAAGCCCTGAGGGGAATTAGCAGGGTCTGGGGGACTTTAGAATAGTCCTGAGGGGCTCTAGAAGGGTCTGGGGGCCTTTAGAAGGGTCTTCAGGGGCTCTAGAAGGGTCTGGGGACCTTTAGAAAGGCCCTGTGGGGCATTAGAAGAGTCTGGGGGCCTTTAGAATGCTCCTGAGTGGCAGTAGAAGGGTCTGGAGACCTTTAGAAAGGCCCTGACGGGCATTAGAATGGTCTGCGGGCCTTTAGAAGTGTCCTGAGGGGCTCTAGAATGGTCTGGGGGCATTTATAAGGGTCCTGATGGGCTCTAGAAGGGTCTGGGAACCTTTGTAAATGCCCTGAGGTGCACTAGAAGGGTCTGAGGGCCTTTAGAAAGGTCCTGAGGGGCATTAGAAGGGTCTTGTGGCCTTCATAAGGGTCCTGAAAGGCATTAGAAGGGTCTGGGGGCCTTTACATGGGTCTTGAGGGTCATTAGAAGGGTGTGGAGGCATTTAGAAAGGGTCCTGAAAGGCATTAGAAGGGTCTGGGGGCTTTTAGATGGGTCCTGAGGCAATCTAGAAGGGTCTGGGGGCCTTTACATGGGTCTTGAGGGTCATTAGAAGGGTGTGGAGGCCTTTAGAAAGACCCTGAGGTGCTCTAGAAGGGTCTGGGGGCTATTAGAAGCGTCCTGAGGGGGTCCAGAAGGGTCTGGCGGCCTTTTTAAAGGTCCTCAGGGGGATTATAAGGGTCTCGCGGCATTTAGAAAGGCCCTGAGTGGCATTAGAAGGGTCTGGGGTCATATAGAAAGGCCCTGAGAGGTTCTAGAAGTGTCTGGGGTACTTTGGAAAGGCCCTGAGGGGCATTAGAAGGGTCTGGGGGCCTTTAGAAGGGTCTTCAGGGGCTCTAGAATGGTCTGGGGACCTTTAGAAAGGCCCTGTGGGGCATTAGAAGGGTCTGGGGGCCTTTAGAATGCTCCTGAGTGGCAGTAGAAGGGTCTGGGGACCTTTAGAAAGGCCCTGACGGGCATTAGAATGGTCTGCGGGCCTTTAGAAGTGTCCTGAGGGGCTCTAGAATGGTCTGGGGGCCTTTATAAGGGTCCTGATGGGCTCTAGAAGGGTCTGGGAACCTTTATAAATGCCCTGAGGGGCATTAGAAGGGTCTGAGGGCCTTTAGAAAGGTCCTGAGGGGCATTTGAAGGGTCTTGTGGCCTTCATAATGGTCCTGAAATGCATTAGAAGGGTCTGGGGGCTTTTACATGGGTCCTGAGGCAATCTAGAAGGGTCTGGGGGCCTTTACATGTGTTTTGAGGGTCATTAGAAGGGTGTGGTGTCCTTTAGAAAGGCCCTGAAAGGCATTAGAAGGGTCTGGGGGCTTTTAGATGGGTCCTGAGGCAATCTAGAAGGGTCTGGGGGCATTTACATGTGTCTTGAGGGTCATTAGAAGGGTGTGGAGGCATTTAGAAAGGCCCTGAAAGGCATTAGAAGGGTCTGGGGACTTTTAGATGGGTCCTGAGGCAATCTAGAAGGGTCTGGGGGCCTTTACATGGGTCTTGAGGGTCATTAGAAGGGTGTGGAGGCCTTTAGAAAGGCCCTGAGGGGCTCTAGAAGGGTCTGGGGGCTATTAGAGGCTTCCTGAGGGGGTCCAGAATGGTCTGGGGGCCTTTTTAAAGGCCCTCAGGGGGATTATAAGGGTCTCGCGGCCTTTAGAAAGGCCCTGAGTGGCATTAGAAGGGTCTGGGTGCCTTTAGAAATGTCCTGAGGGGCTCTAGAAGGGTCTGGGGGCCTTTAGAAATGTCCTGAGGGGCATTAGAAGGGTCCGGGGTCCTTTAGAATGCTCCTGAGGGGCAGTAGAAGCGTCTTGGGACCTTTATAAAGGCCCTGACGGGCATTAGAATGGTCTGCGGGCCTTTAGAATTGTCCTGAGGTGCTCTAGAAAGGTCTGGGGGCCTTTATAAGGGTCCTGACAGGCTCTAGAAGGGTCTGGGAACCTTTATAAATGCCCTGAGGGGCACTAAAAGGGTCTGAGGGCCTTTAGAAAGGTCCTGAGGGGCATTAGAAGGGTCTTGTGTCCTTCATAAGGGTCCTGAAAGGCATTAGAATGGTCTGGGGGCTTTTAGATGGGTCCTGAGGCAATCTAGAAGGGTCTAGGGGCCTTTACATGGGTCTTGACGGTCATTAGAAGGTTGTGGAAGCCTTTAGAAAGGCCCTGAAAGGCATTAGAAGGGTTTGGGGGCTTTTAGATGGGTCCTGAGGCAATCTAGAAGGGTCTAGGGGCCTTTACATGGGTCTTGAGGGTCATTAGAAGGTTGTGGAGGCCTTTAGAAAGGCCATGAAAGGCATTAGAAGGGTCTGGGGGCTTTTAGATGAGTCCTGAGGCAACCTAGAAGGGTCTAGGGGCCTTTACATGGGTCTTGAGGGTCATTAGAAGGTTGTGGAGGCCTTTAGAAAGGCCCTGTGGGGCATTAGAAGGGTCTGGGGGCCTTTAGAATGGTCCTGAGGGGGTCTAGAAGGGTCTGGAGGCATTTAAAACTGTCCTGAGAGGCTCTAGAAGGGTCTGGGTGCCTTTATAAGGGTCCTGAGGGGCTCTATAAGGGTCTGGGGGCCTTTAGAAGGGTCTTGAGGGGCACTAGAAGGGTTTGGGGACCTTTAGAAAGGCCCTGTGGGGCATTAGAAGGGTCTGGGGGCCTTTAGAAGGGTCTTAAGGGGCTCTAGAAGGGTCTGGGGACCTTTAGAAAGGCCCCGTGGGGCATTAGAAGGGTCAGAGGTCCTTTAGAATGCTCCAGAGGGGCAGTAGAAGGGTCTGGGGACCTTTATAAATGCCTAGAGGGGCATTAGAAGGGTCTGAAGGCCTTTAGAAAGGTCCTGAGGGGCATTAGAAGGGTCTTGTGGCCTTCATAAGGGTCCTGAAAGGCATTAGAAGGGTCTGGGGGCTTTTAGATGGGTCCTGAGGCAATCTAGAAGGGTCTAGGGGCCTTTACATGGGTCTTGATGGTCATTAGAAGGGTGTGGAGGCCTTTAGAAAGGCCCTGAAAGGCATTAGAAGGGTCTGGGGGCTTTTAGAATGGTCCTGAGGCAATCTAGATGGGTCTGGGGGCCTTTACATGGGTCTTGAGGGTCATTAGAATGGTGTGGAGACCTTTAGAAAGGCCCTGAGGGGCTCTAGAAGGGTCTGGGGGCTATTATAAGCGTCCTGAGAGGGTCCAGAAGGGTCTGGGGGACTTTTTAAAGGCCGTCAAGGGGAATTATAAGAGTCTCGTGGCCTTTAGAAAGGCCCTGAGTGGCATTACAAGGGCCTAGGATCATATAGATAGGCCCTGAGAGGTTCTAGAAGTGTCTGGGGTACTTTAGAAAGGCCCTGAGGGGCATTAGAAGGGTCTGGGGGCCTTTAGAATGGTCCTGAAGGGGGTCTAGAAGGGTCTGGAGGCTTTTAAAACTGTCCTGAGAGGCTCTAGAAGGGTCTGGGTGCCTTTATAAGGGTCCTGAGGGGCATTAGAAGGGTCTGGGGACCTTTAAAATGCTCCTGAGGGGCAGTAGAATGGTCTGGGGACCTTTATAATGGTCCTGACTTGCTCTAGAAGGGTCTGAGGGCCTTTAGAAAGGTCCTGAGGGGCATTAGAAGGGTCTTGTGGCCTTCATAAGGGTCCTGAAAGGCATTAGAAGGGTCTGGGGGCTTTTAGATGGGTCCTGAGGCAATCTAGAAGGGTCTAGGGGCCTTTACATGGGTCTTGAGGGTCATTAGAAGGGTGTGGAGGCCTTTAGAAAGGCCCTGAGGGGCTCTAGAAGGGTCTGGGGGCCTTTAGAAGGGTCTTCAGGGGCTCTATAGGGGTATGGGGACCTTTAGAAAGGCCCTGTGTGGCATTAGAAGGGTCTGGGGGCATTTAGAAGGGTCTTCAGGGGCTCTAGAAGGGTCTGGGTGCCTTTATAAGGGTCCTGACATGCTCTAGAAGAGTCTGGGAACCTTTATAAATGCCCTAAGGGGCATTAGAAGGGTCTGAGGGCCTTTAGAAAAGTCCTGAGGGGCATTAGAAGGGTCTGGGGGCCTTTAGAATGGTCCTTAGGGGGTCTAGAAGGGTCTGGAGGCATTTAAAACTGTCCTGAGAGGCTCTAGAAGGGTCTGGGTGCCTTTATAAGGGTCCTGAGGGGCATTAGAAGGGTCTGGGTGCCCTTATAAAAGCCCTGAGGAGAATTAGCAGGGTCTGGGGGCCTTTAGAAGGGTCCTTAGGGGCTCTATAATGGTCTGGGGGCCTTTAGAAGGGTCTTGAGGGGCTCTAGAAGGGTCTGGGGACCTTTAGAAAGGCCCTGTGTGGCATTAGAAGGGTCTGGGGGCCTTTAGAAGGGTCTTCAGGGGCTCTAGAAGGGTCTGGGGACCTTTAGAAAGGCCCTGTGGGGCATTAAAATGGTCTGAGGGCCTTTATAATGCTCCTTAGGGGCAGTTGAAGGGTCTGGGGACCTTTATAAGTGTCCTGACGTGCTCTAGAAGGGTCTGGGAACCTTTATAAATGCCCTGAGGTGCATTAGAAGGGTCTGAGGGCCTTTAGAAAGGTCCTGAGGGGCATTAGAAGGGTCTTGTGGCCTTCATAAGGGTCCTGAAAGGCATTAGAAGGGTCTGGGGGCTTTTAGATGGGTCCTGAGGCAATCTAGAAGGGTCTAGGGGCCTTTACATGGGTCTTGAGGGTCATTAGAAGGGTGTGGAGGCCTTTAGAAAGGCCCTGAAAGGCATTAGAAGTGTCTGGGGGCTTTTTGATGGGTCCTCAGGCAATCTAGAAGGGTCTGGGGGCCTTTACATGGGTCTTGAGGGTCATTAGAAGGGTGTGGAGGCCTTTAGAAAGGACCTGAGGGGCTCTAAAAGGGTCTGGGGGCTATTAGAAGCGTCCTGAGGGGGTCCAGAATGGTCTGGGGGCCTTTAGAAATGACCTAAGGGGCATTAGAAGGGTATGGGGGCCTTTAGAAAGGCCCTGAGGCGCATTAGAAGGGTCTGGGGGCCTTTAGAATGGTCCTGAGGGGGTCTAGAAGGGTCTGGAGGCATTTAAAACTGTCCTGAGAGGCTCTAGAAGGGTCTGGGTGCCTTTATAAGGGTCCTGAGGGGCATTAGAAGGGTCTGGGTGCCCTTATGAAAGCCCTGAGAGGAATTAGCAGGGTCTGGGGGCCTTTAGAAGGGTCCTGAGGGGCTCTATAAGGGTCTCAGGGCCTGTAGAAGGGTCTTAAAGGGCTCTAGAAGGGTCTGGGGACCTTTAGAAAGGCCCTGTGGGGCATTAGAAGGGTCTGGGGGCCTTTAGAATGCTCCTGAGGGGCAGTAGAAGGGTCTGGGGACCTTTATAAATGCCCTGAGGGGCATTAGAAGGGTCTGAGGGCCTTTAGAAAGGTCCTGAGGGGCATTAGAAGGGTCTTGTGGCCTTCATAAGGGTCCTGAAAGGCATTAGAAGGGTCTGGGGGCTTTTAGATGGGTCCTGAGGCAATCTAGAAGGGTCTAGGGGCCTTTACATGGGTCTTGATGGTCATTAGAAGGGTGTGGAGGCCTTTAGAAAGGCCCTGAAAGGCATTAGAAGGGTCTGGGGGCTTTTAGATGGGTCCTGAGGCAATCTAGAAGGGTCTGGGGGCCTTTACATGGGTCTTGAGGGTCATTAGAATGGTGTGGAGACCTTTAGAAAGGCCCTGAGGGGCTCTAGAAGGGTCTGGGGGCTATTATAAGCATCCTGAGAGGGTCCAGAAGGGTCTGGGGGACTTTTTAAAGGCCGTCAAGGGGAATTATAAGGGTCTCGTGGCCTTTAGAAAGGCCCTGAGTGGCATTACAAGGGCCTAGGATCATATAGATAGGCCCTGAGAGGTTCTAGAAGTGTCTGGGGTACTTTAGAAAGGCCCTGAGGGGCATTAGAAGGGTCTGGGGGCCTTTAGAATGGTCCTGAAGGGGGTCTAGAAGGGTCTGGAGGCTTTTAAAACTGTCCTGAGAGGCTCTAGAAGGGTCTGGGTGCCTTTATAAGGGTCCTGAGGGGCATTAGAAGGGTCTGGGTGCCCTTATAAAAGCCCTGAGGGGAATTAGCAGGGTCTGGGGGACTTTAGAAGGGTCCTGAGGGGCTCTAGAGGGGTCTGGGGACCTTTAGAAAGGCCCTGTGGGGCATTAGAAGGGTCTGGGGGCTTTTAAAATGCTCCTGAGGGGCAGTAGAATGGTCTGGGGACCTTTATAATGGTCCTGACGTGCTCTAGAAGGGTCTGAGGGCCTTTAGAAAGGTCCTGAGGGGCATTAGAAGGGTCTTGTGGCCTTCATAAGGGTCCTGAAAGGCATTAGAAGGGTCTGGGGGCTTTTAGATGGGTCCTGAGGCAATCTAGAAGGGTCTAGGGGCCTTTACATGGGTCTTGAGGGTCATTAGAAGGGTGTGGAGGCCTTTAGAAAGGCCCTGAGGGGCTCTAGAAGGGTCTGGGGGCCTTTAGAAGGGTCTTCAGGGGCTCTAGAGGGGTATGGGGACCTTTAGAAAGGCCCTGTGGGGCATTAGAAGGGTCTGGGGGCCTTCAGAATGCTCCTGAGGGGCAGTAGATGGGTCTGGGAACCTTTATAAATGCCCTGAGGGGCATTAGAAGGGTCTGAGGGCCTTTAGAAAGGTCCTGAGGGGCATTAGAAGGGTCTTGTGGCCTTGATAAGGGTCCTGAAATGCATTAGAAGGGTCTGGGGGCTTTTAGATGGGTCCTGAGGCAATCTAGAAGGGTCTGGGGGCCTTTACATGGGTCTTGAGGGTCATTAGAAGGCTGTGGTGTCCTTTAGAAAGGCCCTGAAAGGCATTAGAAGGGTCTGGGTGCTTTTAGATGGGTCCTGAGGCAATCTAGAAGGGTCTGGGGGCCTTTACATGGGTCTTGAGGGTCATTAGAAGGGTGTGGAGGCCTTTAGAAAGGCCCTGAGGGGCTCTAGAAGGGTCTGGGGGCTATTAGTAGCGTCCTGAGGGGGTCTAGAAGGGTCTGGGGGCCTTTTTAAAGGCCCTCAGGGGGATTATAAGGGTCTCGCGGCCTTTAGAAAAGCCCTGAGTGGCATTAGAAGGGTCTGGGTGCCTTTAGAAATGACCTGAGGGGCATTAGAAGGGTATGGGGGCCTTTAGAAAGGCCCTGATGGGCATTAGAAGGGTCTGGGGGCCTTTAGAATGGTCCTGAGGGGGTCTAGAAGGGTCTGGAGGCATTTAAAACTGTCCTGAGAGGCTTTAGAAGGGTCTGGGTGCCTTTATAAGGGTCCTGAGGGGCATTAGAACGGTCTGGGTGCCATTATAAAAGCACTGAAAGGAATTAGCAGGGTCTTGGGACCTTTAGAAGGGTCCTGAGGGGCTCTATAAGGGTCTGGGGGCCTTTAGAAGGGTCTTGAGGGGCTCTAGAAGGGTCTGGGGACCTTTAGAAAGGCCCTGTGTGGCATTAGAAGGGTCTGGGGGCCTTTAGAAGGGTCTTCAGGGGCTCTAGAAGGGTCTGGGGGCCTTTATAAGGGTCCTGACATGCTCTAGAAGAGTCTGGGAACCTTTATAAATGCCCTAAGGGGCATTAGAAGGGTCTGAGGGCCTTTAGAAAAGTCCTGAGGGGCATTAGAAGGGTCTGGGGGCCTTTAGAATGGTCCTGAGGGGGTCTAGAAGGGTCTGGAGGCATTTAAAACTGTCCTGAGAGTCTCTAGAAGGGTCTGGGTGCCTTTATAAGGGTCCTGAGGGGCATTAGAAGGGTCTGGGTGCCCTTATAAAAGCCCTGAGGAGAATTAGCAGGGTCTGGGGGCCTTTAGAAGGGTCCTTAGGGGCTCTATAATGGTCTGGGGGCCTTTAGAAGGGTCTTGAGGGGCTCTAGAAGGGTCTGGGGACCTTTAGAAAGGCCCTGTGGGGCATTAGAAGGGTCTGAGGGCCTTTATAATGCTCCTTAGGGGCAGTAGAAGGGTCTGGGGACCTTTATAAGTGTCCTGACGTGCTCTAGAAGGGTCTGGGAACCTTTATAAATGCCCTGAGGTGCATTAGAAGGGTCTGAGGGCCTTTAGAAAGGTCCTGAGGGGCATTAGAAGGGTCTTGTGGCCTTCATAAGGGTCCTGAAAGGCATTAGAAGGGTCTGGGGGCTTTTAGATGGGTCCTGAGGCAATCTAGAAGGGTCTAGGGGCCTTTACATGGGTCTTGAGGGTCATTAGAAGGGTGTGGAGGCCTTTAGAAAGGCCCTGAAAGGCATTAGAAGGGTCTGGGGGCTTTTTGATGGGTCCTCAGGCAATCTAGAAGGGTCTGGGGGCCTTTACATGGCTCTTGAGGGTCATTAGAAGGGTGTGGAGGCCTTTAGAAAGGACCTGAGGGGCTCTAGAAGGGTCTGGGGGCTATTAGAAGCGTCCTGAGGGGGTCCAGAATGGTCTGGGGGCCTTTAGAAATGACCTGAGGGGCATTAGAAGGGTATGGGGGCCTTTAGAAAGGCCCTGAGGCGCATTAGAAGGGTCTGGGGGCCTTTAGAATGGTCCTGAGGGGGTCTAGAAGGGTCTGGAGGCATTTAAAACTGTCCTGAGAGGCTCTAGAAGGGTCTGGGTGCCTTTATAAGGGTCCTGAGGGGCATTAGAAGGGTCTGGGTGCCCTTATGAAAGCCCTGAGAGGAATTAGCAGGGTCTGGGGGCCTTTAGAAGGGTCCTGAGGGGCTCTATAAGGGTCTCGGGGCCTGTAGAAGGGTCTTAAGGGGCTCTAGAAGGGTCTGGGGACCTTTAGAAAGGCCCTGTGGGGCATTAGAAGGGTCTGGGGGCCTTTAGAATGCTCCTGAGGGGCAGTAGAAGGGTCTGGGGACCTTTATAAATGCCCTGAGGGGCATTAGAAGGGTCTGAGGGCCTTTAGAAAGGTCCTGAGGGGCATTAGAAGGGTCTTGTGGCATTCATAAGGGTCCTGAAAGGCATTAGAAGGGTCTGGGGGCTTTTAGATGGGTCCTGAGGCAATCTAGAAGGGTCTAGGGGCCTTTACATGGGTCTTGAGGGTCATTAGAAGGGTGTGGAGGCCTTTAGAAAGGCGCTGAGGGGCTCTAGAAGGGTCTGGGGGCTATTAGAAGCGTCCTGAGGGGGTCCAGAAGGGTCTGGGGGCCTTTTTAAAGGCCCTCAGGGGTATTATAAGGGTCTCGCGGCTTTTAGAAAGGCCCTGAGTGGCATTACAAGTGTCTGGGGTCATATAGAAAGGCCCTCCGAGGTTCTAGAAGTGTCTGGGGTACTTTAGAAATGCCCTGAGGGGCATTAGAAGGGTCTGGGGGCCTTTAGAATGGTCCTGAGGGGTTCTAGAAGGGTCTGGAGGCATTTAAAACTGTCCTGAGAGGCTCTAGAAGGGTCTGGGTGCCTTTATAAGGGTCCTGAGGAGCTTTAGAAGGGTCTGGGTGCCCTTATAAAAGACCTGAGGGGAATTAGCAGGGTCTGGGGGACTTTAGAAGGGTCCTGAGGGGCTCTATAAGGGTCTGGGGGCCTTTAGAAGGGTCTTGAGGGGCTCTAGAAGGGTCTGGGGACCTTTAGAAAGGCCCTGTGGGGCATTAGAAGGGTCTGGGGGCCTTTAGAATGCTCCTGAGGGGCAGTAGAAGGTTCTGAGGACATTTATAAAGGCCCTGACGGGCATTAGAATGGTCTGTGGGCCTTTAGAAGTGTCCTGAGGGGCTCTAGAATGGTCTGGGGGCCTTTATAAGGGTCCTGACGGGCTCTAGAAGGGTCTGGGAACCTTTATAAATGCCCTGAGGGGCACTAGAAGGGTCTGAGGGCCTTTAGAAAGGTCCTGAGGGGCATTAGAAGGGTCTTGTGGCCTTCATAATGGTCCTGAAATGCATTAGAAGGGTCTGGGGGCTTTTAGATGGGTCCTGAGGCAATCTAGAAGGGTCTGGGGGCCTTTACATGGGTCTTGAGGGTCATTAGAAGGGTGTGGAGGCCTTTAGAAAGGCCCTGAAATGCATTAGAAGCGTCTGGGGGCTATTAGAAGCATCCTGAGGGGGTCCCGGAGGGTCTGGGGGCCTTTTTAAAGGCCCTCAGGGGGATTATAAGGGTCTCGCGGCCTTTAGAAAGGCCCTGAGTGGCATTAGAAGGGTCTGGGTGCCTTTAGAAATGTCCTGAGCGGGTCTAGAAGGGTCTGGGGGCCTTTAGAAAGGTCCTGAGGGGCATAAGAAGGGTCTGGAGGCCTTTAGAATGCTCCTGAGGGGCAGTAGAAGGGTCTGGGGACCTTTATAAGTGTCCTGACGGGCTCTAGAATGGTCTGGGAACCATTATAAATGCCCTGAGGGGCATTAGAAGGGTCTGAGGGCCTTTAGAAAGGTCCTGAGGGGGTCTAGAAGGGTCTGGAGGCATTTAAAACTGTCCTGAGAGGCTCTAGAAGGGTCTGGGTGCCTTTATAAGGGTCCTGAGGGGCATTAGAAGGGTCTGGGTGCCCTTATGAAAGCCCTGAGAGGAATTAGCAGGGTCTGGGGGCCTTTAGAAGGGTCCTGAGGGGCTCTATAAGGGTCTCGGGGCCTGTAGAAGGGTCTTAAGGGGCTCTAGAAGGGTCTGGGGACCTTTAGAAAGGCCCTGTGGGGCATTAGAAGGGTCTGGGGGCCTTTAGAATGCTCCTGAGGGGCAGTAGAAGGGTCTGGGGACCTTTATAAATGCCCTGAGGGGCATTAGAAGGGTCTGAGGGCCTTTAGAAAGGTCCTGAGGGGCATTAGAAGGGTCTTGTGGCATTCATAAGGGTCCTGAAAGGCATTAGAAGGGTCTGGGGGCTTTTAGATGGGTCCTCAGGCAATCTAGAAGGGTCTAGGGGCCTTTACATGGGTCTTGAGGGTCATTAGAAGGGTGTGGAGGCCTTTAGAAAGGCGCTGAGGGGCTCTAGAAGGGTCTGGGGGCTATTAGAAGCGTCCTGAGGGGGTCCAGAAGGGTCTGGGGGCCTTTTTAAAGGCCCTCAGGGGGATTATAAGGGTCTCGCGGCTTTTAGAAAGGCCCTGAGTGGCATTACAAGTGTCTGGGGTCATATAGAAAGGCCCTCCGAGGTTCTAGAAGTGTCTGGGGTACTTTAGAAATGCCCTGAGGGTCATTAGAAGGGTCTGGGGGCCTTTAGAATGGTCCTGAGGGGTTCTAGAAGGGTCTGGAGGCATTTAAAACTGTCCTGAGAGGCTCTAGAAGGGTCTGGGTGCCTTTATAAGGGTCCTGAGGAGCTTTAGAAGGGTCTGGGTGCCCTTATAAAAGACCTGAGGGGAATTAGCAGGGTCTGGGGGACTTTAGAAGGGTCCTGAGGGGCTCTATAAGGGTCTGGGGGCCTTTAGAAGGGTCTTGAGGGGCTCTAGAAGGGTCTGGGGACCTTTAGAAAGGCCCTGTGGGGCATTAGAAGGGTCTGGGGGCCTTTAGAATGCTCCTGAGGGGCAGTAGAAGGGTCTGGGGGCCTTTAGAAAGGCCCTCAGGGGGATTATAAGGGTCTCGCGGCCTTTAGAAAGGCCCTGAGTGGCATTAGAAGGGTCTGGGTGCCTTTAGAAACGTCCTGAGGGGCTCTAGAAGGGTCTGGGGGCCTTTAGAAGGGTCTTCATGGGCTCTAGAAGGGTCTGGGGACCTTGAGAAAGGCCCTGTGGGGTATTAGAAGGGTCTGGGGGCCTTTAGAATGCTCCTGAGGGGCAGTAGAATGGTCTGGGGGCCTTTAGAAAGGCCCTGACGGGCATTAGAATGGTCTGCGGGCCTTTAGAATTGTCCTGAGGTGCTCTAGAATGGTCTGGGGCCTTTATAAGGGTATTGACAGGCTCTAGAAGGGTCTGGGAACCTTTATAAATGCCCTGAGGGGCACTAGAAGGGTCTGTGGGCCTTTAGAAAGGTCCTGAGGGGCATTAGAAGGGTCTTGTGGCCTTCATAAGGGTCCTTAAATGCATTAGAAGGGTCTGGAGGCTTTTAGATGGGTCCTGAGGCAATCTAGAAGGGTCTGGGTGCCTTTACATGGGTCTTGAGGGTCATTAGAAGGTTGTGGAGGCCTTTAGAAAGGCCCTGAGGGGCTCTAAAAGGGTCTGGGGGCTATTAGAAGCGTCCTGAGGGGGTCCAGAAGGGTCTGGGTGCCTTTTTAAAGGACCTCAGGGGGATTATAAGGGTCTCGCGGCCTTTAGAAAGGCCCTGACAGGCAATAGAAGGGTCTCGGGTCATATAGAAAGGCCCTGATAGTTTCTAGAAGTGTCTGGCGTACTTTAGAAAGGCCTTGAGGGGCATTACAAGGGTCTGGGGGCCTTTAGAAGGGTCTTCAGGTGCTCTAGAAGGGTCTGGGGACCTTTAGAAAGGCCCTGAGGGGCTCTAGAAGGGTCTGGGGGCTATTAGAAGCGTCCTGAGGTGTTCCAGAAGGATCTGGAGGCCTTTTTAAAGCCCCTCAGGGGGATTATAAGGGTCTCGCGGCATTTAGAAAGGCCCTGAGTGGCATTAGAAGGGTCTGGGTGCCTTTAGAAATGTCCTGAGGGGCTCTAGAAGTGTCTGGGGGCCTTTAGAAATGTCCTGAGGGGCATTAGAAGGGTATGGGGGCCTTTAGAAAAGCCCTAAGGGGCATTACAAGGGTCTGGGGTCATATAGAAAGGCCCTGAGAGGTTCTAGAAGTGTCTGGGGTACTTTAGAAAGGCCCTGAGGGGCATTAGAAGGGTCTGGGGGCCTTTAGAAGGGCCCTGAGGGGCATTAGAAGGGTCTGAGGGCTTTTAGAAAGGTCCTGAGGGGCATTAGAAGGGTCTGAGGGCTTTTAGAAAGGTCCTGAGGGGCATTAGAAGGGTCTTGTGGCCTTCATAAGGGTCCTGAAAAGCATTAGAATGGTCTGGGGACTTTTAGATGGGTCCTGAGGCAATCTAGAAGGGTCTAGAGGCCTTTACATGGGTCTTGAGGGTCATTAGAATGGTGTGGAGGACTTTAGAAAGGCCCTTAGGGGCTCTAGAAGGGTCTGGGGGCTTTTAGATGGGTCCTGAGGCAATCTAGAAGGGTCTGGGGGCCTTTACATGGGTCTTGAGGGTCATTAGAAGGGTGTGGAGGCCTTTAGAAAGGCCCTTAGGGGCTCTAGAAGGGTCTGGGGGCTTTTAGATGGGTCCTGAGGCAATCTAGAAGGGTCTGGGGGCCTTTACATGGGTCTTGAGGGTCATTAGAAGGGTGTGGAGGCCTTTAGAAAGGCCCTGAGGGGCTCTAGAAGGGTCTGGGGGCTATTAGAAGCGTCCTGAGGGGGTCCAGAATGGTCTGGGGGCCTTTTTAAAGGCCTTCAGGGGGATTATAAGGGTCTCGCGGCCTTTAGAAAGGCCCTGAGTGGCATTAGAAGGGTCTGGGTGCCTTTAGAAATGTCCTGAGGGGCTCTAGAAGGTTCTGGGGGCCCTTAGAAATGTCCTGAGGGGCATTAGAAGGGTCTGGGTGCCCTTATAAAAGCCCTGAGGGGAATTAGCAGGGTCTGGGGGACTTTAGAAGGGTCCTGAGGGGCTCTATAAGGGTCTGGGGCCTTTAGAAGGGTCTTCAGGGGCTCTAGAAGGGTCTGGGGACCTTTAGAAAGGCCCTGTGGGGCATTAGAAGGGTCTGGGGGCCTTTAGAATGCTCCTGAGTGGCAGTAGAAGGGTCTGGAGACCTTTATAAAGGCCCTGACGGGCATTAGAACGGTCTGCGGGCCTTTAGAAGTGTCCTGAGGTGCTCTAGAATGGTCTGGGGGCCTTTATAAGGGTCCTGACAGGCTCTAGAAGGGTCTGGGAACCTTTATAAATGCCCTGAGGTGCACTAGAAGGGTCTGAGGGCCTTTAGAAAGGTCCTGAGGGGCATTAGAAGGGTCTTGTGGCCTTCATAAGGGTCCTGAAAGGCATTAGAACGGTCTGGGGGCCTTTACATGGGTCTTGAGGGTCATTAGAAGGGTGTGGAGGCATTTAGAAAGGGTCCTGAAAGGCATTAGAAGGGTCTGGGGGCTTTTAGATGGGTCCTGAGGCAATCTAGAAGGGTCTGGGGGCCTTTACATGGGTCTTGAGGGTCATTAGAAGGGTGTGGAGGCCTTTAGAAAGACCCTGAGGGGCTCTAGAAGGGTCTGGGGGCTATTAGAAGCGTCCTGAGGGGGTCCAGAAGGGTCTGGGGGCCTTTTTAAAGGTCCTCAGGGGGATTATAAGGGTCTCGCGGCCTTTAGAAAGGCCCTGAGTGGCATTAGAAGGGTCTGGGGTCATATAGAAAGGCCCTGAGAGGTTCTAGAAGTGTCTGGGGTACTTTGGAAAGGCCCTGAGGGGCATTAGAAGGGTCTGGGGGCCTTTAGAAGGGTCTTCAGGGGCTCTAGAATGGTCTGGGGACCTTTAGAAAGGCCCTGTGGGGCATTAGAAGGGTCTGGGGGCCTTTAGAATGCTCCTGAGTGGCAGTAGAAGGGTCTGGGGACCTTTAGAAAGGCCCTGACGGGCATTAGAATGGTCTGCGGGCCTTTAGAAGTGTCCTGAAAGGCTCTAGAATGGTCTGGGGGCCTTTATAAGGGTCCTGATGGGCTCTAGAAGGGTCTGGGGACCTTTATAAATGACCTGAGGGGCATTAGAAGGGTCTGAGGGCCTTTAGAAAGGTCCTGAGGGGCATTAGAAGGGTCTTGTGGCCTTCATAAGGGTCCTGAAAGGCATTAGAAGGGTCTGGGGGCTTTTAGATGGGTCCTGAGGCAATCTAGAAGGGTCTAGGGGCCTTTACATGGGTCTTGAGGGTCATTAGAAGGGTGTGGAGGCCTTTAGAAAGGACCTGAGGGGCTCTAGAAGGGTCTGGGGGCTATTAGAAGCGTCCTGAGGGGGTCCAGAATGGTCTGGGGGCCTTTAGAAATGACCTGAGGGGCATTAGAAGGGTATGGGGGCTTTTTGATGGGTCCTCAGGCAATCTAGAAGGGTCTGGGGGCCTTTATATGGGTCTTGAGGGTCATTAGAAGGGTGTGGAGGCCTTTAGAAAGGACCTGAGGGGCTCTAGAAGGGTCTGGGGGCTATTAGAAGCGTCCTGAGGGGGTCCAGAATGGTCTGGGGGCCTTTAGAAATGACCTGAGGGGCATTAGAAGGGTATGGGGGCCTTTAGAAAGGCCCTGAGGCGCATTAGAAGGGTCTGGGGGCCTTTAGAATGGTCCTGAGGGGGTCTAGAAGGGTCTGGAGGCATTTAAAACTGTCCTGAGAGGCTCTAGAAGGGTCTGGGTGCCTTTATAAGGGTCCTGAGGGGCATTAGAAGGGTCTGGGTGCCCTTATGAAAGCCCTGAGAGGAATTAGCAGGGTCTGGGGGCCTTTAGAAGGGTCCTGAGGGGCTCTATAAGGGTCTCGGGGCCTGTAGAAGGGTCTTAAGGGGCTCTAGAAGGGTCTGGGGACCTTTAGAAAGGCCCTGTGGGGCATTAGAAGGGTCTGGGGGCCTTTAGAATGCTCCTGAGGGGCAGTAGAAGGGTCTGGGGACCTTTATAAATGCCCTGAGGGGCATTAGAAGGGTCTGAGGGCCTTTAGAAAGGTCCTGAGGGGCATTAGAAGGGTCTTGTGGCATTCATAAGGGTCCTGAAAGGCATTAGAAGGGTCTGGGGGCTTTTAGATGGGTCCTGAGGCAATCTAGAAGGGTCTAGGGGCCTTTACATGGGTCTTGAGGGTCATTAGAAGGGTGTGGAGGCCTTTAGAAAGGCGCTGAGGGGCTCTAGAAGGGTCTGGGGGCTATTAGAAGCGTCCTGAGGGGGTCCAGAAGGGTCTGGGGGCCTTTTTAAAGGCCCTCAGGGGTATTATAAGGGTCTCGCGGCTTTTAGAAAGGCCCTGAGTGGCATTACAAGTGTCTGGGGTCATATAGAAAGGCCCTCCGAGGTTCTAGAAGTGTCTGGGGTACTTTAGAAATGCCCTGAGGGGCATTAGAAGGGTCTGGGGGCCTTTAGAATGGTCCTGAGGGGTTCTAGAAGGGTCTGGAGGCATTTAAAACTGTCCTGAGAGGCTCTAGAAGGGTCTGGGTGCCTTTATAAGGGTCCTGAGGAGCTTTAGAAGGGTCTGGGTGCCCTTATAAAAGACCTGAGGGGAATTAGCAGGGTCTGGGGGACTTTAGAAGGGTCCTGAGGGGCTCTATAAGGGTCTGGGGGCCTTTAGAAGGGTCTTGAGGGGCTCTAGAAGGGTCTGGGGACCTTTAGAAAGGCCCTGTGGGGCATTAGAAGGGTCTGGGGGCCTTTAGAATGCTCCTGAGGGGCAGTAGAAGGTTCTGAGGACATTTATAAAGGCCCTGACGGGCATTAGAATGGTCTGTGGGCCTTTAGAAGTGTCCTGAGGGGCTCTAGAATGGTCTGGGGGCCTTTATAAGGGTCCTGACGGGCTCTAGAAGGGTCTGGGAACCTTTATAAATGCCCTGAGGGGCATTAGAAGGGTCTGAGGGCCTTTAGAAAGGTCTTGTGGCCTTCATAATGGTCCTGAAATGCATTAGAAGGGTCTGGGGGCTTTTAGATGGGTCCTGAGGCAATCTAGAAGGGTCTGGGGGCCTTTACATGGGTCTTGAGGGTCATTAGAAGGGTGTGGAGGCCTTTAGAAAGGCCCTGAAATGCATTAGAAGGGTCTGGGGGCTATTAGAAGCATCCTGAGGGGGTCCCGGAGGGTCTGGGGGCCTTTTTAAAGGCCCTCAGGGGGATTATAAGGGTCTCGCGGCCTTTAGAAAGGCCCTGAGTGGCATTAGAAGGGTCTGGGTGCCTTTAGAAATGTCCTGAGCGGGTCTAGAAGGGTCTGGGGGCCTTTAGAAAGGTCCTGAGGGGCATAAGAAGGGTCTGGAGGCCTTTAGAATGCTCCTGAGGGGCAGTAGAAGGGTCTGGGGACCTTTATAAGTGTCCTGACGGGCTCTAGAATGGTCTGGGAACCATTATAAATGCCCTGAGGGGCATTAGAAGGGTCTGAGGGCCTTTAGAAAGGTCCTGAGGGGGTCTAGAAGGGTCTGGAGGCATTTAAAACTGTCCTGAGAGGCTCTAGAAGGGTCTGGGTGCCTTTATAAGGGTCCTGAGGGGCATTAGAAGGGTCTGGGTGCCCTTATGAAAGCCCTGAGAGGAATTAGCAGGGTCTGGGGGCCTTTAGAAGGGTCCTGAGGGGCTCTATAAGGGTCTCGGGGCCTGTAGAAGGGTCTTAAGGGGCTCTAGAAGGGTCTGGGGACCTTTAGAAAGGCCCTGTGGGGCATTAGAAGGGTCTGGGGGCCTTTAGAATGCTCCTGAGGGGCAGTAGAAGGGTCTGGGGACCTTTATAAATGCCCTGAGGGGCATTAGAAGGGTCTGAGGGCCTTTAGAAAGGTCCTGAGGGGCATTAGAAGGGTCTTGTGGCATTCATAAGGGTCCTGAAAGGCATTAGAAGGGTCTGGGGGCTTTTAGATGGGTCCTCAGGCAATCTAGAAGGGTCTGGGGGCCTTTACATGGGTCTTGAGGGTCATTAGAAGGGTGTGGAGGCCTTTAGAAAGGCGCTGAGGGGCTCTAGAAGGGTCTGGGGGCTATTAGAAGCGTCCTGAGGGGGTCCAGAAGGGTCTGGGGGCCTTTTTAAAGGCCCTCAGGGGGATTATAAGGGTCTCGCGGCTTTTAGAAAGGCCCTGAGTGGCATTACAAGTGTCTGGGGTCATATAGAAAGGCCCTCCGAGGTTCTAGAAGTGTCTGGGGTACTTTAGAAATGCCCTGAGGGGCATTAGAAGGGTCTGGGGGCCTTTAGAATGGTCCTGAGGGGTTCTAGAAGGGTCTGGAGGCATTTAAAACTGTCCTGAGAGGCTCTAGAAGGGTCTGGGTGCCTTTATAAGGGTCCTGAGGAGCTTTAGAAGGGTCTGGGTGCCCTTATAAAAGACCTGAGGGGAATTAGCAGGGTCTGGGGGACTTTAGAAGGGTCCTGAGGGGCTCTATAAGGGTCTGGGGGCTTTTAGAAGGGTCTTGAGGGGCTCTAGAAGGGTCTGGGGACCTTTAGAAAGGCCCTGTGGGGCATTAGAAGGGTCTGGGGGCCTTTAGAATGCTCCTGAGGGGCAGTAGAAGGGTCTGGGGGCCTTTAGAAAGGCCCTCAGGGGGATTATAAGGGTCTCGCGGCCTTTAGAAAGGCCCTGAGTAGCATTAGAAGGGTCTGGGTGCCTTTAGAAACGTCCTGAGGGGCTCTAGAAGGGTCTGGGGGCCTTTAGAAGGGTCTTCAGGGGCTCTAGAAGGGTCTGGGGACCTTGAGAAAGGCCCTGTGGGGTATTAGAAGGGTCTGGGGGCCTTTAGAATGCTCCTGAGGGGCAGTAGAAGGGTCTGGGGGCCTTTAGAAAGGCCCTGACGGGCATTAGAATGGTCTGCGGGCCTTTAGAATTGTCCTGAGGTGCTCTAGAATGGTCTGGGGCCTTTATAAGGGTATTGACAGGCTCTAGAAGGGTCTGGGAACCTTTATAAATGCCCTGAGGGGCACTAGAAGGGTCTGTGGGCCTTTAGAAAGGTCCTGAGGGGCATTAGAAGGGTTTTGTGGCCTTCATTAGGGTCCTTAAATGCATTAGAAGGGTCTGGAGGCTTTTAGATGGGTCCTGAGGCAATCTAGAAGGGTCTGGGTGCCTTTACATGGGTCTTGAGGGTCATTAGAAGGTTGTGGAGGCCTTTAGAAAGGCCCTGAGGGGCTCTAAAAGGGTCTGGGGGCTATTAGAAGCGTCCTGAGGGGGTCCAGAAGGGTCTGGGTGCCTTTTTAAAGGACCTCAGGGGGATTATAAGGGTCTCGCGGCCTTTAGAAAGGCCCTGACAGGCAATAGAAGGGTCTCGGGTCATATAGAAAGGCCCTGATAGTTTCTAGAAGTGTCTGGCGTACTTTAGAAAGGCCTTGAGGGGCATTACAAGGGTCTGGGGGCCTTTAGAAGGGTCTTCAGGTGCTCTAGAAGGGTCTGGGGACCTTTAGAAAGGCCCTGAGGGGCTCTAGAAGGGTCTGGGGGCTATTAGAAGCGTCCTGAGGTGTTCCAGAAGGATCTGGAGGCCTTTTTAAAGCCCCTCAGGGAGATTATAAGGGTCTCGCGGCATTTAGAAAGGCCCTGAGTGGCATTAGAAGGGTCTGGGTGCCTTTAGAAATGTCCTGAGGGGCTCTAGAAGTGTCTGGGGGCCTTTAGAAATGTCCTGAGGGGCATTAGAAGGGTATGGGGGCCTTTAGAAAAGCCCTAAGGGGCATTACAAGGGTCTGGGGTCATATAGAAAGGCCCTGAGAGGTTCTAGAAGTGTCTGGGGTACTTTAGAAAGGCCCTGAGGGGCATTAGAAGGGTCTGGGGGCCTTTAGAAGGGCCCTGAGGGGCATTAGAAGGGTCTGAGGGCTTTTAGAAAGGTCCTGAAGGGCATTAGAAGGGTCTGAGGGCTTTTAGAAAGGTCCTGAGGGGCATTAGAAGGGTCTTGTGGCCTTCATAAGGGTCCTGAAAAGCATTAGAATGGTCTGGGGACTTTTAGATGGGTCCTGAGGCAATCTAGAAGGGTCTAGAGGCCTTTACATGGGTCTTGAGGGTCATTAGAATGGTGTGGAGGACTTTAGAAAGGCCCTTAGGGGCTCTAGAAGGGTCTGGGGGCTTTTAGATGGGTCCTGAGGCAATCTAGAAGGGTCTGGGGGCCTTTACATGGGTCTTGAGGGTCATTAGAAGGGTGTGGAGGCCTTTAGAAAGGCCCTTAGGGGCTCTAGAAGGGTCTGGGGGCTTTTAGATGGGTCCTGAGGCAATCTAGAAGGGTCTGGGGGCCTTTACATGGGTCTTGAGGGTCATTAGAAGGGTGTGGAGGCCTTTAGAAAGGCCCTGAGGGGCTCTAGAAGGGTCTGGGGGCTATTAGAAGCGTCCTGAGGGGGTCCAGAATGGTCTGGGGGCCTTTTTAAAGGCCTTCAGGGGGATTATAAGGGTCTCGCGGCCTTTAGAAAGGTCCTGAGTGGCATTAGAAGGGTCTGGGTGCCTTTAGAAATGTCCTGAGGGGCTCTAGAAGGTTCTGGGGGCCCTTAGAAATGTCCTGAGGGGCATTAGAAGGGTCTTGGTGCCCTTATAAAAGCCCTGAGGGGAATTAGCAGGGTCTGGGGGACTTTAGAAGTGTCCTGAGGGGCTCTATAAGGGTCTGGGGGCCTTTAGAAGGGTCTTCAGGGGCTCTAGAAGGGTCTGGGGACCTTTAGAAAGGCCCTGTAGGGCATTAGAAGGGTCTGGGGGCCTTTAGAATGCTCCTGAGTGGCAGTAGAAGGGTCTGGAGACCTTTATAAAGGCCCTGACGGGCATTAGAACGGTCTGCGGGCCTTTAGAAGTGTCCTGAGGTGCTCTAGAATGGTCTGGGGGCCTTTATAAGGGTCCTGACAGGCTCTAAAAGGGTCTGGGAACCTTTATAAATGCCCTGAGGTGCACTAGAAGGGTCTGAGGGCCTTTAGAAAGGTCCTGAGGGGCATTAGAAGGGTCTTGTGGCCTTCATAAGGGTCCTGAAAGGCATTAGAACGGTCTGGGGGCCTTTACATGGGTCTTGAGGGTCATTAGAATGGTGTGGAGGCATTTAGAAAGGGTCCTGAAAGGCATTAGAAGGGTCTGGGGGCTTTTAGATGGGTCCTGAGGCAATCTAGAAGGGTCTGGGGGCCTTTACATGGGTCTTGAGGGTCATTAGAAGGGTGTGGAGGCCTTTAGAAAGACCCTGAGGGGCTCTAGAAGGGTCTGGGGGCTATTAGAAGCGTCCTGAGGGGGTCCAGAAGGGTCTGGGGGCCTTTTTAAAGGTCCTCAGGGGGATTATAAGGGTCTCGCGGCCTTTAGAAAGGCCCTGAGTGGCATTAGAAGGGTCTGGGGTCATATAGAAAGGCCCTGAGAGGTTCTAGAAGTGTCTGGGGTACTTTGGAAAGGCCCTGAGGGGCATTAGAAGGGTCTGGGGGCCTTTAGAAGGGTCTTCAGGGGCTCTAGAATGGTCTGGGGACCTTTAGAAAGGCCCTGTGGGGCATTAGAAGGGTCTGGGGGCCTTTAGAATGCTCCTGAGTGGCAGTAGAAGGGTCTGGGGACCTTTAGAAAGGCCCTGACGGGCATTAGAATGGTCTGCGGGCCTTTAGAAGTGTCCTGAAAGGCTCTAGAATGGTCTGGGGGCCTTTATAAGGGTCCTGATGGGCTCTAGAAGGGTCTGGGGACCTTTATAAATGACCTGAGGGGCATTAGAAGGGTCTGAGGGCCTTTAGAAAGGTCCTGAGGGGCATTAGAAGGGTCTTGTGGCCTTCATAAGGGTCCTGAAAGGCATTAGAAGGGTCTGGGGGCTTTTGGATGGGTCCTGAGGCAATCTAGAAGGGTCTGGGGGCCTTTACATGTGTTTTGAGGGTCATTAGAAGGGTGTGGAGGCATTTAGAAAGGCCCTGAAAGGCATTAGAAAGGTCTGGGGGCTTTTAGATGGGTCCTGAGGCAATCTAGAAGGGTCTGGGGGCATTTACATGTGTCTTGAGGGTCATTAGAAGGGTGTGGAGGCATTTAGAAAGGCCCTGAAAGGCATTAGAAGGGTCTGGGGGCTTTTAGATGGGTCCTGAGGCAATCTAGAAGGGTCTGGGGGCCTTTACATGGGTCTTGAGGGTCATTAGAAGGGTGTGGAGGCCTTTAGAAAGGCCCTGAGGGGCTCTAGAAGGGTCTGGGGGCTATTAGAGGCGTCCTGAGGGTGTCCAGAAGGGTCTGGGGGCCTTTTTAAAGGCCCTCAGGGGGATTATAAGGGTCTCGCGGCCTTTAGAAAGGCCCTGAGTGGCATTAGAAGGGTTTGGGTGCCTTTAGTAATGTCCTGAGGGGCTCTAGAAGGGTCTGGGGGCCTTTAGAAATGTCCTGAGGGGCATTAGAAGGGTCCGGGGGCCTTTAGAATGCTCCTGAGGGGCAGTAGAAGCGTCTTGGGACCTTTATAAAAGCCCTGACGGGCATTAGAATGGTCTGCGGGCCTTTAGAAGTGTCCTGAGGTGCTCTAGAAAGGTCTGGGGGCCTTTATAAGGGTCCTGACAGGCTCTAGAAGGGTCTGGGAACCTTTATAAATGCCCTGAGGGGCACTAAAATGGTCTGAGGGCCTTTAGAAAGGTCCTGAGGGGCATTAGAAGGGTCTTGTGTCCTTCATAAGGGTCCTGAAAGGCATTAGAAGGGTCTGCGGGCTTTTAGATGTGTCCTGAGGCAATCTAGAAGGGTCTAGGGGCCTTTACATGGGTCTTGCGGGTCACTAGAAGGTTGTGGAGGCCTTTAGAAAGGCCCTGAAATGCATTAGAAGGGTTTGGGGGCTTTTAGATGGGTCCTGAGGCAATCTAGAAGGGTCTAGGGGCCTTTACATGGGTCTTGAGGGTCATTAGAAGGTTGTGGAGGCCTTTAGAAAGGCCCTGAAAGGCATTAGAAGGGTCTGGGGGCTTTTAGATGGGTCCTGAGGCAACCTAGAAGGGTCTGGGGGCCTTTACATGGGTCTTGAGGGTCATTAGAAGGGTGTGGAGGCCTTTAGAAAGGCCCTGAGGGGCTCTAGAAGGGTCTGGGGGCTATTAGAAGCATCCTGAGGGGGTCCAGAAGGGCCTGGGGGCCTTTTTAAAGGCCCTCAGGGGGATTATAAGGGTCTCGCGGCCTTTAGAAAGGCCCTTAGTGGCATTACAAGGGTCTGGGTGCCTTTAGAAATGTCCTGAGGGGCTCTAGAAGTGTCTGGGGGGCTTTAGAAATGTCCTGAGGAGCATTAGAAGGGTCTGGGTGCCCTTATAAAAGCCCTGAGGGGAATTAGCAGGGTCTGGGGTACTTTAGAAAGGCCCTGAGGGGCATTAGAAGGGTCTGGGGGCCTTTAAAAGGGTCTTCAGGGGCTCTAGAATGGTCTGGGGACCTTTAGAAAGGCCCTGTGGGGCATTAGAAGGGTCTGGGGGCCTTTAGAATGCTCCTGAGTGGCAGTAGAAGGGTCTGGGGACCTTTTGAAAGGCCCTGACGGGCATTAGAATGGTCTCCAGGCCTTTAGAAGTGTCCTGAGGGGCTCTAGAATGGTCTGGGGGCCTTTATAAGGGTCCTGACGGGCTCTACAAGGGTCTGGGAACCTTTTTAAATGCCCTGAGGGGCATTAGAAGGGTCTGAGGGCCTTTAGAAAGGTCTTGAGGGGCATTAGAAGGGTCTTGTTACATTCATAAGGGTCCTGAAATTCATTAGAAGGGTCTGGGGGCTTTTAGATGGGTCCTGAGGCAATCTAGAAGGGTCTGGGGGCCTTTACATGGGTCTTGAGGGTCATTAGAAGGATGTGGAGGCCTATAGAAAGGCCCTGAAAGGCTCTAGAAGGGTCTGGGGGCTATTAGAATCGTCCTGAAAGGGTCCAGAAGGGTCTGGGGGCCTTTTTAAAGGCCCTCAGGGGGATTATAAGGGTCTCGCGGCCTTTAGAAAGGCCCTGAGTGACATTAGAAGGGTCTGGGTGCCTTTAGAAATGTCCTGAGGGGCTCTAGAAGGGTCTGGGGGCCTTTAGAAATGTCCTGAGGGGCATTAGAAGGGTATGGGGGACTTTAGAAAAGCCCTGAGGGGCATTACAAGGGTCTGGGGTCATATAGAAAGGCCCTGAGAGGTTCTAGAAGTGTCTGGGGTACTTTAGAAAGGCCCTGAGGGGCATTAGAAGGGTCTGGGGGCCTTTATAAGGGTCCTGACGGGCTCTAGAAGGGTCTGGGAACCTTTATAAATGCCCTGAGGGGCATTAGAAGGGTCTGAGGGCCTTTAGAAAGGTCCTGAGGGGCATTAGAAGGGTCTTGTGGCCTTCATAAGGGTCCTGAAAGGCATTGGAAGGGTCTGGGGGCTTTTAGATGGGTCCTGAGGCAATCTAGAAGGGTCTAGGGGCCTTTACATGGGTCTTGAGGGTCATTAGAAGGTTGTGGAGGCCTTTAGAAAGGCCCTGAAAGGCATTAGAAGGGTCTGGGGGCTTTTAGATGGGTCCTGAGGCAATCTAGAAGGGTCTGGGGGCCTTTACATGGGTCTTGAGGGTCATTAGAAGGGTGTGGAGGCCTTTAGAAAGGCCCTGAGGGGCTCTAGAAGGGTCTGGGGGCTATTAGAAGCGTCCTGAGGGGGTCCAGAAGGGTCTGGGGGCCTTTTTAAAGGCCCTCAGGGGGATTATAAGGGTCTCTCGGCCTTTAGAATGGCCCTGAGTGGCATTAGAAGGGTCTGGGTGCCTTTAGAAATGTCCTGAGAGGCTCTAGAAGGGTCTGGGGGCCTTTAGAAATGTCCTGAGGGGCATTAGAAGGGTATGGGGGACTTTGGAAAAGCCCTGATGGGCATTACAAGGGTCTGGGGTCATATTGAAAGGCCCTGAGAGGTTCTAGAAATGTCTGGGGTACTTTAGAAAGGCCCTGAGGGGCATTATAAGGGTCTAGGGGCCTTTAGAAGGGTCCTTAGGGGCATTATTAGGGTCTGAGTGCCTTTAGATAGGTCCTGAGGGGCATTAGAAGGGTCTTGTGTTCTTCATAAGGGTCCTGAAAGGCATTAGAAGGGTCTGGGGGCTTTTAGATGGGTCCTGAGGCAATCTGGAAGGGTCTAGAGGCCTTTACATTGGTCTTGAGGGTCATTAGAAGGGTGTGGAGGCCTTTAGAAAGGCTCTGAAAGGCATTAGAAGGGTCTGGGGGCTTTTAGATGGGTCCTGAGGCAATCTAGAAGGGTCTGGGGGCCTTTACATGGGTCTTGAGGGTCATTAGAAGGGTGTGGAGGCCTTTAGAAAGGCCCTGAGGGGCTCTAGAAGGGTCTGGGGGCTATTAGAAGCGTCCTGAGGGGGTCCAGAAGGGTCTGGGGGCCTTTTTAAAGGCCCTCAGGGGGATTATAAGGGTCTCGCGGCCCTTAGAAAGGCCCTGAGTGGCATTAGAAGGGTCTGGGTGCCTTTAGAAATGTCCTGAGGGGCTCTAGAATGTTCTGGGGGCCTTTAGAAATGTCCTGAGGGGCATTAGAAGGGTCTGGGTGCACTTATAAAAGCCCTGAGGGGAATTAGCAGGGTCTGGGGGACTTTAGATTGGTCCTGAGGGGCTCTATAAGGGTCTGGGGGCCTTTAGAAGGGTCTTGAGGGGCTCTAGAAGGGTCTGGGGACCTTTAGAAAGGCCCTGTGGGGCATTAGAAGGGTCTGGGGGCCTTTAGAATGCTCCTGAGGGGCAGTAGAAGGGTCTGGGGACCTTTAGAAAGGCCCTGACAGGCATTAGAATGGTCTGCAGGCCTTTAGAAGTGTTCTGAGGTGCTCTAGAGGGGTCTGGGGGCCTTTATAAGGGTCCTGACAGGCTCTAGAAGGGTCTGGGAACCTTTATAAATGCCCTGAGGGGCACTAGAAGGGTCTGAGGGCCTTTAGAAAGGTCCTGCGGGGCATTAGAAGGGTCTTGTGGCCTTTATAAGGGTCCTGAAAGACAGATACAGGCTGGAACTGCCCTGCCTGGCGCACGCTAGCTTGGGGCTGAAAATTAAACCCTTCTCCAAATCTGTAACGAGGCAAACTCTCCCCGCGCAACCTTCTACCCTACGCTAAATCTCCTCCTTGCTGCTCTCGACATTCTGCCCTCTTCCCGGCAAAAACCACAGCCCTCTTAACTTCCTGAGGACCGAGGACCCAAAGCCATCCCAGGCAAAAAACCTCTAACTGCATCAAGTAACTGGAAAAATCCTGCACTGTCACATTGTCCTGGACTATAATACACACACACAAAAAAAAAAAAAAGAGACAGCAAACAGAGTGCTAAGTCAGCATCACACTGCTCACTGCCGACATCTTGTACTAAACCCGCTGCAAAACTGTCAGGGCACCTGCCAAACCAAAGGTTCCGTACATAATCGAGATAACAAATGCTACTACTTTACTCTTCGAGACATACTTAGTTTCCTCCTCGCCGCCAGCCCCTTAAGAGTGAGCCCAACTACCTCACAGGCACGCCAAAATGCCACACGGTCCGCTTACCTCTTCTCTCCGCCGCTCCCGTTACAGGAACATAGTAGTGCCGATAGCCGGGACAAAAGACAGATGAGCTGTGCGGATCAAAATTCTAGGAATTTTACTAGACTTTAGTTACAGCAGTAAACAAAAAGAACTTGAAAAATTACAACCTTTACCGGTTCTCAAAAAGAATCGACACAGAAGACCTAAAAAATCAGAACACTTACCAGACAGTAATGGACACTGGAAGGACAAAGGCAAGCAGCCGATGAAAAGTTCACAACGGTGGGAACTGACTCCTTTAAGACCTAAACTGGAAAGTCTATGAACATAAAAATCCACACAATGGATAACAGGAACGAGGTTCCGACCGCTGTGAGCGATAATAGAGCAAATCTCCCCGGTAAGTTTGGAAAAATCCCAAGCTCTTCTAAACGAGGGAGGCTCGTGTGCCCACAGACCGGATGAGGAATGATCGCTCAGCTGTTAACTGTTACGAGGCAAAACGATGACCGTCCTCTTCCCTGAGAAATACAGTGGAAGACAAGGACGGAATCCTGCGCTGCAGATAGGCAGCAAATCCATACTTTCAAGTAGCAAAGTATCCGATATTCAGACAGATGAAGACGGGATGGGTGCAAATAAGTCACTCGAACAATGCAATAAGTAGAAGGGACGAGGGAGCAGAGATCTCAGTCCCAGAGAGTACATTTTTAAGGCGACCGAATCTTCTCGAGATCAAATTCCTCCGATATGCAAACTGGCAATTGCCACACGAGAGTCCAAATAATCCATACCTCGTGTCTGAATCTGTGTCTCAATTGCATCGTTACCTCCTACTGGCTGCAGAGAGACTGGAACGACAGAAACCTGAATGACGCTTGCATCTGACCGCCAAACCGATCCGAGAAAGTCTGATGAAGCTATCTTCCTTTCCCAGTTTTAAACCATTAAAGTCCTTCCGCACCCCTGAAAAATCAGACAAAGAACTCTGGTTTTTCCTAACAGAACCTGCACTATATTTTAATCCCTTGACCCTTATGAGCTGATATTCCTCGAGAGCTGTACTTCTCAGCCTTTCCCAGGGTTCCCCTGGTCCCTTGCATCATCTACCGACCCACGGAATCGACTTACTCCTCTAGGCAAGTGTACTAAAATCTAAATTGTTATGTCCCGTAAGGAGCCAACTACAAACTGCAGAGATTCTAGGATAAAAACATCGACCCCACAGAATGAGGAACACCCAGAACTGACCCCATAACCAGAAATGCTAAACAAAGACAAAGCACTGTAAAAGAAAAAAAAAATAAGCTTACCTTTCCAGCACACCCTCATCGGCCGCAAGAAGGTAAAGCGGCGGCAGAGCTCTGACCTCGAGGGAAGCCAGAGGCCGAATGAACTCTGTGGGCAAGGCCTGGGGCTTATATACACCCTGGGCCTTCATGCACATCACCTGTGAAGGGGGTGGGGTGAACTATCTCAAAGGTATAAATAGGAAATGGGGAGCACCTGTGTTTTACTGACTATACCTTACATTTTTGCTAAGAACTATGCCGTTATTATGCCCAAAAGCATTCTTATCAGAAATAACAGTATGCAAGCTTTCATTGCGATGCCGCTTCTCGTGACGGTAAGGTGACTAGATAGCAAAGATCTTAGAGCTAGACTTTTCGGTTCCTTTCATTTACTGTACTGCAATACAATTTTTATTTTCTGGCATCCCTATAACCATACTCTTTTATTTTTCTGTGTTGTTTTCTCTTTCTCCCCACCCCACCCCGCTTCCCCCCAGTCTTTAGTATCTGTCTTGTGTCCATAGTTCTTTTTTCCTTTTTCATCTTTTTTCCCAGCCTGCGGGTTTGTTTTTTTTTTTTTTCATTTTCCCCACAATGTTACTAGCCCAGTCCCTGACTCTCTGCAATGACCAAAGAATTCCAAACCTCTTGCCTGCTTTTGCTCACGCTGCCTCGACTGCAAAGCACAGCCAAGCCAAGCTAGTCTACAACCAAACTCAAACATTAAGCTCTGCTTCCTCAGCATTCAACCCCCTCGGCTACTGCTCCGATGGCTTCTCCCACGCTGTTTTGGTTATCCCCCTCCATGGCTCCAGAGACTAGCAGAAACTACCCTCCTCACCCACCACGCCTAGGGCTGCTATCCCCAAGCCACCTCCCGCTTATTGACTCTGTCCCCTCAACTTAGCTTGCAGAGGGTCACCGCTGAAGCTCTCCTTGGCCAAAGCTGCTTAAGTCAGGTCTGCTTATGGAAATAATCGTGCAGTCACCGGCTCCCTCTTCAGCATCTACAAGAAAAAAAAGAAACAGAAAAGTACAGCATCAAAATATGAGACGGCTGCAGGCTTTAGGAGCTCAATTCAAGAAAAGCAGTGCCCTAGCTAACAAATTTTTATCCCCCATATGCTGCCAGCAACAAACTGGAGATACTGTAGGATGAATGCATCACCATCCCCCACCCCCCTGCCCAGAATGAAGAATAGCAACAAGTTGCCTCACAGACAAAGTGCTATTAAAAACCAAAAAAAAAACCCTTACCATTCCAGCCCTCATCCGACACAAGGAGTTAAAACACCAGCAGAGCTCCAATCTCAAGGGAAACCAGAGGCTGAATGACCTCCCCAGGCAAGGCCTGGGGCTTATATACACCCTGGGCCTTCACAAGCATCACCTGTGAATGGGGTGGGGCGAACTCTCTCAAAGGTATAAATATGGTCTGGGGAGCAGCTGCATTTGATTGACTCTCCTTTACATTCTCGGCAAGAGCCCTGCTGTTACTATGCCTGAAAGCATCCTTATGAGAAATAATAGTATGTGTGCTTTCCCTGCTCTGCTGCTTGTTGCGACAGTGATGGGAGGAGATAGCAAACTTTTTAAAGGTGGACTTTTTGGTTCCTTTCATTTATTGTGCTGCTGCTACAATTTTTGTCTCCTGGGATCCCTATAACCCTGCCCTTTTATTTCTCTGTGCTCTTTTCTCTCCTTTTCCCAGTCTTCAGCATCTGTTCTCTGCCCACGCTTTTTTTTTTTTTCTTTTCCATCTTTGTCCTATTCTGTATTTCTCATTCTTTCCCCCTACAATTTCACTGGTTTGATCCTTGCAGTTTGTTCTTTCTCTGCACCTGAAAATGCTTTGCTTTTCTTTCTCTCTTTTTTTCTCTCTTTCCATCTCTCTTTTTCTTTCTCTATCCCTTTGTATTGCTCACTGTTGCTGTTCCAGCTTCTACATTCACTCTGTATCTTGACGCTCCCCTTTACTCCTCTTACTGTTTCTGAATCTTTGTGCTAGTCCCTGCCCTTTTCTATAATCCTCTGCCTGTCTGTAAGGCTCCTTGTGCCTTTCAAACTAGTCAGCTCTTTTTTACGTATACATGTAGCTTTATAACACTCTTAGGCTGAAATGTTCCTCTAAGCTTCTGCTCAGAGAACTGCTGTGGAAAAAGTCTGTGTGTTGATATCTTCAAGATGTCTGAAGTAGTAGAGCTTTAGGGCATTTTCTTCCCCTCTCCTCCTACCTGGCCCAGCGCTCTGTAACTCAGAGGCACGGGGCCCGAGCTGACTTGCTTTTTGTATGTGCCTGGGATTCACGGCCCCTGAAACTGGAGCCTGACTAATGATGTCACGGCAGTGGTCATATCGAGTTAGTTCTGTGAGAGGAAGGGCCGCAACTCAGCCGATAGAAGCACAGGCTGTCTCTGTCCTTGATGGAAATGTAGGAGTTTCAGAGCCTTTCCTCTTATGTCTGGAGTCTGCTGTTATAGTTAGCTTCTCTGTGCCTTAAACACCTCCAGGGAAGGCAAGTCAATCCCCTCCCTGGGCAGCCTCTGACGCTGCCCAATGACCCCCTGTGTGAAAAACTTCCTCCTAATCTCCAGCCTAAATCTCCCCTGGTGGAGCTTGAGGTCATTCCCTCTTGTCCTGTCCCCTGTCCCTTGGGAGAAGAGCCCAGCTCCCTCCTCTCTGCATCCTCCCTTCAGGTAGTTGCAGAGAACAATGAGGTCTCCTCTCAGCCTCCTCTTCTCCAGGCTAAACAACCCCAGCTCTCTCAGCTGCTCCTCATAGGGCCTGTCCTCCAGTCCCTTCACCGGCTTCGTGGCTCTTCTCTTGACTCGCTCCAGAACCTCAACATCCTTGCTGAGAGGTCCAGAACTGAACGCAGGATTCAAGGAGCGGCCTCACCAGTGCTGAGTACAGAGGGAGAATCACCTCCTTGGACCTGCTGGTCATACCATTTCTGACACAAGCCAGGATGCCATTGGCCTTCTGGGCACACTGCTGGCTCATGGTCAGTCAGCTGTCGACTGACACCCCCAGGTCCCTCTCCTCCTGGCAGTTTTCCAGCCAGGCTTCTCCCAGTCTGTAGCTCTGCGTAGGGTGATGACTAGCCTGATGACTACACAAAAGATGGGGCTGCATGCAATGTTAAGGTTGTTGGGAGAAGGGCAAGAATAGGACCAATAACAAAAAGTTGAAAATGCCCTTTAGAGTTTGCTGCTTCATTGGCTGCTGAGAAATAGCTCAGTCTCTGCGATTTTGCTACTGTATGAGAGAGATCAATGCTCAATTCTATCTAAATGGTGCATGAGAATGTGATTATGTAACACGTAGAATCATAGAAGCAGGACCTGGTGTTTGGCCTTGTTAAACCTCATACAATTGGACTCCAGGGAGGTTGTTCTCCCTCTGTACTCAGCAATGGTGAGACCGATTCTTGAATCCTGTGTTCGCTTCTGGGCCCCTCACCACAAGAAGGATGTTGAGGCTCCGGAGAAAGTTCAGAGAAGAGCAACAAAGCTAGTAAAGGGGCGGGAGAAAAGGCCTTATAAGGAACAGCTGAGAGAGCTGGGGGTGTTGATCCTGGAGGAGAGGAAGCTGAGGGGAGACCTCATTGCTCTCTACAATTAACTGAAAGTAAGTTGTGGAGAGGAGGGAGCTGGCCCCTTCTCCCAAGTGACTGGGGACAGGACGAGAGGGAGTGGCCTCAAGCTCCACCAGGGGAGATTTAGGCTGGAGATTAGGAAAACTTTTTCATGGAAAGGGTAATTGGGCAGTGTCAGAGGCTGCCAGGGAGGGGGTTGATTCATCTTCCCTGGAGGTGTTTAAGGCACAGATGGACAAGGTGCCGAGGGGCAAAGTTTACTGTTTGACAGGAACAGTTGGACTCGATGATCCAGTGGGTCTCTTCCAACCTGGTTGTTCTATGATTCCATAGATTCCCTGAGGGGCTCTAGAAGGGTGTGGGGGCTATTAGAAGCATCCTGAGGGGGTCCAGAATGGTCTGGGGGCCTTTTTAAAGGCCCTCAGGGGGATTATAAGGGTCTCGCGGCCTTTAGAAAGGCCCTGAGTGGCATTACATGGGTCTGGTGTCATATAGAAAGGCTCTGAGAGGTTCTAGAAGTGTCTGGGGTAATTTAGAGAGGCCCTGAGGGGCATTAGAAGGGTCTGGGGGCCATCTGAAGGGTCCTAAGGGGCATTAGAAGTGTCTGGGGGCCTTTAGAATGGTCCTGAGGGGGTCTAGAAGGGTCTGGAGGCATTTAAAACTGTCCTGAGAGGCTCTAGAAGGGTCTGGGTGCCTTTATAAGGGTCCTGAGGGGCATTAGAAGGGTCTGGGTGACCTTATAAAAGCCCTGAGGGGAATTAGCAGGGTCTGGGGGACTTTAGAAGGGTCCTGAGCGGCTCCATAAAGGGTCTGGGGGCCTTTAGAAGGGTCTTCAGGGGCTCTAGAAGGGTCTGGGGACCTTTAGAAAGGCCCTGTGGGGCATTAAAGGGTCTGGGGGCCTTTAGAAGGGTCTTCAGGGGCTCTAGAAGGGTCTGGGGACCTTTAGAAAGGCCCTGACTGGCATTAGAATGGTCTGCGGGCCTTTAGAAGTGTCCTGAGGGGCTCTAGAATGGTCTGGGGGCCTTTATAAGGGTCCTGACGGGCACTAGAAGGGTCTGGGAACCTTTATAAATGCCCTGAGGGGCATTAGAAGGGTCTTGTGGCCTTCATAAGGGTCCTGAAAGGCATTAGAAGCATCTGGGGGCTTTTAGATGGGTCCTGAGGCAATCTAGAAGGGTCTGGGGGCCTTTACATGGGTCTTGAGGGTCATTAGAAAGGTGTGGAGGCCTTTAGAAGGGTCCTGAGGGGCATTGGAATGGTCTGGGGGCCTTTAGAATGGTCCTGAGGGGGTCTAGAAGGGTCTGGAGGCATTTAAATCTGTCCTGAGAGGCTCTAGAAGGGTCTGGGTGCCTTTATAAGGGTCCTGAAAGGCATTAGAAGGGTCTGGGTGCCCTTATAAAAGCCCTGAGGGGAATTAGAAGGGTCTGGGGGACTTTAGATGCGTCCTGAGGGGCTCTATAAGGGTCTGGGGGCCTTTAGAAGGGTGTCCAGGGGCTCTAGAACGGTCTGGGGACTTTTAGAAAGGCCCTGTGGGGCATTAGAAGGGTCTGGGGGCCTTTAGAATGCTCCTGAGGGGCAGTAGAAGGGTCTGGAAACCTTTATAAAGGCCCTGACGGGCATTAGAATGGTCTGCATGCCTTTAGAACTGTCTAGAGGGGCTCTAGAATGGTCTGGGGGCCTTTATAAGGGTCCTGACAGGCTCTAGAAGGGTCTGGGAACCTTTATAAATGCCCTGATGGGCATTAGAAGGGTCTTAGGGCATTTAGAAAGGCCCTGAGGGGAACTAGAAGGGTCTTGTGGCCTTCATAAGGGTCCTGAAAGGCATTAGATGGGCCTGGGGGCTATTAGATGGGTCCTGAGGCAATCTAGAAGGGTCTGGGGGCCTTTACATGGGTCTTGAGGGTCATTAGAAGGGTGTGGAGGCCTTTAGAAAGGCCCTGAGGGGCTCTAGAAGGGTCTGGGGGCTATTAGAAGCGTCCTCAGGTGGTCCAGATGGGTCGGGGGGCCTTTTTAAAGGCCCTCAGGGGGATTATAAGGGTCTCGCGGCCTTTAGAAAGGCCCTGAGTGGCATTACAATGGTCTGGGGTCATATAGAAAGGCCCTGAGAGGTTCTAGAAGTGTCTGGGGTAATTTAGAAAGGCCCTGAGGGGCATTAGAAGGGTCTTGTGGCCTTTAGAAGTGTCCTGAGGGGCATTTGAAGGGTCTGGGGGCCTTTAAAAGAGTCCTGAGTGGCATTTGAATAGTCTGAGGGCCTTTAGAAAGGTCCTGAGGGGCATTAGAAGGGTCTTGTGGCCTTCATAAGTGTCCTGAAAGGCATTAGAAAGGTCTGGAGGCTTTTAGATGGGTCCTGCGGCAATCTAGAAGGGTCTGGGGGCCTTTACATGGGTCTTGAGGGTCATTAGAAGGGTGTGGAGGCCTTTAGAAAGGCCCTGAGGGGCTCTAGAAGGATCTGGGGGCTATTAGAAGCGTCCTGAGGGGGTCCAGAATGGTCTGGGGGCCTTTTTAAAGGCCCTCAGGGGGATTATAAGGGTCTCGCGGCCTTTAGAAAGGCCCTGAGTGGCATTACATGGGTCTGGTGTCATATAGAAAGGCTCTGAGAGGTTCTAGAAGTGTCTGGGGTAATTTAGAGAGGCCCTGAGGGGCATTAGAAGGGTCTGGGGGCCTTCTGAAGGGTCCTAAGGGGCATTAGAAGTGTCTGGGGGCCTTTAGAATGGTCCTGAGGGGGTCTAGAAGGGTCTGGAGGCATTTAAAACTGTCCTGAGAGGCTCTAGAAGGGTCTGGGTGCCTTTATAAGGGTCCTGAGGGGCATTAGAAGGGTCTGGGTGCCCTTATAAAAGCCCTGAGGGGAATTAGCAGGGTCTGGGGGACTTTAGAAGGGTCCTGAGGGGCTCTATAAGGGTCTGGGGGCCTTTAGAAGTGTCTTCAGGGGCTCTAGAAGGGTCTGTGGACCTTTAGAAAGGCCCTGTGGGGCATTAGAAGGGTCTGGGGGCCTTTAGAATGCTCCTGAGGGGCAGTAGAATGGTCTGGGGACCTTAGAAAGGCCCTTACGGGCATTTGAAGGGTCTTCGGGCCTTTAAAAAGATCCTGAGGGGCAGTAGAAGGGTCTGGGGACCTTTAGAAAGGCCCTGATGGGCATTAGAAGGGTCTGCAGGCCTTTAGAAAGGTCCTGAGGGGCATTAGAAGGGTCTTGTGGCCTTCATAAAGCTCCTGAAAGGCATTAGAATTTTCTGGGGGCTTTTAGATGGGTCCTGAGGCAATCTAGAAGGGTCTAGGGGCCTTTACTTGGGTTTTGAGGGTCATTAGAAGGGTGTGGAGGCCTTTAGAAAGGCCCTGAAAGGCATTAGAAGGGTCTGGTGGCTTTTAGATGGGTCCTGAGGCAATCTAGAAGGGTCTGGGGGCCTTTACATGGGTATTGAGGGTCATTAGAAGGGTGTGGAGGACTTTAGAAAGGCCCTGAGCGGCTCTAGAAGGGTCTGGGGGCTATTAGAAGCGTCCTGAGGGGCATTAGAAGGTTCTGGTGTAGTTTAGAAGGGTCCTGAGGGGCTCTATAAGGGTCTGGGGGCCTTTAGAAGGGTCTTCAGGGCCTCTAGAAGGGTCTGGGGACGTTTAGAAAGGCCCTGTGTGGCATTAGAAGGGTCTGGTGGCCTTTAGAATGCTCCTGAGGGGCAGTAGAAGTGTCTGGGGACCTTTATAAAGGCCCTGAATGGCATTAGATTGGTCTGCGGGCCTTTAGAAGTGTCCTGAGGGTCTCTAGAATGGTCTGGGGGCCTTTATAAGGGTCCTGAGGGGCTCTAGAAGGGTCTGGGAACCTTTATAAAAGCCCCGAGGGGCATTAGAAGGGTCTGAAAGCCTTTAGAAAGGTCTTGAGGTGCAGTAGAAGGGTCTTGTGCCCTTCATAAAGGATTTGAAAGGCTTTAGAAGGGTCTGGGGGCTTTTAGATGGGTCCTGAGGCAATCTAGAAGGGTCTTGGGGCCTTTACATGGGTCTTGAGGGTCATTAGAAGGGTGTGGAGACCTTTAGAAAGGCCCTGAAAGGCATTAGAAATGTCTGGGATACTTTAGAAAGGCCCTGAGGGGCATTAGAAGGGTCTGGGGGCCTTTAGAAGGGTCCTGAGGGGCATTAAAAGGGTCTGGGGGCCTTTAGAAGGGTTCTGAGGGTCATTTGAATGGTCTGGGAGCCTTTAGAAAGGCCCTGAGGTGCATCAGAAGCGTCTGGGGGCCTTTAAAAGAGTCCTGAGGCTCATTTGAATTGTCTGGGGGCCTTTAGAAAGGCCTGAGGTGGATTAGAAGGGTCTGGGGGCCTTTAGAATCGTCCTGAGGCGCTCTAGAAAGATCTGGGTTCCTTTAGAAATGTCCTGAGGTGTTCTAAAATGTCTCAGGGCATTTAGAAGGGTCCTGAGTGGCATTAGATGGGTCTGGGGTCCTTTAGAATTGCCCTGAGGGGCATTAGAAAGGTCTGGGGCCTTTTAGGAGGGTCTTGAGGGGATCTAGAAGGGTCTGGGGGCCTTTAGAAATGTCCAGAGGGGCTCTAGAAGGGTCTGGGGGCCTTTGGAAAGGCCCTGAGGGGCTCTAGAAGGGTCAGGGAGCCGTTAGAAGGATTTTGAGGGGCTCTTGAAGGGTCTGTGGCATTTAGAATGGCCCTCAGGGGCTCTAAAAGAGTCTGGGGGCCTTTATAATGGTCCCGAGGGGCTCTAGAAGGGTCTGGGAACCTTTATAAATGCCCTGAGGGGCATTAGAAGGGTCTGAGGGCCTTTAGAAAGCACCTGAGGGGCATTAGAAGGGTCTTGTGGCCTTCATAAGGGTCCTGAAAGGCATTAGAAGGGTCTGGGGGCTTTTATGGGTCCTAAGGCAATTTAGAAGGGTCTAGGGGCCTTTACATGGGTCTTGAGGGTCATTAGAAGGGTGTGGAGGCCTTTAGAAAGGCCCTGAGGGGCTCTAGAAGGGTCTGGGGGCTAATAGAAGCGTCCTGAGGGGGTCCAGAAGGGTCTGGGGGCCTTTAGAAAGGCCCTGAGATGCATTAGAATGGTCTGGGGGCCTTTAAAAGGGTCCTGAGGGGCATTTGAATGGTCTGGGGGCCTTTAGAAAGGCCCTGAGGTGGATTAGAAGGGTCTGGGGGCCTTTAAAATGGTCCTGAGTGGCTCTAGAAGGGTCTGGGGGCTTTTAGAAATGTCAGAGGGGCTCTAGATGGGTCTGGGGGCCGTTACAAAAGTCCTGAGGGGTCTAGAAGAGTCTGGGAGCCTTTAGAAAGGATCTGAGGGGCTCTAGAATGGTCTGGGGGCCTCAAAATGGCTGGAATCTTCGTCAAAATGGCCGTCGCCCGATTCAAAAATGGCTGCCGCCTGAACTCAAAATGGCGGGAGTCGGCTTCAAAATGGCCTCCGCCCGATTCAAATATGGCGGCTGCCCGACCTCAAAATGGCGGGAGTTGGCTTCAAAATGGCCGCCACCCAATTCAAAAATGGTGGCTGCCCGATCTGAAAATGGCGGGAGTTGGCTTCAAAATGTTGGATGCCGTATTTAAACATGGTGGCTGTCTGAGTTGAAAATTTCTTCTTTTAGTTTCTTTTTTGTTTTTTTGTGTGTGTGTTTTGATTGAGTGCTTTCTCTTTTAGGCATTGTTTTTGAGAGGTTTTTTTGAGGAGTGTTATCTGGGGGCTTGGCTATGTAATTAATTTGTTTTGTCGCTGGGTAGGTGCTTAATTGCTTGATGGGTGAATGTTTGGGGTGGGTGCTTAATTGCTAACGGGTGAATGTTTGGGGTGGGTGCTCGGGGAGGGTGGGTGCGCCCCATTCTAATGCCCCTCAGAACCCTTCAAAAGGCCCTCAGACCATTCTAATGCCCCTCAGGGCATTTATAAAGGTTCCCAGACCCTTCTAGAGCCCGTCAGGACCATTCTAAAGGCCGACAGACCCTTCTAGAGCCCCTCAAGACGATTCAAAGGGACCCCAGACTTTTCCAGAGCCCCTCAGGACCCTTCTTAAGGACCCCAGACCCATCTAATGCCCTTCAGGACCCTTCTAAAGACCCCAACACTCTTCTAGAGCCCCTCAGGCCCATTCTAAAGGCCCCCAGACCCTTCTAGAGCCCCTCAAGTCCTTTCTAAAAGCTCCCAGATTCTTCTAGAGCCCCTCAGGACCCTTCTAATGGCACCCAGACCCATTTAGAGCCCCTCAGAACATATCTAAAAGCCCCCAGACCCTTCTAGAGACCCTCAGGTCCTTTCTTGTAATGCAACTCAGGGTCTTTCTAAAGGACCCCAGACCCTTCTAATGCCCCTCAAGACCTTCTAAAGGTCCCAAGACTCATCTAATGACCCTCAGGGCCTTTATAAAGGACCTCAGACCACACTAGAGCCCTTCAGGACCTATCTAAAGGCCCCCAGACTCTTCTAGGACCCCTAACGGCCATTCTAAAGGCCCCCAAACCCATCTAGAGACCCTCAAGACCCTTCTAAAGACCCCCAGACCCTTCTAATGCCCCTCAGGACCCTTCTAAAGGCCCCCAGACCCTTCTAATGCCCCTCAGGACCCTCCTAAAGGCCCCCAGACATTTATAGAACCTGTCAGGACCCTTCAAAGGCCCACAGACGTTTCTAGACCTCACAGGACCTTTCTAACGGTACCCAGACCCTTGTAATGCCCCTCAGAACCCTTCTAAAGGCCCCCAGACCCTGGTAATTCCCCTCAAGACCATTCTAAAGGCCCGTAGACGCTTCTAGAGCCCCTCAGGACTCTTTTAAAGGCCCCCAGACCCTTCTAGAGCTCCTCAGGTCCTTTATAAAGGTCCCCAAACCATTCTAGAGCCCCTCAGGACCCTTCTACAGGCGCCCAGACTCTTGTAGAGCCCCTCAGGGCCTTTCTAAAGGACCCCAGACCCTTCTAGAGCCTTTCAGGGCATTTCTAAAGGCCCCAAGACCCTTCTAATGCCCCTTAGGGCCTTTCTAAAGGAGCCCAGAGCTTCTAATGCCCCTTAGGACTTTTCTAAAGGCCCCCAGACCCATCAAATGCCATTCAGGGTCATTCTAAAGGCCCCCAGACCCCTCTAGAGCCGTTCACGACCTATCTAAAGGCCTCCAGACTCCTCTAGATCCCCTCAAGACCTTTCTAAAGGCACCCAGACCCTTCTAGAGCCCCTCAAGACGCTTCAAATGGCCCCGAGACCCTTCCAGAGCCCCTCATGACCCTTCTAAAGGCCCCCAGAACCTTCTAATGCCCCTCAGATCCATCCAAAGGCACCCAGACCCTTCTAATGCCCCTCAGGGCTTTTCTAAAGGTCGCCAGACCCATCTAATGCCCTTCAGGGCCTTTCAAATAGCACCCAGACCACACTAGAGCCCTTTAGGACCTTTCTAAAGGCCCCCAGACTCCTCTAGAGCCACTCAGATCCATTGTAAAGACCCCCAGACCCTTCTAGAGCCACACAAGACCTTTCTAAAGGCACCCAGACACTTCTGGAGCCCCTCAAGGCCATTTCAAAAGATCCCCAGACCATTCTAGAGCCACTCAGGGTGTTTCTAAAGGCCCCCAGACCCATCTAACGCCCCTCAAGGCCCTTCTAAAGGAACCCAGACCCTTCTAGAGCCCCTCAGGACCCTTTTAAAGGACCCCAGACGCTTCTAGAGCCCCTCTAGATTGTTCTAAAGGGCCCCAGACCCTTCTAGAGCACCTCAGGACCATTCTACAGCCGCCAGACCATTCTAGAGCCACTCAAGACCCTTCTAAAAAACATCAGACCTTTCTAGAGCCCTTCAGGACCATTCGAAAGGCACCCAGACCCTTCTGCAGACCCTCAGGTCCTTTCTAAAGCCCTCAGACCCTTCTAATGCACCTCAGGGCATTTCTAAAGGACCCCAGACCATTCAAATGCCCCTCAGAAACCTTCTAAAGGCACCCAGACCCTTCTAGAGCCACTCACGACATTCCTAAAGGCCCCAAGATCTTTCTAGAACCCATCAGGACCCTTCGAAAGGCCCCCAGACCCTTCTACAGCCCCTCAGGATGCTTCTAAAGGCCCCAGACCCTTCTAGAGCCTGTCAGGATCTTTCTAAAGGCACCCAGACCATTCTAATGCCCCTCAGGACCTTTCTAAAGGCCCCCGGACCCTTCTAATGCCACTGAGGGACTATCTAAAGGACCCCAGACCCCTCTAATGACCCTCAAGACTCATGTAAAGGCCCCCAGACCCATCTAGATTGCCTCAGGACCCATCTAAAGCCCCCCAGACCATTCTAATGCCTTTCAGGACCCTTATAAAGGCCACAAGACCCTTCTAATGCCCCTCAGGACCTTTCTAAAGGCACTCAGACCCTTCTAATGCCCCTCGAGACCCATGTAAAGACCCCCAGACCCTTCCAGATTGCCTCAGAACCCATCTAAAAGCCCCCAGACCCTTCTATAGCCTTTCAGGGCCTTTCTAAAGGCCTCCACACCCTTTTAATGACTCTCAAGACCCATGTAAAGGCCCCCAGACCCTTCTAGACCCCCTCAGGACCATTCTAAAGGCCCCCAGACCCTTCTAATGCTCCTCAGGACCCTTCTAAAGGCCCCCAGACCTTTCTAATGCCCTTCAGGGCCTTTCTAAAGTACCCCAGACACTTCAAGAACCTCTCAGGGCCTTTCTATATGACCCCAGACCCTTTTAATGCCCCTCAGGGCCTTTCTAAAGGCCCCCATGACCTTCTAATGCCCCTCAGGACATTTCTAAAGGCCCCCAGACCCTTCTAGAGCCCCTCAGGACATTTCTAAAGGCACCCAGACCCTTCTAATGCCCCTCAGGACCATTCGAAAGGCCCCGAGACACTTTAAGAGCACCTCAGGACATTTCTAAAGGAACCCAGATCTTTCTAGAACCCCTCAGGACCCTTCTAGAGGCCCCCAGACCCTTCTAGAGCCCCTCAGGTCCTTTCTAAAGGCACCCAGACCCTTCTAGAGCCCCTCAGGACATTTCTAAAGTAGCCCAGAAACATCTAGAACATCTCAGGGCCTTTCTAAACGCCCTCAGACCATTCAAATGCCCCTCAGAGCCCTTCTAAAAGCCCCCAGACCCTTGTAATTCCCCTTAGGACCCTTCTAAAGGCCCCCAGACCCTTCTAATGCCCCTCAGGGCCTTTCTAAAGTACCCCAGAAACTTCTAGAACATCTCAGGGCCTTTCTATATGACCCCAGACCCTTGTAATGCCATTCAGTACATTTTTAAAGGCCGCGAGAACCTTATAATCCCCCTGAGGGCCTTTAAAAAGGCCCCCAGACCCTTCTGGACCCCCTCAGGACGCTTCTAATAGCCCCCACACCCTTCTAGAGCCCCTCAGGTCCTTTCTAAAGGCCTCCACACCCTTCTAATGACACCCAAGACCCATGTAAAGGCCCCTAGACCCTTCTAGATTGCCTCAGGACCAAACTAAAAGCCCCCAGAGCATTCGAATGCCTTTCAGGACCCTTATGAAGGCCACAAGACCCTTCTAATGCCCCTCAGGACCTTTCTAAAGGCACCCAGACTATTCTAATGCCCCTCAGGACCTTTATAAATGCCCCCGGACCCTTCTAATGCCACTCAGTGACTATCTAAAGGACCCCAGAACCCTCTAATGACCCTCAAGACCCATGTAAAGGGTCCCAGACCCATCGAGATTGCCTCAGGACCCATCTAAAGCCCCCCAGACCCTTCTAATGCCTTTCAGGACCCTTATAAAGGCCACAAGACCCTTCTAATGCCCCTCAGGACCTTTCTAAATACTCTCAGACCCTTCTAATGCCCCTCAAGACCCATGTAAAGACCCCCAGACCCTTCCAGATTGCCTCAGAACCCATCTAAATACCCCCAGACCCTTCTATAGCCTTTCAGGGCCTTTCTAAAGGCCTCCACACATTTCTAATGACTTTCAAGACCCATGTAAAGGCCCCCAGACCCTTCTAGACCCCCTCAGGACCATTCTAAAGGCCTCCAGACCCTTCTAAAAGCCCCCAGACCCTTCTAATGCCCCTCAGGGCCTTTCCCAAGTACCCCAGACACTTCTAGAACCTCTCAGGGCCTTTCTATACGACCCCATACCCTTCTAATGCCCCTCAGGACATTTCTAAAGGTCCCCAGACCCTTCTAGAGCCCCTGAAGACCCTTCTAAAGGCCCCCTAACCCTTA
Organism: Coccyzus lansbergi; assembly: GCA_033558105.1. Classification (NCBI taxonomy): domain Eukaryota; kingdom Metazoa; phylum Chordata; class Aves; order Cuculiformes; family Coccyzidae; genus Coccyzus; species Coccyzus lansbergi. The sequence goes on from JAUMJK010000895.1 coordinate 1,146,209, forward strand.
TAGAGCCCCTCAGGACCCTTCTAAACTCCCCCAGACCCTGCTAATTCCCCTCAGGGCTTTTAAAAGGGCACGCAGACCCTTCTAATGCCCCTCAGGACCCTTATAAAGGCACCCAGACCCTTCTAGAGCCTCTCAGGACAGTTTTAAATGCCTGCAGACCCTTCTAGACCCCCTCAGGACCATTCTAAAAGCCCACAGACCCTTATAATGCCCCTCAGGAGCCTTCTAAAGGCTCCCAGACCCTTCTAAATCTCCTCAGGACATTTCTAAAGTACCCCAGACACTTCTAGAACCTCTCAGGGCCTTTCTATATGACTCCAGACCCTTCTAATGCCCCTCAGGGCCTTTCTAAAGGCCCCCTGACCCTTCTAATGCACCTCAGGACATTTCTAAAGGCCCCCAGACCCTTCTAGAGCTCCTCAGGACATTTCTAAAGGCACCCAGACCCTTCTAATGCCACTCAGGGCTTTTCTAAAGGCCGAGAGACCCTTATAATCCCCCTGAGCGCCTTTAAAAAGGCCCCAAGACCCTTCTGGACCCCCTCACGACGCTTATAATAGACCCCAGACCCTTCTAGAGCCCCTCAGGGCCTTTCTAAAGGCCTGCACACCCTTCTAATGACCCTCAAGACCCATGTAAAGGCCCCCAGACCCTTCTAGATTGCACTTGACCCTTCTAAAAGCGCCCAGACCCTTCTAATGCCTTTCAGGACCCTTATAAAAGCCTCCACACCCTTCTGATGCCCTTCAGGACCTTTCTAAAGACCCTCAGACCATTCTAATGCCCTTCAGGGCATTTATAAAGGTTCCCAGACCCTTCTAGAGCCCGTCAGGACCCTTATAAAGGACCCCAGACCATTCCAAAGCCCCTCAGGACACATCTAAAGGCTGGCAGACCATTCTAATGCCCGTCAGGGCCTTTATAAAGGTCCCCAGACCGTTCTACTGCCCCTCAAGAGCATTCTAAAGGCGCCCAGACCATTCTAGATCCCCTCCAGACACTTCTAAAGGCCCCCAGACCCTTCTAGATCCCCTCAAGACCCTTCTAAAAGGCCCCAGACCTTTCTAATGCCCCGCAGGGCATTTATAAAGGCCCCCAGACCCGTCTAATTCCCATCAGGACCCTTTGAAAGGCCCCGAGACACTTTTAGAGCACCTCAGGACACTTCTAAATGACCCCAGATCTTTCTAGAGCCCCTCAGGACCCTTCTAGAGGCCCCCAGACCATTCTAGAGACACTCAGGACGATTCTAAAGGCCCCCAGACCCTTCTAATCCACCTCATAGCCTTTCTAAAGGCCCCCAGACCATACAAATGCCTCTCAGGACCCTTTTAAAGGCCTTCAGACACTTCTAATGCCCCTCAGGACCCTTCTAAAGGCCTTCAGACCCTTCTAATGTCCTTCAGGGCCTTTCTAAAGTACCCCAGACACTTCTAGAACCTCTCAGGGCCTTTCTATATGACCCCAGACCATTCTAATGCCACTCAGGGCCTTTCTAAAGGCCGCGACACCCTTATAATCCCCCTGAGGGCCTTTAAAAAGGCCCCCAGACCCTTCTGGACCCCCTCAGGACGCTTCTAATAGCCACCAGACCCTTCTAGAGCCCCTCAGGGCCTTTCTAAAGGCCTCCACACCCTTCTAATGACCCTCAAGACCCATGTAAAGGCCCCTAGACCCTTCTAGATTGCCTCAGGACCCATCTAAAAGCCCCCAGACCCTTCTAATGAATTTCAGGACCCTTATGAAGGCCACAAGACCCTTCTAATGCCCCTCAGGACCTTTCTAAAGGCCCTCAGACCCTTCTAATGCCCCTCAGGGCATTTAGAAAGGTTCCCAGACCCTTCTAGAGCCCCTCAGGACACTTCTAAAGGTCCGCAGACCATTCTAATGCTCGTCAGGGCCTTTATAAAGGTCCCCAGACCCTTCTACTGCCCCTCAGGAGCATTCTAAAGGCCCCCAGACCCTTCGAATGCCCCACAGGGCCTTTCTAAAGGCCCCCAGACCCTTCTGGAGCTCCTGAAGACCCTTCTAAAGGCCCCCAGACCCTTGTAGAGCCCCTCAGGCCCCTTCTAAAGTCCCCCAGACCCTGCTAATTCCCTTCAGGGTTTTTATAAGGGCACCCAGACCCTTCTAATGCCCCTCGGGACCCTTCTAAATGCCCCCAGACCCTTCTAATGCCCCTCAGGGCCTTTCTAAAGTACCCCAGACACTTCTAGAACCTCTCAGGGCCTTTCTATATGACCCCAGACCCTTGTAATGCCCCTCAGGGCCTTTCTAAAGGCCCCCATACCCTTCTAATGCCCCTCAGGACATTTCTAAAGGCCCCCAGACCCTTCTAGAGCCCCTCAGGACATTTCTAAAGGCACCCAGACCATTCTAATGCCACTCAGGGCCTTTCTAAAGGCCGCGAGACCCTTATAATCCTCCTGAGGGCCTTTAAAAAGCCCCCAGACCTTTCTGGACCCCCTCAGGACGGTTCTAATAGCCCCCAGACCCTTCTAGAGCCCCTCAGGTCCTTTCTAAAGGCCTCCACACCCTTCTAATAACCTTCAAGACCCATGTAAAGGCCCCCAGACCCTTCTAGATTGCCTCAGGACCCATCTAAAAGCCCCCAGACCCTTCTAATGCCTTTCAGGGCCTTTCTAAAGGCCTCCACACCCTTCTAATGACCCTCAAGACCCATGTAAAGGCATCTAGACCCTTCTAGATTGCCTCAGGACCCATCTAAAAGCCCCCAGACCCTTCTAATGCCTTTCAGGACCCTTATGAAGGCCACAAGACCCTTGTAATGCCCCTCAGGACCTTTCTAAAGGCCCTCAGACTATTCAAATGCCCCTCAGGACTTTTTAAAAGGCCCCCAGACCCTTCTAGAGCCCGTCAAGACCCTTATAAAGGCCCCCAGATCATTCTAGAGCCCCTCAGGACACTTCTAAAGTCCCGCAGACCATTCTAATGATCGTCAGGGCCGTTATAAAGGTCTCAAGACCATTCTACGGCCCCTCAGGAGCATTCTAAAGGCCCCCACACCCTTCTAATGCCCCACAGGGCCTTTCTAAAGGTACCCAGAGCCTTCTAGAGCCCCTGAAGACCCTTCTAAAGGCCCCCAGACCCTTCTAATGACACTCAGAGCCTTTCTAAAGGCCGCGAGACGCTTATAATCCCCCTGAGGGCCTTTAAAAAGGCCCCCAGACCCTTCTGGACCCCCTCAGGACGCTTCAAATAGCACCCAGACCCTTCTAGAGCCCCTCAGGGCCTTTCTAAAGGCATCCACACCCTTCTAATGACCCTCAAGACCCATGTAAAGGCCCCCAGACCATTCTAGATTGCCTCAGGAGCCATCTAAATGCCCCCAGAACCTTCTAATGCCTTTCAGGACCATTATGAAGGCCACAAGACCCTTCTAATGCCCCTCAGGACCTTTCTAAAGGCCCTCAGACCTTTCTAATGCCCCTCAGGGCTTTTATAAAGGTTCCCAGACCCTTCTAGAGCCCGTCAGGACCCTTATAAATGCCCCCAGATCATTCTAGAGCCCCTCAGGACAATTCTAAAGGCCCGCAGACCATTCTACTTCCCATCAGTAGCATTCTCAAGGCCCCCAGACCCTTCTAATGCCCCACAGGGCCTTTCTAAAGGTCCCCAGACCCTTCTAGAGCCCCTGAAGACTCTTATAAAAGGCCCCCAGACCCTTATAATGCCCCACAGGGCCTTTCTACAGGTCCCAAGACCCTTCTAGAGCCCCTGAAGACCCTTCTAAAGGCCCCCTGACCATTCTAATGCTCCTCAGGGCCTTTCTAAATTACCCCAGACACCTCTTGAACCTCTCAGAGCCTTTCTATATGACCCCAGACCCTTGTAATGCCACTCAGGGCCTTTTTAAAGGCTGCGAGACCCTGATCATCTCCCTGAGGGCCTTTAAAAAGGCCCCCAGACCCTTCTGGACCACCTCAGGACGCTTCTAATAGCCCCCAGAGCCTTCTAGAGCCCCTCAGGGCCTTTCTAAAGGCCTCCACACCCTTCTAATGACCCTCAAGACCCATGGAAAGGCCCCTAGACCCTTCTAGATTGCCTCAGGACCCATCTAAAAGCCCCCAGACCCTTCTAATGCCTTTCAGGAACCTTATGAAGGCCACAAGACCCTTCTAATGCCCCTCAGGACCTTTCTAAAGGCCCTCAGACCCTTCTAATGCCCCTCAGGGCATTTATAAAGGTTCCCAGACCCTTCTAGAGCCCGTCAGGACCCTTATAAAGGCCCCCAGACAATTCCAGAACGCCTCAGGACACTTCTAAAGGCCCGCAGACCATTCTAATGCCTGTCAGGGCCTTTTTAAAGGTCCCCAGACCCTTCTACTGCCCCTCAGGAGCATTCTAAAGGCTCCCAGACCCTTCTAATGCCCCACAGGGCCTTTCTAAAGGTCCCCAGACCCTTCTAGAGCCCCTGAAGACCCTTCTAAAGGCCCCCAGACCCTTATAGAGCCCCTCAGGACCCTTCTAAAGCCCCCCAGACCCTGCTAATTCCCCTCAGGGCTTTTATAAGTGCACCCAGACCCTTCTAATGCTCCTCAGGACCCTTATAAAGGCACCCAGACCCTTCTAGAGCCTCTCAGGACAGTTTTAAATGCCTCCAAACCCTTCTAGACCCCCTCAGGACGATTCTAAAGGCCCCCAGACCCTTGTAATGCCCCTCAAGGCCTTTCTAAAGGCCCCCATACCCTTCTAATGCCCAACAGGACATTTCTAAAGGCCCCCAGACCCTTCTAGAGACACTGACGACATTTCTAAAGGCACCCAGACTCTTCTATTCCCCTCAGGGCCTTTCTAAAGGCCGCAAGACCTATATAATCCCCCTGAGGGCCTTTAAAAAGGCCCCCAGACCCTTCTGAACCCGCTCAGGACTTTTCTAATAGCCCCCAGACCCTTCTAGAGCACCTCAGGGCCGTTCTACAGGCCTCCACACCCTTCTAATGACACCCAAGACCCATGTAAAGGCCCCCAGACCCTTCTAGATTGCCTCAGGACCCATCTAAAAGACCTCAGACCGTTCTAATGCATTTCAGGACCCTTATGATGACCACAAGACCCTTCTAATGCCCCTCAGGACCATTCTAAAGGCCCTCAGACCATTCTAATGCCCCTCAGGGCTTTTATAAAGGTTCCCAGACCCTTCTAGAGCCCGTCAGGACCCTTATAAAGGCCCCCAGACCATTCTAGAGCACCTCAGGACACTTCTAAAGGCCCGCAGACCATTCTAATGCCCGTCAGGGCCTTTATAAAGGTCCCCAGACCCTTCTACTGCCCCTCAGGAGCATTCTAAAGGCCCCCAGACCCTTCTAATGCCCCACAGGGCCTTTCTAAACGTCCCCACACCCTTATACAGCCCCTGAAGACCATTCTGAAGGCCCCCAGACCCTTCTAATGCCCCTCAGGGCCTTTCGAAAGTACCCCAGACACTTCTAGAATCTCTCAGAGCCTTTCTATATGACCCCAGACCCTTCTAGACCTCTTCAGGACCATTCTAAAGGTCGCCAGACCCTTCTAATGCCCCTCAGGGGATTTCTAAAGTCCCCCAGACTGTTCTAGAGCCCCTCAGGACATTTCTAAAGGCACCCAGACCCTTCTTTTGCCACTCAGGGCCTTTCTAAAGGCAGCGAGACCCTTATAATCCCCCTGAGGGCCTTTATAAAGGCCCCCAGACACTTCTGGACCCCTTCAGGACGCTTCTAATGTCACCCAGACCCTTATAGAGCCCCTCAGGGCCTTTCTAAAGGCCTCCACACCCTTCTAATGATGCTCAGGACCCATGTAAAGGCCCCCAGACCCTTCTAGATTGCCTCAGGACCACCTAAAAGCCCCCAGACCCTTCTAATGCTTTTCAATGACATTCTAAAGGACGCGACACCCTTCTAATGACCCTCAAGACCCATGTAAAGGCACCTAGAACCTTCTAGATTGCCTAAGTACCCATCTAAATCCCCCAGTACCTTTTAATGCCTTTCAGGATTTAATGCCACCCCAGACACTTCTATAACCTCTCAGAGCCTTTCTATATGACCCCAGACCCTTGTAATGCCACTCAGGGCCTTTCTAAAGGCCGCGAGACCCTTATAATCCCCCTGAGGGCCTTTAAAAAGGCCCCCAGACCCTTCTGGACCCCCTCAGGACGCTTCTAATAGCCCCCAGACCCTTCTAGAGCACCTCAGGGCCTTTCTATATGACCCCAGACCCTTGTAATGCCCCTCAAGACCTTTCTAAAGGCCCCCAGACCATTCTAATGCCCCACAGGGCATTTATAAAGGTTCCCAGACCCTTCTAGAGCCCGTAAGGACCGTTATAAAGGCCCCTAGACCATTCTAGAGCACCTCAGAACACTTCTAAAGGCCCACAGACCATTCTAATGCCCGTCAGGGCCTTTATAATGGTCCCCAGTCCCCTCTACTGCCCCTCAGGAGCATTCTAAAGGCCCCCAGACCCTTCTAATGCCCCACAGGGCCTTTCTAAAGGTCCCCAGACCCTTCTAGAGCCCCTGAAGACCCTTCTAAAGGCCCCCAGACCCTTCTAATGCGCCACAGGGCCTTTCGAAAGTACCACTGACACTTCTAGAACATCTCAGGGCCTTTCTATATGACCCCAGACCCTTCTAATGCCACTCAGGGCCTTTCTAAAGGTCGCGAGACCCTTATAATCCCCCTGAGGGCCTTTATAAAGGCCCCCAGACCATTCTGGACCCCCTCAGGACGCTTCTAATAGCCACCAGACCCTTCTAGAGACCCTCAGGGCCTTTCTAAAGGCCTCCACACCATTCTAATGACACTCAAGACCCATGTAAAGGCCCCCAGACCCTTCTAGATTGCCTCAGGACCCATCTAAAAGCCCCCAGACCCTTCTAAAGCCTTTCAGGACCTTTATGAAGGCCACAAGACCCTTCTAATGCCCCTCAGGACCTTTCTAAAGGCCCTCAGACCCTTCTAATGCCCCTCAGGGCATTTAAGGTTCCCAGACCCTTCTAGATCCCGTCAGGACCCTTATAAAGGCCCCCAGACCATTTTAGAGCCCCTCAGGACACTTCTAAAGGCCCGCAGACCATTATAATGCATGTCTGGGCCTTAATAAAGGTCCCCAGACCCTTCTACTGCCCCTCAGGAGCATTCTAAAGGCCCCCAGACCCTTCTAATGCCCCACAGGGCCTTTCTAAAAATCCCCAGACCCTTCTAGAGCCCCTGAAGACCCTTCTAAAGGCCCCCAGACCCTTCTAATGCCACTCAGGGCCTTTCTAAAGGCCGCGAGACCCTTATAATCATCTTGAGGGCCTTTAAAAAGACCATTCTAATGCCTCACAAGGCCTTTCTAAAGGTCCCCAGACCCTTCTAGAGCCCCTGAAGACCTTCTAAAGGACGCCAGACCCTTCTAATGCCACACAGGGCCTTTCTAAAGGTCCCCAGACCCTTCTAGAGCCCCTGAAAGCCCTTATAAAGGCCCCCAGACCCTTATAGAGCCCCTCAGGACCCTTCTAAACTCCCCCAGACCCTGCTAATTCCCCTCAGGGCTTTTATAAGGGCCACAAGACCCTTCTAATGCCCCTCAGGACCCTTATAAAGGCACCCAGACCCTTCTAGAGCCTCTCAGGACAGCTTTAAATGCCTCCAGACCCTTCTAGACCCCCACAGGACCATTCTAAAGGCCCACAGACCCTTCTAATGCCCCTCAGGACCCTTCTAAAGGCCTCCAGACCACTCTAATGCCCCTCAGGGCCTTTCTAAAGTACCCCAGACACTTCTAGAACAATCTGGGCCTTTCTATATGACCCCAGACCATTCTAATGCCCCTCAGGTCCTTTCTAAAGGCCTCCATACCCTTCTAATGCCCCTCAGGACATTTCTAAAGGCCCCCAGACCCTTCTAGAGCCCTTCAGGACATTTCTAAAGGAACCCAGACCCTTCTAATGCCACTCAGGGCCTTTCTAAAGGCCGCGAGACCCTTATAATCCCTCTGAGGGCCTTTAAAAAGGCCCCCAGACCCTTCGGGACCCCCTCAGGACGCTTCTAATAGCCCCCAGATCCTTCTAGAGGCCCTCAGGGCCTTTCTAAATGCCTCCACACCCTTCTAATGACCCTCAAGACCCATGTAAAGGCCCCCAGACCCTTCTAGATTGCATCAGGACCCTTCTAAAAGCTCCCAGACCCTTCTAATGCCTTTCAGGACCCTTATGAATGCCACAAGACCCTTCTAATGCCCCTCAAGACCTTTCTAAAGGCCCTCAGACCCTTCTAATGTCCCTCAGGGCATTTATAAAGGTTCCCAGACCCTTTTAGAGCCCGTCAGGACTTTTATAAAGGCCCCCAGACCATTCTAGAGCCCCTCAGGACACTTCTAAAGGCCCGCAGACCATTCTAAAGCCCGTCAGGGCCTTTATAAAGGTCCCCAGACCCTTCTACTGCCCCTCAGGAGCATTCTAAAGGCCCCCAGACCATTCTTATGCCCCACAGGGCCTTTCTAAAGGTCCCCAGACCCTTCTAGAGCCCCTCAGTACCAATCTAAAGGACCCCAGACTATTTTAGAGCCCCTCAGGGCCATTCAAAAGGCCCGCAGACCCTTCAAGAGCCCCTCAACATCCTTCTAACGGCTCCCTGACCCTTCTAGAGCCCCTCAGGGCCTTTCTAAATGCCCCCAGACCCTTCTAGAACCCCTCAGGACACTTGTAAATGCCCTCAGACCCTTCTAGATCCCCTCAAGACCCTTCTAAAAGGCCCAAGACCTTTCTAATGCCCCTCAGGGCATTTCTAAAGTCCCCCAGACCCTTCTACTGCCCCTCAGGAGCATTCTAAAGGCCCCCAGACCCTTCTAGAGCCTCTCAGGACAGTTTTAAATGCCTCCAGACCCGTCTAGACCCCCTCAGGACCATTCTAAAGTCCCCCAGACCCTTCTAATCCACCTCAGGGCCTGTCTAAAGGCCCCCAGACCCTTCTAATGCCCCTCAGGGCATTTCTAAAGGTACCCAGACCCTTCTAGAGCCCCTCAGTACCAATCTAAAGGCCCCCAGACTCTTTTAGAGCCCCTCAGGGCCATTCTAAACGCCCGCAGACCCTTCAAGAGCCCCTCAACATCTTTCTAACGGCTCCCTGACCCTTCTAGAGCCCCTCAGGGCCTTTCTAAATGCCCCCAGACCCTTCTAGAGCCCCTCAGGACACTTGTAAACGCCCCCAGACCCTTCTAGATCCCCTCAAGACCCTTCTAAAAGGCCCCAGACCTTTCTAATGCCCCTCAGGGAATTTCTAAAGGCCCCCAGACCCATCTAATGCCCCTCAGGACCCTTCGTAAGGCCCCGAGACACTTTTAGAGCACCTCAGGACATTTCGAAAGGACCCCAGATCTTTCTAGAGCCCCTTAGGACACTTCTAGATGCCCCCAGACCCTTCTAGAGCACCTCAGGACGATTCTAAAGGCCCCCAGACCCTTCTAGAGCCCCTCAGGGCCTTTCTAAAGGCCTCCATACCCTTCTAATGCCCCTCAAGACCCATGTAAAGGCCCCTAGACCCTTCTAGATTGCCTGAGGACCCATCTAAAAGCCCCCAGACCCTTCTAATGCCTTTCAGGACCATTATGAAGGCCACAAGACCTTTCTAATGCCCCTCAGAACCGTTCTAAAGGTTCCCAGACCCTTCTAGAGTCCGTCAGGGCCCTTATAAAGGCCCCCAGACCATTCTAGAGCCCCTCAGGACACTTCTAAAGGCCCGCAGACCATTCTAATGCCCGTCAGGGCCTTTATAAAGGTCCCCAGACCCTTCTACTGCCCCTCAGGAGCATTCTAAAGGCCCCCAGACCCTTTAATGCCCCACAGGGCCTTTCTAAACGCCCCCAGACCCTTCTAGAGCTCCTGAAGACCTTTCTAAAGGCCCCCAGACCCTTATAGAGCCCCTCAGGACCCTTCTAAAGTCCCCCAGACCCTGCTAATTCCCCTCAGGGCTTTTATAAGGGCACCCAGACCCTTCTAATGCCCCTCAGGACCCTTATAAAGGAACCCAGACCTTCTAGAGTCTCTCAGGACAGTTTTACGTGCCTCCAGACTCTTCTAGACCCCCTCAGGACCATTCTAAAGGCCCCCAGACCCTTCTAATGCCCCTCATAACCCTTCTAAAGGCCCCCAGACCCTTCTAATGCCACTCAGGGCCTTTCTAAAGGACCCCATACCTTTCTAATGCACCTCAGGACATTTCTAAAGGCACCCAGACCCTTCTCGACCACCTCAGGACGCTTCTAATAGCCCCCAGACCCTTCTAGAGCCCCTCAGGGCCTTTCTAAAGGCCTCCACACCCTTCTAATGACCCTCAAGACCCATGTAAAGGCCCCCAGACCCTTCTAGATTGCCTCAGGACCCATCAAAAAGACCCCAGACCCTTCTAATGCCTTTTAGGACTCTTATAAAGGAACCAAGACCATTCTAATGCCCCTCAGGGCCTTTCTAAAGGCCTCCACACCTTTCTAATGCCCCTCAGGGCATTTATAAAGGTTCCCAGACCCTTCTAGGGCCCGTCAGGACCCTTATAAAGGCCCCCAGACCATTCTAGAGCCCCTCAGGACACTTCTAAAGGCCCGCAGACCATTCTAATGCCCGTCAGGGCCTTTCTAAAGGTCCCCAGACCCTTCTACTGCCCCTCAGGAGCATTCTAAAGGCCCCCAGACCCGTCTACAGCCTCTCAGGGCAGTTTTAAATGCCTCCAGACCCTTCTAGACCCCCTCAGGACAATTCTAAAGGCCCCCAGACCCTTCTAATGCCCCTCAGGACCATTCTAAAGCCCCCCAGACCCTTCTAATGCTCCTCAGGGCCTTACTAAAGGCCCCCAGACCCTTCTAGAGCCCCTGAAGGCCCTTATAAAGGCCCCCAGACCCTTATAGAGCCCCTCAGGACCCTTCTAAACTCCCCCAGACCCTGCTAATTCCCCTCAGGGCTTTTATAAGGGCCACAAGACCCTTCTAATGCCCCTCAGGACCCTTATAAAGGCACCCAGACCCTTCTAGAGCCTCTCAGGACAGTTTTAAATGCCTCCAGACCCTTCTAGACCCCCACAGGACCATTCTAAAGGCCCACAGACCCTTCTAATGCCCCTCAGGACATTTCTAAAGGCCCCCAGACCCTTCTAGAGCCCTTCAGGACATTTCTAAAGGCACCCAGACCCTTCTAATGCCACTCAGGGCCTTTCTAAAGGCCGCGAGACCCTTATAATCCCACTGAGGGCCTTTAAAAAGGCCCCCAGACCCTTCTGGACCCCCTCAGGACGCTTCTAATAGCCCCCAGATCCTTCTAGAGGCCCTCAGGGCCTTCCTAAAGGCCTCCACACCCTTCTAATGACCCTCAAGACCCATGTAAAGGCCCGTAGACCCTTCTAGATTGCATCAGGACCCTTCTAAAAGCTCCCAGACCCTTCTAATGCCTTTCAGGACCCTTATGAATGCCACAAGACCCTTCTAATGCCCCTCAGGACCTTTCTAAAGGCCCTCAGACCCTTCTAATGTCCCTCAGGGCATTTATAAAGGTTCCCAGACCCTTCTAGAGCCCGTCAGGACCCTTATAAAGGCCCCCAGATCATTCTAGAGCCTCTCAGGACACTTCGAAAGGCCCGCAGACCCTTTAATGCCCCACAGGGCCTTTCTAAACGCGCCCAGACCCTTCTAGAGCTCCTGAAGACCTTTCTAAAGGCCCCCAGACCCTTATAGAGCCCCTCAGGACCCTTCTAATGTCCCCCAGACCCTGCTAATTCCCCTCAGGGCTTTTATAAGGGCCACAAGACCCTTCTAATGCCCATCAGGACCCTTATAAAGGCACCCAGACCTTTCTAGAGCCTCTCAGGACAGTTTTAAATGCCTCCAGACCCTTCTAGACCCCCTCAGGACCATTCTAAAAGCCCCAGACCCTTCTAATGCCGCTCAGGACCCTTCTAAAGGCCCCCAGACCCTTCTAATGCCCCTCAGGGCCTTTCTAAAGTACCCCAGACACTTCTAGAACCTCTCAGGGCCTTTCTATATGACCCCAGACCCTTGTAATGCCCCTCAGGGCCTTTCTAAAGGCCCCCATACCCTTCTAATGACCCTCAGGACATTTCTAAAGGCACCCAGAACCTTCTAATGCCACTCAGGACCTTTCTAAAGGCTGCGAGACCCTTATAATCGCCCTGAGGACCTTTAAAAAGGCCCCCAGACCCTTCTGGACCCCCTCAGGACGCTTCTAATAGACCCCAGACCCTTCTAGAACCCTTCAGGGCCTTTCTAAAGGCCTCCACACCCTTCTAATGACCCTCAAGACCCATGTAAAGGCCCCCAGACCCTTCTAGATTGCCTCAGGACCCATCCAAAAGCCCCCAGACCCTTCTAATGCCTTTCAGGGCCTTTCTAAAGGCCTCCACACCCTTCTAATGACCCTCAAGACCCATGTAAAGGCCCCTAGACCCTTCTAGATTGCCTCAGGACCCATCTAAAAGCCCCCAGACCCTTCTAATGCCTTTCAGGACCCTTATGAAGGACACAAGACCCTTCTAATGCCCCTCAGGACCTTTCTAAAGGCCCTCAGACCCTTCTAATGCCCCTCAGGGCATTTATAAAGGTTCCCAGACCCTTCTAGAGCCCATCAGGACCCTTATAAAGGCCCCCAGACCATTCTAGACCCCCTCAGGACACTTCTAAATCCCGCAGACCATTCTAATGCCCGTCAGGGCCTTTATAAAGGTCCCCAGACCCTTCCACTGCCCCTCAGGAGCATTCTAAAGGCCCCCAGACCATTCTAATGCCCCACACGGCCTTTCTAAAGGTCCCCAGACCCTTCTAGAGCCCCTGAAGACCCTTCTAAAGGCCCCCAGACCCTTATAGAGCCCCTCACGACCCTTCTAAAGTCTCCCAGACCCTGCTAATTCCCCTCAGGGCTTTTATAAGGGCCACAAGACCCTTCTAATGCCCCTCAGGACCCTTATAAAGGCACCCAGACCCTTCTAGAGCCTCTCAGGAGAGTTTTAAAAGCCTCCAGACCCTTCTAGACCCCCTCAGGACCATTCTAAAGGCCCCCAGACCCTTCTAATGCCCCTCAGGACCCTTCTAAAGGCCCCCAGACCCTTCTAATGCCCTTCAGGACCCTTCTAAAGGCCCCCAGACCCTTCTAATGCCCCTCAGGGCCTTTCTAAAGTACCCCAGACACTTCTAGAACCTCTCAGGGCCTTTCTATATGACCCTAGACCCTTGTAATGCCCCTCAGGGCCTTTCTCAAGGCCCCCATACCCTTCTAATACCCCTCAGGAACTTTCTAAAGGCCCTCAGACCCTTCTAATGCCCCTCAGGGCATTTATAAAGGTTCCCAGACCCTTCTAGAGCCCGTCAGGACCCTTATAAAGGCCCCCAGACCCTTATAGAGCCCCTCAGGACACTTCTAAATCCCGCAGACCATTCTAATGCCCGTCAGGGCCTTTCTAAAGGTCCCCAGACCCTTCAACTGCCCCTCAGGAGCATTCTAAAGGCCCCCAGACCCTTCTAATGCCCCACAGGGCCTTTCTAAAGGTCCCCAGACCCTTCTAGAGCCCCTGAAGACCCTTCTAAAGGCCCCCAGACCCTTGTAGAGCCCCTCAGGACCCTTCAAGAGTCCCCCAGACCCTGCTAATTCTCCTCAGGGCTTTTATAAGGGCCACAAGACCCTTCTAATGCCCCTCAGGACCCTTATAAAGGCACCCAGACACTTCTAGAGCCTTTCAGGACAGTTTTAAATGCCTCCAGACCCTTCTAGACCCCCTCAGGACCATTCTAAAGGCCCCCAGACCCTTCTAATGCCCCTCAGGACCATTCTAAAGGCCCCCAGACCCTTCTAATTCCCCTCAGGGCCTTTCTAAAGGCCTCCACACCCTTCTAATGACCCTCAAGACCCATGTAAAGGCCCCTAGACCCTTCTAGATTGCCTCAGGACCCATCTAAAAGCCCCCAGACCCTTCTAATGCCTTTCAGGAGCCTTAGGAAGGCCACAAGACCCTTCTAATGCCCCTCAGGACCTTTCTAAAGGCCCTCAGACCCTTCTAATGCCCCTCAGGGCATTTATAAAGGTTTCCAGACGCTTCTAGAGCCCGGCAGGACCCTTATAAAGGCCCCCAGACCATTCTAGAGCCCCTCAGGACACTTCTAAAGGCCCCCAGACCATTCTAATGCCTGTCAGGGCCTTTCTAAAGGTCCCCAGACCCTTCTACTGCCCTTCAGGAGCATTCTAAAGGCCCCCAGACCCTTCTAATGCCACTCAGAGCCTTTCTAAAGGCCGCGAGACCCTTATCATCCCCCTGAGGACCTTTAAAAAGGCCCCCAGACCCTTCTGGAACCCCTCAGGACGCTTCTAATAGCCCCCAGACCCTTCTATAGCCCCTCAGGGCCTTTCTAAAGGCCTCCACACCCTTCTAATGACCCTCAAGACCCATGTAAAAGCTCCCAGACCCTTCTAGATTGCCTCAGGACCCATCTAAAAGCCCCCAGACCCTTCTAATGCCTTTCAGGAGCCTTAGGAAGGCCACAAGACCCTTCTAATGCCCCTCAGGACCTTTCTAAAGGCCCTCAGACCCTTCTAATGCCCCTCAGGACCCTTCTAAAGGCCCCCAGACCCTTCTAATGCCCCTCAGGGCCTTTATATAGTACCCCAGACACTTCTAGAACCTCTCAGGGCCTTTCTATATGACCCCAGACCCTTGTAATGCCCCTCAGGGCCTTTCTAAAGGCACCCATACCCTTCTAATGCCACTCAGGACATTTCTAAAGGCCCCCAGACCCTTCTAGAGCCCCTCAGGACATTTCTAAAGGCACCCAGACCCTTCTAATGCCACTCAGGGCCTTTCTAAAGGCCGCGAGACCCTTATAAAAAGGCCCCCAGACCCTTCTGGACCCACTCAGGACGCTTCTAATAGACCCCAGACCATTCTAGAGCCCCTCAGGGCCTTTCTAAAGGCCTGCACACCCTTCTAATGACCCTCAAGGCCCATGTAAAGGCCCCCAGACCCTTCTAGATTGCCTCAGGACCCATCTAAAAGCCCCCAGACCCTTCTAATACCTTTCAGGGCCTTTCTAAAGGCCTCCACACCCTTCTAATGACCCTCAAGACCCATGTAAAGGCCCCTAGACCCTTCTAGATTGCCTCAGGACCCATCTAAAAGCCCCCAGACCCTTCTAATGCCTTTCAGGACCCTTATGAAGGACACAAGACCCTTCAATTGCCCCTCAGGACCTTTCTAAAGGCCTTCAGACCCTTCTATTGCCCCTCAGGGCTTTTATAAAGGTTCCCAGACCCTTCTAGAGCCCGTCAGTACCCTTATAAAGGCCCCCAGACCATTCTAGAGCCAATCAGGACACTTCTAAAGGCCCGCAGACCATTCTAATGCCCGTCAGGGCCTTTCTAAAGATCCCCAGACCCTTCTACTGCCCCTCAGGAGCATTCTAAAGGCCCCCAGACCCTTCTAATGCCTTACAGGGCCTTTCTAAAGGTCCCCAGACCGTTCTAGAGCCCCTGAAGACCCTTCTAAAGGCCCCCAGACCCTTCTAGAGCCCCTCAGGACACTTCTAAAGTCCCCCAGACCCTGCTAATTCTCCTCAGGGCTTTTATAAGGGCACCCAGACCCTTCTAATGCCCCTCAGGACCCCTATAAATGCACCCAGACCCTTGTAGAGCCTCTCAGGACAGTTTTAAATGCCTCCAGACCCTTCTAGACCCCCTCAGGACCATTCTAAAGGCCCCCAGACCCTTCTAATGCCCCTCAGGACCCTTCTAAAGGCCCCCAGACCCTTCTAATGCCCCTCAGGGCCTTTCTAAAGTACCCCAGACACTTCTAGAACCTCTCAGGGCCTTTCTACATGACCCCATACCCTTGTAATGCCTCTAAGGGCTTTTCTAAAGGCCCCCATACCCTTCTAATGCCCCTCAGGACATTTCTAAAGGCCCCCAGACCCTTCTAATGCCACTCACGGTCTTTCTAAAGGCCGCGAGACCCTTATAATCCCCCTGAGGGCCTATAAAAGGCCCCCAGACCCTTATGGATTGCCTCAGGACGCTTCTAATAGCCCCCAGACCCTTCTAGAGCCCCTCAGGGCCTTTCTAAAGGCCCTCAGACCCTTCTAATGCCCCTAAGGGCATTTATAAAGGTTCCCAGACCCTTCTAGAGCCTGTCAGTACCCTTATAAAGGCCCCCAGACCATTCCAGAGCCAATCACGACACTTCTAAAGGCCCGCAGACCATTCTAATGCCCGTCAGGGCCTTTCTAAAGGTCCCCAGACCATTCTACTGCCCCTCAGGAGCATTCTAAAGGCCCCCAGACCCTTCTAATGCCTTACAGGGCCTTTCTAAAGGTCCCCAGACCCTTCTAGAGCCCCTGAAGACCCTTCTAAAGTCCCCCAGACCCTTATAGAGCCCCTCAGGACCCTTCTAAAGTCCCCCAGACCCTGCTAATTCTCCCCCAGACCCTTCTAATGCCCCTCAGGTCCCCTATAAATGCACCAAGACCCTTGTAGAGCCTCTCAGGACAGTTTTAAATGCCTCCAGACCCTTCTAGACCCCCTCAGGACCATTCAAAAGGCCCCCAGACCCTTCTAATGCCCCTCAGGACCCTTCTAAAGGCCAACAGACCCTTCTAATGCCCCTCAGGACCCTTCTAAAGGACCCCAGACCCTTCTAATGCACCTCAGGGCCTTTCTAAAGTACCCCAGACACTTCTAGAAACTCTCAGGGCCTTTCTATATGACCCCAGACCCTTGTAATGCCCCTCAGGGCCTTTCTAAAGGCCCCCAGACCCTTCTGGACCCCCTCATTACGCTTCTAATAGCCCCCAGACCCTTCTAGAGCCCGTCAGGGCCTTTCTAAAGGCCTCCACACCCTTCTAATGACCCTCAAGACCCATGTAAAGGCTCCCAGACCCTTCTAGATTGCTTCAGGACCCATCTAAATGCCCCCAGACCCTTCTAATGCCTTTCAGGACCCTTATGAAGGACACAAGACCCATCTAATGCCCCTCAGGACCTTTCTAAAGGCCCTCAGACCCTTCTAATGCCCCTCAGGGCATTTATAAAGGTTCCCAGACCCTTCTAGAGCCCGGCAGGACCCTTTTAAAGGCCCCCAGACCATTCTAGAGCCACTCAGGACACTTCTAAAGGCCCGCAGACCATTCTAATGCCCGTCAGGGCCTTTCTAAAGGTCCCCAGACCCTTCTACTGCCCCTCAGGAGCATTCTAAAGGCCCCCAGACCCTTCTAATGCCCCACAGGGCCTTTCTAAAGGTCCCCAGACCCTTTTAGAGCCCATGAAGTCCCTTCTAAAGACCCCCAGACCCTTATAGAGCCCCTCAGGACCCTTCTAAAGTCCCCCAGACCCTGCTAATTCCCCTCAGGGCTTTTATAAGGGCCACAAGACCATTCTAATGCCCCTCAGGTCCCTTATAAAGGCACCCAGACCCTTGTAGAGCCTCTCAGGACACTTTTAAATGCCTCCAGACCCTTCTAGACCCCCTCAGGACCATTCTAAAGGCCCCCAGACCCTTCTAATGCCCCTCAGGACCCTTCTAAAGGCCCCCAGACACTTCTAATGCCCCTCAGGGCCTTTCTAAAGTACCCCGGACACTTCAAGAACCTCTCAGGGCCTTTCTACATGACCCCAGACCCTTGTAATGCCCCTCAGGGCCTTTCTAAAGGCCCCCATACCCTTCTAATGCCCCTCAGGACATTTCTAAAGGCCCCCAGACCATTCTAGAGCCCCTCAGGACATTTCTAAAGGCACCCAGACCCTCCTAATGCCACTCAGGGCCTTTCTAAATGCCGCGAGACCCTTATAATCCCGCTTAGGGCCTTTAAAAAGACCCCTAGACCCTTCTGGACCCCCTCAATACGCTTCTAATAGTCTCCAGACCCTTCTAGAGCGCCTCAGGGCCTTTCTAAAGGCCTCCACACCCTTCTAATGACCCTCAAGACCCATGTAAAGGCCCCCAGACCCTTCTAGACTGCCTAAGGACCCATCTAAAAGCTCCCAGACCCTTCTAATGCCTTTCAGGGTCTTTCTAAAGGCCTCCACACCCTTCTAATGCCCCTCAAGACCCATGTAAAGGCCCCTAGACCCTTCTAGATTGCCTCAGGACACATCTAAAAGCCCCCAGACCCTTCTAATGCCTTTCAGGACCCTTATGAAGGCCACAAGACCCTTCTAATGCCCCTCAGGACCTTTCTAAAGGCCCTCAGATCCTTCTATTGCCCCTCTAGGCATTTATAAAGGTTCCCAGACCCTTCTAGAGCCCGTCAGGACCCTTATAAAGGCCCCCAGACCATTCAAGAGCCCCTCAGGACACTTCTAAAGGCCCGCAGACTATTCTAATGCCCGTCAGGGCCTTTCTAAAGGTCCCCTGACCCTTCTACTGCCCCTCAGGAGCATTCTAAAGGCCCCCAGACCCTTCTAATACCCCACAGGGCCTTTCTAAAGGTCCCCAGACCCTTCTAGAGCCCGTGAAGACCCTTCTAAAGGCCCCCAGACCCTTATAGAGCCCCTCAGGACCCTTCTAAAGTCCCCCAGACCCTGCTAATTCCCCTCAGGGCTTTTATAAGGGCACCCAGACCCTTCTAATGCCCCTCAGGACCCTTATAAAGGCACCCAGACCCTTCTAGAGCCTCTCAGGACAGTTTTAAATGCCTCCAGACCCTTCCAGACGCACTCAGGACCATTCTAAATGCCCCCAGACCCTTCTAATGCCCCTCAGGGCCTTTCTAAAGTACCCCAGACACTTCTAGAACCTCTCAGGGCCTTTCTATATGAACCCAGACCCTTGTAATTCCCCTCAGGGCCATTCTAAAGGCCCCCATACCCTTCTAATGCCCCTCAGGACATTTCTAAAGGAACCCAGACCCTTCTAGAGCCCCTCAGGACATTTCTAAAGGCACCCAGACCCTTCTAATGCCACTCAGGGTCTTTATAAAGGCCGCGAGACCCTTATAATCCCCCTGAGGGCCTTTCAAAAGGCCCCCAGACCCTTCTGGACCCACTCAGGACGCTTCCAATAGCCCCCAGACCTTTCTAGAGCCCCTCAGGGCCTTTCTAAAGGCCTCCACACCCTTCTAATGACCCTCAAGACGCATTTAAAGGCCCCCTGACCCTTCTAGATTGCCTCAGGACCCATCTAAAAGCCCCCAGACCCATCTAATGCCTTTCAGGGCCTTTCTAAAGGCCTCCACACCTTTCTAATGACCCTCAAGACCCATGTAAAGGCCCCCAGACCCTTCTAGATTGCCTCAGGACCCATCTAAAAGCCCCCAGACCCTTCTAATGCCTTTCAGGACCCTTAGGAAGGCCACAAGACCCTTCTAATGCCCCTCAGGACTTTTCAAAAGGCCCTCAGACCCTTCTATTGCCCCTCAGGGCATTTATAAAGGTTCCCAGACCCTTCTAGAGCCCCTGAAGACCATTCTAAAGGCCCCCAGACCCTTATAGAGCCCCTCAGGACTCTTCTAAAGTCCCCCAGACCCTGCTAATTCCCCTCAGGGCTTTTATAAGGGCCACAAGACCCTTCTAATGCCCCTCAGGACCCTTATAAAGGCACCCAGACCCTTGTAGAGCCTCTCAGGACAGTTTTAAATGCCTCCAGACCCTTCTAGACCCCCTCAGGACCATTCTAAAGGCCCCCAGACCCTTCTAATGCCCCTCAGGACCCTTCTAAAGGCCCCCATACCCTTCTAATGCCCCTCAGGACATTTCTAAAGGCCCCCAGACCCTTCTAGAGCCCCTCAGAACATTTCTAAAGGCACCCAGACCCTTCTAATGCCACTCAAGGCCTTTCTAAAGGCCGCGAGACCCTTATAATCCCCCTGAGGGCCTTTAAACAGACCACTAGACCCTTCTGGACCCCCTCAGGACGATTCTAATTGTCTCCAGACCCTTCTAGAGCCCCTCAGGGCCTTTCTAAAGGCCTCCACACCCTTCTAATGACCCTCAAGACCCATGTAAAGGCCCCCAGACCCTTCTAGATTGCCTCAGGACCCATCTAAAAGCCCCCAGACCCTTCTATTGCCTTTCAGGGCCTTTCTAAAGGCCTCCACACCCTTCTAATGACCCTCAAGACCCATGTAAAGGCCCCTAGACCCTTCTAGATTGCCTCAGGACACATCTAAAAGCCCCCAGACCCTTCTAATGCCTTTCAGGACCCTTGTGAAGGCCACAAGACCCTTCTAATGCCCCTCAGGACCTTTCTAAAGGCCCTCAGACCCATCTATTGCCCCTCTAGGCATTTATAAAGGTTCCCAGACCCTTCTAGAGCCCGTCTGGACCCTTATAAAGGCCCCCAGACCATTCTAGAGCCCCTCAGGACACTTCTAAAGGCCCGCAGACCATTCTAATGCCCGTCAGGGCCTTTCTAAAGGTCCCCAGACCATTCTACTGCCCCTCAGGAGCATTCTAAAGGCCCCCAGACCCTTCTAATGCCCCACAGGGTCTTTCTAAAGGTCCCCAGACCCTTCTAGAGCACCTGAAGACCCTTCTAAAGGCCCCCAGACCCTTCTAATGCCACACAGGGCCTTTCTAAATGTCCCCAGACCCTTCTAGAGCCCCTGAAGACCCTTCTAAAGGCCCCCAGACCCTTCTAGAGCCCCTCAGGACCCTTCTAAAGTCCCCCAGACCCTGCTAATTTCCCTCTGGGCTTTTATAAGGGCACCCAGACCCTTCTAATGCCCCTCAGGACCCTTATAAAGGCACCCAGACCCTTCTAGAGCCTCTCAGGACAGTTTTAAATGCCTCCAGACCCTTCTAGACCCCATCAGGACCATTCTAAAGGCCCCCAGATCCTTCTAATGCCCCTCAGGACGCTTCTAAAGGCCCCCAGACCCTTCTAATGCCCCTCAGGGCCTTTCTAAAGTACCCCAGACACTTCTAGAACCTCTCAGGGCCTTTCTATATGACCCCAGACCCTTGTAATGCCCCTCAGGGCCTTTCTAAAGGCCCCCATACCCTTCTAATGCCCCTCAGGACATTTCTAAAGGCCCCCAGACCCTTCTAGAGCCCCTCATGACATTTCTAAAGGCACCCAGACCCTTCTAATGCCACTCAGGGCCTTTCTAAAGGCCGCGAGACCCTTATCATCCCCCTGAGGGCCTTTAAAAAGGCCCCCAGACCCTTCTGGACCCACTCAGGACGCTTCTAATAGCCCCCAGACCCTTCTAGAGCCCCTCAGGGCCTTTCTAAAGGACTCCACACCCTTCTAATGACCCTCAAGACCCATGTAAAGGCCCCTAGACCCTTCTAGATTGCCTCAGGACACATCTAAAAGCCCCCTGACCCTTCTAATGCCTTTCAGGACCCTTGTGAAGGCCACAAGACCCTTCTAATGCCCCTCAGGACCTTTCTAAAGGCCCTCAGACCCATCTATTGCCCCTCTAGGCATTTATAAAGGTTCCCAGACCCTTCTAGAGCCCGTCTGGACCCTTATAAAGGCCCCCAGACCATTCTAGAGCCCCTCAGGACACTTCTAAAGGCCCGCAGACCATTCTAATGCCCGTCAGGGCCTTTCTAAAGGTCCCCAGACCATTCTACTGCCCCTCAGGAGCATTCTAAAGGCCCCCAGACCCTTCTAATGCCCCACAGGGTCTTTCTAAAGGTCCCCAGACCCTTCTAGAGCCCCTGAAGACCCTTCTAAAGGCCCCCAGACCCTTCTAATGCCACACAGGGCCTTTCTAAATGTCCCCAGACCCTTCTAGAGCCCCTGAAGACCCTTCTAAAGGCCCCCAGACCCTTCTAATGCCCCTCAGGACCCTTATAAATGCACCCAGACCCTTCTAGAGCCTCTCAGGACAGTTTTAAATGCCTCCACACCCTTCTAGACCCCATCAGGACCATTCTAAAGGCCCCCAGATCCTTCTAATGCCCCTCAGGACCCTTCTAAAGGCCCCCAGACCCTTCTAGAGCCTCTCAGGACAGTTTTAAATGCCTCCAGACCCGTCTAGACCCCCTCAGGACCATTCTAAAGACCCCCAGACCCTTCTAATCCACCTCAGGGCCTGTCTAAAGGCCCCCAGACCCTTCTAATGCCCCTCAGGGCATTTCTAAAGGTACCCAGACCCTTCTAGAGCCCCTCAGTACCAATGTAAAGGCCCCCAGACTCTTTTAGAGCCCCTCAGGGCCATTCTAAACGCCCGCAGACCCTTCAAGAGCCCCTCAACATCTTTCTAACGGCTCCCTGACCCTTCTAGAGCCCCTCAGGGCCTTTCTAAATGCCCCCAGACCCTTCTAGAGCCCCTCAGGACACTTGTAAACGCCCCCAGACCCTTCTAGATCCCCTCAAGACCCTTCTAAAAGGCCCCAGACCTTTCTAATGCCCCTCAGGGAATTTCTAAAGGCCCCCAGACCCATCTAATGCCCCTCAGGACCCTTCGTAAGGCCCCGAGACACTTTTAGAGCACCTCAGGACATTTCGAAAGGACCCCAGATCTTTCTAGAGCCCCTCAGGACACTTCTAGATGCCCCCAGACCCTTCTAGAGCACCTCAGGACGATTCTAAAGGCCCCCAGACCCTTCTAGAGCCCCTCAGGGCCTTTCTAAAGGCCTCCACACCCTTCTAATGCCCCTCAAGACCCATGTAAAGGCCCCTAGACCCTTCTAGATTGCCTGAGGACCCATCTAAAAGCCCCCAGACCCTTCTAATGCCTTTCAGGACCATTATGAAGGCCACAAGACCTTTCTAATGCCCCTCAGAACCGTTCTAAAGGTTCCCAGACCCTTCTAGAGTCCGTCAGGGCCCTTATAAAGGCCCCCAGACCATTCTAGAGCCCCTCAGGACACTTCTAAAGGCCCGCAGACCATTCTAATGCCCGTCAGGGCCTTTATAAAGGTCCCCAGACCCTTCTACTGCCCCTCAGGAGCATTCTAAAGGCCCCCAGACCCTTTAATGCCCCACAGGGCCTTTCTAAACGCCCCCAGACCCTTCTAGAGCTCCTGAAGACCTTTCTAAAGGCCCCCAGACCCTTATAGAGCCCCTCAGGACCCTTCTAAAGTCCCCCAGACCCTGCTAATTCCCCTCAGGGCTTTTATAAGGGCACCCAGACCCTTCTAATGCCCCTCAGGACCCTCATAAAGGAACCCAGACCTTCTAGAGTCTCTCAGGACAGTTTTACGTGCCTCCAGACCCTTCTAGACCCCCTCAGGAACATTCTAAAGGCCCCCAGACCCTTCTAATGCCCCTCATAACCCTTCTAAAGGCCCCCAGACCCTTCTAATGCCACTCAGGGCCTTTCTAAAGGACCCCATACCCTTCTAATGCACCTCAGGACATTTCTAAAGGCACCCAGACCCTTCTCGACCACCTCAGGACGCTTCTAATAGCCCCCAGACCCTTCTAGAGCCCCTCAGGGCCTTTCTAAAGGCCTCCACACCCTTCTAATGACCCTCAAGACCCATGTAAAGGCCCCCAGACCCTTCTAGATTGCCTCAGGACCCATCAAAAAGACCCCAGACCCTTCTAATGCCTTTTAGGACCCTTATAAAGGAACCAAGACCATTCTAATGCCCCTCAGGGCCTTTCTAAAGTCCTCCACACCCTTCTAATGCCCTTCAGGGCATTTATAAAGGTTCCCAGACCATTCTAGGGCCCGTCAGGACCCTTATAAAGGCCCCCAGACCATTCTAGAGCCCCTCAGGACACTTCTAAAGGCCCGCAGACCATTCTAATGCCCGTCAGGGCCTTTCTAAAGGTCCCCAGACCCTTCTACTGCCCCTCAGGAGCATTCTAAAGGCCCCCAGACCCGTCTACAGCCTCTCAGGGCAGTTTTAAATGCCTCCAGACCCTTCTAGACCCCCTCAGGACAATTCTAAAGGCCCCCAGACCCTTCTAATGCCCCTCAGGACCATTCTAAAGCCCCCCAGACCCTTCTAATGCCCCTCAGGGCCTTTCTAAAGGCCCCCAGACCCTTCTAGAGCCCCTGAAGGCCCTTATAAAGGCCCCCAGACCCTTATAGAGCCCCTCAGGACCCTTCTAAACTCCCCCAGACCCTGCTAATTCCCCTCAGGGCTTTTATAAGGGCCACAAGACCCTTCTAATGCCCCTCAGGACCCTTATAAAGGCACCCAGACCCTTCTAGAGCCTCTCAGGACAGTTTTAAATGCCTCCAGACCCTTCTAGACCCCCACAAGACCATTCTAAAGGCCCACAGACCCTTCTAATGCCCCTCAGGACATTTCTAAAGGCCCCCAGACCCTTCTAGAGCCCTTCAGGACATTTCTAAAGGCACCCAGACCCTTCTAATGCCACTCAGGGCCTTTCTAAAGGCCGCGAGACCCTTATAATCCCACTGAGGGCCTTTAAAAAGGCCCCCAGACCCTTCTGGACCCCCTCAGGACGCTTCTAATAGCCCCCAGATCCTTCTAGAGGCCCTCAGGGCCTTCCTAAAGGCCTCCACACCCTTCTAATGACCCTCAAGACCCATGTAAAGGCCCGTAGACCCTTCTAGATTGCATCAGGACCCTTCTAAAAGCTCCCAGACCCTTCTAATGCATTTCAGGACCCTTATGAATGCCACAAGACCCTTCTAATGCCCCTCAGGACCTTTCTAAAGGCCCTCAGACCCTTCTAATGTCCCTCAGGGCATTTATAAAGGTTCCCAGACCCTTCTAGAGCCCGTCAGGACCCTTATAAAGGCCCCCAGATCATTCTAGAGCCTCTCAGGACACTTCGAAAGGCCCGCAGACCCTTTAATGCCCCACAGGGCCTTTCTAAACGCCCCCAGACCCTTCTAGAGCTCCTGAAGACCTTTCTAAAGGCCCCCAAACCCTTATAGAGCCCCTCAGGACCCTTCTAATGTCCCCCAGACCCTGCTAATTCCCCTCAGGGCTTTTATAAGGGCCACAAGACCCTTCTAATGCCCATCAGGACCCTTATAAAGGCACCCAGACCCCTCTAGAGCCTCTCAGGACAGTTTTAAATGCCTCCAGACCCTTCTAGACCCCCTCAGGACCATTCTAAAAGCCCCAGACCCTTCTAATGCCGCTCAGGACCCATCTAAAGGCCCCCAGACCCTTCTAATGCCCCTCAGGGCCTTTCTAAAGAACCCCAGACACTTCTAGAACCTCTCAGGGCCTTTCTATATGACCCCAGACCCTTGTAATGCCCCTCAGGGCCGTTCTAAAGGCCCCCATACCCTTCTAATGACCCTCAGGACATTTCTAAAGGCACCCAGAACCTTCTAATGCCACTCAGGACCTTTCTAAAGGCTGCGAGACCCTTATAATCGCCCTGAGGACCTTTAAAAAGGCCCCCAGACCCTTCTGGACCCCCTCAGGACGATTTTAATAGACCCCAGACCCTTCTAGAACCCCTCAGGGCCTTTCTAAAGGCCTCCACACCCTTCTAATGACCCTCAAGACCCATGTAAAGGCCCCCAGACCCTTCTAGATTGCCTCAGGACCCATCCAAAAGCCCCCAGACCATTCTAATGCCTTTCAGGACCCTTATGAAGGCCACAAGACCCTTCTAATGCCCCTCAGGACCTTTCTAAAGGCCCTCAGACCCTTCTAATGCCCCTCAGGGCATTTATAAAGGTTCCCAGACCCTTCTAGAGCCCATCAGGACCCTTATAAAGGCCCCCAGACCATTCTAGACCCCCTCAGGACACTTCTAAATCCCGCAGACCATTCTAATGCCCGTCAGGGCCTTTCTAAAGGTCCCCAGACCCTTCAACTGCCCCTCAGGAGCATTCTAAAGGCCCCCAGACCCTTCTAATGCCCCACAGGGCCTTTCTAAAGGTCCCCAGACCCTTCTAGAGCCCCTGAAGACCCTTCTAAAGGCCCCCAGACCCTTGTAGAGCCCCTCAGGACCCTTCAAGAGTCCCCCAGACCCTGCTAATTCCCCTCAGGGCTTTTATAAGGGCCACAAGACCCTTCTAATGCCCCTCAGGACCCTTATAAAGGCACCCAGACACTTCTAGAGCCTTTCAGGACAGTTTTAAATGCCTCCAGACCCTTCTAGACCCCCTCAGGACCATTCTAAAGGCCCCCAGACCCTTCTAATGCCCCTCAGGGCCTTTCTAAAGTATCCCAGACCCTTCTAATTCCTTTCAGGGCCTTTCTAAAGGCCTCCACACCCTTCTAATGACCCTCAAGACCCATGTAAAGGCCCCTAGACCCTTCTAGATTGCCTCAGGACCCATCTAAAAGCCCCCAGACCCTTCTAATGCCTTTCAGGAGCCTTAGGAAGGCCACAAGACCCTTCTAATGCCCCTCAGGACCTTTCTAAAGGCCCTCAGACCCTTCTAATGCCCCTCAGGGCATTTATAAAGGTTCCCAGACCCTTCTAGAGCCCGGCAGGACCCTTATAAAGGCCCCCAGACCATTCTAGAGCCCCTCAGGACACTTCTAAAGGCCCCCAGACCATTCTAATGCCTGTCAGGGCCTTTCTAAAGGTCCCCAGACCCTTCTACTGCCCTTCAGGAGCATTCTAAAGGCCCCCAGACCCTTCTAATGCCACTCAGAGCCTTTCTAAAGGCCGCGAGACCCTTATCATCCCCCTGAGGACCTTTAAAAAGGCCCCCAGACCCTTCTGGAACCCCTCAGGACGCTTCTAATAGCCCACAGACCCTTCTAGAGCCCCTCAGGGCCTTTCTAAAGGCCTCCACACCCTTCTAATGACCCTCAAGACCCATGTAAAAGCTCCCAGACCCTTCTAGATTGCTTCAGGACCCATCTAAAAGCCCCCAGACCCTTCTAATGCCTTTCAGGACCACTATGAAGGGCACAAGACCCTTCTAATGCCCCTCAGGACCTTTCTAAAGGCCCTCAGACCCTTCTACTGCCCCTCAGGACCCTTCTAAAGGCCCCCAGACCCTTCTAATGCCCCTCAGGGCCTTTGTATAGTACCCCAGACACTTCTAGAACCTCTCAGGGCCTTTCTATATGACCCCAGACCCTTGTAATGCCCCTCAGGGCCTTTCTAAAGGCACCCATACCCTTCTAATGCACCTCAGGACATTTCTAAAGGCCCCCAGACCCTTCTAGAGCCCCTCAGGACATTTCTAAAGGCACCCAGACCCTTCTAATGCCACTCAGGGCCTTTCTAAAGGCCGCGAGACCCTTGTAATCCCCCTCAGGGCCTTTAAAAAGGCCCCCAGACCCTTCTGGACCCACTCAGGACGCTTCTAATAGACCCCAGACCATTCTAGAGCCCCTCAGGGCCTTTCTAAAGGCCTCCACACCCTTCTAATGACCCTCAAGACCCATGTAAAGGCCCCCAGACCCTTCTAGATTGCCTCAGGACCCATCTAAAAGCCCCCAGACCCTTCTAATACCTTTCAGGGCCTTTCTAAAGGCCTCCACACCCTTCTAATGACCCTCAAGACCCATGTAAAGGCCCCTAGACCCTTCTAGATTGCCTCAGGACCCATCTAAAAGCCCCCAGACCCTTCTAATGCCTTTCAGGACCCTTATGAAGGACACAAGACCCTTCAATTGCCCCTCAGGACCTTTCTAAAGGCCTTCAGACCCTTCTATTGCCCCTCAGGGCATTTATAAAGGTTCCCAGACCCTTCTAGAGCCCGTCAGTACCCTTATAAAGGCCCCCAGACCATTCTAGAGCCAATCAGGACACTTCTAAAGGCCCGCAGACCATTCTAATGCCCGTCAGGGCCTTTCT
The DNA here is from genome assembly GCA_033558105.1 of Coccyzus lansbergi. Taxonomy (NCBI): domain Eukaryota; kingdom Metazoa; phylum Chordata; class Aves; order Cuculiformes; family Coccyzidae; genus Coccyzus; species Coccyzus lansbergi. The sequence goes on from JAUMJK010000895.1 coordinate 1,173,835, forward strand.
AAAGGTCCCCAGACCCTTCTACTGCCCCTCAGGAGCATTCTAAAGGCCCCCAGACCCTTCTAATGCCTTACAGGGCCTTTCTAAAGGTCCCCAGACCGTTCTAGAGCCCCTGAAGACCCTTCTAAAGACCCCCAGACCCTTATAGAGCCCCTCAGGACCCTTCTAAAGTCCCCCAGACCCTGCTAATTCCCCTCAGGGCTTTTATAAGGGCCACAAGACCATTCTAATGCCCCTCAGGTCCCTTATAAAGGCACCCAGACCCTTGTAGAGCCTCTCAGGACACTTTTAAATGCCTCCAGACCCTTCTAGACCCCCTCAGGACCATTCTAAAGGCCCCCAGACCCTTCTAATGCCCCTCAGGACCCTTCTAAAGGCCCCCAGACCCTTCTAATGCCCCTCAGGGCCTTTCTAAAGTACCCCGGACACTTCAAGAACCTCTCAGGGCCTTTCTACATGACCCCAGACCCTTGTAATGCCTCTAAGGGCTTTTCTAAAGGCCCCCATACCCTTCTAATGCCCCTCAGGACATTTCTAAAGGCCCCCAGACCCTTCTAATGCCACTCACGGTCTTTCTAAAGGCCGCGAGACCCTTATAATCCCCCTGAGGGCCTATAAAAGGCCCCCAGACCCTTATGGATTGCCTCAGGACGCTTCTAATAGCCCCCAGACCCTTCTAGAGCCCCTCAGGGCCTTTCTAAAGGCCCTCAGACCCTTCTAATGCCCCTAAGGGCATTTATAAAGGTTCCCAGACCCTTCTAGAGCCTGTCAGTACCCTTATAAAGGCCCCCAGACCATTCCAGAGCCAATCACGACACTTCTAAAGGCCCGCAGACCATTCTAATGCCCGTCAGGGCCTTTCTAAAGGTCCCCAGACCATTCTACTGCCCCTCAGGAGCATTCTAAAGGCCCCCAGACCCTTCTAATGCCTTACAGGGCCTTTCTAAAGGTCCCCAGACCCTTCTAGAGCCCCTGAAGACCCTTCTAAAGTCCCCCAGACCCTTATAGAGCCCCTCAGGACCCTTCTAAAGTCCCCCAGACCCTGCTAATTCTCCCCCAGACCCTTCTAATGCCCCTCAGGTCCCCTATAAATGCACCAAGACCCTTGTAGAGCCTCTCAGGACAGTTTTAAATGCCTCCAGACCCTTCTAGACCCCCTCAGGACCATTCAAAAGGCCCCCAGACCCTTCTAATGCCCCTCAGGACCCTTCTAAAGGCCAACAGACCCTTCTAATGCCCCTCAGGACCCTTCTAAAGGACCCCAGACCCTTCTAATGCACCTCAGGGCCTTTCTAAAGTACCCCAGACACTTCTAGAAACTCTCAGGGCCTTTCTATATGACCCCAGACCCTTGTAATGCCCCTCAGGGCCTTTCTAAAGGCCCCCAGACCCTTCTGGACCCCCTCATTACGCTTCTAATAGCCCCCAGACCCTTCTAGAGCCCGTCAGGGCCTTTCTAAAGGCCTCCACACCCTTCTAATGACCCTCAAGACCCATGTAAAGGCTCCCAGACCCTTCTAGATTGCTTCAGGACCCATCTAAATGCCCCCAGACCCTTCTAATGCCTTTCAGGACCCTTATGAAGGACACAAGACCCTTCTAATGCCCCTCAAGACCTTTCTAAAGGCCCTCAGACCCTTCTAATGCCCCTCAGGGCATTTATAAAGGTTCCCAGACCCTTCTAGAGCCCGGCAGGACCCTTTTAAAGGCCCCCAGACCATTCTAGAGCCACTCAGGACACTTCTAAAGGCCCGCAGACCATTCTAATGCCCGTCAGGGCCTTTCTAAAGGTCCCCAGACCCTTCTACTGCCCCTCAGGAGCATTCTAAAGGCCCCCAGACCCTTCTAATGCCCCACAGGGCCTTTCTAAAGGTCCCCAGACCCTTCTAGAGCCCCTGAAGTCCCTTCTAAAGACCCCCAGACCCTTATAGAGCCCCTCAGGACCCTTCTAAAGTCCCCCAGACCCTGCTAATTCCCCTCAGGGCTTTTATAAGGGCCACAAGACCATTCTAATGCCCCTCAGGTCCCTTATAAAGGCACCCAGACCCTTGTAGAGCCTCTCAGGGCACTTTTAAATGCCTCCAGACCCTTCTAGACCCCCTCAGGACCATTCTAAAGGCCCCCAGACCCTTCTAATGCCCCTCAGGACCCTTCTAAATGCCCCCAGACCCTTCTAATGCCCCTCAGGGCTTTTCTAAAGTACCCCGGACACTTCAAGAACCTCTCAGGGCCTTTCTACATGACCCCAGACCCTTGTAATGCCCTTCAGGGCCTTTCTAAAGGCCCCCATACCCTTCTAATGCCCCTCAGGACATTTCTAAAGGCCCCCAGACCATTCTAGAGCCCCTCAGGACATTTCTAAAGGCACCCAGACCCTCCTAATGCCACTCAGGGCCTTTCTAAATGCCGCGAGACCCTTATAATCCCGCTTAGGGCCTTTAAAAAGACCCCTAGACCCTTCTGGACCCCCTCAATACGCTTCTAATAGTCTCCAGACCCTTCTAGAGCGCCTCAGGGCCTTTCTAAAGGCCTCCACACCCTTCTAATGACCCTCAAGACCCATGTAAAGGCCCCCAGACCCTTCTAGACTGCCTAAGGACCCATCTAAAAGCTCCCAGACCCTTCTAATGCCTTTCAGGGTCTTTCTAAAGGCCTCCACACCCTTCTAATGCCCCTCAAGACCCATGTAAAGGCCCCTAGACCCTTCTAGATTGCCTCAGGACACATCTAAAAGCCCCCAGACCCTTCTAATGCCTTTCAGGACCCTTATGAAGGCCACAAGACCCTTCTAATGCCCCTCAGGACCTTTCTAAAGGCCCTCAGATCCTTCTATTGCCCCTCTAGGCATTTATAAAGGTTCCCAGACCCTTCTAGAGCCCGTCAGGACCCTTATAAAGGCCCCCAGACCATTCTAGAGCCCCTCAGGACACTTCTAAAGGCCCGCAGACCATTCTAATGCCCGTCAGGGCCTTTCTAAAGGTCCCCTGACCCTTCTACTGCCCCTCAGGAGCATTCTAAAGGCCCCCAGACCCTTCTAATACCCCACAGGGCCTTTCTAAAGGTCCCCAGACCCTTCTAGAGCCCGTGAAGACCCTTCTAAAGGCCCCCAGACCCTTATAGAGCCCCTCAGGACCCTTCTAAAGTCCCCCAGACCCTGCTAATTCCCCTCAGGGCTTTTATAAGGGCACCCAGACCCTTCTAATGCCCCTCAGGACCCTTATAAAGGCACCCAGACCCTTCTAGAGCCTCTCAGGACAGTTTTAAATGCCTCCAGACCCTTCCAGACGCACTCAGGACCATTCTAAATGCCCCCAGACCCTTCTAATGCCCCTCAGGGCCTTTCTAAAGTACCCCAGACACTTCTAGAACCTCTCAGGGCCTTTCTATATGAACCCAGACCCTTGTAATTCCCCTCAGGGCCATTCTAAAGGCCCCCATACCCTTCTAATGCCCCTCAGGACATTTCTAAAGGAACCCAGACCCTTCTAGAGCCCCTCAGGACATTTCTAAAGGCACCCAGACCCTTCTAATGCCACTCAGGGTCTTTATAAAGGCCGCGAGACCCTTATAATCCCCCTGAGGGCCTTTCAAAAGGCCCCCAGACCCTTCTGGACCCACTCAGGACGCTTCCAATAGCCCCCAGACCTTTCTAGAGCCCCTCAGGGCCTTTCTAAAGGCCTCCACACCCTTCTAATGACCCTCAAGACCCATTTAAAGGCCCCCTGACCCTTCTAGATTGCCTCAGGACCCATCTAAAAGCCCCCAGACCCATCTAATGCCTTTCAGGGCCTTTCTAAAGGCCTCCACACCTTTCTAATGACCCTCAAGACCCATGTAAAGGCCCCCAGACCCTTCTAGATTGCCTCAGGACCCATCTAAAAGCCCCCAGACCCTTCTAATGCCTTTCAGGACCCTTAGGAAGGCCACAAGACCCTTCTAATGCCCCTCAGGACCTTTCTAAAGGCCCTCAGACCCTTCTATTGCCCCTCAGGGCATTTATAAAGGTTCCCAGACCCTTCTAGAGCCCCTGAAGACCCTTCTAAAGGCCCCCAGACCCTTATAGAGCCCCTCAGGACCCTTCTAAAGTCCCCCAGACCCTGCTAATTCCCCTCAGGGCTTTTATAAGGGCCACAAGACCCTTCTAATGCCCCTCAGGACCCTTATAAAGGCACCCAGACCCTTGTAGAGCCTCTCAGGACAGTTTTAAATGCCTCCAGACCCTTCTAGACCCCCTCAGGACCATTCTAAAGGCCCCCAGACCCTTCTAATGCCCCTCAGGACCCTTCTAAAGGCCCCCATACCCTTCTAATGCCCCTCAGGACATTTCTAAAGGCCCCCAGACCCTTCTAGAGCCCCTCAGAACATTTCTAAAGGCACCCAGACCCTTCTAATGCCACTCAAGGCCTTTCTAAAGGCCGCGAGACCCTTATAATCCCCCTGAGGGCCTTTAAAAAGACCACTAGACCCTTCTGGACCCCCTCAGGACGATTCTAATTGTCTCCAGACCCTTCTAGAGCCCCTCAGGGCCTTTCTAAAGGCCTCCACACCCTTCTAATGACCCTCAAGACCCATGTAAAGGCCCCCAGACCCTTCTAGATTGCCTCAGGACCCATCTAAAAGCCCCCAGACCCTTCTATTGCCTTTCAGGGCCTTTCTAAAGGCCTCCACACCCTTCTAATGACCCTCAAGACCCATGTAAAGGCCCCTAGACCCTTCTAGATTGCCTCAGGACACATCTAAAAGCCCCCAGACCCTTCTAATGCCTTTCAGGACCCTTGTGAAGGCCACAAGACCCTTCTAATGCCCCTCAGGACCTTTCTAAAGGCCCTCAGACCCATCTATTGCCCCTCTAGGCATTTATAAAGGTTCCCAGACCCTTCTAGAGCCCGTCTGGACCCTTATAAAGGCCCCCAGACCATTCTAGAGCCCCTCAGGACACTTCTAAAGGCCCGCAGACCATTCTAATGCCCGTCAGGGCCTTTCTAAAGGTCCCCAGACCATTCTACTGCCCCTCAGGAGCATTCTAAAGGCCCCCAGACCCTTCTAATGCCCCACAGGGTCTTTCTAAAGGTCCCCAGACCCTTCTAGAGCACCTGAAGACCCTTCTAAAGGCCCCCAGACCCTTCTAATGCCACACAGGGCCTTTCTAAATGTCCCCAGACCCTTCTAGAGCCCCTGAAGACCCTTCTAAAGGCCCCCAGACCCTTCTAGAGCCCCTCAGGACCCTTCTAAAGTCCCCCAGACCCTGCTAATTTCCCTCTGGGCTTTTATAATGGCACCCAGACCCTTCTAATGCCCCTCAGGACCCTTATAAAGGCACCCAGACCCTTCTAGAGCCTCTCAGGACAGTTTTAAATGCCTCCAGACCCTTCTAGACCCCATCAGGACCATTCTAAAGGCCCCCAGACCCTTCTAATGCCACACAGGGCCTTTCTAAATGTCCCCAGACCCTTCTAGAGCCCCTGAAGACCCTTCTAAAGGCCCCCAGACCCTTCTAATGCCCCTCAGGACCCTTATAAATGCACCCAGACCCTTCTAGAGCCTCTCAGGACAGTTTTAAATGCCTCCACACCCTTCTAGACCCCATCAGGACCATTCTAAAGGCCCCCAGATCCTTCTAATGCCCCTCAGGACCCTTCTAAAGGCCCCCAGACCCTTCTAATGCCCCTCAGGGCCTTTCTAAAGTACCCCAGACACTTCTAGAACCTCTCAGGGCCTTTCTATATGACCCCAGACCCTTGTAATGCCCCTCAGGGCCTTTCTAAAGGCACCCATACCCTTCTAATGCCCCTCAGCACATTTCTAAAGGCCCCCAGACCTTCTAGAGCCCCTCAGGACATTTCTAAAGGCACCCAGACCCTTCTAATGCCACTCAGGGCCTTTCTAAAGGCCGCGAGACCCTTATCATCCCCCTGAGGGCCTTTCAAAAGGCCCCCAGACCCTTCTGGACCCACTCAGGACGCTTCTAATAGCCCCCAGACCCTTCTAGAGCCCCTCAGGGCCTTTCTAAAGGCCTCCACACCCTTCTAATGACCCTCAAGACCCATGTAAAGGCCCCCAGACCCTTCTAGATTGCCTCAGGACCCATCTAAAAGCCCCCAGACCCTTCTAATGCCTTTCAGGGCCTTTTTAAAGGCCTCCACACCCTTCTAATGACCTTCAAGACCCATGTAAAGGCCCCTAGACCCTTCTAGATTGCCTCAGGACCCATCTAAAAGCCCCCAGACCCTTCTAATGCCTTTCAGGACCCTTATGAAGGTTACAAGACCCTTCTAATGCCCCTCAGGACCTTTCTAAAGGCCCTCAGACCCTTCTATTGCCCCTCAGGGCATTTATAAAGGTTCCCAGACCCTTCTAGAGCCCGTCAGGACCCTTATAAAGGCCCCCAGACCATTCTAGAGCCCCTCAGGACCCTTCGAAAGTCCCCCAGACCCTGCTAATTCCCTTCAGGGCTTTTATAATGACCACAAGACCTATCTAATGCCCCTCAGGACCCTTATAAAGGCACCCAGACCCTTCTAGAGCCTCTCAGGACAGTTTTAAATGCCTCCAGGCCCTTCTAGACCCCCTAAGGACCATTCTAAAGGCCCCCAGACCCTTCTAATGCCCCTCAGGACGCTTCTAAAGGCCCCCAGACCCTTCTAATTCCCCTCAGGACAATTCTAAAGGCCCCCAGACCCTTCTAATGCCCCTCAGGGCCTTTCTAAAGTACCCCAGACACTTCTAGAACCTCTCAGGGCCTTTCTACATGACCCCATACCCTTGTAATGCCTCTAAGGGTCTTTCTAAAGGCCCCCATAGCCTTCTAATGCCCATCAGGACATTTCTAAAGGTCCCCAGACCCTTCTAATGCCACTCAGGGCCTTTCTAAAGGCCGCGAGACCCTGATAATCCCCCTGAGGACCTTTAAAAAGGCCCCCAGACGCTTATGGATTGCCTCAGGACGCTTCTTATAGCCCCCAGACCCTTCTAGAGCCCGGCAGGACCCTTATAAAGGCCCCCAGACCATTCTAGAGCCCTTCCGGAGACTTCTAAAGGCCCGCAGACCATTCTAATGCACGTCAGAGCCTTTCTAATGGTCCCCAGACCCTTCTACTGCCCACAGGAGCATTCTAAAGGCCCCCAGACCCTTCTAATGCCTTACAGGGCCTTTCTAAAGGTCCCCAGACCCTTCTAGAGCCCCTCAGGACCCTTCTAAAGGCACCCAGACCCTTCTAATTCCCCTCAGGACAATTCTAAAGGCCCCCAGACCCTTCTAATGCCCCTCAGGGCCTTTCTAAAGTACCCCAGACACGTCTAGAACCTCTCAGGGCCTTTCTATATGAACCCAGACCCTTGTAATGCCCCTCAGGACATTTCTAAAGGCCCCCAGACCCTTCTAGAGCCCCTCAGGACATTTCTAAAGGCACTCAGACCCTTCTAATGCCACTCAGGGCCTTTCTAAAGGCCGCGAGACCCTTATAATCCCCCTGAGGGCCTTTAAAAAGACCACTAGACCCTTCTGGACGCCCTCAGGACGCTTCTAATTGTCTCCAGACCCTTCTAGAGCCCCTCAGGGCCTTTCTAAAGGCCTCCACACCCTTCTAATGACCCTCAAGACCCATGTAAAGGCCCCCAGACCCTTCTAGATTGCCTCAGGACCCATCTAAAAGCCCCCAGACCCTTCTAATGCCTTTCAGGGCCTTTCTAAAGGCCTCCACACCCTTCTAATGACCCTCAAGACCCATGTAAAGGCCCCTAGACCCTTCTAGATTGCCTCAGGACACATCTAAAAGCCCCCAGACCCTTCTAATGCCTTTCAGGACCCTTGTGAAGTCCACAAGACCCTTCTAATGCCCCTCAGGACCTTTCTAAAGGCCCTCAGACCCATCTATTGCCCCTCTAAGCATTTATAAATGTTCCCAGACCCTTCTAGAGCCCGTCAGGACCCTTATAAAGGCCCCCAGACCATTCTAGAGCCCCTCAGGACACTTCTAAAGGCCCGCCGACCATTCTAATGCCCGTCAGGGCCTTTCTAAAGGTCCCCAGACCATTCTACTGCCCCTCAGGAGCATTCTAAAGGCCCCCAGACCCTTCTAATGCCACACAGGTCCTTTCTAAATGTCCCCAGACCCATCTAGAGCCCCTGAAGACCCTTCTAAAGGCCCCCAGACCCTTCTAGAGCCCCTCAGGACCCTTCTAAAGTCCCCCAGACCCTGCTAATTTCCCTCTGGGCTTTTATAAGGGCACCCAGACCCTTCTAATGCCCCTCAGGACCCTTATAAAGGCACCCAGACCCTTCTAGAGCCTCTCAGGACAGTTTTAAATGCCTCCAGACCCTTCTAGACCCCATCAGGACCATTCTAAAGGCCCCCAGATCCTTCTAATGCCCCTCAGGACCCTTCTAAAGGCCCCCAGACCCTTCTAATGCCCCTCAGGGCCTTTCTAAAGTACCCCAGACACTTCTAGAACCTCTCAGGGCCTTTCTATATGACCCCAGACCCTTGTAATGCCCCTCAGGGAATTCTAAAGGCCCCCATACCCTTCTAATGCCCCTCAGGACATTTCTAAAGGCCCCCAGACCCTTCTAGAGCCCCTCATGACATTTCTAAAGGCACCCAGACCCTTCTAATGCCACTCAGGGCCTTTCTAAAGGCCGCGAGACCCTTATCATCCCCCTGAGGGCCTTTCAAAAGGCCCCCAGACCCTTCTGGACCCCCTCAGGACGCTTCTAATAGCCCCCAGACCCTTCTAGAGCCCCTCAGGGCCTTTCTAAAGGCCTCCACACCCTTCTAATGACCCTCAAGACCCATGTAAAGGCCCCTAGACCCTTCTAGATTGCCTCAGGACACATCTAAAAGCCCCCAGACCCTTCTAATGCATTTCAGGACCCTTACGAAGGCCACAAGACCCTTCTAATGCCCCTCAGGACCTTTCTAAAGGCCCTCAGACCCATCTATTGCCCCTCTAGGCATTTATAAAGGTTCCCAGACCCTTCTAGAGCCCGTCTGGACCCTTATAAAGGCCCCCAGACCATTCTAGAGCCCCTCAGGACACTTCTAAAGGCCCGCAGACCATTCTAATGCCCGTCAGGGCCTTTCTAAAGGTCCCCAGACCATTCTACTGCCCCTCAGGAGCATTCTAAAGGCCCCCAGACCCTTCTAATTCCCCACAGGGTCTTTCTAAAGGTCCCCAGACCCTTCTAGAGCCCCTGAAGACCTTTCTAAAGGCCCCCAGACCCTTCTAATGCCACACAGGGCCTTTCTAAATGTCCCCAGACCCTTCTAGAGCCCCTGAAGACCCTTCTAAAGGCCCCCAGACCATTCTAGAGCCCCTCAGGACCCTTCTAAAGTCCCCCAGACCCTGCTAATTTCCCTCTGGGCTTTTATAAGGGCACCCAGACCCTTCTAATGCCCCTCAGGACCCTTATAAATGCACCCAGACCCTTCTAGAGCCTCTCAGGACAGTTTTAAATGCCTCCAGACCCTTCTAGACCCCATCAGGACCATTCTAAAGGCCCCCAGATCCTTCTAATGCCCCTCAGGACCCTTCTAAAGGCCCCCAGACCCTTCTAATGCCCCTCAGGGCCTTTCTAAAGTACCCCAGACACTTCTAGAACCTCTCAGGGCCTTTCTATATGACCCCAGACCCTTGTAATGCCCCTCAGGGCCTTTCTAAAGGCCCCCATACCCTTCTAATGCCCCTCAGGACATTTCTAAAGGCCCCCAGACCATTCTAGAGCCCCTCAGGACATTTCTAAAGGCACCCAGACCCTTCTAATGCCACTCAGGGCCTTTCTAAAGGCCGCGAGACCCTTATCATCCCCCTGAGGGCCTTTCAAAAGGCCCCCAGACCCTTCTGGACCCACTCAGGACGCTTCTAATAGCCCCCAGACCCTTCTAGAGCCCCTCAGGGCCTTTCTAAAGGCCTCCACACCCTTCTAATGACCCTCAAGACCCATGTAAAGGCCCCCAGACCCTTCTAGATTGCCTCAGGACCCATCTAAAAGCCCCCAGACCCTTGTAATGCCTTTCAGGGCCTTTCTAAAGGCCTCCACACCCTTCTAATGACCTTCAAGACCCATGTAAAGGCCCCCAGACCCTTCTAGATTGCCTCAGGACCCATCTAAAAGCCCCCAGACCCTTCTAATGCCTTTCAGGACCCTTATGAAGGTTACAAGACCCTTCTAATGCCCCTCAGGACCTTTCTAAAGGCCCTCAGACCCTTCTATTGCCCCTCAGGGCATTTATAAAGGTTCCCAGACCCTTCTAGAGCCCGTCAGGACCCTTATAAAGGCCCCCAGACCATTCTAGAGCCCCTCAGGACCCTTCGAAAGTCCCCCAGACCCTGCTAATTCACTTCAGGGCTTTTATAATGACCACAAGACCTATCTAATGCCCCTCAGGACCTTTATAAAGGCACCCAGACCCTTCTAGAGCCTCTCAGGACAGTTTTAAATGCCTCCAGACCCTTCTAGACCCCCTAAGGACCATTCTAAAGGCCCCCAGACCCTTCTAATGCCCCTCAGGACCCTTCTAAAGGCCCCCAGACCCTTCTAATTCCCCTCAGGACAATTCTAAAGGCCCCCAGACCCTTCTAATGCCCCTCAGGGCCTTTCTAAAGTACCCCAGACACTTCTAGAACCTCTCAGGGCCTTTCTACATGACCCCATACCCTTGTAATGCCTCTAAGGGTCTTTCTAAAGGCCCCCATAGCCTTCTAATGCCCATCAGGACATTTCTAAAGGCCCCCAGACCCTTCTAATGCCACTCAGGGCCTTTCTAAAGGCCGCGAGACCCTTATAATCCCCCTGAGGACCTTTAAAAAGGCCCCCAGACGCTTATGGATTGCCTCAGGACGCTTCTTATAGCCCCCAGACCCTTCTAGAGCCCCTCAGGGCCTTTCTAAAGGCCCTCAGACCCTTCTAATGCCCCTCAGGGCATTTATAAAGGTTCCCAGACCCTTCTAGAGCCCGGCAGGACCCTTATAAAGGCCCCCAGACCATTCTAGAGCCATTCCGGAGACTTCTAAAGGCCCGCAGACCATTCTAATGCACGTCAGAGCCTTTCTAATGGTCCCCAGACCCTTCTACTGCCCACAGGAGCATTCTAAAGGCCCCCAGACCCTTCTAATGCCTCACAGGGCCTTTCTAAAGGTCCCCAGACCCTTCTAGAGCCCCTCAGGACCCTTCTAAAGGCCCCCAGACCCTTCTAATTCCCCTCAGGACAATTCTAAAGGCCCCCAGACCCTTCTAATGCCCCTCAGGGCCTTTCTAAAGTACCCCAGACACGTCTAGAACCTCTCAGGGCCTTTCTATATGAACCCAGACCCTTGTAATGCCCCTCAGGACATTTCTAAAGGCCCCCAGACCGTTCTAGAGCCCCTAAGGACATTTCTAAAGGCACTCAGACCCTTCTAATGCCACTCAGGGCCTTTCTAAAGGCCGCGAGACCCTTATAATCCCCATGAGGCCCTTTAAAAAGGGCCCGAGACCCTTCTGGACCCCCTCAGGACGCTTCTAATAGCCCCCAGACCTTTCTAGAGCCTCTCAGGGCCTTTCTAAAGACCTCCACACCCTTCTAATGACCCTCAAGACCCATGTAAAGGCCCCCCAACCCTTCTAGATTGCCTCAGGACCCATCTAAAAGCCCCCAGACCCTTCTAATGCCTTTCAGGGCCTTTCTAAAGGCCTCCACACCCTTCTAATGACCCTCAAGACCCATGTAAAGGCCCCTAGACCCTTCTAGATTGCCTCAGGACCCATCTAAAAGCCCCCAGATCCTTCTAATGCCTTTCAGGACCCTTATGAAGGCCACAAGACCCTTCTAATGCCCCTCAGGAGCTTTCTAAAGGCCCTCAGACCCTTCTAATGCCCCTCAGGGCATTTATAAAGGTACCCAGACCATTCTAGAGCCCGTCAGGACCATTATAAAGGCCCCCAGACCATTCTAGAGCCCCTCAGGACACTTCTAAAGACCCCCAGACCATTCAAATGCCCCTCAGGACCCTTTTAAAGGCCTTCAGACCCTTCTAATGCCCCTGAGAACCTTTCTAAAGGCCCCCAGACCCTTCTAATGCCCCTCAAGGCCTTTCTGAAGTACCCCACACACATCTAGAACCTATCAGGGCCTTTCTATAAGAACCCAGACCCTTCTAATGCCTCTCAGGGCCTTTCTAAAGGCCGCGAGACCCTTATAATCCCCCTGAGGGCCTTTAAAGAGGCCCCCAGACCTTTCTGGACCCCTTCAGGACGCTTCTAATAGCCCCAAGACCTTTCTAGAGCCCCTAAGGGCCTATCTAAAAGCCTCCACACCCTTCTAATGACCCTCAAGACACATGTAAAGGCCCCCAGACCCTTCTAGATTGCCTCAGGACCCATCTAAAAGCCCCCAGACCCTTCTAATGCCTTTCAGTACCATTATGAATGCCACAAGACCCTTCTAATGCCCCTCAGGACCTTTCTAAAGGCCCTCAGACCCTTCTAATGCCCTTCAGGGCATTTATAAAGGTTCTCAGACCCTTCTAGAGCCCGTCAGGACCCTTATAAAGGCCCCCAGACAATTCTAGAGCCCCTCAGGACACTTCTAAAGGCCCACAGACCATTCTAATGCCCTTCAGGGCCTTTATAAAGGTCCCCAGACCCTTCTAATGCCCCACAGGGCCTTTCTAAATGTCCCCAGAACATTCTAGAGCAACTGAAGACCCTTCTAAAGGCCCCCAGATCCTTATAGAGCCCCTCAGGACCATTCTAAAGGCCCCCAGACCCTTCTAATGCCCTTCAGGACCCTTCTAAAGGCCCCCAGACCCTTCTAATGCCACTCAGGGCCTTTCTATAGTACACCAGACACTTCTAGAACCTCTCAGGGCCTTTCTATATGACCCCAGACCCTTGTAATGCCCCTCAGGGCCTTTCTAAAGGCACCCATACCCTTCTAATGCCCCTCAGGACCATTATAAAGGCCCCCAGACCCTTCTAGAGCCCCTCAGGACATTTCTAAAGGCACCCAGACCCTTCTAGACCCCCTCAGGACGCTTCTAATAGCCCCAAAACCCTTCTAGAGCCCCTCAGGGCCTTTCTAAAGGCCTCCACACCCTTCTAATGACCCTCAAGACCCATGTAAAGGCCCCCAGACCCTTCTAGATTACCTCAGGACCCATCTAAAAGCCCCCAGACCCTTCTAATGCCTTTCAGGACCCTTATGAAGGCCACAAGACCCTTCTACTGCCCCTTAGGATCTTTCTAAAGGCCTGCAGACCCTTCTAATGCCCCTCAGGGCATTTATAAAGGTTCCCAGACCCTTCTAGAGCCCGTCAGGACCCTTATAAAGACCCCCAGACCATTTCTAGAGTCCCTCAGGACACTTCTAAAGGCCCGCGGACCATTCTAATGCCCGTCAGGGCCTTTATAAATGTCCCCAGACCCTTCTACTGCCCCTCAGGAGCATTCTAAAGGCCCCCAGACCATTCTAATGCCCCACAGAGCCTTTGTAACGGTCCCCAGACCATTCTAGAGCACCTGAAGACCCTTCTAAAGGCCCCCAGACCCTTATAGAGCCACTCAGGACCATTTTAAACGCCCCCAGACCTTTCTAATGCCCTTTAGGACCCTTCTAAAGGCCCCCAGACCCTTCTAATGCCCCTCAGATCCTTTCTATAGTACAACAGACACATCTAGAACCTCTCAGGGCCTTTCTATATGACCCCAGACCCTTGTAATGCCCCTCAGGGCCTTTCTAAAGGCACCCATACCCTTCTAATGCCCCTCAGGACCATTATAAAGGCCCACAGACCCTTCTAGAGCCCCTCATGACATTTCTAAAGGCACCCAGACCCTTCTAATGCCACTCAGGGCCTTTCTAAAGGCCGCTAGACCCTTATAATCCCCCTTAGGGCCTTTAAAAAGGCCCCCAGACCCTTCTGGACCCCCCCAGGACGCTTCTAATAGCCCCCAGACCCTTCTAGAGCTCCTCAGGGCCTTTCTAAAGGCCTCCACACCCTTCTAATGACCCTCAAGACCCATGTAAAGGCACCTAGACCCTTCTAGATTGCCTCAGGACCCATCTAAAAGCCCCCAGACCCTTCTAATGCCTTTCACTGCCCTTCTAAAGGCCACAAGACCCTTCTAATGCCTTTCAGGACCTTTCTAAAAGCCCTCAGACCCTTCTAATGCCCCTCAGGGCATTTATAAAGGTTCCCAGACCCTTCTAGAGCCTGTCAGGACCCTTATAAAGGCCACCAGACCATTCTAGAGCCCATCAGGACACTTCTAAAGGCCCGCAGACCACTCTAATGCCCGTCATGGCCTTTCTAAAGGTCCCCAGACCCTTCTAGTGCCCCTCAGGAGCATTCTAAAGGCCCCCAGACCCTTCTAATACCCCATAGGGCCTTTCTAAAGGCCGCGAGACACTTATCATCCCCCTGAGGGCCTTTAAAAAGGCCCCCAGACCCTTCTGGACCCCCTCAGGACGTTTCTAATACCCCCAGACCCATCTAGAGCCCCTCAGGGCCTTTCTAAAGGCCTCCACACCCATCTAATGACCCTCAAGACCCATGTAAAGGCCCCCAGACCCTTCTAGATTGCCTCAGGACCCATCTAAAAGACCGCAGACCCTTGTAATGCCTTTCAGGACCCTTATGAAGGCCACAAGACCCTTCTAATGCCCCTCAGGACCTTTCTAAAGGCCCTCAGACTATTCAAATGCCCCTCAGGACTCTTTTAATGGCCACCCAGACCCTTCTAATGCCCCTCAGGACTCTTTTAAAGGCCAACCAGACCCTTCTAATGCCACTCAGGACACTTCTAAAGGACCCCGGACCCTTCTAATGCCACTCAGGGCCTTTCTAAATTACCCCAGAGACTTCTACAACCTCTCAGAGCCTTTCTACATGAACCCAGACCCTTGTAATGCCCCTCAGGGCCTTTCTAAAGGCAGCGAGACCCTTATAATCCCCCTGAGGGCCTTTAAAAAGGCCCCCAGACTTTTCTGGACCCCCTCAGGACGCTTCTAATAGCCCCCAGACCCTTCTAGAGCCCTTCAGGGCCTTTCTAAAGGCCTCCACACCCTTCTAATGACCCTCAAGACCCATGTAAAGGCCCCCAGACCCTTCTGGATTGCTTCAGGACCCATCTAAAAGCCCCCAGACCCTTCTAATACCTTTCAGGGCCTTTCTAAAGGCCTCCACACCCTTCTAATGACCCTCAAGACCCATGTAAAGGCCCCCACACCCTTCTAGATTGCCTCAGGACCCATCTAAAAGCCCCCAGACCCTTCTAATGCCTTTCAGGACCCTTATGAAGGCCACAAGACCCTTCTAATGCCCCTCAGGGCATTTATAAAGGTTCCCAGACCCTTCTAGAGCCCGTCAGGACCCTTATAAAGGCCCCCAGACCATTCTAGAGCCCCTCAGGACACTTCTAAAGACCCGCAGACCATTCTAATGCCCGTCAGGGCCTTTATAAAGGTCCCCAGACCCTTCTATTGCACCTCAGGAGCATTCTAAAGGCCCCCAGACCCTTCTAATGCCCCACAGGGCCTTTCTAAAGGTCCCCAGACCCTTCTAGAGCCCCTGAAGACCCTTCTAAAGGCCCCCAGACCCTTATAGAGCCCCTCAGGACCCTTCTAAAGTCCCCCAGACCCTGCTAATTCCCCTCAGGTCTTTTATAATGACCACAAGACCTATCTAACGCCCCTCAGGACCCTTATAAAGGCACCCAGACAATTCTAGAGCCTCTCAGGACAGTTTTAAATGCCTCCAGACCCTTCTAGACCCCCTCAGGACCATTCAAAAGGCCCCCAGACCCTTCTAATGCCCCTCAAGACCCTTCTAAAGGCCCCCAGACCATTCTAATGCCCCTCAGGGCCTTTCTAAAGGCCTCCACACCCTTCTAATGACCCTCAGGACCCATGTAAAGGCCCCTAGACCCTTCTAGATTGCCTCAGGACCCATCTAAAAGCCCCCAGACCCTTCTAATACCTTTCAGGACCACTATGAAGGTCACAAGACCCTTCTAATGCCCCTCAGGACCTTTCTAAAGGTCCCCAGACCATTCTACTGCCGCTCAGGAGCATTCTAAAGGCCCCCAGACCCTTCTAATGCCCCACAGGGTCTTTTTAAAGGTCCCCAGACCCTTCTAGAGACCCTGAAGACCCTTCTAAAGGCCCCCAGACCCTTCTAATGCCACTCAGGGCCTTTCTAAAGGCCGCGAGACCCTTATAATCCCCCTGAGGACCTTTAAAAAGGCCCCCAGACCCTTCTGGACCCCCTCAGGACGCTTCTAATAGCCCCCAGACCCTTCTAGAGCCCCTCAGGGCCTTTCTAAAGGCCTCCACACCCTTCTAATGACCCTCAAGACCCATGTAAAAGCTCCCAGACCCTTCTAGATTGCTTCAGGACCCATCTAAAAGCCCCCAGACCCTTCTAATGCCTTTCAGGACCACTATGAAGGCCACAAGACCCTTCTAATACCCCTCAGGACCTTTCTAAAGGCCCTCAGACCCTTCTAATGCCCCTCAGGACCCTTCTAAAGGCCCCCAGACCCTTCTAATGCCTTTCAGGGCCTTTGTATAGTACCCCAGACACTTTTAGAACCTCTCAGGGCCTTTCTATATGACCCCTGACCCTTGTAATGCCCCTCAGGGCCTTTCTAAAGGCACCCATACCCTTCTAATGCCCCTCAGCACATTTCTAAAGGCCCCCAGACCCTTCTAGAGCCCCTCAGAACATTTCTAAAGGCACCCAGACCCTTCTAATGCCATTCAGGTCCTTTCTAAAGGCCGCGAGACCCTTGTAATCCCCCTGAGGGCCTTTAAAAAGGCCCCCAGACCCTTCTGGACCCACTCAGGACGCTTCTAATAGAACCCAGACCCTTCTAGAGCTCCTCAGGGCCTTTCTAAAGGCCTCCACACCCTTCTAATGACCCTCAAGACCCATGTAAAGGCCCCCAGACCCTTCTAGATTGTCTCAGGACCCATCTAAAAGCTCCCAGACCCTTCTAATGCCTTTCAGGTCCTTTCTAAAGGCCTCCACACCCTTCTAATGCCCCTCAGGACCTTTCTAAAGGCCCTCAGACCCTTCTAATGCCCCTCACGGCATTTATAAAGGTTCCCAGACCCTTCTAGAGCCCGTCAGGACCCTTATAAAGGCCCCCAGACCATTCTAGAGCCCCTCAGGACATTTCTAAAGGCACGCAGACCATTCTAATGCCCGTCAGGGCCTTTCTAAAGGTCCCCAGACACTTCTACTGCCCCTCAGGAGCATTCTAAAGGCCCCCAGACCCTTCTAATGCCCCACAGGGCCTTTCTAAAGTACCCCAGACACTTCTAGAACCTCTCAGGGCCTTTCTGTATGACCCCAGACCCTTCTAATGCCCCTCAGGGCCTTTCTAAAGGCCCCCATACTCTTCTAATGCCCCTCAGGACATTTCTAAAGGCCCCCAGACCCTTCTAGAGCCCCTCAGGACATTTCTAAAGGCACCCAGACCCTTCTAATGCCACTCAGGGCCTTTCTAAAGGCCGCGAGACCCTTATAATCCCCCTGAGGGCCTTTAAAAAGGCCCCCATACCCTTCTGGACCCCCTCAGGACGCTTCTAATAGCACCCAGACCCTTCTAGAGCCCTTCAGGGCCTTTCTAAAGGCCTCAACACCTTTCTAATGACCCTCAAGACCCATGTAAAGGCCCCCAGACCCTTCTAGATTGCCTCAGGACCCATCTAAAAGCCCCCAGACCCTTCTAATGCCTTTCAGGGCCTTTCTAAAGGCCTCCACACCTTTCTGATGACCCTCAAGACCCATGTAAAGGCCCCTAGACCCTTCTAGATTGCCTCAGGACCCATCTAAAAGCCCCCAGACCCTTCTAATGCCTTTCAGGACCCTTATGAAGGACACAAGACCCTTCTAATGCCCCTCAGGACCATTCTAAAGGCCCTCAGACCCTTCTAATGCCCCTCAGGGCATTTATACAGGTACCCAGACCCTTCTAGGGCCCTTCAGGACCCTTATAAAGGCCCCCAGACCATTCTAGAGCCCCTCAGGACATTTCTAAAGGCCCGCAGACCATTCAAATGCCCGTCAGGGCCTTTCTAAAGGTCCCCAGACCCTTCTACTGCCCCTCAGGAGAATTCTAAAGGCCCCCCAGAACCTTCTAATGCCCCACAGGGCCTTTCTAAAGGTCCCCAGACCCTTCTAGAGCCCCTGAAGACCCTTCTAAAGGGTCTTTAGAAAGGCCCTGTGGGGCATTAGAAAGGTCTGGGGGCCTTTAGAAAGGTCCTGAGGGGCATTAGAAGGGTCTTGTGGCCTTCATAAGGGTCCTGAAAGGTATTAGAAGGGTCTGGGGGCTTTTAGATGAGTCCTTAGGCAATCTAGAAGGGTCTGGGGGCCTTTACATGGGTCTTGAGGGTCATTAGAAGGGTGTGGAGGCCTTTAGAAAGGCCCTGAGGGGCTCTAGAAGGGTCTGGCGGCCTTTAGAAATGTCGTGAGTGGCATTAGAAGGGTATGGGGGCCTTTAGAAATGTCCTGACTGGCATTAGAAGGGTATGGGGGCCTTTAGAAATGTCCTGAGGGGCTCTAGAAGGTCTGGGGGCCTTTAGAAATGTCCTGAGGGGCATTAGAAGGGTATGGGGGCCTTTAGAAAGGCCCTGAGGGGCATTACAAGGGTCTGGGGTCATATAGAAAGGCCCTGAGAGGTTCTAGAATTGTCTGGGGTTCTTTAGAAAGGCCCTGAGGGACATTAGAAGGGTCTGGGTGCCTTTAGAGGGGTCCTGAGTGGCATTAGAAGGGTCTGGGGTCCTTTAGAACGGTCCTGAGGGGGTATAGAAGGGTCTGGAGGCATTTAAAACTGTCCTGAGATGCTCTAGAAGGGTCTGGGTGCCTTTATAAGGATCCTGAGGGGCATTAGAAGAGTATGGGTGCACTTATAAAAGCCCTGAGGGGAATTAGCAGGGTTTGGGGGACTTTAGAAGGGTCCTGAGGGGCTCTAGAAGGGTCTAGGGACCTTTAGAAAGGCCCTGTGGGGCATTAAAATGGTCTGGGGGCCTTTAGAATGCTCCTGAGGGGCAGTAGAAGGGTCTGGGGACCTTTATAAAAACCCTGACGGGCATTAGGTTGGTCTGCGGGCCTTTAGAAGTGTCCTGAGGGGCTCTAGAAAGGTCTGGGGGACTTTATAAGGGTCCTGACGGGCTCTAGAAGGGTCTGGGAACCTTTATAAACGCCCTGAGGGGCATTAGAAGGGTGTGGAGGCCTTTAGAAAGGTCCTGAGGGGCTCTAGAAGGGTCTGGGGGCTATTAGAAGTGTCCTTAGGGGGTCGAGAAGGGTCTGGGGGCCTTTAGAAATGTCCTGAGGGGCATTAGAAGGGTATGGGGGCCTGTAAAAAGGCCCTGAGGGGCATTACAAGGGTCTGGGGTCATATAGAAAGGCCCTGAGAGGTTCTAGAATTGTCTGGGGTACTTTAGAAAAGCCCTCAGGGGCATTAGATGGGTCTGGGCGCCTTTAGAAGGGTCCTGAGGCGCATTAGAAGGGTCTGGGGGCCTTTAGAATGGTCCTGAGGGGGTCTAGAATGGTCTGGAGTCATTTAAAACTGTCCTGAGAGGCTCTAGAAGGGTCTGGGTGACTTTATAAGGGTCCTGAGGGGCATTAGAAGGGTCTTGTGGCCTTTAGAAAGGCCCTGAAAGGCATTAGACGGGTCTGGGGGCTTTTAGATGGGTCCTGAGGCAATCTTGAAGGGTCCGGGGCCTTTACATGTGTCCTCAGGGTCATTAGAAGGGTGTGGAGGCCTTTAGAAAGGGCCTGAGGGGCTCTAGAAGGGTCTGGGGGCTATTAAAAGCATCCTGAGGGGGTCCAGAAGTGTCTGGGGACCTTTTTAAAGGCCCTCAGGGGGATTATAAGGGTCTCGCGGCCTTTAGAAAGGCCCTGAGTGGCATTAGAAGGGTCTGGGTGCCTTTAGAAATGTCTTGACGGGCTCTAGAAGGGTCTGCGGGCCTTTAGAAATATCCTGAGGGGCATTAGAAGGGTATGGGGGCATTTAGAAAGGCCCTGAGAGGAATTAGAAGGGTCTGGGATCATATAGATAGGCCCTGAGAGGTTCTAGAAGTGTCTGGGGCACTTTAAAAAGGCCGTGAGGGGCATTAGAAAGGTCTGGGGGCCTTTAGAAGGGTCCTGAGGGGCATTAGAAGGGTCTGAGGGCCTTTAGAAAGGTCCTGAGGGGCATTAGAAGGGTCTTGTGTCCTTCATAAGGGTCCTGAAAGGCATTAGAAGGGTCTGGGGGCTTTTAGATGGGTCCTGAGGCAATCTAGAAGGGTCTAGGGGCCTTTACATGGGTCTTGAGGGTCATTAGAAGGGTGTGGAGGCCTTTAGAAAGGCCCTGAAAGGCATTAGAAGGGTCTGGGGGCTTTTAGATGGGTCCTGAGGCAATCTAGAAGGATCTGGGGGCATTTACATGGGTCTTGAGGATCATTAGAAGGGTGTGGAGGCCTTTAGAAAGGTCCTGAGGGGCTCTAGAAGGGTCTGGGGGCTATTAGAAGCGTCCTGAGGGGGTCCAGAAGGGTATGGGGGCCTTTAGAAAGGCCCTGAGTGGCATTACAAGGGTCTGGGGTCATATAGAAAGGCCCTGAGAGGTTCTAGAAGTGTCTGGGGTACTTTAGAAAGGCCCTGAGGGGCATTAGATGGGTCTGGGCACTTTTAGAAGGGTCCTGAGGGGCATTAGAAGGGTCTGGGTGCCTTTAGAATGGTCCTGAGGGGGTCTATAAGGGTCTGGAGGCATTTAAAACTGTCCTGAGAGGCTCTAGAAGGGTCTGGGTGCCTTTATAAGGGTCCTGAGGGGCATTAGAAGGGTCTTGTGGCCTTTAGAAAGGCCCTGAAAGGCATTAGAAGGGTCTGGGGGCTTTTAGATAGGTCCTGAGGCAATCTAGAAGGGTCCGGGGCCTTTACATGTGTCCTGAGGGTCATTAGAATGGTGTGGAGGTTATAAGGTACTGGGGGCCTCTAGAATGGTCCTGAGGTGCTTTATAAAGATCTGGGGTCCTTTAGAAATGCCTTGAGGTGCTCTAAAAGTGTCTCGGGGCCTTAAGAAGGGTCCTGAGGGCCATTAGAAGGGTCTTGTGGCCTTTAGAAAGGCCCTGAAAGGCATTAGAAGGGTCTGGGGGCTTTTCGATGCGTCCTGAGGCAACCTTGAAGGGTCCGGGGCCTTTACATGGGTCCTCAGAGTCATTTGAATAGTGTGGAGGCCTTTAGAAAGGCCCTGAGGGGCTCTAGAAGGGTCTGGGGGCTATTAGAAGCGTCCTGAGGGGGTACAGAAGGGTCTGGGGGCCTTTTTAAAGGCCCTCAGGGGGATTATAAGGGTCCCGCGGCCTTTAGAAAGGCCCTGAGTGGCATTAGAAGGGTCTGGGTGCCTTTAGAAATGTCCTGAGGGACTGTAGAAGGGTCTGGGGGCCTTTAGAAATGTCCTGAGGGTCATTAGAAGGGTATGGGGGCCTTTAGAAAGGCCCTGATGGGAATTACAAGGGTTTGGGGTCATATAGAAAGGCCCTGAGAGGTTCTAGAAGTGTCTGGGGTACTTTAGAAAGGCCCTGAGGGGCATTAGAAGTGTCTGGGGGCCTTTAGAAAGGTCCTGAGGGGCATTAGAAGGGTATGGGGGCCTTTAGAAAGGCCCTGATGGGAATTACAAGGGTTTGGGGTCATATAGAAAGGCCCTGAGAGGTTCTAGAAGTGTCTGGGGTACTTTAGAAAGGCCCTGAGGGGCATTAGAAGTGTCTGGGGGCCTTTAGAAAGGTCCTGAGGGGCATTAGAAGGGTCTGGGGGCCTTTAGAATGGTCCTGAGAGGCTCTAGAAGGGTCTGGGTGCCTTTATAGGGGTCTTGAGGGGCATTAGAAGGGTCTGGGTGCCCTTATAAAAGCCCTGAGGGGAATTATCACGGTCTGGGGGACATTAGAAGGGTCCTGAGGGGCTCTATAAGGGTCTGGGGACCTTTAGAAAGGCCCTGTAATGCATTAGAATTGTCTGGGGGCCTTTAGAATGCTCCTGAGGGGCAGTAGAAGGGTCTGGGGACCTGTATAAAGGCCCTGATGGGCATTAGAATGGTCTGTGGGCCTTTAGAAGTGTCCTGAGGGGCTCTAGAATGGTCTGGGGGCCTTTATAAGGGTCCTGACGGGCTCTAGAAGGGTCTGGGAACCTTTATAAATGCCCTGAGGGGCATTAGAAGGGTCTGAGGGCCTTTAGAAAGGTCCTGAGGGGCATTAGAAGGGTCTTGTGGCCTTCATAAGGGTCCTGAAAGGCATTAGAAGGGTCTGGGGGCTTTTAGATGGGTCCTGAGGCAATCTAGAAGGGTCTGGGGGCCATTACATGGGTCTTGAGGGTCATTAGAAGGGTGTGGAGGCCTTTAGAAAGGCCCTCAGGGGCTGTAGAATGGTCTGGGGGCTATTAGAAGCGTCCTGAGGGGGTCCAGAATGGTTTGGGGGCCTTTTTAAAGGCCCTCAGGGGGATTACAAAGGTCTCGCAGCCTTTAGAAAGGCCCTGAGTGGCATTACAAGGGTCTGGGTTCATATAGAAAGGCCCTGAGACGTTCTAGAAGTGTCTAGGGTACTTTAGAAATGCCCTGAGGGGCATTAGAAGGGTCTGGGTGCCTTTAGAAGGGTTCTGATTGGCATTTGAATGGTCTGGGGGCCTTTAGAAAGGCCCTGAGGTGGATATAGAAGGGTCTGGGGTCCTTTAGAATCGTCCTGAGAGGCTCTAGAAGGGTCTGGCGGCCTCTAGAATGGTCCTGAGGTGCTCTATAAAGATCTGGGTTCCTTTAGAAATGCCCTGAGGTGCTCTAAAAGTGTCTCGGGTCCTTAAGAATGGTCCTGAGGGCCATTAGAAGGGTCTGAGGGCCTTTAGAAAGGCCTTGAAAGGCATTAGAAGGGTCTGGGGGCTTTTAGATGGGTCCTGAGGCAATCTTGAAGGGTCCGGGGCCTTTACATGGGTCCTCAGAGTCATTTGAATAGTGTGGAGGCCTTTAGAAAGGCCCTGAGTTGCATTACAAGGGTCTGGGTTCATATAGAAAGGCCCTGAGAGGTTCTAGAAGTGTCTGGGGTACTTTAGAAAGGCCCTGAGGGGCATTAGAAGGGTCTGGGGGCCTTTATAAGGGTTCTGATTGGCATTTGAATGGTCTGGGGGCCTTTAGAAAGGCCCTGAGGTGGATTAGAAGGGTCTGGGGTCCTTTAGAATTGTCCTGAGAGGCTCTAGAAGGGTCTGGGGGCCTCTAGAATGGTCCTGAGGTGCTTTATAAAGATCTGGGGTCCTTTAGAAATGCCCTGAGGTGCTCTAAAAGTGTCTCGGGGCCTTAAGAAGGGTCCTGAGGGCCATTAGAAGGGTCTTGTGGCCTTTAGAAAGGCCCTGAAAGGCATTAGAAGGGTCTGGGGGCCTTTAGAATGCTCCTGAGGGGCAGTAGAAGGGTCTGGGGACCTGTATAAAGGCCCTGATGGGCATTAGAATGGTCTGCGGGCCTTTAGAAGTGTCCTGAGGGGCTCTAGAATGGTCTGGGGGCCTTTATAAGGGTCCTGACGGGCTCTAGAAGGGTCTAGGAACCTTTATAAATACCCTGAGGGGCATTAGAAGGGTCTCAGGGCCTTTAGAAAGGTCCTGAGGGGCATTAGAAGGGTCTTGTGTCCTTCATAATGGTCCTGAAAGGCATTAGAATGGTCTTGGGGCTTTTAGATTGGTCCTGAGGCAATCTAGAAGGGTCTGGGGGCCTTTACATGGGTCTTGAGTGTCATTAGAAGGGTGTGGAGGCCTTTAGAAAGGCCCTCAGGGGCTCTAGAAGGGTCTGGGGGCTATTAGAAGCATCCTGAGGGTGTCCAGAAGGGTCTGGGGGCATTTTTAAAGGCCCTCAGGGGGATTACAAAGGTCTCGCGGCCTTTAGAAAGGCCCTGAGTGGCATTACAAGGGTCTGGGTTCATATAGAAAGCCCTGAGAGGTTCTAGAAGTGTCTGGGGTATTTTAGAAAGGCCCTGAGTGGCATTAGAAGGGTCTGGGGGCCTTTAGAAGGGTTCTGATTGGCATTTGAATGGTCTGGGGGCCTTTAGAAAGGCCCTGAGGTGGATTAGAAGGGTCTGTGGTCCTTTAGAATCGTCCTGAGAGGCTCTAGAAGGGTCTGGGGGCCTCTAGAATGGTCCTGAGGTGCTCTATAAAGATCTGGGGTCCTTTAGAAATGCCCTGAGGTGCTCTAAAAGTCTCTCGGGGCCTTAAGAAGGGTCCTGAGGGCCATTAGAAGGGTCTTGTGGCCTTTAGAAAGGCCCTGAAAGGCATTAGAAGTGTCTGGGGGCTTTTAGATGGGTCCTGAGGCAATCTTGAAGGGT
Organism: Coccyzus lansbergi; assembly: GCA_033558105.1. Taxonomy (NCBI): domain Eukaryota; kingdom Metazoa; phylum Chordata; class Aves; order Cuculiformes; family Coccyzidae; genus Coccyzus; species Coccyzus lansbergi. The sequence goes on from JAUMJK010000895.1 coordinate 1,198,137, forward strand.
CCGGGGCCTTTACATGGGTCCTCAGAGTCATTTGAATAGTGTGGAGGCCTTTAGAAAGGCCCTGAGGGGCTCTAGAAGGGTCTGGGGGCTATTAGAAGCGTCCTGAGGGGGTCCAGAAGGGTCTGGGGGCCTTTTTAAAGGCCCTCAGGGGGATTATAAGGGTCTCGCGACCTTTAGAAAGGCCCTGAGTGGCATTACAAGGGTCTGGGTTCATATAGAAAGGCCCTGAGAGGTTCTAGAAGTGTCTGGGGTACTTTAGAAAGGCCCTGAGGGTCATTAGAAGGGTCTGGGGGCCTTTAGAAGTGTTCTGATTGGTATTTGAATGGTCTGGGGGCCTTTAGAAAGGCCCTGAGGTGGATTAGAAGGGTCTGGGGTCCTTTAGAATCGTCCTGAGAGGCTCTAGAAGGGTCTGGGGGCCTCTATAATGGTCCTGAGGTGCTTTATAAAGATCTGGGGTCCTTTAGAAATACCCTGAGGTGCTCTAAAAGTGTCTCGGGGCCTTAAGAAGGGTCCTGAGGGCCATTAGAAGGGTCTTGTGGCCTTTAGAAAGGCCCTGAAAGGCATTATAAGGGTCTGGGGGCTTTTAGATGGGTCCTGAGGAAATCTTGAAGGGTCCGGGGCCTTTACATGGGACCTCAGAGTCATTTGAATAGTGTGGAGGCCTTTAGAAAGGCCCTGAGGGGCTCTAGAAGGGTCTGGGGGCTATTAGAAGCGTCCTGAGGGGGTCCAGAAGGGTCTGGGGGCCTTTAGAAATGTCCTGTGGGGCATTAGAAGGGTATGGGGGCCTTTAGAAAGGCCCTGAGGGGCATTACAAGGATTTGGGGTCATATAGAAAGGCCCTGAGAGGTTCTAGAAGTGTCTGGGGTACTTTAGAAAGGCCCTGAGGGGCATTAGAAGGGTCTGGGGGCCTTTAGAAGGGTCATGAGGGGCATTAGAAGGGTCTGGGGGCCTTTAGAATGGTCCTGAGGGGGTCTAGAAGGGTCTGGAGGCATTTAAAACTGACCTGAGAGGCTCTAGAAGTGTATGGGTGCCTTTATAGGGGTCTTGAGGGGCATTAGAAGGGTCTGGGTGCCCTTATAAAAGCCCTGAGGGTAATTATCAGGGTCTGGGGGACTTTAGAAGGGTCCTGAGGGGCTCTATAAGGGTCTGGGGACCTTTAGAAAGGCCCTGTAATGCATTAGAATGGTCTGGGGGCCTTTAGAATGCTCCTGAGGGGCAGTAGAGGGGTCTGGGGACCTGTATAAAGGCCCTGATGGGCATTAGAATGGTCTGCGGACCTTTAGAAGTGTCCTGAGGGGCTCTAGAATGGTCTGGGGGCCTTTATAAGGGTCCTGACGGGCTCTAGAAGGGTCTGGGAACCTTTATAAATGCCCTGAGGGGCATTAGAAGGGTCTGAGGGCCTTTAGAAAGGTCCTGAGGGGCATTAGAAGGGTCTTGTGGCCTACATAAGGGTCCTGAAATGCATTAGAAGGGTCTGGGGGCTTTTAGATGGGTCCTGAGGCAATCTAGAAGGGTCTGGGGGCCTTTACATGGGTCTTGAGTTTCATTAGAAGGGTGTGGAGGCCTTTAGAAAGGCCCTGAGGGGCTCTAGAAGGGTCTGGGGGCTATTAGAAGCGTCCTGAGGGGGTCCAGAAGGGTCTGGGGGCCTTTTTAAAGGCCCTCAGGGGGATTACAAAGGTCTCGCGGCCTTTAGAAAGGCCCTGAGTGGCATTACAAGGGTCTGGGTTCATATAGAAAGGTCCTGAGAGGTTCTAGAAGTATCTGGGGTACTTTAGAAAGTCCCTGAGGTGGATTAGAAGGGTCTGGGGGCCTTTAGAAGGGTTCTGATTGGCATTTGAATGGTCTGGGTGCCTCTAGAATGGTCCTGAGGTGCTCTATAAAGATCTGGGGTCCTTTAGAAATGCCCTGAGGTGCTCTAAAAGTGTCTCGGGGCCTTAAGAAAGGTCCTGAGGGCCATTAGAAGGGTCTTGTGGCCTTTAGAAAGGCCCTGAAAGGCATTAGAAGGGTCTGGGGGCTTTTAGATGGGTCCTGAGTCAATCTTGAAGGGTCCGGGGCCTTTACATGGGTCCTCAGAGTCATTTGAATAGTGTGGAGGCGTTTAGAAAGGCCCTGAGGGGCTCTAGAAGGGTCTGGGGGCTATTAGAAGCGTCCTGAGGGGGTCCAGAAGGGTCTGGGGGCCTTTTTAAAGGCCTTCAGGGCGATTATAAGGGTCTCGCGGCCTTTAGAAAGGCCCTTAGTGGCATTAGAAGGGTCTGGGGGCCTTTAGAAATGTCCTGAGGGGCTCTAGAAGGTTCTGGGGGCCTTTAAAAAATGTCCTGAGGGGCATTAGAAGGGTATGGGGGCCTTTAGAAAGGCCCTGAGGGGCATTACATGGGTCTGGAGTCACATAGAAAGGCCCTGAGAGGTTCTAGAAGTGTCTGGGGTACTTTAGAAAGGCCCTGAGGGGCATTAGAAGGGTCTGGGGGCCTTTAGAAGGGTCCTGATGGGCATTAGAAGGGTATGGGGGCCTTTAGAAAGGCCCTGTGGGTCATTACAAGGGTCTGGGGACATATAGAAAGGCCCTGAGAGGTTCTAGAAGTGTCTGGGGTACTTTAGAAAGGCCCTGAGGGGCATTAGATGGGTCTGGGGGCCTTTAAAATGGTCCTGAGGGGGTCTAGAAGGGTCTGGAGGCATTTAAAACTGTCCTGAGAGGCTCTAGAAGGGTCTGGGTGCCCTTATAAAAGCCCTGAGGGGAATTAGCAGGGTGTGGGGGACATTAGAAGGGTCCTGAGGGGCTCTATAAGGGTCTGGGGGCCTTTAGAACGGTCCTGAGGGGCATTAGAAGGGTCTGGGGGCCTTTATAAAGGCCCCGAGGGGCATTAGAAGATTCTGGGGACATTTAGAAAGGTCCTGAGGGGCTCTAGAAGGGTCTGCGGTGTATTAGGAGGGCCCTGAGAGACTCTAGAAGGGTCCAGGGGACTTTAGAAAGGCCCTGAGGGGAATTAAATGGGTCTAGGGGCCTTTAGAATGTCCCTGAGGGGCTCTAGAAGAGTCTGGGGGCCTTTAGAAGGGTCCTGAGAGGCATTAGAACGGTGTGTGGGCCTTTAGAAGGGCCTTGACGGGCATTAGAAGTGTCTGGGAACCTGTAGAAGGGTCCTGAGGGGCTCTAGAAGGGTCTGGGGGCATTTAGAATTGTCTTGAGGGGATCTAGATCGATCTGGGGGCCTTTAAAACTGTCCTGAGAGGCTCTAGAAAGGTCTGGGGGCATTTAGAAAGGTCCTGAGGGGGTCTAGAAGGGTCTGGAAGCACTTATAAAAGCCCTGAGGGGAATTAGCAGGGTCTGGGGGACTTTCGAAAGGCCCTGAGGGGCACTAGAAGGGTCTGGGGGCCTTTAGAAGGGTCCTCAAGGGCATTAGAAGGGTCTGGGGGCTTTTAGAATGGTCCTGAGGGCTAATAGAAGGGTCTGGGTACCTTTAGAAAGGCCCTGACGGGCATTAGAATGGTCTGGGGGCCATTAGAAGGGTCCTGAGGGGCATTAGAAGGGTCTGGGGGCCTTTAGATGGGTCCTGAGGCAATCTAGATGTGTCTCGGGGCCTTTACATGTGTCTTGAGGGTCATTAGAGGGGTCTGAGGGCCTTTAGATAGTCCCTGAGTGGTATTAGAAGGGTCTGGGGGCTTTTAGAAAGGTCCTGAGGGGGTCTAGAAGGGTCTGGAAGCACTTATAAAAGCCCTGAGGGGAATTAGCAGGGTCTGGGGGACTTTCGAAAGGCCCTGAGGGGCACTAGAAGGGTCTGGGGGCCTTTAGAAGGGTCCTGAAGGGCATTAGAAGGGTCTGGGGGCTTTTAGAATGGTCCTGAGGGCTAATAGAAGGGTCTGGGTGCCTTTAGAAAGGCCCTGACGGGCATTAGAATGGTCTGGGGGCCATTAGAAGGGTCCTGAGGGGCATTAGAAGGGTCTGGGGGCCTTTAGATGGGTCCTGAGGCAATCTAGATGTGTCTCGGGGCCTTTACATGTGTCTTGAGGGTCATTAGAGGGGTCTGAGGGCCTTTAGATAGTCCCTGAGTGGTATTAGAAGGGTCTGGGGGCTTTTAGAAAGGACCTGAGGGGCTCTGTAAGGGTCTGGGTGCCTTTAGAAGGTTCCTGAGGGGCTGTAGAATGGTCTGGGAACCTTTATAAATGCCCTGAGGGGCATTAGAAGGGTCTGGGGACTTTAGAAAAGTCCTGACGGGGTCTAGAAGGCTGTGGGGGCCTTTAGAAAGGCCCTGACGGGCATTAGAAGGGTCAGGGGGCTATATAAATGTCCTGAAGGGTATTAGAAGTGTCTGGGGGCCTTTAGATGGGTCCTGAGGCAATCCGGTTTGGTCTGGGGGCCTTTACATGGGTCTTGAGGGTTATTATAGGGGTCTAGGGGCCTTTAGGTAGTCCCTGAGTGGCATTGGAAGCGTCTGGGAGTCTTTACAAAAGACCTGAGGGGCTCTAGAAGGGTCTGGGGGCCTTTAGAAAGGCCCTGAGGGGCATTAGAAATGTCTCGGGGTCTTTAGTAAGGCCCTGAGTGGCATTTGAATGGTCTGGGTGCCTTTAGAAGGGTCCTCAGGGGCATTAGAAGGGTCTGGGGGCCTTTAGAATGGTCCTGAGGGGGTCTAGAAGGGTCTGGAGGCATTTAAAACTGTCCTGAGAGGCTCTAGAAGGGTCTGGGTGCCTTTATAAGGGTCCTGAGGGGCATTAGAAGAGTCTGGGTGCCCTTATAAAAGCCCTGAGGGGAATTATCAGGGTCTGGGGGACTTTAGAAGGGTCCTGAGGGGCTCTATAAGGGTCTGGGGGCCTTTAGAAGGGTCTTCAGGGGCTATAGAAGGGTCTGGGGACCTTTAGAAAGGCCCTAACCCTAACCCTAACCCCTAACCCTAACCCTAACCCTAACCCTAACCCTAACCGTTATGACCGCAGCCCGATTCAAAAATGGCGGGTGCCAGACCTGAAAATGGCGGGAATCGACTTCAAAATGGCCGCCACCCGATTCTAAAATGGCGCCTGCCCGACCTCAAAATGGTGGGATTCGGCTTCAAAATGGCCGCCGCCCGATTGAAAAATGGCTGCCGCCTGAACTCAAAATGGCGGGAGTCGGTTTCAAAATGGCCGCCGCCCGATTCAAAAATGGCTGTCGCCTGAACTCAAAATGGCGGGAGTCGGTTTCAAAATGGCCGCCGCCCGATTCAAAATTGGCGGGTGCCCGACCTCAAAACGGCGGGAGTCGGCTTCAATTTGGTGGATTCTGGATTGAAACATGGCGGCTGTCTTAGTTGAAAATTTCTTTTTTTAGTTTCTTTTTTGGTTTTTTTGTGTGTGTGTTTTGATTGAGTGCATTGTCTTTTAGGCCTTGTTTTTGAGAGGTTTTTTTGAGGAGTGTTATCTGGGGTCTTAGTTATGTAATTAATTTGTTTTGTCGCTGAGTGGGTGCTTAATTGCTTAATGGGTGAATGTTTGGGGTGCGTGCTTAATTGCTAACGGGTGAATGTTTGGGGTGGGTGTTCGGGGAGGGTGGGTGCGCCCCATTCTAATGCCCCTCAGGACCATTCTACAGGCACCCAGACCCTTCTAGAGCCCATCAGGTCCTTTGTAAAGACCCCCATACCCTTCTAATGCCACTCAGGGACTATCTAAAGGCCCCCAGACCCCTCTAATGACCCTCAAGACGCCAGTAAAGGCCCCCAGACCCATCTAGATTGCCCCAGGACCCATCTAAAGGTCCCCAGACACTTCTAATACCATTCAGGACCTTTATATGGCCCCCTGACCATTCTAATGCCCCTCAGGGCTTTCTAAAAGACCCCGGACCCTTCTAGAGCACCTCAAGACCCTTCTAAAGGCCCCCAGACCCTTGTAGAGCCCCTCAGGACCCTTCTAAAGTCCCCCAGACCCTGCTAATTCCCCTCAGGGCATTTATAAGGGCACCCAGACCCTTCTAATGCCCCTCAGGACCCTTATAAATGCCCCCAGACCCTTCAAGAGCCCTACAGGGACTTTCTAAAGGCCCCGAGACCCATTTAATTCACCTCAGGGACTTTCTAAAGTCCCCTGGACCCTTCTAGAGTCTCTCAGGGTCCTCCTAATTCCCCGCAGACCCTTCTAGAGCCCCTCAGGACCTTTCTAAAGCATCCAAGAATCTTCTAATGACCCTCAGGGCCTTTATGAAGGCCCCCAGACCCTTCTAATGCCCCTCAGGACCGTTCGAAAGGCCCCCAGACCCTTATAGAGCCACTCAGGACCCTTTTAAAGTCACCCAGACCCTTCTAGAGCACTTAAGGACCCTTCTAAAAGCACCCACACCCTTCTACAGCCCCTCAGGACCCTTCTAAAGGCCCCCAGACCCTTCTAATGACCCTCAGGACCGTTCTAAAGGCCCCCAGACCCTTATAGAGCCACTCAGGACCCTTTTAAAGGCACCCAGACCCTTCTAGAGCACTTAATGACCCTTCTAAAGGCACCCACACCCTTCTACAGCCCCTCAGGACCCTTCTAAAGGCCCCCAGACCCTTCTAATGCCCCTCAGGGCCTTTTTAAAGTACCCCAGACACTTCTAGAACCTCTCAGGTCCTTTCTATATGACCCCAGACCTTTGTAATGCCACTCACGGCCTTTCTAAAGGCCGCGAGACCCTTATAATGCCACTGAGGGCCTTTAAAAAGACCCCCAGACCCTTCTCGACCCCCTCAGGACGCTTCTAATAGCCCCCAGACACTTCTAGAGCCCCTGAAGACCCTTCTAAAGGCCCCCAGACCCTTATAGAGCCCCTCAGGACCTTTTTAAAGTCCCCCAGACCCTGCTAATTCCCCTCAGGGTTTTTATAAGGGCACCCAGACCCTTCTAATGCCCCTCAGGACCCTTATAAAGGCACCCAGACCCTTCTAGAGCCTCTCAGGACAGTTCTAAATGCCTCCAGACCCTTCTAGACCCACTCAGGACCATTCTAAAGCCCCCCAGACCCTTCTAATGCCCCTCAGGGCCTTTCAAAAGGCCCCCTGACCCTTCAAATGCCCCTCAGGGCATTTCCAAAGGTCCCCAGACCCTTCTAGACCCCCTCAGGAACATTCTAAAGGCCCCCAGACTCTTTTAGAGCCCCTCAGGGCCATTCTAAAGGCCCGCTGACCCTTCAAGAGCCCCTCAACATCCTTCTAACGGCTCCCTAACCATTCTAGAGCCCCTCAGGGTCTTTCTAAAGGCCCCCAGACCCTTCTAGAGCCCCTCAGGACACTTCTAAAGGCCCCCAGACCATTCTAGATCCCCTCAAGACCCTTCTAAAAGGCCCCAGACCTTTCTAATGCCCCACAGGGCATTTCTAAACGCCCCCAGACCCTTCTAGAGCCCCTCAGGGCATTTCTAAAGGCCCCCAGACCCGTCTAATGCCCCTCAGGACCCTTCTAAATGCAACGAGACACTTTTAGAGCAACTCAGGACATTTCTAAAGGACCCCTGATCTTTCTAGAGCCCCTCAGGACCCTTCTGGAGGCCCCCAGACCCTTCTAGAGCCCCTCAGGACGATTCTAAAGGACCCCAGACCCTTCTAATCCACCTCAGGGCCTTTCTAAAGGCCCCCAGACCCTTCTAATGCCCCTCAGGACCCTTCTAAAGGCCCCCAGACCCTTCTAAAGCCCCTCAGGGCCTTTCTAAAGGCCCCCATACCCTTCTAATTCCCCTCAGGACATTTCTAAAGGCCCCCAGACCCTTCTAGAGCCCCCCAGGACATTTCTAAAGGCACCCAGACCATTCTAATGCCACTCAGGGCCTTTCTAAAGGCAGCGAGACCCTTATAATCCCCCTGAGGGCCTTTAAAAAGGCCCCCAGACCATTCTGGACCCCCTCAGGACGCTTCTAATAACCCCCAAACCCTTCTAGAGCTCCTCAGGGCCTTTCTAAAGGCCTCCACACCCTTCTAATGACCCTCAAGACCCATGTAAAGGCCCCCAGACCCTTCTAGACTGCCTCAGGACCAATCTAAAAGCCCCCAGACCATTGTAATGCCTTTCAGGGCCTTTCTAAAGGCCTCCACACCCTTCTAATGACCCTCAAGACCCATGTAAAGGCCCCTAGACTCTTCTAGATAGCCTCAGGACCCATCTAAAAGCCCCCAGACCCTTCTAATGCCTTTCAGGACCCTTACGAAGGCCACAAGACCCTTCTAATGCCCCTCAGGACCTTTCTAAATGCCCTCAGACGCTTCTAATGACCCTCAGGGCATTTATAAAGGTTCCCAGACCCTTCTAGAGCCTGTCAGGACCCTTATAAAGGTCCCCAGACCATTCTAGAGCACCTCAGGACACTTCGAAAGGCACGCAGACCATTCTAATGCCCGTCAGGGCCTTTCTAAAGGTCCCCAGACCCTTCTACTGCCCCTCAGGAGCATTCTAAAGGCCCCCAGACCCTTCTAATCCACCTCAGGGCCTTTCTATATGATCCAGACCCTTGTAATGCCCCTCAGGGCCTTTCTAAAGGCACCCATACCCTTCTAATGCCCCTCAGGACATTTCTAAAGGCCCCCACACCCTTCTAGAGCCCCTCAGGACATTTCTAAAGGCACCCTGACCCTTCTAATGCCACTCAGGGCCTTTCTAAAGGCCTCGAGACCCTTACAATCCCCCTGAGGGCCTTTAAAAAGGCCCCCAGACCCTTCTGGACCCCCTCAGGACGCTTCTAATAGCCCCCAGACCCTTCTAGAGCTCCTCAGGGCCTTTCTAAAGGCCTCCACAAACTTCTAAAGATCCTCAAGACCCATGTAAAGGCCCCCAGACCCTTCTAGATTGCCTCAGGACCCATCTAAAAGCTCCCAGACCCTTGTAATGCCTTTCAGGGCCTTTCTAAAGGCCTCCACACCCTTCTAATGACCCTCGAGACCCATGTAAAGGCCCCTAGACCCTTCTAGATTGCCTCAGGACCCATCTAAAAGCCCCCAGACTCTTCTAATGCCTTTCAGGACCCTTACGAAGGCCACAAGACTTTTCTAATGCCCCTCAGGACCTTTCTAAAGGCCCTCAGACCCTTCTAATGCCCCTCAGGGCATTTATAAAGGTTCCCAGACCCTTCTAGAGACCGTCAGGACCCTTATAAAGGCCCCCAGATCATTCTAGAGCCCCTCAGGACACTTCGAAAGGCCCGCAGACCATTCTAATGCCCGTCAGGGCCTTTCTAAATGTCCCCAGATCCTTCTACTGCCACTCAGGAGCATTCTAAAGGCCCCCAGACCCTTCTAATGCCCCACAGGGCCTTTCTAAGGGTCCCCAGACCCTTCTAGAGCCCCTGAAGACCCTTCTAAAGGCCCCCATACCCTCATAGAGCTCCTCAGGACACTTCTAAAGGTCCCCAGACCCTTCTAGATCCCCTCAAGACCATTCTAAAAGGCCCCAGACCTTTCTAATGCCCCTCAGGGCATTTCTAAAGGCGCCCAGACCCGTCTAATGCCCCTCAGGACCATTCTAAAGCCCCCCAGACCCTTCTAAAGCCCCTCAGGGCCTTTCTAAAGGCCCCCAGACCCTTCAAATGCCCCTCAGGGCATTTCCAAAGGTCCCCAGACCCTTCTAGACCCCCTCAGGAACATTCTAAAGGACCCCAGACTCTTTTAGAGCCCCTCAGGGCCATTCTAAAGGCCTGCAGATCCTTCAAGAGCCCCTCAACATCCTTCTAACGGCTCCCTGACCATTCTAGAGCCCCTCAGGGCCTTTCTAAAGGCCCCCAGACCCTTCTAGAGCCCCTCAGGACACTTCTAAAAGTCCCCAGACCCTTCTTGATCCACTCAAGGCCATTCTAAAAGGCCCCAGACCTTTCTAATGCCCCTCAGGGCATTTCTAAAGGCCCCCAGACCCTTCTAGAGCCCCTCAGGACATTTCTAAAGGCGCCCAGACCCGTCTAATGCCCCTCAGGACCCTTCTAAATGCAACGAGACACTTTTAGAGCAACTCAGGACATTTCTAAAGGACCCCAGATCTTTCTAGAGCCCCTCAGGACCCTTCTGGAGGCCCCCAGACCCTTCTAGAGCCCTTCAGGACGATTCTAAAGGACCCCAGACCCTTCTAATCCACCTCAGGGCCTTTCTAAAGGCCCCCAGACCCTTCTAATGCCCCTCAGGACCCTTCTAAAGGCCCCCAGACCCTTCTAATGCCCTTCAGGGCCTTTCTAAAGGCCCCCATACCCTTCTAATGCCCCTCAGGATATTTCTAAAGGCCCCCAGACCCTTCTAGAGCCCCTCAGGACATTTCGAAAGGCACCCAGACCATTCTAATGCCACTCAGGGCCTTTCTAAAGGCCGCGAGACCCTTATAATCCCCTTGAGGGCCTTTAAAAAGGCCCCCAGACCCTTCTGGACCCCCTCAGGACGCTTCTAATAGCCCCCAAACCCTTCTAGAGCTCTTCAGGGTCTTTCTAAAGGCCTCCACACCCTTCTAATGACCCTCAAGACCCATGTAAAGGCCCCCAGACCCTTCTAGACTGCCTCAGGACCCATCTAAAAGCCCCCAGACCCTTGTAATGCCTTTCAGGGCCTTTCTAAAGGCCTCCACACCCTTCTAATGACCCTCAAGACCCATGTAAAGGCCCCTAGACTCTTCTAGATTGCCTCAGGACCCATCTAAAAGCCCCCAGACCCTTCTAATGCCTTTCAGGACCCTTACGAAGGCCACAAGACCCTTCTAATGCCCCTCAGGACCTTTCTAAAGGCCCTCAGACCCTTCTAATGACCCTCAGGGCATTTATAAAGGTTCCCAGACCCTTCTAGAGACCGTCAGGACCCTTATAAAGGTCCCCAGACCATTCTAGAGCCCCTCAGGACATTTCTAAAGGCACCCTGACCCTTCTAATGCCACTCAGGGCCTTTCTAAAGGCCTCGAGACCCTTATAATCCCCCTGAGAGCCTTTAAAACGGCACCCAGACCCTTCTGGACCCCCTCAGGACGCTTCTAATAGCCCCCAGACCCTTCTAGAGCTCCTCAGGGCCTTTCTAAAGGCCTCCACAAACTTCTAATGATCCTCAAGACCCATGTAAAGGCCCCCAGACCCTTCTAGATTGCCTCAGGACCCTTCTAAAACCCCCTGACCCTTGTAATGCCTTTCAGGGCCTTTCTAAAGGCCTCCACACCCTTCTAATGACCCTCAAGACCCATGTAAAGGCCCCTAGACTCTTCTAGATTGCCTCAGGACCCATCTAAAAGCCCCCACACCATTCTAATGCCTTTCAGGACCCTTATGAAGGCCACAAGACTTTTCTAATGCCCCTCAGGACCTTTCTAAAGGCCACAAGACCCTTCTAATGCCCCTCAGGACCTTTCTAAAGGCCCCCAGACCCTTCTAGAGCCCCTCAGGGCATTTCTAAAGGCGCCCAGACCCGTCTAATGCCACTCAGGACCATTCTAAAGACCCCCAGACCCTTCTAATACCCCTCAGGGCCTTTCTAAAGGCCCCCAGACCCTTCTAATGCCCCTCAGGGCATTTCTAAAGGTCCCCAGACCCTTCCAGACCCCCTCAGGACCATTCTAAAGGCCCCCAGACCATTCTCATGCCCCTCAGGGCCTTTCTAAAGGCCCCCAGACCCTTCAAATGCCCCTCAGGGCATTTCCAAAGGTCCCCAGACCCTTCTAGACCCCCTGAGAAACATTCTAAAGGACCCCAGACTCTTTTAGAGCCCCTCAGGGCCATTCTACAGGACCGCAGACCCTTCAAGAGCCCCTCAACATCCTTCTAACGGCTCCCTGACCATTCTAGTGCCCCTCAGGGCCTTTCTAAAGGCCCCCAGACCCTTCTAGAGCACCTCAGGACACTTCTAAATGTCTCCAGACCCTTCTAGATCCCCTCAAGGCCATTCTAAAAGGCCCCAGACCTTTCTAATGCCCCTCAGGGCATTTCTAAACGCCCCCAGACCCTTCTAGAGCCCCTCAGGGCATTTCTAAAGGCGCCCAGACCCGTCTAATGCCCCTCAGGACCCTTCTAAATGCAACGAGACACTTTTAGAGCAACTCAGGACATTTCTAAAGGACCCCAGATCTTTCTAGAGCCCCTCAGGACAATTCTGGAGGCCCCCAGACCCTTCTAGAGCCCCTCAGGATGATTCTAAAGGACCCCAGACCCTTCTATTCCACCTCAGGGCCTTTCTAAAGGCCCCCAGACCCTTCTAATGCCACTCAAGACCCTTCTAAAGGCCCCCAGACCCTTCTAATGCCCCTCAGGGCCTTTCTAAAGGCCCCCAAACACTTCTAATGCCGTTCAGGACATTTCTAAAGGCCCCCAGACCCTTCTAGAGCCCCTCAGGACATTTCTAAAGGCACCCAGACCATTCTAATGCCACTCAGGTCCTTTCTAAAGGCCGCGAGACCCTTATAATCCCCCTGAGGGCCTTTAAAAAGGCCCCCAGACCCTTCTGGACCCCCTCAGGACGCTTCTAATAGCCCCCAAACCCTTCTAGAGCTCCTCAGGGCCTTTCTAAAGGCCTCCACACCCTCCTAATGACCCTCAAGACCCATGTAAAGGCCCCCAGACCCTTCTAGACTGCCTCAGGACCCATCTAAAAGCCCCCAGACCCTTCTAATGCCTTTCAGGGCCTTTCTAAAGGCCTCCACACCCTTCTAATGACCCTCAAGACCCATGTAAAGGCCCCTAGACTCTTCTAGATTGCCTCAGGACCCATCTAAAATCCCCCAGAGCCTTCTAATGCCTTTCAGGACCCTTACGAAGGCCACAAGACCCTTCTAATGCCCCTCAGGACCTTTCTAAAGGCCCTCAGACCCTTCTAATGACCCTCAGGGCATTTATAAAGGTTCCCAGACCCTTCTAGAGACCGTCAGGACCCTTATAAAGGTCCCCAGACCATTCTAGAGCACCTCAGGACACTTCGAAAGGCCCGCAGACCATTCTAATGCCCGTCAGGGCCTTTCTAAAGGTCCCCAGACCCTTCTACTGCCCCTCAGGAGCATTCTAAAGGCCCCCAGACCCTTCTAATCCATCTCAGGGCCTTTCTATATGATCCAGACTCTTGTAATGCCCTTCAGGGCCTTTCTAAAGGCCCCAATACCCTTCTAATGCCCCTCAGGACATTTCTAAAGGCCCCCACACCCTTCTAGAGCCCCTCAGGACATTTCGAAAGGCACCCAGACCCTTCTAATGCCACTCAGGGCCTTTCTAAAGGCCTCGAGACCCTTACAATCCCCCTGAGGGCCTTTAAAAAGGCCCCCAGACCGTTCTGGACCTTCTCAGGACGCTTCTAATAGCCCCCAGACCCTTCTAGAGCTCCTCAGGGCCTTTCTAAAGGCCTCCACAAACTTCTAATGATCCTCAAGACCCATGTAAAGGCCCCCAGACCCTTCTAGATTGCCTCAGGACCCATCTAAAACCCCCTGACCCTTGTAATACCTTTCAGGGCCTTTCTAAAGGCCTCCACACCCTTCTAATGACCCTCAAGACCCATGTAAAGGCCCCTAGACCCTTCTAGATTGCCTCAGGACCCATCTAAAAGCCCCCAGACTCTTCTAATGCCTTTCAGGACCCTTACGAAGGCCACAAGACTTTTCTAATGCCCCTCAGGACCTTTCTAAAGGCCCTCAGACCATTCTAATGCCCCTGAGGGCATTTATAAAGGTTCCCAGACCCTTCTAGAGACCGTCAGGACCCTTATAAAGGCCCTCAGATCATTCTAGAGCCTCTCAGGACACTTCGAAAGGCCCGCAGACCATTCTAATGCCCGTCAGGGCCTTTCTAAATGTCCCCAGACCCTTCTACTGCCACTCAGGAGCATTCTAAAGGCCACCAGACCCTTCTAATGCCCCACAGGGCCTTTCTAAGGGTCCCCAGACCCTTCTAGAGCCCCTGAAGACCCTTCTAAAGGCCCCCAGACCCTCATAGAGCTCCTCAGGACACTTCTAAAGGCCCCCAGACCCTTCTAGATCCCTTCAAGACCATTCTAAAAGGTCCCCAGACCCTTCTAGACCCCCTCAGGAACATTCTAAAGGACCCCAGACTCTTTTAGAGCCCCTCAGGGCCATTCTAAAGGCCCGCAGATCTTTCAAGAGTCCCTCAACATCCTTCTAACGGCTCCCTGACCATTCTAGAGCCCCTCAGGGCCTTTCTAAAGGCCCCCAGACCCTTCTAGAGCCCCTCAGGACACTTCTAAAGGTCCCCAGACCCTTCTAGATCCCCTCAAGGCCATTCTAAAAGGCCCCAGACCTTTCTAATGCCCCTCAGGGCATTTCTAAAGGCCCCCAGACCCTTCTAGAGCCCCTCAGGGCATTTCTAAAGGCGCCCAGACCCGTCCAATGCCCCTCAGGACCATTCTAAAGCCCCCCAGTCCCTTCTAATACCCCTCAGGGCCTTTCTAAAGGCCCCCAGACCCTTCTAATGCCCCTCAGGGCATTTCTAAAGGTCCCCAGACCCTTCCAGACCCCCTCAGGACCATTCTAAAGGCCCCCAGACCATTCTAATGCCCCTCAGGGCCTTTCTAAAGGCCCCCAGACCCTTCAAATGCCCCTCAGGGCATTTCCAAAGGTCCCCAGACCCTTCTAGACCCCCTGAGAAACATTCTAAAGGACCCCAGACTCTTTTAGAGCCCCTCAGGGCCATTCTAAAGGCCCGCAGACCCTTCAAGAGCCCCTCAACATCCTTCTAACGGCTCCCTGACCATTCTAGAGCCCCTCAGGGCCTTTCTAAAGGCCCCCAGACCCTTCTAGAGCCCCTCAGGACACTTCTAAATGTCCCCAGACCCTTCTAGATCCCCTCAAGGCCATTCTAAAAGACCCCAGACCTTTCTAATGCCCCTCAGGGCATTTCTAAATGCCCCCAGACCCTTCTAGAGCCCCTCAGGGCATTTCTAAAGGCGCCCAGACCCGTCTAATGCCCCTCAGGACCCTTCTAAATGCAACGAGACACTTTTAGAGCAACTCAGGACATTTCTAAAGGACCCCAGATCTTTCTAGAGCCCCTCAGGACCCTTCTGGAGGCCCCCAGACCCTTCTAGAGCCCCTCAGGACGATTCTAAAGGACCCCAGACCCTTCAAATGCCCCTCAGGGCCTTTCTAAAGGCCCCCATACCATTCTAATGCCCTTCAGGACATTTCTAAAGGCCCCCAGACCCTTCTAGAGCCCCTCAGGACAATTCTAAAGGCCGCGAGACCCTTATAATCCCCCTGAGGGCCTTTAAAAAGGCCCCCAGACCCTTCTGGACCCCCTCAGGACGCTTCTAATAGCCCCCAAACCCTTCTAGAGCTCCTCAGGGCCTTTCTAAAGGCCTCCACACCCTTCTAATGACCTTCAAGACCCATGTAAAGGCCCCCAGACCCTTCTAGACTGCCTCAGGACCCATCTAAAAGCCCCCAGACCCTTGTAATGCCTTTCAGGGCCTTTCTAAAGGCCTCCACACCCTTCTAATGACCCTCAAGACCCATGTAAAGGCCCCTAGACTCTTCTAGATTGCCTCAGGACCCATCTAAAAGCCCCCAGACCCTTCTAATGCCTTTCAGGACCCTTACAAAGGCCACAAGACCTTTCTAATGCCCCTCAGGACCTTTCTAAAGGCCCTCAGACCCTTCTAATGACCCTCAGGGCATTTATAAAGGTTCCCAGACCCTTCTAGAGACCGTCAGGACCCTTATAAAGGTCCCCAGACCATTCTAGAGCCCCTCAGGACACTTCGAAAGGCCCGCAGACCATTCTAATGCCCGTCAGGGCCTTTCTAAAGGTCCCCAGACCCTTCTACTGCCCCTCAGGAGCATTCTAAAGGCCCCCAGACCCTTCTAATCCACCTCAGGGCCTTTCTATATGATCCAGACTCTTGTAATGCCCCTCAGGGCCTTTCTAAAGGCCCCCATACCCTTCTAATGCCCCTCAGGACATTTCTAAAGGCCCCCAGACCCTTCTAGAGCCCCTCAGGACATTTCGAAAGGCACCCTGACCCTTCTAATGCCACTCAGGGCCTTTTTAAAGGCCTCGAGACCCTTACAATCCCCCTGAGGGCCTTTAAAAAGGACCCCAGACCCTTCTGGACCCCCTCAGGACGCTTCTAATAGCCCCCAGACCCTTCTAGAGCTCCTCAGGGCCTTTCTAAAGGCCTCCACAAACTTCTAATGATCCTCAAGACCCATGTAAAGGCCCCCAGACCCTTCTAGATTGCCTCAGGACCCATCTAAAACCCCCTGACCCTTGTAATGCCTTTCAGGGCCTTTCTAAAGGCCTCCACACCCTTCTAATGACCCTCAAGACCCATGTAAAGGCCCCCAGACCCTTCTAGACTGCCTCAGGACCCATCTAAAAGCCCCCAGACCCTTGTAATGCCTTTCAGGGCCTTTCTAAAGGCCTCCACACCCTTCTAATGACCCTCAAGACCCATGTAAAGGCCCCTAGACTCTTCTAGATTGCCTCAGGACCCATCTAAAAGCCCCCAGACTCTTCTAATGCCTTTCAGGACCCTTACGAAGGCCACAAGACTTTTCTAATGCCCCTCAGGACCTTTCTAAAGGCCCTCAGACCATTCTAATGCCCCTCAGGGCATTTATAAAGGTTCCCAGACCCTTCTAGAGACCGTCAGGACCCTTATAAAGGCCCCCAGATCATTCTAGAGCCTCTCAGGACACTTCGAAAGGCCCGCAGACCATTCTAATGCCCGTCAGGGCCTTTCTAAATGTCCCCAGACCCTTCTACTGCCACTCAGGAGCATTCTAAAGGCCACCAGACCGTTCTAATGCCCCACAGGGCCTTTCTAAGGGTCCCCAGACCCTTCTAGAGCCCCTGAAGACCCTTCTAAAGGCCCCCAGACCCTCATAGAGCTCCTCAGGACACTTCTAAAGGCCCCCAGACCCTTCTAGATCCCTTCAAGACCATTCTAAAAGGCCCCAGACCTTTCTAATGCCCCTCAGGGCATTTCTAAAGGCCCCCAGACCCTTCAAATGCCCCTCAGGGCATTTCCAAAGGTCCCCAGACCCTTCTAGACCCCCTCAGGAACATTCTAAAGGACCCCAGACTCTTTTAGAGCCCCTCAGGGCCATTCTAAAGGCCCGCAGATCTTTCAAGAGTCCCTCAACATCCTTCTAACGGCTCCCTGACCATTCTAGAGCCCTTCAGGGCCTTTCTAAAGGCCCCCAGACCCTTCTAGAGCCCCTCAGGACACTTCTAAAGGTCCCCAGACCCTTCTAGATCCCCTCAAGGCCATTCTAAAAGGCCCCAGACCTTTCTAATGCCCCTCAGGGCATTTCTAAAGGCCCCCAGACCCTTCTAGAGCCCCTCAGGGCATTTCTAAAGGCGCCCAGACCCGTCCAATGCCTCTCAGGACCATTCTAAAGCCCCCCAGACCCTTCTAATACCCCTCAGGGCCTTTCTAAAGGCCCCCAGACCCTTCT
Organism: Coccyzus lansbergi; assembly: GCA_033558105.1. Classification (NCBI taxonomy): domain Eukaryota; kingdom Metazoa; phylum Chordata; class Aves; order Cuculiformes; family Coccyzidae; genus Coccyzus; species Coccyzus lansbergi. The sequence continues at coordinate 1,215,470 of JAUMJK010000895.1, forward strand.
AATGCCCCTCAGGGCATTTCTAAAGGTCCCCAGACCCTTCCAGACCCCCTCAGGACCATTCTAAATGCCCCCAGACCATTCTAATGCCCCTCAGGGCCTTTCTAAAGGCCCCCAGACCCTTCAAATGCCCCTCAGGGCATTTCCAAAGGTCCCCAGACCCTTCTAGACCCCCTGAGAAACATTCTAAAGGACCCCAGACTCTTTTAGAGCCCCTCAGGGCCATTCTAAAGGCCCGCAGACCCTTCAAGAGCCCCTCAACATCCTTCTAACGGCTCCCTGACCATTCTAGAGCCCCTCAGGGCCTTTCTAAAGGCCCCCAGACCCTTCTAGAGCCCCTCAGGACACTTCTAAATGTCCCCAGACCCTTCTAGATCCCCTCAAGGCCACTCTAAAAGACCCCAGACCTTTCTAATGCCCCTCAGGGCATTTCTAAATGCCCCCAGACCCTTCTAGAGCCCCTCAGGGCATTTCTAAAGGCGCCCAGACCCGTCTAATGCCCCTCAGGACCCTTCTAAATGCAACGAGACACTTTTAGAGTAACTCAGGACATTTCTAAAGGACCCCAGATCTTTCTAGAGCCCCTCATGACCCTTCTGGAGGCCCCCAGACCCTTCTAGAGCCCCTCAGGACGATTCTAAAGGACCCCAGACCCTTCAAATGCCCCTCAGGGCCTTTCTAAAGGCCCCCATACCATTCTAATGCCCTTCAGGACATTTCTAAAGGCCCCCAGACCCTTCTAGAGCCCCTCAGGACATTTCTAAAGGCACCCAGACCCTTCTAATGCCACTCAGGGCCTTTCTAAAGGCCGCGAGACCCTTATAATCCCCCTGAGGGCCTTTAAAAAGGCCCCCAGACCCTTCTGGACCCCCTCAGGACGCTTCTAATAGCCCCCAAACCCTTCTAGAGCTCCTCAGGGCCTTTCTAAAGGCCTCCACACCCTTCTAATGACCTTCAAGACCCATGTAAAGGCCCCCAGACCCTTCTAGACTGCCTCAGGACCCATCTAAAAGCCCCCAGACCCTTGTAATGCCTTTCAGGGCCTTTCTAAAGGCCTCCACACCCTTCTAATGACCCTCAAGACCCATGTAAAGGCCCCTAGACTCTTCTAGATTGCCTCAGGACCCATCTAAAAGCCCCCAGACCCTTCTAATGCCTTTCAGGACCCTTACGAAGGCCACAAGACCCTTCTAATGCCCCTCAGGACCTTTCTAAAGGCCCTCAGACCCTTCTAATGACCCTCAGGGCATTTATAAAGGTTCCCAGACCCTTCTAGAGACCGTCAGGACCCTTATAAAGGTCCCCAGACCATTCTAGAGCCCCTCAGGACACTTCGAAAGGCCCGCAGACCATTCTAATGACCGTCAGGGCCTTTCTAAAGGTCCCCAGACCCTTCTACTGCCCCTCAGGAGCATTCTAAAGGCCTCCAGACCCTTCTAATGCCCCACAGGGCCTTTCTAAGGGTCCCCAGACCCTTCTAGAGCCCCTGAAGACCCTTCTAAAGGCCCCCACACCCTCATAGAGCTCCTCAGGACACTTCTAAAGGCCCCCAGACCTTTCTAGATCCCCTCAAGACCATACTAAAAGGCCCCAGACCTTTCTAATGCCCCTCAGGGCATTTCTAAAGGCCCCCAGACCCTTCTAGAGCCCCTCAGGGCATTTCTAAAGGCACCCAGACCCGTCTAATGCCCCTCAGGACCCTTCTAAATGCAACGAGACACTTTTAGAGCAACTCAGGACATTTCTAAAGGACCCCAGATCTTTCTAGAGCCCCTCAGGACCCTTCTGGAGGCCCCCAGACCCTTCTAGAGCCCCTCAGGACGATTCTAAAGGCACCCAGACCCTTCTAATGCCCCTCAGGGCCTTTCTAAAGGCCCCAAGACCCTTCTAATGCCCCTCAGGACCATTCTAAAGGCCCCCAGACCCTTCTAATGCCCCTCAGGGCCTTTCTAAAGGCCCCCATACCATTCTAATGCCCCTCAGGACATTTCTAAAGGCCCCCAGACCCTTCTAGAGCCCCTCAAGACATTTCTAAAGGCACCCAGACCATTCTAATGCCACTCAGGGCCTTTCTAAAGGCCGCGAGACCCTTATAATCCCCCTGAGGGCCTTTAAAAAGGCCCCCAGACCCTTCTGGACCCCCTCAGGACGCTTCTAATAGCCCCCAAACCCTTCTAGAGCTCCTCAGGGCCTTTCTAAAGGCCTCCACACCCTCCTAATGACCCTCAAGACCCATGTAAAGGCCCCCAGACCCTTCTAGACTGCCTCAGGACCCATCTAAAAGCCCCCAGACCCTTGTAATGCCTTTCAGGGCCTTTCTAAAGGCCTCCACACCCTTCTAATGACCCTCAAGACCCATGTAAAGGCCCCTAGACTCTTCTAGATTGCCTCAGGACCCATCTAAAATCCCCCAGACCCTTCTAATGCCTTTCAGGACCCTTACGAAGGCCACAAGACCCTTCTAATGCCCCTCAGGACCTTTCTAAAGGCCCTCAGACCCTTCTAATGACCCTCAGGGCATTTATAAAGGTTCCCAGACCCTTCTAGAGACCGTCAGGACCCTTATAAAGGTCCCCAGACCATTCTAGAGCACCTCAGGACACTTCGAAAGGCCCGCAGACCATTCTAATGCCCGTCAGGGCCTTTCTAAAGGTCCCCAGACCATTCTACTGCCCCTCAGGAGCATTCTAAAGGCCCCCAGACCCTTCTAATCCACCTCAGGGCCTTTCTATATGATCCAGACCCTTGTAATGCCCCCCAGGGCCTTTCTAAAGGCTCCCATACCCTTCTAATGCCCCTCAGGACATTTCTAAAGGCCCCCACACCCTTCTAGAGCCCCTCAGGACATTTCTAAAGGCACCCTGACACTTCTAATGCCACTCAGGGCCTTTCTAAAGGCCCGCAGACCCTTCAAGAGCCCCTCAACATCCTTCTAACGGCTCCCTGACCATTCTAGAGCCCCTCAGGGCCTTTCTAAAGGCCCCCAGACCCTTCTAGAGCCCCTCAGGACACTTCTAAAGGTCCCCAGACCCTTCTAGATCCCCTCAAGGCCATTCTAAAAGGCCCCAGACGTTTCTAATGCCCCTCAGGGCATTTCTAAAGGCCCCCAGACCCTTCTAGAGCCCCTCAGGGCATTTCTAAAGGCGCCCAGACCCGTCTAATGCCCCTCAGGACCCTTCTAAATGCAACGAGACACTTTTAGAGCAACTCAGGACATTTTTAAAGGACCCCAGATCTTACTAGAGCCCCTCAGGACCCTTCTAGAGGCCCCCAGACCCTTCTAGAGCCCCTCAGGACGATTCTAAAGGACCCCAGACCCTTCTAATCCACCTCAGGGCCTTTCTAAAGGCCCCCAGACCCTTCTAATGCCCCTCAGGACCCTTCTAAAGGCCCCCAGACCCTTCTAGAGCCCCTCAGGACATTTCGAGAGGCACCCAGACCCTTCTAATGCCACTCAGGGCCTTTCTAAAGGCCTCGAGACCCTTACAATCCCCCTGAGGGCCTTTAAAAAGGCCCCCAGACCGTTCTGGACCTTCTCAGGACGCTTCTAATAGCCCCCAGACCCTTCTAGAGCTCCTCAGGGCCTTTCTAAAGGCCTCCACAAACTTCTAATGATCCTCAAGACCCATGTAAAGGCCCCCAGACCCTTCTAGATTGCCTCATGACCCATCTAAAACCCCCTGACCCTTGTAATGCCTTTCAGGGCCTTTCTAAAGGCCTCCACACCCTTCTAATGACCCTCAAGACCCATGTAAAGGCCCCTAGACCCTTCTAGATTGCCTCAGGACCCATCTAAAAGCCCCCAGACTCTTCTAATGCCTTTCAGGACCCTTACGAAGGCCACAAGACTTTTCTAATGCCCCTCAGGACCTTTCTAAAGGCCCTCAGACCATTCTAATGCCCCTGAGGGCATTTATAAAGGTTCCCAGACCCTTCTAGAGACCGTCAGGACCCTTATACAGGCCCCCAGATCATTCTAGAGCCTCTCAGGACACTTCGAAAGGCCCGCAGACCATTCTAATGCCCGTCAGGGCCTTTCTAAATGTCCCCAGACCCTTCTACTGCCACTCAGGAGCATTCTAAAGTCCACCAGACCCTTCTAATGCGCCACAGGGCCTTTCTAAGGGTCCCCAGACCCTTCTAGAGCCCCTGAAGACCCTTCTAAAGGCCCCCAGACCCTCATAGAGCTCCTCAGGACACTTCTAAAGGCCCCCAGACCCTTCTAGATCCCTTCAAGACCATTCTAAAAGGCCCCAGACCTTTCTAATGCCCCTCAGGGCATTTCTAAAGGCCCCCAGACCCTTCAAATGCCCCTCAGGGCATTTCCAAAGGTCCCCAGACCCTTCTAGACCCCCTCAGGAACATTCTAAAGGACCCCAGACTCTTTTAGAGCCCCTCAGGGCCATTCTAAAGGCCCGCAGATCTTTCAAGAGTCCCTCAACATCCTTCTAACGGCTCCCTGACCATTCTAGAGCCCCTCAGGGCCTTTCTAAAGGCCCCCAGACCCTTCTAGAGCCCCTCAGGACACTTCTAAAGGTCCCCAGACCCTTCTAGATCCCCTCAAGGCCATTCTAAAAGGCCCCAGACCTTTCTAATGCCCCTCAGGGCATTTCTAAAGGCCCCCAGACCCTTCTAGAGCCCCTCAGGGCATTTCTAAAGGCGCCCAGACCCGTCTAATACCCCTCAGGACCCTTCTAAATGCAACGAGACAGTTTTAGAGCAACTCAGGACATTTCTAAAGGACCCCAGATCTTTCTAGAGCCCCTCAGGACCCTTCTGGAGGCCCCCAGACCCTTCTAGAGCCCCTCAGGACGATTCTAAAGGCCCCCAGACCCTTCTAATCCACCTCAGGGCCTTTCTAAAGGCCCCCAGACCCTTCTAATGCCCCTCAGGACCCTTCTAAAGGCCCCCAGACCCTTCTAATGCCCCTCAGGGCCTTTCTAAAGGCCCCCATACCCTTCTAATGCCCCTCAGGACATTTCTAAAGGCCCCCAGACCCTTCTAGAGCCCCTCAGGACATTTCTAAAGGCACCCAGACCATTCTAATGCCACTCAGGGCCTTTCTAAAGGCCGCGAGACCCTTATAATCCCCTTGAGGGCCTTTAAAAAGGCCCCCAGACCCTTCTGGACCCCCTCAGGACGCTTCTAATAGCCCCCAAACCCTTCTAGAGCTCTTCAGGGCCTTTCTAAAGGCCTCCACACCCTTCTAATGACCCTCAAGACCCATGTAAAGGCCCCCAGACCCTTCTAGACTGCCTCAGGACCCACCTAAAGGCCCCCAGACCCTTGTAATGCCTTTCAGGGCCTTTCTAAAGGCCTCCACACCCTTCTAATGACCCTCAAGACCCATGTAAAGGCCCCTAGACCCTTCTAGATTGCCTCAGGACCCATCTAAAAGCCCCCAGACCCTTCTAATGCCTTTCAGGACCCTTATGAAGGCCACAAGACCCTTCTAATGCCCCTCAGGACCTTTCTAAAGGCCCTCAGACCCTTCTAATGACCCTCAGGGCATTTACAAAGGTTCCCAGACCCTTCTAGAGACCGTCAGGACCCTTATAAAGGTCCCCAGACCATTCTAGAGCACCTCAGGACACTTCGAAAGGCCCGCAGACCATTCTAATGCCTGTCAGGGCCTTTCTAAAGGTCCCCAGACCCTTCTACTGCCCCTCAGGAGCATTCTAAAGGCCCCCAGACCCTTCTAATCCACCTCAGGGCCTTTCTATATGATCCAGACTCTTGTAATGCCCCTCAGGGCCTTTCTAAAGGCCCCCATACCCTTCTAATGCCCCTCAGGACATTTCTAAAGGCCCCCACACCCTTCTAGAGCCCCTCAGGACATTTCTAAAGGCCTCCACACCCTTCTAATGACCCTCAAGACCCATGTAAAGGCCCCTAGACTCTTCTAGATTGCCTCAGGACCCATCTAAAAGCCCCCAGACTATTCTAATGCCTTTCAGGACCCTTACGAAGGCCACAAGACTTTTCTAATGCCCCTCAGGACCTTTCTAAAGGCCCTCAGACCCTTCTAATGCCCCTGAGGGCATTTATAAACGTTCCCAGACCCTTCTAGAGACTGTCAGGACCCTTATAAAGGTCCCCAGACCATTCTAGAGCCCCTCAGGACACTTCGAAAGGCCCGCAGACCATTCTAATGCCCGTCAGGGCCTTTCTAAAGGTCCCCAGACCCTTCTACTGCCCCTCAGGAGCATTCTAAAGGCCTCCAGACCCTTCTAATGCCCCACAGGGCCTTTCTAAGGGTCCCCAGACCCTTCTAGAGCCCCTGAAGACCCTTCTAAAGGCCCCCACACCCTCATATTGCTCCTCAGGACACTTCTAAAGGCCCCCTGACCCTTCTAGATCCCCTCAAGACCATTCTAAAAGGCCCCAGACCTTTCTAATGCCCCTCAGGGCATTTCTAAAGGCCCCCAGACCCTTCTAGAGCCCCTCAGGGCATTTCTAAAGGCGCCCAGACCCGTCTAATGCCCCTCAGGACCATTCTAAAGCCCCCCAGACCCTTCTAATACCCCTCAGGGCATTTCTAAAGGCCCCCAGACCCTTCTAATGCCCCTCAGGGCATTTCTAAAGGTCCCCAGACCCTTCCAGACCCGCTCAGGACCATTCTAAAGGCCCCCAGACCATTCTCATGCCCCTCAGGGCCTTCCTAAAGGCCCCCAGACCCTTCAAATGCCCCTCAGGGCATTTCCAAAGGTACCCAGACCCTTCTAGACCCCCTGAGAAACATTCTAAAGGACCCCAGACTCTTTTAGAGCCTCTCAGGGCCATTCTAAAGGCCCGCAGACCCTTCAAGAGCCCCTCAACATCCTTCTAACGGCTCCCTAACCATTCTAGAGCCCCTCAGGGGCTTTCTAAAGGCCCCCAGACCCTTCTAGAGCCCCTCAGGACACTTCTAAAGGTCCACAGACCCTTCTAGATCCCCTCAAGGCCATTCTAAAAGGCCCCAGACCTTTCTAATGCCCCTCAGGGCATTTCTAAAGGCCCCCAGACCCTTCTAGAGCCCCTCAGGGCATTTCTAAAAGGCACCCAGACCCGTCTAATGCCCCTCAGGACCCTTCTAAATGCAACGAGACACTTTTAGAGCAACTCAGGACATTTCTAAAGGACCCCAGATCTTTCTAGAGCCCCTCAGGACCCTTCTGGAGGCCCCCAGACCCTTCTAGAGCCCCTCAGGACGATTCTAAAGGACCCCAGACCCTTCTAATCCACCTCAGGGCCTTTCTAAAGGCCCCAAGACCCTTCTAATGCCCCTCAGGACCCTTCTAAAGGCCCCCAGACCCTTCTAATGCCCCTCAGGGCCTTTCTAAAGGCCCCCATACCCTTCTAATGCCCCTCAGGACATTTCTAAAGGCCCCCAGACCCTTCTAGAGCCCCTCAAGACATTTCTAAAGGCACCCAGACCATTCTAATGCCACTCAGGGCCTTTCTAAAGGCCGCGAGACCCTTATAATCCCCCTGAGGGCCATTAAAAAGGCCCCCAGACCCTTCTGGACCCCCTCAGGACGCTTCTAATAGCCCCCAAACCCTTCTAGAGCTCCTCAGGGCCTTTCTAAAGGCCTCCACACCCTCCTAATGACCCTCAAGACCCATGTAAAGGCCCCCAGACCCTTCTAGACTGCCTCAGGACCCATCTAAAAGCCCCCAGACCCTTGTAATGCCTTTCAGGGCCTTTCTAAAGGCCTCCACACCCTTCTAATGACCCTCAAGACCCATGTAAAGGCCCCTAGACTCTTCTAGATTGCCTCAGGACCCATCTAAAAGACCCCAGAGCCTTCTAATGCCTTTCAGGACCCTTACGAAGGCCACAAGACCCTTCTAATGCCCCTCAGGACCTTTCTAAAGGCCCTCAGACCCTTCTAATGACCCTCAGGGCATTTATAAAGGTTCCCAGACCCTTCTAGAGACCGTCAGGACCCTTATAAAGGTCCCCAGACCATTCTAGAGCACCTCAGGACACTTCGAAAGGCCCGCAGACCATTCTAATGCCCGTCAGGGCCTTTCTAAAGGTCCCCAGACCATTCTACTGCCCCTCAGGAGCATTCTAAAGGCCCCCAGACCCTTCTAATCCACCTCAGGGCCTTTCTATATGATCCAGACCCTTGTAATGCCCCTCAGGGCCTTTCTAAAGGCCCCCATACCCTTCTAATGCCCCTCAGGACATTTCTAAAGGCCCCCACACCCTTCTAGAGCCCCTCAGGACATTTCTAAAGGCACCCTGACCCTTCTAATGCAACTCAGGGCCTTTCTAAAGGCCCGCAGACCCTTCAAGAGCCCCTCAACATCCTTCTAACGGCTCCCTGACCATTCTAGAGCCCCTCAGGGCCTTTCTAAAGGCCCCCAGACCCTTCTAGAGCCCCTCAGGACACTTCTAAATGTCCCCAGACCCTTCTAGATTTCCTCAAGGCCATTCTAAAAGACCCCAGACCTTTCTAATGCCCCTCAGGGCATTTCTAAATGCCCCCAGACCCTTCTAGAGCCCCTCAGGGCATTTCTAAAGGCGCCCAGACCCGTCTAATGCCCCTCAGGACCCTTCTAAATGCAACGAGACACTTTTAGAGCAACTCAGGACATTTCTAAAGGACCCCAGATCTTTCTAGAGCCCCTCAGGACCCTTCTGAAGGCCCCCAGACCCTTCTAGAGCCCCTCAGGACGATTCTAAAGGACCCCAGACGCTTCTAATGCCCCTCAGGGCCTTTCTAAAGGCCCCCATACCCTTCTAATGCCCTTCAGGACATTTCTAAAGGCCCCCAGACCCTTCTAGAGCCCCTCAGGACATTTCTAAAGGCACCCAGACCATTCTAATGTCACTCAGGGCCTTTCTAAAGGCCGCGAGACCCTTATAATCCCCCTGAGGGCCTTTAAAAAGGCCCCCAGACTTTTCTGGACCCCCTCAGGACGCTTCTAATAGCCCCCAAACCCTTCTAGAGCTCCTCAGGGCCTTTCTAAAGGCCTCCACACCCTTCTAATGACCCTCAAGACCCATGTAAAGGCCCCCAGAACCTTCTAGACTGCCTCAGGACCCATCTAAAAGCCCCCAGACCCTTGTAATGCCTTTCAGGGCCTTTCTAAAGGCCTCCACACCCTTCTAATGACCCTCAAGACCCATGTAAAGGCCCCTAGACTCTTCTAGATTGCCTCAGGACCCATCTAAAATCCCCCAGACCCTTCTAATGCCTTTCAGGACCCTTACGAAGGCCACAAGACCCTTCTAATGCCCCTCAGGACCTTTCTAAAGGCCCTCAGACCCTTCTAATGACCCTCAGGGCATTTATAAAGGTTCCCAGACCCTTCTAGAGACCGTCAGGACCCTTATAAAGGTCCCCAGACCATTCTAGAGCACCTCAGGACACTTCGAAAGGCCCGCAGACCATTCTAATGCCCGTCAGGGCCTTTCTAAAGGTCCCCAGACCCTTCTACTGCCCCTCAGGAGCATTCTAAAGGCCCCCAGACCCTTCTAATGCCCCACAGGGCCTTTCTAAGGGTCCCCAGACCCTAATAGAGCCCCTGAAGACCCTTCTAAAGGCACCCACACCCTCATAGAGCTCCTCAGGACACTTCTAAAGGCCCCCAGACCCTTCTAGATCCCCTCAAGACCATTCTAAAAGGCCCCAGACCTTTCTAATGCCCCTCAGGGCATTTCTAAAGGCCCCCAGACCCTTCTAGAGCCACTCAGGGCATTTCTAAAGGCGACCAGACCCGTCTAATGCCCCTCAGGACCATTCTAAAGCCCCCGAGACCCTTCTAATACCCCTCAGGGCCTTTCTAAAGGCCCCCAGACCCTTCTAATGCCCCTCAGGGCATTTCTAAAGGTCCCCAGACCCTTCCAGACCCCCTCAGGACCATTCTAAAGGCCCCCAGACCATTCTAATGCCCCTCAGGGCCTTTCTAAAGGCGCCCAGACCCGTCTAATGCCCCTCAGGACCCTTCTAAATGCAACGAGACACTTTTAGAGCAACTCAGGACATTTCTAAAGGACCCCAGATCTTTCTAGAGCCCCTCAGGACCCTTCTGGAGGCCCCCAGACCCTTCTAGAGCCCCTCAGGACGATTCTAAAGGACCCCAGACCCTTCTAATCCACCTCAGGGCCTTTCTAAGGGCCCCAAGACCCTTCTAATGCCCCTCAGGACCCTTCTAAAGGCCCCCAGACCCTTCTAATGCCCCTCAGGGCCTTTCTAAAGGCCCCCATACCCTTCTAATGCCCCTCAGGACATTTCTAAAGGCCCCCAGACCCTTCTAGAGCCCCTCAAGACATTTCTAAAGGCACCCAGACCATTCTAATGCCACTCAGGGCCTTTCTAAAGGCCGCGAGACCCTTATAATCCCCCTGAGGGCCTTTAAAAAGGCCCCCAGACCCTTCTGGACCCCCTCAGGACGCTTCTAATAGCCCCCAAACCCTTCTAGAGCTCCTCAGGGCCTTTCTAAAGGCCTCCACACCCTCCTAATGACCCTCAAGACCCATGTAAAGGCCCCCAGACCCTTCTAGACTGCCTCAGGACCCATCTAAAAGCCCCCAGACCCTTGTAATGCCTTTCAGGGCCTTTCTAAAGGCCTCCACACCCTTCTAATGACCCTCAAGACCCATGTAAAGGCCCCTAGACTCTTCTAGATTGCCTCAGGACCCATCTAAAAGCCCCCAGACCCTTCTAATGCATTTCAGGACCCTTACGAAGGCCACAAGACCCGTCTAATGCCCCTCAGGACCTTTCTAAAGGCCCTCAGACCTTTCTAATGACCCTCAGGGCATTTATAAAGGTTCCCAGACCCTTCTAGAGACCGTCAGGACCCTTATAAAGGTCCCCAGACCACTCTAGAGCACCTCAGGACACTTCGAAAGGCCTGCAGACCATTCTAATGACCGTCAGGGCCTTTCTAAAGGTCTCCAGACCCTTCTACTGCCCCTCAGGAGCATTCTAAAGGCCCCCAGACCCTTCTAATGCCCCACAGGGCCTTTCTAAGGGTCCCCAGACCCTTCTAGAGCCCCTGAAGACCCTTCTAAAGGCCCCCACACCCTCATAGAGCTACTCAGGACACTTCTAAAGGCCCCCAGACCCTTCTAGATCCCCTCAAGACCATTCTAAAAGGCCCCAGACCCTTCTAATGCCCCTCAGGGCATTTCTAAAGGCCCCCAGACCCTTCTAGAGCCCCTCAGGGCATTTCTAAAGGCGCCCAGACCCGTCTAATGCCCCTCAGGACCATTCTAAAGCCCCCGAGACCCTTCTAATACCCCTCAGGGCCTTTCTAAAGGCCCCCAGACCCTTCTAATGCCCCTCAGGGCATTTCTAAAGGTCCCCAGACCCTTCCAGACCCCCTCAGGACCATTCTAAAGGCCCCCAGACCATTCTAATGCCCCTCAGGGCCTTTCCAAAGGCCCCCAGACCCTTCAAATGCCCCTCAGGGCATTTCCAATGGTCCCCAGACCCTTCTAGACCCCCTCAGGAACATTCTAAAGGACCCCAGACTCTTTTAGAGCCCCTCAGGGCCATTCTAAAGGCCCGCAGACCCTTCAAGAGCCCCTCAACATCCTTCTAACGGCTCCCTGACCATTCTAGAGCCCCTCAGGGCCTTTCTAAAGGCCCCCAGACCCTTCTAGAGCCCCTCAGGACACTTCTAAAGGTCCCCAGACCCTTCTAGATCCCCTCAAGGCCATTCTAAAAGGCCCCAGACCTTTCTAATGCCCCTCAGGGCATTTCTAAAGGCCCCCAGACCTTTCTAGAGCCCCTCAGGGCATTTCTAAAGGCGCCCAGACCCGTCTAATGCCCCTCAGGACCCTTATAAATGCAACGAGACAATTTTAGAGCAACTCAGGACATTTCTAAAGGACCCCAGATCTTTCTAGAGCCCCTCAAGACCCATCTGGAGGCCCCCAGACCCTTCTAGAGCCCCTCAGGACGATTCTAAAGGACCCCAGACCCTTCTAATCCACCTCAGGGCCTTTCTAAAGGCCCCCAGACCCTTCTAATGCCCCTCAGGACCCTTCTAAAGGCCCCCAGACCCTTCTAATGCCCCTCAGGGCCTTTCTAAAGGCCCCCATACCCTTCTAATGCCCCTCAGGATATTTCTAAAGGCCCCCAGACCCTTCTAGAGCCCCTCAGGACATTTCTAAAGGCACCCAGACCATTCTAATGCCACTCAGGGCCTTTCTAAAGGCCGCGAGACCCTTATAATCCCCCTGAGGGCCTTTAAAAAGGCCCCCAGACCCTTCTGGACCCCCTCAGGACGCTTCTAATAGCCCCCAAACCCTTCTAGAGCTCCTCAGGGCCTTTCTAAAGGCCTCCACACCCTCCTAATGACCCTCAAGACCCATGTAAAGGCCCCCAGACCCTTCTAGACTGCCTCAGGACCCATCTAAAAGCCCCCAGACCCTTGTAATGCCTTTCAGGGCCTTTCTAAAGGCCTCCACACCCTTCTAATGACCCTCAAGACCCATGTAAAGGCCCCTAGACTCTTCTAGATTGCCTCAGGACCCATCTAAAAGCCCCCAGAGCTTTCTAATGCCTTTCAGGACCCTTACGAAGGCCACAAGACCCTTCTAATGCCCCTCAGGACCTTTCTAAAGGCCCTCAGACCTTTCTAATGACCCTCAGGGCATTTACAAAGGTTCCCAGACCCTTCTAGAGAAAGTCAGGACCCTTATAAAGGTCCCCAGACCATTCTAGAGCACCTCAGGACACTTCGAAAGGCCCGCAGACCATTCTAATGCCCGTCAGGGCCTTTCTAAAGGTCCCCAGACCATTCTACTGCCCCTCAGGAGCATTCTAAAGGCCCCCAGACCCTTCTAATCCACCTAAGGGCCTTTCTATATGATCCAGACCCTTGTAATGCCCCTCAGGGCCTTTCTAAAGGCCCCCATACCCTTCTAATGCCCCTCAGGACATTTCTAAAGGCCCCCAGACCCTTCTAGAGCCCCTCAGGACATTTCTAAAGGCACCCTGACCCTTCTAATGCCACTCAGGGCCTTTCTAAAGGCCTCGAGACCCTTACAATCCCCCTGAGGGCCTTTAAAAAGAACCCGAGACCCTTCTGGACCCCCTCAGGACGCTTCTAATAGCCCCCAGACCCTTCTAGAGCTCCTCAGGGCCTTTCTAAAGGCCTCCACAAACTTCTAATGATCCTCAAGACCCATGTAAAGGCCCCCAGACCCTTCTAGATTGCCTCAGGACCCATCTAAAACCCCCTGACCCTTGTAATGCCTTTCAGGGCCTTTCTAAAGGCCTCCACACCCTTCTAATGACCCTCAAGACCCATGTAAAGGCCCCTAGACCCTTCTAGATTGCCTCAGGACCCATCTAAAAGCCCCCAGACTCATCTAATGCCTTTCAGGACCCTTACGAAGGCCACAAGACTTTTCTAATGCCCCTCAGGACCTTTCTAAAGGCCCTCAGACCCTTCTAATGCCCCTCAGGGCATTTATAAAGGTTCCCAGACCCTTCTAGAGACCGTCAGGACCCTTATAAAGGCCCCCAGATCATTCTAGAGCCCCTCAGGACACTTCGAAAGGCCCGCAGACCATTCTAATTCCAGTCAGGGCCTTTCTAAATGTCCCCAGACCATTCTACTGCCACTCAGGAGCATTCTAAAGGCCCCCAGACCCTTCTAATGCCCCACAGGGCCTTTCTAAGGGTCCCCAGACCCTTCTAGAGCCCCTGAAGACCCTTCTAAAGGCCCCCAGACCCTCATAGAGCTCCTCAGGACACTTCTAAAGGCCCCCAGACCCTTCTAGATCCCCTCAAGGCCATTCTAAAAGGCCCCAGACCTTTCTAATGCCCCTCAGGGCATTTCTAAACGCCCCCAGACCCTTCTAGAGCCCCTCAGGGCATTTCTAAAGGCGCCCAGACCCGTCTAATGCCCCTCAGGACCCTTCTAAATGCAACGAGACACTTTTAGAGCAACTCAGGACATTTCTAAAGGACCCGAGATCTTTCTAGAGCCACTCAGGACCCTTCTGGAGGCCCCCAGACCCTTCTAGAGCCCCTCAGGACGATTCTAAAGGACCCCAGACCCTTCTAATCCACCTCAGGGCCTTTCTAAAGGCCCCCAGACCCTTCTAATGCCCCTCAGGACCCTTCTAAAGGCCCCTAGACCCTTCTAATGCCCCTCAGGGCCTTTCTAAAGGCCCCCATACCCTTCTAATGCCCCTCAGGATATTTCTAAAGACCCCCAGACCCTTCTAGAGCCCCTCAGGACATTTCTAAAGGCACCCAGACCCTTCTAATGCCCCTCAGGGCCTTTCTAAAGGCCCCCATACCCTTCTAATGCCCCTCAGGATATTTCTAAAGTCCCCCAGACCCTTCTAGAGCCCCTCAGGACATTTCTAAAGGCACCCAGACCATTCTAATGCCACTCAGGGCCATTCTAAAGGCCGCGAGACCCTTATAATCCCCCTGAGGGCCTTTAAAAAGGCCCCCAGACCCTTCTGGACCCCCTCAGGACGCTTCTAATAGCCCCCAAACCCTTCTAGAGCTCCTCAGGGCCTTTCTAAAGGCCTCCACACCCTTCTAATGACCCTCAAGACCCATGTAAAGGCCCCCAGACCCTTCAAGACTACCTCAGGACCCATCTAAAAGCCCCCAGACCCTTGTAATGCCTTTCAGGGCCTTTCTAAAGGCCTCCACACCCTTCTAATGACCCTCAAGACCCATGTAAAGGCCCCTAGACTCTTCTAGATTGCCTCAGGACCCATCTAAAAGCCCCCAGAGCCTTCTAATGCCTTTCAGGACCCTTACGAAGGCCACAAGACCCTTCTAATGCCCCTCAGGACCTTTCTAAAGGCCTTCAGACCCTTCTAATGACCCTCAGGGCATTTATAAAGGTTCCCAGACCCTTCTAGAGACCGTCAGGACCCTTATAAAGGTCCCCAGACCATTCTAGAGCACCTCAGGACACTTCGAAAGGCCCGCAGACCATTCTAATGCCCGTCAGGGCCTTTCTAAAGGTCCCCAGACCCTTCTACTGCCCCTCAGGAGCATTCTAAAGGCCCCCAGACCATTCTAATCCACCTCAGGGCCTTTCTATATGATCCAGACCCTTGTAATGCCCCTCAGGGCCTTTCTAAAGGCACCCATACCCTTCTAATGCCCCTCAGGACATTTCTAAAGGCCCCCACACCCTTCTAGAGCCCCTCAGGACATTTCTAAAGGCACCCTGACCCTTCTAATGCCACTCAGGGCCTTTCTAAAGGCCTCGAGACCCTTACAATCCCCCTGAGGACCTTTAAAAAGGCCCCCAGACCCTTCTGGACCCCCTCAGGACGCTTCTAATAGCCCACAGACCCTACTAGAGCCCCTCAGGACACTTCTAAAGGCCTCCACACCCTTCTAATGACCCTCAAGACCCATGTAAAGGCCCCCAGACCCTTCTAGATTGCGTCAGGACCCATCTATAAGCCCCCAGACCCTTCTAATGCCTTTCAGGACCCTTATAAATGCCACAAGACCCATCTAATACCCCTCAGGACCTTTCTAAAGGCCTTCAGAACCTTCTAATGCCCCTCAGGGCATTTATAAAGGCCCCCAGACCATTTCAGAGCCCCTCAGGACACTTCTAAAGGCCCGCAGACCATTCTAATTCCCCACAGGGCCTTTTTAAAGGTCCCCAGACCCTTCTAGAGCCCCTGAAAACCCTTCTAAAGGCCCCTAGACCCTTATAGAGCCCTTCAGGACACTTCTAAAGTCCCCCAGACCCTGCTAATTCCCCTCAGGGCTTTTATAAGGACCCCCAGACCCTTATAATACCCCTCAGGACCCTTATAAAGGCACCCAGACCCTTCTAGAGCCTCTCAGGACAGTTTTAAATGCCTCCAGACCCTTCTAGACCCCCTCAGGACCATTCTAAAGGCACCCAGACCCTTCTAATGCCCCTCAGGGCCTTTCTAAAGGCCCCCAGACCCTTCTAATGCACCTCAGGGCATTTATAAAGGTCCCCAGACCCTTCTAGACCCCCTCAGGACCATTCTAAAGGCCCCCAGACTCTTTTAGAGCCCCTCAGGGCCATTCTAAAGGCCCGCAGACCCTTCAAGAGCCCCTCAACATCCTTCTAACGGCTCCCTGACCATTCTAGAGCCACTCAGGGCCTTTCTAAAGGCCACAAGACCCTTCTAGAGCCCCTCAGGACAATTCTAAAGGCACCCAGACCCTTCTAGATCCCCTCAAGACCCTTCCAAAAGGCCCCAGACCTTTCTAATGCCCCTCAGGGCATTTCTCAAGTCCCCCAGACCGTTCTAATGCCTCTCAGGTCCTTTCTAAAGTACCCCAGACACTTCTAGAAACTCTCAGGGCCTTTCTTTATGACCCCAGACCCTTCTAATGCCCCTCAGGGCATTTCTAAAGGCCCCCATACCCTTCTAATGCTCCTCAGGACATTTCTAAAGGCCCCCAGACCTTTCTAGAGCCTCTCAGGACACTTCTAAAGGCACCCAGACCCTTCTAATGCCACTCAGGGCCTTTCTAAAGGCCGCCAGACCCTTATAATCCCCCTGAGGACCTTTCAAAAGGCCCCCAGACCCTTCTGGACCCCCTCAGGACGCTTCTAATAGCCCCCACACCCTTCTAGAGCCCCTCAGGGCCTTTCTAAAGGCCTCCACACCCTTCTAATGACACTCAAGACCCATGTAAAGGCCCCCTGACCATTCTAGATTGGTTCAGGACCCATCTAAAAGCACCCAGACCCTTCTAATGCCTTTCAGGGCCTTTCTAAAGGCCTCCACACCCTTCTAATGCCCCTCAGGGCCTTTCTAAAGTACCCCAGACACTTCTAGAACCTCTCAGGACCTCTCTATATGACCCCAGACCCTTGTAATGCCCTTCAGGGCCTTTCTAAAGGCCCCCATACCTTTCTAATGCCCCTCAGGATATTTCTAAAGGCACCCAGACCCTTCTAATGCCCCTCAGGGCATTTATAAATGTTCCCAGACCATTCTAGATCCTGTCAGGACCCTTATAAAGGCCCCCAGACCAATCTAGAGCCTCTCAGGACATTTCTAAAGGCCTGCAGACCATTCTAATGCACGTCAGGGCCTTTATAAAAGTCCCCAGACCCTTCTACTGCCCCTCATTAGCATTTTATATACCTCCAGACCCTTCTAATGCCACACAGGGCCTTTCTAAAGGTCCCCAGACCATTCTAGAGCCCCTGAAGACCCTTCTAAATTTCTCCAGACCCTTATAGAGCCCCTCAGGACCCTTCTAAAGTCCCCCAGACCCTGCTAATTCCCCTCAGGGCTTTTATAAGGGCACCCAGACCCTTCTAATGCCCCTCAGAACCCTTATAAAGGCACCCAGACCCTTCTAGAGCCTCTCAGGACAGTTTTAAATGCCTACAGACCCTTCTAGACCCCCTCAGGACTCTTCTAAAGGCCCCCAGACCCTTCTAAAGGCCCCCAGACCCTTCTAATGCACCTCACTGCCTTTCTAAAGTACCCCAGACACTTCTAAAACCTCTCAGGGCCTATCTATATGACCCCAGACCATTCTAATGCCCCTCAGGGCCTTTCTAAAGGCCCCCATACCTTTCTAATGCCCCTCAGGACATTTCTAAAGGCACCCAGACCCTTCTAATGCCACTCAGGGCCTTTCGAAAGGCCGCAAGACCCTTATAATCCCCCTGAGGGCCTTTAAAAAGGCCCCCAGACCCTTCTGGACCCCCTCAGGACGCATCTAATAGCCCCTAGACCCTTCTAGAACCCCTAAGGGCCTTTCTAAAGGCCTCCACACCCTTCTAATGACCCTCAAGACCCATGTAAAGGCCCCCAGACCCTTCTAGATTGCCTCAGGACTCATCTAAAAGCCCCCAGACCCTTCTAATCCTTTCAGGACCCTTATGAAGGCCACAAGACCCTTCTAATACCCCTCAGGACCTTTCTAAAGGTCCTCAGACCCTTCTAATGCTTATCTAGGCATTTATAAAGGTTCCCAGACCCTTCTAGAACCCGTCAGGAACCTTATAAAGGCCCCCAGACCATTCTAGAGCCCCTCAGGACACTTCTAACGGCCCGCAGACCATTCTAATGCCCGTCAGGGCCTTTCTAAAGGTCCCCAGACCCTTCTACTGCCCCTCAGGAGCATTCTAAAGGCCCCCAGACCCTTCTAATGCCCCACAGGGCCTTTCTAAAGGTCCCCAGACCTTTCTAGAGCCCCTGAACACCCTTCTAAAGGCCCCCAGACCCTTATAGAGCCCCTCAGGACCCTTCTAACGTCCCCCAGACCCTGCTAATTCCACTCAGGGCTTTTATAAGGGAACCCAGACCCTTCTAATGCCCCTCAGGACCGTTATAAAGGCACCCAGACCCTTCTGGAGCCTCTCAGGACGGTTTTAAATGCCACCAGACCCTTCTAGACCCCCTCAGGACCATTCTAAAGGCCCCCAGACCATTCTAATGCCCCTCAGGACCCTTCTAAATGCCCCCAGACCCTTCTAGAGCCCCTCAGGACATTTCTAAAGGCCCCCAGACCATTCTAATGCCACTCAGGGCCTTTCTAAAGGCCGCGAGACCCTTATAATCCCCCTGAGGGCCTTTAAAAAGGCCCCCAGACCCTTCTGGACCCCCTCAGGACGCTTCTAATAGACCCCAGACCCTTCTAGAGCCCCTCAGGGCCTTTCTAAAGGCCTCCACACCCTTCTAATGACCCTCAAGACCCATGTAAAGGCCCCCAGACCCTTCTAGATTGCCTCAGGACCCATCTAAAATCCCCCAGACACTTGTAATGCCACTCAGGGCCTTTCTAAAGGCCTCCACACACTTCTAATGACCCTCAAGACCCATGTAAAATCCACTAGACCCTTCTAGATTGCCTAAGGACCCATCTAAAAGCCCCCAGACCCTTCTAATGCCTTTCAGGACCCTTATGAAGGACACAAGACCCTTCTAATGCCCCTCAGGACCTTTCTAAAGGCCCTCAGACCCTTCTAATGCCCCTCAGGGCATTTATAAAGGTTCCCAGACCCTTCTAGAGAACGTCAGGACCCTTATAAAGGCCCCCAGACCATTCTAGAGCCCCTAAGAACACTTCTAAAGGCCCGCAGACCATTCTAATGCCCGTCAGGGCCTTTATAAAGGTCCCCAGACCCTTCTACTGCCCCTCAGGAGCATTCTAAATGCCCCCAGACCCTTCTAATGCCCCACAGGGCCTTTCTAAAGGTCCCCAGACCCTTCTAGAGCCCCTGAAGACCCTTCTAAAGGCCCCCAGACCCTTATAGAGCCCCTCAGGACCCTTCTAAAGTCCCCCAGACCCTGCTAAGTCCTTTCAGGGCTTTTATAAGGGCACCCAGACCCTTCTAATGCCCCTCAGGAACCTTATAAAGGCACCCAGACCCTTCTAGAGCCTCTCAGGACAGTTTTAAATGCCTACAGACCCTTCTAGACCCCCTCAGGACTCTTCTAAAGGTCTCCAGACCCTTCTAAAGGCCCCCAGACCCTTCTAATGCACCTCACTGCCTTTCTAAAGTACCCCAGACACTTCTAAAACCTCTCAGGGCCTATCTATATGACCCCAGACCATTCTAATGCCCCTCAGGGCCTTTCTAAAGGCCCCCAGACCCTTCTGGACCCCCTCAGGACGCTTCTAATAGCCTCCAGACCCTTCTAGAGCCCCTCAGGCCCTTTCTAAAGGCCTCCACACCCTTCTAATGACCCTCAAGACCCATGTAAAGGCCCCGAGACCCTTCTAGATTACCTCAGGACCCATCTAAAGGCCCCCAGACCCTTCTAGAGCCCCTCAGGACATTTCTAAAGGCACCCAGACCCTTCTAATGCCACTCAGGGCCTTTCTAAAGGCCGCGAGACCCTTATAATCCCCCTGAGGGCCTTTAAAAAGGTCCCCAGACCCTTCTGAACCCCCTGCAGGACGCTTCTAATAGACCCCAGACCCTTCTCGAGCCCCTCAGGGCCTTTCTAAAGGCCTCCACACCCTTCTAATGACCCTCAAGACCCATGTAAAGGCCCCCAGACCCTTCTAGATTGCCTCAGGACCAATCTAAAAGCCCCCAGACCCTTCTAATGCCTTTCAGGACCCTTATGAAGGACACAAGACCCTTCTAATGCCCCTCAGGACCTTTCTAAAGGCCCTCAGACCCTTCTAATGCCGCTCAGGGCATTTATAAAGGTTCCCAGACCCTTCTAGAGACCGTCAGGACCCTTATAAAGGCCCCCCGACAATTCTAGACCCCCTCAGGACACCTCCAAAATCTTGCAGACCATTCTAATGCCCGTCAGGGCCTTTATAAAGGTCCCCAGACCCTTCTAATGCCCCTCAGGAGAATTCTAAAGGCCCCCAGACCCTTCTAATTCACCACAGGGCCATTCTAAAGGTTTCCAGTCCCTTCTAGAGCCCCTGAAGACCCTTCTAAAGGCCCCCAGACCCTTATACAGCCCCTCAGGACCCATCTAAAGCTCTAGAAGGGTCAGGGAGCCGTTAGAAGGATGTTGAGGGGCTCTTGAAGGGTCTGCGGGCCTTTAGAATGGCCCTGAGGGGCTCTCAAAGTGTCTCGGGGCCTTTAGAAGGGTCCTGAGGGGCATTAGACGTGTCTCGGGGCCTTTAGAAATGCCCTGAGGGGCATTAGAAGGGTCTGGGGGCCTTTAGAAAGGTCCTGAGGGGCATTAGAATGGTCTGGGGGCCTTTAGAATGGTCCTGAGGGGGTCTAGAAGGGTCTGGAGACATTTAAAACTGTCCTGAGAGGCTCTAGAAGGGTCTGGGTGCCTTTATAAGGGTCCTGAGGGGCATTAGAAGGGTCTGAGGGCATTTAGAAACGTCCTGAGGGGCATTAGAAGGGTCTTGTAGCATTTATAAGGGTCCTGAAAGGCATTAGAAGGGTCTGGGGGCTTTTAGAAAGGACCTGAGGGGCTCTGTAAGGGTCTGGGTGTCTTTAGAAGGGTCCCGAGGGGCTGTAGAAGGGTCTGGGTACCTTTATAAATGCCCTGAGGGGCATTAGAAGGCTCTGGGGACTTTAGAAAGGTCCTGAGGGTGTCTAGAAGGCTCTGGGTGCCTTTAGAAAGGCCCTGAGGGGCATTAGAAGGGTCAGGGGGCCATATAAAGGTCCTGAAGGGTATTAGAAGTTTCTGGGGGCCTATAGATGGGTCCTGAGGCAATCTAGATGGGTCTTGGGGCCTTTACATTGGTCTTGAGGGTCAATAGAGGGTTCTGGATGCCTTTAGATAGTCCCTAAATGGCATTAGAAAGGTCTGGGGGTCTTTATAAAGGACCTGAGGGGCTCTAGAAGGGTCTGGGTGCCTTTAGAAGGGTCCTGAGGGGAACTAGAAGGGTCTGGGGGCCTTTAGAAAGGACCTGAGGGGCATTAGAAGTGTCTCGTGGTATTTAGAAAGGCCCTTAGGGGCATTAGAATGGTCTAGGGGCCCTTAGAAAAAGCCTGAGGGTCATTAGAAGGGTCCGGGGGCCTTTAGAAAGGTCCTGAGGGGCATTAGAATGGTCTGGGTACCTTTATAAGGATCCTGAGGGGCTCTAGAACGGTCTGGGGCCTTTAGAAGCGTCCTGAGGGGCTGTAGAAGGATCTGGGAGCCTTTAGAAGTGTCCTGAGGGGCACTAGAAGGGTCAGGGAGCCGTTAGAAGGATGTTGAGGGGCTCTTGAAAGGTCTGTGGGCCTTTAGAATGGCCCTGAGGTGCTCTAAAAGAGTCTGGGGGCCATTAGAATGGTCCTGAAGGGCTCTTGAAGGGTCTGGTTATCTTTAGAAATGCCCTGAGGGGCATTAGAAGGGTCTAGGGGCCTTTAGAAAGGCCCTGAGGGGCATTAGAAGGGTCTGGGGGGCTTTAGAATGGTCCTGACGGGGTCTAGAAGGGTCTGGAGGCATTTAAAACTGTCCTTAGAGGCTCTAGAATGGTCTGGGTGCCCTTATAAAAGCCCTGAGCGGAATTAGCAGGGTCTGGGGGACTTTAGAAGGGTCCAGAGCGGCTCTATAAGGGTATGGGGGCCTTTAGAAGGGTCTTCAGTGGCTCTAGAAGGGTCTGGGGACCTTTAGAAAGGCCCTGTGGTGAATTAGAATGGTCTGGGTGACTTTAAAAGTGTCCTGTGCTGCTCTAGAATGGTCTGGGGGCCTTTATAAGGGTCTTGACAGTCTCTAGAAGGGTCTGGGAACCTTTATAAATGCCCTGAGGGGCATTAGAAGGGTCTGAGGGCCTTTAGAAAGGTCCTGAGGGGCATTAGAAGGGTCTTGTGGCCTTTATAATGGTCCTGAAAGGCATTAGAAGGGTCTGGGGGCTTTTAGATGGGTCCTGAGGCAATCGAGAAGGGTCTAGGGGCCTTTACATGGGTCTTGAGGGTCATTAGAAGGGTGTGGATGCCTTTAGAAAGGCCCAGAGGGGCTCTAGAAGGGTCTGGGGGCTATTAGAAGCGTCCTGAGGGGGTCCAGAAGGGTCTGGGGGCCTTTTTAAAGACCCTCAGGGGGATTATAAGGGTCTCGCGGCATTTAGAAAGGCCCTGAGTGGCATTAGAAGGGTCTGGGTGCCTTTTGAAATGTCGTGAGGGGCTCTAGAAGGGTCTGGGGGCCTTTAGAAATGTCCTGAGGGGCATTAGAAGGGTATGGGGGCCTTAAGAATGGCCCTGAGGGGCATTACAAGGGTCTGGAGTCATATAGAAAGGCCCTGAGAGGTTCTAGAAGTGTCTGGGGTACTTTAGAAAGGCCCTGAGGGCAATTAGAAGGGTCTGGGAGCCTTTAGAAAGGTCCTGAGGTGCATTTGAAGGGTCTGGGTGCCTTTAGAAGGGTCTTGAGTGGCACTAGAATGGTCTGGGGGCCTTTAGATAGGCCCTGAGGGGCATTAGAAGTGTCTCGGGGTCTTTAGAAAGGCCCTGAGGGGCATTAGAATGGTCTGGGGGCCCATAGAAAGACCCTGAGGGGCATTAGAAGGGTCCGGGGGCCTTTAGAAAGGTCCTGAGGGGCATTAGAATGATCTTGGAGCCTTTAGAAGGATCCTGAGGTGCTCTAGAAGGGTCTGGGACCTTTCAAAGGCTACTAATGGGTTCTAGAAATATCTGGGGGCCTTTAGAAATATCCTGAGTGGCTCTAGAAGGGTCTGGGGGCCTTTAGAAGGGTTCTGAGGGGCATTTGAAAGGTCTGGGGGCCTTTAGAATGGCCATGAGGTGGATTAGAAGGGTCTGGGGGCCTTTAGAATCGCCCTGAGGGGATCTAGAAGGGTCTAGGGGCCTCTAGAAGGTTCCTGAGGGGCTCTAGAAAGATCTGGGGTCCTTTAGAAATGTCCTGAGGTGCTCTAAAAGTGTCTCGTGGCCTTTAGAAAGGTCCTGAGGGGCATTAGACGGGTCTGGGGGCCTTTAGAAATTCCCTGAGGGGCATTAGAAAGGTCTGGGGCCTTTTAGAAGGGTCTTGAGGGAATCTCTAAGGGTCTGGGGGCCTTTAGAAGTGTCCTGAGGGGCTCTAGAATGGTCTGGGGGCCTTTAGAAAGGCCCTGAGGGGCTCTAGAAGGATCAGGGAGCCGTTAGAAGGATGTTGAGGGGCTCTTGAAGGGTCTGCGGGCCTTTAGAATGGCCCTGAGGGGTCTAGAAGGGTCTGGGGACCTTTATAAATGCCCTGAGGGGCATTAGAAGGGTCTGTGAGCCTTTACAAAGGCCCTGAGGGACATTAGAAGGGTCTGGCGGGCTTTAGAGTTGTCCTGAGGGGGTCTAGAAGGGTCTGGAGGCATTTGAAACAGTCTTGAGAGGCTCTAGAAGGGTCTGGGTGCCTTTATAAGGGTCCTGAGGGGCATTAGAAGGGTCTGGGTGCCCTTATAAAAGCCCTGAGGGGAATTAGCAGGGTTTGGGGGACTTTAGAAGGGTCCTGAGGGGCTCTAGAATGGTCTGGGGGCCTTTATAAGGGTCCTGACGGGCTCTAGAAGGGTCTGGGGACCTTTAGAAAGGCCCTGTGAGGCATTAGAAGGGTCTGGGGGCCTTTCAAATGCTCCTGAGGGGCTCTAGAATGGTCTGGGGGCCTTTATAAGTGTCCTGACGGGCTCTAGAAGGGTCTGGGAACCTTTATAAATGCCCTGAGGGGCATTAGAAGGGTCTTGTGGCCTTTATATAGGTCCTGAAAGGCATTAGAAGGGTCTGGGGGCTTTTAGATGGGTCCTGAGGCAATCTAGAAGGGTCTGGGGGCCTTTACATGGGTTATGAGGGTCAGTAGAAGGGTGTGGAGGCCTTTAGAAAGGCCCTGAGGAGTTCTAGAAGGGTCTGGGGGCTATAAGAAGCGTCCTGAGGGGGTCCAGAAGGGTCTGGGGGCCTTTTTAAAGGCCCTCAGGGGGATTATAAGGGTCTCGCGGCCATTAGAAAGGCCCTGATGGGAATTAGAAGGGTCTGGGAGCCATTAGAAAAGTCCTGAGGGGCATTTGAAGGATCTGGGGGCCTTTAGAAGGGTCCTGAGTGGCACTATAAGGGTCTGGGTGCCTTTAGAAAGGCCCTGAGGGGCATTAGAAGTGTCTCGCGGTTTTTAGAAAGGCCCTAAGGGGCGTTAGAATGGTCTGGGGGCCCTTAGAAAGACCCTGAGGGGCATTACAAGGGTCTGGGGGCCATAAGAAAGGTCCTGAGGGGCATTCGAATGATCTGGGCGCCTTTAGAAGGATCCTGAGGTGCTCTAGAATGGTCTGGGGCCTTTAGAAGAGTCCTGAGGGGCTGTAGAAGGGTTTGGGACCTTTCGAATTGTCCTGATGGGTTCTAGAAAGATCTGGGGGCCTTTAGAAATATCCTGAGTGGCTCTAGAAGGGTCTGGGGGCCTTTAGAAGGGTTCTGAGGGGCATTTGAATGGTCTGGGGGCCTTTAGAAAGGCCCTGAGGTGGATTAGAAATGTCTGGGGGCCTTTAGATTCGTCCTGAGGGGCTCTAGAAGGGTCTGGGGGGCTCTAGAAGGTTCCTGAGGGGCTCTAGAAAGATCTGGGGTCCTTTAGAAATGTCCTGAGGTGCTCTAAAAGTGTCTCGGGACCTTTCGAAGGGTCCTGAGGGGCATTAGACGAGTCTGGGGGCCTTTAGAAATGCCCTGAGGGGCATTAGAAAGGTCTGGGGCCTTTTAGAAGGGTCTTGAGGGGATCTCGAAGGGTCTGGGGGCCTTTAGAAGTGTCCTGAGGGGCTCTAGAAGGGTCTGGGGGCCTTTAGAAAGGCCCTGAGGTGCTCTAGAAGTGTCAGGGAGCCGTTAGAAGGATGTTTAGGGGCTCTTGAATGGTCTGTGAGCTTTTGGAATGTCCCTGAGGGGCTCTAAAAGAGTCTGGGGGCCTTTAGAATGGTCCTGAGGGGCTCTAAAAGGGACTGGGGACCTTTATAAATGCCCTGAGGGGCATTAGAAGGGTCTGGGGGCCTTTACAAAGGCCCTGAGGTGCATTAGAAGGGTCAGGGGGCCTTTAGATGGGTCCTGAGGCAATCTAGATGGGTCTGGGGGCCTTTACATGGGTCTTGAGGGTCATTAGAGAGGTCTGGGGGCCTTTAGATAGTCCCTGAGTGGCATTAGAAGGGTCTGGGCGTCTTTACAAAGGTCCTGAGGGGGTCTAGAAGGCGCTGGAAGCCTTTAGAAAGGCCCTGAGGGGCATTATACGTGTCAGGGGGCCATATAAAGGTCCTGAAGTGTATTAGAAGTGTCTGGGGGCATTTAGATGGGTCCTGAGGCAAACTAGATTGGTCTGGTAGCCTTTACATGGGTCTTGAGGGTCATTAGAAAGGTGTGGAGGCCTTTAGAAAGGTCCTGACGGGCTCTAGAAGGGTCTGGGGGCTACTAGAAGCGTCCTGAGGGGGTCCAGAAGGGTCTGGGGGCCTTTTTAAAGACCCTCAATGGGATTATAATGGTCTCGCCGCCTTTAGAAAGGCACTGATTGGCATTAGAATGGTCTCGGTGCCTTTAGAAATGTCCTTAGGGGCTCTAGAAGGGTCTGGGGGCCTTTAGAATCATCCTTAGGGGCTCTAGAAGGGTCTGGTGGCCTCTAGAAGGGTCCTGAGGAGCTCTAGAAAGATCTGGGGTCCTTTAGAAATGTCCTGAGTTGCTCTAAAAGTGTCTCGGGGCCTTTAGAAGGGTCCTGAGGGGCATTAGACGGGTCTGGGTGCCTTTAGAAATGCCCTGAGGGGCTTTAGAAAGGTGTGGGGCCTTTTAGAAGGGTCGTGAGGGGATCTAGAAGGGTCTGGGGGCCTTTAGAAGTGTCCTGAGGGGCTCTAGAATGGTCTGGGGGCCTTTAGAAAGGCCCAGAAGGGCTCTAGAATGGTCAGGGAGCCGTTAGAAGGATGTTGAGGGGCTCTTGAAGGGTCTGCGAGCCTTTAGAATGGCCCTGTGGGGCTCTAAAAGAGTCTGGGGGCCTTTAGAATGGTCCTGAGGGGCTCTAGAAGGGTCTGGGGACCTTTAGGAAGGCCCTGAGGGGCATTAGAAGGGTCTGTGGGCTTTTAGAAAGGCCCTGAGGGGCATTAGAAGGGTCTGGGGGGCTTTAGAATGGTCCTGAGTGGGTCTAGAAGGGTCTGGAGGCATTTAAAACTGTCCTGAGAGGCTCTCGAAGGGTCTGGGTGCCTTTATAAGGGTCCTGAGGGGCATTAGAAGAGTCTGGGTGCCCTTATAAAAGCCCTGAGGGGAATTAGCAGGGTCTGGGGGACTTTAGAAGGGTCCTGAGGGGCTCTATAAGGGTCTGGGGGCCTTTACAAGGGTCTTTAGGTGCTCTAGAATGGTCTGGGGAACTTTAGAAAGGCCCTGTGGTGCATTAGAAGGGTCTGGGGGCCTTTATAATGCTCCTGAGGGGCAGTAGAAGGGTCTGGGGACATTTAGAAAGGCCCTGACGGGCATTAGAATGGTCTGCGGGCCTTTAGAAGTGTCCTGAGGGGCTCTAGAATGTTCTGGGGGCCTTTATTAGGGTCCTGACGGTCTCTAGAAGGGTCTGGGAACCTTTATAAATGCCCTGAGGGGCATTAGAAGGGTCTGAGGGCCTTTAGAAAGGACCTGAGGGGCATTAGAAGGGTCTTGTGGCCTTTATAAGGGTCCTGAAAGGCATTAGAATGGTCTGGGGGCTTTTAGATGGGTCCTGAGGCAATCTAGAAGGGTCTGGGGGCCTTTACATGGGTCTTGAGGGTCATTAGAAGGGTGTGGAGGTCTTTAGAAAGGCCCTGAGGGGCTCTAGAAGGGTCTGGGGGCTATTAGAAGCGTCCTGAGGTGGTCCAGAATGGTCTGGGGGCCTTTTTAAAGGCCCTCAGGTGCATTATAAGGGTCTCGCGGCCTTTAGAAAGGCCCTGAGTGGCATTAGAAAGGTCTGGGTGCCTTTAGAAATGTCCTGAGGAGCTCTAGAAGGGTCTGGGGGCCTTTAGAAATGTCCTGAGGGGCATTAGAAGGGTATGGGGTCATATAGAAAGGCCCTGACAGGTTCTAGAATTGTCTGGGGGCTATTAGAAGCGTCCTGAGGGGGTCCAGAAGGGTCTGGGGGCCTTTTTAAAGGCCCCCATGGGGATTATAAAGGTCTAAGGGGCATTAGAAGGGTCTGGGGACCTTTAGAAGGGTCCTGAGGGGCATTAGAATGGTCTGGGGGCCTTTAGAAGGGTCCTTAGGGCCTGTAGAAGGGTCTGGGTGCCTTTAGAAGGGTCCATAAGGGCTCTAGAAGGGTCTGGGGTCCTTTAAAAGGGTCCTGAGTGGCTCTATAATGGTCTTGGGGCCTTTAGAATGGTCCTGAGGGGCATTAGAAGGGTCTGGGGGCCTTTATAAAGGCCCTGAGGGGCATTAGAAGATTCTGGGGACCTTTAGAAAGGTCCTGAGGGGCTCTAGAAGGTACTGCAGGGAATTAGGAGGACCCTGAGAGACTCTGGAACGGTCCAGGGGACTTTAGAAAGGCCCTGAGGGGAATTAAAAGGGTCTCGGGCCCTTTACGAAGTCCCTGAGGGACTCTAGAAGGGTCTTGGGGACTTTAAAAGGGTCCTGAGGAGTTCTAGAGGGGTCTGGGGGCCTTTAGAAGGGTTTTGAGGGGCTCTAGAATGGTCTGGAGGCCTTTAGAAAGGCTCTGAGGAGCTCTAGAAAGGTCTGGGGGCCTTTATAAGGGTCCTGAGGGGCATTAGAACGGTCTGGGGGGCTTTAGAAGGGCCTTGAGGGGCATTAGAAGTGTCTGGGGACCTGTAGAATGGTCCTGAGGGGCTCTAGAAGGGTCTGGGGGTCGTTAGAAACTACCTGAAGGGCTCTAGAAGGGTCTGGGGGCATTTAGAAGTGTCTTGAGGGGATCTTGATGGGTCTGGGTGCCTTTAGAAAGGCCCTGAATGGCTCTAGAAGGGTCTGGGGGGCCTTTAGAATGGCCCTGAGGGGCATTAGAAGGGTCTGGGGGACATTAGATCGGTCCTGAATGGTATTAGAAGGGTCCGGGGACCTTTAGACAGGTCTTGAGGGGCTCTAGAATGGTCTGGGGGCCTTTAGAAATGCCCTGAGGGGTATTAGAAGGGTCTGGGGGCCTTTAGAAAGGCCCTGAGGGGTTCTAGAAGGGTCTTGGGGCCTTTAGAAAGCCCCTGAGGGTCATTAGATGAATCTGGGGGCCTTTAGAAGGGTCTTTAGGGGCATTAGAAGGGTCTGGGGACCTTTAGAAAGACCCTGAGTTGCATTTGAAGGGTCCTGAGGGGCATTAGAATGTTTTGTGTTGCTTTAGAATAGTCTTGAAGGGCATTACAAGGGTCTGGGGGCCTTTAGAAAGTTCCTGAATAGCTCTAGAAGGGTCTGGTGTCCTTTAGAATTGTCCTTAGGGGCTCTAGAAGAGTCTGGGGGCCTTTAGAAGTGTCTTGAGGGGCTCTAGAAGGGTTTGGGGTCCTTTAGAAAGTACCTGAAAGGTTCTAGAAGGGTCTGGGTGCTTTTAGAAATGTTCAGATGGGCTCTAGATGGGTCTGGGGGCCGTTGGAAGGGTCCTGAGGGGCTCTAGAAGAGTCTGGGAGCCTTTAGAAAGCACCTCAGGGGTTCTAGAATGTTCTGGGGGTCTTTAGAATGGTCCTGAGGGGCTCTAGAAGAGTGTTGGGTCCGTTAGAACGGTCCTGAAGGGCATTACATGGGTCTGGCGTCCTGTAGAAGGGTCCTGTGGTGCTCTAGAAGGGTCTAGGATCCTTTAGAGGGGTCCTGAAGGGCATTAGATGGGTCTGGGGTCCTTTAGCAGGGTCCTGAGCAACTCTGGAAAAGTCTTGGGGCCCTTTGAAGTGTCTAGAGGGGCTCTAGAAGGGTCTGTGGGCCTTTTGAAGGGTCCTGAGGGGCACTAGAATGGTCTGGGTGCCTTTAGAAGGGTCTTGAGGGGCTCTAGATGGGTCTGGGGGTCTTTAGAATGGCCCTTGGGGCGCTAGAGGAGTCTTCGGGCCTTTAGAAAGGTCCTGAAGGGCTCTAGAGCGGTCTGGGGTCCTTTAGAAAAGCCCTAAAGGGCATTAGATGGGTCTGGGGGTGGTTAGAAAGGCCCTAAGGGGCATTAGATGCATCTGGGGGCGTTTAGAGAGGCCCTAAGGGGCATTAGAAGAGTCTGGCGGCCTTTAGAAGGTTCCTGAGGGGCATTAGAATGGGGCGCACCCTCCCTTCCCAAACACCCACCCCAAACATTCACCCGTTAGCAATTAAGCACCCACCCCAAACATTCACCCATCAAGCAATTAAGCACCCACACAATGACAAAACAAATTAATTACATAACCAAGCCCTCAGATAACACCCCTCAAAAAAACCTCTCAAAAACAATGCCTAAAACAGAAAGCACTCAATCAAAACACACACACAAAAAACCAAAAAAGAAACTAAAAGAAGAAATTTTCAACTCAGAGAGCCACCATGTTTCAATCCGGCATCCACCATTTTGAAGCCAACTCCCGCCATTTTGAGATCGGCAGCCACCATTTTTGAATCGGGCGGCGGCCATTTTCAAGTCAACTCCCGCCATTTTCAGGTCGGGTAGCCACCATTTTTGAATCGTGCGGCGGCCATTTTGAAGCTCACTCCCGCCATTTTGGGTTCAGGCGACAGCCATTTTTGAATCGGGCGGCTGCCATTTTGAAGCCGACTCCCGCCATTTTGAGTTCGAGCGACAACCATTTTTGAATCGGGCGGCTGCCATTTTGAAGTCGACTCCCGCCATTTTGAGGTCGGGCACCCGCCATTTTTGAATCTGGCTGCTGCTATTTTAACGCCGATTACCGCCATTTTGAGTTCGGGCAGCCGCCATTTTTCAATCGGACGGCGGCCATTTTGAGCTCAGACGGCCGCCATTTTTGAATCGGTTAGGGTTAAGGTTAGGGTTAGGGTTACGGTTTCGGGTTATGGTTTCGGGTTAGGGTTAGGGTTAGGGGTTAGGGTTAGGGTTAGGGTTAGGGTTAGGGTTAGGGTTAGGGGTTAGGGGTTAGGGTTAGGGTTAGGGTTAGGGTTAGGGGTTAGGGTTAGGGTTAGGGTTAGGGTTAGGGTTAGGGTTAGGGTTAGGGTTAGGGGTTAGGGTTAGGGTTAGGGTTAGGGTTAGGGTTAGGGGTTAGGGGTTAGGGTTAGGGTTAGGGTTAGGGTTAGGGGTTAGGGTTAGGGTTAGGGTTAGGGTTAGGGTTAGGGTTAGGGTTAGGATTAGGGTTAGGGTTAGGGTTAGGGTTAGGGTTAGGGTTAGGGTGTCCTGAGGGGCTCTAGAATGTTCTGGGGGCCTTTATTAGGGTCCTGACGGTCTCTAGAAGGGTCTGGGAACCTTTATAAATGCCCTGAGGGGCATTAGAAGGGTCTGAGGGCCTTTAGAAAGGACCTGAGGGGCATTAGAAGGGTCTTGTGGCCTTTATAAGGGTCCTGAAAGGCATTAGAATGGTCTGGGGGCTTTTAGATGGGTCCTGAGGCAATCTAGAAGGGTCTGGGGGCCTTTACATGGGTCTTGAGGGTCATTAGAAGGGTGTGGAGGTCTTTAGAAAGGCCCTGAGGGGCTCTAGAAGGGTCTGGGGGCTATTAGAAGCGTCCTGAGGTGGTCCAGAATGGTCTGGGGGCCTTTTTAAAGGCCCTCAGGTGCATTATAAGGGTCTCGCGGCCTTTAGAAAGGCCCTGAGTGGCATTAGAAAGGTCTGGGTGCCTTTAGAAATGTCCTGAGGAGCTCTAGAAGGGTCTGGGGGCCTTTAGAAATGTCCTGAGGGGCATTAGAAGGGTATGGGGTCATATAGAAAGGCCCTGACAGGTTCTAGAATTGTCTGGGGGCTATTAGAAGCGTCCTGAGGGGGTCCAGAAGGGTCTGGGGGCCTTTTTAAAGGCCCCCATGGGGATTATAAAGGTCTAAGGGGCATTAGAAGGGTCTGGGGACCTTTAGAAGGGTCCTGAGGGGCATTAGAATGGTCTGGGGGCCTTTAGAAGGGTCCTTAGGGCCTGTAGAAGGGTCTGGGTGCCTTTAGAAGGGTCCATAAGGGCTCTAGAAGGGTCTGGGGTCCTTTAAAAGGGTCCTGAGTGGCTCTATAATGGTCTTGGGGCCTTTAGAATGGTCCTGAGGGGCATTAGAAGGGTCTGGGGGCCTTTATAAAGGCCCTGAGGGGCATTAGAAGATTCTGGGGACCTTTAGAAAGGTCCTGAGGGGCTCTAGAAGGTACTGCAGGGAATTAGGAGGACCCTGAGAGACTCTGGAACGGTCCAGGGGACTTTAGAAAGGCCCTGAGGGGAATTAAAAGGGTCTCGGGCCCTTTACGAAGTCCCTGAGGGACTCTAGAAGGGTCTTGGGGACTTTAAAAGGGTCCTGAGGAGTTCTAGAGGGGTCTGGGGGCCTTTAGAAGGGTTTTGAGGGGCTCTAGAATGGTCTGGAGGCCTTTAGAAAGGCTCTGAGGAGCTCTAGAAAGGTCTGGGGGCCTTTATAAGGGTCCTGAGGGGCATTAGAACGGTCTGGGGGGCTTTAGAAGGGCCTTGAGGGGCATTAGAAGTGTCTGGGGACCTGTAGAATGGTCCTGAGGGGCTCTAGAAGGGTCTGGGGGTCGTTAGAAACTACCTGAAGGGCTCTAGAAGGGTCTGGGGGCATTTAGAAGTGTCTTGAGGGGATCTTGATGGGTCTGGGTGCCTTTAGAAAGGCCCTGAATGGCTCTAGAAGGGTCTGGGGGGCCTTTAGAATGGCCCTGAGGGGCATTAGAAGGGTCTGGGGGACATTAGATCGGTCCTGAATGGTATTAGAAGGGTCCGGGGACCTTTAGACAGGTCTTGAGGGGCTCTAGAATGGTCTGGGGGCCTTTAGAAATGCCCTGAGGGGTATTAGAAGGGTCTGGGGGCCTTTAGAAAGGCCCTGAGGGGTTCTAGAAGGGTCTTGGGGCCTTTAGAAAGCCCCTGAGGGTCATTAGATGAATCTGGGGGCCTTTAGAAGGGTCTTTAGGGGCATTAGAAGGGTCTGGGGACCTTTAGAAAGACCCTGAGTTGCATTTGAAGGGTCCTGAGGGGCATTAGAATGTTTTGTGTTGCTTTAGAATAGTCTTGAAGGGCATTACAAGGGTCTGGGGGCCTTTAGAAAGTTCCTGAATAGCTCTAGAAGGGTCTGGTGTCCTTTAGAATTGTCCTTAGGGGCTCTAGAAGAGTCTGGGGGCCTTTAGAAGTGTCTTGAGGGGCTCTAGAAGGGTTTGGGGTCCTTTAGAAAGTACCTGAAAGGTTCTAGAAGGGTCTGGGTGCTTTTAGAAATGTTCAGATGGGCTCTAGATGGGTCTGGGGGCCGTTGGAAGGGTCCTGAGGGGCTCTAGAAGAGTCTGGGAGCCTTTAGAAAGCACCTCAGGGGTTCTAGAATGTTCTGGGGGTCTTTAGAATGGTCCTGAGGGGCTCTAGAAGAGTGTTGGGTCCGTTAGAACGGTCCTGAAGGGCATTACATGGGTCTGGCGTCCTGTAGAAGGGTCCTGTGGTGCTCTAGAAGGGTCTAGGATCCTTTAGAGGGGTCCTGAAGGGCATTAGATGGGTCTGGGGTCCTTTAGCAGGGTCCTGAGCAACTCTGGAAAAGTCTTGGGGCCCTTTGAAGTGTCTAGAGGGGCTCTAGAAGGGTCTGTGGGCCTTTTGAAGGGTCCTGAGGGGCACTAGAATGGTCTGGGTGCCTTTAGAAGGGTCTTGAGGGGCTCTAGATGGGTCTGGGGGTCTTTAGAATGGCCCTTGGGGCGCTAGAGGAGTCTTCGGGCCTTTAGAAAGGTCCTGAAGGGCTCTAGAGCGGTCTGGGGTCCTTTAGAAAAGCCCTAAAGGGCATTAGATGGGTCTGGGGGTGGTTAGAAAGGCCCTAAGGGGCATTAGATGCATCTGGGGGCGTTTAGAGAGGCCCTAAGGGGCATTAGAAGAGTCTGGCGGCCTTTAGAAGGTTCCTGAGGGGCATTAGAATGGGGCGCACCCTCCCTTCCCAAACACCCACCCCAAACATTCACCCGTTAGCAATTAAGCACCCACCCCAAACATTCACCCATCAAGCAATTAAGCACCCACACAATGACAAAACAAATTAATTACATAACCAAGCCCTCAGATAACACCCCTCAAAAAAACCTCTCAAAAACAATGCCTAAAACAGAAAGCACTCAATCAAAACACACACACAAAAAACCAAAAAAGAAACTAAAAGAAGAAATTTTCAACTCAGAGAGCCACCATGTTTCAATCCGGCATCCACCATTTTGAAGCCAACTCCCGCCATTTTGAGATCGGCAGCCACCATTTTTGAATCGGGCGGCGGCCATTTTCAAGTCAACTCCCGCCATTTTCAGGTCGGGTAGCCACCATTTTTGAATCGTGCGGCGGCCATTTTGAAGCTCACTCCCGCCATTTTGGGTTCAGGCGACAGCCATTTTTGAATCGGGCGGCTGCCATTTTGAAGCCGACTCCCGCCATTTTGAGTTCGAGCGACAACCATTTTTGAATCGGGCGGCTGCCATTTTGAAGTCGACTCCCGCCATTTTGAGGTCGGGCACCCACCATTTTTGAATCTGGCTGCTGCTATTTTAACGCCGATTACCGCCATTTTGAGTTCGGGCAGCCGCCATTTTTCAATCGGACGGCGGCCATTTTGAGCTCAGACGGCCGCCATTTTTGAATCGGTTAGGGTTAAGGTTAGGGTTAGGGTTACGGTTTCGGGTTATGGTTTCGGGTTAGGGTTAGGGTTAGGGGTTAGGGTTAGGGTTAGGGTTAGGGTTAGGGTTAGGGTTAGGGGTTAGGGGTTAGGGTTAGGGTTAGGGTTAGGGTTAGGGGTTAGGGTTAGGGTTAGGGTTAGGGTTAGGGTTAGGGTTAGGGTTAGGGTTAGGGTTAGGGTTAGGGTTAGGGTTAGGGGTTAGGGTTAGGGTTAGGGTTAGGGTTAGGGTTAGGGTTAGGGTTAGGGTTAGGGTTAGGGTTAGGGTTAGGGTTAGGGTTAGGGTTAGGGTTAGGGTTAGGGTTAGGGTTAGGGTTAGGGTTAGGGTTAGGGTTAGGGTTAGGGTTAGGGTTAGGGTTAGGGTTAGGGTTAGGGTTAGGGTTAGGGTTAGGGTTAGGGTTAGGGTTAGGGTTAGGGTTAGGGTTAGGGTTAGGGTTAGGGTTAGGGTTAGGGTTAGGGTTAGGGTTAGGGTTAGGGTTAGGGTTAGGGTTAGGGTTAGGGTTAGGGTTAGGGTTAGGGTTAGGGTTAGGGTTAGGGTTAGGGTTAGGGTTAGGGTTAGGGTTAGGGTTAGGGTTAGGGTTAGGGTTAGGGTTAGGGTTAGGGTTAGGGTTAGGGTTAGGGTTAGGGTTAGGGTTAGGGTTAGGGTTAGGGTTAGGGTTAGGGTTAGGGTTAGGGTTAGGGTTAGGGTTAGGGTTAGGGTTAGGGTTAGGGTTAGGGTTAGGGTTAGGGTTAGGGTTAGGGTTAGGGTTAGGGTTAGGGTTAGGGTTAGGGTTAGGGTTAGGGTTAGGGTTAGGGTTAGGGTTAGGGTTAGGGTTAGGGTTAGGGTTAGGGTTAGGGTTAGGGTTAGGGTTAGGGTTAGGGTTAGGGTTAGGGTTAGGGTTAGGGTTAGGGTTAGGGTTAGGGTTAGGGTTAGGGTTAGGGTTAGGGTTAGGGTTAGGGTTAGGGTTAGGGTTAGGGTTAGGGTTAGGGTTAGGGTTAGGGTTAGGGTTAGGGTTAGGGTTAGGGTTAGGGTTAGGGTTAGGGTTAGGGTTAGGGTTAGGGTTAGGGTTAGGGTTAGGGTTAGGGTTAGGGTTAGGGTTAGGGTTAGGGTTAGGGTTAGGGTTAGGGTTAGGGTTAGGGTTAGGGTTAGGGTTAGGGTTAGGGTTAGGGTTAGGGTTAGGGTTAGGGTTAGGGTTAGGGTTAGGGTTAGGGTTAGGGTTAGGGTTAGGGTTAGGGTTAGGGTTAGGGTTAGGGTTAGGGTTAGGGTTAGGGTTAGGGTTAGGGTTAGGGTTAGGGTTAGGGTTAGGGTTAGGGTTAGGGTTAGGGTTAGGGTTAGGGTTAGGGTTAGGGTTAGGGTTAGGGTTAGGGTTAGGGTTAGGGTTAGGGTTAGGGTTAGGGTTAGGGTTAGGGTTAGGGTTAGGGTTAGGGTTAGGGTTAGGGTTAGGGTTAGGGTTAGGGTTAGGGTTAGGGTTAGGGTTAGGGTTAGGGTTAGGGTTAGGGTTAGGGTTAGGGTTAGGGTTAGGGTTAGGGTTAGGGTTAGGGTTAGGGTTAGGGTTAGGGTTAGGGTTAGGGTTAGGGTTAGGGTTAGGGTTAGGGTTAGGGTTAGGGTTAGGGTTAGGGTTAGGGTTAGGGTTAGGGTTAGGGTTAGGGTTAGGGTTAGGGTTAGGGTTAGGGTTAGGGTTAGGGTTAGGGTTAGGGTTAGGGTTAGGGTTAGGGTTAGGGTTAGGGTTAGGGTTAGGGTTAGGGTTAGGGTTAGGGTTAGGGTTAGGGTTAGGGTTAGGGTTAGGGTTAGGGTTAGGGTTAGGGTTAGGGTTAGGGTTAGGGTTAGGGTTAGGGTTAGGGTTAGGGTTAGGGTTAGGGTTAGGGTTAGGGTTAGGGTTAGGGTTAGGGTTAGGGTTAGGGTTAGGGTTAGGGTTAGGGTTAGGGTTAGGGTTAGGGTTAGGGTTAGGGTTAGGGTTAGGGTTAGGGTTAGGGTTAGGGTTAGGGTTAGGGTTAGGGTTAGGGTTAGGGTTAGGGTTAGGGTTAGGGTTAGGGTTAGGGTTAGGGTTAGGGTTAGGGTTAGGGTTAGGGTTAGGGTTAGGGTTAGGGTTAGGGTTAGGGTTAGGGTTAGGGTTAGGGTTAGGGTTAGGGTTAGGGTTAGGGTTAGGGTTAGGGTTAGGGTTAGGGTTAGGGTTAGGGTTAGGGTTAGGGTTAGGGTTAGGGTTAGGGTTAGGGTTAGGGTTAGGGTTAGGGTTAGGGTTAGGGTTAGGGTTAGGGTTAGGGTT